>CM036771.1:19983675-21263675 GCA_020796225.1 Arion vulgaris
GACTGTTATCACTGAAAGATCATCATACATTCATTAATTTTTTTATTGAGCGATTGATTGATTGAAAAACCATCATAACTCCACTTTAGTTAATAACATTGTGTGTTCTTATTTCTTACTAACAGTTTTACCTGTTATTCGCACGGGAATTTAGTTTAAATCTATTTGTAAAGTCCCTTAAAGAAACATTACCGTTGCCTCAAAATTGGCTTCTTCCCCATTAAAAACGATACGTTTTGTCACCATGCTTGGTTTGAAAACTTTGTCGGTTACCACATAAGATTAAAATGTCCCTCATTCCGATTGCCAATAAAACATGATGCAACAGAATTGCCGTTCCCATGAAAGTTGAATTTAGTTTAAATCTAAACCACTTTTAAAGTTAATTTGTTATCCTTTTCCGTTGATCTTCCGAGCCCACATAAACTATCCCTCATTTCGATTGCCAGTAAAACCTGATACACTTGAATGCCCGTGAAAGCTGAAAAATTGCAATTGGCAAATTAAATTTATTCAGATTATTAACTTATCGATGTGTTTTAAAAAAATTTGTAAAATTAAAAAAAATTGGCCTAGAGTGGGATTGAACATTTTTTCTTCAAGATAGCTGTTGAGCATCTAATACATTCAGCTACAGAACTGATATGTTGAAGTACCAAAAAATATGTTAGTATTCGTGTGATGTGCCAAAGACGTCACCGGAATATAACAACATGGTCGCTTTGCGAATCCCTTGACAATAAAACGGCGTGAAAACATGGATATACTTTTTCGGCGATTTCAACGCAGAATGACCATGTGCGTTAAGTTGGAATATGGTTATAGAAACGTTCAAAAAGACTAGTTTTATAATTTGTCCCTCTTACTATCTATGAAAACTACCTTCTTGCCAAATTTCAAATCCGTAGGATGTCCAGATATCTCCAAACAATTGAGACAGATTGTCAATGCCATTCCAACTTAATTATATATATATATTAGATACCCAGAAAGATGTCGGCATTAGTGCACAAACTGCTAGCACCGGCGGCGGTCTGGGTGTAATTTTGGGAGATAAAATTGTGTAGGGATAAAACGTTGATATTAATTATATTTACCCAAGCTGCGTCAGTCCAGACTACTTTTACAAATGTTCAGCTTGCTTTCTTTCTTGAAAATGTTCAACTTGAACACGAAATCTACTTTGTTTTATCGTCCTTTTCGATAGTACTTGACACTCGATCTCACTTACTCTGAGATCAAGGATCACTGGAAAATTGCCCCATTTCCATAAACAGATGGGAAAGGAGGGGGCGGGAGGGAGGGGGAGAGAAACCAAATACTTTTAGAGTGTGAGGTGTGCAGTCTTCCACAATACCATATTTCTCAATACCACCTTTCTCAATACCACCTTACTCAACACCATCTTTCTCACACTATCTTCTACACATCTTTCTCAATACCATCTTTCTCAATACCATCTTTGTCAATATCACCTTTCTCAACACCATCTTTCAACCATCTTTCAACACCATCTTTCTCAACACCATCTTTCTCAATACCATCTTACTCAACTCCATAGATTTAACATGGCACAAAGTTCACTTCAGCTTCGCGTAATATGCGGCCCTCAGTGTGATTAGCCTCAGCTGTGCGACCTTCTCTTTATAGAGTCGGTCGTGGATTTGCATAGTTATCGGGAAAAAGTCGGCCAAGAACTCACGCATGTATGTATGCGCATACTTTCTATCTATACAAAGTGTTATCTATGACCTCGCCTGCGCAGTTTTTTTTTGTAGGATAACCTTATTACAACGTTCCACTTTTGTCTATCACACGCAATCTGTTACTGTATTTGAAGCCAAGTCTTGTGCAGAGTTGATCACAAAAAGAGAGTTGCATTCTTAAGAACACACATACGACAGCTGTGCATAAAAAGGAGCTAATAAAATTGCTTTAATTCAGGTAAGAAAACTAGTTTTATTTTTGTGATTATTGTCTAAGTCAGGGCGTAGTCAACGTTTTTATTAAAACATTGGGGCACATCTGACTAGTGACTATGGAAGCGGGGACGTCGTGTTACAATTGTAGTAATAATACTACTCATCATCATTAGCATCAAATAACTTGTCCTGTGCAGAACTTTGCCACCTTAACCGTCCTTCGAATTTCTCTCTTGTAAGCCAGATGTTCCGTCTCTGCAGCCGTCATGCTTAAACCATCAGTTGAGTCCTGAGTCCATCTTCTCCGTGATCTTTCTCTTCTCCTCTTTGCCGGGATATCTCCCTCCATGATGGTCTTCTCCAGCCCTTCGTATCTCTTGATATGTCTAAAATACTTTAATTTTCTTATTTGCACCATCAGCAAGTTTTCTTTGATTTTGATACTACTACTACTACTACTACTATTACTACTATTACTACTACTACTACTACTACTACTACTACTACTACTATTACTATACTACTACTACTATCTATACTACTACTTCTCTACTACTACTACTACTATCTACTACTACTATTACTACTCTACTACTACTACTTCTACTGCACTCTACTGCTCTCTCTACTACTCTATACTCACTGCTACTGCTACTGCTACTACTGACTCTCTTACTCTACTGCATTACTCTACTCTGCTACTCTCTACTGCTGCTCTTCTCTCTCTCTCTGCTACTTTACTCTCTGCTACTGACACTCTCTCACTCTACTCTCTCTCACTATGCTACTTACTACTCTACTGCTACTCTACTGCTCTAGCTCTCTCTACTACTTGTCTACTACTTACTCTCTCTACTACTACTCTGTCTGCTTACTCATCATTCTACTCTACTGCTATTACTCTACTCTACTACTTACTATCTACTCTACTTACTACTATCTACTTACTACTATTCTCTACTACTATCTACTACTACTGCTACTGCTACTGCTCTGCCTACTACTACTACTGCTGCTACACTCTACTGCTACTCTGCTGCTACTGCTACTCTCGCTACTACCACTCTACTACTACTGCTACTACTCTACTGCTACTACTACCTACTACTCTACTACTGCTACTCACTACTACTACTAGCTATCTAAATAATAATAATAATAATAATAATAAAGTAATATTAATAGTAACATTACCTCTGAAGTCGGACTAATGTTCGCCTGAATGGCGAGTGACGCTGGTAGTAAACAAAGCAATCTTTCACTACAAAAATCAGTTAAAGTCGTTATATTAAACGCTATGACTACGCGTTAACTTATAGCAGGCGAAAGAAGACAAAAAAAAACAATAATAACATTAATAACAAGAAATAATAACCAATGGAAATTTAATCCTGACTAAATGTTTTAAAAAGATATTATACTTTCGAAATTCTTGAAACATATTACAGACAGAAATACTAGAAATATATTGTTAGATAGAAATACTGAAACATTGTTAGATAGAAATACTGAAACATATTGTTAGACAGAAATACTTAAACATATTGTTAGACAGAAATAACATATTGTTAAACAGAAATACTGAACATATTGTTAAACAGAAATACTTGAGCTAAATAGAAATACTGACACATATTGTTAAACAGAAATTACTAATGAAACTATATTGTTAAACAGAAATACTTGAAACAAATTGTTAGACAGAAATACTTAAACGTATTGTTAAACAGAAATACTGAAACATATTGTTAGACAGAAATACTTAAACATATTGTTAGACAGAAATACTGAAACATATTGTTAGACAGAAATACTGAATTGCGACCCCAGAGGAAACAACGAAAGCAAAGAAAGCAAAGGAAGCAAAGAATATGATCAACAAATAAACAGTGTACAGGTATTATGAACTTCCGAAAAAACAAAAAGACAAACGCAGGATTCGAACCTCTTACCCTCATTTCCTAAGACACTTATCGCCTAGTCTAGCAATATGAGCGGCCTTACGGACACAACCAGCCAGCGATTCTTGTGTTTTCGTAAGGACGTTTGTATTGTTAGGCTAGGCGATGAGTGTCGTAGGAAATGAGGGTAAGAGGTTTGAATCCTGAGTTTGTTCATTTTTTTTTTCGGAAGCTCTTAATACTTGTACTCTGTTTATGTGATGCGTTTAACTTGCACAATGTAAATCGCTTTTAGGCTCAGATCACATAAAATCACAATGAATGATTTAACAAGTGGTCGATATGGAGCGTTCGAAGGAGAAATATCTGAAACGTTGTGTTACTGTAGCAAATGTTTAGCTAAACTTTGTGAAGCTATGTATGTTGTACAAGTAAATTAAAGAACCTGTTTTCATATCATGCTTACGTTTTTTCTTTTATCTTAGATCTTCACGATGAGTATTCAAGGTCTGCTTGTGTATGCAACAGTATGTCTCACAGTCATCACATACACGCATGCCAAGACAATAATATTTCATCCACAACCTCTCACAAGCTACGTCGTCTACCACACAAACGTTGCCATGGAAATGGTTAATCTTGGTCACGATGTCTGGATGGCACTCCCACACTTCATGGTTCAAAAAAATATTGTCAAAGACAAATCTATTAAAATTATTGAATTTGGTAAAGATTTGGGAGATTTAGAGGCTATGATTTATAAAAGTTCGGCCATGGTTGACACGTTCTGGGCCGGAGAACCTTTACAAGAATGGAAATCGGCATTCGGTGTTGCTGCGGAATGTATAAGAACAGCACCGGAAATTTTGTCTGATAAGTCTTTTGTGGACAAAGTTAGAAGTCTAAAGCCTGATTTGTATGTTATAGAGTCTATACCATTTAATATGAATATGATAGTACTGCCTTATATGTTGGACATTCCCTACGCCCTCATTGGGACAATCCATGATGTGATGCAATCTAAAGTTCCTTTCAGTCTTGGAGCAACGCCTTTTTTTTTAGACAGGACAACTGATCGGATGACATTCTTCGAGAGATTAAAATATACTATTATCTACATAGCTCGTATGAATTTTGATGTGTTCCACGACAGCAGTCTGGTTTCAAGATTTGCTCCACACAAACCGTACAAGTCGATCAATGACATTGCAGCCAATGCTGAAGTTTTCATTGCTGAAGTCGACCACATTTTAGATTATCCAAGGTCAATGTTTCCAAACACGAAACTGATTGGAGGATCATCTGCATCTCCTGCTAAACCATTGGTAGGAGAGTTCAAGAAATTTGTGGACGAGTCTAAAAATGGTATCATCGTGTTTACATTTGGTGGTTCCATAATTAATGTACCAACACAGATCACATCAAAATTGCTTTCAGCTTTCCAACAACTTGATCTTGGAGTTGTGTGGAAAGTTAATATTACATCACCTGACCCCAGTCGCATTATGACGTCCAAATGGATACCCCAGAATGACCTTATGGGACATGAGAAGACCAAACTATTTATTTCTCACTGCGGTAAAAATGGACAGTACGAGGCACTTTACCACGCAGTGCCAATACTCTGCTTTCCTATATACGGAGATCAGGGCTATAATACGGACAGAATTATTGCTAAAGGACTTGGTTTGGGTGCAGATGTCAGGGAAGTTAGCGAGGATGAGATTGTGTCTATGATCAAACAATTAGTTTATGATGATAAATATTCCAAAAATATGAAGAGAGCTTCTGATCTTTACCGAAAGTTGTATAAAATTCCAAAGAAAGAAGCAGCATTTTGGCTAGATCACGTGATGGAATATGGTGGAGCATACATGAGATCGACTGCACAACAAATGCCTTGGTATCAGATCTTTGTTTTAGATGTTCTTGCATTCCTGTTTGCTATTGTTATCTTTGTATTCCTATCTCTTTATTTTCTTATCAAGAAATGTTACCAGTGTTTTAGAGGTGCTAGTGTGAAACCAGTAAAATCCGTCAAACCGAAATCTAAGAAACGATAACAAAGTTGTACTAGATCAGACAACATGTAAGCTGGTTCATATCTTTGTGAACTACTTCTTCAAATGTATAGCTGACCTGTCTCTTATGTCCCTATTGAGTATGATCATTTATGAATTGTTTTAACCAAAGAAATGTGCAAGTATTATAATATTATTCTTTTTGTATCACACTAAAACACCTGATCCACTTCTTTGATATGTTTTTACTGAACTTTTACACATTCGATTCTTTGATTATCATAAAATTAAGTGCAGTTATGTACAATTGACTATTTGTTCGCCTGTTCTATCCACTGACTTAACGTTCTTTTAGTGCATGCCTTCATTCTGAATACGTCCAAGTCGTTCCCATTCAATCAAGTGCCATGCCTGCCGGCGTAGGCGATCATGTCTCTCCACAACTCTCTTTGCTTGGTGCATGTAATCAGTTCTGACGTCGATATTTTGTCGAACCATGATGTCAGGCCATCTAACATCTTCTCCTCTGTCTTCCACGATCTCTCCTTCCCTGAATTTTACCTGTAGTCACCATATGTTCTAAACTTTTCTTCGCATTATATGCCCGAAGAACCTTGATTGTCGGATTCTTATTCTTTTGATAAGGTTTCTTTGTGTGCAGACCTGATTTAAAACCTCAACGTTTGTTTTCTTTGCTGTCCATGGAATTCTCAACATTCTTCTGTAAAACCACATCTCTGTGGCTTCCAATGATCGTATTGATTGTTTGTTCAGTGTCCATGATTCGCTGCCATACATAAGAATTGGTTCAATATAGCATTGGAGTATTGATCATTATGATCGTTCCCATTATGATCGTGATATCGTGAGGAATCTGAAGTCCGAAATCTGCCAACATAACCAGTTGATGGAACAGAAAGACTTATAATCTCTTCTCAAAGGGAAATACGTATAGTTCTTGGTTATACTAGAGTCACTTCCTATTGTGAGAATTAGATGCAATGCGTCTGTGACTTCACCTCCATCATGATATTACCCAAACCTAAGTATATGTGCGTGTTATTGTGGATCTAAGACACCTACTGCAGGAGAATACTAATGATACTAAGAGCACCAGAATCAGGTGTGGTATGTCGTAGACAACACAAGTTGATGGAACATTTGACCAGGTGATCCCATTTGCGACCCTACTGAAAGGATGAAAAATGAATCCACACAGATGACCAATTTCAACAACAACCGCTGTTATTACTCTTGATATCAGTGTGAAAGCTGAGCTCACATTCAAATCATTGATTACACAAGTGATGATGATGCTGCTGTTATAGTATATACGGATGAGGCAGTACATCGTGGTGAGAAGTCAAGCTGGGGTTTCCTAGCTGGGGCGCATGGTAAGGTCGTTGCAGAGTTGAATGGATCATAGAGTGCAATTGTGATCCAGTATGAGGATGGAATTTGAGGTCATTAATGTTGCCCTCCAAATGCTCTCTTAGACTCTATTTACTAAGGCTATTATTGTGTACTACTCTCAGTCGATACTTCGGATGGTCCTAAATGACAAATTACAATATGATTGAATATGTTCTATCGAGATTTCCAATCTCCAAAGATTTTCATGAATTTACTAGAATGAATGTACGGATGTTCGCGACAATGTGAGAGCAGACAGGATTGCAACAACAGTATTGTTCGTAATCGAGTTGAAGATCAACATGAGGTATAGAGGGAAAGTTAGAGATTGAACATCCATCGGTTTCTCAGAGACCGCTTGTTGGATGAAAACACTAACATGCTATTAAGTTTTCCCAGAGATTTAAAGAGTTTGAAATCACAACGTTTAATAAATATAACTGAATGAGATTTAAAGAGTTTGAAATCACAACGTTTAATAAATATAACTGAATGAGATTTAAAGAGTTTGAAATCACAACCTTCAATAAACAGAACTGAATGATTGAAGTGCAGAGTGAGTAGTGTGTTTAACAGCGAGACACAGAAATCATTATTATGCGTACCCTTCGACATCTGTTGGAAGAGATTACGCATCTGTTGGTCTACTGGTCTGCTCGGAGTGATATGACATCAGTTCAGTAACAAATAAAACAATCAACTGTTCTGACATTCTAAAAATAGCATTCCATCGTAAAACCATATTATTGAAGCCAGTGGCGGCTCGTGATCATTTTTGTTGTTGGGGCCAGACATTTTTTCCAGATAAATCATGGTTTTTTTTTGTTGCTATATATTAATTTATAAAATAAAAAAAACACGTTATACATTATTTTTGGTGGGACCCGACCCTATTGTTCCTTAATGACGAGCCGCCACTGATTGAAACTTTAATAGATCTAGTTTCTAGTCATATTGAAGACGAACGATAAATAGTAGGTTCCGTGTTTCAATTGATCAAGTACAAGAACCATTAACAGTTGAGAATCAATAAGACTAGGCTGGAAAGTTGCTGTCCATACAACAAACAGTAATACCAAGTACAATAACATTTCTATACAGTTTAATCATTTTTTTAAATTACACCAAGGACTATCGCCGGTGCTAGGGAGTTCATACACTACAATTAAGATCTTCATATGTAAGAAAGTAATCGGAATACACATCCTTATTCATTGAAATTCAATAATGATTACCCCATCAATCAATCAATCAATTATTTCTGAAACATCTACTGTATTCCTTTTAATGTTACAATAATTTTGTATTTATGTAGATCCACATAGTTATTGTATAAATGCCACTGTTATTTTGATGTTGCATTGTGTGATCTTTTCTTTATTACAGACAATCAGTGATGGCTATGTCATTTTACTATTTAACTCTTTCGTGCTTCCGAGCCGATATAATGGCTCGCATTATTTTAAGATGACGCAAAGCCAATACGCCGGCTTTTCCACTATACATTGCAACATAAATTGTTCGATTAAACAAAATTACGAAGTGAAATGGTTAACTCTTAGTATGCGTACAATAAAACTACACTTTGATGAGAGATTTTTT
This sequence comes from Arion vulgaris, assembly GCA_020796225.1. Taxonomy (NCBI): domain Eukaryota; kingdom Metazoa; phylum Mollusca; class Gastropoda; order Stylommatophora; family Arionidae; genus Arion; species Arion vulgaris. The sequence goes on from CM036771.1 coordinate 19,992,535, forward strand.
TAGAATAATATTGTTAAATGGAGAATGCTCTAACGATACATAACACAATTTTCTTGTACTTAGTACGAGAGCACTATTTCATATTTCACAATTTGCAGAGTTTATAGCTCTACTTGATAAATTCATCGGTTGTTTTCTAATAAAAATAAAGAGTGATTTTGCTTCTATTTAATGTTTTGTATTGTGAAGCAGCTTGTCGGAAAATTGGTACTGCCAGAATGGTGTCTTGTCGGCTTGCCGCACTATGGAGTTAAACTACGTCTGAAGCTGAAGTAAAACTCGCCTGAATGGTGGGGGATCTTGGTGATAAGGAAAGCAAGCTTTCACATACAAATTAGAGACGACATTGACCACACCCGAATTCAAAGTGGGAGAAAAATCAAACTAACTTAAACAAAGATCTTTATTGTTTATTTTAAGCATTACTATTTAATAAATGATTATGTTTATGTTTTGTATTGTGTAGCAGCTTATCGGAATATTGGTACTACCAGAATAGTTTCTCAATTGGATTGCCCAATTAGTGAAGTTAAACTACATTTGATGTCAGAGCTCGAATTCATAGTGGGCAAAAAATACACACACAAAAACTATTTAACCAGAGACAGTTATTGTTTATTTGTAATACTACAATTTACTGAACTATAATTTTTACATTTTATTTGGAAGTTAGACAGTTTGGTTTGAAACGAAAGAGAGAGTGTGACAGAGAGAGTGAGTATGTCTTGCACATTGTGAAATAAAAGAAATATAGAATAATAATAAACAGAGTTTTAAACAGAGATTTTAATGTTTACTGTAACTCTCTCTCTCTCTCTCTCTCTCTTGCCTTTTACCCTGGGTTGGGGCATAGGTCTTCAACCAACTCATGCCAAGTCTTCCTATCTCTAGCTATCTCCTGCAGCTCCCTCCAACTTTTCTTTATATTGTTGATCTCCACCTCCACATCTCGCCTCCATGTATTTCTCGGCCTCTCCTTCTTTCGCTGTTCCTGTGGGTTCCAGGCAAGGACCCTTCTTGTTATATTCCCTCCGGTTTTCGCAAAATGTGTCCTATCCAGAGCCAGCGTCTTTTTTTAACCTGTTCGTTCACTGGAATCTATCTTGTTTTCTCCATAAGTTCTTCATTTGTGACCCTATCATACCATTCTATTCTCTCTATTCTGCGCAGACACCAGTTGATGAATTTACTGTAATCTAGTATTTGAAAACTGACAGGATTACAAGTGACTGGCTGATGTGATCTTCTTTCTGTAATCTAGGAGTTGAAAACTGACAGAATTACAAGTGACTGGCTGATGTGATCTTCTTTCTGTAATCTAGGAGTTGAAAACTGGCAGGATTACAAGTGACTGGCTGATGTGATCTTCTTTCTGTAATCTAGGAGTTGAAAACTGACTGGATTACAAGTGACTGGCTGATGTGATCTTCTTTCTGTAATCTAGGAGTTGAAAACTGGCAGGATTACAAGTGACTGGCTGATGTGATCTTCTTTCTGTAATCTAGGAGTTGAAAACTGACTGGATTACAGGACTATGATGTGATCTTCTTTCTGTAATCTAGGAGTTGAAAACTGATAGGATTAAAAGTGACTGGATGATGTGATCTTCTTTCTGTAATCTAGTAGTTGAAAACTGACTGGATTACAAGTGACTGGCTGATGTGATCTTCTTTCTGTAATCTAGGAGTTGAAAACTGATAGGATTAAAAGTGACTGGATGATGTGATCTTCTTTCTGTAATCTAGTAGTTGAAAACTGACAGGATTAAAAGTGACTGGCTGATGTGATCTTCTTTCTGTAATCTAGGAGTTGAAAACTGACAGGATTACAAGTGACTGGATGATGTGATCTTCTTTCTGTAATCTAGTATTTGAAAACTGACAGAATTACAAGTGACTGGATGACGTGATCTTCTTCCTTCTTTCTGTAATCTAGTAGTTGAAAACTGACAGGATTACAAGTGACTGGATGATGTGATCTTCTTTCTGTAATCTTGGCTTGGTTACCTTACAGGCTCAGGATAAGAAGAATTTCTTCTTCGAACGCTCCACATCGACCACTTAATAAACCACTCTGTCATTTGTATGTGATCCGAGCCTAAGAGCGATTGTACGCTGTGACAGTTATGCGCCTGCAAGTAGGCCAGAACATGCAATGTCGGCGTCACTTTTTATTTACTAGGGCAGCTTCATTAGGCCTCTACATATTTAGAGGCTATTGGTGGTTAATGGAGACTACGCTTTCTACCTTGTCTTGCAGAAGTCATACAATATGAAAGCTTTCAGCTAAAAACCGGGTCTACCTGGTTACGAAATCGACAATACAACATTACAGCGTTAACTACAGTCAACTATAAAGTTATCTTAGAGTTGGCTGTGGCTTTTTTTTTTTTCAGAAACACTTGAGCTTTTCAGCTCTTCGGCCCAGTGCCATAGACATCGTAACCCTTCGGTTCAGTGCCACGAACACCGTAAATCTGGGGAATCTGTGGCTTTTTCTGCCATCCCGCGGAATTGAACCCGCATACACAGAGGGATAGTCACCCGTAGTCCAACGCGCTACGAACACGCTGGGCAGACGGGCTGGCTGTGGCTTAACACACAGCTTCACCAGTGTGGTATCGCACAGTGCAGTCACAGGTAATAAATCGGCCAAGAACTCACACACACGTATACGTTCTGTCTACTTTAAACCCCTACTAAGACTTGTCCTGACACTTCTACATTTGAACTATACCAGCCTTGTTATCGACACACACAGAAAGTTGTCCAGGAAAGTAAGTACTGTTCGTTAGCGTGTTCTTAATTCAGGTAAGAAAGATAGTTACATTCTTCTTCTTATTGTCTAATACATGTGTTTTATGAGAAGTGCTTTAAAGAACAATAATGTGCTTTGCCAGTTTTCGATGTTATTTAGTTTATATTTTTTCAAAACATCAACATTTGACATCAACATTACTTGATTGTAGCAATCACCTAAGTCAACAGAACAGTGCAAGACAAAAACAAAACCACGCGACCCGGTAGCAGTGTAACGACAAAAGAATTACTTTGTTGCTACAGTAGTGAGACATATGTAGTTTGAATATGCCACTCATAACGATTGAAGAGATGCTCAAATGTGTATGTTTGTTATATAATGAATTAAAACCACATAAAGCCGAGGCAAGCCCATTTTAATGTAAGAACCATTTTTATTTGTTATATCATTGCCTGTAGGGCAATAATCTTGTAATTATAAGAAAATTTATTCCTTGCGGGGAATCTTAGACAGATGGATGCACAAGAAGCTATTGTTTCATATAAATCTGTTCGTTCCCCGCGAGATAAAAATTTTGTTTCTATCATGTATACATCAATTTCTTTACAGAAATTATGTAAAAATAATGGAAAATAGCATTAATTAAATAAAATAAAGGAAAATACAAGAGTATATCGTTAATACAGTGTTAGTTCCTTTTATTTTCTTTGATAGGCAACGATATTTGGTAAAGGTATATTAGTTAATACAGTGTGAGGCTCTATTTTCTTTGACATACGGCACACAATGATGGATGTGGTCAACAAAAGCTACTATGTTCTAGTATAAATGAGCTTGTATTTTTCTTTGACATACGGCACACAATGATGGATGTGGTCAACAAAACGTCTTTACTTCCTGTGTTTTTCTAGTACCTAAATGAAGCTTGATTGACCTTTGAGCCGTTGCGGTCAGAAAAATGACACGTAAATCCCATGTAAAGCTGAATAGTTCTATCGTCTGCTTCATTTTTCTGTCAGTCAGTACGTTAATATTAGGAGGTCAGTGGCGTGTGTGCAGCTTATAGTTATGTCCAGGGCCTCCCTTGTGTAATACAGTTTTGTCTCAGTTGGAATAGTAGAGTGTCCGTGTTTGTCTCTTAAATAGATTCTACAGGATTGAAGTATGTGGTCAGCGTTTGTTCTGGTGCAGTACCATATTAACACATCGCTGAATCGCCAATGTGGAACTTAGTGTGCATGTGCTGCTAAAGCGTACAGTTGCATGTTCTTAGTTTGTAGACGATGTATGGGCCCTCTCTTAATAAGAGTTTTACTATGTCTTGAGAGGTGTGACCTGGATGTGTTTACTTCCATTTGTTGTGAATGTTCTGTTTAATAATGCTTTTAGTTTTCTGGTAGGTCAACCCATAGTTTATATATTGCATTGTACTGTCAGTTTTAGCCAGTTGATCAGCTGTTTCATTACCAACGTTATGCTACAATAAACTGGAATCTATTATAGAACAGTGTGTTGTGTACAGTTACTTAGTTGTAGTAATATTTGTATCAGATCAGAGATCGTTGTGTTTATTGTCTTGTTTATAAGTGAAAATCGTGGCATATCCTAAAGGACGTAGCCATCAACCACAGTAAATGAGTCGTTGATTTTCTAGGCACCACTTATACGTTCAGTAGTTTGCCATTGCTTTCTGAACGGTGAGGTCTATTTTACCTTTTGTAAAAATCCCACGGAAACAAATTTGCTTCCAAACTTGCCCACCGTGGGTTTGAACCAGGTACGCTTAGGTTCGTGATCAAGCTCACTACCGCTTGAGCTACAGACGCACACGTTTATAACAAACCAGAAAGGCTATAAACTCCCATAATTGCAGGTAATCCGTGGTCACATTGTAAATGAAAATTTCACGCCCGCACCGGGCTCACTAATCATCTACGCACACACAGACAAGCATAGCGGAACTACATTCCCTTAGAGAAATAATAGTGGTCATCCTCACCCGTGATGGTTGAGCATCATCATCATCATCAACATTATCATAACATGAAGGAACAATTCAGCATCAGTCAGGATTACTGCACTGTGGCTTTTGTTTAGATTATGGCAGCTCAGTATAAAGCCGGCCTCTTGTATAGCAACTGACTTAGCTCTGTAGTTTTAGGAGACTGTTTCTAGTTGGAATTGTCATTTGATTTTCCTCCCTCGTTTAGCATTTCTATATAAATGTATTATCCACCGTTGTTAAGTACAATATTGACAGATCCACGTATCCATTTCTGTCCAGGTTACAAGTGATCGCTCTCTCTTTCTGCTGTAGTTTTCATTTCAAACACTTTGTCAGGTTAGAATTGGAAGGAATATCTTGGAAGAAATCATTTATTTCTGAAAAATATGTCTTGCATAATGGCGAAAAATGAAAAATAAGAGAAGGGTCTTAATTCAATGGACCCAGTTTAAGTAATTTTTGTTTTCATTCTACTGTTTTGTTGGTGTCTGTGGCTTAGCAGTAGTGAGTTCACTCGCAACCCAAGAGTACCTGGTTTAAACACCGCGGCGCCATTTTGGAAGCAAATTTGTTCCTGGTGGATTTTTACGAACAGTAAAAAAAATAACTCACCGTTCTGAAAGCAATGGTAAACTACTGAACGTATACATTGTGTCTAGAAAATTAACGACTCGTTTACCGTGTATAATGGTGACGTCATGTAATAGATATGCAAAACACTAATCACAAAGTACTGTAGTCTTACAAATTACAATAACAATGACAAAATACAACAACGTTTCGATCAACAAGGCCTTTATCAAGCAAACGAACAACAGAAGTGACAATATTTTTTTAATGGACGACCAAAAACAAACGTTTTTTATTTCCAGATTTTCATTAGAAACGTTTGTTTTGGTCGTCCATTTGTTTTATTAAAATTTGTCACTCCTGAGGTTCGTTTGCTTGATAAAGGCCTTGTTGGTCGAAACGTTGCTGTATTTTGTCATTGTCTTTGTAATTTGTAAAACTACAGTACTTTGTGATTACGTGTTTTGCCAATCAAATAGTTTTACTGCAGTCTCATCTATTTTGTGAGTAATAGATATGACACGATTTGTCATTTTGTTCATTCTGCTGTTTAGATAAAACTCGTTTTGTGTAGTGAAGCTAGTAAGTGATATCTTTTGACACGGTTTCTCTTATTGTTTGCTTTCGTTCTTATCTTGAATCCCCGATAACATAAGATCATCGAGCTCAGCAATTAGAGTAAATAAGAGCACAACCGTAGCGTGACTTTCACATTCCAGTATTGTTAGGTAAAAACTAATTCATTTAAAAAACACGAGGAACGACAAAAAACATGTTGGGTTACAAATTAAATTGAATGTTAAGGAATATATGTACAAATATTCACAAAACAGATGAGACTGCAGTAAAACTATTTGATTGGCAAAACACGTAATCACAAAGTACTGTAGTTTTACAAATTACAAAGACAATGACAAAATACAGCAACGTTTCGACAAACAAGGCCTTTATCAAGCAAACGAACAACAGGAGTGACAAATTTTTTTTAAAAACAAATGAACGACCAAAAACAAACGTTTCTAATGAAAATCTGGAAATAAAAACGAAAATCTGGGAATAAAAACGAAATAAATGTAACACAAAAACACACATAAAAACTAGAAATAGAACGGAAGAGAAACAATGAAAAATCTAGTAAATATATAACTTGTATACATGCAACATATACCCATATAGATTACAAGGCATGGGAAGAGAAAGTACTAAGAAGCATAGGAATGTAATACGTTGAGCCCACGTGGTCGCAAGGTACCATACAAAGAAATCAACCGATTCTCCAGAGCAAATCGACTGCGATCATCCGAGGAACGCGATCGGATGGCTGTGACCTGGACATCGTGAGCACCTAAATGGCCAGTATCATTGAAATGGGTGGCTACAGGGGTCACAGAGCATTGGCGTATGTCGCGCAAGTGTTGGGAGAATCGGTCACTGAGCGTCTTGCCTGTCTCGCCGATATAAGCCTTGTTACATCGCTTACAGATAATGGCATAGATAAGATTACGGGACTCGCATGTGAAACCATCGTCAATAAGAAACGTGGCTAAAGGAAGAGATACAGTACGCGTCTGTATCACATAAGCACACGTGTTGCAACGCCGATAGCCACACTGAACAGTGCCAAAATGAGTCTGGATATTGGACTTAAGGCGACTGTGTACCAACATATCCTTAAGACTTCTGTCCCGTCTGTAAGCCACCAAAGGATAGTTGGGGAAGACAGAACGTGTCTCAGGATTTGACTTAAGGATAGACAGATGACGGAATAAAACATTTTTCACCAGTGAACTATGGGGTGGAAAGTTAAGATAAGTTTTACTCTGTCAGAGTTAGTGGTCCTATGCTGGCTGGTGAGGGCCTGCTGGCGAGTGATTTCTGAACTCGATGCATAACCCAGACAAGCACCCTCTCCGGGTATAGGCGCCTGCTAAAGAAATCAAGCATATCGCGAGCTCTCTCAAGAAAATCATCGCCCTCGCTACAAAGGCGACGAAGGCGCAAGAGCTGCCAGAATGGCAAAGAGTCACGACAAGTCCGGGGATGGGAAGAAGTATAAAGGAGAAAACTATGTGCATCAGTAGGCTTGTAATATACTGATCTAGTGATAGTGGATAGGCGTATGGAGATAGTAATGTCAAGAAAGTTGACACAAGTAGTGGAGATGTGAGATACAAGATATAATTGATCGGAATATATGTACGAGCTTGTATGACCTTTTGTGTTTTTTACAGACATCCAGTTCAGTAAGTTCACGTTTCGGTATGACCTGATCTAGGTCAGAGTTTGCTGGTGTGTCCCCAGAGTTAAGATGTGCTGTTTTTTATATTTGTTATTCCGATCATCATCATCAAGTAGCTTGTCCCGCCCAAAACTTGGCTCCCATGAGAAACTCTTTGTTCTGTGCAAGTTGACCGGCGTCAGCAGCAGTCATTCTCAGATTGTCAATTATATCTTGCCCATCGTCTTCTATGTCTTTCTCTCATTCTTCTTCCAGGCATCATTCCCTCCAAAATTATTTTCTCTAGGCACTCATGTCGTTTGATTTGTCCAACCTATTTAATTTTACTCTGTTTTTTTGGGAGAGGGGTCTATGAGATAGTAACTCTGTCTATTAACCCCAACGTTCTGAGTTCGAATCACGCTGCGGACAGTTTGGTTGCAAATTGTTTCGCATGGATTTTTAGAAAATGACGATGGCACCACCCGTTCAGAAAGCAATGACAAACTACTGAACGTAATAATGCCTAGAAAAATCACAAACAGTGTTAAAAAGCTGGGGTTGATTCGCAAAGTCCTGTGAAGTATATGCAATTAACTGTTAATAGCCAACTCTCTTTAATATCATGCTGTTGCAGAACAGAAGCATTTATTCTTTTCTCTGTCCATGATATTCTAGGTAGGACAATTCTGATCTTAGTATGATCATTTTTGTGATTGTCGGTCTCAGAGCAACTTTGATATTTTCGTAATAAATGTTAGTATTATTACCACGTGTCATCAATAATCATAGGCTCTGTGATGTTTATATTGTTTTTTTTTTGTTGTTCCGAATATTTTTCTTCGAACGTTCAATATCGACCACTTGTTTACTACTCTTTTTAATTTGTATGAGATATAAGGATAAGTGCGATTGTGCGTTGTTCCAGTTATGCGCAAACAAGTAGGCCATCACATTTCATTTCTGCGACACTTTTTATTTACTAGGGTAGCTTCCCAAGTTTCTACATTGGTCGCCTCTTACGACATGCCTTGTAGGTCGCAGTGGTACTATTCTTTGCTTCCCTATCGAGCCCCAGCACAGGCGGTTCCGAATATTCTAAGAATTATTTCTATAGCGCTTTGTTTCGTAAGTTTAGATTTTCTTCTTGCTTGTGTATTGATCCATAATTTACATATCCCTCTCATGCATAGTGTCCACTGTAGTGGACAACTACTATTCGTTCGTTTCATAGCTACACATGCGTGATTCTTGACCTCTGACGGATTACTACTAAGTACTTGTTGTGGACAAGTGGACACGAGTGGTATATTAACTTCTACTGTGTAGTCAAGATGGATGAAGAGACAATCTCCATTTTAAAAAATTCGTACAATTCAGGTCCAAATTTATTGTCAGAAGAAAAAATGTGCATGTTTTCAGAAGTATTACTTTTTGTTCTCTTGTCTGTGTTATGCCTTAGTTTTTTTTATACTACATGTATTTAACCACTAACTTGTTTAGTCTAGTCTAGTTCGGATTTCTTTTCTACAGTTTCCATTGTTGTCATGGTTATTTTCCATGGGGGTGGGTAGCCATTTCCCACTGGGGTTAGGGGAGGTTTGCTTGCACACCCGTCTCTCTCACACATGGACGTCCCATGATAGTTGTTAGTTTATTCTTCTTCTTCTTCTCGCGTTCGTTCTTCACGGTCAATTTTATCATTCTTTTTGTGATATATAATTGATTTTTGACAAGAACGACTTTTACTTTCAGCCAATTATGTGCCCGTGGTGACTAGGCCAGCACATCCGGTTTCGCCTACTGTTTATTTACTAGGGTAGCTTGCCCTAGAACATAGATTCCCAAACTTTTTCGCCCCACCACCCACTTTGCACAACATAATCTTTGTAACGCCTCCCTCCACATTATAACAGTTTGCCAACGCCCCCCTCCCACATATATAGATGCTCTATTTTCTCTTTGACATGGAAAATTGATATATATTTCTGTCATACATGGTCAATTTTAAATGATTATATACATGAAATAGAAAATTGATGAAAAAATGGATCGTGTGAGATGGGCATAAGATGAATTAAAATGCAGAATTCACATTTTTATGATTATTCAATCGCAAAAATCACGAAAAAAAATTCCCCCAAATGCTTCTGAACCCACTATCGCCCCCTGGAAGGCTTCAGCGCCCACAGGGGGGCGATACCGCCCACTTTGGGAAACGCTGCCCTTGAACAAACCGTTGTTCCGAAAGTTTTGGCTTGGATCTACGCCTTTACAATCATCTTTTGCCGTATATTTGGGCTTTGTGATCTACGCCAAAGAGTGTGTCTATACTGAGCGCCCTGTCATGAGTTCCTCTTTTCAGGGGGCAAACTGGAGGAATGACAGTCACCATATAGTTAGAGTAGTATAATTAGATACTTAATAGTTGAGACTATGTGTTGCACTCTCTAAGTAGAAGAACTATGACAGCCCTTTCTGACTGTGAGTCGTTCGATTAGAACATTTCTCGAGTCTTTGAGCACATAAACTTGTCCTGGGACTGCGTCTTACTCATATAACACACCGTGTAAAGGCTCGTATAACACACCGTGTAAAGTCTCGTATAACACACCGTGTAAAGTCTCGTATAACACACCGTGTAAATTCTCGTATAACACACCGTGTAAAGTCTCATATAACACACCGTGTAAAGTCTCGGCCTTCGATAGTAGTTGGATTTGGACAGCCTGTGAAATCTTTACATTTTCAGCTTTACTTTTCTGACCATTTTGAGTTTATTTCGGAGTAGGAATATTCTCAGCCTTTTCGAAGCATTTGGCAATTTGCAGTTACTACTCTTCCTTTCCTGGCCCCGAGAAACAATGGACTGGGTCTGTGCACAAATAATGTAGAATGTCGTTTCATTAGGCGCTATCAGGCAATTTGATTTGCGCTCGCCAAACATCACCCGTCCTGGTACTTCCGGGGATGTTAGTTGTGAGAACAACAGTATCGTGCCTGGTTGTTTCAGGGAAGGCAATTTCGTTAGACGCTAAAACGCAACTTTAAGATTTGCGCTCGGCAACTTTACCCAATAAATTTATCTGCGCTTGGCCTCTTGTACGGAGTTTACCGCAATCTTCCCATGTGTCGTCACGATACAGTGTTTTCAGAGGCACTTGGCGAGACCTGTGATTTGTTACACATCGTTCTCATTGATTCTTGCACCACAGCTGGCAATTTATTTGTGGCTCTTCACTCCGGGAGAGTTGGGATTCGTTCAGAGGCGATTCGTACACTACTGTTTCTTACGTTTCAGCAACTATTTGAACAACTTTTCCTCGGACATCGGCCAGGAGATGCGTGCATTTTGTTCTTGGATTTTGGACCTGCATTGCATTTTAGTGCTTCCAGTACTACCATTTCCTGTAGCTCTCCCTCGATCCCTACCCGTTTAGTCAGACCGGAACCACTGTCTGTTACCAGGGTCGCCACGTGGAGGTGGGATAAGATCTTGATTAGTGTCACCTCACTAATTCTGGCGCAGCGTTAATACTACGCGCCTTTGACCCCTGTTGTTAATTAAGAAGCCAAGAAATACAAAATTTATAAATTTTCCATTTTTTATATATTGGTGTTAATGTTTATATTTTCTTTTGTCTTAGATCTTCACGATGAGTATTCAATGTCTGCTTGTGTCTGCAACGGTATGTCTCACAGTCATCACATACACGCATGCCAAGACAATAATATTTCATCCACCACCTATCACAAGCTACGTCGTCTACCACACAAACGTTGCCATGGAAATGGTTAATCTTGGTCACGATGTCTGGATGTCACTCCCACACTTCATGATTCAAAAAAATATTGTCAAAGACAAATCAATTAAAATTATTGAATTTGGTAAAGATTTGGGGGATTTAGAGGCTATGATTTATAAAAGTTCGGCCATTGTTGACACATTCTGGGCTGGAGAACCGACAAAAGAATGGAAAGCACTATACGGTGTTGCTACAGAATGTAAAAGAACAGCACCGGGAATTTTGTCTGATAAGTCTTTTGTGGACAAAGTTAGAAGTCTAAATCCTGATTTGTACGTTATAGAGTCTATACCATTTAATATGAATATGATAGTACTGCCTTATATGTTGGATATTCCCTACGCCCTCATTGGGACAGTTCATGATATAGTACAGTCTAAAGTTCCTTTCAGTCCTGGGACAACGCCCTTTCCATCAGAAACGACAACCGATAGGATGACATTCGTTCAGAGGTTAATCTCTACTCTTACCTACATAGCTCGTATTAATTTTGATATTTTTCACGACAGCAGCTTGTTTCAAGATTTGCTCCACACAACCGTACAAGTCCATCAATGAAATTGCAGCCAATGCTGAAGTTTTCATTGCTGAAGTCGACCACATTTTAGATTATCCAAGGTCAATGTTTCCAAACACGAAACTGATTGGAGGATCATCTGCATCTCCTGCTAAACCGTTGGTTGGAGAGTTTAAGAAATTTGTGGACGAGTCTAAAAATGGCATCATCGTGTTTACCTTTGGAGGTTCTGTAGTTAATGTACCACCATACATCACGTCCAAGCTGATTTCAGCTTTTAAACAACTTGATCTTGGAGTTATATGGAAAGTTAATATTACATCACCTGACCCCAGTCGCATTATGACGTCCAAGTGGATACCACAGAATGACCTCATGGGACATGAAAAAGCCAAACTATTTATATCTCACTGTGGAAAAAATGGACAATACGAGGCACTCTACCACGCAGTGCCAATACTCTGCTTTCCTATATACGGAGATCAAGGGTATAACACGGAACGAATTAAAATTAAAGAACTTGGTTGGGTGCAGATATCAGGAAGTTAGCGAGGATGAGATTGTTCTATGATCAAACAATTAGTTTATGATGTAAATATTCCTAAAAATATGAAGAAAGCTTCTGATCTTTATCGAAAGTTGTATAAAATTCCAAAGAAAGAAGCAGCATTTTGGCTAGATCACGTGATGGAATATGGTGGAGCATATATGAGATCGACTGCACAACAAATGCCTTGGTATCAGATCTTTGTTTTAGATGTTCTTGCATTCCTGTTTGCCATTGTTATCTTTATATTCCTATCTCTTTATTTCCTTATCAAGAAATGTTACCAGTGTTTTAGAGGTGCTAGTGTGAAACCAGTGAAATCCGTCAAACAGAAATCTAAAAAACAATAACAAAATTGTACTAGATCAGACAGCAAGTGAGCTGGTTCAAATCTTTGTGAACTACTTCTTCAAATGTATGGCTGACCTGTCTCTGCCGTCACTATTGAGTATGATCATTTATGAAATATTTATCCCACCAAAAATGTGCTAGTATTTTAATATTATTCTTTTGTATCACACTAAAACACCTGATCTACATCTTTTTATGTTTTACTGAACTTTTGCACATTCGATTCTTTGATTATTATAAAATTAAGTGCAGTTATGTACAATCGACTGTTTGTTATCCTGTTCTATCACCTGACTTATGGTTTCTTTTAGTGCATGCTTTCATTCTGAATACGTCCAAGTTTTTCCCCATTATGATCGTGATATCGTGAGGATTTCAATCTGAATGCTACCAACATAATCAGTTGATGGAACATAAGGATATGTCGTTTCTGCTCAAGGTGAAGTACGTGAAGTTCTTAGTTGCACTAGAGAAACTCATTTTGTGAAGATGAAACTTATGCTTGATATTCTGTGATTTCTCTTCAGTCATGCTATTACCCAAGCCTAAGCATATGTACGAGTTATTGAGGATCAGATTCACCAACTAGATAAGAATACTAATGATATTAGGAGCAACAGAATCAAGAGTGGCAGACATGTCGAAGATGACACAAGTTGAGGGAAAATTTGACGAGGTGACCCCAGTTTCGCCCATACTGAAAGGGGAAGAATGACTAACTTAAACAATGTTGTCATTACTCGTACAAGAAAATTTAGAGATTGGGACAATGTGAAAGCTAAACGCACAATTAATCATGTGATAGCAGGTTACACAAGTGATGATGTTGTTAAATATAAGGATGGGGCTGTGCATCGTGATGAGAAGCCACACTAGGATTTCCTTGGTGGGCCCATGGTAGGTCGCATGGTGGGTCGCATGGTGGGTCGCATGGTTGAATGAAACATAGAGTGCAACTACTTACAGTATGAGGATGGAAGTTGAGGTCATGTTGGTCTCCAATGGCTACCTGGAACTCAGGTAAACTGGCTTACTAAGGCCATTATTGTGTTCGATTTTCAATCGATTCTTCGGAGAGTTTTAAATGACAAATTGCAATATGAGTGGATGTAATCTGTCAAAGTGTTCAACATCCAGAAACTGTCGTAGATCTACTAGTATGTTTTCTTACAACTTAACTCTTAGTATGAGCACAATAAAACCACACTTTGACGAGATGTTTTTTTAGAATAATATTTTTATTTTATAATGGAGAATGCTCTAACAATACCTTGGACAATTTTCTTATACTTAAGAGAGCATATATCATAATGTGTATATCTCTATTTTATAAACTTTTGTGATTTTGCTACTATTTAATGTTTTGTATCGTGAAGTGGTTTGTCAAAAGATTGGTACTGCCAGAATGGTTTGTCACGTTGTTTGCCGCACTGTCAGAGTTAAACTACCTCTGAAGTCAGAATAAGGCTCTCCTGAATAGTAAGAACACTGGTGATAAGGAAAGAAACTTCTTAAATAATAGGGGCGAAATTCCCCTCCCTTCCATAAAAATAACCTATTTAAACAGAGACCTGTTGTATTTATTAGTAGCACTACTATTTAACGAACGATTTTGTTTTATTTTAATGTTTGGGATAGTGAAGTTGCTTGTTGGAAAATTGATACTGCCAGAATGGTGTGTCATGTAGCTGGATATATTAATGGAGTTAAATTAGCTCTGAAGTCAAGCTCCATGAACGGTAAGGACACTGGTGTTCTTTCTTTCCGATCCAGCAGTCATCTGAGCATTTGCCCTTCGACTTGAGGCCATGGCAGTGAATTTACAGGTCTGTCTGAGTTGTGGTGTGTTAGCATAGATAGAGTTTTCAACATCTGGGTCTGGGTAGGTATTTGTGGCGTAGGTCACTGAGTGCAGGCACTGGAAGAGATGGTGTGTGACAGTTTCTTCTGAATAGTCACACAGTTGACATTGTGGGGCAATCTTTGGTTGGATGCGGTATAGGTGAGCATTCAGGGGCACATGTTGTGTCCTAAGGCGGAAAATAATGACTTGTTCTTGTCATGTGAGGTCATTTATAGCATCTTTGGGATTTGGAGTGGTCATGTGTTTAAAGAGGGCTCTGCCAGTTTTGCCCATTGCCCACTCATTCATCCACTCCTCCTTCTTGTTACTTCTTATTATTTGTTTAGCAGTCTGCAGAGTTATTGGTCTGTCATGCTGTTGACTATTTGTCCCTGCCTTTGCAAGGATGTCTGCTCTTTCATTTCCTTGTATGTTGCTGTGTCCTGGTATCCACTGTAAGGTAAGCTTGACGGCAAAGGTGTTGATGAATGAACTGATGGATAGAGCCAGGGACTGGCACGCTGGGCTCTCAGGGTTTGCATTTTCTAGTGACTGTAGCACTGACTTACCATCAGTAAAGATAACAGTGTGCTGAGTTTTTTCGGGATGGAGCTGGAATATGTTTGTAAAATGGTGCACTGAAGCTTCAATGGCAATGGTCTCGGCCTCAAAATTAGAACAGTACTTTCCACATGCATTTTGCAACTCGTCACACGATTTGTCTGGGTATTCTATTCGTGCACCGTATCCAGCATTAATAGTTCCCTTGAAGGCTGAGCCATCTGTATATACATGTATCCACTCGTCTGGGAAAGATAGTATGGTGTCTTGGGCCACCATCCAGAGATCTACTGGGTCTGAGTTCTTCTTGGTGATGTCTTTGGTAAGTGTGGTGTTTATTTTTGGACAGGCGAGACTACAATTTGGAGGGACTTCTGTGTGTACAATTTGTGTCTCTTCTCTGTTCTCCGGCATGTGATATTTTTCTTGCAGGCCTAATGCCACATCTAGGATTGTTTTTGCTTCAGTCTGTGCTGTGGTCGCCAGTTGTCTACTAATTGTCTGTTAGGGTGGTTTCTACTAAGTCTTTTATATCTTTCCACTGTCTCTACTACTGCTGCCTCCCTACGCATTCGCAAGGGCTCGATGTTTGTATGGATTTCACATGCTGCTGTAGGGGCTGATCTCATACCTCCAGAGATGAAATGCACTGCCTGGCTCTGTACTTTGTCCAGAGCTTCCTTTGTTGTTTTACTACATGTTGCCTGCAGTGCTAGGTTGCAATCCATTACAGAGCGTACATAACCGATGTAGAGTTGCCTAAGTGTGTTTTTGTTTGCGCCCCATGAGGTACTTGCAAGTCGTTTTAGGAGATTTAGTCTCTTTTTTTACTTTAACTTCAGGTTTTGGACATGTTTGTTAAATGAGAGCTGCCTATCCATCATCACCCCTAGGTATGTTGGGTTATCTTCTTTCTTTAAAATATTACCATCTAGTGTTAGTGTAATATTTTTCTTTGCCACCTTGTTACTCCTGGTGAAAATAGAGTAGGTTGTCTTGGTGTAGTTCACTTTCAATTTCCATGTTTCACAGTATTTACTAAGCCTGTCAAGGTCTTCATTTAGCCGCCTTTCACTGAAGCCAGTGTGCTTGCTGGTGTGCCAAAGAACCAGGTCATCAGCATATAATGCTTTTTCTGTCAGTAGCTCTTTGGGCATGTCATTCAGAAACAGGAGAAAAGTGTACAACTTAGTGGGAGCCCTGGGGTAGACCTTCTTCTTGCACCTGCTTGGAAGAGATGCCATTGTTGATCTTTGTCTGGATTGTGCGGTCTGTGAGGGATGTTTTCACCCAACGATACATCTTACCATGGATTCCTGTATCTAACATTTTACCCAGCAATCCTTTTCGCCACACTCTGTCGTATGCTTGTTGCAAGTCAATGAATACAGCAGTAGTGTGTTTTTCCCCCTGGAACCCATTAATGATCATTTGGCTCAGTCTAAAATCTGATCATCAGTTCTCTGTCCTGCTCTAAACCCTGCTTGGCTACTGTTCAGCATCTTGGTGGTTTCGAGCCACCAATATAGTTAGTTAGTTTGTTCCTTTCGTGCCAAAGGCGGCACATAGGGCAGAGGTTTTAGATCTCCATGTGATACGGTTCTTTGCTAGCAGTTGCAGATCTTGCATGGTTTTACATCCCAATAGTTTACTTTCTTGATGGATGGTTCTTCGAAGAGTGGTCTTTGGTCTTCCACGTTTCTTTTCCCAACTGGTGACCACATAAGGACTTGTCGATTTAGTCTCTTTTCGTCTGATCTAAGCACATGACCTAAATATTTCCACCGTCGTTTCCTTATAATATTTGATATGGGTTGTTTGTGTGTTCTATCTCTCACTGTGTTGTTAGAAACGAAATCACTCCATTTGACTTTTAATAATTTTCGTAGACATTTATTCTCAAAGCTGTCCAGTTTCTTATCAATTTTCTTTGTTGATTTCCAACTTTCACAACCGTAGGTCAGTACAGGAATCACACATGACCTAAATAATTTAACTTTTGTGCATATACTAAAGTCTTGAGATTGCCAGATATTCGTTAATTTAGTGAAGGCACTAGCTGCTATAGCAATACGAGAGTTTATTTCTTTCATCGTGTCTCCGTTGTTTGACACTTTACTACCCAAATATGTAAAATGTTCAACTTTCTCCAGTGTTTGGCCATTTATTACGATGTTGTCTGTCGAGTTTGTGAGGTCCATAATTTTGGTCTTGGCAGAATTGATCTGGAGACCAACCTGTTCTGCAAGTGTGCAAAGATTGCTCGTTAGTTTGTGGTAATAACACCAAACCACCAATATAACCGGTGATTAATCATTCTTTCAGCTAGTTTACCTAGGCATGAAGTGAGGGATATTGGCCTATAGCTTTTCACGTCTTCAGATGGTTTTCCTTTCTTCAAGATAGGTGTTATTGTTGCATTCTTCCATGTCTTGGGCAATGTACCCTCATTCCAAGTTTTATTAATTAGATCTAGGATCACTGCTTTACCAACATTACCAAGGTGGATGAGCATCTCATTATGTATTTTGTCTGGACCTGGTGACTTCCGAAGTTTTAGTTTCTTCATTGCTCTAGTGAGCTCAGTTTGTGTGAAGTCGTCCTCAAAGAGTGCAATATTGGTGCTGCAGGCATGTTCTTTTATCTTGAGCTCATGTATGCGGTCTTTGTCCTTCGTTGTATGTTTATCTGTTCTGTTAATGGAAGCAAAGTATTTGTTAAATATTTCTGCTTTCTTTTGATCTTCCACTATTGTTGCTTTATCTGTACTTATAGGCCTGGGGTTGTTTCGACGTTTTTCTCCACACAAATTGCTCAGTAATGACCATGCTTTAGCCCCATTTCTTCCTACGTCAAGATCTGCTACTGTTTTATGCCATTTTTCTCTTTTGGCCGTATTGACGGTCCGTTTTACTTCCGCATTAGTTCTATTGTATAGGATTTTGTTTTCTAGTGTGGGCTTCTCTTCAAAATGTTTCCTCACTTGTTCTCTTTCTTGTACTATTTTGGCAATTGTTTCATTCCAGAATGGTTTATAGTTCTTTCTACATCCTCTAGGAATGCAGATGGAGGCTGCTTTCAGCAGGGCTTCTGTGATCACAGCGCAGTGGTGTTCAATTGTTGTATTACACTTTATTTCACCTAGAAGTTTATCTGTTGTTTCTTGATACTTTGTCCAATTGGCCTTTTTTGAAATTCCAGCGTGCTCTCTGTAGAAATCGTTTGGGAGATGGTGTCAGTATGGATGTTAGGATAGGTCTGTGGTCACTTCCTAGGCCGTCAAGCACTTCCAAAGTATGTCTTTGGAGGAGGTCAGATGAAAGAATGGTCAAATCTGGCCTACTTAACGTGTTGTGTACCCTGTGTAAGAGGGGTTTGGGGTTGATGTGTTGTCTTGAAGGACCAGTAGATTGCTTGTGTTACACATTTCTTCAATCGCTTTCCCAGTCTGGTTATATTTTTGTAGCCCCACTGAGGGGAGTGTCCATTGAAATCTCCAGCAAGGATGAGTCCAGAATACACAGTGTCACTGAGATATGGAAAGCTGCATTTGGTACCAGAGGGGTTGTACACATTATAGACTGTGTATTTTTTCCCGTCTTGCCAAATTGTTGCTCTCTGTATATCAGAAGGTTGATGAGATGTGATGTTTGTCACGCTCCCCTGGATACCATTTCTTATATAAGTGATGATTCCTCTGCAGTCATTACATTTACAGGTGTAATATGTGTATCCTGGAATATGTTGGTCTGTGTTCCGATGGAGGGTTTCCTGTAAGAGTGCTATGTGTATTTTCTTATGGTGTAGCAGGTGTGTTCTTCTTCTTTGCGATCGCTTTTTGATGATTATACCGTTAGACGCGTTCTTATGATGAAATCGACTGTTGTCTGAAGCTCATCTCTAGTGCCATGTAGTTTTGAATGTAGTGTTGTGTTGTAGGGCCAGCATTCCTTTCTTGGGAGGACATACAGGGGCAGTCTTGCAGGACATGTTCTGTGGTTTGTTCATCGGAGCCACAGGGGCACAGAGGGGTTGGGGACAATTGCAGCCTGTGTAGGTGTTTGTTCAGTCTGTTATGACCTATCCTGAGTCGGAAGATGATAGTCTGTCCTTGTCTGTCAAGTGTGTGGTAGTCATCGTTGGATGGTGTAGGTTCTTTTCTAATGTCCATGATAGCTCTTTTTTTCAAAGTATGTGATTTCATTATCTATTTGTTCACATTCTGCTCCCTTTTTAGTAAGTTTGTCTGCCTTCTCGTTACCTGGCACTCCGCAGTGTGATGGTACCCACTGAAGTGTAACTCTTTGTTGGTAGAGATCTTGCTGAGCTCTTTTCTCAGGGATGGATGGTTACTCTGTAGGGCTTGCAGAACAGATAGCGCGTCTGTGAAAATACCACTTGTTGGCAGTCAGAGTTGGAATTATTGATCATGATTGCGGCCTGTAGTAGTGCTTGAGCCTCTGCAGTGTAGTTTGAACAAAATTTACCAGTTGGCATGTACTTTGTTTCGGTGAGATTGTTGGGATATGTAATATAGATACCGGCCCCTCCGTTCTTAATTGCATCTGTTGCAGATCCATCGGTGTAGACGTGGATCCATGATTGTTTAGGGTAATTTTCTTGGATCATGCACATAGTGGATGTTCTCTTCTGCAGGTCATTGTGTATTTCTCCAGTTGTGATTCCACTAATTGTTGTTATGATTTTTGCTGTATCGCTAACTTGTTCCCAGGGAACAGGGTCGAGACTAGGTACCAGCGGTGTTGTGTGCCTTGGTAGGTCATCTTGGTACTGTCTTTTTAGTCGCTTTCCCGATGGACGAAGCTGCTGCGTTTTAGTCGTCCAAGTGCCAGATCATTTAATCTTGCTTTCATTGGATGCAAGGGCATACTGGTGTATTTCTCCATCTGGATCATATTCTTGGTTTCCTCTGTAAGCCAGGGCTTGTACTCAGTGGTTTTTGCATCTCTGTGATAGGAGTAGATTTCATGGCTCGGTGATGATCCTGAGTGCTTGATTTGCACTCTGTCCAATGTCTGCAGGTGTGTGTTAGCAGCTGTAGCCCATGCTGTTGAGCCGAACTCTAGGTGAGGTCTGATTGTTCCGCTGTAGACTTTCTTAAGTGTGTGTTCATTAGCTCCCCAGTTGGTACCTGCAAGTTTTCTGAGTATTCCAATTTTCCGTCTGGCCTTTCCTTCTGTGTTTTCTATATGCTTGTTCCATGTGAGTCGTTTATCAAATGTGATTCCTAGATAAGTTGGATTGCTTTCTTCTTGTATTGGGGTGGTTCCTAAGTGTATGTTGGCTGCTTTGTCCCTGGGGAGAGGGAGAACAGTGTTGTGGAGGTTTTGTCTGTGTTAATTGTAACGTACCATTTCTCTGCCCATTCCATAAGTTTATCTGCTGCTGCTGTATTCTACCGGTTGCAGATGTTGTGTGTTCGTCTGCGCACCATAGCACTAAATCATCTGCATATAGAGCGGCCTTCACTCCAGCTGGCAGATCCTTTACTAGGTCGTTGATGTAGACAAGGAAGAGAGTTGGAGACATAACTCCTCCCTGTGGTACCCCATGACGCAGTAAGACCTTTTTGCTCTGATGTCCATCGAGTGTGACTCTGGTTCTTCTATTGTGCAGGAACGATTGGATCCATCTTTGCATGTTGCCTTGGATTCCATTTCTTTTGAGCTTTGCCATAAGACCATCTTTCCACACCTTGTCGAAGGCCTGCTTGAAGTCTACCCATAATGTTAGCACTTTTTTCTCTGGAAGGCATCTTCAACGGACTGGGCTACATAGGTAACTTGGTCTTCTATGCTATGGCATTTCCTGAATCCTGCTTGTTCCGGAACCAAAATCTGCTCCGATTCTAAAACCATTTCAATCTGTTGTTGATGACTCTTTCCATGGTTTTAGCAACACAGCTTGTCAGACTGATTGGTCGATAGCTTGAAGCCTTGGTTCTGCATTTTCCTTTTTCAGTATGGGTAGTGTGATGGCTTCTCTCAGATTTGGGGACTACACCTTTCTGCCAGCTGTGGTTTATAATTTCAAGCAACTTTAACTTAGCTACTAAGCTCAGGTTTATAAGCATTTCGTTGCTAATTTTGTCTGGTCCAGGTGCTTTTTTGTTTTTAAGTTTAGAAATTGAGTTTTGTAGTTCTCCGATAGTGATAGGTTCTCTCATTGGAGCAGAGGGGTGTAGGCAGCCTTCATTCCCTTGCAATTCTGTTCTAATTTTTTTTGATGGTCTTTGTCTATGCTGAGATTGCTTTCTCTACTATATGTAGTAGCAAGCAGATCTGCATGGCTTGTTTTTTCCTTATAATTTTGCCACTTTCCTCCAGTGTAATGCTCTGTCTTGTTGATGTAGGTTCTTCATTTAGGGACTTAACTAGCTGCCAGAGTTTTCACCATCTTTCCTAGGTTTAGAGCTGCTGTTTTGTCTCTCCAGCTTTTCCGTTTTTCTATTAGCTTTGTTTTCTGGAATGCTGCTACTGCCCTTTTCCATTTATTGTGGGATTCTAATGATGGCAGGGATTCTGCATTTTTCCTGGCTTCATTCATGTCCTCCTGACACTTTTGCAGTGTGCTTGACCAGTATGGAATGTATCCCCGCTGACATCCTCTAGGAATGGCTTCTTTTGCTGCTAGAAGAATGCATCTGTTAAAGTCTTTTACTACTTTATTGATATCACCATCTTTCACAACTATTTCAGACAAAAGTGAAGTTGTCTGATGTTTGAAGAGTTCCCAGTTGGCCTTTTTATAGTTCCATCTAGTGATGGCAGGGCTGGTGTTAATGGTTACACTCCGGATGGTAAGAAATACTGGTCGATGGTCACTTCCTCCTAGTTGATCTCCTATCTCCCTGCTTATCAGTCCAGATATGTCTGGGGTAGAGAAGGCTAGATCAGGAGTGGAAGTTGAGTGCCATCTTCTGGAGTAGAAGGTAGGGGTGTCAGAGGGGGCATTGATTAGTATAAGAGAGTGGTCGTCTTGCCATGTTTCTACCTCTTCTCCCCTGCGATCTAGGTGGTTGTATCCCCAGCTCTGGGAGTGACTATTGAAATCTCCAACTGCAATAAAGTTAGTGTCAGGTACCTGTATTGTGTTGAGGTTCTGTGGTTTGTCGTTTGGGCAGTAATAATTTAGTACCTGTATGTTTGTGCTATCTGTTTGTAGTTTGAGAGTTGGTACTGGCTCCGTCCATGGTGTCTGTTTTCAGTGGAATGTATGTTGTTTTTTACTAGAGTGAGTACTCCTCCCTTTCTCCTATCTTGTCTGTCCGATCTATGGCATTGGTATCCCCTTATTTTGAAAGTTTGGTCTACTTGCAAGTGCGTCTCTTGAATACAACAAATACTGACCTGCTTTTCGTGTAAGACGTTTTCCAATTCCGTTTTTTGTTATATCCAGCCTGCTTGCTGTTTACTCCTTCTGCGTTCCAGTGCATAATGACAAGTGGCACTTTGGCGTTCTTGTTTTCTGAATCATATTCAATATATTGTCGCCTGATACGGCGGTGTGTCTTTCGATGTCTATGGGAAGGGTAGGTCGGAAGGGGTAGGTCGGGACCGGGTTTTCGTGCCCAACACTACTTCAACTACGCACGGCTCGGTGTGTCGATCTACATCATAATTTTTATCGGACGGTATAATCATCTTATATAAGCGTGAGATGCGTGATACTATGGTTTTTGTGCGCCTTTTGGCCTAGTATCGCCGACTTCAGCACCTTTCAGAGGAGAGAGGGCTCGTCCCTATTTGTTCCGTATTCAAGCTAACACGGTCGCTGCATGTCGGTAACGGTCAGCGGCGAAACATCGGACTCCATCCCACTCCAGGTCGGCCATCCATTGAAAACATAATTCCCACAATGAATATAAACATCCCTTGTGTAGAATTTGCGAACATTGCACGGCACAAACACTGGAAAAGGGTGAAATAATCCAACATCGTCGCCTAGCGAAACTAAACACAGCTATCCGCCGCCATCTTGAAACCGGAACCTCCAGCAGGTGTGTTAATTCTAGTTTCTTTGTTGACAGACCACAGATATTTAATTGTAAAATGTTAAGAGAGAACAGATCTTTGTTTCCAGTTGCTAACTTTTCACCGGTAGCCTGGAGATTTACTACCCGGCGCGGGCCTTGGTAACCGAGGCGACACCTGAGCTCGTATTTTTACATTTAGTTTTCTCTGCCATGTTTGCTGGGGAGCCTGTGGCTTTCCTTACCACCCAGGTCTGTGATCTGCCGACAGCTAGCTCCAACCCTCTGCTTACCAAGGGAATGTTAGTACTTCGTTCCTTCAGCAAAAGGGGCAACGCAACAGACATCTCCCACCTGTCCAACGTGTCGTCCAGGCACAAGCCACTCTGATTCATTCCCCGCCACCGTTGTCTCCTGGCATGCTGTTGCAATTCATAAATAGATTAGAGTGAGATAGCATATATGCCACTGTACACAGACAAACGGATCGTCACGTCCTGGATCGTTAGTGTCAGTGCGAAGACGTGCATGTTTTCATGGTCGAGAAGACGTTGATGCATATCCCTTCCTGAGGTGTCTTCTTCTTTCATTGACCCTAGGTTGTTGCAAGTTTGATTAGAACCAGAGCATCAGCAGAGCACAAACCGACCACAGGGAGTGTGCAACAAAGAAGTAGAAGGGAAGACAAGAAAAGGATGTCCTCCTCAAGAGAGAGAGAGGACTGCTATTTACCCATAGCTGGGGGATGGGTTGGTTGCAGCCAGAGCATGTACCACTCGCCGGTGGGTTCTGCGCTGTCACCTTATGAGGCCCCATCCTGCTCCCCGCTCTTTGGTCTGGCCTTTCACCTTCAGTCTGTTCGGCTTGGTTAGACCTGCCAGGAGTTATACTCCCGCCGACATAGCCTGAAGGATCATAAAGGCACACAAACCCTCCAACCACGATAAGGTAGGCTAATGTGGAGGGGACGCTGGTGTTAAGGAAAGCAAGTCTTCACGCCCGAGTTCATAGTGGGAGACTGAATGGTAAAGGCACTGGTGTTAAGGACAGCAAGTCTTCAGTCCCGAATTCATAGTGGGAATCTGAATGGTAAAGACACTGGAATTAAGGAAAGCAAGTCCTCACGCTCGAATTGATAGTTGGAGAAATTTACACACGCAAGCTATTTAAACAGATATTTATTGTTTATTTATATCACTACTATTTAATGAACGACAATTTTTAAATTTTATTTGGAAGTTTGACAGTTTTGTTTGAAACGAAAGAGAGGAAAAAAGAGTGAGACAGAGAGCGAGTATGTCTTGCATATTATGAAATAAAATAAATATATAATAACAACAAAATGACAGTGTTATTGAAGAACTTGTTTAAATTAATGTTTTAGATCTTCTTCTTCTTCTTCTTTGCGTTCGTTCTTTACAACCAATTTTACTCACTCTTTGTGATGAGTTTGATCTTTGCCAAGAACGTGTATACGTTGCACATTGGTTTGGTAGGCCCCTAAACGTATAGTCTTCTACACGTTTAGGTCACATGCATCCGATTTCAGCCAAACCTCCTTAATCGCCTCTTACGACATGCGTGGCAGGTAACAGTGGTTCTATTAATTACACCCCAAATTTGGGCCCCGGTAACCACTCGGGCGAATGTTTTAGAGAAGATAATGATCTTGTATAAGAGATTTAAATGTTGAATAATCTTGTATAAGAGATTTTAATGTTGAATAATCTTGTATAAGAGATTTTAATGTTGAATAATCTTGTATAAGAGATTTTAATGTTGAATAATCTTGTATAAGAGATTTTAATGTTGAATAATCTTGTATAAGAGATTTTAATGTTGAATAATCTTGTATAAGAGATTTTAATGTTCAATAATCTTGTATAAGAGATTTTAATGTTGAATAATCTTCTAGAAGATGACAATTAACAAGATAACTGACTGGGAGCTGCGGTCCTCTTCTTTAATCCTGGTTTGCTTACCCGTGGCCCTCGGCAACATATGTTATCATAGACCATGGATTACCTCACAGACACGGATTACCTCAAATCAGGATACCACAGTGATTACCTCTCACAGACCACGGATTCCCTCTCACAGACCACGGATTACCTCTACAGACCACGGATTACCTCATCAGACCACGATGATTACCTCTCACAGACCACGGATTACCTCATAGACCATGGATTACCCCTCACAGACCACGGATTACCCCTCACAGACCACGGATTACCTCATAGACCACGGATTACCCCTCACAGACCACGGATTACCTCACAGACTCAGGATAAGAAGAAATGTCTAGAATTGGCTCTTGTTTCCACTTTACAGATGGTGTTATTGACTGCCTCTGTTATTTCTGAGGTTCCCTTTTAGCGGGCGAGATACCTTCTACATCTTCCCACCATGAATAATACTATCTTGTGCATATAATTACCTCAGAGTGAAGATTGATATTCAGCATATGTTCTCATAAATCGTGTCATTATTTCTACCAAATTTCTCCGTTTCAGAAACCCTCTTTCAAAGTCAAATATTTTCAGTTATACCGGATGATCTGTTGGTCTTCTGAATTTATGAGATTGTCTCTCAGCCTTGCCGACTCTAGTATCTTCCACTGGCTGAAGGTATATGATTTGTTCTACTTCTGTAATGATTGTTGACTTCATACGTCATGTTATCGCTCTCATTACTTGGTTTTGTAGCATGTTTATTGAACATTTTTTAGGTCATTTGCCGCTATTGCTCATGCTGCATTGTAATGGTTTAGGACTAGACTCAATCGTCCAGTATATAACCTTTTCAAAAAACATTATAATTTGATCCCCAAGTTAAGCTTGCAAGTTTTTTTTATGATTGCGATTACATTTCTTGCTTGGAGTCTGCTTTTCTTTTGTGGCTTCCATGACAGATGAATGTAGTAGCCTTTCAACATGAAATCCCAACGGTAAAATTTGAGTCAACCTGCACTTTGTAAACTGATATTCATTTTCTTAAGGCTGTTCTTGATGCCATCGCTCCATCTTTGCGTGGTCTTCCTCTTGCTTTGTACTTATTATTTTTTTCTGTGTGGCTCTCTGTGGTAGGCGATACCAGGGCA
This sequence comes from Arion vulgaris, assembly GCA_020796225.1. Taxonomy (NCBI): domain Eukaryota; kingdom Metazoa; phylum Mollusca; class Gastropoda; order Stylommatophora; family Arionidae; genus Arion; species Arion vulgaris. The sequence goes on from CM036771.1 coordinate 20,018,809, forward strand.
TTCTTGTCAGGTCTCCGAACCATTTAATCTGTTGTTCTTTTATGAATTGCATGACTGGTTTCACATCCAGTCTTCTTCTGATTTCTTCATTTCTAATTGTGTCTCTTATTGTCACACCTGCAGCTTGGTGATTGTTACAACAACGTACTGTTTACGTCAAATGTTGATGTTTAGAAAACATAACTAAAGCACATCGACAACTGGCAAAGCACATAATTGTTCTTTATAGCACAACTAGATAACACATGTATTAGACAATAGTCAGAAGAATGTAACTATCTTTCTTATCTGAACCAAGAACCTGCTGACGAATAGTACTTACTTTTCTAAACAACTTTCTGTGCGTGTCGATAGGGCGGGTATCGTTCAACTGTAGTAGCATCAGGGCAGGTCTTAGTAGCAGAACGTATACGTGTGTGTGAGTTCCTGGCCGATTTATTACCTGTGGCTGCACTGTGCGATACCACACTGGTTTTAAGCTGACATGTTGTATTGTCGATTTCTTAACCAGGTAGACACGGTTATTAGCTTAGAGAATTATTAGTGTATGACCTCTACAAGGCAAGGTAGAAAGTAAGAGACTAAACAAGTTATTAGAACGGCATCATCATCCTGTGTGTATTCACCCACCATAGCCTTGACTTCCGAATTTGCTACAGTAGGAACTTGCTCTGTGCAACTTCCGTCGTATGTGACGTGAACGGAAATGGTAATGTTAGTATCCACAGACATTGATACCCATACCTTCGTTTTATCCCAGGGCACGCAGTAGTCAGGAGTAATGAACGAGCTGACAGATTGGCTGGCATGGCCACGGTATCAGAGGAAGCTGCAAATGGGCCGAAATGGCGTTCTTAACGCACTAAGAGAGTCTTTTAGAACAGAAGAATTTCAAGGTTGCGAGACCCACTCGCTGACCAGATTGAGAGAGATTGGTGTCAATATTGGTGCAACCCGTAAAGAACGGCATACTAAATATGCAAAGAGACAGATTAATCAACATCGAAATGGCGTTTCAGGCCGCTGGACGCTACTGGATTTGTTCAGGCGGAGCACCTATGGACATGTCCGGAGTGCGATGATGATAGTCCTCTGATAACCCATTCGCTGCTAATATTAATATATGTAGGTCTACATACCTGCTGGATAACATCCATCTTCTGCCCGGCTCATCCATGATTAACTTCTCTTGAATCTACCCCCTTTAGGTGTGATCATGGAGTTTGTGCCCAATATCAACGTTTACTCAGAGGTAATCACATGCACAAGATATTTGCAGTGCGATTAGCTAGTGGAAGTAGTAATGCTGGGCCGTTTTGGGGCCTAGCTATGTGACAGAGCAACTGCTAGTCAAACAAGGAACTGGTTGGGTGGGATAATATTACCTTTCTTTCTTATTCACTTTCTTCCAACGTTCGATCAATTGTTGCTTAAAGTAGTTAGTGTTAACAGGTGTCCATGTACATTCCACATCGCCGGATAGTCTAGTAGCATAGTACAAACTGGGCCGCGCTTGGGGCCGCGCCCAGTGCAGAGCTATGTCACTAATCATAAACAAGGAACAAAGGTTGGGAGGTGGGCAATAATATTCCCGTTTCATTTTTTCTTATTTATGTTATTTATTTTTCTGGCTCAGCATATAAATACTTATACAAATAAAGGAAAGGGACATACATTATACTTATCAAAAACAACATGTGAGGAATGTATCCATCTAATTGCATTAAGCTTACTGGAAACATATTATTTGCGAAATTAAGAAATGCAAGTACTATTCCGTATCACTGAACTCTACTCCAGATATTTCGCATGAGGACCAGCTCACTTAATAGTGCTATGTGTTACCATCTGAACCAGTGGAAAGGTTTGTGAAGTTCTTGGTTATGGAAGGTCATACTGCTGAACATCTTGCCCAAAGTTTACTTGATGTTTCAAAGAAAAATGGCATTGATATCAAAGACTGTCGTGGTCAAAGCTATGACGGGAGACCCACCCAGAACTAGGGTTGTCTTTTTAACAATTCACAGAAAAAGAAACTACCGAACATATTCTCATACAAGTTGGCCACATGATGAAAAACAACGTTTAGTGTATGCATTATAATTATTGATTAAAAATTCATCACTCCTGTTGTTCGTTTGTTTGATAAAGGCCTTGTTGGTCGAAATGTTGCTGTATGTTGTCATTGTTTGTGTAATTTGTAAAACTACAGTACTTTGTGATTACGTGTTTTGCCAATCAAATAGTTTTACTGCAGTCTCGTGTATATTGTGATTATTCCCAAATGTAGAAATAGTCTTATGAATTTACTTGTCTTTAATGATTACTAACTGCAGCGGAGAACGTTCTTTTTCAACATTAAAGCGTATAAAAGTGAGTTAAGGAACACGATGAGACAGGATCGTCTAAATAACCTCACCTTAATGAACATTGAATGTAATGTACTTATAGAAATTGATTTGTCTAGTATTATCTCTAAATTTGCTCACATTAAATCGAGACAAGTTTGTTTGTAAAAGTTGTGTTTTATTATTTATTATCATTCAAAACCTAGGGCCCCGCGATAAAATTTGCTACAGGCCCCGCGCTGGCCTAATCCTGCACTGTATATTTGAAGTTTATTATCCATGCTGGGAAGATCTAGAAGGTATCCCGCACACAAAATATGAATCACAGAAATGAAAGAAGCAGTGAAAGACACCATCTGCAAAGCTCAAACAAAAGTCGATTCTAGAAATGTCTTCTCGCCCGTGTGTGGCACCGGGCCCTCAAGGAAGCAAAGAATAGTACCACTGCGACATACATAGAATGTTGTAAGAAGTGACTGATGTAGGGCTAAGGTAGCTGCCTAGTGAATAAAAAGCGACGCAGACATCGGATGTGCTGGCCTCCTTGTAGGCGCATAACTGGCACAACGTACAATCGCTCTTAGGCTCAGATCACATACAAATCACAGAGTGGTTTAATAAGTGGTCGATATGGAGCCTTCGAAGAAAAAGAAGAAGAAATGTCTTCTTATCCTGTGCCTGTAAGGTAAACAAACCAAGAATACATCAGCCAGTCACTTGTAATTCTGTCAGTTTTCAACTTCTAGATTACAGACACAAGAAAGAAGATTACATCAGCCAGTCACTTGTAATCCTGTCAGTTTTCAACTCAGATTTCAGTAAATATTAAAATATGTGTTTAAAACAATTATCTTCTCTAAAATATTCTTTAACAAGTTCTTCAATAACACTGAACGTTTATTATTATTATATATTTCTTTTATTTCACAGTGTGCTAGAAATACTCTCTCTCTTTCTTTCTCTCTTTCATTTCAAACAAAACTGTCAAACTTCTAAATAAAATTTAAAAAATTGTCGTTTATAGTATTGTTACAAACAATAAATATCTCTGGTTAAATAGTTTTTGTGTGTCAATTTTTCGCCAACTATGAATTCTGGCGTGAAGACTTGCTTAGAAGACTTGAAGAGTTGGCCTACGGATGCTACTCTAGTAAATGAAGAGCATCAAAGAAATCGGATGTGCTGGTCTACTTGTAGGCGCATAAATGGCACAACGTACAATGGCTCTTAGCTTGGATCAGATCAAATCACACAGAGTGGTTAACAAGTGGTTACATATGGAGCATTCGAAGAAGAAGAAGAAGAATGATCATGCTCAATAGGGACATAAGAGACAGGTCAGCTATACATTTGAAGAAGTAGTTCACAAAGACATGAACCAGCTTACATGTTGTCTGATCTAGTACAATTTTGTTATTGTTTTTTAGATTTCTGTTTGACGGATTTTACTGGTTTCACACTATCACCTCTAAAATACTGGTAGCATTTCTTGATAAGGAAATAAAGAGATAGGAATATAAAGATAACAATGGCAAACAGGAATGCAAGAACATCTAAAACAAAGATCTGATACCAAGGCATTTGTTGTGCAGTCGATCTCATGTATGCTCCACCATATTCCATCACGTGATCTAGCCAAAATGCTGCTTCTTTCTTTGGAATTTTATACAACTTTCGATAAAGATCAGAAGCTCTCTTCATATTTTTAGTGTATTTATCATCATAAACTAATTGTTTGATCATAGATACAATCTCATCCTCGCTAACTTCCCTGACATCTGCACCCAGACCAAGTCCTTTAGCAATAATTCTGTCCGTGTTATAGCCTTGATCTCCGTATATAGGAAAGCAGAGTATTGGCACTGCGTGGTAAAGTGCCTCGTACTGTCCATTTTTACCGCAGTGAGAAATAAATAGTTTGGCTTTTTCATGTCCCATAAGGTCATTCTGGGGTATCCATTTGGACGTCATAATGCGACTGGGGTCAGGTGATGTAATATTAACTTTCCATATAACTCCAAGATCAAGTTGTTGGAAAGCTGAAAGCAATTTTGATGTGATCTGTGTTGGTACATTAATTATGGAACCACCAAATGTAAACACGATGATACCATTTTTAGACTCGTCAACAAATTTCTTGAACTCTCCTACCAATGGTTTGGCAGGAGATGCAGATGATCCTCCAATCAGTTTCGTGTTTGGAAACATTGACCTTGGATAATCTAAAATGTGGTCGACTTCAGCAATGAAAACTTCAGCATTGGCAGCAATTTCATTAATGGACTTGTACGGTTTGTGTGGAGCAAATCTTGAAACCAGACTGCTGTCGTGAAACAAATCAAAATTCATACGAGCTATGTAGATAATAGTATATTTTAATCTCTCGAAGAATGTCATCCGATCAGTTGTCCTGTCCAAAGGAAAGGGCGTTGCTCCAAGACTGAAAGGAACTTTAGATTGTATCACATCATGTATTGTCCCAATGAGGGCGTAGGGAATATCCAACATATAAGGCAGTACTATCATGTTCATATTAAAAGGTATAGACTCTATAACATACAAATCAGGCTTTAGACTTCTAACTTTGTCTACAAAAGACTTATCAGACAAAATTCCCGGTGCTGTTCTTATACATTCTGCAGCAACGCCGTATAGTGCTTTCCATTCTTGTGACGGTTCTCCGGCCCAGAACGTGTCAACCATGGCCGAACTTTTATAAATCATAGCCTCCAAATCTCCCAAATCTTTACCAAATTCAATAATTTTAATAGATTTGTCTTTGACAATATTTTTTTGAATCATGAAGTGTGGGAGTGACATCCAGACATCGTGACCAAGATTAACCATTTCCATGGCAACGTTTGTGTGGTAGACGACGTAGCTTGTGATAGGAGGTGGATGAAATATTATTGTCTTGGCATGCGTGTATGTGATGACTGTGAGACATACTGTTGCATACACAAGCAGACCTTGAATACTCATCGTGAAGATCTGATAAAATAAAAAACGTAAGCATGATATGAAAACGGGTTTTTGAATTTACTTGTACAATATACATAGCTTCACAAAGTTTAGCTAAACATTTGCTACAATATACATAGCTTCACAAAGTTTAGCTAAACATTTGCTACAATATACATAGCTTCACAAAGTTTAGCTAAACATTTGCTACAATAACACAACGTTTCGGATATTTCTCCTTCTTCTTTTTCTTCAAACGCTCCATATCGACCACTTGTTAAATCACTCTTTGTGATTTGTATGTGATCTGGGGTCAAAAACGCAATTCTGGGGACAACGTCGCGCCAGGTTTAGTGAGCTGCTACTATTCAAGATCCTACCCCACCTCCAAGTGGTGAGTCTGGAAACAGACAGTGGATCCTGTCTGGCTAAGTGGGTAGGGATCGAGGGAGAACTACATGTAGTGGTAGTCGTGCAAGCACAAAAAAGTAATGCAGATGCATAAACCCTGAACAAAATACACGTAACTCCTGGCTGAAGTCCGATGAGAAGTTACCCAAATAGTTGCTGAAACGTAAGAAATAGAAGCGTACGAGTCGTCTGTGAACGAATTGCCAACTCCCCTGGAGTAAATGACAGCACTAAAATTACCAGCTGTGCGGCAAGAATCAATGAGAACGATTCGTAAGGAATCAACGGTCTCGGCAAGTGTCTCTGAAAATACTGTAACGTATCGTGACGACGCATGGGAAGATTGCGGTAAACTCCGTGTCAAAGGCCTAGCGCAGATACATTTGCTAAGGTAATTGCTATTTGGTAAGGTTGGCAGCGCAAATCCTAAAGTTGCGTTTTAGTGCCTAACGAAACTGCCCTCCCTGTGACAATGGGGCAAGGTTCTGTTACAATAACAACTAACATCTCCGGAAGAACTGAAGTGGGTGATTTTGGCGAGTGCAAAATTTCAGTTGCGCTGCTAGCGCCGATTGAAACGATCCTTTAGAATATCCGTGCACAGCCCCAGTCCAGTGTTTCCTGGGGCCAGGGAAAATGCAGAGTGGAAACTGCAAATTACCACGTGCCGACATGTGCCTCGAAATGGCTGAGAATGTTCCTGCTCTGGAATAAACTCAACGAGGTCAGACAAGTAAGACCGACATTGTAAAGATTTGACAGGTTCTCCAAATCCAAAAATTGGCGAAGGCCGACACTTTTCACGGTGTGTTACACGAATAAGATGTCGTTCCAGGACAAGCTTATGTGCCCCAAAAGACTGAGAAATGTTTCTAATCCGGAACGACCTCACATAGTCAGAAAGGGTGCGCAGTGTAGACATACTCTTTGGCGTAGATCATAAAGCCGAAATATACGGCCAAAAAAATGATCGTAAAAGAGCAACGAATACACAGAGCAGTAAAGCGGCCGTTCAATGACCAGTCCTAGAAGGGTTGTAAATGTTCCTATACCGGAGCTACCTCACACAGTCATTTGCAAAGTAGAAAGTGCTCTTTGGCGTAGATCCAAGTAAAAATATTCGGCATTAAAAGATAACGTTTGTCATACGATGCAGAAGGAACGCCGCACTCAGTTAGAAAGGTTGCAGTACAAAAGACTCTTTGGCGTAGATCCAAGCCAAAATATACGGCAAAACAGGTCATCAAAGAGAACTTGTACAGATGAAGGGGAAGTGTTAGGGACTGACTGTCACCAAGATAAACTCAAAACACTTCCGCATGAGCAAAACGGTAGCCCTGACCTACACCGTGTATGGTACCATATACAAAGTGGGGGCCTAATTTTAACGGGTGCAACGTCAGTCGTTCTTGTCAAAGATCAATTATATATCACAATAAGAATGATAAAATTGGCCACGAAGAATGAACGCTAAGATAAAGAAGAAGAAGAAAACGAAGTATGTAATCTGAGCCTAAGAACGATTGTACATTGTGCAAGTTCAAGTAGGCCAACACATCCGATTTATTTACTAGGGTAGCTTCCCTAAGCCCCTACCTCAATCGTCTCTTACGACATGCATCGTAGGTCGCAGTGTTACATTTTCTTTGCTACCCTTGAGAGCCCCGGTAATACACAAGCGGCACGATCTTTAGTCAGTTCTCTCGCCTCCTCCATCAGTTGCTCACATTTTCTTTAATATCATGTTGCCACCGTTGACTTGTCGTCCCCCGCCTCGTCTTCTATAAACCACGATTTCTATTATATTTCCCCAACTCCTGAGACGTTTGATGTGGCCAATATATTTCAGTCTCCAAGATATGATATACTGTTCATAACTTAATGCGTCTTGATGTTCAGATCTTGTAAAGTCTATATTGTTCCTCATCTTTCCAGGATGTTCTCAGAGTTATTCTGCGACACTTAGACCAGAGCTGTCCAACGAAACGCCACGGGCGCCGTGGCGACAGTGTGATAGATCCCTGGTGCCCTTTTATACTCCGCCGGCTTTAACGTTAATCAGAATTTACAGAAAAAAGTATTTATGTCTAACAATGTTTCAGTATTTCTGTCTAACAATATGTTTAAGTATTTCTGTTTAACAATATGTTTCAAGAATTTATGTCTAACAATTTGTTTAAATATTTCTGTCTAACAATATGTTTCAGTATTTCTGTCTAACAATATGTTTCAGTATTTCTGTCTAACAATATGTTTCAGTATTTCTGTCTAACAATATGTTTCAGTATTTCTGTTTAACAATATGTTTCAAGTATTTCTGTCTAACAATATGTTTCAGTATTTCTGTCTAACAATATGTTTCAGTATTTCTGTCTAACAATATGTTTAAGTATTTCTGTCTAACAATATGTTTAAGTATTTCTGTTTAACAATATGCTTAAGAATTTTTGTTTAACAATATGTTTAAGTATTTCTGTTTAACAATATGTTTAAGTATTTCTGTTTAACAATATGTTTAAGTATTTCTGTTTAACAATATGCTTAAGTATTTCTGTTTAACAATATGCTTAAGTATTTCTGTTTAACAATATGTTTAAGTATTTCGAAAGTACAATATCTTTTTAAAACATTTAGTCAGGATTAAATTTCCATTGGTTATTATTCTCTCTCTCTCTCTTTTTGCCTTTTTAACCCAGGTTGGGGCATAGGCCCTCAACCAACTCATGCCAAGTCTTCCTATCTCTAGCTATCTCCTGCAGCTCCCTCCAGCTCTTCTTTATATTGTTGATCTCCGCCTCCAAATCTCGTCTCCATGTATTTCTCGGCCTCCCCTTCTTTCGCTGTCCCTGCGGGTCCAGGCAAGGACCCTTCTTGTTATATTCCCTCCGGTTTTCGCAAAGTGTGTCCTATCCAGCGCCAGCGTCTTTTTAACCTGTTCGTTCACTGGAATCTGTCTTGTTCTCTCCATAAGTTCCTCATTTGTGACCCTATCATACCATCTTATTCCCTCTATTCTGCGCAGACACCAGTTGATGAATGTTTGCAATTTATGCGCTATTGTTTTAGTTGTTCTCCATGTTTCTGACCCATACAGTAGAACTGCTTTAACATTAGAGTTAAATATCCGAATTTTGTTCTAGATTTGATTTCTTTGGACTTCCAAATGTTTCCCAGTGCAATGAAAGCTCCCTTGCCTTCTGTATTCTTATTTTAACATCTCTATCTGTTCCACCCTCTTTGTCTACGTTGCTGCCCAAATATGTGTATGATTCTACCTCTTGAAGTGGGATTTTCCCCAGGGAGATCGAGTTGTCGTTTGCTTGGTTAATTCTCAATATCTTTGTCTTTCCCTTATGAATGTTCAGCCCTAGTTGCTGGGACCTTTGATTCAATGTGTTAAGCTTATCCTGCATCTGATTTTGTGTATGTGACAGAAGGGCTATATCATCAGGAAGTCCAGATCATCTAGTTGCTCTGTCAGAGTCCATTGGATTCCATTTCTGGTGTTAGTTACTGTGGTCTTCATAATCCAGTCTATTGTCAGTAAGAACAACAAAGGTGATAGAAGACATCCCTGACGCCCTCCTGTTTCTATTCCGAAAGTATCTGTTAGTTTACCTTCATGAAGAACTCTACATTTCATATCTGTATATGTTGCTTTTATTAGGTTAATAATTTTCTGTGGGATTCCATAATGCCTCATTAATTTCCAAAGGGTTTCCCTATCAATACTGTCAAAAGCCTTCTCATAATCAACAAATCCGATATAAAGTGGGGATTTCCATTCAATACTTTGCTCTATTATTATACGTAATGTGGCTATCTGGTCAGCACAGGATCTATTTGGTCGGAAGCCTGCCTGTTCATCTCTTAGCTTTATATCGATGGTATCTCTCAGTCTCTCCAGGATGACTCTGCTTAGTATTTTCCCAGGTACTGACAACAGCATTATTCCCCTATAGTTTTCACACTTCTGAAGGTCCCCTTTCTTTGGTAGCTTCACCAGGTATCCTTCTCTCCAGTTTGCTGGTATTTCTTCAGTCTCCCAGATTCTGCTAAATAATTTATACAGTATTTCTGTGGATGTGTTTATGTTGGCTTTAACCGCCTCTGCTGGAATACCATCTGGACCGGCCGCTTTTCCATCTTTTAAAAGTTTAATGGCTTTACTAATCTCCTCCTTGGATGGTTTCTCACAGTTGATGTCCAAGTCAATTTCTGCCGGTTGGATATCTGGGGGTTTGTAGGTGCTGGTCTGTTCAGGAGTTCCTTGAAGTATTCCATCCATCTTTCCATTTGGTCTCTAACATTAGTGATAGTTTCCCCACTACTATTTTTGATCAACCCATTTGATGATCTGTATTTTCCTGCTAGCTTTCTAGTGATATTGTAAAGATCCCTAAGGTTTCCTTTTCCTGCAGCTACCTCTGCTTCTCTTGCTAGATCTTCTACGTATTGTCTTTTATCTAACTTTATTTGTTTCTTCACTTTCTTGCTAGCTTCTGTGTACTTTTCCTGGGCTATGGCTTTGGCAGTTCTAGTTTTGCTATTATTTAAATCTGCTTTCCTCTTTTCCTTTCTTCTATTTCCTTGAGAGTTTCTGGAGTTATCCATGCCTTATGATTCCGCTCCTTCTTTCCTAATACCTCTGTGCATGTTTCATTCCAAATATTTTTGGCTTGCTGCCAGCATTCTTCCTCACTCACCTCATCTTCTAATTGCCGCAACACCTCATACTTATTAGAGACTGTGACCGTGAACTGTTCCTTTGTTTTGGTTATTATTACTTGTTATTAATGTTATTATTGTTTTTTGTTGTCTTCTTTCGCCTGCTATAAGTTAACGCGTAGTCATAGCGTTTAATATAAAGCCTTTAACTGATTTTTGTAGTGAAAGATTGCTTTGCTTACTACCAGCGTCACTCGCCATTCAGGCGAACATTAGTCCCACTTCAGAGGTAATGTTACTATTAATATTACTTTATTATTACTATTATTGTTATTATTATTAGTAGTAGTAGTAGTAGTGTGGCAGCAGCAGCTAGTGGTAGGTAGTGTAGTGAGTGCTAGTGAGCGGCGGTGTAGTGGCAGCGGTGGCGGTGGTGGTGGTGTAGTGGCGGTGGTGGTGGCGGTGGTGGTGGTGGTGGTAGTGGTGCTGTGGCGCGGTGGCAGCGTGGTGAGTAGTGGTGGTAGCGTGGTGTGGCGGTGGTAGTGGCGGCGGCGTGGTGGTGTGTAGCGGTGGTGGTGGTGTGTGGCGCGTGGTGCCAGCGGCGTGGTGGTAGTAATGGTATCAGTAATGGTAGTGGTAGTAGTAGTAGTAGTAATGGTGTAGTGGTGGTGGTGTGGTAGTGTGCAGTGGTGGTGCGGTGGTGTGGTAGTGGTGGTGGTGCTAGTGGCGCGTGGCAGCGGTGGTAGTGGTGGTGGCGTGGTGGTGGCGGTGGTAGTGGCAGTGGTGGTAATGGTGGCAGCAGCGGTGGTGCCGCAGCGGCGGTGGTAGTAGTAATGGTATCGGTAATAGTGGTAATGGTGTAGTGGTGTAATGGTAGTAGTAGTAGTGGTAGTGGTCTAGTATAGTAGTAGTAATGGTAGTAATGATGTGAGTAATGTAGTAGTAATGGTAGTTAGTAGTGGTAGTAGTATGTAGTGGTGTGGTAGTGGTAGTAATAGTAGTAGTAGTAATGGTAGTGGTAGTGAGTAATAGTAATGTATAGTAATAGTAATAGTAGTAGTAGTAGTAATAGTAGTAGTAGTAGTTGTAGTAGTAGTAGTAGTAGTAATAGTAGTAATAGTAGTAGTAGTAGTAGTAGTAGTAGTATCAAAATCAAAGAAAACTTGCTGATGGTGCAAATAAGAAAATTAAAGTATTTTAGACATATAAAGAGATACGAAGGGCTGGAGAATGCCGTCATGGAAGAAGATATTCCGGCAAAGAGGAGAAGGGAAGATCACGAGAAGATGGATTCAGGACTCAACTGATGGTTTGAGCATGACGGCTGCAGAGACCTACAAGAGAGAGAAATTCCGAAGGACTGTTAGGTGGCAAAGTTCTGCACAGGACAAGTTATTTGATGCTGATGATGATGAGTAGTATTATTACTACAATTGTAACACGACGTCCGTGCCTCCATAGTCACTAGTCAGATGTGTCCCAATGTTTTAATAAAAACGTTGACTACGCCCTGACTTAGACAATAATCACAAAAATAAAACTAGTTTTCTTACCTGAATTAAAGCAATTTTATTAGCCCCTTTTTATGCACAGCTGTCGTATGTGTGTTCTTAACAATGCAACTCTGTTTTGTGATCAACTCTGCACAAGACTTGGCTTCAAATACAGTAACAGATTGCGTGTGATAGACAAAAGTGGGACGTGGTAATAAGGTTATCCTACAAAAAAAACCTGCGCAGGCCAGGTCATAGATAACACTTTGTATAGATAGAAAGTATGCGCATACATACATGCGTGAGTTCTTGGCCGACTTTTTCCCGATAACTATGCAAATCCACGACCGACTCTATACCAGAGAAGGTCGTGGCTAATCACACTGAGGGCTAATCACACTGAGGGCCGCATATTACGCGAAGCTGAAGTGAACTTTGTGCCATGTTAAATCTATGGTGTTGAGAAAGATGGTGTTGAGAAAGATGGTGTTGAGAGAGAGTGCTCACCTCAAGCTCTTCTTCTTCTTCGAACGTTCCATATCGACCACTTGTTAACCACTCTGTGGGGTTTGTATGTGATCTGAGCCTAAAAGCGATTATACGTTGTGCCAGTTATGCACCTACAAGTAGGCCAGCACATCCGATTTCTGCGATGCTTTTTATTTACTAGGGTAGCTTTCCTATGTCCTGCATCAGTCGCCTCTTACGACATGCCTTGTAGGTCGCAGTGGTACTATTCTTTGCTTCTCTTGCAGACCCCGGTACCACACCGGCGACCTCAAGCTAAAAAGTACTGGTTTTCTGTTCCTTCCCCACATTTGTGGAAATCGGACAATTTATCAGTGATCCTTGATCTCAGAGTATGTGTGATCGGTATGGACGTCTATACTTTAAGGCGAGCGGGGGTACCACCCTCTGGAAAATGGCCTTTTGATAACACAGTTTTATATGAATCTAGTCTTCTCCATTTACGCAAACTACCAACCGAAATTTTAAAACTTAATATTTACCCCTCTTGGAAACATTTCTGTGGACGCTCATAAGATCGAGTATTTCGTCCGATATCTCGAAAACGGACGATACAATGGTGGTTCTGGTGTTCAAGTTGAGCATCTTCAAGAAACGGTGGCAGTTGGAAATTTGTAAGAGTAGGCTGGAACGCGCAGTTTGGTTAAATATAAACAATATCACTTTTTTATCCCTTCAAAATTTTATCTCCCAAAAATGACATCCACGACTGCCTCCGGTGCTAGCAGTTTGTTGCAATTATTTCTATATAAGAACACACAAAGTTACTAACTGTAGTGTAGTTATGATGATTTCTCAATCAATCAATCAATCAATCAATTACAATATGCTAAAATGTAGCCATGTTTAGAAACCGAAATGTTGAAGTAAATCTGGATAAACACATCTATCATCATCATCTAGTAGCTTGTCCTGAGTAGAACTTTGCCACCCTAACAGTCCTTTGGAATTTCTCTCTCTAAATCTCTCTCTGTCTCTCTCTCTCTCTCTCATATGCCAGATGGCCAGCCTCTGTTGTCGTCATACTCAAATCATCATTCGTATCCTGAATCCATCTTCTCCACGGTCTTCCTTGTCTTCTCTTTGTCGTGATGCCTCCTTTCATAATGATCTCTTTCAACTCTTCATGTCTTTTTATATGTCCCAAATACTTGACGATTATTAACGATTTTTGCACTGGCAGCGACTTTCCAGCCATCCCTTATAGATTTAACAGGGACAAAAGTTCTTTTACATGTTCAATGTTTTCTCGTCCACTTCAGGACTAGAGACTTAATCTCACCTACATTGAGATCAGGGATAAAAGGAAACAGGCCAAATACTCTATGATAAACGAACACAGTACTTTTGAAACAAGAAACGAGCGCTTACATCTACGCCACAGATTCCCTTTTTTCCTATTATAAAAATTGATGAAGACATTGTGTATTCTGCCTTCCCTTGAGATATTTGTCGTTTAAGTAATAGTCAAGAAACACTTCAGATGAACCTTACTAGCTCTTGAAACTTCTAAATAAGGCAAGTTTAGTATTGTATAGTTAATGTGTTTTATTTTTGTTAGAAGATATTACGATAACATTGAAAACACCGCAAACACATACTTCACTAGTACAAAATACTACAGCAAACATATACTCACTGTACAAATACTACCAAACATATACTTCACTAGTACAAATACTACAGAAACATATTACTAGTACAAAACTACACAAACACATACTTTAGTACAAAATACTACACGCAAACACATACTTACTAGTACAATATTACCAAACAATTCTTAGTACAAAATACTAACAAAACATCTTAGTACAAAATATTACGCAAACATATACTTCACTGGTACAAAATACTACGGCAAACATACTTGTACAAAATTACAGCAAACATTCACTATACAAAATACTAGCAAACAATATATTGTACAAATATACTACAGACACAAACACATACTTCACTGTACAAATTACAGCAAACATATACTTCACTGGTACAAATATCAGCAAACCATACTTCACTGTACAAAATATTCACAAACTACTGTACAAATACTACAGGCAAACACATACTTCACTGTACAAATCTACAGCAAACCATACTTACAAATACTACACCAAACATATATTACACTAGTACAAAAACTTACTACAAACACATTACTTCACTGTAATGTACAATCTTCTGGAAAATTACAGCAAAGCATATACTTATCTGTACAAAATATTACAGCAAACAATACTTGTACAAAATAGTACGGCAAACATACTTGTACAAAACTGAAACATGCTAGCTTCGAACATATTGTACAAATACGGCAAACACATGCTTCCTTAAATATACAAAATATCACTTTACAAAATACTCAAAAACATACTCCTTCAAATGCTACAGTTTGTACAAAATATCTAGCAAGAACACATATTCACTGTCAATTCAGTAAATATTCTCAATCAACAATAATTCAAAATCTACAGAACAATACTTCATGTACAAATTTAGAACACAATATTGTACAAATACTACTCAAACACATCTTCATCAAAATACTTCAGAAACATCTTCACTGTACAAATGCTAAGACAACACATACTTCCTTGTACAAAATCTACAGCAACACATGCTACTGTACAAATCATACGCAAACATATCACTTGTACATGCTAAACACATCTTCGTACAAATCTACAGGCACATGCTTCCTTGTCAAATCTTCATAACACATACTTCACTTGTACAAATATAGCAAACATTACTTATATTAAATCTTACTGAACACATACTTCACTTGTACAAAATCTATTACAAACCATCTTCACTGTCAAATACTAGACAACCATCTTCACAGTACAAAATACTATACAAACACATACTTCATTGACAAAATACACTGACAATCTTCCTTATTACAAAATCTTATTCATCGCAACATACTTCATGTACAAAATACTATCAAACCATATTTCAGTAAACTATATGAAACAATACTTATGACAAAATACTATACGCAAACACATACTTCACTTGTACAAAATACTATACGAAACATCTTCATGTCAAAATACTACAGAAACACATACTTCACTGTACAAAATACTATCGAAACAATACTTCACTTGTACAAAATACTACAGCAAACAATACTTCACTTGTACAAAATACTACAGCAAACAATCTTCACTGTACAAAATACTACGAAACACATCTTCATGTACAAAATACTATGAAACACATACTTCACTTGTACAAAATACTTACAGAACACATCTTCATTGTACAAAATACTATCAAACACATACTTCATGTACAAAATATTACGGCAAACACATACTTCACTGTACAAAATCTATCGAAACACATACTTCACTTGTACAAAATACTATACGAACACATACTTCACTTGTACAAAATACTATACAAACACATACTTCATTGTACAAAATACTATACAGAACACATACTTCACTTGTACAAAATACTACACGCAAACACATACTTCACTTGTACAAAATACTACAGGCAAACACATACTTCACTTGTACAAAATACTAAGAAACACATACTTCACTTGTACAAAATACTATACAGAAACATACTTCACTGTACAAAATACTACACAAACACATACTTCACTTGTACAAAATACTATCGAGAACACATACTTCACTTGTACAAAATACTACACGAAACACATACTTCACTGTACAAAATATACGAAACATCATACTTCACTTGTACAAAATACTATCAGAAACACATACTTCACTGTACAAAATACTACGAAACACATACTTCACTTGTACAAAATACTATCAAGAACACATACTTCACTTGTACAAATACTAACAAACACATACTTCACTGTCAAAATATATCAAAACATACTACTTGTACAAAATACTACGAAACACATACTTCACTTGTACAAAATACTACACAAACAATACTTCACTTGTACAAAATCTATCAAACACATACTTCACTTGTACAAAATCTACAGAACACATACTTCACTGTACAAAATACTACAGCAAACACATCTTCACTTTACAAAATACTATCGAAACACATACTTCACTGTACAAAATACTATAGAAACACATACTTCACTTGTAAAAATACTATCGAAACACATACTTCACTTGTACAAAATACTATCGAAACACATACTTCACTTGTACAAAATACTATCAAACACATCTCACTTGCATATAAGCTATACCGACCTGTACAAATACTATACGAAACACATCTTCACTGTCAAATCTATCGAACACATACTCACTTGTACAAAATACTAATGCAAACACATACTTCAGTAAAAATACTATACAAACACATACTCACTGTACAAATACTATACAAACAACACATACTACAAACATTATGTAAAAATACTATACGAAACACATACTATGTACAAAATACTATCAAACAATACTTCACTTGTACAAAATACTATACGAAACACATACTTCACTTGTACAAAATACTATACGAAACACATACTTCACTTGTACAAAATACTACGCAAACACATACTTCACTGTACAAAATACTATACGAAACACATACTTCACTGTACAAAATACTATACTGAAACACATACTTCACTTGTCAAAATACTATACAACACATACTTCACTGTAAAATACTATACGAAACACATACTTCACTTGTACAAAATACTATACGAAACACATCTTCACTTGTACAAAATACATACAAACACATACTTCACTTGTACAAAATACTATACGAAACACATACTACTTGTACAAAATACTACAGAAACATACTTACTTGTACAAATACTATACGAACACATACTTCACTTGTACAAAATACTATACAAACATATATTCACTTGTAAAAATACTATACGAAACACATACTCACTTGTAAAATACTATACTAAACACATACTTATTGTACAAAATACATACGAAACAATACTTATGAAAAATACATACAAACACATACTCACTTGTACAAAATATACAAACACATACTTCACTTGTAAAAATATATTCAAACAATATTCACTTGTAAAAATACTATCAACACATACTTCCTTGACAAAATACTATCGAAACACATACTATTGTAAAATACTAACAACACATACTTCATGTACAAATACATAAAAACATACTCACTTGTACAAATACTATATTAATAAAAATACTTCACTTGTACAAAATACTATCAAACAATACTCACTGTACAAAATACTATACAACAATATTACTGTAAAAATACTATACGAAAACATACTACTTGTAAAAATACTATAGAAACACATACTTCACTGTCAAATATATCAAAACATACTTACTGTACAAAATATACGAACACATACTTCACTTGTAAAATACTATACGAAACACATACTTCACTTGACAAAATACTATAAAACATACTACTTTACAAAATACTATACAAACACATACTTCACTTAATAACAAAAATACTATACGAAACACATACTCATGTACAAAATCTATACGAACACATTCACTGTACAAAATACATACAAAACATACTTACTTGTGTAAAAATACTATACGAAACACATACTTCACTTGTACAAAATACTATACGAAACACATACTTCACTTGTAAAAAATACTATACGAAACACATACTTCACTTGTACAAAATACTATACGAAACACATACTTCACTTGTACAAAATACTATAAGAAACACATACTTCACTTGTACAAAATACTATACGAAACACATACTTCACTTGTACAAAATACTATACGAACACATACTTCATTGTAAAAATACTATACGAAACAAATACTTCACTTGTACAAAATACTATACGAAACACATACTTCACTTGTACAAAATACTATACGAAACACATACTTCAATTGTACAAAATACTATACGAAACACATACTTCACTTGTACAAAATACTATACTAAACACATACTTCACTTGTACAAAATACTATACGAAACACATACT
This sequence comes from Arion vulgaris, assembly GCA_020796225.1. NCBI lineage: Eukaryota > Metazoa > Mollusca > Gastropoda > Stylommatophora > Arionidae > Arion > Arion vulgaris. The sequence goes on from CM036771.1 coordinate 20,037,204, forward strand.
TCACTTGTACAAAATACTATACGAAACACATACTTCACTTGTACAAAATACTATACGAAACACATACTTCACTTGTACAAAATACTATATGAAACACATACTTCACTTGTACAAAATACTATACGAAACACATACTTCACTTGTACAAAATACTATATGAAACACATACTTCACTTGTACAAAATACTATACGAAACACATACTTCATGAAAAATACTACTAGACACATACTTCACTTGTACAAAATACTATACGAAACACATACTTCACTTGTACAAAATACTATACGAAACACATACTTCACTTGTACAAAATACTATACGCAAACACATACTTCACTTGTACAAAATACTATACGAAACACATACTTCACTTGTACAAAATACTATACTGAAACAATACTCATTGTACAAAATACTATACGAAACACATACTTCACTTGACAAAATACTATCTGAAACACATACTTCACTTGTACAAAATACTATACGAAACACATCTTCACTTGTACAAATACTATACTGAAACACATACTTATTGTACAAAATCTATACGAAACACATACTTCACTTGTACAAAATACTATACGAAACACATACTTCACTTGTACAAAATACTATACGAAACACATACTTCACTTGTACAAAATACTATACGAAACACATCTTCACTTGTACAAAATACTATACGAAACACATCTTCACGTACAAAATACTATACAAACACATACTTACTTGACAAAACTATACGAATACATCTTCACTTGTACAAAATCTATACGAACACATGCTACTTGTGCACTAAAAATCTATCAAACATACTTCACTTGTACAAAATACTATCTGAAACACATACTTCACTTGTACAAAATGCATCTGAAACACATACTTCACTTGTACAAAATGCTATACGAAACACATCTTCACTGTACAAATCTATACGAACACATGCTTCATGTACAAAATCTATTCAAACACATCTTCACTTGTACAAAATGCTATCGAAACAATACTTCATTGTACAAATCTATCTAAACACATGCTTCATGTACAAAATCTATACAAACACATACTTCACTTGTACAAAATCTATACAATAGTCATCTTAGTCTTATGTACAAAATACTATACGAAACACATACTTCACTGGACAAAATACTATACGAAACAATACTCACTTGTACAAAATCTATACGAACAATACTTCACTGTACAAAATACTATACGAAACAATACTTCATTGTAAAATCTATGAAACACATCTTCACTGTACAAATCTATACAAACACATATCTGTCAAATCTATCAAACATGTGTACAAATACTATACGAAACACATACTTCATGGTACAAAATCTATCAAACACATACTTCACTGTACAAAATCTATCAAACACATACTTCATTGTCAAAATACTATCGAACACATACTTCATTGTACAAAATCTACTGACACATCTTCATTGTAAAAATCTATACGAACACATACTTCACTTGTACAAATGCTATCAAACACATCTATGTACAAAATCTATACATGAAACACATACTTCACGTACAAAATACTATACGAACACATGCTTCACTGTCAAATCTATCGAAACATACTTCACGTAAAAATACTATCAAACACATACTTCATTGTGCAAATACTATACGAAACACATACTTCACTTGTACAAAATACTATCGAAACACATGCTTCAGTACAAATACTATACGAAACACATACTTCACGTACAAAATACTATACGAAACACATCTTCACTTGTACAAAATCTATACGAGACAATCTTAAACTTGATACAAATGAATTATCGAAACACATCTTCACTTGTAAAATCTATAAACACATACTTCATGTACAAAATCTATCAAACATACTTACTGTACAAAATCTATACGAAACACATCTCACTTGACAAAATACTATGCAAACACATACTTCACTTGTACAAAATCTATCAGAACACATACTTCACTTGTACAAAATCTATCGAACATCTTCTGTCAAAATCTATACAAACACATACTTCACGTACAAAATACTATACGAACACATACTTCACTGTACAAAATCTATCGACACATTTACTGTACAAAATACTATACGAAACATATGTCATGTAAAATACTACAGCAAACATTACTTCACTTGTAAAAATACTATACGAAACACAGTGGCTTCCGTGATCAATTTTAGTTGGTGGGTCAGACAAAATTTTCTGAAAAATCATGGCTTTTGGGTTGTTATGTTTTAATTTATAAAATAATAAATAGACGTCACACATATTTTGGTGGCCGTCCAGTGGCTCTTAATGACACCATTGCGAAACTTATACCTCACTAGTACAAAATACAACACGCAAACACATACTTAACTATTTCAAAATACTAGACGGTCAGACATGACAACAAATACAACAAGCAGGTACAGTGTGTTTCTGTGAGAGTGAACCGAATATACCAGTTGTAAGAGCGTACAACCTGAAAATAGAATCATCAAGGGAATGGGACAGACCCAACAAAAATGGGTTGATGGAGTTAACAATCATAATACTCACAATACCACAGCATATCAAGGGACCGAGCATGTAGTATCTAGGGAACCAATCATCAGTTAGGCTGCGACTTAGCGGCAAAGCAGACAAAAGAAGAAATAAAGACAGTATTCGTTGGAAGACACATAAAGATAGGTGTGGTGGTGGTGAAAAACACACACACACCGAGCGAAAGTGAGAGAGAGCGAGAGAGTGAGAGCGAAAGTGAGAGAGAGAGAGACGAGAGAGAGACTATGGTGTAAAGATCGTCCGAGTGGCAACCGGGGCCCAAATTTGGAGTGTAAAGAATAGAACCACTGTTATCTGCCACCATGCGTAAGAGGCGTCTAAGGAGGTTTGCTGAAATCAGATGCACATGTCCTAAACGTGTGAAGTCTATGCGTTTAGGGGCCTACCAAACCAATGTGCAACGTATACGTTCTTGGCAAAGATCAAACATATCACAGAGTGATTAAAATTGGTGGTAAAGAACGAACACAAAGAAAAAGAAGTGTAAAGATGAAGTATTTTAAGACAAGAAAGACTTATAGAAAATATTCAGAAATGGTGGTTTGCGATCTTATCCACATGCATGCACAAAAGTTTGAATAAGTCTTGTCTGGCACAAAGCACTGATCTTGTTCTTGGCCCCAGTTTCTTCAAGTTAAGAAACTCAAACATGATTCAGCTAAATCAAATCGTTTATCTCTTATTTACAATCTCATACTTATATATTTATCTGTATGTTTTCTCTATGAAGTGAACAGAGAAGTGAATCATTTGTCAAATCACCACTATCATCAAGTGACATGTCTGTTTGCGTTGACAATCATAGATCAGCATAACTGTTATCATCGTTGAGGATCACCTCCATTGTTGATATTTTTCCATACCATGTTATTTTGTTGTTTAGTGTCGTGTAAATATATATATATATACACACACACACATGACATATAACGGTGGTCCCTGTGGATAAGCAGTTACGCCTTTGCCTTTAGTACCAAAGGTCGTGAGTTCGAATTCGTACCGCGTTGTTCTGTTCACTGGAGCATTTTTTTCCAGAGAATCCAAGGATTGTTGCAGGAACTACGAAGTTTGTGCAATACTCTCGGCAAATGACGTGTAATTTCTGCGTAGAGGGACCGAGTTAAATGGGGTAAAACTCGGTATGATGAAGTCAACCCTTCGGCTTTAGACACTTTATAAATATATACATACCGCTCTGTGCTGGGCAACTCGATCAATAACTTCCATGAAATTCAATCCGATATTGCTTGCCTTTCTCAGCAAAGTTCGCTTCAGTGTTTCCCTAGGATGTTTTCTCTTTCTTTAACCCTTTGCCTCCCACTTCAATGCCTATTTCGGTGTTCTATCATCAAATCGTCATCTTCTCCTTCTTATAACAGCTGTTACTAGTGATTGACATTTCTCTGATTTCACCACTTTTCCTGGATTCCTCCCATTTTGTTAACTAGGGCGAAAGAAAAGTGATGCCTTTACACGAAAATGGACCACTACTTTGATTAACTGCACAGATTAGGACTGGTTCCATCACCAACATTCATGTATGCACAGATTAAGACTGGTTCCATCACCAACATTCATGTATGCACAGATTAAGACTGGTTCCATCACCAACATTCATGTATGCACAGATTAAGACTGGTTCCATCACCAACATTCATGTATGCACAGATTAAGTCTGGTTCCATCACCAACATTCATGTATGCACAGATTAAGTCTGGTTCCATCACCAACATTCATGTATGCACAGATTAAGTCTGGTTCCATCACAACATTCATGATACCAATTAAGACTGGTTCCCACCACATTCATGTATGCACAGATTAAGTCTGGTTCCATCACCAACATTCATGTATGCACAGATTAAGTCTGGTTCCATCACCAACATTCATGTATGACAGATTCAGACTGTTCCATACCAACATTCATGTATGCACAGATTAAGTCTGGTTCCATCAAACATTCAGTATGCACAGATTAGACTGGTTCCATCACCAACATTCATGTAACAGATTAAGACTGTTCCATCACCAAATCATGTATGCACAGATTAAGTCTGGTTCCATCAGCAACATTCATGTATGCACAGATTAAGACTGTTCCATCACCAACATTCATGTCACAGATTAAGACTGGTTCCATCACCAACATTCTGTATCCAGATTAAGACTGGTTCCATCACCAACATTCATGTATGCACAGATTAAGTCTGGTTCCATCACCAACATTCATGATCAGATTAACTGGTTCCATCCAATTCATGTGCAAGATTAAGACTGGTTCCATCACCAACATTCATGTATGCACAGATTAAACTGGTTCCATCCACTTCATGTATGACAATTAAGTCTGTTCCATCACCAAATTCATGTATGCAGATTAGTCTGGTTCCATCACCAACATTCATGTATGCACAGATTAAGTCTGGTTCCATCACCAACATTCATGTAGACGATTAGTCTGTTTCCATCACCAACATTCATGATGCACAGATGTTATGGTTCCATCACCAACATTCATGTATGCAAGATTAAGTCTGGTTCCATCACCAAATTCATGTATACAGATTAGATGGTTCCATCACCAACATTCATGATACAGATTAAGTCTGTTCCATCACCAACATTCATGTATCACAGATTAAGACTGGTTCCATCACCAACATTCATGATGCACAGATTAGTCTGGTTCCATCACCAACATTCATGTATGCACAGATTAAGTATGGTTCCATCACCAACATTCATGTATGCACAGATTAAGTCTGATTCCATCACCAAATTCTATGCAAGATTAGTCTGGTTCATCACCAACATTCATGTATGCACAGATTAAGTCTGGTTCCATCACCAACATTCATGTGAGCACAGATTAAGTCTGGTTCATCACCAACATTCATGTGCACAGATTAAGTCTGGTTCCATCACAACATTCATGTATGCACGATTAGTCTGATTCCATCACCAACATTCATTTATGCCAGATTAAGTATGGTTCCATCACAACATTCATGAATGCACGATTAAGTCTGGTTCCTCACCAAATTCTGCTTGCACAGATTAGTCTGTTCCATCACAACATTCATTTGCACGATTAAGTCTGGTTCCATCACCAACATTCATGTATGCACAGATTAAGTCTGGTTCCATCACCAACATTCATGTATGCACAGATTAGTCTTTCCATCATAACATTCATGTATGACAGATAGTCTGATTCATCACCAACATTCATGTATCACATTAGTCTGGTTCCATCACCAACATTCTGTATAACAGATTAAGTCTGGTTCCATCACCAACATTCATGTATGCACAGATTAAGTCTGGTTCCATCACCAACATTCATGTATGCACAGATTAAGTCTGGTTCCATCACCAACATTCATGTATGCACAGATTAAGTCTGATTCCATCACCAACATTCATGTATGCACAGATTAAGTCTGGTTCCATCACCAACATTCATGTATGCACAGATTAAGTCTGGTTCCATCACCAACATTCATGTATGCACAGATTAAGATCTGGTTCCATCATAACATTCATGTATGCACAGATTAAGACTGGTTCCATCACCAACATTCATGTATGCACAGATTAAGACTGGTTCCATCACCAACATTCATGTATGCACAGATTAAGACTGGTTCCATCACCAACATTCATGTATGCACAGATTAAGACTGGTTCCATCACCAACATTCATGTATGCACAGATTAAGTCTGGTTCCATCACCAACATTCATGTATGCACAGATTAAGTCTGGTTCCATCACCAACATTCATGTATGCACAGATTAAGTCTGGTTCCATCACCAACATTCATGTATGCACAGATTAAGTCTGGTTCCATCACCAACATTCATGTATGCACAGATTAAGTCTGGTTCCATCACCAACATTCATGTATGCACAGATTAAGTCTGGTTCCATCACCAACATTCATGTATGCACAGATTAAGTCTGGTTCCATCACCAACATTCATGTATGCACAGATTAAGACTGGTTCCATCACCAACATTCATGTATGCACAGATGTAAATGAATACATCTGTTACTGTGGCAATGTCAAAATTCTTTTCTTCTTCTTCGAACACTCCATATCGACCACTTGACAACCACTCTGTCTAATTTGTATGTCATCTGAGCCTAAGTGCGATTGTACGTTGTATCAGTTATGCGCCTATAAATAGGCCAGCAACGCCTACAAGTAGGCCAGCACATCCGATTTCTGCTATTGCTTTTTATTTACTAGGTAGCATCCCTAGGACCTACATCAGTCACCTCTTCACATGCATTGAAGGTCGCAGTGGTACTATTCTTTGCTTCCCTTGCGAGCCCATTACCACACGGGCAGTCAAAATCCTCTAAAACGTCTTATCATATTTATTTTCATGTTGTCCAACATTGTGCATCACTTCCACTGTTCTTCGCCAGGTTATGTTTGACCTGTCCAATTAGAACTACAACGTCATTTATGATACATATAACAAAGACATAAATGATAAGGACAAAACAAACATAAATGGGGAAGAAGATAAAACAAACAAATGGAAGAGATAAACAAACAGGTGATGTTTTCATTCACTTTACTTTGTGAGAATATTTTTTCAACAGTAACAAAGTAAGAAACACATCCAAGTTTATGTCAGTAAACAAGTTGTTCAAACAATACTAATTTAACACTGGGAACGTTGGGAATCTCAAGATCAAATGGCTGTAACAAAGAGGACAATAGCTGAAATTATCGTATTGGAGTCACAGAGAACAGCTGCAAAGACAGAGCACACAACACAATCACCTTGATCGTATGCACCGTGGTCGGATTCTTTCTAGTTGACTCTACAGTCACCTCGCACACCAGAGAGTGCACAGTACACGTCTGAGATTGTCATCATCGCTGAGCTATTAATTAACCTAACTAATATACTACCATTTTTCCTCAAGTATTTGTATATGGAAACAGATTTGATGACTTTCTCTCCTTTACTTTGTCTTACTTAGGCGCCCGTGTGGTACTGGGACCCACAAGGGAAGCAAAGAATAGTACCACTGCAACCTGTAAGGATGTTGTAAGAGGCGACTGATGTAGGAGCCTAGGAAACTACCCTAGTAAATAAAAAGTGTTGCAGAAATCGGATGTACTGGCCTACGTGTAGGTGCATAACTGGCACAATGTACAATCGCTCTTAGGCTCAGTTCACATACAAATGAAAAAGTGTTAACATGGGATATGGAGCGATCACTAAAGAAGTCTTAGGTCTCTCACTTCTATCCTGGGATTGGAGACTCTCTCTCATACTTAGTCATTCCACTTCTATCATGGGATTGGAGACTTTCACTTATCTTAGGTCATTCCACTTCTACCCTTGGATTGGAGACTTTCTCTCATACTCATGTCTCTCCACTTCTATCCTTGGATTGGAGACTTTCTATCCTCATACTGTGAAAGAAGTAATATTCTTACTTCTCTTATCCTTTGTTTGAGAATGGCCTGGTAGAAACGTTGTGTGTATTGTTATTGTTTTGTAAAATACAGTACTTTGTTTTGATTGTTTTGCCATTAGACATAGTTTTCCTGCAGTCTTCTATATGAAATTACAGTAACCATTAACTCTACAGACCATGTACTTTACTCAGATCTAATATACTGTTGTGGGAGACTAGAATTTTGTCATATAATTAGTGTGTTTATGTTCTTGCATTAGTAAATAAAGTTCAGAACCTATTTTCATACCAATGGCATATTGAACACAAAAAGCAATGTACAACACAATCTTTTTCACTAACATTATGCTATCAGTGTCAGACCTGAATCCTGGGATCAAACTATTAAAAAAACTAGTCATGACAGAATAAAGTGTTAAGCAGAATGGCAAGGAGTCAAGAAATCACCGGTTTCAAATGAAGACGCAAGAAAAAGTGGTACAACATTAGTACTAAACTTCATCAGGAAACAACAAATTAAATGGTTCTGTCACCTAAGCAGATTACCTACAGACAGTGCACCTCAAAGGGCAATGTTATTCAGATACATTGATCGCTCGTGTGGATACCTACACTGCATGTCATAGAGGCGACTGATGTAGGACCTAGGAAACTACCTAGAAAATAAAAAGCATAGCAGAAATCGGATAAAGGTTTAAAAGCTGAAGGATTGACTTCATTGCACTGGGTTTTATCCCCTACGGCTCGGTCCTCTGCGCAGAAATGGCACGCCACCTGCCAAGAGTATTGCACAAAGCATGAACTCCGTAGCTCCAGCAGCAACCCTTGGGCCTCTGAAACTGCACTCGTGAACAGAATGCGCGGTTCAGACTGAACCTTCTGACTCAATCCAAGGCAGGCAACCACTTAGCACGAGACCAACAATCGATGTTCTGACTACTAGGTGCAAGCTGGTACAAAGTACAATCATTCTTAGGTTCAGGTCACATACAATCACAGAGTGGTTAAAGTGGTCGAATGGAGCGTCAAAGAATCCTGGATCAGATCACATACAAATCACACAGAGTGGTTAACAAGTGGTCGATATGAGCGTTCAAGAAGAATCTCTTGGATCAGATCACACAAATCCACAGAGTGGTAACAAGTGCGATATGGGCTCAAGAAGAATCTCTTAGGATCAGATCACTGCAATCCACAAGGTTACAAGTGTGATTGAGGTTGAAGAATCTAGGTTGATCCATACAATCACAGAGTGGTTACAGTGTCGATGAGCGTCAGAAGAATCTCTTAGGATCAGATCACATACAAATCACACAGAGTGGTTAACAAATGGTGTTATGGAGCGTCAGAAGAATCTCTAGATCAGATCACAACAAATCACAGAGTGGTTCAAGTGGAGCAAATGGGCGTTCGAAAGAAAAAGAAGATACAGTGGATACAAGGCAATAGGTCACCAGCAAAGGTGAATCTCAGAGATAACAGAGGCGGCAAAAGATGCTATTTATGAAGTGCACACAAAAGCCTGTTGTAGAAATCTCTTCTTATCCTAACGCTGTGAGGCAAAACAGGGTTAGAGAAAATAATAAGAAGTACATACCATGTGGCATATTGAAGAACACAGTGTTAACTCTTAGTGGACCAGGGCAAAGCCATATTTTAACAAGCCATTTATTTTAGAATAAGATACGCCCTTTAGTATTGCTCCTGGTACAAAGGTGTCCAACCCAAAGCAACATAGTCTGGCATTTGGTCCACAAGGAGTTAAGTTAGTATTTTTCATTGAGTATTGGGATACGGTGTGTGGTAGTGATATAGTTAACACTACTTGGCAGTCCTTCCTTCCCTCCTTTCGTTTGCTGAAATATTGTCTATATATTCAATGTTGTCTCTTGTATAAGTTTCACTGTCTTTTGTAGCTCACACATAGGTCCTTGGAGTTTTCTGTCGAGTGTTGTTTCATCAGGTCAGTGAGTTTGCCTCAGTGTATCATATTCAGGACAGTCTTGCATATTCGGGGCAGTCTTATGTGCCTGTCCCACATGTGATTGGCTGAATTGCCAATCTTGAATTTTGTATAAATGTGACTGCGGAGTCGATTGTGTCCTGTTTTAAGGCGCAGAATGACAGCTTGTTCCAATCTGCTCATATTATAGTAGTTATCTTGTCTTGGTATTTGTGGCTTTCTGATTGATTTAATCATCCTTTTCTTTTGGTGGTAGGTAACTTGCAAATCTGGTTGCACTCATGCAGCACCTTCCTTGGTCAGTCGGTAGGGCAGTAGTTACTTTCTAGTGTTTCTCTAACACCCAACCGAAGCTATGTCAACCTGAGAGTCGTTAGGGTTTGAACAAATCCCACTCCCACTGCGGTGCTTGATCATGGGATTATAAACCAACATAGCAAGTGCACTAGCTACTACACTATCAAGGTTCTCATTGTTTGCATTGAGTATAACAATAAAATATACATCATTCAATAAACTCTAATTTAAAGATAATTTCATGAAGAATATAAAAATCCTAAATGTTAAGTTTTTTTTTTCTTAAAACATGGAACGCGAAACTGGAAGTGAAATGAAACTAGAAATACAACTGCATTTTTAAAATACAATAATTTAAATTTGAGAAAAAAAGCTTTAAATGCAAAGAATGAATTTCATTGCACTGATTTTCTTTTTTCTGCAGAAGTAGCATACCACCTGTTGAGAATATTACACAAAACATACACTTCTGCAACATTTCTAGGGATCTCTGACAAACATTCACATATGAAACTAGTGATGATGTCCGATTCATACCACAACCTTATTCATACCCACAACCTTCAGAGTGTATGACAAATAGTTTCACCCATAGATTCACAAACTTTTTCAACCCTACTGCCACTTTGCACGATATAAACTTTGTAACTCCCCTCCCTCCCTCCACCATTATAACAGTCTGCCAGCCCAGCCCCTCTCCCCCATATATATATATTGATATATATTTCTGTCACACATGGTCAATTTTCAATTGATTATATATATGAAATAGAAAATTATGAAAAAATGGATCGTGTAAGATGGGCATAAGATGAATTAAAATATAGAATTAAAATCTTTAATGATTATTCAATCGCAGACTCACGAGAGAAAAAAACTCCTCCCACATGCTTCTGAACCCACTATTCCCCCTCCCCGAAGGCTTCAGCGCCACTGGGGAGGGGGCGGTACCGCCCACTTTGGGAACCCATGGTTTAACCCCTTCACTACAGAGACTCTCAAATAATTCATGTTACTTCTTACTTCTATATTGTGGTGGGAGCCCATAGTGAAGTTGATAACACACTTTGCAAGTAACCACATGCTGTGCTAATTTTGAGGTTCGAAGTCAACTTGGGCTCAAATAGATTTTCACTGTGCACATGATATGCAGCTGGACTACAGGTGTCCTGATCCTTTACTTGGGGATATCTAAATTACAAGTACCTCAGAACATGTGGTAAGCCTTGCCTAAATGTTGGGTGACAATGATGATAAAGAAAGCTAGCCTATGCTCAAATATCAGTCAGAGTTGCCATATTCTGCACCCTAAGTACATCTTAATGCATAGCATGCAAACAAGGAAATAAAATCTTTGCGTTCATTCTTTATGACCAATTTTAATCACTCCTTGTGACATGGTTGATCTTTGCCAAGAAAGTGTATACGTTGCACATTGGTTTGGTAGGCTCCTAAACCCATAGACTTCTAAACGTTTAGGACATATGCATCTGATTTCAGCCAAACCTCCTTAGTCCCTCTTACGACATGCGTGGCAGGTAACAGTTGTTTTATTCTTTACACCCCAAATTTGGGCCCCAGTAACCACTCGGGTGAAATGAAAAAGTAAAAACTTCTATCTTGTTTAAATCTATAATTTCAAATAAGAGAGTAGAAATGATGTTGATATACATATGCAAGCAATTCTTCTTCTTTACCTTTCAACTCCCAACGGAGTATAAGTCTGCAACAAACTTCTTCCAGCTCTTCCTTTCTCCTGCCATCCCTTTCAATTCTTTTCATGTTTTACCTATCATTTTAATATCATCCTCCAGCTCTCTTCTCCAGGTATGTCTAGGCCTTCCCCCACTCCTCATTCCCTGCGGTTTCCAAAACAGTGCCTGTCTTGCAATGCTTCCAGTCGGTCTTCTCAATGTGTGTCCTATCCATCGCCAGCATCTCTTCCTTAGCTCTTTCTCCATTGGTATCTGCATGCAAGTAATTGTTGTCAACAAAACAAATCCGACTTGCACAGTTTTAGCAAAAGGAAATCAAATAAATCACTAAATATTGAAATGTAGATCTAAGTATTTCAATTAGAAGAAGTCACCATGTAGACAAATAAGAGCATTAGATTTCTCTGTTCAAGAATTTTAACAACAAAAAATATAGCCATGAGTTTCATTTACTCCATTACATGACTCATTCTGATGGTGAAATAACTTAGGTATAAGAAAACAAGTTGGGACAGAACCTTGCTTGAATTATATTGAGAAACAAACAATAAAGTTATTTGGCCACTTAATAAGAATTCAACCAAACTCTACTGCATACAGAGCCTTCTACAACAGAACATCGGGAAAGAAAGACCATGGAAAAGATGGTTATATCACATATCTCTCTCTCTCTCGATCCCAGCTCGTATATCAGAATCCTGAAAAAAAAGCAAAAATAAATATCCACAAAGTCACTAGAGCAGCGCAAGACAAAATAGAAAACCAAGAGCTGGACAACAACCTGGTAACAGTATGATGACAAAAGAAGAAGAAGAAAGAAAGGGGAAATAACTTGCTTTGTTATCAGTACTAGATTATTTTGTTCAAAACTTTACAACAAAATAAAAGTGTGTGATTTATATGAATGAACAAATAAATGGTTAACTAACAGATTCTGCTAGCCACAGACATTCACATAATACCTGCAGAGAGAATGGGAATCAGTCAAGTTTTTAGATGATGCTTTTACCTCTGAAGTCGAAGAAGTATGGGGTGAGACACCGATAAAAAGGAACGCAGACCTTCACGCAAAAGTCAGTGAGAAATTCCTTACTATGTGTACTGACTACAAGTGAATTTGTAACGGACGAATGCAAGAAGAAGATTATGCATTCCATACACAGAAAATGAGAGATTTGAACTGGCAAATGTATCAAATGGTATGTAGCTACTTTTCTCTTGCATGCACTAACTAAACGTTATCATAATCATCATCATCTTCTAATTTTCTTTTCAGAGGGTTGACAGCAACAAAGACTGGTGGTGCAGATGGTGCTGGAGGTGGTGTTGGTGCCACTACAGATGGTACTGCTGATGCTGGAGCTGATAAAGCTGTGAGGCTAGAAGATGTACCGCTTATGATTCTGCTAAGCCCAGATGCACCAATTGCCCCTGAAACAGATAAATTCAACAGTTTTGTTATTTTTATATTTTTCGATCAAGAAGCACTTGAACTTTCAGCTCTTTGGCTCGATGCCATGGACATCGTAACCCTTCGGTTCGGTGCCAGGTACACTATAAATCTGGAGAACCTGTGGCTTTTTCTGTCAGCCCGCGAATTGAACGACACTCACAGAGGGCTTGTCACACCGTCGTCCAAAAGCGCTACGAACACGCTGGGCAGGCGGGCCCAGTTTTGTTATAAGATGGGGTTCTGGGGCTAGCTCATGTCCAATTTCTATATTTATATGAGATTAATTATCAAATTTTCAGATTGATCACACACACATGCACGTACACACACACATATATATATATACTCTGTATGATGCACTTCATTAATATGATCTGTATATGATTACACGCCTCTTTCTCTAGCCTGTTTCCCCTGGCACTTAAAGCAGCAACAAATGTGCACCATTATTCTCTATTCTTGTCATTCCAGCTGTGATTCATTTCTTTCAGTTCTTGTTCTACTATACTCTTCCAGGTCATTTTGACTCTTCCACCCTGCTGGTGTCCAACTCAGTTCAGTTTTCATGACAGAGTTGGTCTCCATGCGCATCACATGTCCAATCCATCTCCAGTGTTTTTGGGTGATGCGCTCATATTCAAGACTAACACTACAGTCATTTTCCTAATTCTTCTTTCTAATTTTCTGTCATTTTCCTAATTCTTCTTTCTAATTTTCTAGTCATTTTCCTAATTCTTCTTTCTAATTTTCTAGTCATTTTCCTAATTCTTCTTTCTAATTTTCTAGTCATTTTCCTAATTCTTCTTTCTAATTTTCTAGTCATTTTCCTAATTCTTCTTTCTAATTTTCTAGTCATTTTCCTAATTCTTCTTTCTAATTTTCTGTCATTTTCCTAATTCTTCTTTCTAATTTTCTAGTCATTTTCCTAATTCTTCTTACTAATTTTCTAGTCATTTTCCTAATTCTTCTTTCTAATTTTCTAGTCATTTTCCTAATTCTTCTTTCTAATTTTCTAGTCATTTTCCTAATTCTTTCTAAATTTATTTTTTCCTCAATCCTTCTTCGTGATCTGTTATTTTCCTAATTTGATAATAGACCATTTATTTATCTGCAAAAACAATATATAATTCATAACAAGATATTGAAAACTAAAAAAAAAACCACTACAGCTTAATTAAGCACATACATCAATGGCATAATGGGATATAAAAATGTGAATAAAAATTCATTCGGCCACAGCTATGTTTTTCAATTTAATAGTGAATGTGTTAATAGAATGGTGTCATCCAGTTTCTTCTTCTTCTTTGTTCGTTCTTTACGACCAATTTTAATCACTCTTTGTGCTTTGTTTGATCTTTGCCAAAAACATGTATACGTTACACATTGCTTTGGTAGGACCCTAAACGCATAGACTTCTACACTTTTAGGATATGTGCATCCGATTTCATCTACACCTCCCTAGTCGCCTCTTACGACACGTGTGGCAGGTAACAGTGGTTTATATTCTTTACACTCCAAATTTGGGCCCTGAACCACTCGGGCGTCATCCAGTTTAAAAATGTTAAATGTTGCATCAAACCTTGAAGTCCATTAGACAAGCATGAGTTATTTTTAATATGTAGCATAAAATATATAAACACAAAAAGAATACATCATCAGCTGCATATAAGTATTCAGAATTGAAACAACAGTTGGTATTCAATAATGCTGTCTTAATAGCAAGAAATGAAATAGAGCTCCAGAATCTAGTTGACAAGGTTGTCACAGAAAATGATGACAAATGACTGAGTTTGAATAGTAAGGAAGACAGAAGTTATGATCATCTCAAAAAAGCAGACTCCAACAAAATGCACCATCATAGCAATTGGGACGAAACTAAGACAAGTACAGCAATTTAAATACCTTGGAATCCTGTTAACGTCAGATGCAGATCAGAAATAATGAGCAGAATAGGTCATGCCAAAGCTAGGTTCCAGAAAATGGGAAGCATTATGCAAAAGGTCACTGTCAATTGAGGTTAAAATGAGAGTTATTCAGTACTACATAAAGCCAATACTGATATACGGATGCGAGTCATGGACAGTAAACAAACAGATTGAAAAATCTCTGTAGTCCACAGGGATGTGGTTTACAGAAGAATGATGAGAATCCCATGGACTGCTAAAAGGACATATGTGGAGGTATTGAATGAAGCCAAGGGACAGAGAAAACCTATATCTTCTTCTCTTTCTTTTGTCCTCTGCTTTTAGGCGTAGCAGGTTTAACTGATGATCGGTTTCCGAGATAATGCACGCTCGGTCGCTTGATATGGTGGTATTGTGGAGTTTTAAGATGTCTGTAACTCCATCAACCCATCTTTTCTTGGTCTGCCCCTTCCTCTTGATGATTCAATTTTCAGGTTGTACGCTCTTGCAACTGGTGTATTCGGGTTCATTCTGACCAAGTGGCCAAACCATTTGAGTCTCTGTTTTTCAATAAATCTAATAGCAGGTGTTGTTACAAGATGGCGACGTAAACAAGACGTGATAATTCCTGTGGATGTGTTTACGGTGATTAAATGTGTTCATTAAGGATGAACCTACGACAGGTCCAGCAAACCGGTAGGGGATTTAATTGTTCACAAATTGAATCTGCTCTAGATATTGTGCAAGAACTAAGTACACTGAAGAAATCTATCAAAGATCGGAACAACAACACACGTGACGAAACAACTAGGTCACAAATAAACCCGACGCGACCGCGAGAAAAGTCCGTGACTAAAACAGCTACACACGCCAGACAAACGACTAAAATCGGAACGTGGAATATCTGCTGGCTCGGCAATAAAGAACCAGAAATAGTGGAGTTCATGATCAAACACAAGATTAATATAATGGGAATAGCAGACTGTAGGAAAAAGGGTAATGCAACTAAAGTGACACACAACAACTACGTCATTTCGTGGAGCGGCACAGAGATACAACAGAGAGCTGTGCACGGAGTAGGCTTCATCTTACATCCAGATATAGCTAGAAACATCAAGAAAATTGACTACATATCTGAGAGAATAATAATGCTACAACTACATGGCAAAACAAAAAAATACAACACTCATTCAGATTTATGCCCCTACAAACGATGGCTACACTCAAGAGGAAAAAGATGCATTCTTTGATAAAGTGTCCGATTTTATTAGTCAAACACATAGTAAAGATGATGTATTCGTAATGGGAGACTTCAACGGGCATGTCGGCTGGAGACGAACACCATGGGAAGAACAATTAGGACCTTTTGTAGACAACGACAGAGAATGTAACGATAATGGGCAGCACTTATTAGAGCTCTGTGCAGAACACGGACTCTATATCACAAATAGTTTTTATAAACATCCTATGAGCCAGATCTACACATGGTACAAGTGGAACAACCTCGACCAAGCTGCTCAAATAGACTTTATATTAACCCACAAAACAAGAAGATCCAACTTAAGAGACGCCAGAGTAATCCCAAACACAACAGTGAATACAGACCACCGCCCACTAATTGCCTACCTCAATGAAACACCACTTAGCAAAATATATAGAAAGACAGTAAGAACCAAGATTATAGATACCAGAAAAATAAATGATCCAGATATACAAAGAATAATAAATACAGAAATGACAGAGGCTATAGTAGAAGCATATATACCAGAAGATAACGTTGAAACAACATGGCAAAAATTTAAGAGTATTCTTTTGAAATGTCTAACAATGCATTGTGGCACCACATTTAAAGGAGGCACAGAAAAAGAGAACAGCATGGTGGAATAATGAAGTTAAAGAAGCAATAAAAATTTAAAAAGAACTATATAAGACCTGGATAAGATCACGCTCAGAAGACGATTATGATAAATACAGACTAGCAAGGCAGACATCAGCCAGAGTAATCAAGCAAGAGAAAGAAAAATCTTGGACCATGTATGGTGAAAATCTTAGTAGATTATGTGTAGAGTCCAGCAGACAATTTTATACGGCCATAGCAAAATGAGAATAAGGGACGAACCCTTCCAGCCATCCGAATATATAAATGATAGTCAAGGTAAACCTATACATGAAGAAGTTAAGATCAGAGAAAGATGGGAAGAATACTTCAAAGACCTCTTGAATATACCAGATACTGGGAATAAAAGATCATTCAAATCGAGACATGCAAACATTGAAGAACCTGAAATACTAGTAAGTGAGGTAAGAGAAGCTATTAAGAGAAGCCCAAAGAACAAGGCTGCGGGAATTGATGGAATAACAGCAGAAGCAATAAAGGCGTGTGGAGAGATAGGAGTAACCTGGGTACATTACATCTTCAAGAAGGCATGGGAAGAAAGAACTGTCCCTTCAGATTGGCAAAAGCTATTATAGTACCAATATGGAAGAAAAAGGTAAAAAACAAGACTGTAGTACATATAGAGGCATCTTCCTCCTAAGCCATGTGGGAAAAATGTTTGCAAGAGTTCTTGAGCAACGAATAAGACCAATTGTGGAGCCAACACTCAGCCCACAACAGTTTGGATTTAGAAAAGGAAAAGGGTGCACAGATGCAATATTTGCTCTAAGACAAATTAGTGAAAAGACTATAGAACACAAAAATCAAATGAATATAGCCTTCATAGACCAAGAGAAGGCATTTGATAGGGTTAACAGAGACATATTATGGGATGTTCTCGAAAACTACGGAATAAAAGGAACACTGCTAGACTGTGTTAGAGCCATATCTTTGGAAAGTGAAAGTGCCATACGAACAAGCGCCGGACTCACAAATTGGTTTCCAGTAACATCAGGAGTCGGCAAGGATGTGTATTATCACCTCTTCTCTTTATTATATACTTGGATAGTATCACCAAAATAGATGAAGCATCACTCAACGCAGACCAACAAAATGAACTGCACTTTGCTGACGACCAGTGTATATTCCATAATAATATTGAACAGCTTCAAGAACACATAAACTTACTCAACAATAGCTGCCTCAAATACAACATGAAGATCAATATTCAAAAGACAGAAGTCATGACTATAAGTAGAGAACATAAAGATATCAACATAAAAATAAATGACCAACGCTAAAGCAGGTGAGAGAATTCAAATACCTTGGAAGTATCTTCACATCTGATAGTAGACTGGACAGAGAGATCGAAACTAGAATCCAGCAAGCCAACAACATTACATACCAGCTTACCCCAATTTTGAAACACCCAGCTATTCCAGTAGTGACTAAAAAACAGATTATAAATTCAATCTTTCTACCAACACTGTGCTACCAGAGCCAAACATGGCACTGACAAAAGAACAAGAAAGGAAAATTACCACATGCGAAATGAGATGCCTGAGGAAAGCAGTAAATAAAACAAGAAGAGACCATATAAGAAATGAGGAAAACCTATATTCACTGTTCCTATCAATATTAGAAAGAGAGTCATAATTTTTCGGACGTGTGATGAAAGGGGAGGTTTAGAACACATTGTGACAACTGGTAAAATCGGAGGGAGACGAAATAGTAGAAGACAGAGAGAGAAAACATT
The DNA here is from genome assembly GCA_020796225.1 of Arion vulgaris. Lineage (NCBI taxonomy): Eukaryota > Metazoa > Mollusca > Gastropoda > Stylommatophora > Arionidae > Arion > Arion vulgaris. The sequence continues at coordinate 20,056,187 of CM036771.1, forward strand.
AGACAGCCTGACTTCATGGCACGGAGGAGCGTCAACATCTAAGATGATGGCAGATACCAGGGACAGATATTTGTGGAAATCCATGATCGCCTACGCCAGTCGGCACAGCACCTGATGATGAATCAATAATGAAGAATCAATAATTTTCGTGTACGTGTGTGAATTACCTGATCACGACAAGGAAAGTTTTCTAGAGGCAATGCTGACTTTTCTATGCAAGTGTCTCATTACAAGTGATATCACAACTATACTAAAGTGGTGAGGAGCAAGAACATCTGATACCAGACCAGAAATTTCTTTGAATCAGACACTAAGAGGGACTCTCTGTACATAAGTGGTTAGTTAAGCTTACGTTCTGAGAGTCATGGTTTCTAATCTTGACTTTGGCGCTCTGTTCGCAATTGTGTGTGTGTGTGTTTTTCTCTCCAGAAACCCCTTGATTGTTGTCGGAGCTACAAAGTTCGTGTATTATGCAATACTCTCAGCAGGCAAGTGTGCCATTTCTGCTACGAGAGACAGAGCCATGTAGGAAAACCTGGTACTATGATGTAAACCCTGCTTTTAAAACATTTATTATTTTCTTAATTCTTCTCCCAAAACTTCTGCAAGAAGGTAATGAATTTGTCATGATAGAAATGATCAAGTTTTCAGTCTTCTAAGGTGTTAAAAGGGTTTTAAAGCCGAAGAATTGACTTCATTGCAGGGTTTTACCCCATATGGCTCGTCCTCTGCGCAGAAATGTCACACCACCTGCCGAGTATTGCACAAAGCATGAACTTCGTGGTCTATCAACAATCTTAGGGTCTCTGCAAAAACTGCACTAGTGAACACACAGTGTTGATCCGGATTAGAACCAACGAACTTCGACTCACAAGGCAAAGGGTTTAACTACTTAGCCACAGAGACCACCCGAAGGTTTCAGAAGGCAGTCATTCAAAAGTCAGAACTTGCTACAATCAGATTGTAGCTGAAAGGAAAATGTTCTGACAATACATCAGACTGCTGCCTGTACACATCCTTGCATTTGCATTCATGCCAGTTTATTATGCTTGCTATGTCAATGGGTGTGGTAGAAATAAGGTTTGTGGTTCAAATCCTGTGTTTGGTAAATCATTTCTTTCCAGTGATCTTAAATATGTTTACTATCAAGTTATTTACCATATTCATTGTCTCCATAGATCTTAAATATTTGTTTACTATCGAGTTATTTACCATATTCATTGTCTCCAGAGATCTTAAATATTTGTTTACTTCATTATTTACTCATTTATTGTCTCAGAGATCTTTTAAATATTTAATTTTAATAAACTATTTACCTTCATTTGCTGCCAGAATAGTTGCAGGATTCTTTTACTATTTATTTGCAATGTCTTCTCAGGGTCTTCAAGATAAAAGTAGTCTGTGAATGGAGCTAATCTGGCATATATGTAAGAAAATGAGAAGGTTCAGTTATGATGTAGTGTAGGTCAAGATTGTGTGATGGTATGTAATTGTAGTGCGGGAAAGGGCGATGAACAAATGTGACGTATGACGAGCTAGTCAGAACCGGTTTAAATAGTAAATAGACACAACGGAATAGGTTATCTGGAAACTTTCGATTTGTCAATGGGGCTGCAATTATCTTGAACACCCTGTACTTGTGTATGGTGTTTTGAATTATTTTTCTGAATATTTACATGAACTTTGTCAACGATTTAGTTAGATAGTCTGCTCTTACACCTGTGCATAAGAAAATATTAGCTAGTGAGAGAAGTAGCATTAGAAACATTGAATGATGGCACTTACCAATTCCTGGGTTTACTCTGATAGTTGGCTTAGGGGTTACTTGAGGCTTGTTGAGTATCGTTACCGTGGGCTGAGTAAGAGACTTTGTCACCACAGATAGAGTAGGACCACCGAGACTTTTCACTGAAGGGAGACAATAAAACACTTATTAATGTCATGGAAACAATGGAAATAAATGCAGAAAATGTAACTGATGAAGTGGGCAAGAAAATGATTTGTGAATAAGGGGAAATAAATGCAGAAACTATCATTTGTAAAGATGACAAGAAAACTAACACTCTTGTGACTAGTCTTCTTCTTCTTCTTCAAACGCTCCATATCGACCACTTATCAACCACTCTGTCTGATTTGTATGTGATCTGAGCCTAAGAGCGATTGTACATTGTACCAGCTATGCTCCTACAAGTAGGTCAGCACATCCGATTTCTGTGCGGCTTTTTATTTACTAGGGTAGCATCCCGAGGGCCTACATCAGTCGCCTCTTACAACATGCATTGTAGGTTGCAGTGGTACTATTCTTTGCTTCCTTCGGCCCTGGCACCTCACGGGCCTTGTGACTAGTAAAAAAGAAGGGCACATAACCCATTTTCATAACATGTGGTATATTGAGGTATGCGTTGTTAGTGCACATTTTTCTTGACCAAATAAAACTGATTTGTCATGTGGTCAACATCGCGCCGGCTAGCTTTACTCCTTAGTGTTTCCACAGTGACCAATTAAAGCTTAATCAACCTGAGGGTCTTTACGTTTGAAAAAACTGGGAAATTTGAACCTGGGACCATGCGCCTAGGAAGCAAGTGTACTAACCACTGTGTAATCACGGCTCTCATCATCAAATAGCTTGATTTGAGAAGAAATTTGCAACCCTAACAACCCTTCGGAATTTCTCATAGACCAGATGTACCACCTCTGTAGCCGTCATATTAAAATCATCAGTTACATCCTGAATTCATCTTTTTATGGTTATCTGCGCATCTTTTTTGGAATGTAGTATGCTGTTGCTTTCTTCCTGCCAGTGACCATACTGGTCCATGACCTGTAGCCATTGCCTGTATTACAGAAAACCTCTATCTACTGTCAAGGGTTTTGTGACCTTAACCATTTACACTCTCCTGCACACATCCACCCCCTGCTTCTATTAGTTAGTTAGTTAGTTAGTCTTTCCTCTTGGCCTGTGCGGCAGTTTAATAGGGAGAGGTCATACTCTCCATGTCTCCCTTATCGTTTCTATTTGTTATAAGTCTTTGATGTTTACTAGGCCCATCGTTGAGACTTCTCTGGTGATGGTTCTACGCAGAGTCTCTCTTGGTCTTCCTCGTTTTCTTTTTCCCTCTGATGTCCATATGACCTGCTTCTATGGCTTCATATTACTCTGCGCGTAAACGTGAACTCTGCCTTGTCCAAGAGTGTCCGCAGTTTATATGAGGAAGGAGTCGCTTACATCTCCTTTGGTAGAGGTTTTCTTCTACCTCGCTATCGCGGTTCTATCTGTTGTTAATAAGGGGAAATAAATGCAAAATATGCAGTTTTGAACAGTGATTGTAATGAGTAATGCCCTTCCCAGTTTTGATACATGTGTTAATAGCAATGATGGATCAACACTTAGACACAAAAAGATAGCTATCGGAGAACTGGTTAGGAACTGATGTTAATGTTCTCATGGAGCACCCAATAGGAGTACGGTCCCTTTCAGCCAACTAAACGTACCAGCGGTAGAGAACTTACACGATATCTGCAGCGATAATCTCCAATGTCCACATAACTAAGGAAGATATGTATACCCATTTTCAGCTAGGTAGACTAACGAATAGATTTACCGGGAATTAAACGCCGTACAAATGCACTATACTACGTTTTGTGAGGTCGAAAATGCAGTGAATAAAATAAAAGAATTCGACGGCTTGCTTTCCTTATCACCAGTGTCTCCTCGCCATCCAAGCGAGCCTTACTCTGACTTTAGAGGTACTTGAACGTAGATCACAAGTAAAGGAGTCATTGCGTATCTGACTGATTTTTGCATGAAGACTTGCTTTCCTTCTCAACAGTATCCCTCGTCATTCAGGTGAGACGTACTTCGACATCAGAGGTAAAGCGCTTATAAAAACATCACATTTCTTGTCACATATACTTAAGTACTCACTCTGGGATCCTATTCCAAATCTTTGGCTCATTGGTAAACCGTACTGGACAGTGGTGTTCCTGGGCTGTAGAAAAAGTTCAAACATATACAATAAGGTAATAAAAGGTGAGGAACAATAGAACAAACACACTCAATAATCTTATAACACAAATCTCACACACGCTTAATCCCAACCGAAAGTATCAATGTGTGTGTGTGTTTTTTTTTGGGTAATCATTTATCTTTATAAATGCTACTAGTTTCAGTTATATTTATAGAATGTAAGAGACATACTGGGTTTTTGATTTAGTCATCGTTGCATGCTTTCTAAAATGGCCAACTCTATCTACCCCTACCTGGTGTTTCGCACCAGACGTAAATTTACTACTAGGTTTTCAGACAAACTCTCGCCCGAGTGGTTACCGGGGCCCAAATGGGGGTGTAAAGAATAGAACCACTGTTACCTGCCACGCATGTCGTAAGACGCGTCTAATGAGGTTGGCGTGAGGCTAGCTACCCCACACCGTAAAAAACACTAGATGGCTATAGAACGGAGAGCGAACCGAGTAAACCGCTGAACCGGACACATCGCAGAAGGATAAGCACCAGAGCTCTAAATGATGTCAAGATGTGATGAAACACCAATGCTTAGGCTGCATGAATCAGATTTCCACATGAATAGAATTTATGGGGAGGTCTGGTACATCGGTCTATGCGGTGATCTAGAGAGAGAGAGAGAGAGAGAGAGAGAGAGAGAGAGAGAGAAAGAAAGAGAGGGAGAGAGAGAGAGATACAAACTCTACTACAAATTTTACTGTTTGCAGCAATTTTGAATTATTTTTCCTATTATTTATATATCCAAAATATGCATGAACATCCAAGTATTAGTTGTAAAAATAAACATTCATCATGGTCAGGTTAAACTAACGGAAGACTGGTGATATCGTGATCTGATCATGTTTCTGTACTGTATCCAGTTTCTTCTGCTGTCTTCACGTCTGTGTTGGCAGTATGAATCCCGATTTCTCTTAATATCGTCTGACATTCTTTTTTTTTGGTGGCGGATACAAACCTCACTGAACCGAGACATGCAACTTTAAAATTAATACCAGAGTCATTGTTGGTTGTATATATACTGTGACGCCCCTGGAGCTTAAGGCAGCAACAAATGCACACCATTCTTCTTCTCTATTCTTAGCCGACATCTGTATTGTGTTCCAGCTGTGATTTCAGTTTTTTTCCTCAAAGTCGTTTTGGGTCTTCCACATTTCCGGAGTCTAAATGTTTGATAGGACAAAATGAAAGATAATTTGAAGTTTTCCGCAGTCTGAGAATATTGTTTACTATTGTAACACAAAGATAATTCATTCCTGTCCATTTTCATATATAGAAACTTTGGGTGTCCGTGGCAGCAAAATGTATTTAAAAGGGTGTCCACGGTAATGCAAAGTTTGGGAACCGCTGTTCTAGCTCATTGCACCGAGGGTTTTTTCCAAGTGAAAACCATTCCGATAGCATTTTACAAAACACGAACTAAGTTGCTTCAACAATAAGTGTAGTCATCTTCTAAATAAAATACACTCGTAGACCGAATGAAGAAACTCAGATTCAAATCCCCGACCTTTAGGACGAAGGGAAACCTCTTCTCCAGCAATCTCTGGTCATGCGCTTAATTTATTGTGGACCACAAACTGGGCAGTCGGCTTCAGGTCTGTCAGGTTTCCCCCAAAGTTTAGTTTTCAGGTCGAATGGGTGTGGCCACATGTTGATTCTCATCTCACACAGGAGAGGACAGTCTTGCAGAACAAACTCCGGTGCCTGTTCCGCCTGATGACACTGGCAGAGAGCTGTTTGACTTATTCCTATCTATATAAGTGTTTGTTGAGTCTGCAGTGTCCGTTACGTAGGACGAATGAAAAAAATTAACTTGACGATCTTTACCTTCTGACGACAAGGACAGAACTTTATAGAAAAAATCCGGTGCGATAAAGTCAATCTTTCGCCTTTAGACCTTTTAGACACAGGCTGCCTAGAATAGTTGATAGTAGCTCGGCCTGCTAGCTGTGAGACGCCTCATAGCTCGGGTTCGAACCTACTGTCCGGCATTTGTTCGAGTCCCTGGTCTTACTCAGGACGATAACGTGAGTACCTCTGAAGTCGGAGAAAATCTGCCTGTATGGCGATGGAATACTAATTACGAGTACATTGAGACACGGCTGCCAGTGTAAAGTAATTTACAATGTGCACGCTGCTGCCATTGTAAGAAATTGGAAAAACGGATTTTCACGCAAAAATCAGTTTCAGAGATGAAACTTCGTCTGAGTTGAAAGCGGACGAAATAGAAAAAAGAAAAAAAAAAAGACATAAAAAAAAAACTGAATGAATGCCAATTAACGTTCTCAAATTATATTCTGACACTAATGATATAGCCGACCAACATCCAATATCTCTCGATGACACCTTTGGTGCACTTCAATAACACAGAATATTAATCGTGCTCTATTATTAACGGATGTCAAGAAACATTGGTTTTTGCTTCAGTAATGCTTTGTAAGGCATGTCTTCAATGTTGAGCAATGGCTTCTTGAACGTGCCTATGACATGTGTATTTTCAATGACATGTTTATTGTTTAGTATTAGCCTAGAAACAAGATGTGATTTTTTACAGATAATGAATGTTGAGGATCTGTTCCGCCACATGGACTAGGAACATTACTGTTTACTTTCACAACAAACTGGACGGATAAATGATCTAATGCCGAAATATTGACTTCATTACACCGGGTATTACCTCATATGGTTCGGTCCCTCTCCGCAATAATAGCACGCCATCTGCCGAGAGTATTGCACAAAGCACAAACTTCGTAGCTTCGACAACAATCCTAGGGGTCTTTAGAACAAATGTACTCGTAAACAGAACGGCGCGGTCCGGGTTCGAACGATGGGATCTTCGGTGCACAAGGCAAGGGCTTAACCACTTAGCCACAGAGAACCCAAAACTGTACGGAAACGTCGGGTACCTAGAACTAACTGATTTGTCACCGACATAACAGTGAAAGTCTAAAAAACAAACGGAGAAAGAGAAGATGAATAATAGAGAAACAATCTTCATTTTCATAAAACTTGTTGGTGGGATATATAATGACATGAAATGATACACACAATAAAACACCACATCACAATAATACACACAATAAAACACTATAATACAATGATACATACGGTAAAACGTTACATTACAATGGTATCATTACATTACACGTAAAAACAATACATTACAATGATACACAAGGTAAAACAATAATAGCCGTCCATCGCAAGCGATGATGACAACAATCTCAGACGTGTGCTGTTGCACCTCTCTGGTGTGTGCGGAGGTGACTGTAGAGTCCAATCCTAGAACAGAATCCCCGACCACAGATGGGGCTAATCATTTGTCTCTATAAATAAAACAATACATTACAATGACACACACAACAAAACACTACATTATAATGATACACAAGGTAAAACACTACATTACAATGATACACACAATAAAACATTATATTGTACACAAAATAGTGTGCAATACTCTCGGCAGATAACGTGTCATTTCTGCTGACAGAGACAGGGCCACATGGAGAAACCCGGTGTAATGAAGGCAATCCTTCGCATTTAGACCCGTGTTATGTATATCAGAAATAAATAACTGAAAAGATTATGGCGAAAAAAAGAATTCCAGAAAACGAAGTGCATTATATGCAACAAGACAATGTGTATTGAATTCAGAGTCGCATGTGTGGTGCCGGGGCACGCAACGGAAGCAAAGAATAGTACCACTGCAACCTACAAGGCATGTCGTAAGAGGCGACTGATGTAGGACCTAGGAAGCTACCTAGTAAATAAAAAGCATCGCAGAAATCGGATGTGCTGGCCTACATGTAGGCGCATAACTGGCACAACGTACAATCGTTCTTAGGCTCAGATCACATACAAATCAAAGAGAGTGATTAATAAGTGGTCGAAATGGATCGTTCGAAGAAGAATTCAGAATTTTCCAGTGTTACCAACATATCAACGCGAGTCAAGGACACTAGTAAATAGGCAGTCAAATCTATGACGATCATAGAGTTTGATCGAAGACTGATAATTCCATCTACTGCTGAAAAGACTAATGTTGTTGTCCGGAAAGAGGACAATGAACAGAGATAACTCGATATCAACAAAGTACAATGTAATCATTTCTTGCGATCATATCATGAGACAGTGAATAAAAGTCGTAATGGTTAGTGTTTTCCCATCGACGTAATTCGCAGGTCGACCTAGTCTCAATTGGGTATCAGCGAAATATTGGGAAGTAAAAGTGGTCAGCGTGATGTTGTCCACATCATCCATCGTGTGTCGTTGGTAAAAGAAAAAATACGTGTCTAATATTGTATTCCCCAATCTATATCATAGTATGATAACGGATTCGTTCACTGGAATCTGTCTTGTTCTCTCCATAAGTTCCTCATTTGTGACCCTATCATACCATCAAGAGAGGAAGATCCCCGTGTATGTGGCGAAGTCAGCAACAGTATTTGAAGACAGAAAATGAGAAGAAAAGATACTCGAAAAATGATTAAAACTCTATCTACAACAAAATATGTGGAGACACCCAATAAAAATAATAATGTTTCGGCTATTTTATGATACGGTGAAAGAAAGAAATATAAGGTGATACTGTGAAAGGAAGGTTTAGAACATGTAGTGGTAACACGACAAAATAATGAGACAGGACAGAAACGACAAGAGAGAGAGAGAGAGAGAGAGAGAGAGAGAGAGAGAAAATTATCGACAGCATGGCTTCGTGGTACGGATAAGTTTTAATATAAAAACTAATAATCAGTACTAAGGACATACGCCATTACAAACTTTATTCTCTGCAGTGAGTTAATTCTTATTGTTATGTGCGTTGGAATACATGCTCTGATAAAACCCAACAAAAAATCGTTCTTATGTTGAAAAGGCGTGTCGCGGCATAAAGATGCGTTAATCCCATAAATAACAAGCAAACAAAACAAGGATATCATCATCAAGTAGCGTGTCCCTTCCGGAACTTGACCCTCATAACAACAGTCCTGAAAAACTCTGTTCTGTGCAAGTTGGCCGGCGTCAGCAGCAGTCATTCTCAGATCGTCAATGACATCTTTCACCCATCGTCTTCTAGGTCTTCCTCTCAATCTTCTTCCAGGTACCATTCCCTCCAAAACTAACCAGGATATACAACATTAAAAAAATTAATGGATTCTCTGTAAAGATTTAATTTCTGATTTTATATTTGTGAGCATACTTGCCCTGATATAACACCCCCAACCGTTCTTAAGTCCATGACCGTGTCTCGGTTTCAAGCGGCTTTAATCCGTTACCATAACAAAGTAACCATTCCATGACAAACGTTTGTGGAGATGATGATCATATACAACAGCCGACATGACCAAAAATGGTAATGATCAGTAAATAAGTAAATTTACGAATACAACTGTAGAAGAATTGGTATGTCAGCATGAGGAAGGTAAAGAGGCAGATGAATAGACATCATCAACACCTCTGAAGTCGGAGAAGGCACGCCTGTATAGCGGGGGACACTTATAATAAGGAAAGCATGTCTTCACGCATAAATCAGTCCGAAGTACCAAGCGCCCGCACTACGCCTGAATTTATAGCTGGCGAACGGAAGAAGAAGAAGACATCACGAACGAAATACTACAACAACACGGGCACACAACAATCTTTGCAACGCACTTGGACCAACTACATAAACTTGAGCTAGACTAGAGAAATCGTATGACGAAACTTCAACAAATTGTTATTATTATTACTATAGCAAAACGTCAAGACTTCACTTAACACAACATACACATAACAATTATCACTTCTAGTTTGTGGACAGATGAATTGGCAAGATCTCAATTAAGTTACATCAACAATGCCACCTCAGGTTTGGTAATTCGTTACGCGTTCACGAGAATTGGTTCTGAACACATTGTGTTCCCTTCATTTGGGCCGCTCTACTATCAAGTGATTTCTATCACAGAAAATCGGCACAAGCGTTTACACACACACATACATACACATAGATTTACATACACTCTCAACATAAAGCTTTATTATTTAAGGCGAGTGTGGAAACACCAGTTATGAATTAAATAACCTCAACAGACATCTCCCAGTGAACAATATCGAAAAAGGGTGGATACTGCAGTAAAACTTGGAAAAATAGGTAAACACGTAAAACAAAGTACTACAGTTTTACAAAATACATAAACAGTGACGATAAACAGCAACGTTTCGACCAAAAGGCCTTTATCAAGCAAACAATACAACAAGAATGACGAATTTCGAGGAACACTACAAATGGACGATTACATGTGGAAACATAAACCTATCTGATGAAAATCTGGGAATAAAAACGAACAACGAAATGAGTGCAACACAAAAACCGAAAATGGAAAAGGAGAGGAACAATAAACAATATAGAAAGTAGATCAATTTATAATCAAAGTTCAGGTACGTCTGGTCAAGTAGAATACTACATTATAACAGTAAAGCTTACATCCTTATGAGGTATAAATGTCATACCTCTGTTGTTGTTATGCCCAAGTCAGAGCACCGTAGTAGTTAGATTAAAATATTTAAAAACAGAGCTACGCCGCATATTTTCGTTGAAATCGTTCAAAATTAATTTCTGAGTATAAATTGTATGTAGTTATACAGTTCGTCACTGTGAACTTTGACCGCAGTGTTCTAGATGACCGCAGTGTTCTAAATGACCGCAGTGTTCTAGATGACCGCAGTGTTCTAGATGACCGAAGTGTTCTAGAGTGTAAGAAAACAAGTGTGTAAATAAAACCGCCATTGGGAAAAATATAAGTTTGGCATCCGTATAGTACAAATTTGGACAACTCCGTATTCTGGACATGATAGGTTGATTACTCGTTCTTGATGAATATAAGAATATGTTCACATGTAATTGTAGTGAATGCTTTTCGAAAAGGGAATGAACGAGCCGATATTCTTGCGGGCATTGCTACTGTGGAAAGCAGTGAACCACGCTCTTCTGAATGCCATAACGTAGATATGGCATGTAAACTATTCAAGGAATGAGGGTGAATTTACAACCTTAACCAGACTGTAAGAATATTAAATCAAACGGGACGTGGCCAAACAAGAGCGATGTGTGGAAGTGAAAGAAGAACAGAAAACAAACACAGAACGTGTGTCGCTAGTGAATATACGCTAAGGGAGATGTTTTGAGGAAGAGATCAGAGCACTTATGGGTTAATTCGTTCGATGTGCTGTGATGATGATTTGTCGACTAAGCTAAACTAAACTGATTAAGGGAACTTGACGACCTTGATTCTTGAATGAATAGAATAATAAGATATGTGACACCGGTGATATATTCTTCTCCCACTTTGTTTGTTGTTAACTACTCAATTTAGTCACTTGGTGTAATTGTGGTGAGTTATGTTTACATGAAAGTTGCGATTCTCCACTTTCCGTCCGGTACATCCAATTTGGTCATGCGCTTTATTCAGGCTCGCTCTTTACAGCATGTGACTGTCCCCTCCCCCTCTATTTACTTAACAATGCAGTGTAAAATGTCAGAGATGCTCAGTGCATTTCTTCCTTCATCGTGCTTATTTTTGTTTTGACGTCCAGAAAGCTTGACTTCCCAACATTAATCTTTTTTTCAGATTCGGTCCAGGTTATTCATTTCGCTAGTAACTATATATACACTAATATTTAGTGTATCACATATGTGGGAGATATGGTATTTGATATGATTAGAAGATTTGGCATGAGCTGGTTGCATGACTATGTTGCAACCAGAGTTTTAGCGGACAAAAGAAATATGACAGAAGAAGAAGAAGAAGATGTGTGTATCTTTCGGTATCCCTAAACATCTGACAGTTATGATGATTATTGTTTTAAGATTGCATTTCGCATGTGTGGTGCTGGTGAGCCCTCAAGGTAGCAAAGAATAGTACCACTGCGACCTACAAGGCATGTCGTAAGAGATGACTGAGATAGGGCCTAGGAAGCTACCCTAGTAAATAAAAGGCGTCGCAGAAAACGGATGTGCTGGCCTATTTATAGGCGCATAACTGGCACAATGTACAATCACTCTTATGCTCAGATCGCATACAGATCACACAGAGTGGTTAACAAGTGGTCGATATGGAGCGTTCGAATAAAAAGAGATTGCCTTTTGTAGCAATTGGTGGTTTGTTGAATAGTGTCTACTACTTCTAATTACCTCCAGCAACAAAACACACTGGTTGAACACGTTTCGTTTATTCATTGGTGAACATAGTATATTGCAGGTGTACACGTGTATGTTTTTAAGTATAGCTATAACACACGTAGATTACTCGTTAATTCGACAACTTCTCAAACCGTTTGCTCGTAGAAGCATTACACGTACCGTGAAAATGGCACTTTCTTTAATCGATAGATTCAATGATTATCCTGCTACTTTACCGAAAATAAGCATGGTTCCATTTATCTTACCGCTGGTGCAGTGTCTACTGGCCCGTCAACATTCATACAGCAACCATCTATTGTTCAGATGGCGGTTATAGATATGTCTCTGCCAAAGTTGACTAAGATCAAGTCGGCATCCATCCATATCTAATGGTTAAAATGACTTTTATACATTCTATGTCTTCTATATAGACTGTGATTTTGCCCGTCTGCGCAGCGTGTTCGTAGCGCGTTGGACTACGAGTGACAAGTTCCCTGTGAGTGCGGGTTCAATTCCGCCTGCTGGCAGAAAATCCACATGTTCACCAGATTCACGGTGTTCGTGGCACCAAACCAAAGGGTTACGATGTCCACGGCACCGAGCCGAAAAGCTGAAAGCTCAAGTGCTTCACTGTGGTTCTGACCACACCACTGTACGTACTTTGTTTCCCATATTCAATATCTTGCTTCAAAGTAAAGTTATAAAAGAGTGATCGCTATGGTGTCGCTTTACTTAACAGTTCTTAGTCACTAGGTTCTTATCTGTTAATGTGTTGTATATATATATATATATATATAAAATCTCTCTCCGACCTACAACAGAGTTTTAGAGTTCCAAGAATAAGAGTGAATAGCACCTAAGTCGGTGTGAGTTCTCGCAGCCACAAAAATAGCCCCGACCCCCAGTTGGTCTGACTTCTCAAGATCACAATAACAGCCACGACCCCCAGTTGGTCTGACTTCTCAAGATCACAAGAACACCTCCGATCCTCAGTTGGTCTGACCTCTCAAGATCACAAGAACACCTCCGATCCTCAGTTGGTCTGACTTTTAACAACTATATGAACCGCCCCAAACCCCCAGTTTAGTGTGACCTCTCAAGGACTGCTCCTTTTCCTATCTGGTCTCTCAAAACCACAAGAACAATCCCCTCCCTCCTCCAGCTTCAAGTGAAGCACGAAGCTACCCAACTACTACATGAGAGAGGAGATAGAGAGAAAAAGAGAGAGATTTACATTACTAACGTGTTAGTCAAGAATTTAATGAGTAAAAGTTTCATTTCTCCATTAACTTACTTAATGTCATTAATTTGTTCTCAGATCGCGACCATGCATGTGAAAATCCTGCTCTTTGTTGCGGTCATATCTGTTGTAACCATAACAACGGCTGATGCCAAAACGGTGCTATTTTTGCCACCTCCTACTACCAGCTATGTTGTCTACCATTCAAATGTAGCTGGAGCTCTGGCTAGTCTTGGACACGATGTGTGGATCTGCCTGCCCCACTTTATGGTGCCAAGAAATTTGGTCAAAGACAAGAGTGTCAAAGTTCTTGAGTACGGGGAACACTTAGGAGATTTGGAAGCATTTATATATGGAAAAACGAAAATTGTTGACAAGTTCTGGGCGGGAGAGAACCCAATTCAACTGAAGGCCTTATACGATGTTGGTGTAGTGTTTGTTGGTATTGCTAACAGTATTCTCTCAGATACATCTTTCATTGACCGTGTCAGAAATCTGAAAGTTGATCTGTTTGTTTTAGAGTCTATACCATTCAATATGAACATGATTGTACTCCCTTACATGTTGGACATTCCCTACGCTCTCATTGGGACAATACATGACGTGGTATTATCCAAAGTTCCATTCAGTCCAGGCACAACCCCGTTTCCTTTAGTCCCGACAAGCGATAATATGACATTCTTTGAGCGGCTTAAAGCTACTCTTATCTACTTCGCGCGTTTTAATTTTGACTTGTTCTATGACAGTAGCGTAGTTTCCAAATTTGCTCCACATAAACCATACAAGTCTATCAATGAACTAGCAGCAATGGCTGAAGTTTTCATTGCTGAAATCGACCACATATTGGACTATCCTAGAACAGTGTTGCCCAACACGAAACTTGTAGGTGGATCATCTGCATCCCTTGCGAAACCGTTGGTTGGGGAATTCAAGAAGTTTGTTGACGAGTCCAAAAATGGCATCATCGTGTTTACTTTTGGAGGCTCTGTAGTTAATATACCCCCAGAGATCACATCAAAGATGCTTTCAGCTTTTAAACAACTTGATCTTGGAGTTATATGGAAAGTTAATATTACATCACCTGACCCCAATCGTATTATGACGTCCAAGTGGATACCACAGAATGACCTCTTGGGACATGAGAAGACCAAACTATTTATATCTCACTGCTGGAAAAATGGCAGTACGAGGCACTTTATCACGGAGTGCCCATACTCTGTCTTCCTATATACGGAGATCAAAAGTACAATTCTGTCAGAATTAAAGTTAAACAGCTTGGTCTTTTTGCTGATATGAGGACAGCTAGCGCAGATGAGCTGACGTCTATGATAAAACAAATAGTTTATGATGGTAAATATGCAGAAAATATGAAGAAAGCTTCACGTCTCTACCGGGAGTTGTACAAAGTTCCAAAGAAAGAAGCTGCTTATTGGCTAGATCACGTGATGGAATATGGAGGGGCATACATGAGGTCTCCATGTCAAGAGATGCCCTGGTATAAAATATATGCCTTAGATGTTATTGCCTTCATTGTCGCCATCATTATATTTCTAATTGTGCTTCTGTATCTACTCATCACAAAATTGTACAAATTTTGGATAAGAAGTAATTTAGTCAGAAAACCTAAACGAGAATAGATATAGCTTATTGAAATAGATTAATTCTGAATTAGAGATGAATAAAGATATATAGTGTTTCTTCTTCTTCTTCGCCTTTCAATTCACAACGGAGCATAGATCTTCAACAGAGTTCTTTCAGCTGTGTAGTGTTTAGCAATAATATAATCGGTAATATGAAAACTATGATCAATAGGGTGGGCAGTAACCAGTGAGGTGTTAAACCAGCTCGCTTTCACTTGTTGTTATATTTGGTTTGATCACCTATCTGTTTGTTAATAAATATTTCATAAACGTGGACTGGTTGTTATTTCATTGATTCTTTGTTAATAAATATATTATCTCTACGTTATCCATCGTTGTCCAATGAAAGCAGCAGTTTCATTTTCCTACTGTTGCAAATATACGGCTTCATTGGTGTGTCCGACTCTCAATCCGTGCATCAGAAGATCTAAGTAGATTGATTCATAGAACCAGTGGCGACTCGTCATTAAGGGCCAGTGGGGTCTGACCCCACCAAAAATAATGTATAACGTGTATTTATTATTTTTAAATTAAAATATAGCAACACAAAACCATGATTTATCCGGAATAAAATGTCTGGCCCCACCAGCAAAAATGATCACGAGCTGCATGGAACTATCGTCTTTCCACTTCAGTGAGTAACCATGTGTGCTCCGATCTCTTTCTTGCACATGCAGATCTCAGCGGCAGTGTACGAATCCCGTAGCACCGGTGAGGGTCCCTGGTGTAATTTAGAAGATGGTGAAAATATTTTGTAGGACATTTATTTTTCAATCTTTTTAATGAATTGTACCCGGGTAGCGGCTTTCCAGCCTGCATTAACGAATTTGAACTGCCAAGGGTTCTTTGACGTGGTGAACTATAACATGGAACCTGCGTTTGATCATCATCACGATGGGTCGACATGAGAGTTGTTACAGTGGACAAAAATGCCCCCAAATATGGAATTGAACCCGGACCAAGCCTCTATGTAACAAGTGTTTCTCCACTCTACAAGAAGGGTCTCGAATGCCTGTGGTGCCGCTTTTTATGGCGGTGTAGATCAGGGGGGACGAAAGCCTGAAGAATGTCATGGTCACATAGCTAGTGCAGTCGCTGCGAAACTGTTCAGGTTAGGATTTTTCTTTTATGTCACCAACAGAAAAAAATCATTGGCCTTACTGTGGATTGAACACGGGTCACCCGCATGGGAGCAGCGATCTAATTCATTCGACCAGACACTCCTTACAGGAAGGGTAAACTTATAAAAGCAAACCACAAAAATTACACGCTGTGCAAACACTTCCAAAAACAAAATTACTGAAAACACACAAGAATGATTTTGTTTAGAGAAGTTATTCACATGTCAATAAAGAATGCCAGCATTGAATTGCTTCTTTATCAAAGAACTATTTACTGAAGTAGCTAGACTCTTCAATTCCGTGACGTGTGTAAATAATGACCGTGCATAATAGTATAATAAATTAACAGAGATTTCAAACATACTTAATATTTCTTCAATGTGCCCGTGGTGAAGATGGACACGTTTTAATCTCTAGGTCACAATACAGGGTTTTAAAGCCGGATTAACTTCATTGCACCGCGGTTTACCCCATATTGCTCGGTCCCTCTCCGCCGAAATGGCACGCCAGCTGCCGAGAGTAGTACACAAAGCACGAACTCCGTAGATCCAGCAACAATCCTAGGGGTCTCTGGAAAAAACTGCACTTGTGAACAGAACGGCGCGGTCCGGATTCGAACCCCCGACCTTCTACTCATAAGGCAAAGGCTTAACCACTTAGCCACAGAGACCCCTACATGGTGTTTGTATAGTCTCACAACGCTTTATATGTAGTACAAATTTGGAAAAACAAAGTATATGACGTCATAAAAAAACATGGTCCATAGTCAATTGTGGTGCAATATGCAGTGAATGACTTTTGTCTGCTGGGGTAGTTCTGTTCACTCAAATCATAATGGTGTTTTCAACTGAAGAAAGAATATTTGACAATATGAAGAAACGTCTACAGACATATCTTGAAGCCCATGGTGAATATTTCCAACATCTGCTATAATTAATATTTCATTTGTTCTTTTTAGGTTACCAAGAACAACAGCAGACCATATCATTAACTATTGCGACTAATTTCAATACTTTGTTTTAGCACATTTTTTTATGACGTCATGTACTACATATTTCAAGCCGACCTACATTTGAAGTGTTGTGAGACTTTACAAACACCCTGTATGTATATACATTATGGCATCAGTTTTACACAGCGATATATTTATTCTCTGAAGTAAAGCATGCGATAACGTGTAGTGGTCACATATTTCTCTTGGAAGAACTTCTACTTCGTTACACAAAATGATTGACATAGTTAATAGTAGTCATTCAAAATATCTGGACCGACTGATTAACATTAAAGTACAGATGTTGAACACACAATATTTCTTATCTTGTGTGCCAAATTAAATGTAAACAGTCTAAAGATGAACCATTGTCTTTATTACATTAAGTTTGCCCATACAGCTTGGTCACTTTCGGCAGAAATGGTACGTTCCGCCTAAGAGTGTGGAACAAAGATAGAACAAACTAGAGCTGCTAGAAAAAACAGAAACCAACAGAACAAACTCATGTCACTAGAACAAACTAGCACTAGACAACTGAACCAACCTTAGAGACTGGAAACTGAACCTCAGCCTGACAGAACAAACATGAATGTAAAAAGCTTAGCAGAGATAAGACTCGCTGAAACCGCTAGAACAAACATACTGGAGCCGCTAGAACAAACTGAAGCCACTAAAAGAAACAAACTGACGATGCTAGAACAAACAAATTGAAGCCACTAGAACAAACTGAAACTGCTAGAACAAACTGAAGCCACTAAAAGAAACAAACTGACGATGCTAGAACAAACAAATTGAAGCCACTAGAACAAACTGAAACTGCTAGAACAAACTAACACGAAATCTTTGCCAAATTATTGTGCACGAGCCCTGTTGGTATATATTAAGTGTATTAGTAGACGTCATCATCACTGGCCTCTGTCTTAAGAGACAATAGATTTTGTGTCATGTAATTTGTTCTGTGCTGAATCATATCGTCTGTAATTGCCTATACTGGAGTGGCAATCTTTGTCACCGTTGCTGCAGGTGAAACTGGAGGCTGGGTCTGATACATAGGATGATCTCTCTGCGCTCTATTTTGTCTCCATATGTGATGGGTTTTTTCTCTTTGAGAAGAAAAAATTTGCTCGCCATGCTTGCCTGTCTTTGGCCAAACGCTCCCAGTTTTCTTTGTCTATGCTGCATGAAGTTAGATCACGTTTGTAGGTATCGATGAAGCGTAGTAATGGGAGTCCACGCTTTTCTAGTACCAGTTGCGAGTTGACAATATAGAATGTCCTTAGGGATTCTACCATTGCTCATACGGTACATGTGTCCCAGCCATCTCAGATGTCGCTGACTCAGCAAGGTGCACATGCTTGGAATGCCAGCACTGTTCAGGATTTCTATATTGGAAATGCGGTCCTGCCATCGGATGTTGCATATTCGCCTGAGACAGCGCATGTGGAAGGCGTTGAGACGATGTTCTTGTCTGACATATGTGGTCCGTGTCTCACTACCATACAGTAGAGTGCTGAGAACACAGACCTTATATACTTGTGTCTTGGTGTTTCGTGTATGTGCATTATTTTCCCATGCAAACTTTGCTAATTTGAACATAGTAGTGGATGCCTTCCCAAAGTGGCTGCTTAATTCATCTTCGAGGGAAAAGTTGCTGCTGATGACAGAGTCAAGATATGCAACGGTATTGACTACTTCGAGTGTATGACTCTCAAGTGTTTGGTTTTTGGTTTTTTCGATCCAGAAGCACTTGAGCTTTCAGCTCTTCGGCTCGGTGCGATGGACATCGTAACCCTTCGGTTCGGTGCCACGAACACCTGTGGCTTTTCTGCCAGCCCGCGGAATTGAACCGCACTCACAGGGGGCTTGTCAATCGTCGTTCAACGCGCTACGAACACGCTGGCCAGGCGGGCACTCTCAATGTTAAAAGATGGGACTCTGCTAATAACTTGGAACATGATATTTGCTTTATTCAGGCTCATGGTCAGGCCGAATTCGTTGGATGCTGCAGTAAATCTGTAAATGAGATGCTGAAGCCCTTTTTCTGTGTGTGTTGTTAATGCTTCATCATTGGCAAACAATAGTTTCCTCCATTAGTAGACTTCAAGAGTATTAGAAATACATGTAATCTTTACCTGATATGGGGACACTAAGACCTTGATGCCGTATTTAATTTATACAGACACTGATAAGGTCAAGAATTGTATTAACCTAAATGTGTTTACTTAAGACCTGATACAGAAAACAGTATTTAAGACAGTTGTAAAAAATTGGTCGTATCCAGGAACGATCAACGAGCGCTGCAAGGAGGTACAGATAACAGGTATGTATGTGATTGTTTTGTTGTGAATATAAATGTATAATACATAGATTATATAGACAACGTATTAATCTAACAATACAGTCTAAAGTTAAAGAATTGACATCATTGCACCGGGTTTTACTTCATATGGTTTGGTCCTTCTCCGTAGAAATGGCACGTCCCCTGCCGATAGTATTGAACAACGCATGAACTCCGTAGCTCAGGCAACAATCCGAGAGGGTCTTTGAAAAAAAATTCACCCGTGAACAGAACGGCGCGGTTCAGATCTACTTCAGATCTATTAAACACTTGAGTGGAGCCGACCAAGAAAACGGAGAAGGGGACACTACAAACAGACCTGGAGAAGAAATTTTTTTGATGAAGTGAAGGATGGCGGATTATCCTGGGAAAATATAATGAAAAAGTCTAGAGACACGGGAAAGTGGAGGAAGACTATGGCTGCCTTAAGTTCCACGAGAAGCGGAGAGCAATAAATTAACCTGTTTAGAATGCTGAGCTGTAGACATCTGTACATATATATATACAAATATATATATAATATATATATATATATATATATATATATATATATATATATATATATATATATATATATATATATATATATATATATAGTGTGTGTTTCACGAGATATGCAGGATCAGTTTTAATACAAAACCCTCATGTATTGAAAACATAACGTCCACAGTTAAGTTATGTAGTCTTTGTTTGCTTGTGTTTTTGTTTGACGTTGCGCTATAACAGATAGTTATTAGCTATTATTTGTGATTTGTATGTGGTATATGTGTGGTTTGTACGTGACTTTTATTGACCTGTATGTGATTTATGTGTGGTTTGTATGTGACTATGGTCGTAAAACATCATTACATTGTTCAATTTGATATAGATGAAAGTATAATCTAACGTCTAACACCTACTATTAATACACTTATCTATCTTCTCAGATCAAGACAATGGACTATAAAAGCCTCCTTTCTATTGCAGTCATCATTGTTTCAGTCATACAGACAACTAACGCCAAAACTGTTGTATTTTATCCTCCTCCTCTCACCAGCTACATCATCTACCACGCAAACGTAGCCGAGGCGTTGGCGAGTTTTGGCCATGACGTGTGGTTGTGTATCCCACAATACCTTGTCAAAAAAGGGTTGGTGAAAGACAAATCTATCAAAATCCTTGAATATGGGGAGCATTTGGGAGACCTGGAGAAAAAGATCTATGAAAACGCAAACATCCTTGACAGGTTCTGGGCAGGGGAAAATCCACACGAGCTCTACACCCTGTACAGCGTCAGTATAGAATTTGACAAAATAGCAAACACTATTCTATCTGACAAAACTTTTGTGGACAATATAAGAAATATGAAAGCTGATTTATTTGTTTTAGATTCTATAACATTTAATATAAACATGATTGTACTGCCTTACATGTTGGACATTCCCTACGCCCTCATTGGGACAGTGCATGACGTGGTATTCTCAAAAGTTCCATACAGTCCTGGAGAGCCACTTTTTCCTGGTGACAAGTTCAGTGACAAGATGACATTTTTCCAGAGGTTACAATGTTTTCTTCTCTATGTAGCTCGTATAAATTTTGACTTGTTCTATGACAGTAGTTTTATTTCACGATTTGCTCCCCATAAACCATACAAGTCTATCAATGAACTTGCAGCGAATGCTGAAGTTTTCATTGCTGAAATCGACCACATATTGGACTACCCTAGAACAATGTTACCTAACACGAAACTTGTAGGTGGATCATCTGCATCTAGTGCCAAACCACTGGTAGGAGAGTTCAAGAAATTCGTAAACGAATCCAAAAATGGTATCATCGTATTTACCTTTGGAGGTTCTGTAGTTAATGTACCACCATACATCACGTCTAAAATGATTGCAGCTTTTAAACAACTTGATCTTGAAGTTGTATGGAAAGTTAATATTACATCACCTGACCCCAGTCGTATTATGACGTCCAAGTGGATACCACAGAATGACCTCTTGGGACATGAGAAGACCAAACTATTTATTTCTCACTGTGGAAAAAATGGACAGTACGAAGCACTTTATCACGGAGTACCCATACTCTGCCTTCCTATATACGGAGATCAAGGTTATAACTCGGAAAGAATTCTAGTTAAAGAACTCGGTCTTCGTGCTGATATGAGAGAAGCTAGAGCGGACGAGCTCGCGTCTATGATGAAACAAATCATTTATGAGGACAAATATGCAAGAAATATGAAGAAAGCTTCAAGTCTATACAGGGAACTTTACAAAAATCCAAGGAACGAATCAGCTTTCTGGCTCGATCATGTGATGCAATATGGAGGATCATATATGCGGTCGTCAGGTCAGCAGATGCCTTGGTATCAACTCTATGTCTTGGATGTTATTGCGTTTATTACTTCCATTGTTATCTTCGTCATATTCTTTGTGTATTTAGTTGTGAAGCAGTGCTGTAAATTGTGTCGAGGCAAACAAGAGAAAATAAAGCTAAAAAGAATAAAGTGATGCTACAGATTCGAGAAGATCAACAATTATATACAATAATATATGAATTCCTTCAATAGTTTCCATCCTTTTCAATTATAAATATATTTATATACGGAATTTTCCAATATTGAGAATTGGTTATTTGTTGTTTATTTGCTTTCATTCTAATCAAACATTTGTTAATCAATTTTTGTCATATCTATAAGATTTGTACTCAAGAGCGTTATTACAAAGTGTGATGTGGTTGACATCGGTTAGGCCATAGATTCCCAAACTTTTTCGGCCCACCCCCCACTTTGAATGACATAAACGTTGTAACGCCTTCCTCTCCAATATAACAGTTGGCCAACGCCTATATATATACACGCTCTATTTTAACTTTGACATAGAAAAATGATATATATTTCTGTCATACATGGTCAATTTTCAAATGATTATATTCATGAAATAGAAAATTGATGATAAAATGGATCGTGTAAGATGGGTATAAGATGAATTAAAATGCAGAATACAGATGATTATTCAATCGAAAAATCGCGAAAATAAACTCTTCTCTTTCTTTCCCCTTCATGCTTCTGAACCCACCATCGCCCTCCTAGAAGGCTTTAGCACCCACTCGGGGGAGGTACCGCCAACTTTGGGAACCCATGGGTTAGGATGTCGTATTTTACACATTTCTGTCCAGCATATACGGAATTCAAGGTGCACATCTCTCTATATACTATTCGTGTCTCGTTTGATAACATGAATCTTCCTCGAGAGATTTTCATTATTGTCGTTCTGCCGCCTTTCTATCAGGCAACAATCTTTAAACTCTCTTTCAACAACTCTTCTTCAAGTTTCCTTTAGACATCCAGGCCTTCTATTGCCATCCACTATACATCAACGAGATGCCCTGGCCAATGTCCCTAATTGCATATAACATACTAATTGCATATAACATACTAATTGCATATAACATACTAATTGCATACAACATACATGACCAATCATGATTTATCTTCGTCTTTAATTATGGTCTCTTATGATGCACGGCTACTAGCATTCACTGTGATAAATGAGTGCATGTGCACGGAATGTGAGCATGCATGTGCACGGAATGTGAGCACACATATTTGTGTGTGCGCTCCAACAAGGTATTTGCAATTTACGCAGACTACGGAAAGCAGACACGGGAGTATGTCCTGCAAGACTTTCTTCTCTTGAGTGAACTGAGAAGCAACAACATGTGGCCACACTGAGTGGACCTGAAAACTAAGGTTTGGGAAAACCTGACAGATTCTAAACTGACTGCCCAGTGTGTGGTCCACAGTGTATTAAGCGCTTGACCAGATATCGCAGAAGAGGAATAATGCATATCTTTAAATTCCAAATTCTGTCACTTATCTATTACCAAAACATTTCCTTTACTTTCCTAATTCTTGTTTAGAACATGCATGATCCAGTCAGAGAAAGAAACACATAACAAAGAATGATTAGAACAGTCTGCTGCCGTTAGTACAAACTGAAGCTAATATAATAGACAGGGGTCGCTAGAACATTCTAAAGCCACAGGAACATACTTAACCCACTGGAACATACTTAACCCACAGGAACATACTTAACCCACAGGAACATACTTAACCCACTGGAACATACTTAACCCACTGGAACATACTTAACCCACAGGAACATACTTAACTCACAGGAACATACTTAACCCACTGGAACATACTTAACCCACAGGAACATCTAACCACAGGAACATACTTAACCCACTGGAACATACTTAACCCACAGGAACATACTTAACCCACTGGAACATACTTAAGCCACTGGAACATACTTAAGCCACTGAAACATACTTAACCCACTGGAACATACTTAACCCACTGAACATACTTAACCCACAGGAACAGTCTTAACCCACTGGAACATACTTAAGCCACTGGAACATACTTAAGCCACTGGAACATACTTAAGTCGCTGGAATAAACTGAAGCCGGTAGAAAAAACTAACTAAAGAATCTATAACAAACTGAAGCCGCTAGAACAAACAAACTGAAGCCGTTCGAACAAACTGAAGACGCTAGGACAAACTCATGAAGCTATAACAAACTGAAACCGCTAGAACAAACAAATTGAAGACGCTAGGACAAACAAACTGATGCCACTAGAACAAACAAACTGAAGCTGGTAGAACAAATAAACTGAAGCTGGTAGAACAAATAAACTGAAGCTGTTAGAACCAATAAACTGATGCCACTAGAACCAACAAACTGAAGCTATTAGAACATACAAACTGAAGCTATTAGAACCAACAAACTGAAGATATTAGAACAAACAAACTGAAGCTATTAGAACATACAAACTGAAGCTGTTAGAACAAACAAACTGAAGCTATTAGAACCAACAAACTGAAGCTGCTAGAACAAATAAACTGAAGCTACTAGAACCAACACACTGAAGCTGTTAGAACAAATAAACTGAAGCTGTTAGAACATACAAACTGAAGCTATTAGAACCAACAAACTGAAGCTGCTAGAACAAATAAACTGAAGCTACTAGAACCAACACACTGAAGCTGTTAGAACAAATAAACTGAAGCTACTAGATAAGAAAAATTGAAGCCCTTAGAATAAACTAACGTGAAATATTTGTAAAATTCTTCTATATATAATAGCCGTCCATCGCAAGCGATGATGACAACAATATCAGACGTGTGCTGCTGCACCTCTCTGGTGTGTGGAGGTGACTGTAGAGTCCAATCCTAGAACAGAATCCCCTACCACACGTGGGGCATACATGATCAAGGTTAGACATGTGCGTGTTGTGTGCTCTGTCTTTTAGCGCAGCTCGTTTTCTCTGTGCCTCAACAACACGATGATTATCAGCCATGCGGGTTCCTCTTTGTTGTTACAGCGCCACATTTGGCGATCTTGCGCAAGGGATTCCAGCACGTGGTGTCTATATCGAAGCATTTCAGAGACACTTTAAGAGTGTCTTTAAAGCGTTTTTTCCGTCCACTAGCTGAACGTCTGACTCCTTCAAGCTCGCCATACATCAACTGTTTTGGGATGCGTTTATCGGGCATTCGAGCAACGTGAACGGCTCATCTCACTTGGGCCTTCTGCTGCAGGGTGTTGACGCTTGAGATCGTTGCTCTTGTGAGGACTTCGCTGTCTGGAACTTTGTCCTGCCAGTTTAATTTTAGTATTCTGCGTAGACAGCTTATTTGGAAGTGGTTTAATTTTCTTGCGTGTCTGCTATACACTGTCCATTTCTCGCTTGCGTACAGCAGCGTGGTTAGCACTATGGCCTGGTAAACTTTCAGCTTTGTGGCTATGCTTATCCCTTTCCGCTCCCACACAGTAACATGTAACCTTCCGAACACAGCAGTGGTTTTGGATATCCTATTGTTGACCTCAGAATCTATGTTTGCCGATCTGGATAGGAGGCTGCCAAGATAAGCAAGTTGTCCGTTGACTGGAGACGCTGGAGTTTAATGTTGATGACTGGGTCGTAGTACTGCTCTCTAGGGGCGGGCTGGAACATGACTTCCGGTTTTTGTGTGTTAAAGGTGAGGCCAAACTTATCACAGGACGTTGAGAACTTGTCCATGTAAGTCTGCATTTCTTCCTCAGAGTTGGTAGCGAGGGTGCAGTCATCAGCAAACAACAGGTTTGAGAATGTTGATTCTTTTACCTTGGTGGAGGATTTTAACCTCCGAAGATTGAATAGATTACCGTCTGTCCTGTATCTAATCTTTACCCCATGTTCGTCGCCTTCCCAAAAGACATCCGTGAGCATGGCAGCAAACATCATTCTGAAGGGTGTTGGGGCCAGTACACAGTCCTGTTTGACACCGTTGGTGACATGGAAGGCTTCCGACAGCTCCCCTTCATCAAGTACACGTGCCACCATGCCCTCGTGAAACTGTTGGACGATCTTGATGAATTTCACTGGGCATCCAAATTTTTCCATGATCTTCCATAGACCCTCTCTGTTCACCGTGTCGAAAGTCTTCGTCAGATCGACAAAGACCATGTAGAGGTTACGGTGCTACTCTTGGCATTTCTCCTGTAATTGGCTAGCAGCAAATATAATGTATGCTGTTCCACGACCCTCTCTGTTGAATGCAGAAGTTTGTGTGTGAAGCTGTTAAATCTTTAAAAATATGTTCTGTTACACTGATAAGATTTGTATATAACCCATATAAACAAACATGGAAATAAGCTGTACATTGTACAAAACAAACAAAAAATTGTGTAAGGTCATTCTTATTTCAAATCTGTATGCAAAATTTCATCATCTTAGTTGAAATTGTTACAGAGTTCATCATCATCAAGGTGCGTGTCCTTTATAGGACGTTGCTCTCTTTGCAGCGCATCTGAAATTCATTCGTCTAGCAAGTTCACCCTCTTCGTCGATGGTCATATTCATGGTTTCTTTAATATCTTGTAGCCATCTTCTTCTTGGTCTGCCTCTGCGTCCTGGGACCCTGCCCTCCAACATGGTTACAGAGTTACACATTTGTTAAACATGGGCACATTTTTGTAAACGCATTATTGTAGATTATAGTAGAAGAGTGTTAGAAATAAATGTAACGTTGACCTGACAGTGGTTACTACGAACTAGATGTTGTTTCATCAGAACGAACACTGATAAGGTCACAAACTGTATCGTCCCGTCCATTGTGTATTTGATTAAGTCCATGTACAGACAGCAGTATGAAATACAGTAGCAAATAGTCCACAGTGACAGTAGAAAAGACGATCAACCAGAACTACAGGGAGGGACACATAGCAGGTATGTACGTGATTGTTTTGTTGTCAATATAAATGTATGATAATAAGATTATATGAACAACGTATTACTTTAGCTACATTAACTTCATTGCACCGAGTTTTACTTCATATGGCTTGGTCCATCTAGGCAGAAATGGCACGCCACCTGCAGAGAGAGTATTGCAAAAAGTACGAACACCGTAGTCCCTACAAAATTCCTAGGGTATTTGGAAAACATTCACCGTAAACATACGACCTTCGGAACGCATGACAAGAACGTAACCACTTAGTGCCAGGGTTGCCAATTTGGCTTTTTTAGAGCCAGAACCGAGAAATTTGGCTTTTTGAAAGTGGTTGGCTTCAAAAAAGTGTTTGGCTTATTTTCTCAATATTTAGTTGGCAACCCTGCTTAGTGCAACAAGGGGCGCTTTGAGTGAGAAGACATTATCGTCATTTCTTGATGAAGAAATGTACTTGTTATGTATCACGTTAGCGTTTAATTATATCATTTTATCATCTAATATATCGTTTTATCATCTAATATATCGTTTTATCATCTAATATATCGTTTATCATCTAATATATCGTTTTGTCATCTAATATATCGTTTTATCATCTAATATATCGTGTTATCATCTAATAAATCGTATATCATCTAATATATCGTTTTATAATCTAATATATCGTGTTATCATCTAATTATTTGTTATCACATTATGTAAATGTTATTAATGCATGTATATTGTATCAAGTAATGACTGTGTTGTCACTTAAGATATATATCTTATACGTTAGATATCACTTATATGTTATCATTGTATGTATTATCAATTCCATGTTATCATCTATTACATCGGCTCTTAACATGTGGTCTGCGGACCAGTAAGAATTCGAATGTTCCTATCAGTGGGTCCGAGAAGATTTCAAGAAATGCTATGATCGTGGCGACAGCTAAGTCAAGCCACAGCCAACTCTAATATTGGACCGCATAACTGATCGGGAAAATCCTGACCTAATTTGAGTCGGGGGCTATATTTTGTATGTTTGACAGAACATTGCAAGTTTTTTTTGGACTGTAATTTCACTCAATTCTATGAGTCTATGGTTATTTATTGATGAAAAATATTCATAATACTGATATTCCTTATTGTTAAACTTAACTTGTTGCATAATATAACCTTGATTTAGCATGTTGTGTTGATTTTAAAATGAATTCGTCTTTACACAAAAATACTGGAATGCAAGGTCACGTGACGCTTGTGGTCTTATTTTCTGGAATTTTTACCAGAGTCCGCTGGCTGTATGAATTTATAGTTGGCTGTGGCCAAGCGCAATTAGTTCTCAACAGCCATAGCCAATTGACCTTGATTTCCGGGATACGCTGACGGATGGTTGTTAAAAATCCTTTTTTAAACTGTTTCATATGTAAAAATAAGTGGAAATGGTCATCTTAGAAGCTTGGTTCAGACAGAAGGGCTGCATTCTTTCTTTGATCTTTTATTGGGGGAGGGGGAATACGAGGATAGAACGGACGACAAGAGTGACGTTACATTTTTACTTTGGAAATTGGTGTTCTGGTCCAAATCTAAAAGGTAATAGATGGGGTGAATAATAGACAATTGATCAAGTCATAGTAAACACCCACCCACCTCTACTAATTATAGTAGCTTGCAGTGATACAAATATTACATTATTCTCAGCCTATGAGATGTATGTGGTTTGTATGTGACTATGGCCATAAAACATCATTATATTGTTCAACTTAATATAGATGACAGTATAATCTAACGTCTAACACCGACTATTAATACACTTATCTATCTTTCCAGATCAAGACAATGGACTATAAAAGCCTCCTTTCTATTGCAGTCATCATTGTTACAGCTATACAGACAACTAACGCCAAAACTGTTGTATTTTATCCTCCTCCTCTCACCAGCTACATCCTCTACCACACAAACGTAGCCGAGGTGCTGGCGAGTCTCGGTCATGACGTGTGGTTGTGTGTCCCACAATCCATTGTCAAAAAAGGTTTGGTGAAAGACAAATCTATCAAAATCCTTGAATATGGGGAACATTTGGGAGACCTGGAGAAAACCATCTATGACAACGCAGGCATCCTTGACAGGTTCTGGGATGGAGAAACACAAGAAATAAGCGCCATGTACAGAGGTGTTATAGAATCTGGTAAAATAGCAAATGCTATTCTATCTGACAAGACTTTAATTGACAATATAAGAAATCTAAAAGCTGAATTGGCTGTTTTAGATTCTATGCCATTTAATATGAACATGATTGTACTGCCTTACATGTTGGACATTCCATATGCCCTCATTGGAACGTTTCCTGACGTGGTATTCTCAAAAGTTCCATACAGTCCTGGAGTACCAATTTTTCCCAGTGACAAGTTCAGTGACAAGATGACATTTATCCAGAGGTTGCAATGTTTTCTTCTCTATGTAGCTCGTATAAATTTTGACGTGTTCTATGACAGTAGTTTTGTTTCACGATTTGCTCCACATAAACCATACAAGTCTATCAATGAACTAGCAGCGAATGCTGAAGTTTTCATTGCTGAAATCGACCACATATTGGACTATCCTAGAACAATGTTACCAAACACGAAACTTGTAGGTGGATCATCTGCATCTCCTGCCAAACCACTGGTAGGAGAGTTCAAGAAATTTGTAAACGAATCTAAAATGGTATCATCGTATTTACCTTGGAGGTTCTGTAGTTAATGTACCCTATACATCAGTCAAAAATGATTGCAGCTTTTAAACAACTTGATCTTGGAGTTGTATGGAAAGTTAATATTACATCACCTGACCCAGTCATTATGACGTCCAAGGGGATACCACAGAATTGACCTCTGGGACATGAGAAGACCAAACTATTTATTTCTCACTGTGGTAAAAATGGGCAGTATGAAGCACTTTATCACGGAGTACCCATATCCTGCCTTCCTATATACGGAGATCAAGGTTATAACTCGGAAAGAATTTAGTTAAAGAACTCGGTCTCCGTGCTGATATGGGGGCAGCTACAGGGGACGAGCTAGCATCTATGATGAAACAAATCATTTATGAGGACAAATATGCAAGAAATATGAAGAAAGCTTCACGCTTACAGGGAACTGTACAAGAACCCAAGGAACGAATCAGCTTTCTGGTTCGATCATGGATAAAATAAGGGGATCATATATGCGGTCGTCAGGTCAGCAGATGCCTTGGTATCAACTCTATGTCTTGATGTTATTGCGTTTATTACTCCATTGTTATCTTCATCATATTCTTTGTGTATTTATTTGGGAAACAGTGCTGTAAATTGTGTCGAGGCAAACAAGAGAAAAATAAAACAAAAAAGAATAAAGTGATGCACAGATTCGAGAAGATCAACAATTATATAAAATAATATATGAATTCTACAATAGTTTCCAATTATTTTCAATTATAAATTATTTATATACGGAATTTTCCAATATTGAGAATTGATTTTTGGTTGTTTATTTCGGTTCATTCTAATCAAACATTTGTTAATCACTTTTCCTCATATCTATAAGATTTGTACTCAAGAGCGTTAGTACAAAGTGTGATGTGGTGACATCGGTTAGGCTGTCCTGTTTTAAAATTTCCCTGCTCAGCATATACGGAATGCAGGCACATCTCTTTATATACTATTCGTGCCCCGTTTGACAACATAAGGCATCTACGAGAATTTTCTTTGGGTTGTGTTCTGCCGTCTTTCTACCAGGCACATATTTTCAAACCTTTCCACAGCCCTTCTTCATGTTTCCTATGGACATCAGGTTTTTTTTTAAACCCAACCGCTTTCCATTAGTCCTGGCCAATGTCCCTACTTGCATACAACATACATGAACAATCCGCCTCCATCTTCGTCTTTAATTATGATATACACTCAGGCACAGTTTGTTCATTTGTTATTGTATTTATCAGAATATTTGCAGCATTCTTGTTAAACGTTTATTTTCAAATGTCTCCAGCTTGTGTATGATGATTGCTTATACAGCACTCACTACGTGTAACGCATCTATATATTTAAGTTTTGTTTTAAGGTTCAACTTTGGGTTTTTCAGATTTTGTTTGTTGAGCATTGTACAGTTTTACTTCTTGATTGTTTCAATGATGCCCTTTTTCCCAAATCGTTATCCTATGATACTATACTTTTTACTGCGGTATACAAAACCCTGAACTTCCTCTATGATTTTATTATGTAACATAAGGGATTTTCTGATTGTTGTTATTTCTCAGTACTTCGGGGTTTTTTTACAATAGTAATTCCAAGTCCTATTGCTTGAGCTGTTCTACTAAGTATCTATTTTCGTTTGAGCATCATCGTATCAACTGACTACCATCACACTGCAATATAAGCGGTAACGAGGAAGCTGATAGGCTAGTAAAAGAAGGAGGGATCCCGCAGACTGATCCCGAGATCACCCATGAGGAAACCAGAACAACCATAGGCTGGCAGTACAACACAAAAAGACTACCCACAACACAACAGCAGTGAGGGGTACTATAATCTGTCCGAAAGGAAAAGTTGACATATTCCGCATCCGTCCCGGCCAAATAGACCCGGTCCACATGTTTAAAAATTTTAAATTGGCACAACTAGCCTGTGCCACTGGAAAAGGCGGACATGACGGTAGAACATACGCAAGACTCGCCAGTTTCCCCTGAGAAAGAAAATTGGCCCGATAAACACAGAGCTTCGCGAGAAGCTGAGGAGGAGGGGAGTCGCTAAAAGCAAAATAAAATTCATTAAAATTTGGGTCGTTAGTCTAGGCGGGGATCGCGAGAGAGAGTATCAACTAACTACTATTGTCTGCATTATCCAAATCTTCCAATACCGAAAGAGGTGCCCATCGAATACCTCTGCTGTTATCATTTAGGGTTTTCCCTTATCAGCCAGTCTATAGCAAGGTCCTATAAGAATTGGGGGAAAATACACCCCTGTTCAAAATCCTGTTAGATGTCAAATGGCTATTGCAAACTACTTGATACTGAGTCTGCATATAATGCTATAATTACACTAACTACTTTTGTTGGTATTCTGTAATGTTGAGTATCTTCCATAGAGATTACATGTAAAAGCTTATCAATCAAATGCCTTTTCCAAAGTCAACAAACCCCATATAGATGTCACTATTTCATTCAATGCTTTATTTCACTATTTGGCGCAAGGAAAATGGGGGTCTATGCGATTTTCTTTTCTAAAACCTGCTTGTTCTTTCCTAATTTTGTTGCTTTCATTCTTTGAAGGATCACTGTACTAAGTATTTTACCCGTTAGTGATAACACGGTTATTACTTTCATTTGTTACAGTTCCCAATTCCTACGTTTTTGTGGTTTTTTTTTTAAAATTATTCGGGGCGGATGCAGAAAGATAGAATTCGCGCCGTCACACTTGTCAACGCCACTAAGACACCCACAATGAGGAATGGATATCGAATTCATCGCCGCTCATCATCGGAGTTTTAGCCACGCAGGAAGATGTCGGACCAACCAACACCAGTGTCCAAGACAAACTGTATGGTGTGGCTGACAATATGAGGCAGATGTCGGCCTTTGTTAGAGAATCTGAAATCAAAATCTAGTGAGAACGCAGAAGAAGAAACCCTTTCTTCTTTGAATTTGATAATAGAGACAATTCTCCATTTTTCGGGTATTACTTTATTCAATGTATCATTTAGAATTGGACAGTTTTGTGTTTGATTCTTCTGCCATCAGCATTTTGTGTCAACTTCATCACTGTCATGTATTTTATTCTTCTTGCGCTCAATGGCTTCTTGTCCCTCTATTTCTGAGATGGGTAGATGTTTATGTCTATCCTCTTCTACCTATACAATGTCAGTGAGTACAAGGAACGGGGCATGTAAGGGTAAGAATATCTATCCCTGAACAGTCTTTACACTGACAACAGAAAACGACTATTTTTTTCTTCTCTAAAGAAGTTTATATTATATTAATATTGAGAAAACAAAGACAATGGTAATAAGAAAAACAGGAGAGACAAAGTTGTTGAACATAATGGTCAATGTAGAAAGGCTGGAACAAGTGTCAGAGATATACTTGCAATGGAAGGTAGAAGCAGGGGGGTAGGAAGGAGGGTGGGCACAGAGAGACTCTTTACGGGAAAATAAAAAACGAGATGGAAAAAGGGATAACAGAGATACTTTGGAAAGGAAAATAGAAAGCAATATGGAAAAGGGGGAGAAAGAGATACATTTGGGAAGGAAAGGTACAATGCAGGTGAGAAAGGGGGGAGAAAGAGATACACTTGGAAGGAAAGGTACAATGCAGGTGAGCAAGGGGGAGAAAGAGATACACTTGGAAGGAAAGGTACAATGCAGGTGAGCAAGGGGGAGAAAGAGATACCCCTTGAAGGAAAGGTACAATGCAGGTGAGAAAGGGGGGAGAAAGAGATACACTTGGAAGGAAAATAGAAAGCAATATGGCAAGGGGGAGAAAGAGATACACTTGGAAGGGAATGTACAATGCAGGTGAGCAAGGGGGAGAAAGAGATACATTTGGGAAGGGAATGTACAATGGTGGACAAGGGGGAGAAAGAGATACATTTAAAGGGGAAGGTACAATGCAGGTGAGCAAGGGGGAGAAAGAGATACACTTGGATGGGAAGGTAGAAGATCAAGGGAGAAAGATACAATTAGAAGGAGACAATGCAGGTGGGCAAGGGGGAGAGAGAGAGGTACAATTGTAAGGGAATGTACACGGCAGAAAGCAAGGAACGAAAGAGATATATTTGGGAATGGAAGTTAGAAAGCAGGATGGAAAGGGTGAGACAGACTAACACTTGGAGGCGAAGGCAGGATGGCAAGAGGGGGCAGAGATACACTTGAGGGGAAGGTCCCAAACAGGTGGGCAAGGGAGAGAACAAAGGTCACATTGAAGGTAATATACAAACAGTTGGCAAAGGTGGGGCAAAAAGGGGAATTGAAAGGTATGGTACAATATAGGTAGGCAAAAGGAGACAAAAGTACACTTGGAAGGAAATGATACAGGTGGTCAAGGGGGAGGCAGAGGTACACTTGGAAGGTACAGTACAGGTGGTCAAGGGGGAGACAAAGGTACACTTGGAAGGTAAGATACAATACAGGTGGGCAAGAGGGAGACAAAGGTACACTTGGAAGGAAAGTTAGACAGCAGGAGGGTAAGGGGGAGTCAGAGATACACTTAGAGGGGAAACATCAGGGGTGCATCGACAGGCAAAGCCGTCAGAATGTCCGTCAATGCAAAAACCAAACAACTTGGTGGAGCAGATTACATCTGATGTGGTGACGGCCTTGTGTGTGCTTGTTTTAAGGGACTTTGTAAGCTGATATTCATTTTTGTAAGGCTGTTCTTGATTTCCCGCATCTTTGGTGGTTCTCTCTTGCTTTGTACTCATTATACTTTCTATGTGTGGCCCTTTCTGTGGAGGCGATAGCACAAACTGAATCCGCTAAAACAAACTGAGGGCACTAGAATTTTTTTAAACTGGTCCCCAGAACAAACTGAAACTGTTAGAAAAAAAATTAGAATCGCTAGAATAAACTGGAGTCCCTAAAACAAAATGAAGCTATAGAACTGAACTGCTAGAACAAACTGGAGTCACTAGAACAAACTTAAGTTGCTAGAACAAACTGAGTTGCTAGAACAAACGGGAAGTTGCTAGAACAAACTGAAGTTGCTAGAACACACATATGTGAAGCTGCTAAAACAAACTGAAGTTGCTAGAACAAACATATGTGAAGTTGCTAGAACAAACATATGTGAAGACGCTAGAACAAACTAAGGGAAATATTTGTCAAATTATTGTGCACGAACCATGTTGGTATATAATGAAGTGTATTATAATAGACTTCAAGAGTGTTAGAAATAAATTAAATGTTTACCTGACGGGTTTACTAGACCTGGATGTCGTGTTTCATTAGAACGGACACTGATACGGTCAAGAACTGTATCGTCCACAATGTATTTACTTAAGCCCGTGTAAAACTTGGCTTCCAGTATTTAAGGCAGTTGTAATTAATTAATTAAAATTGGTCCGAGGTGACAGTAGAAAGGAACGATCAGCGAGCGATACAGGAACATATAACAGGTATGTATGTGATGTTTTGTCGTGAATATAAATGTATGATAATTAAATGATAGGGACAATGTATTTAAAAGTTAATTGCATATCCTTTACAGGACTTTGCGAATCAACCCCAGCTTTAACGCTGTTTGTGATTTTGTGGGCATTATTACGTTCAGTAGTTTGCCATTGTTTTTGAACGGGTGGTGCCTAGGTCTTTTGCAACCAAACAATTTGCAACCGCCGCGTGATTCGAACTCAGAACGTCGGGGCAATAGACCGAGTCACTATCCCCTAAGCCACAGACGCCACCAGGACAACGTATTACTTAAACAATATAGAATCTAAAACCGAAGGATTGACTCATTGCACCGTTTATTTCATAAGTTCAGTTCTCTCCGCAGAAATGACCGACACCTGCAAAAAAGACACAAACTTTGTAGATACGGCAATAATCCTAGGGGTGTTTGGAAAGTTCACTTAGAACAGAAAGACGCGGTCCAGATTCCAAGCCACGGCCGTTTAAGGCAGGGCAAGAACGCAACCACGTAGCACAATATGTGGGGATTTCGATGAGCAGACATTAAACACCATTTCTGATGAAGCCAATTTTTGTATATATCTGTTATGGTCTAATATATCTTGTTACGGTCTAATATATCTTGTTATGGTCTAATATATCTTGTTATGGTCTAATATATCTTGTTATGGTCTAATATATCTTGTTACGGTCTAATATATCTTGTTATGGTCAATATATCTTTTTATGGTCTAATATATCTTGTTACGGTCTAATATATCTTGTTATGGTCTAATATATCTTGTTACGGTCTAATATATCTTGTTACGGTCTAATATATCTTGTTACGGTCTAATATATCTTGTTATGGTCTAATATATCTTGTTATGGTCAATATATCTTGTTACGGTCTAATATATTGTATCTTTTTAAAAAATCTTGTATCGTCTAATATATACGTTGTTATTGTCTAATATATGCTGTTATGGTGTCTCTCTCTCTCTCTCTCTCGCAATCACTGTCCAGACGATGTACCAGATTTCCCCTAATCTAATTCATATGGAAATCTGATTCATGCAGTTAACATTGGTGTGTTTCTGTCACATCTTGGCACCATTTGGTGCTCTGGTGTTATCCTTCCGGGGTGTGTCCGGTTTTAGCCAGCGTTTTCTGTGTTTGCTCTCCCCTCGTCTTTTATCCCCAGCTGACCCGCAAGCAGCAGGTGCTGTTATGGTTCAATATATGTTATTTTCTTCTAATATATGTTCTTATCTTCTAATATATGTTGCTATCTTCTAATATATGTTATTTTCTTCTAATATATGTAATCTTCTTATATATGTTCTTTAAATTCTAATATATATTATCTTCTAATATATGTTATCTTCTAATATATGTTAACTTCTAATATATGTTATCTTCTAATATATATTATCTTCTAATATATGTTATCTTCTAATATATGTTGTTATCTTCTAATATAGTTGTTATCTTTTAATATATGTTATCTTCAATATATGTTGTTATTTCTAAATATGTTGTTATCTTCTAATATATGTTGTTATCTTCTAATATATGTTGTTATCTTCTAATATATGTTGTTATCTTCTAATATATGTTGTTATCTTCTAATATATGTTATCTTCTAATATATGTTATCTTCTAATATATGTTATCTTCAATATATGTTGTTATCTTCAAATATGTTGTTATCTTCTAATATATGTTGTTATTTTTTATTCTGCTTCTTTTGCGTTCGTTCTTTACGACCAATTTTAATCACTCTTTGTGATATGTCTAATCGTTGTCAAGAACGTGTATACGTTGCACATTGTTTGGTAGGCCTCAAACGAATAGACTTCTACACGTTTAGGGCATTTCATCCGATTTCATCCAAACCTCCTTAGTCGCCTTTACGACATGCGTGCAGGTAACAGTGGTTCATTTTACACCCCAAATTTAGGCCCCGGTTACCATTCGGGCGGTCTTCTAATATATGTTGTTATCTTCCAATATATATTGTTATTTTTAATATATATGTTATCTTTAATATATATTTTTTCTTTTTAATATATATTGTTATCTTCTAATATATATTGTTATCTTCTAATATATTTGTTATCTTTTAATATATATTGTTATTTCTAATATATTTGATATCACATTCAGTAAATGGTAATTTAAAGCATGTAGTGGTATCAGGAATAACTTTTGTTTAAAATTTGTTCTGTCTAAATCTAAAAGGTAATGGGGTGAATAATAGACAATTGATCAAGTCATAGTAAACACCCACCCACCTCACTAATTATAGTAGACTTGCATGATAGAAATATTAATTATTCTGGGATATGTATGTAGTTTAAAAGTGACTGAGACTGTGAAACATCATTACATTGTTCAATTTGGGTATATATGAAAGTATAATCTAACGTCTAACACTTACTATTAATACACTTATCTATCTTCTTAGATCAAGACAATGGACTATAAAAGCCTCCTTTCTATTGCAGTCATCATTGTTACAGCTATACAGACAACTAACGCCAAAACTGTTGTATTTTATCCTCCTCCTCTCACCAGCTACATCATCTACCACGCAAACGTAGCCGAGGCGTTGGCGAGTCTTGGTCATGACGTGTGGTTGTGTGTCCCCCAACCTTTGTCAAAAGGTTTGTGAAAGACAAATCTATCAAAACCTTGAATATGGGGAGTATTTGGGAGACCTCGAGAAAAAGATTCATAAGTCCATGTCCTGATAGGTTCTGGGGAGGGAAGCTTCACAAGAAATCTACGACATGTACAGAGCCGGTACAGAGTATGGCAAAATAGCAATTGCTATTCTATCTGATAAAACTTTTGTAGACAACGTGAGAAACCTGAAAGCTGATTTGTTTGTTTTAGAGTCTATACCATTTAATATGAACATGATTGTACTGCCTTACATGTTGGGCATTCCCTACGCCCCCATTGGGACATTATATGACGTGGTATTGTCAAAAATTCCATACAGTCCTGGAGAACCAATTTTCCCTGAGACAAGTTAGGACAAAATGAATTTTTCCAGAGGTTAAAATGCTTTTATCTAAAGTAGTTCGTATAAATTTTGACTTGTTCTATTATGATAGCACTTTTATTTCACGATTTGCTCCACATAAAACCCTACAAGTCTATCAATGAACTAGCAGGAATGCTGAAGTTTTCATTGCTGAAATCGACCAATATTGGGCTATCCTAGAACAACGTTACCCAACACGAAACTTGTAGGTGGATCATCTGCATCTAGTGCCAAACCACTGGTAGGAGAGTTCAAGAAATTTGTAAACGAATCTAAAAAAGGTATCATCGTGTTTACCCTTTGGAGGTTCTGTAGTTAATGTACCCCGAGATCACGTCTAAAAAGATTGCAGCTTTTTAAAAAACTTGATCTTGGAGTTATATGGAAAGTTAATATTACATCACCTGACCCAGTCGTATTATGACGTCCAAGTGATACCAGAATGACCTCTTTGGGGCATGAGAAGACCAAACTATTTATATCTCACTGTGGAAAAATGGACAGTAAGAGGCACTTTATCACGGAGTACCCATACTCTGTCTTCCATATACGGAGATCAAGGTTATAACTCGGGAAAAAATTCTAGTTAAAGAACTCGGTCTTCGTGCTGATATGAGAGAAGCTAGAGCGGACGAGCTAGCGTCTATGATGAAACAAATCATTTATGAGGACAAAATGCAAGAAATATGAAGAAAGCTTCACGTCCATACAGGAACTTTACAAAATCCAAGGAACGAATCAGCTTTCTGGTTCGATCATGTGATGAAATATGGAGGATCATATATGCGGTCGTCAGGTCAGCAGATGCCTTGGTATCAAATATATGTCTTGGATGTTATTGCGTTTATTACTTCCATTGTTATCTTCATCATATTCTTTGTGTATTTAGTTGTGAAACAGTGCTGTAAATTGTGTCGAGGCAAACAAGAGAAAAACAAAGCTAAAAAGAATAAAGTGATGCTACAGATTCGAGAAGATCAACAATTATATACAATAATATATGAATTCCTACAATAGTTTCCTTCTTTCAAATTTTAAATATATTTATATACGGAATTTTCCAATATTGAGAATTGTTTTTTGTTGTTTATTTACGTTCATTCTAATCAAACATTTGTTAATTACTTTTCCTCATATCTATAAGATTTGTACCCAAAAGCGTTAGTACAAAGTGTGATGTGCTTGACAGCTGTTAGGTTGTCCTGTTTTACACATTTCTGCTTAGCATATACGGAATGCAGCGTACACATCTCTATATATATACTATTCGGTCCCGTTTGACAACATAAGGCATCTACGGGGATTTTCATTGTTGTCCAGACAGGGTCACTTTGGGCCCAAATCAAAAAACGGCGTATGATTCCGCAAAAATAACATGCCCACTAGAGTGCACGATTGCGAAACATATGGGAAATGTTGACATAAGAAAGAAAACTGGGGAAACAAGTTGAAGAGAGAGGAGACGAACAGAGATTGTACAATATGGCTGTGTTGAGAATTCAAGCGATATAACAACTGTGGTATTATAGAAACTGACAAACGGAGATGAACTTGGGAGTTAATGTCGTACAGATTACTGACTTCAGACAACGGGAATTGAGAGGGGGAATTTGTAGCCATAACGAAGAACATTTCGGGGGAACCTGAAGGACTAGAAAATTAGATTGTCGACAGCAATCTATCAAACTGCAAATATTCACATCGTTCAGTTTAGGGGTTTGATCTCCTTTTTTTCGTTCCTGACGAGCACTGACCGGCAGAAGAATTACATGACGAGGGATTCCCGACGAACGTCCTGCAGAAGAATAATTACCACTACGAGGGATTCCTGATGAGAACTGACTTGTAGAAGAAGAATTACACTACGAGGGGTTCCTGATGAGAACTGACTTGAGAAGAAGAATTACCATGAAGAGGGATTCCTGATGAGAGCTGACTTGCAGAAGAAGAATTACCATGACGAGGGATTCCTGATGAGAGCTGACTTGCAGAAGAAGAATTACCCTGACGAGGGATTCTGATAGAACTGACTTGCAGAAGAAGAATTACCACTACGAGGGATTCCTGATGAGAACTGACTTGTAGAAGAAGAATTACCACTACAAGGGATTCCTGATGAGAACTGACTTGCAGAAGAAGAATTACCATGACGAGGGATTCCTGATGAGAGCTGACTTGCAGAAGAAGAATTACCACTACGAGGGATTCCTGATGAGAACTGACTTGCAGAAGAAGAATTCCATGACGAGGGATTCCCGATGAGAACTGGGCTTGCAGAAGAAGAATTACCATGACGAGGGATTCCCGATGAGAACTGACTTGCAGAAGAAGAATTACCACTAGAGGGATTCCTGATGAGAGCTGATTCAGAAGAAGAATTACCAGACGAGGATCTGATGAGAGCTGGATTGCAGAAGAAGAATTACCATGACGAGGGATTCCTGATGAGAGCTGACTTGCAGAAGAAGAATTACCACTACAGGATTCCTGATGAGAACTGACTTGTAGAAGAAAAATTACCACTACGAGGGATTCCTGATGAGAACTGACTTGCAGAAGAAGAATTACCATGACGAGGGGTTCTGATGAGAATTTACTTGCAGAAGAAGAATTACCATGACGAGGGATTCCTGATGAGAACTGACTTGCAGAAGAAGAATTACCACTACGAGGGATTCTGATGAGAGCGACTTGCAGAAGAAGAATTACCATGACGAGGGATTCCTGATGAGAGCTGACTTGCAGAAGAAGAATTACATGACGAGGATTCCTGATGAGAGCTGACTTGCAGAAGAAGAATTACCATGACGAGGGATTCCTGATGAGAACTGACTTGCAGAAGAAGAATTACCATGACGAGGGATTCCTGATGAGAACTGACTTGCAGAAGAAGAATTACCATGACGAGGGATTCCTGATGAGAACTGACGGGAGAAGAAGAATTACCATGACGAGGGATTCCTGAGAGAACTGACTGCAGAAGAAGAATTACCATGACGAGGGATTCCTGATGAGAGCTGACTTGCAGAAGAAGAATTACCATGACGAGGGATTCCCGATGAGAGTTTATTTGCAGAAGAAGAATTACCATGACGAGGGATTCCTGACGAGAACTGACTTGGAGAAGAAGAATTACCACTACCAGGGATTCTAGAAGGACCTGACCAAGTGATATCAGCGAATTTTCGACTACTGGGGATTTTACTTTAGAATTCATGAGTTATCACACTAGAAGGAACAGAGCCAGTTATCACACTAGGGAAAGGGAAAAGAGCCAGTTATCACACTAGAAGGAACAGAGCCAGTTATCAC
This sequence comes from Arion vulgaris, assembly GCA_020796225.1. Lineage (NCBI taxonomy): Eukaryota > Metazoa > Mollusca > Gastropoda > Stylommatophora > Arionidae > Arion > Arion vulgaris. The sequence goes on from CM036771.1 coordinate 20,097,413, forward strand.
ACTAGAAGGAACAGAGTCAGTTATCACACTAGAAGGAACAGAGCCAGTTATCACACTAGAAGGTTAGAGCCAGTTATCACACTAGAAGGAACAGAGCCAGTTATCACACTAGAAGGAACAGAGCCAGTTATCACACTAGAAGGAACAGAGCCAGTTATCACACTAGAAGGAACAGAGCCAGTTATCACACTATAGTCTGTCCATTAATTCGTGAGCACGTTTGAAATTGATTTTCTGAAAACTACCTGTTGGATCTCAGTGATTTTTGCAAGCAGCCTTAGAATATCCATGACGCTAGAGAAATATTTTTTTCCAAGAAAATTTGATGTAGTTTGAAATATTTCTTCTTCAGGTTATATTAAAATCAACCTCACCGGATTGTAAACAATAGTAACAGATCTACGGTACACAGACGCGTTGTTCTAAAAATACATTATGGTAACATAGAAATATCGTGAGTATACAACAATTTCACGAAATCCGTCACCTAACCCAGTCGACTTTGAACGCGGAAAGCATATGACGTTATAATTGGGATACCGTTGTATAGTTATAGGCGTATCTCGCTATTTGTATGAAGCTATTGTATCATATTTGTTGGCTTATCAAAACTGACATTGATATCACATTCATAATGAGTCTGAAGTGCACATTTATAACAATGCAGAAGGTTACAGTTTTACTATACCAACACTTCCGTAGGGAATCTAAGAGAGGTCATCTATATTGCGATATTCATAACCCTGAGAAACCAGCGCAACTGGCGCTTGGTCTGAATAGAGAATCCTTTTCCGATGGATTAAACAGGACACAAAGTGCACTAATGTCAAGCAAGGACGGAAAAGAACAATTGACGACTTTGACATAGATGTCATAAGACGGGAGCTCTTGAAAATGTTTGCGACAAATCAACTTGTTACCTCAGGAAACTGAAATTAAAATTGCAATCAGATTGCAGCATAGACATTTCTAAAAGTACTCTATGAAAAATTGTAAGAGCCGCCGGCTTCACCTTCAGAAAAACTATAGGCGGCGGGAATATTATTTGTGAAAAGCCACATTTAATTGCTGCCCGAAGTAAATACCTGAGGCAGATCCGTGAGCGGCGGAGGCAAGGCTATGATATTGTATATTTGGACGAATCCTGGGTCAATGCTCACCACACCAATGCTAAAGAATGGCAATCAGTAGACGGTGAACAGAAAAGAAAAATACCAAGCAGCAAAGGCCAGCGTATTATACTAACACATGCAGGAAGCAGTGAAGAAGGTCTTGTCCATGACGCTGGACTTATTTTCCAATCAAAAGTACCGACGGTAGGGACTACCACACAGAAATGAATGGACATATTTTCAGGCACTGGATGGAGAAAGATCTACTCCAATTCTAAACAGACCATCATGTTGGTAATGGATAATGCATCCTATCACAACGCAGTATCAGCGGAAGACAAAGTACCAACTGCATCAAATACAAAAGATCAAATTAGGACTTGGCTTGCTAAGGAAAATGTCAGCTTCGATGATACATATTTGAAACCCGAGTTGTTGCACCTGGTGAGGATGACAAGTAAGACAAAGGTGTTTCATATTGACAAAAGCATTGCGGAATACGGCCACACGTCTTTGCGACTACCTCCATATCATGCTCAATCCGATAGAGCTTGTCTGGGCTAAAGTAAAAGGGCAAGTTGCCGAACAGAACAGGACGTTTAAAATGTGTGATGTTGAAGTTCTGACACGTGAGTCCTTCTCAATGATAGACATGCAGTTCTGGAAGAAGTGTGTTGAACATGTGCTCCGAGAGGAAGACGAGTACTGGCACCGAGATGGATTACAATTTGTCCAGCCAGTAACAATTATCAACCTCATGGAATCGTCAGATTCGGGATGATACAAATCATATTTTGATTACAGACTGAGAAATAGAACGTATACATTTCCATATCCAAATGCGTCTACCATCACACAATTTGTGGTGAAGTTAAGACACCCTGGGGTCTAATGGTGACCGAAGGGAGGACTAACTGTTGCATATTGTATCCAAGTTCACGATTGCACATAAAGGGCAACACACTTAATTACTTGACCTATCAAGTTAATATGGAGATACACCTATGAATAGAATTGACATGGACAAATTCTAGGATACTGTAAAATCTAAAATTTGAGCCCCCGTATTTGCAATTGTCATAAAAGATCAAAGGAATTCGCCGATGTGCAAAATCCGTAGCATCTATGGACTACTGGTTAGCTTTATTTTAGCGTCATGGATATTCTAAGGCTGCATGCAAAAATCACTGAGATCCAACAGGTAGTTTTCGAGAAAATCAATTTCAAACGTGCTCACGAATTAATGGACAGACTATAGAAGGAACAAAGCCCTGTATGTTTCTTGTATACAGAACATTATCTTATCAATTACCAACGGTTGATACTCGTAACGACATCAGACTAATTTGAACAACCTAGTAATAAGACATGTACGGTCAATGACTAGTAGCTCGATACCAGAAATCTAATAGACAGATGTGATCAGCACCTGTTTATCTACCTGGAGAAGTAAAAGTATGTGTGGTTAGGATGATCATTTTTTCTTGAAGAGACTGAGGAAAGCTGTTGTACTTTTTTCTGAAATTCAGAAAATGGAAATTGTACTGAATTCTTTCTGTTGAAATATGTGTACCGTGATGCGTGTTAACATTAATTAACTTGTGCATTTTCTTAATTAATAACTTAGACAAAGGTTTTATCTTATCTTAACACATTTCGTGAAGGTCGTGGGGAGAGTTAGTTTTCTATCTTGTGCCAGGTGGTTGCGCTTGACGTTGTCAGTCCATGCTTTCGCAGGGACTCTGAGATGTTATATATCCATCGTGTTCTTGGCCTGTCTCGTGCTCTGCGCATTCTGCGAATATTTGCAGCATTCTTCTTAAACATTTATCTTGAAATGTCTCCAGCTTGTGTATGATGTTGTGTGTGATTTTCCAGCATTCATTACTGTATAATAATACTCACAAGACACTGCTTCTATACATTTTAAGTTTTGTTTTAAGGTTTAATCCTTTGGTTTTCCAGATTTTGTTGAGCATGACGACAGTTTTGCTTCTTGATTTTTCCAATGATGTCCTTTTCCGAACCATCATCCTGCGATTGATATACTTCCCAGGTATACACAATCTTAAACTTTCTCTATGATTTCATTTTGTAATATAATTGGGTTTTCTGACTGTTGGTTATTCCTCATTACTTTAGTTTTTGCAATATTAATTTTAAGTTCTATTGCTTGATCGGTTCTGTTTCGTTTGAGCATCCTTGTATCAACTGGCTAAAAGACTAATATCGCCTGTATACTTCAAATCTTCCAGTATCGAGATAAGTGTCCATCGAATGTCTCTGTTGTTATCCGTTATGGTTTACCTCATCAGCCAGGTTTAATCACAATGGTGAAAAAACATATCACTGTTCAACTCCTGTTTTGACACTGAAGCACTGTCAGATGGTTGCTAACCTGCTGCCTTGTAGGTCAGCAGGGGACAGTCAAAGGCTAACGGAGAGTGAACCCAGTAAACGATGGTTGAGTTCGGATACGTCGCCGAAGGACAAGCACTAGAGCTCCAAATGGTACTGAAGATTGTGACATGAAAAGTCTTGACTAAGGTTGTTTATATATCACAATAAGAATGATAAAAATGACCACAAAGAACGAACACGAGAGAGAGAAAGAGAGATGATTACTGCAAACTACCTGACACTGAAAATTTGCATTAATGCCATGTGTAAATAGTGCCAATACATAATAGTATAATAAATAAACAGAGATTTCAAACATATTTAATATTTCTTAAGTGTGTCGGTATTGAAGATGGACACGTTTTAATCTCTAGGTCACAATATATACATACATTCAGAGCCGGATTAGCCTAGTAGCAGAAGTAGCAAATACTACGGGCCCCGCGCTTCTAGGGGGCCCCGCGCCTATGTGAAAGATGAAAATGGAAAAAAATAACCAGATGTTATATCAAAAACACGCAAGCTGTCTGAATTTTTAAATGTCGTGTGTGATGGTGCTGAATCCAACGAAATCGAAGCAGAAAATACAGAAGACGTGTCCTACTGTGTAGTAGATGAAAGCAGTGCTATAGAAGAATCATCATTACCAATATTACCATTAAGATCAGCAACTCTTCACGATTTAGCCACATTTTTCACAAGACAAACTGAAATCGAATGTACAACAAGTCCTCCCAATTTAGCCATATCATCTTCAAGCCAAAGAGAGGCAGAAAGCACAGCACATGCTTCTAATGTAGCAACATCATCTACAAGCCAAAAACACAACGAAAGTAAAATGTACTCCAACGATATTGGTGAATGGCCAAACAACTTTCAAACAATCCACGATTTTGTCGAAAGTCGTTTTTCACATACACACATACACCAACAAACAAAACTCACGTGAAAGATTGGTTGTGTTATACAGAAACTAAAGGACAACTGTTCTGTTTTGTTTGAAAGTTATTGATTTAGGCTGTACCATAGAGTGACTGGTGTATTTGGAATACTCCTGCAGTTAAAATCTATTACAGAGGAAGAGATCTTGAAAAGAACTCCAAATATTGTCAGCTCTTACCAAGAGGATTTGAAGAAAGCCTAGGCGACGAACTTATGCAGTTCACTGAATTCTTAAAACTAATGTAGCTGCTGCTATTTGCAACGAAAAGCATGAGGCTCTAGAACTGCAATTTTATAAACTTATAATGGAAAATTTATTAGAGTCGTGTTTTCCAAATGTAGAAATAGTCTTACGAATTTACTAGTTTTTAATGATTACTAACTGCAGCGGAGAACGTTCTTTTTCAACATTAAAGTGTATAAAAAGTGAGTTAAGGAACATGATGGGACAAGATCGTCTAAATAACCTCACTTTAATGAACATTGAAAGTAATTTACTTAGAGAAATTGATTTGTCTAGTATTATCTCTAAATTTGCTCACATTAAATCAAGAAAAGTTTGTTTGTAAAAGTTGTGTTTTATTTTATTATCATACAAAACCTAGGGCCCGCGCTAAAATTTGCTACGGGCCCCGCGCTAGCCTAATCCGGCACTGCATACATTGTGACATCAGTTTTACACAGCGATATCTTTACTCTCTGAATTAAAGCATGCGATATCATGTAGTGGTCCCGTGTTTCTCATGGAAGACCTTGTTCTTTGTTACACAAAATGACTGACATATTTAGTCGTAGTCATACAACATGTCTTTACCGACTGATTAACTTAAAGCACAGACGTTGAACATACAATATCTCTTGTCACAAACCCTGTTGGTATATATATGAAGTTTATTGTCTTTCAAATCTCATGCCCGTTTGAACAGCTGTGAGCCCGAAGTCATTTAAAGTAAAGAAGTGGTATTTTGCATGTGCCATCATGACATTGGTGAGGAAATAATTGCAATGAAAACAAACAGCTTGTTTTCACTTTAGCTTGCTTATATGCGGTATACTCTCTCTCTCTCTCTCGCGATCCCGCTATATGCGGTATACAAAAAACATCAAACATGAACTAGACATACATTTGAAACGCTAACAGTAGCTTTATTGCTTTTATTGGTGGGTAATTTTAAAAAACTCAATACCCACGTGTATTTAGTGTTTTCCCATTATTTGTCGTAAGACCAAAAGTACTTACCATTGAACGGACAAGTTACGTTTGGTTTTCAAAGGTCATTTCAATAGCCCTCATTTCTGTCATAGACGTGGGATCTTTACAATGAGTTTACCAGTACAATTTTGTGACACTGCAAAGCATCACAATGAAGATGTATCAATATTATTGTAGAGAAGTTAAGCGTGGGAATCTTTATCGTTGCATTTCCAACCCTGAGCAAAGGGCAATGCACTCTTTGGGAGTAAATCAACGTACATTCAATCGCTGGATCCAATAATTTTCAAGTACTTGTGCAATGCAACCAATAACGCAAGATAGAAAGAAAGTCGTAGATAGTTTTGATAAAGAGCTTATTCCAAGAGAATTGTGTCGAATGTTTGAATTGAAAGAAACAGTGACATTAATTAAATTAAAGATGGGGCTTAGAAAGAACAACGACATCGGTGTGTCGAAATCTACATTATGGAGAGTTGTTTAGGGAGGGGAGGGGAGCAGGCTTCACTTTTAGAAAATATGCCGGCGGAAGAAACATCATCTGTGAGAAACCGCATCTAGTTGTGATGAGAAGCAAATATTTGCGTCAAGTTAGAGAAATGCGTCGTCGAAACTATTAACATTGTATATTTAAACGAAACATGTATTAATGCTCACTACACCAATGAAAAAGAATAAAGTCATCAGATGGAAGATTAAGAGATTAGAACCGGTCAAAGGGGGCGTTTAATAATTGCATATGCAGGCAGTAGACAAAATGGGATGTTGAAGAATGCTGAACTCTTATTTGTTTTGAAATCCCCCGATAATCGGACTATCACACTGAAATGAACGGTCACATATTTGGAAGTGGATTGGGAAAAATAGACTTCGGAATTAGATAGGCCCTCTTAACTGACAATGCATCATATCACAATGTAGTGGCCCAAGAAAGCAAAGTTTGGACGTCGTCTGGTAAAAATATGCAATATATATTGGGTCACAAAGGAACACATTCCATTTAGTAAAATGTGCCTAAAACCAGAGTTACTGCCCATTGTAAAGGAGAAACACAAGACAAATATCTTTTATATTGACAAGTAATAGAGGAACATGGTCACTGATGTTTTAGACTGCCACCTTCTTTTTTTTTCCCATCCAGAAACACTTGAGCTTTCAGCTCATCGGCTCGGTGCCATGGACATCGTAACCCTTCGGTTTGGTGCCACGAACACCGTAAATCAGGGGAACATGTGGCTTTTCTGCCAGCCCGCGTCATTGAACCCGCACTCACAGAGGGTATCACGCGTAATCCATCGAGCTACGATATTACCATTCCCTTAAATCCAATAGAACTAATTTGGGCGAAAGTGAAAGGACAAGTGGCAGCCGACAATAAAACATTGAAACTATGCGATGTTAAAGAACTTACTTATGCCGCCCTCTCAAAGGTAGACAAAGATTATTGAGCTGCATGTGAGGATCATGTAAAAGAAGAGGAACAGAACTATTGGCTAAAGGATGGTTTAGGATTCGTTCAGCTGAGAGCAGTCATAAATCTGTTAAGACTCGTCAGACTCTGAATGAGGTTGTAAGTAGATTATATACTGTGTTGCCCAGAAAGTCAATACAAGAAATCTGTTATTGAATAAATTTGTTTGCATGAGATTGTCATCAGTGTACACATCTGGCCCTTATCCTGACCTCTTAACATGACAACTGTATCGAAATGAAGGTAACAGTTGAAGTAAAATAATTTACTTTTGTATGATTTCCACTCTCGTGACAAAAGTGGACGCACCTATGACTTATTAAAAGTATAAAATTGTTCTATTGTTGTAAATTCTTATTTTGTGCTACCATAATAATTATTAGGTAGTCAAGGATTACTTCTTCTTCTTCTTCTTTGCGTTCGGTTTCGTATGCTCGTCTAAATCATGAGATGGGTTGCCTCTATGAAGCTGCATGTCAGTTGGAGTTCTTCGAGAGTTCCCCATAGCTTGGTCTGTAAGCTTTGTTCATGAGGCCATGTTTCATTTCGTTGGTGTATGTATGATGGACATGACTGCAGGATGTGCTCTGGAGTCTGTGTTTCTGTCTGGCATGCACACTGTGCAGTCTGAGCAGGCTTTATTCTGTGCATGTGCGGTTGAGCCTGCAGTGACCTGTTCTTAGGAGAAAGATTGTTGTGTGCTGTTTTCTGTTTAGTCTGCTGATGGGATCTTGTGGGTGTTTGCTGTGGGTTTGTTGCCTCCATACCTCTTTGTACTTTCTTTTGATATGTGTCTTGATTTCTGGTAGTGATACTGGGTGTTTCTGTTGTGTAAGTTTTGTTTCCTCCTTAGCCAGCATGTCTGCTCTCTCATTTCCTGGAACTCCACAGTGGGCTGGTATCCACTGGAGAATAATTTTGTTGTGTTCTGAGAGCTTGTTTAGCTGTAGTATCAGCTCTCTTTCCATGTTATCTTGTGGTTCCCTTTGTGTGGCCTGCAGGACTGACAAGCAGTCGCAAAGGAAGACAAGTTTGTTGTTTTGGATGGTTCTTTGCTGCAGTATTTTTGAGGCATCCACAATTGCCTGTTGTTCGGCTCTAAAATTTGTTGATAGTTCTCCAGTGGCACTTGAATTTGTTAGTGTAGTGCCATCTTGGAGTATGATGATGGTTCCGGCCCCTCCTTTCCTCGCTGTCGTGTCTGATGATCCGTCTGTGTATATATGGGTCCACTCGGGATGGGGGTATGAGGTGTCAATGTGTTCTAGTGTCTTTGCTCTCAAGATGGGACCTGTTTCTTCACCCTTTTGTCTACATTTGGAATTTTTATCACTGTGAAGTTGGGCTGTAGGTCTGTGTTGTTGAATGGTACTATCATTTCCCAGGTTGCGGTCTTTGAGAGGATGTCCATGTGTTTTGCAGAGAGTGATTTTGACAAGTGATGGAAGCTGTGTCTTTTTATGCGGTTTTTGGTTGGCTCCTTGATTGTTTGGTGCATGGGGTTATTTTCTGTGCGCTTGAACTTTTCTGATAGTGTGAGTATTTTTTGTTCCCTGCGTCGTCCCAGGCTCTCAATGCCAGTAGTTGTTTCTAGATCTTTGATTTGTGTACTTCTCAGACCTCCGGTGATGATTCTGAGGCCTGTGTTCTGTATTTTATCTAGCTTGTGTAGATTTGTTTGTGCTGCGGTTGTGTAGGCTCCTGTGCCATACTTCAGTTTTGGACGTACATATCCTGTGTATATTTGGCGTGTAGTGTTTGCATCTGCGCCCAGTGGGTTCCTGCTAGTTTTTCATGAGTCTTAATCTTATTGTGGCTTTCCTTTGTGTTTCTTCTATGTGGGGACACCATGTGAGTCTTTTGTCGAATTTTATTCCTAGATAGGTAGGATTGTCCTCCTTTTGTAGTGGTTTGTTGTCCAGGTATAAGTCGACTTGTTCAGGTTTGTAGAGAGTGAGAATAGTGTTGACACTGTCTTGTTTTGGTTTATTGTGACCCCCAAGTGTCTGCCCATTTCTTTACTGCATTTATGGCTCCTTGCATTCTGATCTTGGCAGTTCCTATGTATTCTGTTTGGGTCCATATGGCCAAGTCGTCTGCATGGAGTGCCTTGTGAATGTTAGATGTAATTGTTTGGGAGATCATTGATAAAAGGATGAAGAGTGTAGGGGATATTGCACTTCCTGTGGAACCCCATCTTCTAGTCTGACCAGCTTGCTTCTGTGTCCTTCCAGTTTGACTCTTGCACATCGTCTGTATAGGAAATCTCTGATCCATGTGTACATGTGACCTTTGATCCGCTTTGTGCTAGTTTTAGCAGGAGTCCTTTTTCCAGACTTTGTCGAAGGCTTTAGTCAGGTCGAAGAAGGTGGCCAGCAGCTTGTGTTTATTCTGGAAGGCATCTTCAATTTCTTGGGCAAAATAGGTGGTTTGGTCATCTGTGCTTCTGTGTTTTCTGAAGCCTGATTGGCAGTCATCAAGTATTTTCTTTTCCTCTAGAAAGTTAAGCAGCCTGTTGTTTACGAGCCGCTCCATTGTTTTCCCAAGGCAGCTGAGGAGGCTTATGGGACGGTAGCTTTCTTTGTTTTCCTTGGGTTTGCCTTTTTTGCTATAGGGATTATTTCCGCCTCCTTCCATTCCTTTGGATATACTCCTTGCATCCAAGATTGGTTTAACAGGTCCAGGAGGTGTTGTCTGCTACCTGTTCCTAGGTTTATTATCATTTCGTTTGTCACCCCATCTGGTCCTGGTGCCTTTTTTTTCTTTAGTTTTTTATTGCGCTGTCCAGTTCTTTGAGAGAAAAAGGTTTGTTCATTGTGTCTTGTTTGTCTGCAAGTTGTTTGTTTATTTTTTTAGTTCTTTTTTGTTTCTCTGACTTTGATTTTGGACATGTGTATGTTGCTTTCTTTTGCAAAGCCATCCGCAAGAATGTTTGCAGCTATTTTGCCCGTGTAGGTTTTCCCTCCATCTTCTATGACTGTGCAGGCATGGCTGGTGGTGTTTTCTTCATTTAGGCTCTTTACAAGCTGCCATAGTTTTGTGCTGTCTTTTTCCATGTTTAGTGTTGCTGTTTTTTCCTGCCAACTTTTTTCTAATGCATGTGAGTTTTTCTTTTCTGTATATGGCTAGGTGTTTGTTGTGTTCTGTGACATTTGTGTCAGATGGGTCTTGTTCCATTTTTGTTCGTGCTATTGTGGCTTTTTCATGTGATTGTTGTAGTTCGTTGGTCCAGAAGGGTTCGTACTGTTTTCTTCTTCCTCTGAGGATTGATTTTTGTGCTGCTTTTAGTATGATGTTTGTAAGAGTTGTAATGTTTTTCTGGATGTTGTTTGTTGTGTGGGTTTCTGTCAGTTTTCCTTCGGTTAGGTTTCTATACAGGTTCCAGTTTGCCTTTTTGTAGTCAAGGATTACAGAAAGTTGATGTTTCAATAAAAACGCAATACCTAAATAAATTTAAATGATATATTCATAATGGCATTTGAAAATCATAGACCACATGCAAAGTTACGTTGTATTTCATGCAAGGGTTATTGAGATATTAGAAGTTTGAGGGCACGAGATTTGAAACGCACTATAGTAGACTTCAAGAGTGCTAGAAATACATGGAATGTTTACCTGACAGAGGGTACTACGGCCTGGATGTCGTGTCTCATTAAACGGGCACTGATAGGTCAATAACTGCATTATTCAAAATGTATTTATTAAGCACAATGTACAGGCACATGTATTTAAGAAGTTGTAATTAATTAATTAAAAATTAGTCGAGGTGACAGTAGAAAGGAGCGATCAACAAGCGCTCAGGAACATATATGATTATGTGATTGTTTTGTTGTGAATATAAATGTATGATAATTAGATGATATGTACAACGTATTACTTTTCAATATAGAATCTAAAGCCGAAGGATTGACTTCACTGCACCAGGTTTTACTACATATAGTTCGGTTCCTCTTAGCAGAACTGACACGAAACCTGCCGAGAGTATTGCAGTAAACACGAAATCCGTAGCTCCTGCAACAATCATAGGGGAATTTGGGAAAAGTTCACTCGTAAACACAGCGGAGCAATCCAGATTCGAACCTACGGTTTTCGGAACGCATGGCAATGACTAAACCACTTAGAACGATATGGGGTGATCTGGGTGAGCAGACATTACCATCATTTCTTGATGAAACCAATACTTGTTATATATTCCGTGTTATCAATTATATGTTGTTCTCGTCTAATATATAGTGTTCTCGTCTAATATGTGTGCTATTGTCTAACATATGTGGTATTGTCTAATATATGTGGTATTGTCTAATAAATGTGATATCATCTAAGAAATGTGTCATCGTCTAATATGTATGCTATCGTCTAACATATTGCTATCGTCAATATATGTCTATCGTCTAATAAATGTGTTATCGTATAATTATATGTGTTATCACATTATGTAAATGTTATTAATGCATGTATGTGGTATCAAGTAATGACAGTGTTGTCACTTACGATATATAACTTATACGTTAGATATCACTTATATGTTATTGTATGTATTATCAATTCCATATATTATCAGTCATACGTTTAATGCAAATACTACTCAGACCGTTATCTTCTGTTAGAACAAACGTCTGGGATTCTAGACTGAGAAGGTACAGTAGCAGATACAGACCTGTGGGTATAGGGCATGGTCACATGGTGACCAAGATCAGGAAGAGTAAATGGCGATGCGTCTGTGGTGTAAGATCTTGCGGGAAAAAACAGTTCAGTGTCACTAGACAAACACTTTAGTGGAGCCGTCAGGAAACAGAAGATGGCGTCACAAACAGATCTGGAGAAGTTATCTTCTTGAGGTACTGAAAAATGTCGGATTATCCTGGAGAAAATATAAAGATAACGTCTAGAGACCAGGGAAAGTGGATGGCAACTGGCTATACTCCACGAGGAGCGTAGAGCAATAAACAAAAACCGTTTAAAATATTGAGTTGTAGACATGTGAACATGTACACACACCACATCTGTTCGAGAGAAATTTACGATCACTGTTTCAATACAAATCTCTAATGCATTGAAAACAAATCTTCCATTATGTAATCTTTATTTGCTTGTGTTTTTGTTTGACATTGCGCAATAATAGATACATATTAATTATTCTTTGTAGTAAGGGTTTTATGTGACTATAGCCGTAAAACATCCTGACATTGTTCAACTTGACATAGAAGACAGTATAATCTAATGCCTAACACTTATTATTAATACACTTATCTATCTTCTCAGATCAAGACAATGGAATATACAAGCCTCCTTTCTATTGCAGTCATCATTGTTTCAGTCTATACAGACAACTAACGCCAAAACTGTTGTATTTTATCCTCCTCCTCTCACCAGCTACATCATCTACCACGCAAATGTAGCCGAGGCGTTGGCGAGTATTGGCCATGACGTGTGGTTGTGTGTCCCACAAACCCTTGTCGAAAAGGGTTGGTGAAAGACAAATCTATCAAAATGCTTGAATATGGGGAGCATTTGGGAGACCTGGAGAAAAAGATCTTGAAGCTCACGCATCCTTGATAGGTTCTGGGCTGGGGAAGCTTCACAAGAAATCTACGACATGTATATAGCTGGTATAGAGTTTGGCAAAATAACTAATGCTATTCTATCTGATAAAACTTTTGTGAACAATATAAGAAATCTGAAAGCTGGTTTGTTTGTTTGTTTTAGAGTCTACGCCCTTTAATATGAACATGATTGTACTGCCTTACATGTTGGACATTCCCTACGCCCTCATTGGAACAAAGCATGACGTGGTATTGTCAAAAGTTCCATACAGTCCTGGAGAGCCAATTTTCGCTGGAGACAAATTCAGTGACAAAATGTCATTTTTCCAGAGGTTACAATGTTTCTTCTATGTAGCTCGTATAAATTTTGACTTGTTCTATGACAGTAGTTTTATTTCACGATTTGCTCCACATAAACCATACAAGTCTATCAATGAACTAGCAGCGAATGCTGAAGTTTTCCTTACTGAAATCGACCACATATTGGACTATCCTAGAACAATGTTACCAAACACGAAACTTGTAGGTGGATCATCTGCATCTTCCGTCAAACCACTGGTAGGAGAGTTCAAGAAATTTGTAAACGAATCTAAAAATGGTATCATCGTGTTTACCTTTGGAGGTACTGTAGTTAATTTACCTCCATATATCACGTCTAAAATGATTTCAGCTTTTAAACAACTTGATCTTGGAGTTGTATGGAAAGTTAATATTACATCACCTGACCCCAGTCGTATTATGACGTCCAAGTGGATACCACAGAATGACCTCTTGGGACATGAGAAGACCAAACTATTTATTTCTCACTGCAGGGAAAAAAGGACAGTACGAAGCACTTTATCACGGAGTACCCATACTCTGTCTTCCTATATACGGAGATCAAGGTTATAACTCGGAACGAATTCTAGTTAAAGAACTCGGTCTTCGTGCTGATATGAGAGAAGCTACAGCAGACGAGCTAGCGTCTATGATGAAACAAATCATCTATGAGGACAAATATGCAAACAATATGAAGAAAACTTCAAGTCTATACAGGAACTTTAAAAATCCAAAGGGAAAGAATCAGCCTTCTGGTTCGATCATGTGATGAAATATGGAGGATCATATATGCGGTCATCAGGTCAGCAGATGCCTTGGTATCAACTCTATGTCTTGGATGTTATTGCGTTTATTACTTCCATTGTTATCTTCATCATATTCTTTGTGTATTTAGTTGTGAAGCAGTGCTGTAAATTGTGTCGAGGCAAACAAGAGAAAACAAAACTAAAAAGAATAAAGTGATGCTACAGATTCGAGAAGATCAACAATTATATACAATAATATATGAATTCTACAATAGTTTCCACCCTTTTTCAATTATAAATATATTTATATACGGAATTTTCCAATATTGAGAATTGGTTATTTGTTGTTTATTTGCTTTCATTCTAATCAAACATTTGTTAATTACTTTTCCTCATATCTATAAGATTTGTACTCAAGAGCGTTAGTACAAAGTGTGATGTGGTTGACAACGGTTAGGCTGTCCTATTTTACACATTTCTGCTTAGCATATTCGGAATGCAGCGTACACATCTCTCTATATATACTACTTTGTGTCCCGTTTGACAACATAAGGCATCTACGAGAGATTTTCATTGTTGTCGTTATGTGACAGGGTCACCTGGCCAAGTCAAAAAGGAACGGCGTATGATTCCCAACAAATATAAAAGGCGCACTAGAGTGCACGATTGCGAAACATATGGGGAAATGTTGACGTAAGAAAGAAAACTGGGTAAACAAGTTGTGTGAGAGAGAGCAGACGAACAGAGGTTGTACAATATGGATGTGTTGAGAATTCAAGCGATATAACAAATGTGGTATTATAGAAACTGACAAACGGAGATGAACTTGGAGTTAATGTCGTACAGTATTACTGACTTCAGACAACGTGCAATTGAGACATATAATTTGTAGCCATAACGAAGAACATTTTCGGGAGAACCTGAAGGACTAGAAATAGATTGTCGACAGCAATCTTATCAAACTGCATAATATTCCACATCGTTCAGTTTAGGTTTGATCTCTTGTTTCGTTCCTGACGAGCACTGACCGGCAGAAGAATTACCATGACGAGGGATTCCTGACGAGAACGTACTTGCAGAAGAATAATTACCACTACGAGGGATTCCTGATGAGAACTGACTTGTAGACGAAGAATTACCACTACGGGGGATTCCTGATGAGAACTGACTTGCAGAATAAGAATTACCATGACGAGGGATTCCTGATGAGAGCTGACTTGCAGAAGAAGAATTACCACTACGAGGGATTCCTGATGAGAACTGACTTGTAGAAGAAGAATTACCACTACGAGGGATTCCTGATGAGAACTGACTTGCAGAAGAAGAATTACCATGACGAGGGATTCCTGATAAGAGCTGACTTGCAGAAGAAGAATTACCATGACGAGGGATTCCTGATGAGAGCTGACTTGCAGAAGAAGAATTACCATGACGAGGGATTCCTGACGAGAACTGACTTGCAGAAGAAGAATTACCACTACGAGGATTCTAGACGGACCTGACCAAGTGATATCAGCGAATTTTCGACTACTGGGGATTTTACTTTAGAATTCATGAGTTATCACACTAGAAGGAACAGAGCCAGTTATCACACTAGAAGGAACAGAGCCAGTTATCACACTAGAAGGAACAGAGCCAGTTATCACACTAGAAGGAACCAAGTCAGTTCTCACACTAGAAGGAACAGAGCCAGTTATCACACTAGAAGGAACAGAGCCAGTTATCACACTAGAAGGAACAGAGCCAGTTATCACACTAGAAGGAACAGAGCCCTGTATGTTTCTTGTATACAGAACATTATCTTATCAATTACCAACGGTTGATACTCGTAACGACATCAGACTAATTTGAACAACCTAGTACATGTAATAAGACATGTACGGTCAATGACTAGTAGCTCGATACCAGAAATCTAATAGACAGATGTGATCAGCACCTGTTTATCTACCTGGAGAAGTAAAAGTATGTGTGGTTAGGATGATCATTTTTTCTTGAAGAGACTGAGGAAAGTTGCTATACTTTTTTCTGAAATTCAGAAAATGGAAATGTACTGAATTCTTTCTGTTGAAATATGTGTACATTGATGCGTGTTAACATTAATTAACTTGGCATTTTCTAATTAATAACTTAGACAAAGGTCTTATCTTAACCACATTTGCCGTGAAGCATCGTGGGAGAGTTAGTTTTCTATCTTGTGCCAGGTGTGTTGCGCTTGACGTTGTCAGTCTGTGCTTGACGATGTCAGTCTGTGCTTGACGTTGTCAGTCTGTGCTTGACGTTGTCAGTCCATGCTTTCGCAAGGACTCTGAGATGTTATATATCCATCGTGTTCTTGGCCTGTCTCGTGCTCTGCGCATTCTGCGAATATTTGCATCATTCTTCTTAAACATTTATCTTGAAATGTCTCCAGCTTGTGTATGATGTTGTGTGTGATTTTCCAGCATTCATTCCTGTATAATAATACTCACAAGACACTGCTTCTATACATTTTAAGTTTTGTTTTAAGGTTTAACCTTTGGTTTTCAGATTTTGTTGAGCATGGCGATAGTTTTACTTCTTGATTTTTCCAATGATGTCCTTTTCCGAACCATCATCCTGCGATTGATATACTTCCCAGGTATACACAATCTTAAACTTTCTCTATGATTTCATTTTGTAATATAATTGGGTTTTCTGACTGTTGGTTATTCCTCATTACTTTAGTTTTTGCAATATTAATTTTAAGTTCTATTGCTTGATCGGTTCTGTTTCGTTTGAGCATCCTTGTATCAACTGGCTAAAAGACTAATATCGCCTGTATACTTCAAATCTTCCAGTATCGAGATAAGTATTCATCGAATGTCTCTGTTGTTATCCGTTATGGTTTACCTCATCAGCCAGGTTTAATCACAATGGTGAAAAAACATATCACTGTTCAACTCCTATTTTGACACTGAAGCACTGTCAGATGGTTACTAACCTGCTGCCTTGTAGGTCAGCAGGGACAGTCAAAGGCTAACGGAGAGTGAACCCAGTAAACGATGGTTGAGTTCGGATACGTCGCCGAAGGACAAGCACTAGAGCTCCAAATGGTACTGAAGATTGTGACATGAAAAGTCTTGACTAAGGTTGTTTATATATCACAATAAGAATGATAAAAATGACCACAAAGAACGAACACGAGAGAGAGAGAGAGAGAGAGAGAGAGAGAGAGAGAGAGAAAGAGAGATGATTACTGCAAACTACCTGACACTGAAAATTTGCATTAATGCCATGTGTAAATAGTGCCAATACATAATAGTATAATAAATAAACAGAGATTTCAAACATATTTAATATTTCTTAAGTGTGTCGGTATTGAAGATGGACACGTTTTAATCTCTAGATCACAATATATACATACATTGTGACATCAGTTTTACACAGCGATATCTTTACTCTCTGAATTAAAGCATGCGATATCATGTAGTGGTCCCGTGTTTCTCATGGAAGACCTTGTTCTTTGTTACACAAAATGACTGACATATTTAGTCGTAGTCATACAACATGTCTTTACCGACTGATTAACTTAAAGCACAGATGTTGAACATACAATATTTCTTGTCACAAACCCTGTTGGTATATATGAAGTTTATTGTCTTTCAAATCTCATGCCCGTTTGAACAGCTGTGAGCCCGAAGTCATTTAAAGTAAAGAGGTGGTATTTTGCATGTGCCATCATGACATTGCGAGGAAATAATTGCAATGAAAACAAACAGCTTGTTTTCACTTTAGCTTATATGCGGTATACCCCTCTCTCTCTCTCTCTCTCTCTCTCTCTCTCTCTCTCTCTCTCTCTCTCGCGATCCCGCTATATGCGGTATACAAAAAACATCAAACATGAACTATAGTCTGTCCATTAATTCGTGAGCACGTTTGAAATTGATTTTCTCGAAAACTACCTGTTGGATCTCAGTGATTTTTTGCATGCAGCCTTAGAATATCCATGACGCTAAAATAAAGCTAACCAGTAGTCCATAGATGCTACGGATTTTGCACATCGGCGAATTCCTTTGATCTTTTATGACAATTGCAAATACGGCGGCTCAAATTTCAGATTTTACAGTATCCCTAGAATTTGTCCATGTCAATTCTATTCATAGGTGTATCTCCATATTAACTTGATAGGTCAAGTAATTAAGTGTGTTGCCCTTTATGTGCAATCGTGAACTTGGATACAATATGCAACAGTTAGTCCTCCCCTTCGGTTACCATTAGACCCCAGGGTGTCTTAACTTCACCACAAATTGTATGATGGTAGACGCATTTGGATATGGAAATGTATACGTTGCTATTTCTCAGTCTGTAATCAAAATATGATTTGTATCATCCCGAATCTGACGATTCCATGAGGTTGATAATTGTTACTGGATGGACAAATTGTAATCCATCTCGGTGCCATTACTCGTCTTCCTCTCGGAGCACATGTTCAACACACTTCTTCCAGAACTGCGTGTCTATCATTGAGAAGGACTCACGTGTCAGAACTTCAACATCACACATTTTAAACGTCCTGTTCTGTTCGGCAACTTGCCTTTTTACTTTAGCCCAGACAAACTCTATCGGATTGAGCATGATATGGAGGTAGTCGCAAAGACGTGTGGCCGTATTCCGCAATGATTTTGTCAATATGAAACACCTTTGTCTTATTTGTCATCCTCACCAGGTGCAACAACTCGGGTTTCAAATATGTATCATCGAAGCTGACATTTTCCTTAGCAAGCCAAGTCCTAATTTGATCTTTTGTATTTTATGCAGTTGGTACTTTGTCTCCGCTGATACTGCGTTGTGATAGGATGCATTATCCATTACCAAGCATGATGGTCTGTTTAGAATTGGAAGTAGATCTTTCTCCATCCAGTGCCTGAAAATATGTCCATTCATTTCTGTGTGGTAGTCCCTACCGTCGGTACTTTTGATTGGAAAATAAGTCCAGCGTCATGGACAAGACCTTCTTCACTGCTTCCTGCATGTGTTAGTATAATACGCTGGCCTTTGCTGCTTGGTATTTTTCTTTCTGTTCACCGTCTACTGATTGCCATTCTTTAGTATTGGTGTGGTGAGCATTGACCCAGGATTCGTCCAAATATACAATATCATAGCCTTGCCTCCGCGCTCACGGATCTGCCTCAGGTATTTACTTCGGCAGCAATTAAATGTGGCTTTTCACAAATAATATTCCTGCCGCCTATAGTTTTTCTGAAGGTGAAGCCGGCGGCTCTTACAATTTTCATAGAGTACTTTTAGAAATGTCTATGCTGCAATCTGATTGCAGTTTTAATTTCAGTTTCCTGAGAGTAACAAGTTGATTTGTCGCAAACATTTTCAAGAGCTCCCGTCTTATGACATCTATGTCAAAGTCGTCAATTGTTCTTTCCGTCCTTGCTTGACATTAGTGCACTTTGTGTCCTGTTTAATCCATCGGGAAAAGGATTCTCTATTCAGACCAAGCGCCAGTTGCGTTGTTTCTCAGGGTTATGAATATCGCAATATAGATGACCTCTCTTAGATTCCCTACGGAAGTGTTGGTATAGTAAAACTGTAACCTTCTGCATTGTTATAAATGTGCACTTCAGACTCATTATGAATGTGATATCAATGTCAGTTTGATAAGCCAACAAATATGATACAATAGCTTTATACAAATAGCGAGATACGCCTATAACTATACAACGGTATCCCAATTATAACGTCATATGCTTTCCGCTTTCAAAGTCGACTGGGTTAGGTGCACGGGATTTCGTGAAATTGTTGTATACTCACGATATTTCTAAGTTACCATAATGTATTTTAGAACAACGCGTCTGTGTACCGTAGATCTGTTACTATTGTGTACAATCCGGTGAGGTTGATTTTAATATAACCTGAAGAAGAAATATTTCAAACTACATCAAATTTTCTTGGAAAAAATATTTCTCTAGCGTCATGGATATTCTAAGGCTGCTTGCAAAAAATCACTGATATCCAACAGGTAGTTTTCGAGAAAATCAATTTCAAACGTGCTCACGAATTAATGGACAGACTATAGACATACATTTGAAACGCTAACAGTAGCTTTATTGCTGTTATTGGTAGGTAATTTTTAAAAAACTCAATACCCACGTGTATTTAGTGTTTTCCCATTATTTGTCGTAAGACCAAAAGTACTTACCATTGAACGGACAAGTTACGTTTGGTTTTCAAAGGTCATTTCAATAGCCCTCATTTCTGTCATAGACGTGGGATCTTTACAATGAGTTTACGAGTACATTTTGTGACACTGCAAAGCATCACAATGAAGATGTATCAATATTATTGTAGAGAAGTTAAGCGTGGCAATCTTTATCGTTGCATTTCCAACCCTGAGCAAAGGGCAATGCACTCTTTGGGAGTAAATCAACGTACATGCAATCGATGGATCCAATCATTTTCAAGTACTTGTGCAATGCAACCAATAACGCAAGATAGAAAGAAAGTCGTAGATAGTTTTGATAAAGAGCTTATTCAAAGAGAATTGTGTCGAATGTTTGAATTGAAAGAAACAGTGACATTAATTAAAGATGGGGCTTAGAAAGAACAACGACATCGGTGTGTCGAAATCTACATTATGGAGAGTTGTTTAGGGAGGAAGAGAGGGAGAGAGAGGGGAGCAGGCTTCACATTTAGAAAATATGCCGGCGGAAGAAACATCATCTGTGAGAAACCGCATCTAGTTGTGATGAGAAGCAAATATTTGCGTCAAGTTAGAGAAATGCGTCGTCGAAACTATTAACATTGTATATTTAAACGAAACATGTATTAATGCTCACTACACCAATGAAAAAGAATGATAGTCATCAGATGGAACGATTAAGAGATTAGAACCAAGTGTCAAAGGGCGGCGTTTAATAATTGCACATGCAGGCAGTAGACAAAATGGGATGTTGAAGAATGCTGAACTCTTATTTGTTTTGAAATACACCGATAATCGGGACTATCACACTGAAATGAACGGTCACATATTTGGAGAGTGGATTGAGAAAACTAGACTTCGGACATTAGATAGGCCCTCTTAACTGACAATGCATCATATCACAATGTAGTGACCCAAGAAAGCAAAGTTTGACGTCGTCTGCAAAAATATGCAATATATATTTGGCTCACAAAGGAACACATTCCATTTAGTAAAATGTGCCTAAAACCAGAGTTACTGCCCATTGTAAAGGAGAAACACAAGACAAATATCTTTTATATTGACAAGTAATAGAGGAACATGGTCACTGATGATTGAGACTGCCACCTTACTTTTTCGATCCAGAAACACTTGAGCTTTCAGCTCATCGGCTCGGTGCCATGGACATCGTAACCCTTCGGTTTGGTGCCACGAACACCGTAAATCAGGGGAACATGTGGCTTTTCTGCCAGCCCGCGTCATTGAACCCGCACTCACAGAGGGCTAGTCACGCGTAATCCATCGAGCTACGATATTACCATTCACACTTAAATCCAATAGAACTAATTTGGGCGAAAGTGAAAGGACAAGTGGCAGCCGACAATAAAACATTGAAACTATGCGATGTTAAAGAACTTACTTATGCCGCCCTCTCAAAGGTAGACAAAGATTATTGAGCTGCATGTGAGGATCATGTAAAAGAAGAGGAACAGAACTATTGGCTAAAGGATGGTTTAGATTCGTTCAGCTGAGAGCAGTCATAAATCTTAAGACTGTCAGACTCTGAATGAGGTTGTAAGTAGATTATATACTGTGTTGCCCAGAAAGTCAATACAAGAAATCTGTTATTGAATAAATTTGTTTGCATGAGATTGTCATCAGTGTACACATCTGGCCCTTATCCTGACCTCTTAACATGACAACTGTATCGAAATGAAGGTAACAGTTGAAGTAAAATAATTTACTTTTGTATGATTTCCACTCTCGTGACAAAAGTGGACGCACCTATGACTTATTAAAAGTATAAAATTGTTCTATTGTTGTAAATTCTTATTTTGTGCTACCATAATAATTATTAGGTAGTCAAGGATTACTTTCTTCTTCTTCTTCTTTGCGTTCGGTTTCGTATGCTCGTCTAAATCATGAGAAGGGTTGCCTCTATGAAGCTGCATGTCAGTTGAGTTCTTCGAGAGTTCCCCATAGCTTGGTCTGTAAGCTTTGTTCATGAGACCATGTTTCATCTCGTTGGTGTATGTATGATGGACATGACTGCAGGATGTGCTCTGGAGTCTGTGTTTCTGTCTGGCATGCACACTGTGCAGTCTGAGCAGGCTTTATTCTGTGCATGTGGCGGTTGAGCCTGCAGTGACCTGTTCTTAGGCGAAAGATTGTTGTGTGCTGTTTTCTGTTTAGTCTGCTGATGGGATCTTGTGGGTGTTGCTGTGGGTTTGTTGCCTCCATACCTCTTTGTACTTTCTTTTGATATGTGTCTTGATTTCTGTAGTGATACTGGGTGTTTCGTTGTGTAAGTTTTGTTCCTCCTTAGCCAGCATGTCTGCCTCTCATTTCCTGAACTCCACAGTGGGCTGTATCCACTGAGAATAATTTTGTTGTGTTCTGAGAGCTTGTTTAGCTGTAGTATCAGCTCTCTTCCATGTTATCTTGTGGTTCCCTTTGTGTGGCCTGCAGGACTGACAAACAGTCGCAAAGGAAGACAAGTTTGTTGTTTTGGATGTTTCTTTGCTGCAGTATTTTGAGGCATCCACAATTGCCTGTTGTTCGGCTCTAAAATTTGTTTGATAGTTCTCCAGGGGCACTTGAATTTGTTAGTGTAGTGCCATCTTGGAGTATGATGATGGTTCCGGCCCCTCCTTTCCTCGCTGTCGTGCTGATGATCCGTCTGTGTATATATGGGTCCACTCGGGATGGGGGTATGAGGTGTCAATGTGTTCAGTGTCTTTGCTCTCAAGATGGGACCTGTTTCTTCACCCTTTTGTCTACATTTGGAATTGTTGTTATCACTGTGAAGTTGGGCTGTAGGTCTGTGTTGTTGAATGGTACTATCATTTCCCAGGTTGCAGGGTCTTTTGAGAGGATGTCCATGTTTTTGCAGAGAGTGATTTTGACAAGTGATGGAAGCTGTGTCTTTATGCGGTTTTGGTTGCTCCTTGATTGTTTGGTGCATGGGGTTATTTTCTGTGCGCTTGAACTTTTCTGATAGTGTAGTATTTTTGTTCCTCGTCAGTCCCAGGCTCTCAATGCCAGCAGTTGCTTCTAGATCTTTGATTTGTGTACTTCTTAGACCTCCGGTGATGATTCTGAGGCCTGTGTTCTGTATTTTATCTAGCTTGTGTAGATTTGTTTGTGCTGTGGTTGTGTAGGCTCCTGTGCCATACTCCAGTTTTGGACGTACATATCCTGTGTATATTTGGCGTGTAGTGTTTGCATCTGCGCCCCAGTGGGTTCCTGCTAGTTTTTCATGAGTCTTAATCTTATTGTGGCTTTCCTTTGTGTTTCTTCTATGTGGGGACACCATGTGAGTCTTTGTCGAATTTTATTCCTAGATAGGTAGGATTGTCCTCCTTGGTAGTGGTTTGTTGTCCAGGTATAAGTCGACTTGTTCAGGTTTTGTAGAGAGTGAGAATAGTGTTGACACTGTCTTGTTTTGGTTTATTGTGACCCCCAAGTGTCTGCCCATTTCTTTACTGCATTTATGGCTCCTTGCATTCTGATCTGGCAGTTCCTATGTATTCTGTTTGGTCCATATGGCCAAGTCGTCTGCATGGAGTGCCTTGTGAATGTTAGATGTGAATTGTTTGGGGAGATCATTGATAAAAAGGATGAAGAGGTAGGATATTGCACTTCCCGTGGAACCCCATCTTCTAGTCTGACCAGCTTGCTTTTGTGTCCTTCCAGTTTGACTCTTGCACATCGTCTGTGTAGGAAATCTCTGATCCATGTGTACATGTGACCTTGATCCGCTTTGTGCTAGTTTTAGCAGGAGTCCTTTTTTCCAGACTTTGTCGAAGGCTTTAGTCAGGTCGAAGAAGGTGGCCAGCAGCTTGTGTTTATTCTGGAAGGCATCTTCACTTCTTGGGCAAAATAGGTGGTTTGGTCATCTGTGCTTCTGTGTTTTCTGAAGCCTGATTGGCAGTCATCAAGATTTTCTTTCTCTAGAAAGTTAAGCAGCCTGTTGTTTACGAGCTGCTCCATTGTTTTCCCAAGGCAGCTGAGGAGGCTTATGGGACGGTAGCTTTTTGTTTTCCTTGGGTTTGACTTTTTCTATAGGATTATTTCCGCCTCCTTCCATTCCTTTGGATATACTCCTTGCATCCAAGATTGGTTTATCAGGTCCAGGAGGTGTTGTCTGCCACCTGTTCCTAGGTTTATTATCATTTCGTTTGTCACCCCATCTGGTCCTGGTGCCTTTTTTTTCTTTAGTTTTTTTATTGAGCTGTCCAGTTCTTTGAGAGAAAAAGGTTTGTTCATTGTGTCTTGTTTGTCTGCAAGTTGTTTGTTTATTTTTTTTAGTTCTTTTTTGTTTCTCTGACTTTGATTTTGGACATGTGTATGTTGCTTTCTTTTGCAAAGCCATCCACAAGAATGTTTGCAGCTATTTTGCCCGTGTAGGTTTTCCTCCATCTTCTATGACTGTGCAGGCATGGCTGGTGGTGTTTTCTTCATTTAGGCTCTTTACAAGCTGCCATAGTTTTGTGCTGTCTTTTTCCATGTTTAGTGTTGCTGTTTTTTCCTGCCAACTTTTTTCTAATGCATGTGAGTTTTTCTTTTCTGTATATGGCTAGGTGTTTGTTGTGTTCTGTGACATTTGTGTCAGATGGGTCTTGTTCCATTTTTGTTCGTGCTATTGTGGCTTTTCATGTGATTGTTGTAGTTCGTTGGTCCAGAAGGGTTCGTACTGTTTTCTTCTTCCTCTGAGGATTGATTTTTGTGCTGCTTTTAGTATGATGTTTGTAAGAGTTGTAATGTTTTTCTGGATGTTGTTTGTTGTGTGGGTTTCTGTCAGTTTTCCTTCGGTTAGGTTTCTATACAGGTTCCAGTTTGCCTTTTTGTAGTCAAGGATTACAGAAAGTTGATGTTTCAATAAAAACGCAATACCTAAATAAATTTAAATGATATATTCATAATGGCATTTGAAAATCATAGACCACATGCAAAGTTACGTTATTTCATGCAAGGTTATTGAGATATTAGAAGTTTGAGGGCACGAGATTTGAAACGCACTATAGTAGACTTCAAGAGTGCTAGAAATACATGGAATGTTTACCTGACAGAGGGTACTACGGCCTGGATGTCGTGTCTCATTACAACGGGCACTGATAGGGTCAATAACTGCATTATTCAAAATGTATTTACTTAAGCACAATGTACAGGCACATGTATTTAAGAAAGTTGTAATTAATTAATTAAAATTAGTCCGAGGTGACAGTAGAAAGGAGCGATCAACAAGCGCTACAGGAACATATAGCAGTTATGTGATTGTTTTGTTGTGAATATAAATGTATGATAATTAGATGATATGTACAACGTATTACTTTTCAATATAGAATCTAAAGCCGAAGGATTGACTTCACTGCACCAGGTTTTACTACATATAGTTCGGTTCCTCTTAGCAGAACGACACTGAAACCTGCCGAGAGTATTGCAGTAAACACGAAATCCGTAGCTCCTGCAACAATCATAGGGGAATTTGGGAAAAGTTCACTCGTAAACACAGCGGAGCAATCCAGATTCGAACTCACGGTTTTCGGAACGCATGGCAATGACTAAACCACTTAGAACGATATGGGGTGATCTGGGTGAGCAGACATTACCATCATTTCTTGATGAAACCAATACTTGTTATATATTCCGTGTTATCAATTATATGTTGTTCTCGTCTAATATATAGTGTTCTCGTCTAATATGTGTGCTATTGTCTAACATATGTGGTATTGTCTAATATATGTGGTATTGTCTAATAAATGTGATATCATCTAAGAAATGTGTCATCGTCTAATATGTGTGCTATCGTCTAACATATGTGCTATCGTCCAATATATGTCTATCGTCTAATAAATGTGTTATCGTATAATTATATGTGTTATCACATTATGTAAATGTTATTAATGCATGTATGTGGTATCAAGTAATGACAGTGTTGTCACTTACGATATATAACTTATACGTTAGATATCACTTATATGTTATTGTATGTATTATCAATTCCATATATTATCAGTCATACGTTTAATACAAATACTACTCAGACCGTTATCTTCGCTGTTAGAACAAACGTCTGCGGGGGATTCACAGACTGAGAAGGTACAGTAGCAGATACAGACCTGTGGGTATAGGGCATGGTCACATGGTGACCAAGATCAGGAAGAGTAAATGGCGATGCGTCTGTGGTGTAAGATCTTGCGGAATAAACAGTTCAGTGTCACTAGACAAACACTTTAGTGGAGCCCGTCAGGGAAACAGAGAAGATGGCGTCACAAACAGATCTGGAGAAGTTATCTTCTTGAGGTACTGAAAAATGTCGGATTATCCTGGAGAAAATATAAAGATAACGTCTAGAGACCAGGGAAAGTGGATGGCAACTGGCTATACTCCACGAGGAGCGTAGAGCAATAAACAAAAACCGTTTAAAATATTGAGTTGTAGACATGTGTAACATGTACACACACACCACATCTGTTCGAGAGAAATTTACGATCACTGTTTCAATACAAATTCTAATGCATTGAAAAAATCTTCCTAGTTATGTAATCTTTATTTGCTTGTGTTTTTGCTTGACATTCGCAATAATAGATACATATTAATTATTCTTTGTAGTAAGGGTTTTAGTGACTATAGCATAAAACATCCTGACATTGTTCAACTTGACATAGAAGACAGTATAATCTAATGCCTAACACTTATTATTAATACACTTATCTATCTTCTCAGATCAAGACAATGGAATATACAAGCCTCCTTTCTATTGCAGTCATCATTGTTTCAGTCATACAGACAACTAACGCCAAAACTGTTGTATTTTATCCTCCTCCTCTCACCAGCTACATCATCTACCACGCAAATGTAGCCGAGGCGTTGGCGAGTATTGGCCATGACGTGTGGTTGTGTGTCCCACAAACCCTTGTCGAAAAAGGGTTGGTGAAAGACAAATCTATCAAAATCCTTGAATATGGGGAGCATTTGGGAGACCTGGAGAAAAAGATCTATGAAAGCTCACGCATCCTTGATAGGTTCTGGGCTGGGGAAGCTTCACAAGGAATCTACGACATGTATATAGCTGGTATAGAGTTTGGCAAAATAACTAATGCTATTCTATCTGATAAAACTTTTGTGAACAATATAAGAAATCTGAAAGCTGGTTTGTTTGTTTTAGAGTCTACGCCCTTTAATATGAACATGATTGTACTGCCTTACATGTTGGACATTCGCTACGCCCTCATTGGAACAAAGCATGACGTGGTATTGTCAAAAGTTCCATACAGTCCTGGAGAGCCAATTTTCGCTGGAGACAAATTCAGTGACAAAATGTCATTTTTCCAGAGGTTACAATGTTTTCTTCTCTATGTAGCTCGTATAAATTTTGACGTGTTCTATGACAGTAGTTTTATTTCACGATTTGCTCACAAAACCATACAAGTCTATCAATGAACTAGCAGCGAATGCGAGTTTTCCTCACTGAAATCGACCAATATTGGACTATCCTAGAACAATGCTACAAACACGAAACTTGTAGGTGGATCATCTGCATCTTCCGTCAAACCACTGGTAGGAGAGTTCAAGAAATTTGTAAACGAATCTAAAAATGGTATCATCGTGTTTACCTTTGGAGGTACTGTAGTTAATTTACCTCCATATATCACGTCTAAAATGATTTCAGCTTTTAAACAACTTGATCTTGGAGTTGTATGGAAAGTTAATATTACATCACCTGACCCCAGTCGTATTATGACGTCCAAGTGGATACACAGAATGACCTCTTGGACATAGAAGACCAAACTATTTATTTCTCACTGCGGTAAAAATGGACAGTACGAAGCACTTTATCACGGAGTACCCATACTCTGTCTTCCTATATACGGAGATCAAGGTTATAACTCGGAACGAATTCTAGTTAAAGAACTCGGTCTTCGTGCTGATATGAGAGAAGCTACAGCAGACGAGCTAGCGTCTATGATGAAACAAATCATCTATGAGGACAAATATGCAAACAATATGAAGAAAGCTTCAAGTCTATACAGGGAACTTTACAAAAATCCAGGAACGAATCAGCCTTCTGTCTGATCATGGATGCAATATGGAGGATCATATATGAGGTCGTCAGGTCAGCAGATGCCTTGGTATCAACTCTATGTCTTGGATGTTATTGCGTTTATTACTTCCATTGTTATCTTCATCATATTCTTTGTGTATTTAGTTGTGAAGCAGTGCTGTAAATTGTGTCGAGGCAAACAAGAGAAAAGCAAAACTAAAAAAGAATAAAGTGATGCTACAGATTCGAGAAGATCAACAATTATATACAATAATATATGAATTCCTACAATAGTTTCCATCCTTTTCAATTATAAATATATTTATATACGGAATTTTTCAATATTGAGAATTGATTATTTGTTGTTTATTTGCTTTCATTCTAATCAAACATTTGTTAATTACTTTTCCTCATATCTATAAGATTTGTACTCAAGAACGTTAGTACAAAGTGTGATGTGGTTGACAACGGTTAGGCTGTCCTATTTTACACATTTCGCTCAGCATATATGGAATCTAGCGTCACATCTCTATATACTATTCGTGTCCCGTTTGACAACATAAAGCATCCACGAGAGAACGACAACAATGGAAATTGTTGGGCAAGGTAAATACAAAACGATATGGCATTGAGGAGATGGAGATACACTTAGAGGGGACGGTAGAAAACAAGATGGCAAGAGGATGACAGAGATACGCTTGGAAAGGAAAATAGAAAGCAATATGGCAAGGGAGAGAAAGAGATACACTTGGAAGGGAAGTTACAATGCAGGTGGGCAAGGGGGTGAAAGATACAATTAGAAGGGAAGGTACAATGCAGGTGGGCAAGGGGGAGAAAGGTATACTTGAAAGGGAAGGTACAATGCAGGTGAGCAAGGGGGAGAAATAGATACACTAGGAAGGAAAGGTATAATGCAGGTGGGCAAGGCGAAGAAAGATACACTTGAAGGGAAGTTACAATGCAGGTGGGCAAGGGGGTGAAAGAGATACACTTGAAAGGGAAGTTACAATGCAGGTGGGCAAGGGGTGAAGATACAATTAGAAGGGAAGGTACAATGCAGGTGGGCAAGGGGGAGAAAGATATACTTGAAAGGGAAGGTACAATGCAGGTGAGCAAGGGGGAGAAATAGATACACTAGGAAGGAAAGGTACAATGCAGGTGGGCAAGGCGAAGAAAGATACACTTGAAAGGGAAGTTACAATGCAGGTGGCAAGGGGTGAAAGATACATCTTGAAAGGAAGGTACAATGCAGGTGGCAAGGGGAGAAAGATATACTTGAAAGGGAAGGTACAATGCAGGTGAGCAAGGGGGAGAAATAGATACACTAGGAAGGAAAGGTACAATGCAGGTGGGCAAGGCGAAGAAAGATACACTTGAAAGGGAAGGTACAATGCAGGTGGGCAAGGGGGAGAAGATATACTTGAAGGGAAGGTACAATGCAGGTGAGCAAGGGGGAGAAATAGATACACTAGGAAGGACAGGTACAATGCAGGTGAGCAAGGGGGAGAAAGAGATACAATTGGAAAGGAAGGTTCAATGCAGGTGGGCAGCGGGGAGAAAGAGATACACTTGAATGGGAAGGTAGAAGAGCAAGGGGAGACGATACACTTGGAGGGGAAGGTACAATGCAGGTGAGCATGGGGGAGACAGAGGTACAATTGTAAGGGAATGTACACGCCAGAAAAGCAAGGGACGAAAGAGATACACTTGGAATGGAAGTTAGAAAGCAGGATGAAAAAGCGGAGAAAGACTAACACTTGGAGGCGAAGGTAGGATGGCAAGAGAGAGACAGAGATACACTTGGAGGGAAGGTGCAATATAGGTGGGGCAAGGAGAGAACAAAGGTCTACATTGAAGGTTATATACAATACAGTTGGTAAAGGTGGGGGAGGGACGAAAAGGTGCACTTGGAAGGTACGGTATAATACAGATGGGCAAGGGGAAGACTGAGGTACACTTGAAAGGTACAATACATGTGGGCGAGAAGGAGACAAAGGTACACTTGGAAGGTAAGATACAATACAGGTGGGCAAGAGGGAGACAAAGGTACACTTGGAAGGAAAGTTAGACAGCAGGAGGGTTAAGGGGTAGTCAGAGATACACTTAGAGGGAAACAGTAGGTCACCGACAGGCAAAACCTGTCAGAATATACCGTCAATGCAAAAAACCAAACAACTTGGTGGAGCACGATTACATTCGATGTGGTGACGGCCTTGTGTGTGCTTGTTTTAAGACACTTTGTAAGCTGATATTCATTTTCGTAAGGTTGTTCTTGATGTCGTCGATACACCTTTTGAGTGGTCTTCCTCTTGCTTTGTACTCATTATACTTTATGTGTGGCTCCTGTGTAGGCGATAGCACAAACTGACTCGCTAAAACAAACTGACACCGCTAGAATTTAAAAACTAAGTCCTAGAACAAATTCAAGCTGCTAGAACAAACATAATGAAGTCGCTAGAACAAACTGAAACTGTTATAAAAAAATAGAATCGTTAGAATAAACTGGAGTCCCTAAAACAAAATGAAGCTACTAGAACTGGAACTGCTAGAACAAACTGAAGTCACTAGAACAAACTGGAGTCACTAAAACAAACTGAAGTTGCTAGAACAAACTGAAGTTGCTAGAACAAACATGTGAAGTTGCTAGAACACACATATGTGAAGTTCCTAGAACAAACTAACGTGAAATATTTGTCAAATTATTGTGCACAAACCATGTTGGTATATATGAAGTGTATTATAATAGACTTCAAGAGTGTTAGAAATAAATTAAATGTTTACCTGACAGGTGGTACTATGACCTGGATGTCGTGTTTCATTAGAACGGACACTGATACGGTCTAGAACTGTATCGTCCATAATGTATTACTTAAGCCCGTGTACACTTGGCACCAGTATTTAAGGCAGTTGTAATTAATTAATTAAAATTGGTCCGAGGTGACAGTAGAAACGAACGATCAGCGAGCGATACAGGAACATATAACAGGTATGTATGTGATGTTTTGTCGTGAATATAAATGTATGATAATTAAATGATATGGACAATGTATTTTAAAGTTAATTGCATATCCTTTACAGGACTTTGCGAATGAACCCAGCTTTTTAACGCTGTTTGTGATTTGAGGTAGCATTATTACGTTCAGTAGTTTGCCATTGCTTTCTGAACGGGTGGTGCCATAGTCTTTTGCAACAAACAATTTGCAACCGCAGCGTGATTCGAACTCAGAACGTCGGGGCTAATAGACCGAGTCACTATCCCCTAAGTCACAGACGCCACCAGGACAACGTATTACTTAAACAATATAGAATCTAAAACCGAAGGATTGACTTCATTGCACCGGGTTTTATTTCAAGTTCAGTCTCTCTCCGCAGAAATGACCTGACACCTGCAAAAAGACAAACTTTGTAGATACGGCAATAATCCTAGGGGTGTTTGGAAAAGTTCACTTGTGAACAGAAAGACGAGGTCCAGATTCCAAACCACGGCCGTTGGAAGGCAGGGCAAGAACGTAACCACGTAGCACAATATGGGGATTTCTGATGAGCAGACATTATCACCATTTCTTGATGAAGTCAATTCTGGTTATATATCTTGTTATCGTTTGTTTTTTTCGATCCAGAAGCACTTGAACTTTTCAGCTTCTTCGACTCGGCGCCATGGACATCGTAACCCTTCGGTTCGGTGACAACGGACACCGTAAATCTGGGAAATCTGTGGCTTTTTCTGCCATCCCACGGAATTGAACCCGCACACACAGAGGGATAGTCACCTGTAGTCCAACGCGCTACGAACACGCTGGGCAGACGGGCCTTGTTATCGTTTAATTATATGTGTTATCGTCTAATATATCTTGTTACGGTCTAATATATGTTGCTATCGTTTAATAAATATTGTTATCGTCTAGTATGTACGTTGTTATTGTCTAATATATGCCGTTATTGTCTCTCTCTCTCGTGATCACCGTCCAGACCGATGTACAGATTTCATAAATCATATGGAAATCTGATTCATGCAGCCTAAGCATTGATGTGTTTCGTCACATCTTCGGTACCATTTGGTGCTCTAGTGCTTATCCTTCGGCGATGTGTCCGGTTTTATCCAGCATTTACTGGGTTCGCTCTCCGTAAGCCTTTGGCTGTCCCCAGCCGACCTGCAAGGCAGCATGTGCTGTTATGGTCTAATATATATGTTGCTATTGTTATAGTACCGGGCTTTTTGGTACTATAGTAGTAGTAGTTATTTATGAGAGTAAGGTATCTAAATTGTTTGTAGCTGTGATCTTTGATGCCGTTGTTCTTTTAGTGTAGTCAAGGCTTTTGGTCCGAGTGGCTTTGGCTATTGTTGTAGTTTAGTTTAGACATAGTTCCCACTTTGGATGTTAATTCGCCGTAGTTTCCAATTTTCTAATTGATTATATGTCCCTGTGGTAAACTTGATTATTTATTCATAACCTTCCACCTGGATCATCTGTTATACTTTCCGATTTGTGGTTGATTTCATGGTTTCATTTAGTCCTGAAGATGTTCCATTGACTATGTGTATTCCTGTACAACGTTTCTTTCATACAATTATAATATAATAACCAACAGCTATGATGGTATCATTTCTTGTACATTTTATTTGATGTTAGATAGGTAGACAAGACACCAAGCACGTCCGTCCATCTTTGTCTCTCCTATGTTTACTAACTGTTACTAGCAACCGTTACTCAAAATCATCACTCCCTAGCTACACAATTATTTGATGTTAGATAGGTAGACAAGACACCAAGCACGTCCGTCCATCTTTGTCTCTCCTATGTTTACTAACTGTTACTAGCAACCGTTACTCAAAATCATCACTCCCTAGCTACACAATTATTTGATGTTAGATAGGTGGACAAGACACCAAGCACGTCCGTCCATCTTTGTCTCTCCTATGTTTACTAACTGTTACTAGCAACCGTTACTCAAAATCATCACTCCCTAGCTACACAATTATTTGATGTTAGATAGGTAGACAAGATACCAAGCACGTCCGTCCATCTTTGTCTCTCCTATGTTTACTAACTGTTACTAGCAACCGTTACTCAAAATCATCACTCCCTAGCTACACAATTATTTGATGTTAGATAGGTGGACAAGACACCAAGCATGTCCGTACATCTTTGTCTCTCCTATGTTTACTAATTGTTGCTAACTCGTCACTGCACTACGTCGATTGGTTTTTACTACGTCATTGTCTCGTTTTAGTGTCACCCCTCTGCTTAGAGAGTAACCACAGTCTGCTAATAAAATATATCTAAATATATATATAAACTACACACTAAAGATAACTGTCTGGTTCATGAGCTGCCACCTGGGGAGGGGCTATAACACTATCTTCTAATATAAGTTGTTATCTTCTAATATATGTTATCTTCTAATCTTCTTCTTCTTTGCGTTCGTTCTTTATGACCAATTTTAATGGCTCTTTGTGATATGTCTGATCGTTGCCAAGAACGTGTATACGTTGCACATTGGTTTAGTAGGCCCTAAACGCATAGACTTCTACAGGTTTAGGACATGTGCATCCGATTTCAGCCAAACCTCCTTAGTCGCCTCTTACGACATGCGTGGCAGGTAACAGTGGTTCTATTCTTACATCCCAAATTTAGGCCCCGGTTACCACTCAGGTCTTCTAATATATGTTGTTATCTTCCAATATATTTTGTTATCTTTTAATATAATTGCATCTTCTAATACATATTGTTATCTTTTAATATATATTGTTATCTTCTAATATATATTGTTATCTTCTAAAATATTTGATATCACTTTCAGTAAATGGTATTAATGCATGTATGTGGTATCAGGTAATAACTGTGTTGATAATTGGTGTTCTGGTCTAAATCTAAAAGGTAATGGGGTGAATAATAGACAATTGATCAAGTCATAGTAAACACCCACCCACACACCTCTACTAATTATAGTAGACTAGCAGTGATACAAATATTACATTATTCACAGCCTATGGTATGTATGTGGTGTGTATGTGACTGAGAACTTGAAACATCATTACATTGTTCAATTTGATATAGATGAAAGTATAATCTAACGTCTAACACTTACTATTAATACACTTATCTATCTTCTTAGATCAAGACAATGGACTATAAAAGCCTCCTTTCTATTGCAGTCATCATTGTTACAGTCATACAGACAACTAACGCCAAAACTGTTGTATTTTATCCTCCTCCTCTCACCAGCTACACCATCTACCACGCAAATGTAGCCGAGGCGTTGGCGAGTCTTGGTCATGACGTGTGGTTGTGTGTCCCACAAACCCTTGTCAAAAAAGGTTTGGTGAAAGACAAATCTATCAAAATCCTTGAATATGGGGAGCACTTGGGAGACCTGGAGAAAAAGATCTATAAAAGCTCCCGAGTCCTTGATAGGTTCTGGGCAGGGGAAGCTTCACAAGAAATCTACGACATGTACAGAGCCGGAACAGAGTATGGCAAAATAGCAAATGCTATTCTATCTGATAAAACTTTTGTAGGCAACGTCAGAAACCTGAAAGCTGATTTGTTTGTTTTAGAGTCTATACCATTTAATATGAACATGATTGTACTGCCTACATGTTGACATTCCCTACGCCCTCATTGGGACATTACATGACGTGGTATTGTCAAAAGTTCCATACAGTCCTGGAGAACCAATTTTCCTGAGACAAGTTAAGTGACAAAATGACATTTTTCCAGAGGTTAAAATGCTTTCTTATCTACGTAGTTCGTATAAATTTTGACTTGTTCTATTATGATAGCACTTTTATTTCACGATTTGCTCCACATAAACCATACAAGTCTATCAATGAACTAGCGGCGAATGCTGAAGTTTTCATTGCTGAAATCGACCACATATTGGACTATCCAAGAACAATGTTACCCAACACGAAACTTGTAGGTGGATCATCTGCATCTCCTGCCAAACCACTGGTAGGAGAGTTCAAGAAATTTGTAAACGAATCTAAAGATGGTATCATCGTGTTTACCTTTGGGGTTCTGTAGTTAATGTACCCTACACATCACGCCCAAGCTTATTGCAGCTTTTAAACAACTTGATCTTGGAGTTATATGGAAAGTTAATATTACATCACCTGACCCCAGTCGTATTATGACGTCCAAGTGGATACCACAGAATGACCTCTTGGGACATGAGAAGACCAAACTATTTATATCTCACTGTGGAAAGAATGGACAGTATGAAGCACTTTATCACGGAGTACCCATACTCTGTCTTCCTATATACGGAGATCAAGGTTATAACTCGGAAAGAATTCTAGTTAAAGAACTCGGTCTTCGTGCTGATATGAGGGCAGCTACAGCGACGAGCTCGTCTATGATGAAACAAATCATCTATGAGGACAAATATGCAAGAAATATGAAGAAAGCTTCACGTCTATACAGGGAACTGTACAAAAATCCAAGGAACGAATCAGCTTTCTGGTTCGATCATGTGATGAAATATGGAGGATCCTATATGAGGTCGTCAGGTCAGCAGATGCCTTGGTATCAACTCTATGTCTTGGATGTTATTGCGTTTATTACTTCCATTGTTATCTTCATCATATTCTTTGTGTATTTAGTTGTGAAACAGTGCTGTAAATTGTGTCGAGGCAAACAAGAGAAAAATAAAACTAAAAAAGAATAAAGTGATGCTACAGATTCGAGAAGATCAACAATTATATACAATAATATATGAATTCTTCAATAGTTTCATCATTTTCAATTATAAATATATTTATATACGGAATTTTCCAATATTGAGAATTGATTATTTGTTGTTTATTTACGTTCATTCTAATCAAACATTTGTTAATTACTTTTCCTCATATCTATAAGATTTGTACTCAAGAGCGTGAGTACAATGTGTGATGTGCTTGAAAGCTGTTAGGTTGTCCTGTTTTACACATTTCTGCTTAGCATATACGGAATGCAGGTACACATCTCTCTATATATATATACTATTCGTGTCCCGTTTGACAACATAAGGCATCTACAGAGATTTTCATTGTTGTCGTTATGGACAGGTCACCTGGCCAAGTCAAAAAGGAACGGCGTATGATTCCCACCAAATATAACATGCGCACTAGAGTGCACGATTGCGAAACATATGGGGAAATGTTGACATAAGAAAGAAAACTGGGTAAACAAGTTGTGTGAGAGAGAGGCGACGAACAGAGATTGTACAATATGGATGTGTTGAGAATTCAAGCGATATAACAACTGTGGTATTATAGAAACTGACAAACGGAGATGAACTTGGAGTTAACCCTTTCGCCCTGTATTATTTTGACCTCTGGGCGCATTTATTTTGCAATTCAAATTTAACATTCAATGTTAATTAGTTTAATCCTTTATAACTCTTGTACTGTTTCTCTAAAGTATGACATATTATATATTAAATTGTTGCTAATTGGATGTGGAATACATTAATATAATAATATTTTATATCAGGTGATAAATGTTTGAGATAATTAGATTATTGTAGCATGACTATTTTGAAAAAAACTATTATGATAAATGTTAAAAATGATAAAATGAGAAAATGATAAAAATATTTTTACTCTCCGGTTTGTATTACATCTTAATATTCATAGATGTTTCCAGAAGTAGTAGTTAAATGAAGATAATCCAAGTGCGAACATATTCTATAAGTTTCATCTAACTAGGTGCAGTAGTTTTATAATATTCACTTTTTAGTGCGGACATGTCAACAAATGGAATGTGGAACGCCCATTCTTTAGATGCAATTATTACATTAGACTTGCAACTATCGATACTGCATTTCATAAACAATCAAATATCATTATTACCATCAATTAAATCTTCTTCATTACTATCACAAGTTATAATTTGATCTAACAGTACTCAAGATTACTCTGTAAACATCGTCAGAAACATTAACGTTTAAAAAAAAAGTCTAGACTTGAATGCAATAATACACTACTTTCCCTCTTTCAAATCTTTGTTAAATGGAGATAGTAATGTACCTACATATATGTACTTTCCGTTTCTGAAGATTTTATTAACTTCAGTAAAGGGTTCTGAAGATACATTCGTTTCCGTGAACAGACATCCAAAAGCTGATATATCGGTTCTGCGACATCATGAACATTACTCTGAACCGATATATCGGCTCTGCAGTCCCGATGGGTTAATGTCGTACAGTATTACTGACTTCAGACAACGTGCAATTGAGAGGGAGAATTTGTAGCCATAACGAAGAACATTTTCGGGAGAACCTGAAGGACTAGAAAATTAGATTGTCGACAGCAATCTTATCAAACTGCATAATATTCCACATCGTTCAGTTTAGGGTTTGGATCTCCTTGTTTCGTTCCTGACGAGCACTGACCGGCAGAAGAATTACCATGACGAGGATTCTGACGAGAACGTACTTGCAGAAGAATAATTACCACTACGAGGGATTATAGATGGGACTGACTTGCAGAAGAAGAATTACCATGACGAGGGATTCCTTCTTCTTCTTCTTCTGCGATCAACTTTTGCTATGCGACTACTCCGGTATGTGTCATAAACAGGGCGGTGCGCTTGAGGTCTTCACCGGTTCCCCATAGTTTGTCTTGTAGTGTTGTTTCTGTGGCCAGATCTCCAATCTCTCACTACTCAGACTAGGCAGTCTTGCAGGATGTGCTCTGGGGACTGCTTGGTGCTCCACAGGTGCAGGCGCCGAGCCCCTGAGACCCATTCTGGGGAGGTGTGCTCTGAGACTGCAGTGTCCCGTTCTAAGTCTGAAGATTGTAGTCTGTGCTTTTCTGTTTAGTGTATTTATACTGTCGTGCTCTGGCCTGTATCCTCCATTTGTTTTTCTCCAGATCATTTTCCTGGATTGTTTCAAGAAGTCTTTGCTTCTGTAAACTTTGTGTTGGGTGTGTTGTGTTAGGCCCCCCAGCCTTTGCGGGGTTTGTCACCCTTTTTCGTTTCCTGGTATGCCACAGTGAGCTGGTATCCACTGTAAGACGAGTTCAGATTTTTTTGACAACAAGCTGATATTTTGCCGGATGTCCTGAATGAGCTTGTCTTGTCTGGGACTTGAGATAGCCTGGAGAACGGATCTTGAATCGCTAAAGACTGCAATTTTTTTTGCTGACACTTGCTGGTCGTTGAGAATCTGTATGGCTGCAAGAAGGGCTGTTGCCTCTAAAGTTGGCATGTTTCTCCCCCGCCAGAGAGTGTTTCTGTGTTCCTTGAGGGTGAGTGATGTTTCCCGCTGCCCCCCTTTCTGGTAGCATCTGTAGCTGAGCTATCTGGAAAAACATGTGTCCATGGGTGGGATATTGCTCTTAGCTTTTGGGAGTGAAATTTTTGCTCTGTCTCTGTATTTTTGGAGATTATTCCTGAGACTTCTAGGTTTTTTTGGCGTGTTTTGGCAATGTCGTCGGTATTATGGGCCCACATTTCTGGTCAGTTTCTAGTATATCTGTATGTTGCATATGAAATTCCTCAGATGGTTGGACTTTCCTTGCAAGTCTGTTTTTGTTTTCTCTGGAATTTTGTGTGTAGGGGGTGTTCTTTACCCTTTTAGTTTTTCAAACTGGGTGAGGGTTTTAAATTTTCTGCGGAGTTCTAGAGGCTCTATGTCTGCGGTTTTTTCCATTTCTACGATAGGACTGCTTTTCTTTTCCCCCAGAGTTATTTTTGCCATGTTTTGTACCTTGTCTAGTTTGTGTGTGTTTGTTTTGGGCTTTTGTGTCCAAGAGCGGGAGCCATATTCCATGATGGGTCTGACTGCTCCCGTGTAGACCTGCTTTAATATTTTTGAATTTGCGCCCCAGGACGCGCCAGCTAGTTTCTTCATCACAGCAAGTCTTTGTATGGCTTTTCTTTGAATTTGTCATGTTTGGCTTCCAGGTAAGTCTGCTGTCTAAGGTGATTCCAAGGAAGGTGGGTGTATCTGTTTGGGGTATTGTTTCATTTTCAAAATTTGGGATACTTTTTCCTTGTGGTGGAGGGGGAAAAAACAGTTGCTGTGGTTTTGTGTGGTAATTTTGAGTCCCCAGTTTTTTGTCCAGTTCTCCACTTTTTCCACTGTTTTGTAGTAGATAGGATTTTTTTTGAGTGTGTTCTGCAGCTGTCCAGATTGCGAAGTCGTCTGCATGTAGGCTGTTTGAGACCTTCTGTGGGCAGCATTTGGTGATGTCATTTATGTATATTAGGAATAGCGTTGGTGCTATACACTGCCCTGTGAACTCCTTCCTTATTTTTGCATCTTGCTGAGGTGGTCTATTTTTACTCTGGCTGTACGTTGGGAGAGAGGTTTTGATCCAGGAGAACATGTTGTGGGAGACTCCTGTTTGTAGGACTGTCAGCATTAGGCCATCGTGCCATACGTATCAAATGCCCGGGAGAGGTCAAAAATAGGCTGTTACTTTCTTTCTTTCCTGGAAGGCGTTTTCAATGTCCTGGGTGATGTGCTTCGTTGGTCCTCTGTGCTTCTGTTTGTCTGATCCGTCTGGGCGGGTGAGCAATGAGTTTGTTTCTAGGTACCATGTCAGTCTCCTGTTTACTAGCCTCTCCATCAATTTCCCTGCACAGCTGAGAAGGCTGATGGGTCTATAGCTCTTGGATCATTTTTGTCCTTGCCGGGTTCAGATGGGGTAGATGTGTGCCTCCTTCCAGGTTGATGGAACTTGACCTGTTTCCAGCTCGGGGTTGAAAATGCTGAGGAAAAACCCTTTTTGCCAAGAGGACCAAGGTGTTTGAGGAATTCTTTGGGAATTCCATCCGCTCCAGGTGCCTTTTTCTCCTTTAGTTTTTTTATTTGGTCTTCTAGCTCCTGCAGGAAAACATAGCTGTCATGTTGTCTGTTGGGATTAGGAGTCAATACTATTCAACAGTTGCTTTGACTGGTTTTTAACTTCCTTTTCTTGCCTGTTGAATTTGGACCCTTTACTTTCCAATTGATAGGTTCTAGCTAATAGGTCTGCTGCTCTGCCGGTGACAAATCCTGTGTCTGTGTGTAGCACAGTTTTGGTCCGTTCCGTCCTGTCACCCGTTTGGGTTTTTGTGAGGTTCCATAGTTTTTAGTGTCTTTCTTAGATTTAAGAGGCAGTTTTTTTTATGAGCTGTCTCTCATGCTTTTCTTCTTTTCTTTGGAAATGAGGATTCCCGATGAGAACTGACTTACAGAAGAAGAATTACCATGACGAGGGATTCCTGATGAGAACTGACTTGTAGAAGAAGAATTACCACTACGAGGGATTCCTGATGAGAACTGACTTGCAGAAGAAGAATTACCATGACGAGGGATTCCTGATGAGAACTGACTTACAGAAGAAGAATTACCATGACGAGGGATTCCTGATGAGAACTGACTTGTAGAAGAAGAATTACCACTACGAGGGATTCCTGATGAGAACTGACTTGCAGAAGAAGAATTACCATGACGAGGATTCCCGACGAGAACTCACTTGCAGAAGAAGAATTACCACTACGAGGGATTCTAGACGGACCCGACCAAGTGATATCAAACGAATTTCGACCACGGGGATTTTACTGAATTCATGAGTTATCACACTAGAAGGAACAGAGCCGTTATCAACTAAAGGAACAGAGCCAGTTATCACACTAGAAGGAACAGAGAGTTATACACTAGAAGGAACTGAGCCAGTTATCACACTGGAAGGAAAGAGCCAGTTATCACACTAGAAGGAACAGAGCCGTTTTCACACTAGAAGGAACAGAGCCAGTTATCACACTAGAAGGAACAGAGCCAGTTATCACACTAGAAGGAACAGAGCCAGTTATCACACTAGAAGGAACTGAGCCCTGTATGTTTCTTGTATCCAGAACAGTATCTTATCAATTACCAACGGTTGATACTGTAACGACATCAGACTAATTTAACAACCTAGTAATAAGACATGGGTCAATGACTAGTAGCTGATACCAGAAATCTAATAGACAGATGTGATCACACCTGTTTATCTACCTGGAGAATAAAAGTATGTGTATTAGGGTGATCATTTTTCCTGAAGAGACTGAGGAAAGTTGCTATTTTTTTTCTGAAATTCAGAAAATGGAATTGTACTGAATTCTTTCTGTTGAAAATTTAAATATGTGTACCTTTGGATGCTGTTAACACTAATTAACTTGATTTTCTTAATTTAAAAACTTAAGACAAAGGTCTTATCTTATCTTAACCACATTACTGAAACGTCGTGGGGGGAGTTAGTTTTCTATCTTGTGCCCGTGTGTTGCGCTTGACGTTGTCAGTCTGTGCTTGACGTTGTCGGTCCATGCTTTCGCAGGGACTCTGAGATGTTATCTATCCATCGTGTTCTTGGCCTGCCTCGTGCTCTGCACATTCTGCGAATATTTGAGCATTCTTCTTTAAAAATTTATTTCAAATGTCTCCAGCTTGTGTATGATGTTGTGTGTGTTTTTCCCGCATTCATTCAATCAATCAGTGCCATGCCTGGGCGAGGCGATCATGTTCCTCCACAACTCTCTTGCTTGGTGCATGTAATCAGTTCTGACGTCGATATTTTGTTGAACCATGATACGGCCATCCAACATCTTCCCTCTGCTTCCACGATCTCTCCTTCCCCGAATTTACCTAGTCACCAAATGTCTAACCTTCATTGCATTATATGTCCGAAGAACCTTGATTGTCGGATTCTTATTCTTTTGATAAGGTTTCTTTGTGTGCAGATCTGATTTAAAACCTCCACGTTTGTTTTCTTTGCTCTCCATGGAATTCTCAACATTCTTCTGTAAAACCACATCTCTGTGGCTTAATGATCGTATTGATTGTTTGTTCAGTGTCCATGATTGCTGCCAACATAAGTATTGGTTCAATAGCATTGGGGTACTGTTTCGCAGTCATTGGTAGTGAGTTCACGCATAGTGTGTTCTTTTTATTTTTATAAAAGCTGCTTTCGTTTGAGCTATTCTACCCTAATCTCTGCTTACATCTGATGTTAGGAATGTTCCTAGATACTTGAATCGATGGACTTGTTTCAGTGTTGTGTTATTTATTTTGATATTGCATGTTGGTGTTTCTTGTTTCTTGGAGACAACCTTAACCTCTGTTTTCTTTATATTCATGCTTAATCCTATCTTTTCACTGTATTCATTACTGTATAATAATACTCACAAGACACTGCTTCTATACATTTTAAGTTTTGTTTTAAGGTTTAATCTTTGGTTTTCCAGATTTTGTTGAGCATGGCGACAGTTTTGATTCTTGCAACATATTCTTTTCCGAATCATCATCCTGCGATGATATACTTCCCAGGTATACACAATCTTGAACTTTCTCTATGATTTCATTTTGTAATATAATTGGGTTTTTTTACTGCTGGTTACTCCTCATTACTTTAGTTTTCGCAATATAAATAAGTTCTATTGCTTAATCGGTTCTGGAAAGTGTATCTATTTTCGTTTCAGCATCCTTGTATCAACTGGCTAAAAGACTAATATCGCCTACATACTTCAAAACTTCCAGTATCGAGATAAGTGTCCATCGAATGTCTCTGTTGTTATCCGCTATGGTTTACCTCATCAGTCAGTCTATGGCAAGGTTTAATCAGAATGGTGAAAAACATATCACTGTTCAACTCTTGTTTTGACACTGAAGCACTGTCAGATTGTTATAGTCTGTCCATTAATTCGTGAGCACGTTTGAAATTGATTTTCTCGAAAACTACCTGTGGATCTCAGTGATTTTTTTGCATGCAGCCTTAGAATATCCATGACGCTAAAATAAAGCTAACCAGTAGTCCATAGATGCTACGGATTTTGCACATCGGCGAATTCCTTTGATCTTTATGACAATTGCAAATACGGGGGCTCAAATTTTAGATTTTACAGTAATCCCTAGAATTTGTCCATGTCAATTCTATTCATAGGTGTATCTCCATATTAACTTGATAGGTCAAGTAATTAAGTGTGTTGCCCTTTATGTGCAATCGTGAACTTGGATACAATATGCAACAGTTAGTCCTCCCTTCGGTCACCATTAGACCCCAGGGTGTCTTAACTTCG
Source organism: Arion vulgaris (assembly GCA_020796225.1). Classification (NCBI taxonomy): domain Eukaryota; kingdom Metazoa; phylum Mollusca; class Gastropoda; order Stylommatophora; family Arionidae; genus Arion; species Arion vulgaris. Next base: position 20,140,385 of record CM036771.1, read on the forward strand.
CCACAAATTGTATGATGGTAGACGCATTTGGATATGGAAATGTATACGTTGCTATTTCTCAGTCTGTAATCAAAATATGATTTGTATCATCCCGAATCTGACGATTCCATGAGGTTGATAATTGTTACTGGCTGGACAAATTATAATCCATCTCGGTGCCAGTACTCGTCTTCCTCTCGGAGCACATGTTCAACACACTTCTTCCAGAACTGCATGTCTATCATTGAGAGGGACTCACGTGTCAGAACTTCAACATCACACATTTTAAACGTCCTGTTCTGTTCGGCAACTTGCCCTTTTACTTTAGCCCAGACAAGCTCTATCGGATTGAGGTGAGCATGATATGGAGGTAGTCGCAAAGACGTGTGGCCGTATTCCGCAATGATTTTGTCAATATGAAACACCTTTGTCTTATTTGTCATCCTCACCAGGTGCAACAACTCGTGTTTCAAATATGTATCATCGAAGCTGACATTTTCCTTAGCAAGCCAAGTCCTAATTTGATCTTTTGTATTTGATGCAGTTGGTACTTTGTCTTCCGCTGATACTGCGTTGTGATAGGATGCATTATCCATTACCAAGCATGATGGTCTGTTTAGAATTGGAAGTAGATCTTTCTCCATCCAGTGCCTGAAAATATGTCCATTCATTTCTGTGTGGTAGTCCCTACCGTCGGTACTTTTGATTGGAAAATAAGTCCAGCGTCATGGACAAGACCTTCTTCACTGCTTCCTGCATGTGTTAGTATAATACGCTGGCCTTTGCTGCTTGGTATTTTTCTTTTCCGTTCACCGTCTACTGATTGCCATTCTTTAGCATTGGTGTGGTGAGCATTGACCCAGGATTCGTCCAAATATACAATATCATAGCCTTGCCTCCACCGCTCACGGATCTGCCTCAGGTATTTACTTCGGGCAGCAATTAAATGTGGCTTTTCACAAATAATATTCCTGCCGCCTATAGTTTTTCTGAAGGTGAAGCCGGCGCTCTTACAATTTTCCATAGAGTACTTTTAGAAATGTCTATGCTGCAATCTGATTGCAGTTTTAATTTCAGTTTCCTGAGAGTAACAAGTTGATTTGTCGCAAACATTTTCAAGAGCTCCCGTCTTATGACATCTATGTCAAAGTCGTCAATTGTTCTTTTCCTTCTTTGCTTGACATTAGTGCACTTTGTGTCCCGTTTAATCCATCGGGAAAAGGATTCTCTATTCAGACCAAGCGCCAGTTGCGTTCGTTTCTCAGGTTATGAATATCGCAATATAGATGACCTCTCTTAGATTCCCTACGGAAGTGTTGGTATAGTAAAACTGTAACCTTCTGCATTGTTATAAATGTGCACTTCAGACTCATTATGAATGTGATACCAATGTCAGTTTTGATAAGCCAACAAATATGATACAATAATAACATAATAGCCGTCCATCGCAAGCGATGATGACAACAATCTCAGACGTGTACTGTTGCACCTCTCTGGTGTGCGGAGGTGACTGTAGAGTCCAATCCTAGAACAGAATCCCCGACCACAGGTGGGCATACATGATCAAGGTTAGACATGTGCGTGTTGTGTGCTCTGTCTTTCGCGCTGCTCGTTTTCTCTGTGACTCAACAATACGATGATTATCAGCTATTCGGGTTCCTCTTTTTGTTGTTACAGCGCCACATTTGGCGATCTTGCGCAAGGATTCCCAGCACGTATTGTCTATATCGAAGCATTTCAGAGACACTTTAAGAGTGTCTTTAAAGCGTTTTTTCTGTCCACCAGCTAAACGTCTGCCCCTTCAAGCTCGCCATACATCAACTGTTTTGGGATGCGTTTATCAGGCATTATGCGTTTATGATACAATAGCTTCATACAAATAGCGAGATACACCTATAACTATACAACGGTATCCCAATTATAACGTCATATGCTTTCCGCTTTCAAAGTCGACTGGGTTAGGTGCACGGGATTTCCTGAAATTGTTGTTTACTCACGATATTTCAATGTTACCATAATGTATTTTAGAACAACGCGTCTGTGTACCGTAGATCTGTTACTATTGTGTACAATCCGGTGAGGTTGATTTTAATATAACCTGAAGAAGAAATATTTCAAACTACATACATCAAATTTTCTTGGAAAAAAATATTTCTCTAGCGTCATGGATATTCTAAGGCTGCTTGCAAAAATCACCGAGATCCAACTGGTAGTTTTCGAGAAAATCAATTTCAAACGTGCTCAGGAATTAATGGAAAGACTATACTAACCTGCTGCCTTGTAGGTCGGCAGGGGACAGCCAAAGGCTAATGGAGAGTGTACCCAGTAAACGATGGGTGAATTCGGACACGTCGCCGAAGGACAAGCACTAGAGCTCAAAATGGTACTGAAGATGTGACGTGAAAAGTCTTGACTAATGTTGTTTATATATCACAATAAAAATAATAAAAATGACCACAAAGAACGAACGCGAGAGAGAGAGAAAGAGAAAGAGAGATGATTACTGCAAACTACCTGACACTGAAAGTCTGCATTAATGTCATGTGTAAATAATGCCAATGCATAATAGTATAATAAATAAACAAGAGATTTCAAACATATTTAATATTTCTTAAGTGTGTCGGTATTGAAGATGGACACGTTTTGAGCTCTAGGTCACAATATATACATACATTGTGGCATCAGTTTTACACAGCGATATCTTTATTCTCTGAATTAAAGCATGCAATAACGTGTAGTGGTCCCGTGTTTCTCTTGGAAGAACCTTGTTCTTTGTTACACAAAATGACTGACATATTTAGTCGTAGTCATACAACATGTCTTTACCGACTGATTAACTTAAAGCACAGATGTTGAACATACAATATCTCTTGTCACAAACCCTGTTGGTATATATATGAAGTTTATTGTCTTTCAAATCTCATGCCCGTTTGAACAGCTGTGAGCCCGAAGTCATTTAAAGTAAAGAGGTGATATTTTGCATATGCCATCATGACATTGCGAGGAAATAATTGCAATGAAAACAAACAGCTGGTTTTCACTTTAGCTTATATGCGGTATTTCTCTCTCTCTCTCTCTCTCTCTCTCTCTCTCTCTCGCGCGCGATCCCGCCTATATGCGGTATACAAAAACATCAAACATGAACTAGACATACATTTGAAACGCTAACAGTAGCTTTAATTCTGTTATTGGTTTGTAATTTAAAAAACCCCAATACCCACGTGTATTTAGTGTTTTTTCATTATTTGCCGGAAGACCAAAAGTACTTACCATTGAACGGACAAGTTACGTTTGGTTTTCAAAGGTCATTTCAATAGCCCTCATTTCTGTCATAGACGTGGGATCTTTACAATGAGTTTACGAGTACATTTTGTGACACTGCAAAGCATCACAATGAAGATGTATCAATATTATTGTAGAGAAGCTAAGCGTGGCAATCTTTATCGTTGCATTTCCAACCCTGAGCAAAGGGCAATGCACTCTTTGGGAGTAAATCAACGTACATGCAATCGCTGGATCCAATAATTTTCAAGTACTTGTGCAATGCAACCAAGAACGCAAGGTAGAAAGAAAGTCGTAAATAGTTTTGATAGAGAGCTTATTCAAAGAGAATTGTGTCGAATGTTTGAATTGAAAGAAACAATGACATTAATTAAATTAAAGATGGGGCTTAGAAAGAACAACGACATCGATGTGTCGAAATCTACATTATGGAGAGTTGTTTAGGGGAGGAGAGGGGGAGCAGGCTTCACATTTAGAAAATATGCCGGCGGAAGAAACATCATCTGTGAGAAACCGCATCTAGTTGTGATGAGAAGCAAATATTTGCGTCAAGTTAGAGAAGTGCGTCGATGAAACTATGACATTGTGTATTTAAATGAAATATAGATTAATGCTCACCACACCAATGAAAAAGAATGAGTCATCAGATGGAATGATTAAGAGATTAGTACCAAGTGTCAAAGGGCAGTGTTTAATAATTGCATATGCAGGCAGTAGACAAAATGGGATGTTGAAGAATGCTGAACTCTTATTTGTTTTGAAATCCACCGATAATCGGGACTACCACACTGAAATGAACGGTCACATATTTTAAGAGTGGATTGAGAAAACTAGACTTCGGACATTAGATAGGCCCTCTTAACTGACAATGCATCATATCACAATGTAGTGGCACAAGAAAGCAAAGTTTGGACGTCGTCTGGTAAAAAATATGCAATATATATTTGGCTCACAAAGGAACACATTCCATTTAGTAAAATGTGCCTAAAACCAGAGTTACTGTCCATTGTAAAGGAGAAACACAAGACAAATATCTTTTATATTGACAAGTCTTCTTCTTCTTCTTTGCGTTCGTTCTTTACGACCAATTTTAATCACTCTTTGTGATTGGCCTGATCTTTACCAAGAACGTTTATACGTTGAACATTGGTTTGGTAGGCCCCTAAATGCATAGACTTCTACATGTTTAGGACATGTGCATCCGATTTCAGCCAATATATATTGACAAGTAATAGAGGAACACGGTCACTGATGTTTGAGACTGTCACCTTACTTTTTTTTTTCGATCCAGAAACACTTGAGCTTTCAGCTCATTGGCTCGGTGCCATGGACATTGTAACCCTTCGGTTCGGTGCCACGAACACCGTAAATCTGGGGAACCTGTGGTTATTCTGCCAGACCGCGTAATTGAACCCGCACTCACAGAGGGCTAGTCACGCGTAATCCAACGAGCTACGATATTACCATTCACACTTAAATCCAATAGAACTAATATGGGCGAAAGTGAAAGGACAAGTGGCAGCCGACAATAAAACATTGAAACTATGCGATGTTAAAGAACTTACTTATGCCGCCCTCTCAAAGATAGACAAAGATTATTGAGCTGCATGTGATGATCATGTAAAAGAAGAGGAACAGAACTATTGGCTAAAGGATGGTTTAGGATTCGTTCAGCTGAGAGCAGTCATAAATCTGTTAAGACTCGTCAGACTCTGAATGAGGTTGTAAGTAGATTATATACTGTGTTGCCCAGAAAGTCAATACAAGAAATCTGTTATTGAATAAATATGTTTGCATGAGATTGTCATAAGTGTACACATCTGGCCCTTATACTGACCTCTTAACATGACAACTGTATCGAAATGAAGGTACCAGTTGAAGTAAAATCATTTACTTTTGTATGATTTCCACTCTCGTGACAAAAGTGGATGCACCTATGACTTAATAAAAGTGTAAAACTGTTCATTTTGCTGTAAATTCTAATTTGCGATACCATAATAATTATTAGGTAGTCAAAGATCAAAGACAATTGATGTTTCAATAAAAAGGCAATACCTACATAAATTTAAATCATATATTCATAATTATATTGAAAATCGAACACCACATGCAAAATTACGTTGTATTTCACGCAAGGGTTATTGAGATATTAGAATAAGTTTGATGGCACGAGATTTGAAACGCACTATAGTAGACTTCAAGAGTGCTAGAAATACATGGAATGTTTACCTGACAGAGGGTACTACTTCCTGGATGTCGTGTCTCATTAGAACGGGCACTGATAGGGTCAAGAACTGCATTATTCAAAATGTATTTACTAAACACATATACACCAGTATTTAAGGGGCTGTATTAATTAATTAATTAATTAATTAATTAATTAATTAAAATTAGTCCGAGGTGACAGAAGCAACGATCAACAAGCGCTACAGAGACATATAACAGGTATGTATGTGATTATTTTGTTGTGAATATAAATGTAGGATAATTAGATATGTACAACGTATTACTTTAACAATATACAAACTAAATCAGAAGGATTGACTTTATTGCACCGGGTTTTACTTCATATGGTTCGGTTCCTCTTAGCAGAACTGACACGAAACCTGACGAGAGTTTTGCAGAAAACACGAAATCCGTAGCTCATGCATCAATCTTAGGGAATTTGGAAAAACTTCACTTGTAAAAACAGCGGAGCAATCCAGATTCGAACACACGGTCTTCGGAACGCATGGCAATGACTTAACCACTTAGCACAATATAGGATGATCTGGGAGAGCAGACATTATCATCATTTCTTGATGAAACCAATACTTGTTATATTTCGTGTTATCAATTATATGTTGTTCTCGTCTAATATGTGTGCTATTGTCTAACAATTGAGGTAATTTGACATACGAGAAATGAAGAAATATAAATGAAATTAAGGACTGAGACCATCATGGAAGGAGGCATACCGGCAAAGAGAAGAAGAGAAAGACCACGGAAAAGATGGATTCAGGATTTTTTTTTTCGATCCAGAAGCACTTGAGCTTTTCAGCTTTTCGGCTCGGTGCCATGGACATCGTAACCGTTCGGTGCCACGAACACCGCAAATCTGGGGAATCTGTGGCTTTTTCTGTGGCAAAGTTCTGCTCATGACAAGCTATTTGATGATGATGATGATGATAGTCTAACATGTTCTATCGTTTAATATATGTGGTATTGTCTAAAAAATGTGTTATCATCTAATAAACGTGTTATCGTCTAATTATATGTGTTATCGTATAATATATGTGTTAACGTCTAATATATGAGTTATCACATTATGTAAATGTTATTAATGCATGTATGTGGTATCAAGTAATGACAGTGTTTACTTACGATATATAATTTATACGTTAGATATCACTTATATGTTATCATTGTATGTATTATCAATTGCATATGTTATCAGTCATACGTTTAATACAAATACTACTCAGACCGTTATCTTCGCTGTTAGAACAAACGTCTGCGGGGGATTCACAGACTGAAATGGTACAGTAGCAGATACAGACCTGTGTGTATAGGGAATGGTCACATGATGACCAAGATCAGGAAGAGTAAATGGCGATGCGTCTATGGTGTAAGATCTTGCGGAATAAACAGTTCAGTGTCACTGTCAGGAACACTTTAGTGGAGCCCGTCAGGGAAACGGAGAAGAGGGTGTCTCAAACAGACCTGGAGAAGTTATCTTCTTGAGGTACTGAAAAATGTCGGATTATCCTGGAGAAAATATAAAGATAACGTCTAGAGACCAGGGAAAGTGGATGACAACTGGTTATGCCTTATACTCCACGAGGAGCGTAGAGCAATAAACAAAAACCGTTTAAAATATTGAGTTGTAGACATGTGTAACATGTACACACACACCACATCTGTTCGAGAGAAATTTACGATCACTGTTTCAATACAAATCTCTAATGCATTGAAAACAAATCTTCCCCAGTTATGTAATCTTTATTTGCTTGTGTTTTTGTTTGACATTGCGCAATAATAGATACATATTAATTATTCTTTGTAGTTAGCGGTTTGTATGTGAATATAGCCGTAAAACATCCTGACATTGTTCAACTTGACATAGAAGACAGTATAATCTAATGCCTAACACTTATTATTAATACACTTATCTATCTTCTCAGATCAAGACAATGGAGTATAAAAGCCTCCTTTCTATTGCAGTCATCATTGTTACAGTCATAAAGACAACTAACGCCAAAACTGTTGTATTTTATCCTCCTCCTCTCACCAGCTACATCATCTACCACGCAAATGTAGCCGAGGCGTTGGCGAGTTTTGGCCATGACGTGTGGTTGTGTGTCCCACAAACCCTTGTCGAAAAAGGGTTGGTGAAAGACAAATCTATCAAAATCCTTGAATATGGGGAGCATTTGGGAGACCTGGAGAAAAAGATCTATGAAAGCTCATAGGTTCCTTGATAGGTTCTGGGCAGGGGAAGCTTCACAAGAAATCTACGCCATGTACATAGCTGGTATAGAGTTTGGCAAAATAACTAATGTTATTTTATCTGACAAGACTTTTATTGACAATATAAGAAATCTGAAAGCTGATTTGTTTGTTTTAGAGTCTATGCCCTTTAATATAAACATGATTGTACTGCCTTACATGTTGGACATTCCCTACGCCCTCATTGGAACAAAGCATGACGTGGTATTGTCAAAAGTTCCATACAGTCCTGAGAGGCCAATTTTTCCTGGAGACAAATTCAGTGACAAAATGGCATTTTTTCAGAGGTTACAATGTTTTCTTCTCTACATAGCTCGCATAAATTTTGACTTGTTCTATGACAGTAGTTTTGTTTCACGATTTGCTCCACATAAACCATACAGGTCTATCAATGAACTAGCAGCGAATGCTGAAGTTTTCATTGCTGAAATCGACCACATATTGGACTACCCTAGAACAGTGTTACCCAACACGAAACTTGTAGGTGGATCATCTGCATCTCCTGCCAAACCACTGGTAGGAGAGTTCAAGAAATTTGTAAACGAATCTAAAAATAGTATCATCGTATTTACCTTTGGAGGTTCTGTAGTTAATTTACCCCCATATATCACGTCTAAAATGATTGCAGCTTTTAAACAACTTGATCTTGGAGTTGTGTGGAAAGTTAATATTACATCACCTGACCCCAGTCGTATTATGACGTCCAAGTGGATACCACAGAATGACCTCTTGGGACATGAGAAGACCAAACTATTTATTTCTCACTGCGGTAAAAATGGACAGTACGAGGCACTTTATCACGGAGTGCCTATACTCTGTCTTCCTATATACGGAGATCAAGGTTATAACTCGGAAAGAATTCTAGTTAAAGAACTCGGTCTTCGTGCTGATATGAGAGAAGCTAGAGTGGACGAGCTCGCGTCTATGATTAAACAAATCATCTATGAGGACAAATATGCAAACAATATGAAGAAAGCTTCACGTCTATACAGGGAACTGTACAAAAATCCAAGGAACGAATCAGCTTTCTGGTTCGATCATGTGATGCAATATGGAGGATCATATATGCGGTCGTCAGGTCAGCAGATGCCTTGGTATCAAATCTATGTCTTGGATGTTATTGCGTTTATTACTTCCATTGTTATCTTCATCATATTCTTTGTGTATTTAGTTGCGAAACAGTGCTGGAAATTGTGTCGAGGCAAACAAGAGAAAAATAAAACTAAAAAAGAATAAAGTGATGCTACAGATTCGAGAAGATCAACAATTATATACAATAATATATGAATTCCTTCAATAGTTTCCTTCCTTTTCAATTATAAATATATTTATATACGGGATTTTCCAATATTGAGAATTGGTTATTTGTTGTTTATTTACGTTCATTCTAATCAAACATTTGTTAATCAATTTTCCTCATATCTATAAGATTTGTAATCAAGAGCGTTAGTACAAAGTGTGATGTGGTTGACATCTGTTATGCTGTCCTGTTTTACACATTTCTGCTTAGCATATATGGAATACAGCGTACACATCTCTTTATATACTATTCGTGTCCCGTTTGACAACATAAGGCATCCACGAGAGAACGACAACAATGGAAATTGTTGGGTAAGGTAAATACAAAACGATATGGCATTGAGGAGATGGAGATACGCTTAGAGGGGACGGTAGAAAACAAGATGGCAAGAGGATGACAGAGATACGCTTGGAAAGGAAAATAGAAAGCAATATGGCAAGGGAGAGAAAGAGATACACTTGGAAGGGAAGGTACAATGCAGGTGAGCAAGGGGGAGAAAGAGATACAATTGGAAAGGAAGGTTCAATGCAGGTGAGCAAGGGGTGAAAGATACAATTAGAAGGGAAGGTTCAATGAGGTGGCAAGCGGGGAGAAAGATATACACTTGAATGGGAAGGTAGAAGAGCAAGGGGAGACGATACACTTGGAGGGCAAGGTACAATGCAGATGAGCATGGGGGAGACAGAGGTACAATTGTAAGGGAATGTGCAGGACAGAAGAGCAAGGGACGAAAGAGATACACTTGGAATGGAAGTTAGAAAGCAGGATGAAAAAGCGGAGAAAGACTAACACTTGGAGGCGAAGGTAGGATGGCAAGAGAGAGACAGAGATACAATTGGAGGGGAAGGTGCAATATAGGTGGGCAAGGGAGAGAACAAAGGTACACATTGAAGGTTATATACAATACAGTTGGTAAAGGTGGGGGAGGGATGAAAAGGTACACTTGGAAGGTAAGGTACAATACAGATTGGCAAGGGGAAGACTGAGGTACACTTGGAAGGTATGGTACAATACAGATTGGCAAGGGGAAGACTGAGGTACACTTGGAAGGTAAGGTACAATACAGATGGGCAAGGGGAAGACTGAGGTACACTTGGAAGGTATGGTACAATACAGATTGGCAAGGGGAAGACTGAGGTACACTTGGAAGGTATGGTACAATACAGATTGGCAAGGGGAAGACTGAGGTACACTTGGAAGGTATGGTACAATACAGATGGGCAAGGGGAAGACTGAGGTACACTTGGAAGGTATGGTACAATACAGATTGGCAAGGGGAAGACTGAGGTACACTTGGAAGGTATGGTACAATACAGATGGGCAAGGGAAGACGAGGTGACACTTGGAAGGTATGGTACAATACAGATGGGCAAGGGGAAGACTGAGGTACACTTGGAAGGTATGGTACAATACAGATTGGCAAGGGGAAGACTGAGGTACACTTGGAAGGTATGGTACAATACAGATGGGCAAGGGGAAGACTGAGGTACACTTGGAAGGTATGGTACAATACAGATGGGCAAGGGGAAGACTGAGGTACACTTGGAAGGTACAATACAGGTGGGCAAGGGGAGACAGAAGTACACTTGGAAGGTACAATACAGGTGGGCAAGGGGGAGAGAGAGGTACACTTGGAAGGTCATGGTACAATACATGTGGGCAAGAAGGAGACAAAGGTACACTTGGAAAAGAAAGTTAGACAGCAGGAGGGTTAAGGGGTAGTCAGAGATACACTTAGAGGGGAAACAGTAGGTGCACCGACAGGCAAAAACCTGTCAGAATATACCGTCAACGCAAAAAACCAAACAACTTGGTAGAGCACGATTACATTCGATGTGGTGACGGCCTTGTGTGTGCTTGTTTTAAGACACTTTGTAAGCTGACATTCATTTTCGTAAGGTTGTTCTTGATTTCGTCGATACACCTTTTGCGTGGTCTTCCTCTTGCTTTGTACTCATACTTTTATGTGTGGCTCTCGTGGTAGGCGATAGCACAAACTGACTCCGCTAAACAAACTGACACCGCTAGAATTTAACAAAACTGAAGTCCTAGAACAAATTCAAGTTGCTAGAACAAACATAATGAACCCTAGAACAAATTGAAGTTGCTAGAACAAACATAATGAAGCCCAGAATAAACTGAAACTGTTAGAAAAAAATAGAATCGTTAGAATAAACTGGAGTCCCTAAAACAAAATGAAGCTACTAGAACTGGAACTGCTAGAACAAACTGGAGTCACTAGAACAAACTGAAGTTGCTAGAACAAACTGAAGTTGCTAGAACAAACTGAAGTTGCTAGAACAAACATATGTGAAGTCACTAGAACAAACTGGAGTCACTAGAACAAACTGAAGTTGCTAGAACAAACTGAAGTCACTAGAACAAACTGGAGTCACTAGAACAAACTGAAGTTGCTAGAACAAACTGAAGTTGCTAGAACACACACATGTGAAGTCACTAGAACAAACTGAAGGCACTAGAACAAACTGAAGTTGCTAGAACAAACTGGAGTCACTAGAACAAACTGAAGTTGCTAGAACAAACATATGTGAAGACGCTAGAACAAACTAACGTGAAATATTTGTCAAATTATTGTGCACGAACCATGTTGGTATATAATGAAGTGTATTATAATAGACTTCAAGAGTGTTAGAAATAAATTAAATGTTTACCTGACAGGTGGTACTATGACCTGGATGTCGTGTTTCATTAGAACGGACATTGATACGGTCAAGAACTGTATCGTCCACAATGTATTTACTTAAGCCCGTGTACACTTGGCACCAGTATTTAAGGCAGTTGTAATTAATTAATTAAAATTGGTCTGAGGTGACAGTAGAAACGAACGATCAGCGAGCGATACAGGAACATATAACAGGTATGTATGTGATGTTTTGTTGTGAATATAAAAGTATGATAATTAAATGATATGGACAAGTATTTAAAAAGTTAATTGCATATCCTTTACATGACTTTGCGAATCAACCCCAGCTTTTTAACGCTGTTTGTGATTTGTGTAGGCATTATTACGTTCAGTAGTTTGCCATTACTTTCTGAACGGGTGGTGCCATAGTCTTTTTGCAACCAAACAATTTGCAACCGCAGCGTGATTCGAACTCAGAACGTCGGGGCTAATAGACCGAGTCACTATCCCCTAAGTCACAGACGCCACCAGGACAACGTATTACTTAAACAATATAGAATCTAAAACCGAAAGCTTGACTTCATTGCACCGGGTTTTACTTCATAAAGTTCAGTCTCTCTCCGCAGAAATGACCCGACACCTGCAAAAAAAGACAAACTTTGTAGATACGGCAATAATCCTAGGGGTCTTTGGAAAAGTTCACTTGTGAACAGAAAGACGCGGTCCAGATTCCAAGCCACGACCGTTGGAAGGCAGGGCAAGAACGTAACCACTTAGCACAATATGGGGTGATTTCGATGAGCAGACATTATCACCATTTCTTGATGAAGTCAATTCTGGTTATATATCTTGTTATCGTTTGTTTTTTCGATCCAGAAGCACTTGAGCTTTTCAGCTCTTCGGCTCGGCGCCATGGACATCGTAACCCTTCGGTTCGGTGCCACGAACTACGTAAATCTGGGGAATCTGTGGTTTTTCTGCCATCCCGCGGAATTGAGCCCGCACAACAGAGGGATAGTCACCCGTAGTCCAACGCGCTACGAACACGCATGGCAGACGGGCCTTGTTATCGTTTAATTATATGTTTTATCGTCTAATATATCTTGTTACGGTCTAATATATGTTGCTATCGTTTAATAAATCTTGTTATCGTCTAATATGTACGTTGTTATTGTCTAATATATGCTGTTATTGTCTCTCTCTCTCTCGTGATCACCGTCCAGACCGATGTACCAGATTTCACCATAAATCATATGGAAATCTGATTCATGCAGCCTAAGCATTGATGTGTTTCGTCACATCTTCGGTACCACTAGGTGCTCTAGTGCTTATCCTTCGGCGATGTGTCCGGTTTTAGCCAGCATTTACTGGGTTCGCTCTCCGTAAGCCTTTGGCTGTCCCCAGCCGACCTGCAAGGCAGCAGGTGCTGTTATGGTCTAATATATATGTTGCTATTGTTATAGTACCGGGCTTTTTTGGTACTATAGTAGTAGTAGTTATTTATGAGAGTAAGGTATCTAAATTGTTTGTAGCTGTGATCTTTGATGCCGTTGTTCTTTTAGTGTAGTCAAGGCTTTTGGTCCGAGTGGCTTTCGCTATTGTTGTAGTTTAGTTTAGACATAGTTCCCACTTTGGATGTTAATTCGCCGTAGTTTCCAATTTTCTAATTGTTTATATGTCTCTGTGGTCTACTTGATTATTTATTCATAACCTTCCACCTGGATCATCTGTTATACTTTCCGATTTGTGGTTGATTTCATGGTTTCATTTAGTCCTGAAGATGTTCCATTGGACTATTGTGTATTCCTGTACAACGTTTCTTTCATACAATTATAATATAATAACCAACAGCTATGATGGGTTCATTTCTTGTACATTTTATTTGATGTTAGATAGGTGGACAAGACACCAAGCACGTCCGTACATCTTTGTCTCTCCTATGTTTACTAACTGTTACTAGCAACCGTTACTCAAAATCATCACTCCCTAGCTACACAATTATTTGATGTTAGATAGGTGGACAAGATACCAAGCACGTCCGTCCATCTTTGTCTCTTCTATGTTTACTAATTGTTGCTACCTCGTCACTGCACTACGTCGATTGGTTTTTACTACGTCATTGTCTCGTTTTAGTGTTACCCTCTGCTTAGAGAGTAACCACAGTCTGCTAATAAAATATATCTAAATATATATATAAACTACACACTAAAGATAACTGTCTGGTTCATGAGCTGCCACCTGGGAGGCTATAACACTATCTTCTAATATAAGTTGTTATCTTCTAATATATGTTATCTTCTAATCTTCTTCTTCTTTGCGTTCTTTTTATGACCAATTTAATGGCTCTTTTGTGATATGTCTGATCTTTGCCAAGAACGTGTATACGTTGCACATTGGTTTGTAGGCCCCTAAACGCATAGACTTCTAAGGTTTAGGACATGCATCTGATTTCACCAAACCTCCTATGAGTCGCCTCTCTACGACATGCTTGGCAGGTAACAGTGGTTCTATTCTTTACATCCTAAATTTAGGCCCGGTTACCACTCGGGCGGTCTTCTAATATATGTTGTTATCTTCCAATATATTTTGTTATCTTTTAATATATATTGCTATCTTCTAATACATATTGTTATCTTCTAATATATTTGATATCACTTTCAGTAAATGGTATTAATGCATGTATGTGGTATCAGGTAATAACTGTGTTGATAATTGGTGTTCTGGTCTAAATATAAAAGGTAATAGATGGGGTGAATAATAGACAATTGATCAAGTCATAGTCCACACCCACACACCTCTACTAATTATAGTAGACTAGCAGTGATAGAAATATTACATTATTCACAGCCTATGGTATGTATGTGGTTTGTATGTGACTGAGAACTTGAAACATCATTACATTGTTCAATTTGATATAGATGAAAGTATAATCTAACGTCTAACACTTACTATTAATACACTTATCTATCTTCTTAGATCAAGACAATGGACTATAAAAGCCTCCTTTCTATTGCAGTCATCATTGTTACAGTCATACAGACAACTAACGCCAAAACTGTTGTATTTTATCCTCCTCTCCACCAGCTAACCATCTACCACGCAAACGTAGCCGAGGCGTTGGCGAGTTTTGGTCATGACGTGTGGTTGTGTGTCCCACAATCCCTTGTCAAAAAAGGTTTGGTGAAAGACAAATCTATCAAAATCCTTGAATATGGGGAGCATTTGGGAGACCTGGAGAAAAAGATCTATGAAAGCTCAAACATCCTTGACAGGTTCTGGGCAGGGGAAAATCTACACGAGCTCTATGGCTTGTACATAGCCGGTATAGAATTTGGCAAAATAGAAAATATTATTCTATCTGACAAGACTTTTATTGACAATATAAGAAATCTGAAAGCTGATTTGTTTGTTTTAGAGTCTATACCATTTAATATGAACATGATTGTACTGCCTTACATGTTGGACATTCCCTACGCCCTCATTGGGACATTTCATGACGTAGTATTGTCAAAGGTACCATACAGTCCTGGAGAACCACTTTACATTGGTAACAAGTTCAGTGACAAGATGACATTTTTCGATCGTTTACAGTGTTTTCTTCTCTACATAGCTCGTATAAATTTTGACGTGTTCTATGACAGTAGTTTTGTTTCACGATTTGCTCCACATAAACCATACAAGTCTATCAATGAACTAGCAGCGAATGCTGAAGTTTTCATTGCTGAAATCGACCACATATTGACTATCCTAGAACAATGTTACCCAACACGAAACTTGTAGGTGGGTCATCTGCATCTCCTGCCAAACCACTGGTAGGAGAGTTCAAGAAATTTGTAAACGAATCTAAAAATGGTATCATCGTATTTACCTTTGGAGGTACTGTAGTTAATTTGCCCCCATATATCACGTCTAAAATGATTGCAGCTTTTAAACAACTTGATCTTGGAGTTGTATGGAAAGTTAATATTACATCACCTGACCCCAGTCGTATTATGACGTCCAAGTGGATACCACAGAATGACCTCTTGGGACATGAGAAGACCAAACTATTTATTTCTCACTGTGGTAAAAATGGACAGTATGAAGCACTTTATCACGGAGTACCCATACTCTGCCTTCCTATATACGGAGATCAAGGTTATAACTCGGAAAGAATTCTAGTTAAAGAACTTGGTCTCCGTGCTGATATGAGAGAAGCTAGAGCGGACGAGCTTGCGTCTATGATGAAACAAATCATCTACGAGGACAAATATGCAAGAAATATGAAGAAAGCTTCACGTCTATACAGGGAACTGTACAAAAATCCAAGGAACGAATCAGCTTTCTGGTTCGATCATGTGATGAAATATGGAGGATCATATATGCGGTCGTCAGGTCAGCAGATGCCTTGGTATCAACTCTATGTCTTGGATGTTATTGCGTTTATTACTTCCATTGTTATCTTCATCATATTCTTTGTGTATTTAGTTGTGAAACAGTGCTGTAAATTGTGTCGAGGCAAACAAGAGAAAAATAAAACTAAAAAAGAATAAAGTGATGCTACAGATTCGAGAAGATCAACAATTATATACAATAATATATGAATTCCTTCAATAGTTTCCATCCTTTTCAATTATAAATATATTTATATACGGAATTTTCCAATATTGAGAATTGGTTATTTGTTGTTTATTTGCTTTCATTCTAATCAAACATTTGTTAATTAATTTTCCTCATATCTATAAGATTTGTACTCAAGAGCGTTAGTACAAAGTGTGATGTGGTTGACATCGTTAGGCTGTCCTATTTTACATTTCTGTGCAGTATATATGGAATCCTTTTCTCTCTCTCTCTCTCTCTCTCTATCTCTCTCTCTCTCGTTCATTCTTCACGGCCAATTTTATCATTCTTTTTGTGATGTATAATTGGTCCACTGGCAAGAACGGAGTGATCTACGTCGGGTCGATTGTGCGCCCATGGTGACTAGGCCCAACCCGTGCGATTTCAGCCAGCTTTTGATTTACTAGGGTGAACTTTCCCTAAGGTACGATCCTTTCTGCCGACTAAGTCGGCTCGGATCTACGCCTTTTCGATCAGCTTTGCCGTATATTTGGGCTTTGTGATCTGCGCCAAGACAGTGAGTTACGCTGTTATGCTCTTTCTGACTCTGAGGTCGATCCGGATTAGAAACAATTCTCGGGGCTTATAAGCTTATCCTCGGACGGCGTCTTACTCGTATAAGACACCGTGTAAGTATCGGCCTTCGCCAATGTTCGGACCCGGACAGCCTGTCAGATCTTTACATTGTCGACCTTACTTTACCGTTCAGTTTTAAGTTTGATCCGAAGTAGGGGCATTTTCAGCCTTTTCTAGACGCGCGTTGGTACGTGGCAATTTGCAGTTAGCCTCGGAAGACAACGGCCTGGGACCAGGCACAGACAATGTAGAGGGTCATTTCAATCAGCGCTAGCAGCGCAACTGAGGATTTTGCGCTCGCCACCATCACCCGCCCCAGTTCTTCCGGGGATGTTAGTTGTGACTTCAATAGTACCTTGCCCGGTTGTCCCAAGGCTGGCAGTTCCGTTAGGAACCACCACCTCAGTTCTTCCGGGGATGTTAATTGTTTCTCAACAGCTACCTTGCACGGTCTTCCCAGGGAGGGTAGTTTCGTTATGCACTAGAACGCTCGGCAAACCATGCCCCCAGTACATATATCTGCACCAGGCCACCGATGCGGAGTCAGCTGCGATCTTTCCTCGTACCGACACGAGGGTAGACTTTTATTCGTTACGGATCTGACATTTATTTGTGCCAACGAGCTGGCAATGTTTGCTCCTTCCTCAGGGTTTCGAGCTTCGCCCAGCATGGGCACATGTTTCTTCACTACATGCGCCTCTCTTCCTTTCATATTCACAAGTCTCCCCATCGACAGAGAAACTGGTGATTTGTGGCGGGACCTTTGGCTTATACGTCGAGCACGTGTATGGAGTCTCTTTCCGGAGATTACGATTTGCGTTCTTGCCCTGGTGCCTACCTCACCATGTCCGTCAATTCCCTCTGGGCTGTCCGAGCTTTTCGGGAGAGTCAAGCATTGATAGTCACCTGGGAGTTCGTCGTCTATGCTGGGAGTTCGCTCGTCTATGTTGCGAGCGGATCCCATCACGCATGACTACCTTTACATCTCTACTTGCACCCAAATAGTCTCCGATCCCTGCCCCCCTTAGCCAGACCAGAACCTGAGTCTGTTTCCAGGGTCACCGCGTGGAGGTTGGGGGCAGGGTCTTGGTTAGCGTGCCCCCTCGCTAACCCTAGCTCATGTTACCACAATGCCCATAAGCCTTTGACCCCATATGGAATTCAACTGTACATCTCTCTTATACTATTCATGTCCCGTTTGACAACATAAGGCATCTACGAGAGATTTTCATTGTTGTCGTTATATGACAGGGTCACCTGGCCAAGTCAAAAAGGAACGGCGTATGATTCCCAGCAAATATAACATGCGCACTAGAGTGCACGATTGCGAAACATATGGGGAAATGTTGACATAAGAAAGAAAACTGGGTAAACAAGTTGTGTGAGAGAGAGGAGACGAACAGAGATTGTACAATATGGATGTGTTGAGAATTCAAGCGATATAACAAATGTGGTATTATAGAAACTGACAAACGGAGGTGAACTATGAGTTAATGTCGTACAGTATTACTGACTTCAGACAACGTGCAATTGAGACATATAATTTGTAGCCATAACGAAGAACATTTTCGGGAGAACCTGAAGGACTGGAAAATTAGATTGTCGACAGCAATCTTATCAAACTGCATAATATTCCACATCGTTCAGTCCAGGGTTTGGATCTCCTTGTTTCGTTCCTGACGAGCACTGACTGGCAGATGAATTACCATGACGAGGGATTCCTGATGAGAACTGACTTGCAGAAGAAGAATTACCACTACGAGGGATTCTAGACTGGACCTGATCAGCGAATTTTCCACTCTCTCTCTCTCTTTGCCTTTTACCCCGGATTGGGGCATAGGCCCTCAACCAACTCATGCCAAGTCTTCCTATCTCTAGCTATCTCCTGCAGCTCCTCCAGCTCTTCTTTATATTGTTGATCTCCGCCTCCAAATCTCGTCTCCATGTATTTCTCGGCCTCCCCTTCTTTCGCTGTCTCTCCGGGTTCCAGGCAAGGACCCTTCTTGTTATATTCCCCTCCGGTTTTCTCAAAGTGTGTCCTATCCAGCGCCAGCGTCTTTTTAACCTGTTCGTTCACTGGAATCTGTCTTGTTCTCTCTATAAGTTCCTCATTTGTGACCCTATCATACCATCTTATTCCCTCTATTCTGCGCAGACACCAGTTGATGAATGTTTGCAATTTATGCGCTGTTGTTTTAGTTGTTCTCCATGTTTCTGACCCATACAGTAGAACTGCTTTAACATTAGAGTTAAATATCCTAATTTTTGTTATAGATTTGATTTCTTTAGACTTCCATATGTTTCCCAGTGCAATGAAAGCTCCTCTTGCCTTCTGTATTCTTATTTTAACATCTCTATCTGTTCCACCCTTTGTCTACGTTGCTGCCCAAATATGTGAATTTTCCAGTACTAGGGATTTTACTTCAGAATTCATGAGTTATCACACTAAAGGAACAGAGCCAGTTATCACACTAGAAGGAACAGAGCCAGTTATCACACTAGAAGGAACAGAGCCAGTTATCACACTAGAAGGAACAGAGCTAGTTATCACACTAGAAGGAACAGAGCCAGTTATCACACTAGAAGGAACAGAGCCCGTTATCACACTATAAGGAACAGAGCTAGTTATCACACTAGAAGGAACAGAGCCAGTTATCACACTAGAAGGAACATAGCCAGTTATCACACTAGAAGGAACAGAGCCCTGTATGTTTCTTGTATACAGAACATTATCTTATCAATTACCAACGGTTGATACTCGTAACGACATCAGACTAATTTGAACAACCTAGTAATAAGACATGTAAGGTCAATGACTAGTAGCTCGATACCTGAAATCTAATGGATAGATGTGATCAGTACCTGTTTATCTACCTGGAGAAGTAAAAGTATGTGTGGTTAAGATCACCATTTTTTCATGAAGAGACTGAGGAAAGCTGTTGTACTTTTTTCTGAAATTCAGAAAATGGAAATTGTACTGAATTCTTTCTGTTGAAATATGTGTACCGTGATGCGTGTTAACACTAATTAACTTGTGCATTTTCTTAATTAATAACTTAAGACAAAGGCCTTATCTTATCTTAACCACATTTGCCGTGAAGCGTCGTGGGGTGAGTTAGTTTTTTATCTTGTGCCAGGTGTGTTGTGCTTGACGTTGTCAGTCTGTGCTTGACGTTGTCAGTCTGTGTTTACGTTGTCGGTCCATGCTTTCGCAGGGACTCTGAGATGTTATATATCCATCGTGTTCTTGGCCTGCCTCGTGCTCTGCGCATTCTGCGAATATTTGCAGCATTCTTCTTAAACATTTATTTTCAAATGTCTCCAGCTTGTGTATGATGTTGTGTGTGATTTTCCAGCATTCATTATGTATAATAATACTCACAAGACACTGCTTCTATACATTTTAAGTTTTGTTTTAAGGTTTAATCCTTTGGTTTTCCAGATTTTGTTGAGCATGACGACAGTTTTGCTTCTTGATTTTTCCAATGATGTCCTTTTCCGAACCATCATCCTGCGATGATGTACTTCTCAGGTATACACAATCTTGAACTTTCTCTATGATTTCATTTTGTAACATAATTGGGTTTTTTGACTGTTGGTTACTCCTCATTACTTTAGTTTTGGCAATAAATATTTTAAACTCTATTGCTTGATCGGTTCTGGAAAGTATATATTTTTGTTTGAGCAGCATGGCATCAACTGGCTAAAAGACTAATATTGCCTGCATAATCCAAATCTGTCAGTATCGAGATAAGTGTCCATCGAATGCCTCTTCTGTTATCCGTTATGGTTTACCTCATCAGCCAGTATATGGCAAGGTTAAACAAAAATCGTGAAAAAATATACGCTTGTTTTAACTTCTGTTTTCCCATTGAAGCACTGTCAGTCGGTTATTGCAAACTACTTGACACTAAAAGTCTGCTACAATGACGAACAAATCGTTCCATGTGCAATAATTCCATGTGTAAATAATGTCAATGCATAATAGTATAATAAATTAACAGATATTTCAAACATATTTAATATTTCTTAAATCTGCCAGTGGTGAAGATGGACACGTTTTAATCTCTAGGTCACAATCTATACATACTTTATGGCATCGGTTTTACACAGCGATACCTTTATTCTCTGAAGTAAAGCATGCGATATCATGTAGTGGTCGCGTGTTTCTTGGAAGACCTGGTTCTTTGTTACACAAAATGACTGACATATTTAGTCGTAGTCATACAATATGTCTTTACCGACTGATTAACTTAAAGCACGGATGTTGAACATACAATATCGCTTATCTAGTGTTTTAAATGAAGTGCAAACGGTCTTCTTCTGCGATAAACTTCTACTATGCAACTATTCCAGGTTTTTGGGGTTTTCCGATCCAGAAGCACTTGAGCTGAAAGCTCTTCGGCTCGTGTCATGGACATCGTAACCCTTCGGCTCGGTGCCACGAATACCGTAAATCTGGGAACCTGTAGCTTTTCTGCCAGTCCGCGGAGTTGAGTCCGCACTTACAGAGGACTAGTCACCCGTAGTCCAACGCGCTACGAACACGCTGTGCACGCGGATTTGTTGTAAATGGTGGTTCCTGTTGGCCAGATTTTTATTCTCATGCTGTTCAGGTTTGGGCAGTCTTGCAAGATGTAATGTTGGAACTACTTTGCTGCTCCACAGGCTAAGTCAACCGAGTCCCTGCAACTCATTCTATGGAGGTGTGCTCTGAGACCACAGTGTTCCGTTCTAAATCTGAAGACTGTGCTCTACGCTTCTCTGTTTAATGTATTTATGTTGTCGTGTTCTGTGCTATATGATCCGTTTGTTTTTCTCTAAATCGTCTATCTGAACTGTTTCAGAAGAGTCTTCGCCTCTGTAAAGAGTGGTTGGGGTTATGTTAGGTTCCATCCAGCCCTTGCAAGTTTGTCAGCTTTTTTATTTCCTAGGATAACACAATGTGCCAGTATCCACTGTAGACCTAATTTTGATTTCTTGGTACAGAAAGCTGATTTTATGACAAAAATTTATAAAGGTGGAAGATTAACTTTATTACACACGGTTAATGTTGCTTGATCACTCTCCGCAGAAATGACACGTTCCCTGACAAGAGTATTCAACAAAGTTCAAACTTTATCGCTCTAGCAGCAATCCTAATGGATCTTCGTGGGGGAAAAAGCACTCGTGAAGTAAACGACGAGGTCTGGATTCGAACCCATAGTCTTAAGATCGCATGGCAATTTCTTCTTCTTCACACTACGCCGACAGCGAGGCATAGATCCGCAACCAAAGCCTTCTTGACCCGCCTATCCAATGTCATCTTTTCCAGATCTCCCAACTCTCTCCCCATTTTCTTGCCCCGCCAGCCCATTTTCCTTTTGAATTTCATCGGTTCGCTTCAGAGTCCCTTCTTATGGTGTCTTTCTTCTTCCTCAGGTGGCGAGCTACGAATTTTCATGATTGTTGTTTCTGTTGCTATCTAGTGCTTTTCACGGGGAGGTCTAGCTAGCCCCAAGCCCAACCTCCTTAAACGCCTCTTACAACATGCGTGGCAGATAACAGTGGCTCTATTCTTTACACCCCTAATTTGGGCCCTGGTAACCACTCGGGAGGCAGGGCAATTTGTTTAACCGTTTTGCTTCAGATGTTGAACACTCAGTAGATCTTATTTACTTATTCGTAATCACATAACATACATATTTAATCATAGTTCCACAATCAGTTTGTAGCCACTGTTTAACTTGAACTACAGATGTTGGATGCCAAAATAAAGACACACAAAAAGCACACACGAGTTTCAATTACCTGGTACTACCGAAATTTGACAGACGAGAAATTAATTCCTAACTAGTTCAGTGAAAATATGTGTGGCAGTTTTGAATATATTGTTCTGATTGCTATGACGGAACCGATGATGGATGGGGAACATTTATAACTATAGTTCGTTCCAAAATGTGTGATCACACTAAGGTTTAATTTGTACGAAAACTACCTGATGCATACCAGTCTTTTTTTGCAAGCAGTCTTATATATCTCCCAACCTTACGAATATATGTTTAACTAATTGGTAGGTAGCTTCGTTGTTGCAAAAACGTTTTTATTATATAATTTTGCATACGCACAACAAAGTTTATAAAATAAGATCATCAAAGTTTAGAATTTACAGTAATACACAAAATGGTGGCGAATGATTGCAAATAGGCGTATCCCTATTACATATTATAAAAAGCAATGTGACATAGTGTAAAAAGCCGGAAAATCAAAAACATTCACAGCAAACTCAGGAGTTAGACAGGGATGTGTGCTCTCCCCACTGCTGTTTATAACATACATGGACAACATAAATAGAGAAGCAGGAATAGAGGAAGAAAATAATATTTTAGAACTTTTATTTGCAGACGACCAAGTACTGATTGCAGATAACGAAGAATCTCTCCAGAACCGTTTAAGCTTAGTTAACATCAAGGGTGATGAGTACAACATGAAAATAAATATAATAACGACAGAGACAATGGCAATAAGTAGACAACCAGAAAACCTTACAATAAAACTCCAGAACGTAGACATAAAACAAACAATTGAGGTCAAATACTTAGGAGCAATTTTCACAGCAGATGGAAGTATCGATAGCGAAATCAGCAATCGTTGCACAAAAGCTAACCAGGTACTGAGACGGTTAAAGAGATACTGTTGTCACATAAAGAGATACCGCTAATAACTAAAACAAATCTCATAAGAACGATTTTCTGGCCAACACTATGTTACCAATGTGAAACATGGCCAATAACAGCAGCTAATGAGAGGAAAACTATAATGACAGAGATGAGGTGTCTTAGAAGAGATGAGGTATCTTAGAAGAGCTGCATGTGTGACAATAAGAGACAAGATTAGAAATGAAGAAATCAGAAGAAGATTGGATGTGAAACCAGTCATGCAATTTATAAAAGAACAACAGATTAAATGGTTTGGACACCTGACAAGAATGCCTGGTATCGCCTAGCACAGAAGCTACACAGAAAAGTATAATGAGGACAAAGCAAGAGGAAGACCACGCAAAGATGGAGCGATGGCATTAAGAACAGCCTTACAAAAATGAATATCAGCTTACAAAGTGCTTTAAAACAAGCTCACTACGCCCCGCCCCCACCACTCCTATAAAGAGTAAATGGTGAAAGAGAAGAAGAATGTGACATATTGAACAAATGATACCTTCCACTTCTATCAATGAAAATAAATTGTGTGGGCATACGCCAATGACAGTTGTTAAGATGCTTTGTGCACTTATTAATTCCACGGATTCCCGATTTTTACTTGCGCTGAATTGCATGTGGAACACGGAAATGCTTAATTATAGACAAATTTGACAATCGTACTGTTAAACTCCTTTTTGTATACTAAATCAACATCGCTGTTATTTTAGTAAAAACGTATAATAAAATTCTTACAGCACTAAAGGTTTGGGTGGGCAAAAATACTTTTGGAAGGTCGCCACTGTTACCTATTTAAAAATGTAAAAATCAATAATTTCGGTCAAGTGGATGATTTTATATCGGTCGGTAAAGATGATCACGAATTTTGGAACGAACTATAGTAATCTTTATGACTCAAAAGCAAATATGTTATTGTCATACTCAGTCACTTTTATTTTTACTTTTATAATTTTTTTCAACATGTCTATAAAAATGATATGTTTATGTTAATTCTGTACATGGCGCCCATTGCTAAACGATTATGGATCAGCCTTCGATAACGTTAACTTATATGAAGTGTATTACTGTAAAATTAGTTCTTTAGCACAACTTTGCTAGTTTCCCTAAACCATCAAACAAATTCACCGATATGCAAAATCTAAGTTGCATATCGACCTGTCAATTACATATTCCTTACGTCAACGTAAATATAAAACTGCATGCAAATGTCCATATCAATACAACAGATAGTTTTAGATAAACTTGAACTTGAATAAGGACAAATATTGATAAACGGACTATAGTACTTTACTATAAATAGTAATAGTCCCACACCGGGTTAACATATGTTCCCTTCAGACATCAGTAAAGGTATGCGTGGGTATAGCAATATCTTGGTCATGCTCTTCACGTGTCGAAATCGTGCTAATAGAATAACTAATCGACTTAATAGAAGTAAAATATCTTAACATAACACAAGAAAATCTGTCATGACCGAATTACATTGTTCAACCTAGATACTAAACCCAAAATTTGCAAGATAGACTAAACACACATGGAATGGGATCATATAAATTAATGGGTTTCCGTGTTTCAAATACCGCATGCTTGTTTTCAAAAATAGGTCATCATGGGCCCACAATAATATCATTTTATTGTTATAAATTACTACATGTGATACGCATGGATACTAACTATAATACAAAAACTGCACTGAGATGGACACCAGAGGGTAAACGATAAACGCGGAAGAACCAAAAACGACATAAAGGAGAACAGTAGAACAAGAACTGTAAAAAATGAATCACAGTTTGAACGCAACACAGAGGACGGACAAGAGCAGAAAAGGAAAAAATACATTTGTTCCTACCCTAAGCGTCAAGGGCGTCATTGGCTAGACAGAGAGATAGACAGACAGACAGAGAGAGAGATTTATAAAGATATTTTCTTGTGTGCCGTAAATTTATCACAAGATATCTTTCAACTTCATATACTAGAATTATAATCTGAAATGCGATGAAATATATTCACGTCGATAGTAGACCAGATCCAATTGTATCATCATCTAGCTTGACCGTGTCGGTACTTGGCCCCCATGACAGCAGCTCTAACTGTCCCCATGACAGCAGCTCTAACTGTCCCCATGAGTGTCCGGCGTCCGTCGCAATCATACTCAACCCGTCTATGACATCTTGCACCCATCTTCTTCTTGATTTTCCTCTCCTCCTCTGCTCGGTATCATGCTCTCTAGGGTGATCTCAAGAGAATCACGTCGTTTTATATGTCCAAATGTTTCACTTTTCTCGTTTTTATATTCTTTATCAACAATTTTTTTAATCCGGTTTCGAAATCCAATCTATCACGTTCAAAATCACCCTCCTGATAGCTGATCACAGCTTATTGAATGAACGCATATATACACAAATGATTCTTCTTCTTCTTCTTCAGCGATCTCTGGTCATGCGCTTAATTTACTGTGGACCACAAACTGGGCAGACAGCTTCAGGTCTGTCAGGTTTCCCAAAGCTTAGTTTTCAGGTCGACTGGGTGTGGCCACATGTTGCTTCTCAGCTCACACAGAAGAGGACAGTCTTGCAGGATATGCTCTGGTGTCTGTTCTGCCTGCTGACACTGGCAGAGAGCTGTTTGACTTATTCCTAGTCTGTATAAGTGTTTGTTGAGTCTGCAGTGTCCAGTGCGTAGTCGAAATATAATGACCTGGTCTGTTCTGCTTAGGTCTTTGAGGGAGTCTTTTCCATAATCATATCCAGTGTTTGTCTTCCAGTCTACTGCAGATTTT
Source organism: Arion vulgaris (assembly GCA_020796225.1). NCBI lineage: Eukaryota > Metazoa > Mollusca > Gastropoda > Stylommatophora > Arionidae > Arion > Arion vulgaris. The sequence goes on from CM036771.1 coordinate 20,166,727, forward strand.
CTCTGTATGAGGGTTTTGACCTCTTGAAAAGACAAGGGTTGGAAAATTTTGCTCTTTGGCACTGCCCTCCTTAGCTAAGACATCAGCACTCTCATTGCCTGCAATGCCACAGTGAGATGGAATCCACTGCAAGTGAATTTCTGCCTTTTCAGAAAGCTGAGCAAGTTCTCTTTGTAGTTTTGTACTGTGCTGTCAGTGGATTTAGCCTCCAGGGCTTGTATAGCTGACAATGAGTCTGTAAGAAATACCATCTTGCTTGCAGCTGCTTGCAGCTTATTCATGTGCTGTGCTGCCATCAGAAGGGCTATGAGTTCTGCTTTGTAGTTGGAACATATTCTTCCAGTAGGAGCCGCTAGAGACACAGTGGTAGCATCTGGGTGCCTAATGTACACTCCTGCTCCACCATTCATGGTTGCCTCCATTGCCGATCCATCTGTGTAAATTCTTATCCAGCTGTCTTCTGGAAACATGTAATGGAGATGTTCCATTGTAATTGCTTTTTCACTAGATTAGGCTCGGCATCTTTGCTTAATAATTTAGGGATGGAGGTTGAGAAGTTTAGTGGTACTGAGTCTGGTTCCCAGTGATCAAAAGCAATTCTTCAGGTATGGAATTATGATTTAGTAGTTCCAAGTATGACTTTCCTATTTCTTTTGCTTTGTGGTTTAGACTTGTGCGTTTTAGTCTGTTCTTTGTTCTAGCCGCCATTTTTTCATGCAGTGGATGGTGAGGCATTCTTTTGATCCTTTCAGTCTGTAGAATCACTTTTCTCCTTCTTCTGTCTTCCAAGGGCTGGATGTTGGCTGCCTTTTCCATTTCTACAATTGGTGTAGATTTCATGGCTCCCAAAATAGTACGCAGACACCTGTTTTGTGTTTTTCCAGTATCGATTTGTTTGAATGGGCTGCTGATATCCATGTCGATGATGCATATTCGAAGGTCGGTCTAACTGCACCAGTGTACACCTGACTCAGGATTCGAATATCAGCTCCCCAGGTAGTTCCAGCCAGCTTCCGCATCACACTTTGTTTCCTCATAGCCTTTCTGTTTGTTTCCATTATGTGATGTTTCCATGTCAGACGACTGTCAAGCTTAACTCCCAAAAAGGTTGGAGTATGGGAACGGGGAACGATATCATCGTTAAATTTCAGTCTGAAGTGTTCTTCCTTTGTTGACAATGAGAAAAGCGTTGCTATAGTTTTGCTCCGGTTTATTTCTAGACCCCATTTACTTGCCCACATTATGACGCTGTTCAGGCTGGCCTGGAGTTTAAAGATGGCAGGACCCAGAAACTCGGAGGTGTACCACACAGCTAGATCATCAGCATGGAGAGAGTGTGATACATGTCTGGGCAGAGTTTGTGGCAGATCATTAATATATACCAGGAAAAGCAATGGGGACAGTACGCTGCCCTGTGGGACTCCTGCTCTTAATTTGAATCTGGGACTGTGCACTCCATCCAATTTTACAGATGCTTGTCTATGGGTAAGAAAGTCTTTTATCCAATAGTACATTCTACCCCGTATTCCACTGCGTAAGAGCTTGAGTAGCAAACCATCTTTCCAGACTTTGTCAAAGGCCTTAGACATGTCGAAGAACACTGTGAGGGTTTTCTTCTTTTCTTGGAAGCCATTTTCTATGTCCTGTGTCAGGTATGCCACTTGGTCATCAGTGCTTCTATGCTGCCTGTAGCCTGTCTGGGCTGGATCCAGTTTATGGTTGGATTCTAAAACCACTGGAGTCTAGTGGTTATCACTCTCTCCAGCAGTTTTGCAGTGCAACTTAGCAAACTTATAGGTCTGTAGCTCTGCGGATCCTTTTTGTCTTTTCCACTTTTGAAAATTGGGTGGATTGTGGCATTTTTCCAGATGTCTGGGACTCTTCCCTGTCTCCAACTATTGTTAAAAATCTGGAGTAGAAGACTCTGTGCAATTGGGCCTATTTGTTTGAGCATGTCGTTTGATACTCCATCTGGTCCCGGGCCTTTTTACGATTGAGCTTTTCAGTGCTCTCTGCAGCTCAGTCAGTGTGATGTCTACCTCCATACAGGGTTCACTTGTTGCTTTTTTTAATGTAGCATTTATCTCACTTCTGACTTCTTTCCCTTGCTCCTGACTTATTGAGCATGAGCTTTCTTGCTTGTAACACTGGGCCATCAGGGTGGCTGCTCGCTTTCCTGTGAGGAGTTGTTCTCCTTGCTGGAGAACTGTTTTCCTCTAGATGGGTTGTCATCGTTCAGGGCTTTGTAAGTCTCCACAACTTTTGAGTATCTTTTTCCATGTTCAAAGAGGCTGTCTTTTCTTTCCAGGATTTTCTACACTGCCGGTTTCTTTCTCTAACATAAAGGGCCCTTGCTCTATTGTGTTGCATTACATTTGGTCCGTTGGTGCGAGTTTAGTAATATGTCCCTTGCAGAACATCGCATTTATCACAGACCTGAAAAGCTCTCTGTCTCTTGCAAGTTCTCCTGCCTCTTCCATGTTCAAGGTTTCTTTGATGTCCTGCTGCCGTCTTCGTCTTGGTCGCCCCCTGCCTCGTTTTCCAGGAACCATGTCTTCCATTACCTTTCTCTCCAAACCACTGTGGCGTTTAATGTGGCCAAAATATTTCATCTTTCGGGACATGATGCTATTTATGAGCCAATGCTCCTTGATATTGAGATCTTGTAGGATGTCTTTGTTTCTTCTCTTCTCTGTCCATGATGTTCTAAAATATTTTCTATAGCAGCTAGTTTAAAAGCTTCAATTTTGTTTTTAAATTGTTGTGTTATGGTCCACGACTCGCAAATGATTACTTATGTAGAAAGCAAATCCATACATTTCAACACATATCTCAGTACGATATCGCTTTATTATGACGGCAGATCTGTCCATGGGTTGCACAGTTCCTGCTGAAGCTATGGGTGGAACTTCAGCATTGACTTGACTAATAACGTGAATTTGGAAGAGGAATAATGAATAGTTGAACTTTCAAATTCTGTCACTTATCTATTACTAAAACATATCCTTCACTTTCCTAATTCTTGGTTAGTACAGGCATGATCCAGTCAGAGGGAAGAAACATGACAAAGAGTGGTTTAGAACACTTTGAAGACGCTAGAACAAATTGAAGCTGCTTGAACAAACTGGAGCTGCTTGAATAAACTGGAGATGATAGAACAAACTGGAGCTGCTTGAATAAACTGGAGCTGCTTGAATAAACTGGAGCTGCTAGAACAAACTGGAGCTGCTAGAACAAACTGGAGCTGCTAGAACAAACTGGAGCTGCTAGAAAAAATTGAAGCTGCTTGAACAAACTGGAGCTGCTTGAATAAACTGGAGATGATAGAACAAACTGGAGCTGCTAGAACAAACTGGAGATGATAGAACAAACTGGAGCTGCTAGAATAAACTGGAGCTGCTTGAATAAACTGGAGCTGCTTGACTAAACCGGAGATGCTATAACAAACTGGAGCTGCTATAACAAACTGGAGATGATAGAAGCCAAATATGTGTCAAATTCTTCTGCACAAGCCCTGTTTTTATATATTAAGTGTATTAGTAGACCTCAAGGTTATAAATACAAAAAATGTTACCCGACAGAGCGTACTAGGACCTGGATGTCGCGATTATTGATACCAGATACTGATAAGGTCAAAAACTGAATCATCCAAAATGTGTTAAGCCCCTATACAGACAGCAGTATTTAAGACAGTTGTAAGCAATTGGTCCAAGGTAACAGTAAAAAGGGAACGATCAACGAGCGCTACATAGACATATAACAGGTATGTATGTGCATGTTTTGTTGTGAATAGAAATGTATGATACTGAGACAATATGGAAAACGTGTTACTTTAACAATATAGAGTTTAGTCCGAAGGATTTACTTCATTGCATCGGGTTTTACTTCATATGGTTCGGCCCCTCTCCGCAGAAATGGTACGCTCCCTGGTGAGAGTATTGTAAAAAGCATAAACTCAGTAGCTCCGGCAAAAATCGTAGGGGTCTTTGGTAAAAACGATTCACCCGTAAACAGAACGGCGCGATCCACCCACGACCTTCAAAACGCAAGTCCTGGAATTAACCAGGTAGCACAATATGGGGTACTTCGAGTGAGCAGACATTATTATCATTTCTTGATGAAACTAATACTTGTTATATATCGTGTTATCGTCTAATATATTTGTTATCACATTTTGTAAATGTTATTAATGCATGTATGTGGTATCAAGTAATGACTGTGTTGCCACTTAAGATATATATCTTATACGTTAGATATCACTTATATGTTATCATTGTATGTATTATCAATTGCATGTTATCATCTATTACATCGACTCTTAACCTGTGGCCCGCGGGTCAATGGGAATCCGCATGGTCTTATAAGTTGGTCCGTGGAGGTTTGAAGAAATGAGCGTGGCGACAGTTAAGACAAGAGATATTAATTCTCAACAGACATATCAGTGGCCTCCCCTAACATACGGTCGTCGGGTTCATGTAAAAATTATGGGAAATAAGACCACAACTGTCGCGTGATCCTCGTATTCCAGTGTTGTTGTACATAAACTAATTCATTTTAAAAATAATACGACATGCTAAATCAAGGTTAAATTGTGCTACAAGTTAAGTTTAAAGATAAGTAATATTAGTGTTATTAATATTTTTCATCAATAAATAATCATGAACGCAGAGAATTGAGTAAAATTGCATAAAAGCGTACAGCGTGCTATTGAATATATACAAAAACCAGTCCTCATTAAACAGGAATTATCGATTTCTCGTCTGAGCTAGTCGGTCTTATGTTGCCAGGAGACACGGCATAGCCAACTGATCTTCCTATCCGGGATACGCTAAGGAATGGGGTTTTTGTTTTGTTTTTAAAACAGCTTCATATGTAAAAATAAGTCGAAATTGTGGTATCGGAAGCTTGGTTCAGACAGAAGGGCTGCATTCTTTTATTGATCTTTGATGTAGTGATAGACGAGAATAGAATGGACGGTCAGAGTAGCGTTACAATTTTAATTTGATAAATTGTGTTTTGATTCATATATCGTCCGAGTAGTTACCGGGGCCCAAATTTGGGGTGTAAAGAATAGAACCACTGGTGTCTGCCGCGCATGTCGTAAGAGGCGACTAATGAGGTTTGACTGAAATCGGATGCATGTGTCCGCCAGGGAATGCTAACCCGAAACAAATGCTTGCAGAAAACGGATGCACCAGGCGTAAGCGCATATCATGGTGCAACGATCCCTCACAATGAGGAATGGGATAACGTATTCTACGGTCGCCAATCTGCCTCGAGATTTAGCCACGCAGTAAGAATGTCAGACCTACCATCACGAGGGTGGCCAAAACTTACTGCAGGAAGAGGTCGGCACAAACGGGGAAGAAGAAACCATAGGAATTATATCCTACAGAACTCCCCCAGTATGCAGACTTGAGAAGAAAGAGGTGGTCCACTCACACCAGCGTCCAAGACAAACTGTATAGCGTGGCTGCCTTTATTAGAGAATCCGAAATCCCAATCTAGTGAGAACGCAGAAGAAGAAGATTCATATATGAAAGGTAATGGCTGGGGTGAATAATGGACGATTGACCCAGGCACAGTAAACACCAACCCACCTCTAATAATTATAGTAGACTTGCAGTGATATTCATATTCTATTATTCTGAACCTATGACAGATCAATACCTTAAGATCTAAACTATAAGAACCTCTGAAGTCAGAGAACGTGTGCCAGAATGGCCGGGATACTGATATAAAGGAAAGCATGCCTTTACGCAAATAAAAGGCAGAAGCATCATACAGGCTCTAAACCGCTTCCACACAGGCTGCCTACACAGAATACTAAAAATAAACTGGCAGAACAAAATTCCAGATACCAGAAGTTCTCATAAAAACAAAGCTCCCAAGCGCCAACACTCTGTTAATAAAGGTTCATGTGAGATGGACCGGTCACGTTGCTTAGATGCCTGATAAAAGCATCTCAAAAAGAGTTGATATTTGGCGTTCTTGAAGGAGGAAGATGTTCAGTTGGTGGACAGAAAAAAACACATTAAAGACACTCTTAGAGTGATTATGTATACCCCACCTGTGGAAGGGGATTGTGCTCTAGGATCTGACTATACAGTCACATCCGCACACACCAGAGAGGTACAGCAGCACACGTCTGAGGCTGTTGTCATCATCGTTGCGATGGACGGTTATTATATAAAAGTATAATCTAACGTCGAACAGGTACCAATAATACACTTATCTATCTTCTCAGATCAAGACAATGGACTATAAAAGCCTCCTTTCTATTGCAGTCATCATTGTTTCAGTCATACAGACAACTAACGCCAAAACTGTCGTATTTTTTTCACCTCCTCTACCCAGCTACATTATCTACCACGCAAACGTAGCCGAGGCGTTGACGAGTCTTGGTCATGACGTGTGGTTGAGTGTCCCACAATACCTTGTCAAACAAGGTTTGGTGAAAGACAAGTCTATCAAAATCCTTGAATATGGGGAGTACTTGGGAGACTTGAACAAAAAGATCTTTGAAAACATGCGTACCTTTGACAGGTTCTGGGCAGGGGAAACGCCACACGAGTTCTACGGCTTGTACATAGCCGGTATAGAATTTGGCAAAATAGAAAATATTATTCTATCTGACAAGTCGTTTGTGGACAACATAAAAAATCTGAAAGCTGATTTGATTGTTTTAGAGTCTATGCCATTTAATATGAACATGATTGTACTGCCGTACATGTTGGACATTCCCTACGCCCTCATTGGGACATTTCATGACGTGGTATTGTCAAAAGTTCCATACAGTCCGGCAGAACCAATTCTGTTTGGTGACAAGTTCAGTGATAAGATGACATTTTTCCAGAGGGTACAAGGTTTTCTTCTCTACATAGCTCGTATAAATTTTGAAGTTTTCTACGATAGTAGTTTTGTTTCACGATTTGCTCCACATAAACCATACAAGTCTATCAATGAACTAGCAGCGATGGCTGAAGTTTTTATTGCTGAAATCGACCACATATTGGACTATCCTAGAACAGTATTACCCAACACGAAACTTGTAGGTGGATCATCTGCATCTAGTGCCAAACCACTGGTAGGAGAGTTCAAGAAATTTGTAAACGAATCCAAAAATGGTATCATCGTATTTACCTTCGGAGGTACTATAGTTAATGTACCTCCATACATCACTTCTAAAATGATTGCAGCTTTTAAACAACTTGATCTTGAAGTTATATGGAAAGTTAATATTACATCACCTGACCCCAGTCGTATTATGACGTCCAAGTGGATACCACAGAATGACCTCTTGGGACATGAGAAGACCAAACTATTTATTTCTCACTGCGGTAAAATGGACAGTACAGGCACTTTATCACGGAGTCCATACTTGCCTTCCTATATTCGGAGATCAAGGTTATAACTCGGAACGAGTTCTGGTTAAAGAACTCGGTCTTCGTGCTGATGTAAGACAAGCTACAGCGGACGAGCTCGCGTCTATGATGAAACAAATCATCTACGAGGACAAATATGCAAACAATATGAAGAAAGCTTCAAGTCTATACAGGGAACTGTACAAAAATCCAAGGAACGAATCAGCCTTCTGGCTCGATCATGTGATGCAATATGGAGGATCATATATGCGGTCGTCAGGTCAGCAGATGCCTTGGTATCAAATATATGTCTTGGATGTTATTGGGTTTATTACTTCCATTGTTATCTTCATCATATTCTTTGTGTATTTAGTTGTGAAACAGTGCTGTAAATTGTGTCGAGGCAAACAAGAGAAAAAAAACTAAAAAGAATAAAGTGATGCTACAGATTCGAGAAGATCAACAATTATATACAATAATATATGAATTCCTTCAATAGTTTCCTTCCTTTTCAATTATAAATATATTTATATACGGAATTTTCAATATTGAGAATTGGTTATTTGTTGTTTTTTGCTTCATTCTAATCAAACATTTGTTAATTACTTTTTGTCATGTCTATAAGATTTGTACTCAAGAGCGTTAGTACAAAATGTGATGTGCTTGACAGCTGTTAGGTTGTCCTGTTTTACACATTTCTGCCCACCTCTTCCTAGTGTTTTCTTTAGGAACCCATGCCTTCTTTTTCCCCAGCTATCCATCAGTCCTAAATACAAGACTAATCCACCTCAATCATCGTTTTTTTATGATGACATCCAATGGTGTATTTTATTCGTTTCAAAAGCTCTTCCTCTGCTATTCTATTTGGATAGAATTTTGGTTGGATTCTTCTTAAACATTGATTTGGAAATGTCTCCAGCTTATGTTTGATGTTGTAGGTCATTTGTTAGCGCTCTTCTTCTTCTTCTTCTTTTGTGACAATGCTACCGGGATGTTGTTCAATATGTGACACTGATAACTCTCACTACTGTATAATAAGTCACAAAACACCGCTTCTATATATTTTATAGTTTTGTTTTAAGGATCAATCCTTTGGTTTTCCAGATTTTGTTGAGCATGGCGAAAGATTTGCTTCTTGATTTTTTCAATGATGTTCTTTTTCGAATCACCATCATGCGGTGCTGTACTTCCCAGGTATATTCCCAGAACTTCCTCTATGATTTCATTTTGTAACATAATTGGGCTTTCTGACTGTTGGTTATACATCATTACTTTAATTTTTGCAATATTAATTTTAAGTTCTATTGCTTGAGAGATTTTGGAAAGTGTATCTATTTTCGTTTGAGCATCCTTGTATCAACTGGGTAAAGACTAATATTGCCTGTATAATTCAAATCTGCCAGTACCGAGATAAGTGTCCATAGAATGTCTCTGCTGTTATCCGTTATGGTTTCCCTCATGAGTCAGTCTATGGCAACGTTACACAAGAATGGTGAAAAAATACACGCTTGTTTAACTCCGGTTTTGACATTGAAGCACTGTCAGATGGTTACTGCAAACTACTTGACACTAAACGTCTGCATATAATTCCATGTGTAAATAATTGCAATGCATAATAGTATAATAAATTAACAGAGATTTCAAACATATTTAATGTTTCTTAAGTGTGCCAGTTGTGAAAATGGACACGTTTTAATCTCTAGGTCACAATCTATACATACTTTATGGCATCGGTTTTACACAGCGATATCTTTATTCTCTGAAGTAAAGCACGCGATAGCATGTAGTGGTCGCGTGTTTCTTGGAAGACCTGGTTCTTTGTTACACAAAATGACTGACATATTTAGTCGTAGTCATACATGTCTTTACCGACTGATTAACTTAAAGCACAGACGTTGAACACACAATATCGCTTATCTAGTGTTTCAAATGAAGTGCAAACGGTCTTCACAATCTTATTCTACGATCAACTTCTGGTATGCGACTACTCCGATATGTGTCATAAACGCGTTTGAGATCTTCACATGTCCCATATAGTTTGTTCTGAATGTGTGTTCCTGTTAGTCTGATTTCCATTCTCATGCTGCTCAAGTTGGGGCAGCTGTGCAAGATGTGCTTTGGGAACTACTTTGGTGTTCCACGGTGCAGGCAGCCGAGTCATTGAGACCAATTCTATTGAAGTGTGCTCCAAGACCGCAGTGTCCCGTTCTAAATCTGAAGACTGTGGTCTGCGCTTTTCTGTTTAATGTATTTATGTTGTTGTGTTCATTGTTCTGGACTGTTGCAAGGGGAGTCGTTGCTTCTGTAAAGCGCTGTGTTGGGTAGGGTTGCATTAGGCTTCCTTAAATGTATACAGAGCTGCAGTGCTCCCAGTACTGCTATATGCCAGTGAGACATGGACTGTTTACACCCGTCATGCTAAGGAGCTGAACCATTTTCACACAAATTGTCTAAGAAAGCTGCTGAAAATCAAGTGGCAAGACAAGATCCCAGATACCACTGTTCTTGACAGAGCTGGTATTCCCAGTATTAACACCATACTTACGAAACACCAACTTCGCTGGGCAGGACATCTCGTCCGCATGCCTGATCACAGGATGCCAAAGATATTATTCTACAGTGAAATGTCGAGTGGCAAACGCTCCGAGGGGCCAAAGAAGAGATTCAAAGACACGCTGAAGTCCTCTCTAAAATCCTTCGAAATCAAGATTGATACCTGGGAAAAAGCTGCACGGGACCGAACATCCTGGCGTTCACTCCTACGAAAGGGTGCAAAATCCTGTGAGGCAGCACGTCAAGCAGCATCAGTACTGCGTAGACAAAGAGAAAGGCCAGTGCACACGAGTCCCAGACTGTAGCAACAATCTCATGCCCACACTGTCCACGACTCTTCAAGGCACGCATCGGACTGATAAGTCACCTACGTGTCCATTGACTGATACTACATTTTGTTTGTTGGATGAAGTAACTATGTGGTTATAATCATATTTGATTGACGAACATTATTAGGCTTCCTCCAACCCTTGCCAGTTTGTCAGCACTGGGATGCCACAGTGTGCTGGTATCCACTATAGAACTAATTTTGATTTCTTGGACTTGTTGATTTTATGACAAAAGGTCTTATGATGAAAGATTGACTTTATTACACCAGGTTTGCCCATATGGCTTGATCACTCTCCGCAGAAATGGCACGTTCCCTGTGAAGAGTATTCAACAAAGCTCAAACCTTCATCGCTCTAGCAGTAATCCTAATGGATCTCTGGGGGCAAAAGCACTGGTCAAGTGAACGATGAGGTCTGGATTCGAACCTTCAGTCTTAAGAACGCAGTGCAATTTACTTAATAACCAATGCGCCCGTGTGTTTCCGGGGCTCGCAATGGGAGCAAAGAATGGTAAAATTGAGACATACAAGGCATGTCGTAAGAGGCGACTGAGGTAGAGGCCTAGGGAAACTATCCTACTAAATAAAGAGCGTCGTAGAAATCGTATGTGCTGACCTACTTGTAGGTGCATAACTGGCACAACCGCTCTTAAACTTAGATCACATACAAATCCCACAGAGTGGTTTAACAAGTGGTCGATATAAAGCGTTGGAAGAAGAAGAAGAAGCTTAACCACTTTGCCACAGATACAAGGCAAATGCGGAGGTTAAACTTAAAAATGTGTCTCACTTACTGTTTAACCTTAAAGTACAAAACACGTAATCACAAAGTACTGTAGTTTTACAAATTACAAAAACAATGACAATATACAGCAACACTTCGACCAACAAGGCCTTTATCAAGCAAACGAACAACAGGAGTGACGAATTTTAAAAACAAATTACATATGGACGACTACATAACCTTGAAGTACAATGGTTGAACACACAGTAGATCGTATTTACTTATTTGTAATCACATAACATACATATTTAAGCATCTTTCCACATTCTGTTTGTAGCCACTGTTTAACTTGAACTACAGATGTTGGATACCAAAATAAACACACACAATAAACACACTTGAGTTTCAATTACCTGGTACTACAGAAATTTGACAGACGAGAAATTAATTCCTAACCAGTTCAGTGAAAATATGTGTGGCAGTTTTGAATATATTGATCTAACGGTTATGATGGACATGCAGCAACCGATGAGGGATGGGGATATTTATAACTAGTAATCTTTATGATAGTAATGCTTACACATAATATCAGCCCATTCTCCTCTGTTGGGTCTTTGCGGCCCTGCGAAATGTAGTGTTTAAATATGGCAGCTGGGCATCAACACCAACAACAATACATCCTGGTTTACGACAAGGATCACCATTATCTTCGTCCTTGTTCAACGTCTACGCTCGTGTGGTGCCGAGGCCGACAAGGAAGCAAAGAATAGTACCACTGCTACCTACAAGGCATGTCATAAGAGGCGACTGAGGTAGGGTCCTATGGAAGCTACCCCAGTAAATAAACAGCATCGCAGAAATCGGATGTGCTGGCCTACTTGTAGGCGCATAACTGGCACAACGTACAATCGTTCTTAGGTTTAGATCACATACAAATCACACAGCGTGGTTATTAAGTAATCGATATGGAGCGTTCGAAGAAGTTCAACGTCTATTCTACCTGGTCAACCCTACAAGCAGCATGGTTCTCTTTGAACAATCGTATCGTCAATACTCCAACATCAACTGTGGTTTTGTGTGCAGATGTGGTGGAGAGATCTGTCTATGAAATACCTGGGGTTGCGGTTTGATCGAAGTCTTGCTTTTATGGAACACATAGATCATGTGCTAATGAAGGGTAGGAAGGGTATGGCTGCTGCAAAATGTAAGCAACGCCATCTTTGTCTCTTACACCAGGGTCTGGTCCTTTATGTGATTGAATATGATCTGGCAATCCTGACTCTCAGTCATAGTTAGAAAGACTGGAAAGAATACAGAACGGGACTATGCGCATCATACTTGGGTTCACTAAAGACACGTCGAGTAGGGCGATGCGATTCCTTCTTGATTTTCCTACTATGGAAGATAGAACACGGATGTGCCGTGCACGGGCATACCTTCGAGTCAATGCTGACACACAACATCATCTGCACATGGAAGTAAAGAGAAACGGGAAATAGGTTAAAAGAGGAAATCATCGATGGGTCGGGCCGAAGACTGTATTCAACAGGTGTGTTCACTTGAAGACATTGAACCTCGTGAAGAACGGATACCAATGTCAACAAGAATCAATACATCATTTTCGGTATGTTTCAGACTTGATAAAGAATGCAGACAAGACAGCCTTAATGGTCGTGAAGGCAGAAGTTCAGGCGTTAATTTCTGAGAACTCGTCTGAGAATGATGTAATCATTTATACAGATGGTTCAGTGATTCGACATGTGCGGAGCTCATGGGCTTTCACTGCTCAAGTCAGAGGGGATGTTGTAAAGGAAGAAAGTGCTGGTTTTGCCGTGACTACAAGCAGTCTCACTATGGAAATCATGGCAATAACTAGAGCGATGGTTTGGTTGGAATCACAGACTTTTATCCATGCATGTCTTCTCAGTGACTCAATGAGTATGCTCATGAAGATTGAAACAGACTGGGCTCGGAGGCAATTGATGGAGTCGCTGAAGAGATCTAAGCTGACAAAAATCAGTTTTATTTTTGTGCCAGGGCATGCAGGTGTAAGGAAAATTAACGCGCTGATATGCTTGCAGATATGGCTGCTGTAAAAACGGGAGCAATGGACCATGCTGATATAAATTACCTAAAGGTATTGGACGTGTACATGATTCAAGTAATAGTGGTGAATCTACAATACTAACCAAACTACAATAATTCCAGGTCAAATGTGGTATAGCTAGACAAGAAAACTATGCAGGTAGCAACAGAAGAATAGTAAACCAACAAAGAACCGGTGTCGTTAGTTGCCACATACTGATAGACATACTGAGGAGGAGATCGGAGCACTTATGGACTAATTGGTTCAACGTGCAGCGATGATGATCCGACGACTAAACTAAACTCACACACAGCGTTATCATTAACATTCATATAACAACAATAAAAGTGTGTGTATGAATAGCAATAGTTTGGTCATGTGTCGAAATCGTGCTAATAGAATAACTAATCGACTACACGAGGTAATAGAGTTTGGTTAGTCTATTGTCTATCGTCTTTTCCCAGGTGGATGATGAAATTGGTTGTCCACTCGTGCCGCTAAGCGTAGGGGTGTGCGCTTTAATTTGCGTTCCAGGGTCAGGTGAGTCACCTTTGTTGTGTTATATCCGTGTTTATGTAGTGTTGTCTTGATATTGCATCTCCATCGTTTTCTGAGGTCGCTAAAAAAAAACTGAAGCCGCTAAAATCAACTAGAGCCGATAGAATCAACTAGAGCCGATAGAACAAACTAATGTCGCTAGAACCAACTGGAGCCGATAGTACAAACTGAAGCCGCTAGAATCAACTAGAGCTGATAGAACAAACTGATGTCGCTAGAACCAACTGGAGCCGATAGAACAAACTCATGTCGCTAGAAGCAACTGGAGCCGATAGAACAAACTGATGTCGCTAGAAGCAACTGTAGCCGATAGAACAAATTGATGTCGCTAGAACCAACTGGAGCCGATAGAACAAATTGGAGCCGATAGAACAAACTGGAGCCGATAGAACAAACTGGAGCCGATAGAACAAACTGGAGTCGACAGAACAAACTGAGGCCGCTAGAACCAACTGGAGCCGAAAGAACAAATTGGAGGCGATAGAACAAACTGGAGCCAATAGAACAAACAAGACGCAGAACCAAATGAGCAGGAGAAAACAGCCTCAGAACAAACAACTGAAGCCTAGAACCTGGAGCCAATATATCAAACAGAAGCCGCTAAACCAACTAAAGCAGGTAGAACAAACTGATGTCACTAGAATACAGAAACTGAAGCCGCCAGATCGAACAAACAAACGAGCCGCTAGAACAAACTAACTTAAGCCGCTAGAATAATCAAACTGAAGCCGCTAGAATAAAGAAACCGAAGGTACTAGAAGAAACTAACGTGTAACGTGTGTCCAAATCTTCTGCACATGCCCTGTTGATATATATATATGAAGTGTTTAAGTAGACCTAAAGAGTGTTGTGAACACATAAAATGTTTACCCGACAGGGCGTACTACGACCTTGATGTCGTTCTTATTTATACCGTATACTGATACGGTCAATAACTGTATTAAACAAAATGTGTTTACCGAAGTAACAACAGTATTTAAGACAGTTGTACGATATGGTCCACGGTGACAGTAGAAAGGAACGATCAACGAGCACTACAGGAACATTTAACAGGTATGTATGTGATTGTTATGTTGTGAATATAAATGTATGATAATTAGATGATATGGACAACGTATTACTTTAACTATATAGAGTCTAAAGCCGACGGATTGACTTCATTGCACCCGGTGTTACTAGATATGGTACGGTTCCTCTCCGCAGACATGACACGAAACCTGCCGGGAGTATTGCACAAAGCAAGAATTCCGTAGCTCCGGCAACAATCCTAAGGGTCTGGAAAAATTCACTCGTGAACAGAGTGGCGCGGTCCGGATTCGAACCCACGAATTTCGGAGAACATGGCAAGGACTTAACCACCTAGCACAATATTGGGTATTTAGGTGAGCAGACGTTATCATCTTTTCTTAATAAAGACAATACTAATATAATATGTGTTATCGTCTAATTAAATGTGTTATCGTCTGTTATCGTCAAATTAAATGTTATCGTCGTGTTATCGTCAATTAATGTGTTAAATCTAATTAAATCTGTTAACGTCTAATTAAATGTGTTATCGTCTAAATATATGTGTTATCGTCTAATTAAATGTGTTATCGTCTGTGTTATCGTCTAATTAAATGTGTTAACATCTAATTAAATCTGTTAACGTCTAATTAAATGTGTTATCGCTAAATATGTGTTATCGTCAATTAAATGTGTTATCGTCTGTTATCGTCTAATTAAATGTGTTAACATCTAATTAATCTAACGCAATAAATGTGTTATCGTCAAATATATGTGTTATCGCTAATTAAATGTGTATCGTCGATTTATCGTCAAATATACGTGTTACGTCTAAATAAGTGCTATCGTCTAATTAAATCTGTTAACGTCTAATATCTACTTTACGTCGTTCTTCCGACCAATTTTAATCACTCTTTGTTATATGTGTGACCTTTGTCAAGAACGTTATACGTTGCACATTGATTTGGTAGGCCCCTAAACGCATAGACTTCTACACATTTAGGACACGTGCATCCGATTTCAGCCAAACCTCCTTAGTCACCTCTTACGACATGCATGGCAGGTAACAGTGGTTATATTCTTTACACCCCAAATTTAGGCCCGGTAACCACTCGGGCAACGTCTAATATATGCGTTATCATATTATGTAAATGTTATTAATGCATGTATGTGGTATCAAGTAATGACAGTGTTGTCACTTAAGATATATAAATTATACGTTAGATATCACTTATATGTTATCATTGTATGTATTATCAATTCCATATATTATCAGTCATACGTTTAATACAAATAATACAATGACTTTTATCAACAAAAGTCTTCGGTGGATTCTCCGACTGAGATTGCATGATTGTAGACGCAGACCTGTGGGTGACCCATTATGACCGAGATCAGGAAGAGTAAATGGAGATGCGTCGGTGGTAGAAGACACAATTCAGTATCACTAGACAAACACTTGAGTGGAACCAGTCAGTGAAACGGAGAAGAGGACGCCCTAAACAAATCTGGAGAAGGAATCTTCATGAGGAACTCAAGGATGTCGGATTATACTTGGAAAATATAAATAAAACGTCAAGAGATCAGGGAAAGTGGATGACAACTGTTGCTGTCTTATGCTCCACCAGGAGATGAGAGAGCAATAAACAAAGCTGTTGAGACCGTTGAGATGTAGACATCTGTAACATGTTATACCACCTCTGTTCAAGAGAAATTCAAGATCGCTTATCAATTGTTTAAAAATCTCTCTTGATTGAAAACATAACTTTCACATTTATGTAGTCTTTGTTTGCTTGTGTTTTTTGTTTATCTTTGCGCTAAAATACAGGATGTTCAAGATAAAAGCGGCCCGAGTGACAAATCAAAAGTTGTCAGTTACTTATTGCGTTGTGTCTATTTACTATTTAAAACGGTTCTGACTAGCTCGCCCTACGCCACATTTGTTCATCGCCCCTTTCCGCACTACATTTTACACACCGTTACACAACCTTGACCTATACTACGTCATAACTGAACCTTCTCATTTTCCTAAACATATGCCAGATTAGCTCCTTGACGACGATGCTTCCTTAACGATGAGGCTGCTTTTATCTCGAACATCCTGTAGATATATATTAGCTATTATTTATGATTTGCATGTGGTTTGTGCGTGGTTTATGTCATTTGTGTGTGATTTGCATGTGGCGTGTACGTCATTAGAATGTGATTTTTATGTGACATGCATGGGATTTGTGTGTGCTTTTTACGAGAGTTGTATGTGACTAGGGCCGTAAAACTCAATAACGTTGTTCAACTTAATATAGATAATAGTATAATCTAACGTCTAACCACTACCATTAATACACTTATCTATCTTCTCAGATCAAGACAATGGACTATAAAAGCCTCCTTTCTATTGCAGTCATCATTGTTACAGTCATACAGACAATTACCGCCAAAACTGTTGTATTTTATCCTCCTCCTCTCACCAGCTACATCCTCTACCACGCAAACGTAGCCGAGGAAGTGGCGAGTCTTGGTCATGACGTGTGGTTGTGTGTCCCCCAATATCTTGTCAAAAAAGATTTGGTGAAAGACAAAACTATCAAAATCCTTGAATACGGGGAGTATTTGGGAGACTTGGACAAGAAGATCTTTGAAAACATGCGTACCTTTGACAGGTTCTGGGCTGGGGAAAATCCACACGTTATCTACGCCATGTACAGAGCCGGTATAGAATTTGGCAAAATAGAAAATATTATTCTATCTGACAAAACTTTTGTGGACAATATACGAAATCTAAAAGCTGATTTATTTGTTTTAGATTCTGTACCATTCAATATGAACATGATTGTTCTGCCTTACATGTTGGACATTCCCTACGCCCTCATTGGGACATTTCATGACGTGGTATTGTCAAAAGTTCCATACAGTCCTGGGGAGCCACTTTTCCATGGTAACACGTTCAGTAACAAGATGACATTTTTACAGAGGATACAATGTTTTCTTCTCTATGTAGCTCGTATAAATTTTGACGTGTTCTATGACAGTAGCTTTATTTCACGATTTGCTCCACATAAACCATACAAGTCTATCAATGAACTAGCAGCGATGGCTGAAGTTTTCATTGCTGAACTCGACCACATATTGGACTACCCTAGAACAGTGTTACCCAACACGAAACTTGTAGGTGGATCATCTGCATCTTCCGTCAAACCACTGGTAGGAGAGTTCAAGAAATTTGTAGACGAATCCAAAAATGGTATCATCGTATTTACCTTTGGAGGTTCTGTAGTTAATTTACCCCCACACATCACGTCTAAAATGATTTCAGCTTTCAAACAACTTGATCTTGGAGTTGTATGGAAAGTTAATATTACATCACCTGACCCCAGTCGTATTATGACGTCCAAGTGGATACCACAGAATGACCTCTTGGGACATGAGAAGACCAAACTATTTATTTCTCACTGCGGTAAAAATGGACAGTACGAGGCACTCTATCACGGAGTACCCATACTCTGTCTTCCTATATACGGAGATCAAGGTTATAACTCGGAAAGAATTCTAGTTAAAGAACTCGGTCTTCGTGCTGATATGAGAGAAGCTAGAGCGGACGAGCTAGCGTCTATGATGAAACAAATCATCTACGAGGACAAATATGCAAGAAATATGAAGAAAGCGTCAAGTCTATACAAGCAACTATACAAAGTTCCAAAGAAAGAAGCAGCTTTTTGGCTGATCATGTCATGAAATATGGAGGTCATATATGCGGTCGTCAGGTCAGCAGATGCCTTGGTATCAACTCTATGTCTTGGATGTTATTGCGTTTATTACTTCCATTGTTATCTTCATCATATTCTTTGTGTATTTAGTTGTGAAACAGTGCTGTAAATTGTGTCGAGGCAAACAAGAGAAAATAAAACTAAAAAGAATAAAGTGATGCTACAGATTCGAGAAGATCAACAATTATATACAATAATATATGAATTCCTTCAATAGTTTCCATCATTTTCAATTATAAATATATTTATATACGGAATTTTCCAATATTGAGAATTGGTTATTTGTTGTTTATTTGCTTTCATTCTAATCAAACATTTGTTAATCAATTTTCTTCATATCTATAAGATTTGTACTCAAGAGCGTTAGTACAAAATGTGATGTGGTTGACAGCCGTTAGGTTGTCCTGTTTCTACATTTCTGCCCACCTCTTCCTAGTGTTTTCTTTAGGAACCCATGCCTTCTTTTTCCTCAACTATCCATCAGTCCTAAATACAAGACTAATCCACCTCAATCATCGTTTTTTAATGATGACATCCAATGGTGTATTTTATTCGTTTCAAAAGCTCTTCCTCTGCTATTCTATTTGGATAAAATTTTGGTTGGATTCTTCTTAAACATTGATTTGGAAATGTCTCCAGCTTATGTTTGATGTTGTAGGTCATTTGTTAGCGCTCTTCTTCTTCTTTTGTCGTGACAATGCTACCTGGATGTTGTTCAGTGTTGTGACACTGATAACTCTCACTACTGTATAATAAGTCACAAAACACCGCTTCTATATATTTTATAGTTTTGTTTTAAGGATCAATCCTTTGGTTTTCCAGATTTTGTTGAGCATGGCGAAAGATTTGCTTCTTGATTTTTTCAATGATGTTCTTTTTCGAATCACCATCATGCGGTGCTGTACTTCCCAGGTATATTCCCAGAACTTCCTCTATGATTTCATTTTGTAACATAATTGGGCTTTCTGACTGTTGGTTATACATCATTACTTTAATTTTTGCAATATTAATTTTAAGTTCTATTGCTTGAGAGATTTTGGAAAGTGTATCTATTTTCGTTTGAGCATCCTTGTATCAACTGGCAACAAGACTAATATTGCCTGTATAATTCAAATCTGCCAGTACCGAGATAAGTGTTCATAGAATGTCTCTGCTGTTATCCGTTATGGTTTCCCTCATGAGTCAGTCTATGGCAACGTTACACAAGAATGGTGAAAAAATACACGCTTGTTTAACTCCGGTTTTGACATTGAAGCACTGTCAGATGGTTACTGCAAACTACTTGACACTAAACGTCTGCATATAATTCCATGTGTAAATAATTGCAATGCATAATAGTATAATAAATTAACAAAATGGGGGAAGACTGCAGTAAAATTTAAAAGGGAAACACCAAAAAAGAAATATTTTACAAAATAATAACAGAATAAAAGAACGCCCACCAAAAAAGGCCACCCAAAAACGAAAAAACAGGGAAAAAAAAAAACAAAAATGGGACAAAAACGAAAGGAAAATTGAAAAAAAGAATAACAAAAAAATGTAAACAAAAAAGAAAAGAAAGAAAAATGAAAATCTGAAAAAGGGTTTTAAAATAATTTTTAAAACATGGGAAAAAAGGGTTTGGCTTTAAGAAGAACTCCCAAAAGAAAAAAAGCTGGGAAAAGTCTAAGGAAGAATGGGCCTTTTGGGGGGTTTAATACAAAAAAACCCCGATTTCAGAGAAAATTTTTGGGATCATCGGGGAACAGATGATGGTTGTACAAACCAGCTGAAGGGCCAGTATAAAATGGGTGAAGGTAAGGCAGGGACCCTGGTGGGCAACGGTCCCAGTTTTCCGGGCCTTCCAAAAAGGGTTTTTGCCCTTCCAGATAAAGAATATTAGGAGGTGAAATGCCCCACGCGGGTTTTTGGGGACCGGCGGGCCCTTATTACAGGGCCGGTTGACTTTGGGGCGTAAAAGGGGAAGAAGCCTTGGGATATGTTGGTTTAGCCCCTAAGCCTAACATCCGATCTTTTTGGCACCACCCAGGTGGGTCGGCGCTGCAACACTTGTGCGTAATACAGACCCGCACGGTGTCTTTTCCAAAAACCCGTTCGTTTTAAAGACAGTTTCAGGGCAAGCCCGAATATTATCATGCCATTATCTGAAAGCGGTAACAAGGCATTTTGGGGAAAACGGCAGGAGATCAGTGACCGATTCCCCCAACCCCGGCGATATCCCCAATGCTCTGTGACCCCGGCTCCCCATTTCAATGATACGGGCCTTCGGGATTGCGATGCCCAGGTCACAGCCATCCGATCATGTTCCTCTGATGATCGTAGTCGATTTTCTGGAGAATCGGTTGATTTTTTTGGGTCCCCCTTGACCACGGGGGGCTCAACGTTTACATTTTTATGCTTCGTATTTTTCCCATGCTTTGAAACCATGGGTGTATTTTTTGTTTTTTTTATGTTTAGTATTTTCTTCCCATGATAATTTTTGGGTATTGTTGATTATTGGGATATATTTTAATTCTATTGTTTTTCTACAGTTTTTATTGTTTTTTTTGTGTTCATTTATTTCTTATTTTTTTATTCCCAGTTTTCTCCCACGGGTTTTTTTGGCGCCAGTGTTTATTTTTTTTCACCCTGTTTTTCGTTTGTTTGATAAGGCCTTTTGGGTAAACGGTGTTTACGCCCTTTTTTTTTTAAAACTATAGACTTTTTTTCTGTTTCCCAATTTCGAGATTTCAAACTTTTTGTTTTTTGTGTTTCCCGGGTTAAGATGGCCCTTTTTTTGATTCGGGTCCAATCTATCTTTTTGGGCCGGTTTTACGCGATATCTTTATTCTCTGAAGGCCCCATAAAGGGGGTGCGTGTTTTTGGACCTGGTTTTTGTTTAAAATGTGCTTTTTATCGTGGTTTCCATTTTTTCGACTGATTAATTAAAACACAGATGTTAACCCACACATCGCTTATCTGTGTTTAAAAATGAAGTGCAAACGGTCTTCACAATCTTTTTTAACAATTTCTTTTTTGCGACTACCCCGGATTTTCAAAAACCCTTTTGAGATTTCACATGTCCCATAATTTTTGTTCTAAAGGGTGTGTTCTGTTCCCTTTTTTATTCTCATGCTGCTAAAGTTGGGGCAGCTGTGAAAGATGCTTTGGGAACTCTTTGTGTTCCACGGGTGCAGGCAGCCGAGTCATTGAGCCCAAATTTTTTGAAGGGGGCCCTGAGCCCGCAGTGTCCGTTTAAATCTGAAGACTGTGGTCTGCACTTTCTTTTAATATTTATGTTTGTGCCATTGTTCTGGACTTTGGGAGTTTTGCTTCAAAGCGCGTTTGGGTGGGGGTGCGTTTAGCTTCCCCCAAACCCTTGTCAGTTTGTCAATGGGATCCCAAAATGTGCTGGTACCCACTGTGGCAATTTGATTTTTTGGGACTTTATGACAAAGGTTTTATGATAAAAGATTGACTTTATTACCCGGTTTCCCTTTGGCGACACCCCCGCAGAAATGGCACGTTCCCTGGAAGGTATTAAAAAAGCTCAAACCTTCATCGCTCGCAGTAATCCTAATGGATCTCTGGGGAAAGCACTTTTTGGGGAACGTGGGTCTGGATTCAACCTTCATCTGAACGGTCTTGGTTTAATAACCACTGGCCCCCGTGTGTTTCCGGGGCCGAAAGGGGAAAAAAACGACATACAAGGCAGTCGTAAGAGGCAGAGGAGAGGCCGGGAAACATCCTCTAAAAAAAAGCGCGTAAAATCGTATGGGGCCTCCGGGTGCAAACTGACAACCCTCAAATTTTAGATCACAAAAAACCCCAAAAGAGTGGTTTAACAAGTGGTCGATAAAAGGGGGAAGAAAAAGGGAAAACCCACTTTCCCAAAAGATCAAGGCAAATGCGGGGGTTGAATTTTAAAATATGTCTCACTTACTTTTTAACCTTAAAGTACAAAAAATTAAATCACAAAGTACTGTATTTTTACAAATTCAAAAACAATGACAATATGCCAAACTTCGACCAAAAGGGTTTATCAAGAAAACGCAAAGGGAAATTTTAAAACAAAATTTAAATTGGACGACTACAAAATTAATGCAAGGGTTGAACACACAGTGATCGTATTTATTTTTTGTAACCCTAAAAAACATTTTTAAACATTTTTCCACATTCTGTTTGTAGCCACTGTTTAACGGAACTACAGATTTTGGGATGCCAAAATAAACACACAAATAAACACACTTGAGTTTCAATTACCTGGTACCCCCAAATTTTGACAGACAAAAAATTAAATTTCCTAACTAGTTCAGTGAAAAAAGTGTGGCATTTTTAAATATATTGATCTAACGGTTAGATGGACACCAGCAACCGAGGGGGATGGGATATTTATAATAGTAATCTTATGATAGAAATGCTCTAAATCAGCCCATTCTCCTCTGGGGGTCTTTGGGCCCTCAAATGTGTTTTTAAAATATGGCGGGGGCATCCACCCAACAAACACCCGGGTTTTACGACAAGGATAAAATTTTATTGCCCTTTGTTCAACGTCTTGGTGGTGCCGAGGCCGGCAAGGAAGAAAAAGAAATACCACGCCTCAAGGCATGTTCATGGGCGACTGGGTAGGGTCCTGGAAGCAAGGAAATAAAAATCGCGAAATCGGATGCTGGCCTTTTTAGGGCATAAGGGGACAACGTATAATCGTTCTTAGGTTAAATCACATAAAAATCACAGCGGGTTAACAAGTAATGATATGGAGCGTTGCAAAATTCAACGCTACTCTCTTGGTAAACCCCTACAAGCAGCATGGTTCTTTTTAAACAACGTATCGTCAATCCCCAACATCAACTGTGGTTTTGTGGGGGTGGGGAAGATCTCAGTCTATGAAATACCTGAGTTTGGTTTGGGAAGTTTTTTTTACCAAAACATAGCCCTGGATAATAAAGGGGTAGGAAGGGTATGGCTGCGGAAAAGAAAGCAACGCCATCTTTGTTTTTCACCGGGTCGGTCCTTGGTGATTGAAATTTTTAAATCCTGACTTTCGTTAAAAGACTGGAAAGAATCAGAACGATGCTATGCGCATCATCGGGGTTCCTAAAGACAGTCGAGCAGGGGATGCGTTTCTTCTGATTTTCTACTATGGAAGATAGAACACGGATGTGCCGCATGGCATACTGAGTCAATGCTGACACAAAACATCATTGTAAAAGTAAAGAGAAAAGGGGAAATGGGAAAAAAAATAAATTTTGGAGGGGTCAGGTCGCTTTTAACAGGTTGTTCACTTAAAACATTAAACCCTCAAGAAGGGATACCAATGGAACGGAATCAATACATCTTTTTCGGTATGTATCAGACTTAAAAGAATGTAGACAAGATACCCCAAATGGTAGTGGGCAGAAGGATTAATTTTGAGAACTCGTCTGAGAAGGGTGTAACATTATCGGATGGTTCAGGATTCGATTGGGACCCTATGGGCTTTCACGCCGTGGGGTTTTTGAAAAAAAAAGGGGTTTTGCCTGACTAAAACGTCTCACTATGGAAACCCCGGGGTTAACTAAAGGATGGTCTGGCAGAATCCGTCTTTTCCATGCATTTTTTTTCAGTGACTCAATGAGGGTTTTTTGGGAAAGATTGAAACAGGCTGAGCTCGGAGACAGTCGAAAGAGTCGTGAAAAGTTCTCGCGAAAAAAACGGTTTCATTATTGTGCCGGCACGAAAGGGGGAAAAATAATGGCCGATAGCTTGAGGATGGCTGCTGAAAAAGGGGTGAGCAATGGACCAGGCTGAATAAATTAAAGGGGACAATACATGATTCAAGTAATAGTGATGAATCTTAACGCAACCCGACCAAGAATTCCAGGTCAAATGGGATGTAAACAAAACTATGCAGGTAGCAACAGAAGAATAGTAAACCAACAAAGAAGTGTCGTTAGTGCCACAGCGATAGACATACGAGGAAGAGACGGATAATTTTTGGTTCAAAACAAAAAGTGATCCGATGACTAAACTAATTCAAAATCGTTAACCTCAACCCGTTCCCAAATAAAAACAATAAAGTTGTGATGAATAAAAAGTTTGGTCATGCCTTTACGTGTTAATTTGAATTCCAGGGGGGTGGTCGCGTATATATTCTTTTAATTAGTTTTCTTTATATTGCCCTCCATCTTTCGAGGCCGCAAACAAACGGGAAACCGCTAGAACCAACTGGGGCCGAAGAACACACTGATGTCCGAACCAACTGGAGCCGATAAACAAACGTGTCGCGAAAACCGGAGCCGATAGAACAAACATGTCGTGAACCAACTGGGCCGATGAAAAACGATGTCGTGAACCACGGGCTGATAAACAAACCAACACCGCTAAACCAAGGGGGGGGATAAAAC
This sequence comes from Arion vulgaris, assembly GCA_020796225.1. Classification (NCBI taxonomy): domain Eukaryota; kingdom Metazoa; phylum Mollusca; class Gastropoda; order Stylommatophora; family Arionidae; genus Arion; species Arion vulgaris. The sequence goes on from CM036771.1 coordinate 20,191,474, forward strand.
AAACTGGGCCGATAGAACAAACGGGACCTAGAACCAAAAGAGCAGGCAGAAAACTGAAACCGATAGAATACAAAACGAAAGGGCCCGAACAAACAACGGAAAAAGCTGAACAAAAAACGGGGCCGCTGAACAAAAAACTGGAAGCCGCCAGAATGGGTAACTGATGCCCTATAATAAAGAAAAACCCCTGAAGAAGCAAACCAACATTTTTCAAACATCTCAAAGAATTGTTTTTGTAGACCTAAAAGTGTTGGAAAACATAAAAATTTTCCCAACCCGCGAACTACGACCTTGATGTCGTTCTTATTTATACCGTACTAGGCGACCCTGGGCGCTTCACTCCTAAAAAAAAATTAAAAAGGAAAATGGATAACAATATTTAAAAATTATTTTGGGTCGTTCCTTTTTCATTTTCTTGGAAAAACACAAATTTTAAAGTTTCATTTAATTCTGTTTATTAAAGGGTTTTTTATATACAATATTTTTTTGTTTTTTTCCCTCTGGTGCGAAAGAAAATAGGTTTTTGACGCGTGAACACCACATATGCTGCCATGTGAAAAGCTGGGTTTTCCAAAGTAGTCCCCACTTGTAGCGATTGTCCTTGTGATTTGTTTATGGTTATTGCAAACAGTCGCACCGGAAACTGAAAACGTTTGAATTGAATGGCATGTCGGTGAATCATTGGGATGCGGGAATAGTATATCTTCTTTAAATTTTCCTTTAAAATTGTACCTTGTGGATTATATTGTTCATCATATTTTTCACGCCTGGTACCGTTGCAAAGTTGTGGTGATTGATGTTTCGGGGAAGAATGATGGGGACGCCAATTTCAAGAATAACGTGGTGGGATGCCTGGAAATCAATAATTCAAAATTAGTTGATAATTGACAACGTCTTGATTCATTTTGATGGACATACTTTTCACTTTTTTTTTTTGAATGTAAACGGATATACCCTTTTTTTTTTTGCTGCTAATATTTCACGCACTGAGCCACTGATGATTTTTGTAATTGTAATTTTGGGAAAACTTTTTTGAAACAATTGTTTGGTCGCATGATGTTACAGATTTTTTGGCAATGGAAAAATCGTGGAATCATCATTTCTTTTCCCCTTCCGAAAACCCAAAATTGTTTTTTGAAAGTTCAGGGGTTTTCCCTTTTAGTTGTATGCATATTTTTGTAATTTTGATGGGTAAAACTGATGATTTAATGATTTAAACATAGCGGGGGGATCTTGGAAAAATGGTGAGTTTGGAAATCGCCAACAAAAAATGAGTGCGCCACCGAAGGCTGGGCATTTTCTCAAATTTTTTAGTGTACGATGAAACGCCCAATGCTTTTTTGGCATAGTACATTCATCCCATTTGAGTTGCATAATTGGGGCACTTTATCCAGGGAATTTTTGTTGATATTGAGTTGGCGTCTCAGGAGATATTCAACGACAATTTCACGCTGAACGCGTTCCACCATCTAAAAAAATTGCCTAATTCCAGAAGATGTGATTGCCAGGCAAATTTTTTCGTGATCGCATGGTTAAAATAATGAAAAAGAAAACTTTTTTCCTGGCCTCCGGGCGCATCTATGAAATACAATCCACGTTTTTTTGGTAATTGACATAATTCTGTCATATGTTTTTGTTGTTCTGGGAAACAATTTTGGAAGATTCTTTGAACAAAGTACTCAACGTTTATATCAAAATGTTTCGTTCCCTCAACAAAAGGTTTTTGCAGATCGTTCTGGGCAGCCATTCCCAAATTCCCCGTGTTTTTTTTGGGGGATTGCCAAACATATGTCCTCAATCGAAAAAATGCCCTTTTATACGTTTGGTGGAATTGAATGTCGGATTTTGATTCGCGCACGCAAGCGATGTAGGATTCTTCACCGTAGTCTTTTTTTTTTTTCCCAAAGTTTTTTTGATTGGGTGGGGAAATGTTGTTTAAAAATTTCGCAAAAAATTTTTTGGTCGGCAGTATTGATGCATCAGGGTGGGAAATGTCCAATGCGTCGTTTTCAAAAAGATTTAATTCGGGTTCACGATAAGTAACATACGTGACCGTTTAAATGTTCTAACTTTGGAAGGATGTTGGGCCCCTTTTTTGATTAAAAGAACCAAGTAAAAGGGTTCTGATTTTTGGGTGAACAGTGTACGGGCCTGTGTTTGGGCGAATAAATTTAATGTCCTTCAACTGCTTTCCTTGTTTGGACGTTGAAACTTTTTGCGCTGATTCCATGTGGTTGTTGGGAGTTCAGGTAAAAAAGCGTTTTGGAAATATATATTCTACAAATGAAAAATGCAGTTAAGTTGTTAATGGGCAAAGCTCGGGATAGCATTTTTGTTTTAAATACCGCGCTGTCCATTTTTGGGGACGAAAAGAAAAACTGTTGGGTGTCGTTCATGGGTTGAAAAATAAAATGCGCCATATGCTTCCTACAATGTGCGTCCCAGTTGATAATGCTCGATTTCATCGATGGATGCGTTATAGCCTTTAAAAATGCTATATCGCCCCTTTTTTGACATATTTGCAAATGCGTCGATTTCACCGAATTTCAATAGATCGAAAGTCGATCGAGACAAAAGATGATGAACAACGAATGTCAGGATTTTGATTAAACTGGCAATACATGTTTTATCCATTTTCCAAAACCACATTTGGATGAAGACGTAATCAAATTAATTGTAATGGAATGACCGCCGGCGAACCAACACCGCTTTTTATAATTTCAAATTCTTTTTCATCGCAGTCCCCCGGAAACCAAATCAGCCATTTTTTTTCGATCGAAACGTGAAACAGCATGTAAACAATTGCTTCATATGAAATATTTTATTTATAAAAAACATTTTCCGGACTTTTAAATTTCACAAACGGAAAATTTTTGATTAAGGTTTAAAAAATTTTTGAACGAAATTTTTTTATGGCACACCATTTTTGGGAACCTTGAAAATTTCGGGGTCTCCAAAAATCATTTTTGTAACGGAAAACTTCACTTTACTCAAAATTTTTATTTCTAGAAACATTTTCTCTCTTCTAATAAAATTTATTGCCCGTCAAAAAAATCTACCAGACACCATTTCTTCTACAAACCGGTTTGCTTTTTGACGTCCGCAACCGTTTGGTTTTGATCTTCTCGTGAATTTTTTTGTCATATTACTTGTTCAACAATATCCAGAATCTAAATAGAAATTTTAATTTTCTTTTTTTATTTCAAAATTATTTATTCCTTTCAGTTGACTTTGTATTGAGTATCAACCCAATATTAAATATCCCCACCAGATCTACTGTCCAAATGAACCATTCGTCAGCGATAGACAGCAATAAAATGACCCATCTTTATCACACTATTCAGATTTACGGGAAGTCTCATATTATTGTATTGTGATTTCAGAATTAAAATAACTAGTGAATCATATCAGTATTCTGTTAATTGTCTTTCTTAATTATTAGCATTTCATGTTTAAAAGTTTTGCCATTTAAATTGCACTCATTTGAACACATGTGAACACAAACTGCAGCGGTTGCTATGGATGTCGAAAGCAAACCGGCTTGTAGACAGAGAAATGGTAAGTCTGGTAGATTATGTGCAGACGTAAAGTTGCCCTTAGAAGAGAGAAAAATGTTTCCAGAAATGAAAATTTACGAGTAAAGTGAAGTTTAAATTCCGTTGCACGTAAATACGATGTTTATGGTAGTACCAAGCGAAATTTTCAAGGTTCCAAAATAATGGTAGTGACCATCGAAAAAATTTCGTTCAAAATAGCTTCTACTTAACATATAATCATATAATTTTCCAGATCTGTAGAATATGTTACAGTTACACGTAGAACAATGGATTTTACTATATGAATGACACATATTTCATATGAAGCAATTGTTTACACGCTATTTCATCGATTCGATCGAAAAAACACAATGGCTGACTTGTGTTAAATTTTTTTACCGTCGCGGACTGCGCTGAAAAAAGTAGTGCGTATCCGAACGGTTTGCAGACTTGCTTCCCGTTGCTCGATTGTTTCAGCTGAACGGACTTGAGCAGTGCGTACTCGATTGGGTCCTAGTCTTGCTTCACGTTGCTCGTCTGTTTCAGGACGAACGGGCTTCAGCAGTGCGTACTCGAACAGTTTGCAGTCTTGCTTTCCATTGCTCATCTGTTTCTGAAGCTAGTAATGCCTTTCTCTTTCGTGCTCTAGGTGTAGATGGACCAATAGCTTTTCGTTTGGGAGGCATAATTGCAAATGTGTGGAAAATTCGTGAAGAGTGTGTGGAAATAACTGAAGCTTGTTCGTCTTCACACAAGGAATTAAATATCACTGTTGATGTTTCGCTGGAATAAATAAAAAGAATTAGCATTTGATTAAATTCTATTAGGAAATGCATAGAAACTGCGCGTAAAATATTTTGAAAAATCAGGTAAACTATGAATTATTTGTCGAAACTACTCACTACTCGCGCGCCACCTATTGCGAAATGGTTGTACTAATTTAGAATTGCACGCCGCTATAGCGGTCACTGGTATGGATTGATTTACAAAATATTAAATGGTCACCCCGTTTCTGTCATGTAATCTAATATTGGGTAATATTCAGGCATAATAATTGCAAATGTGTGGAAAATTCGTGAAAGCGTGTGGAAAAACTGCAGCTTGTTTGTCTTCACACACGGAATCAAATATCACTGTTGATGTTTCGCTGGAATAAATAAAAAGAATTAGCATTTGATTAAATTCTATTGGAAATGCATAGAAACTGCGCGTAAATGTTTTGAAAAATCGGGAAAACTGTATGAATCATTTGTCAAACTCTCACGCGCCACCTATTCGAAATGGTTGTACTAATTTAGAATTGCACGCCGCTATAGCGGTCAATGGTATGGATTGATTTACAAAATAATAAATGGTCACCCCGTTGCTGTCATGTAATCTAATATTGGGTAATATTCATGCATATAACGTGTACCTCAGGTAAACGTTGATGGCAAAATAACCATCTTGCAATAGTTGTTTGCCTTGCCATATATAGCCTGCAATGCCAATAGCTTCCCTCAAATGAACGTATTCCTCTGATCGTAGTTTTGTTTGGTTTAATCGAATATAGAGCAATTTTTGCCAACATAGCTAACAAACATTGATGGAATAGTTGGCGATAACTTAAAATATGATTTGCAGTATCTATGATCATGATTAGAAATGAGTATAAACAAACCTGGATTGCGTATTTTAAATTCAGCTTGTTTGAAAAATTGACTTGAATCATACGTCATCGAATCTTGTGTATAGCATACCGTAGACTTCCGGAAGAAACTCTCGATGAAATTTGCGTGTTTTTTTTTTTTTTTTTTCTCTAAAATTGTCAGCGCTACCTATTTTAAACTATGACAGGTAGCATCCCGACATATAAACAAACATATCCTCTAAATTTCAGCTAAATCTGATGTGTATATATTAATACGTACACCGTAGACTTCCGAAACGTTAATGGCAATTTGGTTAGAAACTCTCGATGAAATGAGCGTGTTATTATTTTTTAGATTTTTCGAAAAGCTTCAGCGCTACCTATTTCAAACTATGACAGGTAGCATCCCGACATCAAAACAAACATATCCTGTAAATTTCAGCTAAATCTGTTCAGTAGTTTCCGAGTCTATAGGTAACAAACAAGCATACAAACATCCGTTTTTATATATATATATAGTAGATACTGATAAGGTCAATAACTGTATTAAACGAAATGTGTTTACTGAAGTAACAACAGTATTTAAGACAGTTGTACGATATGGTCAGAGGTGACAGTAGAAAGTAACGATCAACAAGCACTACATGAACATATAACAGGTATGTATGTGATTGTTTTGTTGTGAATATAAATATATGATAATTAGATGATATGGACAACGTATTACTTTAACTATATAGTCAAAGTATAACCGAAGGGTTGACTTCATTGCATTGGGTTTTACTACATATGGTACGGTTCTTCTCCGCAGAAATGACACGAAACCTGCCGGGAGTATTGCACAAAGCACGAGCTCCGTAGCTCCGGCAACAATCCTAAGGGTCTGGAAAAATTCACTCGTGAACAGAGCGGCGCGGTCCGGATTCGAACACACGGCTTTCGGAAAGCATGGCAAGGACTTAACCACCTAGCACAATATTGGGTGATTTGGGTGAGCAGACGTTATCATCTTTTCTTGATGAAGACAATACTAATATAATATGTTTTATCGTCTAATTAAATGTGTTATCACACAATATATATGTGTTATCGCCTAATTAAATGTGTTATCGTCTAATTAAATGTGTTATCGCATAATTTATGTGTTATCGTCTAAGTAAATGTGTTATCGTCTAATTTTATGTGTTAACGTCCAATTAAATGAGTCATCGCATAATTATATGTGTTAACGACTAATATATATGTTATCGCATTATGTAAATGTTATTAATGCATGTATGTGGTATCAAGTAATGACAGTGTTGTCACTTAAGATATATAAATTATACGTTAGATATCACTTATATGCTATCATTGTATGTATTATCAATTCCATATGTTATCAGTCATACGTTAAATACAAATAATACAATGACTTTTATCAACAAAAGTCTTCGGTGGATTCTCCGAATGAGATTGCATGATTGTAGACGCAGACCTGTGGGTAAGGGACCCATTATGACCGAGATCAGGAAGAGTAAATGGAGATGCGTCGGTGGTAGAAGACACAATTCAGTATCACTAGACAAACACTTGAGTGGAACCAGTCAGTGAAACGGAGAAGAGGACGCCCTAAACAAATCTGGAGAAGGAATCTTCATGAGGAACTCAAGGATGTCGGATTATACTTGGAAAATATAAATAAAACGTCAAGAGACCAGGGAAAGTGGATGACAACTGTTGATGTCTTATGCTCCACGAGAAGCTGAGACAGCAATAAACAAAGCCGTTGATGAGTGTAGACATCTGTAACATGTTATACCACCTTTGTTCAAGAGAAATTCAAGACCGCTTATCAATTGTTTAAAAATCTCTCTTGATTGAAAACATAACTTTCACATTTATGTAGTGTTTGTTTGCTTGTGTTTTTTTGTTTATCTTTGCGCTATAATACAGGATGTTCAAGATAAAAACGGCCCGAGTGACAAATCAAAAATTGTCAGTTACTTAATGCGTTGTTATATTTACTATTTAAACTGGTTCTGACCATCTCGTCCTATGCCCCATTTGTTCATCGCCCCTTCCCGCACTACATTTTACACACCGTTACACAACCTTGACCTATACTACGTCATAACTGAACCTTCTCATTTTCCTAAACATATGCCAGATTAGCTCTCTTGACGACGATGCTTCCTTAACGATGAAGCTGCTTTTATCTTGAACATCCTGTAGATATATATTAGCTATTCTTTATGATTTGCATGTGGTTTGTGCGTGGTTTATATCATTTGTGTGATTTGCATGTGGCTTGTACGTCATTAGAATGTGATTTGTATGTGACATGCATGTGATTTGTGTGTGATTTGTATGTGACTAGGGCCGTAAAACTCAATAACGTTGTTCAACTTAGTATAGATAACAGTATAATCTAACCTCTAACCACTACCATTAATATACACTTATCTTCTCAGATCGAGACAATGGACTATAAAAGCCTCCTTTCTATTGCAGTCATCATTGTTACAGTCATACAGACAACTAACGCCAAAACTGTTGTATTTTATCCTCCTCCTTTCACCAGCTACATTATCTACCACGCAAACGTAGCCGAGGCGTTGGCGAGTCTTGGTCATGACGTGTGGTTGTGTGTCCCACAATCCCTTGTCAAAAAAGGTTTGGTGAAAGACAAATCTATCAAAATGCTTGAATATGGGGAGCATTTGGGAGACCTGGAGAAAAGATCTGTAAACGCAAACATCCTTGACAGGTTCTGGGCAGGGAAAATCACACGAGCTCTACACCCTGTACAGCATCAGTATAGAATTTGACAAAATAGCAAACACTATTCTATCTGACAAAACTTTTGTGGACAATATAAGAAATATGAAAGCTGATTTATTTGTTTTAGATTCTATACCATTTAATATAAACATGATTGTACTGCCTTACATGTTGGACATTCCCTACGCCCTCATTGGGACATTTCATGACGTGGTATTCTCAAAAGTTCCATACAGTCCTGGAGAGCCACTTTTTCCTGGTGGCAAGTTCAGTGACAAGATGACATTTTTCCAGAGGTTACAATGTTTTCTTCTCTATGTAGCTCGCATAAATTTTGACTTGTTCTATGACAGTAGTTTTGTTTCACGATTTGCTCCACATAAACCATACAAGTCTATCAATGAACTAGCAGCGAATGCTGAAGTTTTCATTGCTGAAATCGACCACATATTGGACTATCCAAGAACAATGTTACCAAACACGAAACTTGTAGGTGGATCATCTGCATCTTCTGCCAAACCACTGGTAGGAGAGTTCAAGAAATTTGTAAACGAATCTAAAAATGGTATCATCGTGTTTACCTTTGGAGGTTCTGTAGTTAATTTACCCCCATATATCACGTCTAAAATGATTGCAGCTTTTAAACAACTTGATCTTGAAGTTGTATGGAAAGTTAATATTACATCCCCTGACTCCAGTCGTATTATGACGTCCAAGTGGATACCACAGAATGACCTCTTGGGACATGAGAAGACCAAACTGTTTATTTCTCACTGTGGAAAAAATGGACAGTACGAAGCACTTTATCACGGAGTGCCTATCTCTGTCTTCCTATAGGAGATCAAGGTTATAACTCGGAAAGAATTCTAGATTAAAGAACTCAGTCTTCGTGCTGATATGAAGACAGCTACAGCAGACGAGCTCGCGTCTATGATGAAACAAATCATCTATGAGGACAAATATACAAACAATATGAAAGAAACTTCACGTCTATACGGGAACTGTACAAGAATCAAGGAACGAATCAGCTTTCTGGCTCGATCATGTGATGAAATATGGAGGATCATATATGAGGTCGTCAGGTCAGCAGATGCCTTGGTATCAAATCTATGTCTTGGATGTTATTGGGTTTATTACTTCCATTGTTATCTTCGTCATATTCTTTGTGTATTTAGTTGTGAAACAGTGCTGTAAATTGTGTCAGGCAAACAAGAGAAAAATAAAGCTAAAAAGAATAAAGTGATGCTACAGATTCAGAAGATCAACAATTATATACAATAATTATGAATTCCTTAATAGTTTCCTTCCTTTTCAATTATAAATATATTTATATACGAATTTTCAATATTGAGAATTGGTTATTTGTTGTTTATTTGCGTTCATTCTAATCAAACATTTGTTAATCAATTTTTGTCATATCTATAAGATTTGTACTCAGAAGCGTTATTACAAAGTGTGATGTGGTTGACAGCTGTTAAGCCATAGATTCCAAAACTTTTCGTCACCCCACACTTTGAATGACATAAACTTTGTAATGAATGACATAAACTTTGTAACGCCTTCCTCTCTAATATAACAGTTGGCTAACGCCTATATATATATATATTGCTCTATTTTAACTTTGACATAGAAAAATGATATATATTTCTGTCATACATGTCAATTTTCAAATGATTATATTCAGAAATAGAAAATTGATGATAAAATGGATCGTGTAAGATGGGTATAAGATGAATTAAAATGCAGAATACAGATTTTTAATGATTATTCAATCGCAAAATCACGAAAATAAACTTCCCCCATGCTTCTGAACCCACCATCGCCCTCCTAGAAGGCTTTAGCCCACTCGGGGGAGGTACCGCCAACTTTGGGAACCCATGGGTTAGGATGTCGTATTTTACACATTTCTGTCCAGCATATACGGAATTCAAGGTGCACATCTCTCTATATACTATTAGTGTCTCGTTTGATAACATGAATCTTCCTCGAGAGATTTTCATTATTGTCGTTCTGCCGCCTTTCTATCAGGCAACAATCTTTAAACTCTCTTTCAACAACTCTTCTTCAAGTTTCCTTTAGACATCCAGGCCTTCTATTGTCATCCACTATACATCAACGAGATGCCCTGGCCAATGTCCCTAATTGCATATAACATACTAATTGCATACAACATATATGACCAATCATGATTTATCTTCGTCTTTAATTATGGTCTCTTATGATGCAGGCCTACTAGCGTTCACTGTGATAAATGAGTGCATGTGCACGGAATGTGAGCACACATATTTGTGTGTGCGCTCCAAAAAGGTATTTGCAATTTACGCAGACTATGGAAAACAGACACGGGAGTATGTCCTGCAAGACTTTCTTCTCTTGAGTGAACTGAGAAGCAACAACATGTGGCAACACTGAGTGGACCTGAAAACTAAGGTTTGGGAAAACCTGACAGATTCTAAACTGACTGCCCAGTGTGTGGTCCACAGTGTATTAAGCGCTTGACCAGAGATCGCAGAAGAGGAATAATGCATATCTTTAAATTCCAAATTCTGTCACTTATCTATTAGCAAAACATTTCCTTTACTTTCCTAATTCTTGTTTAGAACATGCATGATCCAGTCAGAGGAAGAAACACATAACAAAGAATGATTAGAACAGTCTGCTGCCGTTAGTACAAACTGAAGCTAATATAATAGACAGGGGTCGCTAGAACATTCTAAAGCCACAGGAACATACTTAACCCACTGAAACATACTTAACCCACTGGAACATGCTAACCCACTGGAACATACTTAACCCACAGGAACATACTTAACCACAGGAACATACTTAACCCACAGGAACATCTAACCCACAGGAACATACTTAACCCACTGGAACATACTTAACCCACAGGAACATACTTAACCCACTGGAACATACTTAACCCACTGGAACATACTTAACCCACTGGAACATACTTAACCCACTGGAACATACTTAAACCACTGGAACATACTTAACCCACTGGAACATACTTAACCCACTGAACATACTTAACCCACAGGAACATACTTAACCCACTGGAACATACTTAACCCACTGAAACATACTTAACCCACTGGAACATACTTAACCCACTGAAACATCTTAACCCACTGAAACATACTTAACCCACTGGAACATACCAACCCACTGAAACATACTTAACCCACTGAAACATACTTAACCCACTGGAACATACTTAACCCACTGGAACATACTTAACCCACTGGAACATACTTAACCCACTGGAACATACTTAACCCACAGGAACATACTTAACCCACTGGAACATACCAACCCACTGGAACATACTTAACCCACTGGAACATACTAACCCACTGGAACATACTTAACCCACTGGAACATACTTAACCCACTGAAACATACTTAACCCACAGGAACATACTTAACCCACTGGAACATACTTAACCCACTGAAACATACTTAACCCACAGGAACATACTTAACCCACTGGAACATACTTAACCCACTGGAACATACTTAACCCACTGAAACATACTTAACCCACTGAAACATACTTAACCCACTGGAACATACTTAACCCACTGAAACATACTTAACCCACTGAAACATACTTAACCCACTGGAACATACTTAACCCACTGAAACATACTTAACCCACTGAAACATACTTAACCCACAGGAACATACTTAACCCACTGTAACATACTTAACCCACATGAACATACTTAACCCACTGGAACATACTTAACCCACTGGAACATACTTAACCCACAGGAACATACTTAACCCACAGGAACATACTTAACCCACTGGAACATACTTAACCCACAGGAACATACTTAACCCACAGGAACATACTTAACCCACAGGAACATACTTAACCCACTGGAACATACTTAACCCACTGGAACATACTTAACCCACAGGAACATACTTAACCCACAGGAACATACTTAACCCACTGGAACATACTTAACCCACAGGAACATACTTAACCCACTGGAACATCTTAACCCCTGGAACATACTTAACCCACTGGAACATACTTAACCCACTGAAACATACTTAAGCCACCTTTGGAGGTTCTGTAGTTAATTTGCCCCCATACATCACGTCTAAAATGATTTCAGCTTTCAAACAACTTGATCTTGGAGTTGTATGGAAAGTTAATATTACATCACCTGACCCCAGTCGTATTATGACGTCCAAGTGGATACCACAGAATGACCTCTTGGGACATGAGAAGACCAAACTATTTATTTCTCACTGCGGTAAAAATGGACAGTACGAGGCACTCTATCACGGAGTACCCATACTCTGTCTTCCTATATACGGAGATCAAGGTTATAACTCGGAAAGAATTCTAGTTAAAGAACTAGGACTTCGTGCCGATATGAGAGAAGCTAGAGCGGACGAGCTAGCGTCTATGATGAAACAAATCATCTATGCGGACAAATATGCAAATAATATGAAGAAAGCTTCACGTCTATACAGGGAACTGTACAAAGTTCCAAAGAAAGAAGCAGCTTTCTGGCTTGATCATGTGATGAAATATGGAGGGTCATATATGCGGTCGTCAGGTCAGCAGATGCCTTGGTATCAACTCTATGTCTTGGATGTTATTGCGTTTATTACTTCCATTGTTATCTTCATCATATTCTTTGTGTATTTAGTTGTGAAACAGTGCTGTAAATTGTGTCGAGGCAAACAAGAGAAAAATAAAGCTAAAAAAGAATAAAGTGATGCTACAGATTCGAGAAGATCAACAATTATATACAATAATATATGAATTCCTTCAATAGTTTCCATCCTTTTCAATTATAAATATATTTATATACGGAATTTTCCAATATTGAGAATTGATTATTTGTTGTTTATTTGCGTTCATTCTAATCAAACATTTGTTAATTACTTTTCCTCATATCTATAAGATTTGTACTCAAGAGCGTAAGTACAAAGTGTGATGTGGTTGACAACGGTTAGGCTGTCCTGTTTTACACAATTCTGACCAGCATATATGGAATTTAATGTGCACATGTCTCTATATACTATTCGTGTCTCGTTTGACAACATAAGGCATCCACGAGAGATTGCCATTGCTGTCGTTCTGCCGTCTTTCTTCTTCTTCTTCTTTTGTCGTCACACTGCTACCGGTTGTTGCCCAGTGTCGTGGTTTTCTGTTTTGTCTTGCGCTGTTCTGGTGGCTTGTGTGATTGTTATCTTTGCTCTTTCACAGGATTCTGCTACGTCATCTAACCATCTTTCCGTGGTCTTCCTCTTGCCTTCTTTCCCGATGTTCTGTTGTAGAAGACTCTGTATACTGTGGAGTTTGGATGCCGTATTTCTACCAGGTTATAATCTTTCAACTCTCTTTCTACAACTCTTCCTCTTGTTTTCTTTAGACATCAAGGCCTTCTTTTTCCCCAGCTACCCATCAGACAGATGTTCTAGCCAATGCCCCCACTAGCATATGACATACAAGACAAATCAACCTTCATCTTCGTCTTTTAATTATGGTCTCTGATGATGCACAGTGTGTTTAAAAACTCTTAATTGGCTAACTGTATTTCGCCAGAATATTTGGTATGATTGTTCTTATACATTTACTTTGAAATGTCTCCAGTTTGTGTTTGATGTTGTGGGTCATTTTCCGGTACACATTACTGTATAACAACACTCACAAGACACTGCTTCTATATATTTTAAGTTTTGTTTTAAGGTTCAATCCTTTGACGATCCAAATTTTGTTGAACATGGCGAAAGATTGATTTGCTGTCTTGATTTCTCTAATGATGTCCTTTCCGAACCATCATCCTGCGATGATATACTTCCCAGGTGTATACATAATCTTAAACTTTCTCTATGATTTCATTTTGTAACATAATTGCGCGTTCTGATTGTTCGTTACTCCTGATTACTTTAGTTTTTGCAAAATAAATGTTAAGCTCTATTGCTTGAGAGGTTCTGGAAAGTGTATCTATTTTCGTTTGAGCATCCTCGTATCCACTGGCTAAAAGACTAATATTGCCTGCATAATTCAAAACTTTCAGTACCGGGATAAGTGTCCATCGAATGTCTCTGCTGTTATCCGTGTGGTTTCCCTCATCAGCCAGTCTATAGCAATGTTAAACAAGAATGGTGAAAAAACACATCACTGTTCAACTCCTGTTTTCTCCTCTTCTTCTTCTTTGCGTTCGTTCTTTACGACCAATTTTAATCACTCTTTGTGATATGTTTGATCTTTGCCAAGAACGTGTATACGTTGCACATTGATTTGGTAGGCCCTAAACGCATAAGACTTCTACACGTTTAGGAGACATGCATCCGATTTCAGCCAAACCTCCTTAGCGCCTCTTACGACATGCGTGGCAGATAACAGTGGTTATATTCTTTACACCCCAAATTTGGGCCCCGGTAACCACTCAGGCGAACTCCTTTTTGACATTAAAGCACTCTGTCAGATGATTATTGCAAACTACTTGACACTCAAAGTCTGCATATAATGCCTATAATTACCATTTTTGTTGGTATTCCATAAATGCCGGATTATCTTCCATAGAGATTAGATGTACAAGCTATCTATCAAATGCCTTTTCACAGTCAACAAACACTATATAAATGTCACTATTTCATTCAATGCTTTGTTCAACATTTGGCGCAGTATAAAAATGTGGTCTATGCGTAATTTTCCTTTTCTAAAACAAGCTTGTTCTTTCCTAATTTTGTTATCCAATGTCGCTTTCATTCTTTGAAGGATCACTCTATTCAATATTTTACTCGTAAGTGATAACACGGTTATTACTCTTCAGTTGTTACAGTTGCTTAAATCCTTCTTCGGAGGAGGAACAGAGTCTCTTAAAACCACAGTAAAATTCATGATAAAAGTTGGTTCATCAGTCTAGATCGGGAACGCAAGAGAGAGAAATCCTTCTTCTTTGGTAACTTGATAATAGAGACAATTTCCATTCTTCTGGTATTACTTCTTTATTCAATGTATGCCCGCGTGCCCAAGGTGTTCGTAGCGCGTTGGACTACGGGTGACTAGTCCTCTGTAAGTGCGGTTCAACTCCGCGGACTGGCAGAAAAGCTACAGGTTCCCAGATTTACGGTGTTCGTGGCACCGAGCCGAAGGGTTACGGTGTCCATGACACCGAGTCGAAGATCTTTCAGCTCAAGTGCTTCTGGATCGGGAAAAAAATTCAATGTATCATTTAGAATTGGGCACAATCTTCGTGTTTCTGATTCTTCTGCCATCAGCATTTCTGTGTCAACTTCATCACTGTCATGTACTTTATTCTTCTTCTGCGCCTCAATGGCTTCTTGTACCTCTACTTCTGAGATGGGTTAGATGTTTATGTCTAATTCCTCTTCTACCTATACAATGTCAGTGAGTACAAGCGGAACGTGTGCATGTAAGGGCAAGAGTCTCTATTACTGAACAGTCTTTACACTGACAACATAATACACCTAGTTTTTCTTCTCTGTAAAGAAGCTATATTATATTAATATTGAGAAAACAAAGACAATGGTAATAAGAAAAACAGGAGAGACAAAGTTGTTGAACATAATGATCAATGTAGAAAGACTGGAACAAGTGTCGAGTTATTTATATCTTGAACATACCAAAAACAAAAGAAGACGGCAGACACAACAAAGAAGTTCAGGAAATAATATGAATTGCCAAGAACATATTTACAACGTAAAAAGTGTATTATAACATTGCAAATCTACAAAGATAAAAGACGAGTAGTAGATAGATATATTCGTCAGTATTGTAAGAAGCGGAAACGTGGACAGTGTATAAACAGATAAAGATCAAAATTGAGGCTTATGAAATATGGATATACAGAAGAATAGGTCGAGTGTGTTGGAAAGAGAAGAAAACAAATAGACAAGTACTTCAATAAAACTAATAAACAAATATTTCAACGGAAACGAGTGAAACGATAAATACTCAAGATTAAAATTAGACAAAATGAAATATTTTGGTTACATATTAAGACACGTGTAACTGTTGAAAACCATCTTGGAGTGGAAGGTAGAAGGTAAGAGGTAACGGGGAAGACAGAGATACACTTGGAAAGGAAACATCAGTAGGCACACCGAAAAGCCTGTCCCAATGTACAGTCAATGTAAAGAACAGAGCATCTTGTTAGAGAGAGATTACAGCCAACTTCCGATGCGGTGACGGCATATGGTAGATTGATTAAGAGAAGTAAATGTTTTGCCTCTGTTGCTGTTATGTTCAAAGTCATCTATCACATCACGTATCCATCTTCGCACTAGCCTTCATCTTCTTCATTCTCCATAAATGTCTCCATCCTTTTACAAACCTTCAGGTATCTGTATGTCTCCAAATTACTTTCTCTTTATTTTTCAATATTATTTTTCTCATCGGTCAATTTTCTTGAATTCTGTTGGATATATCTGGGTTATTTTTTCTTTTCCGTTCATGAAATCTTGAGAGCCTTTCTGTAACATTTCTATTAAACATCACTTTCCAGTCTTTGGGAAATTCATACAAGTAACTTTTCTATTTGGGGAGGGGAAGGGGGCGGCTATGTGGCGCAGTGGTCAAGTTATATGTCATGTGTTTCGAAGGTCGGGAAGGGGGCGCAGTGGCGCAGTGGTCAAGGTCTATGGGTCAATGTGTTTCGAAGGCAGTGGGTCTCGGATCTCAACCGCGCCGTTCAGCTACCATGTGAATTTTTTTCCTCCAGGGATCTAGGATTGTTGCCGGAGCTACGGAGTTTGTACTTGGTGCAATACAATAATCTTGACAGGTGGCACATCATCTCTGCGGATAGGGACCGAGCCATTTGAATAAACCCAGTACAATAAAGTCCATCATTTAACTATAATCGTCCCAACGTGAGATCTTGAGAGGGGGAGGGGAAGGACTGATCAAACAGGATGAAAGACGTTGGTCTAGTCTTTATGCATGAACGCGAACATTATGATAAAGGCAAACAGCCTGGAGGCATGAAAATGAAATACTGGTTCTAAAATATGTTCTGGAAAGTGGGCAGTGGTTCCTAAACTTAGCAGTCATGTATGTTCATTCGATAGAGTTTTAATTTCCCCGGGTATGTATATGGTAATTCTTAATTGCACAGCGGCTACTGTGGCCTGATGAACAATGCTGAATATCAGTAACAGAGATGTCAAGAATACCCTGGTGATAAGATCCACTGAAGTGAACAGTCACTAAGATAAAAGTTCATGAAGCAGATATCATAGAGATATCGGCAAGCAGCATACTAATCCTTCCTTCTTTCCTTTCGTTCGCTTGAAATATTGTCTATATTATCAATGTTGTCGCCCGAGTGGTTACTTGGGCCCAAATTTGGGGTGTAAAGAATTGAACCACTGTTACCTGTCACGCATATCGTAAGAGGCGACTATGGAGGTTTGGTTGAAATCGGGTGCACATGTCCTAAACGTATAGAAGTCTATGCGTTTAGGGCCTACCAAACCAATGTGCAACGTATACACGTTCTTGGCAAAGATCAAACATATCACAAAGAGTGATTACAATTGGTCGTAAAGAACGAACGCAAAGAAGAAGGAGAAGAGATCAATGTTGTTGCTTGTATAAACTTCACTGTCTCTTGTAGCTCACACAGAGGTCCGTGTAGTTTTCTGTCGAGTGTTGTTGCTCGTCAGGCCAGTGAGTTTGCCTCATTATATCATATTCGGGGCAGTCTTGAAGTATGTGCTCTGCAGTCTGATGTACCTGTCCACACGGCTGAATTATCAATCTTGAATTGTGTATACATTATATGTGGCTACAGAGTAGATTGTGTCCTGTTCAAAGGCGCAGAATGACAACTTGTTCCAATCTGCTCATATTAGCATGCTAATGAATCATATGACTGACTGGTTAAACAAACTCTCAGTCTACGCTAAGGTGCCCAGACCTACTGTAAAAAGGTTGTTTCCCAAATTTCGTCGATAGTAGTACTGGTGTGTCATGAATTTGTCCCTCATCAACAGACCTATGTGAGCTAGCTAATGTAGTACGTTTCCATCTATTGAGATTCATTCTTCCGATTGTTGGTAGGGTCCTTACTGTTGTCACATTGCATATCGTTCGTTTAGCTTATACCACCCGCGACATGATCTCTTTGAATTTCATGCCCTAAATTGCATTACTATTCTCATGCAGCGGGGTCTCTGCAGTGTGGAGGTAAGGCGATCGCCTCTCACTTCAAAAGTACATAGTTTCCGTGTGGGCCGACCGGGTTATTTTCCAGTGACTAATCTTAAAGTAGGTTATTTCGAGTTCCTAGTCCTATAGGAAACAATAGGTTATAAAAAAATATCGGCAGCATAAAATCGACAGAAGCATGGTGGAAAGCCGCTTCCTGTGTAAATTTCATTAAAAATAAAACAAATTTTCACCATCCTATTTATTATCTCCTGAATCTCGCAGGTGTTACAGAGTTCGTTCGCTGTTGCTGAGATCTTCATATGTAAGAAAGGGATATGGGCACATATGGTTATTCACGGAGGTACAATGATGATGGTCCTATCAATCAACAATCGTGTTGTGGGGTGTCTAGAGTCTAAGTATAACGGTGTTAATCCTGTATTTTTCTTGACAACGTCCACGATATATCACGTCGGCTGCCTTGACTTCCCAGTGTTTCTCTGATAACCAAATAAGGTAGGCTAGACCTGAGAGCTGTTACAAAAGAACCATTCCAATTGGACAATTGTATCATGTGACCACGCGTCTAGGAAGCAAGTTCACTAACTACTATTGATATAAGTCAACTATATACCATTGAAGAAGGCGAAGACTCGCCTTTATGGTGAGGGAAACCAGTCAAATGGTAAGCAGGTCGATATTTGGCAAAACTCAAGTCAGAAGCGCAATACCAGGCGCCATGCACGGTGTCACATTTGCATACAGATAGCGATTTTTAGAATATACAAGACATTCTTCGCGCATTGGATGCGGGGTAATAAAAAGTTAATAGCTAGCATCCATTTTGAATTTAAAGTGAATCGGTAAAACCGTGTACAATAAATCAGGTTAGTATACTTGTATGTCACGTTTTTTTCGGAAAATCTGTAATTTATTATAAACTTTAAAGTATTTCCCATTGCCTAAATATTTTATAAACATTTCGTAAGGGAAAGCTACCTATAACGAGACATTTTCGAAGGGTCAGCGCAATTATTTTGTACACCGCTTTTTTTTGCGAATGTAAGCTCCAAAACATTAAATTTTCATACGATCGTTACGTTTATTGTCACTGAATCATACATTTCCAAAATGGTGAATTATTCTTCTCTCATTTGTGCAATTTTAGTGTGTACAGGTTATCTCGAAGCTACAAACTTTTAATCGTTAGAGCGACGACCCTGTTTTGTTTCGATGGATTTTCACCAACTACTATGTCATGTTCTCTCTACCTTCAAACATAGTTTTGTTATTTACAGAGCGATAAACGCTAATTCTAAGCATAATTACAAAACTCAGTTATGCTCTACTTCTGCTGGGTGGTTGATATTTGTATCGAATATCTAGTTTAGTATTATAAATTCCTAGCTGAATGTGATTATATAGAATCATCCCATTGACGACAGGCGTTATCTGAATATTATCAACGATTACATTATGTTTTGGAGATCTAATTAGGAACTGTAACATTATGCTACTGTTAGTTATGTGTTTTAAAAAAGTAAATAATAGAACATATTATTAGGATTGAAATCAATTGCTCTTAACTAAAGGCTGTTTATGTAGTCACGTTATGTGATTTCAATTACATGCCATAACCACAGAATAAAATTATATATATAATATGTAGTAATAACTAATCATTTTGTTAGGTATTTTTCATAAACACCAACATTACTAGAAAAGCAGCTGACAGAATAGACAGAGATATCATGGTAAACATAGAAAAGAAACACACTAGTTCAAACACCATACAATATTTTAAACAATACGGTAAGAATTGGCATCAGGCAGAAATGTTTTCATTAGAAATAAACAAGTTACATGCAGATTTATTAGTTTGTGAAAGTGAGGAGGAGAAAATAAAATGCAATACTAAGATTAAAAAAGCACAAGCAAGCCAATCAGAACTTGAGTTTGTAGCACTGTGTGATAGGTCTGGTCCAGTGTGTTCACATTTAGATAAAGTATTAGACAAACACAAAATCACACCACAGGCATATCATAGTAGAGCTTTTGTTGGTAACCACTGTCATAAATACTTAACATGTAAAGTATATAAAGATCTCACAGAAGATGTCATAACACATACACAATTGTACACACAGAATGAGGATATTATAAATATTGCATTTATCACAAGAGATATTTTTAATACATTAAATACAGCATTTGGAAAAGTTCACAATTACATCTCACACAGTAGACCAATCCATGCTGACACAGTTCCAGAAATACAATTAGCAATTCAAGATTACATGACAATATACAGACTGTATTTTTCCAGATAAAATAATTCCAAAACAACACATACTAGAACATCACTGTTCAAACTGGATCAGAATTAATGGTTTTGGATTGGGCTTTTAGGAGAACAAGGAGGAGAAGTTGTACATTCAATGGTAGCTGGTATAGAGAAAAGAGCTTGGGGTATAAGAAATAAAACTAAGAAATTAAAATTTATCATAAATACACAGCTGCTACAAACTTATTCAACTGTAAATACACAAGTTCACTGTGAAAAACATAAAGTTTAAATAACAGCAGACCTGTGGGCTGTACAATTTTATTTTTCCCTGCTGTACTGTGTGTTGTCTAGCTGTCTATATAACAATTTAGAACAGTTATATATATATATATATTTTGTAATGTGTTTGTGAGATGTCCTAGGTAAGCATTCTACATGTCAGTAAGTATGTATGAGCAAGTGTGTATGAGTAAATTATGAATTAAAATCGTAGGCTACTTAATGATGACTAGTCGACTAATGTGGGCTAGTAAAATTGTATCATTATATAACAAATGTGTATTGTCAATGTTTGAAGATATGTATTATTGTTTGAATTACCATTGCAGTATATTTAGAAATGAAAGTATTATCGTTAAATGATGAATTAATTATGTTAAACATTACATAGTTCATGAAGAAGTAAGCTATATCCTTATGCATTTATGGAAATAGATGTGTAAATTTATGTTATTGTGATTAACATTTATATATATATAACATTTTGGTATGTTGAGATATGTTAAATATATTAGCAATTTAACAGTAATTTTGTCTGACAGTTTTATGCTATTATAAATGACCAGACATAGAGAGTTGTTAAAAAAGTCTTTCGACAGCTGATAACATAGAATTATTTGTCAACCATTGTGCTCACGCTATAATGAAATTAAAATTCTTTAAAATTAATTTATTCTTGAATTATTATATTCTACAGTGTTATTACAATTTCATTTCTACTTTAACAATTGTTAATCTTACTTCTCATTCATTCAGAAAATCTCATTACAATTAAGAATTCTCACTATATTTTCGCTAACATCTAAAAATAAAAAAAAAAAATTTTTAGTATAGTTAACATGTTACCTTGTCAAAGAACTACATTTTGTACATTTTCGTTGTAACATATTTCTTCTGCAAATGAATATTAACAACGTACTTCATCAGTGTAATTTAAAAATCGTCGCTAGTAGAATGTGACTAGTTCATACCGATATAACTCCATAATTATATTATTTAACAGACTGAAACTACACAATATTCCAGAGCTACATATTACATTTGATTATATCTAAACGCAATAGTGTATAGTGTGTTTTTACATTAACAACAGCCGGAATTTAAAGCGATATATAAACCCACTGACAAGTTGCCATTTCGTAACCTTGCACAGGAATGTAAACAAAGGGGGAATTAAGCGCAACAAAGGGACACTACTAAGAGAGCGCTACTGATACGCCGTGCATGACTAACGCCTGAATTCACAGCTGGCGATCGAAAAGAAGTATGATCCAACTCTGACATCATCCTTATGAACAATCAGATCCGATATCATGCTAGAATATAACTCCAGATGTGATACTTTAAAGTGGCAGTTTTTCTGTCTATAAAATCTTATTTACCCATCTGTGTGCCATGCTGGATAATATGCATACCCTTTGGTTTGAAGTCCGGATGTGCCTGTCCTACATATCGTAGGGTCTTACGGGTCGCAACATACTCACGTTCTCGGTGCAAACCACAAAGATCACAAAAAGTGGTTAACTTGTTTGATATGAACGAGCGCAAACAACATCAAACAAGTAACCATTGCGAAATCGCAGTCTCGCCAATTGGTATTTGTTTAAAACTGCCTTTACTTCCTGTGTAATACCGCTTTAGGGCGGTGTAGAACAGGATGGGGGTGAGCATGAGCCTAAGGAATGTAATGGCCGCATGGCTAGTGCACTCACCGCGAAATTGTTCAGGTTAAGATTTTTTCCTGTATGCCTCCGAGAGAAAAAAAACAACTCCTTGACCTTACCGGTGATCGAACCCGGGTCTCCCCAATGCGAGCCAGTACACTAATCCATTCGGTCAGGCGCTCCTCACCAACTAGTAAATATCTTTTAGATGTGCCCTGCATTAACAAAGACAATTTGATACTAAGACTTACAAAGTTGAGAACCGTTCAATGACCTAAGCTGTTTGCACAGAATGTGAACAATTGCTTACATTGGTTAGGGTAGTAGAGCACACGAAGTAAGAATTCGGCATGGTGGGTGCACCGAATTCAATGTCTAGTCATGTCTGTCCACATGTGGGGATGACATGATG
This sequence comes from Arion vulgaris, assembly GCA_020796225.1. Classification (NCBI taxonomy): domain Eukaryota; kingdom Metazoa; phylum Mollusca; class Gastropoda; order Stylommatophora; family Arionidae; genus Arion; species Arion vulgaris. The sequence continues at coordinate 20,214,204 of CM036771.1, forward strand.
TAGTCCAGAGCTGGTGCCAATGTATAGCAAACTAATCAAATGTCGAGAAGTGTTGTTCCACTCGTGGAGTGTATAATATGTACTTTGTCCTATATGTCTTTCTCCTACTATATTAATTCACAAAGGCATACATATATAATAATAATACTATAATCCTATAGACATCATACGTGTTCGGTGTGCGATCTTACTAGTATTAGCAAGACTAAATTAACGTAATAAGTACAGTGTACAAGAACAATTTCTCCAAGATCTCTATAATAATTACCTTCAGAAATGCAAGATATACAGGTAAGTAAGAACTCGATCTGTAACTTATGTAAATAATTAATAAAATTTCCCGTAGCTTGTTCAGACTTTAGGGTATGAAGTCACTTCACATCTCTAGGCTATAGTGGGCATGAGGTAGTAGAGCCAATTCCTGTCCTCGCGTATGGGACGTCGAGTGTGGGAATGAACCCACAAGCCTCGTGTGTCCGAGTCGATAGACGAATGCTTATGCATTACGCTTAGCCGTTCCCACAACCAATATAAGCTTATAATAACAATAATAATAATTCATCTCGTACTGTTATACGTTACATAGGGTCTGCTAGCAATTTCTCTATATCGCTCTATCCTGGGCAGCTCGCTCAATCTCCTCCATGGAACTGAGACCGATATTTCTTGCCTCTCTCAGCAAAGTTCATTTTAGAGTCTCCTTAGGTCGTTCTCTCTTTCTTGAACCCTTTGCATCTAACTTCAATGCCTGTTTTGATATTCTTTGATCATTTCTTCTCAAGGTGTGTCCAACATATCTCCATCTTCTCCTTCTTATAACAGTTAGTACTAGTGGTTGACCAGACATCTCTCTGATTTTATCACTTCTGAATTCGTTCCATTTTATGTACATTATTTTTCGCAGACATCTATTTTCAACTTGCTTTCTATATATTTAGTCGTTTCCAATTCTCGCTGGCATGTTAGAATTGATACAACATTTGAATTGAAACTTCGTAATTTAGTTTTAATACTATATAACTTGCAGTTCCATATTTTAATTCAAGCTTGAGTATAAGATAATAAAACATGTGCAATATTTAAGCAAACATTTGGAATCTATGTGCAGCATATGACGGTAAAGTCTACTATCGCTTCAAATGTACTATAACAAAAATAGTTTCGTTCCTGCATGGAGCCATCGGAATATTTTCTAGTGATCCTGATCTCAGTGTAGGTGAGGTCGAGTATCTAGTCTTATCGGAAACGGACGATAAAACGTAGGACCCGGGTTCAAACTGAGCACGTAAAAGAAGACTTGATTTTTTTTCATCGATAATAAGAGTGGGCTGCAAAGCCGCTGCACGGACAAAATTAATTTTTTTTAATTAAAATAAAATTCCGACAAAGGTTAACATCTTCAAATTACATTGTGGAACCTCACTGGCATGCAGATCATATAAGAGTTTGTATATCATATAAAATCGTATGTTAGTATAGTGCTGTAAGTGGTATGTGTTTCAAACAATCATATGGCCCTCAACAATGATAAAAGTGGATACTCAGATAAGGAGGTTTAATTAACATGTGAAGTACTTATGAAGTTGAAGCATAGCTCACATGAATAGTGAGGAATACTGGTGATAAGAATCGCGAGTCTTCACACAAGAGGCGCTATATTAAGTCCCATGACTGCGCCAGAATTTATAGCGAACGAACGAGGTTTGAAAAAAAAATGTGGTCCTTCATTATTTATAGATCAGATATAGATATGATGGATAATCAAGATATCTCCAAATATGATGAGACTGTATTCTGTCTGAAGTAGATTGTGTAGGATCCTTAGCTACTATCCAGTTCTCAGTTGAAGGTCGTCACGGTAGCCCCAGAAATTATCTTTCACCGTAGTCTCACAGGGTCATGTTTGCGACCTCAAATTAGGGAGGAATGTGGCAGGTTTGAAGGATGTGTTCTATGGGCCCTTTTGATATGTGTATTGGCCAGTTTGGGTAGCTTTCTGTTTATGGAGACTAGATAAGCTTGCACCCTGTAGTGTCATGGCAAGGAGCATAAAGATGGTAGCTTGTTGGTAATTGATACCTGTTTAATGACTCCATGCATATTAATATTTTCCTTTAATAAGTTTTTTTCGCTTCCCCTCAGTGAGATTCTGTGGAATCGTAATCTATGAACATACTGTATCACCATACATAATAATAATAAAATTCCCTGCAGCTTTTTCAGACCTTAGGGTATGAAGTCACTTCATTTCACATTTCTAGACCCTAGTGCGTAGGAGGGCCAATTCTTTCCTCGCGTATAGAACGTCGAGTGTGGGATCAACGACAACACTTCAGTCGTCGATAGGCGAGCGCTTACGCCAATCCATCCCACATCCACAAATATAATGTTCATATATTAACAATACCCTACACGAAATGTATTTCTGCATACATGTTACTACACTTTATAAAACTAGACAAGCTACAGATAATCAACTATGTAACAATAATATTCTATATTCTCAGATACATAGTGTGCGAAAGCTACTGATGATAACAGCAACATTTCTCACCCTCACAGTTGCTACCATGCCAAGACGGTTGTTTTTCCACCTCAAGTACCAGCTACATCGTCTACCACACAAACGTAGCCGGGGAACTGACTAGCATGGGTCACGACGTGTGGATCGTGTTCCATACATTCTAATTTCAAAAGATTTGGTGAAAGACAAATCTGTCAAAGTGTTAGAATACGGGGAATATTTAGGCGATTTGGAGACCAAGATATTCCGAAACACAAAAATGGCTTCGAAATTTTGGGATAAAGATTACCTATAGAGCCAGTTACGTTCTACTACTATGCAGCAGAATTCACGAAAGCAGCTCACGAAATTCTATCTGATAAGTCATTTTTGAACACGTTAAGAGCACTAAACCTGACCTGTTTGTCATAGAGTCGATACCGTTCAAGTAAACATGGTGGTGCTTCCGCATGTTGATGTTCCTTCGCTCTTATTGGGACATTTCACGACGTGGCACTGTCCAGAGTACCATTTAGCGTAGTAGCACCATATTTTCCAGATGACAAATTGAGTGACAAGATGTCATTCGTCCAGAGGTTGCAGAATTTTGTTTTCTATATAATTCAAATAAGTTTTGACTTATTCTATGATAGCAACCTCGTTACCAAATTTGCTCCACACAAACCCTATAAATCTCTAAATGATCTGGCAGCCACAGCTGAAATATTTATTGCTGAAGTCGATCATATATTGGATTACCCAAGGTCAATGTTACCAAACACGAAGTTAATCGGGGGATCTTCTGCATCTCCTGTCAAACCATTGGTTGGAGATTTCAAGAAGTTTGTAGACCAGTCCAAACGTGGTATCATCGTGGTTTCGTTTGGAGGTCACGTGATGAGTATACCACAAACTATTGCATCAAAGTTGCTGTCCGCTTTCCAACAACTTGACCTAGATGTTGTGTGGAGAGTTAATATTACATCACCTGACCCCAGTCGTATAGACGTCCAAGTGGATACCACAGAATGACCTCTTGGGACATGAGAAGACCAAACTATTTATTTCTCATTGTGGAAAAATGGACAGAGAGGCACTTTATCACGCAGTGCCGATACTCTGCCTTCCTATATTCGGAGATCAAGGCTACAATTCTGAAAGGGTTGTGATTAAAGAACTGGGTCTTCGTGCTGATATGAGGGAAGCTAGCGCAGATGAACTTGCGTCCATGGTCAAAGAAATTGTTTATGATGGTAAATATACAAGAAATATGAAGAAAGCTTCTGATCTTTATCGAAAGTTGTATAAAGTTCCAAAGAAAGAAGCAGCATTTTGGCTAGATCACGTGATGGAATATGGTGGAGCCTACATGAGGTCTGCGGGCCCAAAGAGATGCCTTGGTATCAGCTCTTTGTTTTAGATATCCTTGCTTTCCTTGTCTCCATCATTATCGTAACCGTGTTAGTTACCTATTTACTCGTTAAACAGTGCTATAAGTTTTGGTGCAAAAGGCACACAAACAAAGCTAAAACAGAGTAGTAGATTGTGTGTTACTCTGGAACAAATAACTAAATATCACTATTGTAACATAACTATACTGAATTCTATAACAAAAGTGACAATATTAAATTCCTTTGAATAAATGATATTTTAACAATTTTTTTATAATCCCAAAATTGATTGATTGGAGAATTATGATTACACTTCGGTGAGTAACCATGTGTACTTCGATCTCTTTCTTATAAAGGAGGATCTCAGCGGCAGTACACGAACTTAGTAGCACCGACTAAAGTCCTCGATGTAATTTAAAGAATGTTTTTTTTTAAATTAATTAAAAAACTTTAAGAGTTTCGACCGGGCAGCCAGAGGCTTTCCATTATATTCGTATCGATTATCAAATCTCAACGGTTATTTTACGTGCTAAACTTGAACATCGGACCTATGTTATATCGTCTGTGTCAAAGGTCTGGGAACTCTATCTATTAGTGTTTAAAAAGTCGATACAGACTGGTAGTCAATGTCTAGCTATCATATAACTAGTGTTTAAAAACCAAATACAGACTGATAGTCAATGTCTAACCATCATGTGACTAGTGTTTAATAACTCATTTGAACATTCTTCACATTTGTTATGGAACTCAGTATATATCATATAACAAGAATTTTCTCTTCCAACTTACATATCCAGAAGATACATAACAGATCCATTGTTATACTTGACTAACAGAATACTATCATCAATATATTTATGTATATCCATTGCCAAAATAGTTGCCGAATAAAGTATCCCCATGTAATCTCTATTACTGCCTTTCTTCCCATGGTAATTTAACACCAGTCCACACAATTTCATATCGCTTTCCAATGATTGTCTCCAGACTTCATTTTGTCTGCAAGGTCTTCTTCTTGTTAGCTTTCCATCATGTAGAGAGATATCTTTGCCAAAGGTGACATTCTACACACATTTCCAATTCCCCTTCAACTTCTTCCTATGATCATGGTTGGCAGCCATCCGTGTGGAGCCGGGGCCCGCAAGGGAAGCAAAGAATAGTACCACTGCAACCTACAATGCATGTCGCAAGAGGCGACTGATGTAGGCCCTAGGAATGCTACCCTAGTAAATAAAAAGCAGCGCAGAAATCGGATGTTTTGGCCTACTTGTAGGTGCATAACTGGCACAATGTACAATCGCTTTTAGGCTTGGATCACATACCAATCACACAGTGTGGTTAACAAGTGATCGATATGGAGCGTTCGAAGAATAAGAAGGTTGGCAGCAATTTCACTTTAATATTCTCCTGCAATGACTTGTTTTCATCATCATCATTGATAAACTTTATATTTTTTAACAAGTGTACTAATAAAGCTATACAAATGTTTTATTTCTTCGTGTACTTTTGTTGCTATATTTTGTACACAGGAAAACTGGTATGGATAAACGACACTGTACTCATAGTGTCCCAATATCTGTTTAGTCCTGTTAAGCTAGTTGAACGTATCAGCCACAGAGCACTTACACAACAGCTCCGGCGATGATTCATAACTACTGTATTAAACTCTGGAAGTCTGTGTCGTCATTTTCAACTGGGTTACTAGAGAATCGACGGGATTTAACACCGTCTGCTGTTGCTTAAATCTACCTTACTTCCACTAAGCTACGCCGCAGTCGGTACAGACGAATGGCATTCAATGTGGAAGTATCTCCCACGTTAACAAGTGATGATGAAAAACGACGACCCGACGTAGCATGGGACGTAATCAATTTAAACAAAGAAAATATGAAAGATTGAGTTACATCCCTTAAATAATACTCATATATCATCGCTATCCAACGGTTTTTTTTGCACACCAATATTGGACGCATCCTGACTCATGGCTGGGAAGTCGTGGACACAGTGTGCGGATTGCAATAATAATACTGACAACAATAATAAAATAATATTGATTAAAAATAATAACAGAATAAAACTTAGTCCTGACTAAATGTTTAATTTTTTTATATTCTATTTATCTATTCTCTAATCCTGTTTGTCTTTCAACGTCAGGTCGAAAAAGGAGACACCTGGAGCGAGGCTCTCTATGCACCTTGTCTTTCTTTCTCTTCTCCAATCCTGATTTTAAATATTGTACCTACATAATTAGTGTGAAATACTGACCCTGCATATTCGCAGCAAGTTGAGGAAATTCTGGTGTTCGGTAGGAATTCAGAATTCACAGAATATTATTCAATATTTAAGTTTTAATGATTATGAAAAATATCGAGTACTTTACTTTACTTTTTTTTAAATACTAACAGATAAGCTACATTTACATAATAGTCCCATGGATATACTTTGATATTCAATAAAAGATTACTATACTTCCATTCAGAATTAAAAGTGTACTCTGTTGTCGTTTAGCCATGTTTTTAAATAGTACATAATAGTAATTAATAATTGTTGCAGACCTTTCGCAGTTAGTAAAAATGAGGTTATAATATCAATTCTGAAATATAATTAAGATCGCTGAAAGATAAAGAACACTACTCCTACCCTGAACTAACACTGCCAGCTCCACTTCTTGAAAGTTAAAATCATGTGGTGACATAATAAATGTTATTTGTTTAAAGGCATGAGTTGAGATTTTGGTGCTTTCTTCAGTGAAAAAGCAAAGCGTGGAGCTACGGGTACAGCAGAATGGTAACAAAAAGAAAACAAGATTCCAAAGGCAGAAAGATCTTGTTCATGTGAGTCCTATAAAAAAATTAAACTGCTATAATAAGAAATACTTTTCTTTTCTTGAAATTCTGATTATCCTTAAAGCTGTTGGAGTAATAAATGGGGCACAAGGAACGTATAACACGAGTGTCATGTTGGAATGCACTACTTTGTACTGTATGTTACTATATAGATCTGTTGAACAGAAAAATGATAGACACCAAAACAAATGAAGGCCAAAGAGGGCAAATGACGATGAATTAGACACACTCTCAGCATATAACCAAACAACAAAACCAGAGGAGTGGTATGGTAAAAAAAAGAGCAGAGGAGGTCAAAGCAATTGAAGCCTGGTGGACAAAAATGAAGAAGACAGCCTAGAAAAGAATTAAGAGGAGACTGACAGTCGCAGCTCCATGTTCCACTGGAAACAAGCAGTAGTAGTAGTAGTAATATATATTACAACTCTAAAACCTTGTTCACGGTGGAAAACAGGCTGCAATTCTTACTTTCTGTCAATTTATAATATTATGGTCCTCTTCAGCTCTGTCCATGAGACTCTTTCTTCTCTGTGACTTCCTACCTCCTTTATACAATGTAAATACTTCTGAAATCGGAGAAGGCACATCTGTATGAAGGGGAAGAGTGATAATAAGGAAAGCAGGCCTTGACACAAAAGAGCCATAGTCAGAAGAAGAGCTATACCAGACTACCCCTGAATTCATAGAGGCGAACACAAGCAGAAGCTAATGTAAATAATATGTTACTATTTGCATTTGAAAAACCTCAGTTACAAAACCGGTGATCATGTCTGTATAAAGTTGAGGACCCAGTTTTTTGGAAAGATGCAAAGTCCAAAAGAAAAAAAGAATAACGAAACAGCATTTCAAAATATAACATGAGAATCCTATCAAAGGGCAATTAACACAATATTTTATGATTCTAGCATAAAAGTACCTAATACTAAAAGTCGTCTCTCGCAAGCAATGGGGACAACAGCCTCAGATGTGTGCTGCTGCACCTCTCTGTTGTAAATACCACAGAACAGTTATCAACACAACTCTCACTTTTAACATTTATAGGGCTACGGTGAGAGGTTGACATTACTAGTAGTGTGGTATGTCCACCATTATTTGTAATGCATTAACTGTATCATTGTCACATTGAAGTGAGTTTGTGAATGATCTCTTGAGGCACTGAGAAAATAATGAAGAGTAGTCAAAGAAAATAGAAGATATCCTCTTAACCTTTTTTAGTAACAGTAAATAACGGATCTCATCTATCCCTTATCTTGTTTTACTTACTTACTTAATCCGTCATGCCTAGTGACACATGGGGCTTCAGAAAGGACTTTCCATGCTCTCCTGTCCCGTGCAACCTTCAGCGCAGAGCCCACGTCAGAGATGCGGTGTCCAGTTCCTCTTCCATCATGCGCCCCCATGTTGTCCGTGGTCTGCCTTTCTTTCTCTTTCCCTCTGGTGTCCAAGTGAGGGCTACCCTTTCAGGCATTTCTTGTCTCATTCTCATAACATGTCCGAGCCATTTCCATCTTCTCTTTTTGAGTATGTCATTCATTGCCTCTTGTCTTGTGTCTTGGAGTAGTTGGTTATTGGATATTTTTACTGGCCAAAAGATTCCCAAGATTCTGCGAAGACAAGAGTGGAGGAAAACTGACAGCCTGCTAGTATCTCCTTTGGTCATCCTCCAACACTCCGATCCGTAGAGCAAAACTGGCAAAACAATGCTTTTATAGAGTTTAAGCTTTGTGGTCCTATTGTAGATTTTGGACTTCCATACTGGTTTCATTCTTGCAAAAGCGGTTCTGGCCTTACTTAGGCGTGATTTTATATCTTCCTCTGTGCCACCATTTAGTGTCAGTACGCTACCAAGATATGTAAACTGCTCAACCCTTTCCAGTGTTTCATTTTCTAACATTACTGGTTGTTTGATTTCACTGTTTGTCATAATTTTTGTTTTTCCTGTGTTTGTTTTGAGGCCTACTGTCTTTGCCGTGCTGTGAAGTATTGTACTTTTCTCTTGTATATGTTCATATTTGTGTGACACCAGGGCTATATCGTCTGCAAAGTCCAGGTCCTCAAGCATCTCGAAAGGGGTCCATCTTATTCCTCTTGGTGCTTGTTGTTTTATGGCATTTTTTAGCACCCAGTCAATTGTAATACTAAACAAAAGAGAGGACATTACGCATCCCTGTCTTACACCAGATTTTACTGGGAATGTTTTGTTGGAATTCTTTAGGTTGCAGGAGAAATCTTTATAGAAGAGGGCTATGATGTTGACAAGCTTCTGGTCGCCGATTGTCTCAGTATCTTCCATAGGCTGTCTCTGTGGACGCTGTCGAATGCCTTTTCAAAATCTATGGTTGATATATATAGTCCTTTGCCACTGCCATTGTTCTAAAATGTTACGCAGGGTAAATATATGTTCATTTGTTCTCTTCCTTTCCTAAATCCTGCTTGCTCCATTCGTAGACACTTGTCTACTGCTTCTTGTATTGCATTATGACAATTTTGCAGAATATCTTACTTGGGATTGGAAGCAACGTGATTCCTCTCCAGTTATTGCAATCTGTTAGGTCTCCTTTCTTGGGGATTTTCACCACAGTACCCTAGTCCAATCCTTAGGCAATTCTTCTTTCTCCCAGATATCTGCAAACAATGGCTCTAATATGTTTGCAGCTAAGATTGGATCGATCTTGAAAAGCTCTGCTGTCATTTCATCATTTCCCGGTGCTTTGTTGTTTCTCAGGGATCCAATAGCTTTTACTATTTCTTGCTTTTCTGGCAATTTGAGGTTGATATCAATATCCCAAAGGCCGGTGGATATCCGTGGATGTTCAGGATCAGGTCTGTTTAGCACATCTTCAAAGTGGGATGTCCATCTCATATCCTGCTCCTGCTCTGTTGTCAACAGTTGTCCTAGACTGTTTCTGACTGGCATGTTATGGTTGTGTCTTTTACCTCCGCATAATTGTTTGATAATCTTGTACAGTGTGTGCAGATCATGTACTTTAGCAGCCTTTTCTGCTATTTCTGCTGTCTTTTCCATAAATTTTTTCTTGTCTGTTCTAGCACTTCTTTTTACCATTTTGTTTAGTTCTGTATTTTCTTTTCTTGCCTTATCTTTTTGACATTCTGATCTAATGCTATTGATGAGATTTTTTTCTCCTTTCGCTTTTGGATGTATTCTAAGGTCTGGCCACTTATCCACTCTTTATGTTGTCCTTACTGGTTCCCAGTACCCTACTGCTAACTATTTTATATGTGTCTTTGATCGCATTCCATTTTTCTTGGATACTTTCAGTTGGTGTTGTGTCTGACTGCTCTGAAATCTGTTCTTTAGTTCCACTATATATTTTGTAGCAATCCTCTGTCTTTTAATAGGTTAACATTAAAGTATTCTGTTCTTGTCTTGGCTTGTATATATGTTTTCTTGAGTTTGAGCCTGATCGTGGCAACGACAGTGGTGGTCTGCCCACGCAGCTCCTCTTTTCACCTTTACATCAAGTAATGTCTTTCGCCATTTGCTGTTGATCATAAAGTGGTCTATCTGGTTTTCATCTCTTCCATTTGGGGATATCCATGTGTACTTGTGTATGGTCCTTGTGGAAACAATGTGCCTCCTATGATCAGTCTGTTTTCTAGACAAAATTGCTCAACATTTCTCCATTTTCATTTGCAGTGCCACATCCTCTTTCCCATTATTGCTTCTCTGTGTCTGTTATTGTTTCCAACTTTTGGTTTAGGTCTCCCATTATGCACAAAAACGTCCTGAGCTGGAACCTTGTCCACTATTTCCTGTAACCTTCTATAAAATGTGTTTTTGTCCTCTTCTTCGGCTCGTTAGTGGGTGCATAGCATTGAATGATAGTTAGCTTTCCTTGTTTCCCATTAAATCGGGCTTTCAACAATCTTTCATTAATCTGGTGCCACTCTAAGAGATGTTTATTCAATCCTTTCCTTATTATTAGTGCAACTCCTGCTGAATGATTCCGCATCTCTTCCTGAGTATAAGATGGTTTCCTGTTCTAGTTGTCGCCTGTCCGAGCCTGTCCATCTACTTTCGCTGACCCCTAGAATGTGTAATTTATAGTGTTGCATCTCTTTACCACCTGTGATGTCTTTGTGGTCTCGAACATTGTTCTGACGCTCCAGAATCCTATTCTTAGTTTAGTTTTGACATCCAGCAGACTTGAATTCCCATCATGGGCTTCCTTGCGGCTTTCACCCATACTGTTCATGCTGACAGTGGTACTCTGTCTCAAGACCGCTGGACATCGGACATTTTTTTCCTTTTGAAGTTTCTGTAACATTTTTCTTTTTTATGGGGCAGAGTTGTTAGCACTGCGCCCAACCCCAACCTGGAGGACCAGGAGGCCACATTTAGTCTGACCTCTCACCTTTGACCTGTCCGGCATGGGTAACCCTTCCAGGAACAGAACGTCCTGCCGCATAGCTTGGATCATTGAGACGCAAGCCCCCACCACTACAAGGTAATGGCCTCATGGGGGGGCTTATCTTGTTTTAGTAAGAGTAAAATTTATAAACAATAATAGAAACCTAGAGGATGGTGTAAAGACAAATGAAAACGTGTAGACTGAAATATTATACTAATGGTAGAAAAAGGCAGCATAACAGTAGCAGTGGGGATCACCTGTAGAATCAACTACTACACGCGAGGGTACAAATGATAGACAGACAAACACACAGATAAACAGACAGACACGCAGATAAAAACCAAAATTTTTTGCCTCATAACCTGGTACATTCGAAAACGCTGTTATTTGCATAGTTCTTGGTGGTTTTTTTACAATTCATTTTGTGAACTTTCATCATGAAACAACTCAGAGTGCAAACATAAACAAACAAAAAACACATGACAAAATTGTATGCTCTAGGAAGAAAGCTGCAGGTATTGCATCTTTGTTGTAAAGACAGGACAACACACTCATGCTTAAATAACTCAAATCATTAGCAAGACTTAGGCTATGATTGCCTCCATCCCCTCTGTGGCCTCGCTGATCAAACGTCAGAACATGTCCTGCAAGACTGTGACATGTATCTCCTCCCTAGAAAGGGATGCTGGCCCTACAACAGAACACTAAATTCAAAACTACATGGCACCAGAGATGAGCTCAGACAACAGTCGAACCATCATAAGAACGCTCTGACGTATAATCATCAAAACTACATGCACCAAGATGAGCTCCAGACAACAGTCGACTTCATCATAAGATTACGCTCTGACGGTATAATCATCAAAATACATGGCACCATAGATGAGTCAGACAAAGTCGATTTCATCATAAGATCAGCTGCAACTGACAGTATAATCAAAGGAATCAATCGCAAAGAAGGGAAGATCAAAAAAGTGGTTTATATATCAGCTCAACTAGAGTGAATGAAGAGGAAGTAATAGGAAAGATAGGGATTAGTAAAATAACTTCCTTCCTGCACTCTTAACTTGTAGTTAGGAGCTGTCAAACAATATCTATCTGAGTCAACCTTATGACATAGAGGTTTGATTAAGGGCAATGGCTGACTATTTTTCTGTCTTGCTATCTCTCATATGTCAGCTGAATATGGACAATTATAATTATTGAATTCTTCACTTCATCCGTATATCGTCAGATGTCATCTTCATTCCCTCTTCTGTATATTGTCAGATGTCATCTGCATTCCTCTTTCATGTATATTGTCGATGTCATCTGCATTCCTCTTCCATGTATATTGTCAGATGTCATCTGCATTCCCCTTTCCATGTATATTGTCAGATGTCATCTGCATTCCCTCTTCCATGTATATGTAGATGTCATCTGCATTCCCCTCTTCCATGTATATTGTCAGATGTCATCTTCATTCCCTCTTTCCATGTATATTGTCAGATGTCATCTTCATTCCCCTCTTCATGTATATTGTCAGATGTCATCTGCATTCCCTCTTCATGTATATTGTCAGCCATCTCATTCCCTCTTCATGTGTATATTGTCAGCCATCTTCATTCCTCTTCTGTGTGTATATTGTCAGCCATCTTCATTCCCCTCTTCTGTGTATATTGTCAGCCATCTTCATTCCCCTCTTCTGTGTATATTGTCAGCCATCTTCATTACCCTCTTCTGTGTATATTGTCAGCCATCTTCATTTCCCTCTTCTATGTATATTGTCAGATGTCATCTTGATTCCTCTCTTCCAAGTATACTTTCATACATCATATTAAATATTTGTTAGGGACCTCATTACCACACACACACACACACACAAAACCAATTGCATGTGTGACTCGATCTGAGATCAATTCCACAAACTTCAGAATGACAAGCAAATGTCTTAACCTCTTTGCCATAGAGATCCCCTGACTCTATAAACTTGAATCTAAGAGTAAACAAAACTGACTTTATCAAGAGGGTTAGAAACATGCACTGAAGATTTTTAGGCCTGTGAATGGAAATTGCTAGAAGATAGATAAGAAAAGAAAGATAAAAAACCAACAAGAATCAAACAACCATTAGCTTACATCTCTTGGTGGTGGTGTTGTAAATGAATGATCCACTTTCATCTGTACAGCAAGTTTGATATCATCTGCTTCTATTCCTTTCCTATTAGCGTGATTGGAATATACCTTGGCATCTTCTAGAACATCTGTGACGTAGCCTGAAACAGGAAAAAAAAGAGTGATATTAATGCCACTTTTCAGACATATCCTATATCTCTAACGTCGAAGAAGGCACACCTGTATGGTGGGGGATACTGATAATAAGGAAAGCAGGCCGTCATGCAAAAATCAGTAAGAAGCACCATGACTATGCCTGAATCATAGCAGGCGAAAGCAGAAGTAGAAAAATAAGACATATCCTAAAAGCTTAAATAGGTGAACAAATATAATGTTAATACACCTTTTTAGAAACATAACTTTTGAGAAGTTAATATTAACACACAAATGTCATTTTTTAATATGGAGAGATAAATTATTAGATGCTGTTTTAAATATTAATTAGTTCTTTTTCTTCTTCTTGCGATCACTATTTTGATGATTATACCGTGAGGTGAGTTCTTATGATGAAGTTGACTATCATCATGAGCTCAACTCTGTTGCCATGTAGTTTTGAATGTAGTGATGTGTTGTAAGGACAACATCCCTTTTAGGAGGACATACAGGGACAGTCTTGCAGGACATCCCAGATCCTTTACTTGGTGATCTAAATTACAAGTACTTCTGAAGTCGAGTAAGGCTTACCTGAATGGCCAGGATGATGGTGATAAAAAGGAATCTTTATACAAAAATCAATCGATGGATATTAGGGGCCATGACTAGGCCTGAATTCATAGCAAGCAAACAAGAAAAAATCAGTCATGGACAGCAAACCCGAACAATGCACATGCTGAAAACAAATTGCTAGGTTGAAAGATGCACATACTCCTGCTTCACTACAATCTAGTTACACAACATACTTACATTCAATGGCTCATACCACAAAAAGTTGCGTATAAGGAATTATACTAGAGCACAGTTTTCAAACTTTTTTTTCATTTTTGGACCATGTTCAACAGCATTGCTTCAAACAATTAAATAAATCATAACAACAAAATTCTGAAAAAGTATACGGTAAATAAGGGCTTCAAATAAAAAAAAGTCAAAACCCTCATACAGAGACAAATCTGCTGTATACTGGAAGACAAACACTGGATATGCTAATCTTCTTCTTCTTTGCTTCGCTCTGGAAGACAAACACTGATATGCTAATCTTCTTCTTCTTTGCGTGTTTTTACGACCAATTTTAATCACTCTTTGTGATATGTTTGATCATTGCCAAGAACGTGTATACGTTGCACATTGGTTTAGTGGGCCCCTAAACGCATAGACTTCTACACGTTTAGGACACATGCATCCGATTTCAGCCAAACCTCCTTAGTCGCCTCTACGACATGCGTGGCAGGTAACAGTGGTTCTATTCTTTACACCCCATAGCATAACCACTCGGGCGGGTATGCTAATGAAAAAGACTTTCTCAAAAACCTCAGTAAAACCAGGTCTTTATATTTCGCTTGTGTACTATACACCGCAGACTCAACAGACTAGGAATAAGTCAAACAGCTCTCTGCCAGTGTCAACGGGTGGAAAAGATACTGGAGCATGCCCTGCAAGACTGTCCTACACTGGGGGAGATCAGAAGCAACATGTGGTCACACCCAGTCAACATGAAAGCTAAGCTTAGGCGAAATCTGACAGATCTCAGGCTGGCTGCCCAGTTTGTGGTCCACATGGGGATTAAGTGTATGACCAGAGAACACCAAAGAAAAGAAAGGGAAAAGGCAACTGTTAAAACTAAAAATTTACTACATAAATCAAATTGAACTCTGGGAAATAAAATCTAAGTTAATGTAATCTATGAACTTGATTTCTGTCACAAAGAGTTTTTATTTGTGATACTAATTTAGCCAATTTCAGTCTCCAATCCCCAGGAATTGTAATAATGAGATTTTAATAGTGACTACAAAGTTTCCTCTAGAAGACTGCCCAGCATGTAAGTTGTTGTATTGCATTGATTTGCACTCACACCGCTTGTGTGGTGCCTGTGTCCACAATGGAAGCAAAGAATAGTAGCACTGCGATATGCAAGGCATGTAGTAAGAGGCGACTGATGTAGGTAGGGACTTTGACATCTAAGCTTTTCGAAGTTATTGTACCATGAAATTCTTGCGCATGCGCAAATAAGTCTGCATCCTAAAAATGGTATCCCGACAAAAATTTCGTGATATTTTGATTTAGTATAACTTTCTAAAGAAACATGGCCAACAACCAAGTGGGGGGTTTGAAGCGTCATCCATTTCAAGACACGGCGGAGAAGGTTTCACACGCAACAAGCGCCAATTGTCATATTGTCACCAATTTGCATTCTAGAAGGTAAGTTTGATGTATATTATCTTTAAGGGTAATGCTTTGTTGCTATTATAATTATTATATTTGTGTTCATCAACCTGTTTTACATAAGTGTGTGAAATTTGGAGTCTACAATAGAACTCGAACATATCAAAATACATTTATTCAGGTTACATGTTAGTTTACGGACTTTGCAACTTTCGCTAGTTTCCTAATTTCGCCATTTTGGTATATTATTTAAATGCCGATGTCTAGTCCTATTTTGACTCTCACTTACACTAGCTAGCAATTTGAATTTGTTTTTAAACTCACTGTACTCACTAGTCACTGATAATACGATAATACACATATAGCAAATAGTATTTTAAATGCTGCATAATAATAATGATCAAAATCTGTTTCTTAAATTTCAATTTAGTATAGTTCATATAATTTATATATAAAATTATGTATACTAAGTAACTAACTAATTAGAATTAATAATTTAATAGCCCTTGCTCTTCTTAGTTTAAGAGAGTTGTATGAAGTTTAGTATTCAGTATTAGATATACCAATTTTAATGCAAAGTAGTTATTATAATTATGTCATTTCTTTAATTGCAGATTCATCTTCAAAAACTAAATCATAAAATATGCAAGATCTGAGGGAACATTTGGCAAACTTTGTACCAGAGTATCCTGTCAAGAAAGGATATGTGGCAAAGCTGCTCATGGATAGATGTAGACCCACTGTTACGGATGTGGTTAAGAATATCAAAACATTAGTAGTGGGTGCTATACAGATAGAAAAGGACAAGTGTATCGATGACATGGCTCTTAAAAATAATGCTGCACGTTTAGACAAATTGTTCAGAAACTATTTCTGAGGTGGTAAAGAATGTATTGACAGTTGTGTTTGCAACAGAAATTGGTAAGTGTGGCAATAAAATGTGCCTTATGTCTTGTATCACACACTACACACTTTGACAAACTGATAAGATACACAAACAGAACTTGATTAGCTACGGAATTGAAATACGCCTACAGGTTGCGGCTGAATTAAATTTAGGTCCAATTTTCAGGTGTATGTACAAATTCAGCTGCAGTTTTCTTATTTATTAACAGATGTTTACAAGTAATATACCATTCTATAGGTAAATGAATATACTTTAAGATAGATCTAAAGAATTGTTTATTAATAGGAAGTTTGTAAATGTAAAATTATTATTTACAGCAGAGAAGCATTAAAAGAATATAACAATTTTCCAACTTACCTTCAAGTTTAGAATTTCCAACACATTTAATACCTATCACTTGGTGGTTACCACACATATATATCTACACAGTATATCCAATAATAAGAACATCCCAGAACACAGAAATTGAACAACATTTAGTAAATAATTTACACTGCTTATAGTCTATGACCGTATCTCTTGTTGCCATGGTAAACAATTCGATACAGTTTGGTGACTGGCTTGATAACACAATAAATATGACAATATACTCTACCAAGATCCCTTTGTAATCCCATTTAAAGACATTTAAATTTGTTGCAATGGATAATTCTCTGTCATGTCTTCAATTTCAGCATGCCTGGGATGTAGATGGGAAAGACGTTCTCTGCATGAAGAAAGTTCTGTCGTTCAAGACCAATACAACAGCTGACGAGGATTATTCGCCATGTACTCCTAACTTGGAGGACAAGGAATGTTGAATGTCCATCACCATCAGAAGACTACTACATGACCGTGTCAAAATTGTTAGTTGATTATGTTCTTGGGAATGCCAGATATTTGTCATTCAGTATTAAGTGTTTCATACTTGATGACACATCTAAGTATTTTTTTCCTCATTTATAGCCAGTAGTACAATATTATTTAAGATAACTTCATGATATTCTGCTATTATTACTCGTCTATTTGAGACGATGAAAATGATGTGTCACAATCATGTGCTCGCAATTTTCTGCAAAAACTATAGTTTTTTTATATTATGTAATTGTTATTAATTGCTAATTACTGCTCTAATTAGTGTTACATAACATCTACTACATTATCTCTACATTTTGTGCCTGATACTTGGTGATTTAACATCATTCGGTTTGCATTACTGTTGTAGTTTAATGTGAAAATCACAAATGCGGCTCAAATGCCAATATAGTAATTATTTAAAATATGCAAATTAGCCCACCATTTTGAATATTAATTAGTTCTCTGGGTTTCAAAACATTGCGACAATATAATCTATGACTGCATTTGTGTTCCCGCACATAAAAATATATGGTTTATATGGTTTTGTATTAGAAATAAGAAAGATATTTAAGATAATGTAAGCGCTTTGCTATAACATTGACACAGTTTATAGAGATCCATATTTTCAATTTACCCTATATCTTTCATGTATTTATTATTTAGCAATTATTAATTCATAAAAAATTCATAACTTTTTTTCAGAATTGAGGTACAGACTTGGGTGAGGTGTCATTGAATTGCAAATTTCAAGGCCTATCTAACTATGTTGTTTTTAATGCTGTAGCACTATTTTGAAAAATTTATCAAAGTACCTAATGTAGGAGGACCTAGGGAAGCTACCCTAGTTTTAAAAAAGCATCGCAGAAATCGGATGTGCTTGACTACTTGTAGGCGTATAACTGACACAACCACTCCTAGGCTCAGATCACATACAAATCACAGAGTGGTTAACAAGTGGTCGATATGGAGCGTTCGAATAAGAAGTAATTAATCATGCATCTGTCTAGTCTAGATTGATAGTGACTTAAGTGACTATTGATAAACATTTGGCTCATTTGCATTATCGAAGACTGGTAGTGGTTGGATGATAGTCAACACAGAATAAATATACTTACGATAGGTGAATTCTAACATTTGATTGATAAGTCGAGGCTCAGATTCCAATACTCCCATATCTTTCAAAATTGCAGACATAACCTGCGCATCTTTGGGTGAACTTTTGGCGTGTGCCGACATCATTAATATAAATATTTCAACTAACAAACTTCATCGTTTGAACTATTTCAGAACATTTATTCTAGAATGATGTCCCTTGTCCTTTCGTGAGCGGTGTAAAATTATAGATTCTAAAACTTCGGGATGCAAAACAATTCACTATTTATTTGAAAGAAAATTATGAAAATCCGAATTAAAGATCTTCGAACTCAGGTGAATCGTGATTTATATAAGAGTACTCAGTGGCGGCTCGTAACCATTTTTGTTGGGGGCCAGACAAATAATTTTTGGAAAACTCATGGATTGGGGTTTGCTATTTTTTAATTTATAAAATAATAAATACACGTTGCACACTATTTTTGGTGGGGCCTGGCCCAACTGGCTCTTAATGACGAGCCGCCTCTGAGAGTACTATTAGTAAATATATTAGTACTCTTATATAAATCAGATTAATCTTCTTCTTCTTCTTCTTCTTTTCGTTCGTTCTTTACGACCAATTGTAATCACTCTTTGTGATATGTTTGATCTTTGCCAAGAACGTGTATACGTTGCACATTGGTTTGTAGGCCCCTAAACGCATAGACTTCTATACGTTTAGGACACATGCATCCGATTTCAGCCAAACCTCCTTAGTCGCCTCTTACGACATGTGTGGCAGGTAACAGTGGTTCTATTCTTTACACTCCAAATTTGGGCCCGGTAACCACTCGGGCGAGATTAATCTGAGTCCAAAGATCTTTAATTCGGATTTTCATACTTTGAGGTATATTGTGGAACACGTTTTTAGGCTTGCATAATCTTCAACCAACAACACATAAAACGTGCCTGAGCATCTATGTCCTTTAGGCCTACTGGTATTTCTGTGGTATCCATTTTAGATCGTATCGATCTAAGAGCTGTAAAGCCGGAAAAATCCCACTCCTGCTGTGAATTTTGTCTGGAAATGGGGACCACGCGACGAAACTAGTGTACTAACCATTGGGCTACTGCGGCTCTCATTGATACTATTATTAACCCTTTACAACTCACTGCATTATCCAAACGGCAGCAGATTATTATCATTACATTTACACTATCCATCAAATTTGATCTAGTTATTAAGTAGTTTGCCTTACACGCAAGTTAAGTAGCGTATATGCTAAAACAATTTTGGTGGAGGATCATTTACAGAAAGAACGTTCCCAGAGAAAATGACTCAGTGTCTGGGGACAGCAATCTCAATATTCCGAAGACAGCTGCAATATTTAGCCCAGAAAAGGAAGATGTGTCCGTTGATGTGAACAATGTCTGTCCTAAAAGATTGTATTGGTGATATATTTATCCGGAGCATACCTTCCCAGAGATAACAGCTCATTGCCCTGAAAACTTTAGTCACCACCTATCTAGGAAGAAACTTTGACGTCCCACGGCATTTCACATAATGTCGAGAGTTTTGAAATCTCGCATCATCAAGTATTGTCTCCCTTGCAGAATGTCGCATTCACCACAGTCTGCCTGAAAAGCTCTCTGTCTCTATTAAATTCTCCCGCCTCTTCTAATGTCATATTCATCATCATCATCAGGTGCCGTCTCCACATCGAAGGTTGGCTGCAATGAATCTCCAGCATCCTCTGTCTTTCGCCCTTGTGTTGCACACTGCCAGACTGTAACCTGTCCATTTCTTAAAGTTTCCTCCCACTTATCTCTCGGTCTTCCTTTGCTCTTCTCCCTCAACTTTCCCTCTAGTAAATGTTTTATCATGGTGTCATGTCTTTTATGTGCCCAAAATACTTTACTTGTCTGAATTTTATTTCTCTTAATAATTGTTTCTTCATGCCTAGTTTTTCTAAAACTTGTTTATTTGTCTGTTTTTCTGTCCATGAAACTCTGCCTATTCTTCTATATATCCACATCTCAAATGCATCGATTCTGTCTTCTAACTGCTTGTTCATTGTCCATGTTTCCGAGCCATACATTAATATAGGATATATATAGCATTTGATCATTCTAATTTTTAGCCTGTTTGTGATTTGTTTGGATGTCAGTAACTTTCTCATACTATTGAAATTATCCTTGGCCATTCCTATTCTCTTTTAATTTCTGTTATACATCTGCCATCATCTGTTATCATCTGACCGAGATATGAGAAGCTTTTTACTTGATGTAGTAATTCTCCATGTATTTTTATATTCATTTTAGATTTTTCCATTTCCTTGTTGATTACCATAGTTTTTGTTTTCTGTATGTTAATGTCTAATCCATATTCCTTGCTAGTTCTGTCCAATTGGTCCACTAATTCTTGTAGATCTTGTTCATTTTCTGCTACCAATACTGTGTCATCTGCATATCTTAAGTTATTTATTATTTTTCCATTGATCTTGACTCCTGGCATTCCCTCTAGTTGTTGAAGATTTTCTCTGTGTAGATGTTAAATAGGCTTGGTCGCCCGAGTGGTTACCGGGGCCCAAATTTGAGGTGTAAAGAATAGAACCACTGTTACCTGCCATGCATGTCGTAAGAGGCGACTAAGGAGGTTTGGCTGAAATCGGATGCATGTGTCCTAAACATGTAGAAGTATATGCGTTTAGGGGCCTACCAAACCCATATGTAACGTATACACGTTCTTGGCAAAGATCAAACATATCACAAAGAGTGATTAAAATTGATCGTAAAGAACGAACGCAAAGAAGAAGAAGAAGAAGAAATAGGCTTGATGACAGTATGCATCCTTGTCTCACTCCTCTCTTTATGTCTATGTATGGAGAGTAGCTATTTTCATATTTTATTATTGCTGTCTGTTCCCAGTATATGTTACTTATTAGTCTGATATCATCCCCATCTAGGCCTATTTCTTGTAGACATATGATTAGCTTTTCATGTTGGACTCTGTCAAAAGCTTTGCTATAATCGATGAAACACAAGTAGATACTTTTTGCACTTCTATATACTTGTCAGCGAGTAGTCTTATACAAAGTATTGCCTCTCTTGTTCCTCTGTTCTTTCTAAAGCCAAACTGTTCTTCTATGTCTATCTTGTTTTTAATTCTTTCATGTATGATCTTGAGTAGTATTTTTGTTATGTGGCTCATCAGGCTAATTGTCCTATAGTCTGTGCAATCCTGTGCTTTGGGCTTTTGGGTAGTGGTATGAATACTGATGTCTTCAAGTCTCTTGGTATATATCCTGTGTTATATATATCATTGCACAAATCTGTAATGGTTGAAATACCAAAATCCTCTAAGGAGGTTAACATTTCCACAGTAATATTGTCCAATCCTGCAGCCTTTCCTCGCTTCATTGTTTTGATTGCTCTTACAACTTCAGATTTTAATATTCTTGGGCTGTCATTGCACTTTATACTGTGTTTACTGCTTCTTTGATCATCAAATAGAGCCGTTACATATTCTGTCCATCTTGTCTCTGTTTTATCAAACAAAAGTTGGTTGTTGTTGTTTTTGATACATCCTCCACCTTTTATAGTATTTTTCTTACTTGTCATTTGTCTTATTTCTCCGTGCATATCTCTAGTCCTGTGTTTTTCTGCCATATCTTCTATTTCCTTGCATTTTGTTTCTAACCAGTTTACTTTTGTGGTTCTGCACATGTTGCGTATTTCGTTGTCTAAAATTGTATACTTTGGGGTGTTCTTGGCTTTCTTTCGTTCTGTCATTTTTCTAGGATTTCATCAGCCATCCACATTTGATTTTCATGGATTCTTTTACAGGCAGGTTTTTGTTTGCAGTTTGTATACTCTGTTTTAAGCAATCCCATTTATTGGTTATTTTCTTCAGGATTTTCTTCTGTATTGTTCTAAGCACTCTGTCATTAGGCATTCATATTTGTTCTTTACTTCCACACAATATTTCTGTTGTATCTCTGATTGTTTAAGTGCTGATATATCTATATGTGGTTCTTTTCTTGTTGGTTGGTCTATCTTTTTAGTTTTATATTTAGTTTGATCATCACTGGATTATGATCAGAATTTATATCTGCTCCTGGATATGTTTTGGTGTTCATTACATTATTTTTAAATCTGTTCCTAATCATGATGAAATCTATCTGGTTCCTTTTTCTATCTCCTGGGCTTTTCCATGTGTATAATCTCCTAGATTCTTGTTGGTAAAATGTGTTGCATATGACCATGTTATTTTCTTCACAGAACTGGATAAGCCTATCTCCTCGTTCATTCCTTGTTCCTAGTTCGTATTGTCCTACAATGTTCTTGTATTTGCCTTTGCCAATTTTTGAATTCATATCGCCCATTATAATTAGTATGTCAGTTGTCTTTACTTGTTTGAGAATTTGTTGTAAATCTTCATAATATTTTTCGATTTCTTCATCTGCATGGTCTAATGTTGGAGCGTATGTTTGGATAATTGCTATATCGAATGGCTTTGCTCTGATCTTTAAAAGCATCATTCTGTTGTTATACGTCCAATAACCACTGATGTATTTTTCTATTTCCTTTTTTTATTAGTATACCTACTCCTCGTTCATGATGTTCTCCTCCTGAATGTATAAATATATAGTCATCTCTTCTTGTGTATCCCTCGCCTTTCCATCTTGTTTCTGCGACTCCCATAATATCTACCTTCATATCTGTTGTCTCTAGTATTAAATTGTCTAGTTTTCCTTCTTGGTGTAAGAACGTCATATTCAATGTTTCTTTAATGTCCTACTGCCACCTTCGTCTTGGTCTTCCTCTGCCTCTAACCCTAGGAACCATGCCCTCCAGTATTGTTCTCTCCAAACCACTAGGTATCACTATGAAAAAATTGTTATAGAAGAAATCCACTACATAGGAAAAGTGGGAAAACTCGTACTTCCTTGCGGCTCTAACAAATAAACAAGCAACAAAGTAGTTTCCCTTGTTAATTACAAATGGTACGAATCCAAATATCTTGGACAGATAAACAAACTTATGATCGTCTCCACGTTAAGACAAAGGAAATGGCATTTTGATCAACCATTCTGAATGACTATTGTAAACTATCTATGGTTTAAATATTTCAAAGAAGTTTTTATTTCTTTACATGGAGCCACGATCTAAACTTGTCTTCTCCAATTTCGCGCGAATTACCATGGATTCTCCGAAAAGAGTTAATTCTTATTTTTCATGTGTGCTGGCTTACTCACTCTGATATAAACAATAAAGGTCTTGTCCTTAGGTTAAAAGGGTGTGTCTCTGCTTAAAGAGGCTTTGGTATACCTAGACTTTAATCCCCTACAAAACAAACACAACAAACCACTTCCAAATTACCACTGTTAATTTTTCTGTCTTCTCCCAACGACAATGCCCGAACTCATTTGTACATGCGACGGCCCTCGATGTCATTTTAATGATGTTGAAAATTGATAGTGGAGTTAATGTTTCA
Source organism: Arion vulgaris (assembly GCA_020796225.1). NCBI lineage: Eukaryota > Metazoa > Mollusca > Gastropoda > Stylommatophora > Arionidae > Arion > Arion vulgaris. Next base: position 20,238,098 of record CM036771.1, read on the forward strand.
TTCTCGTGTGTTTTTTTAAACCCTACAGAGGCGTATGCCCTCAATAAACTTATATCAAATCTTTGAATCTTTATCATCTTCTTTGCAATCGCTATTTTGATGATTATACCGTTAGACGCGTTCTTATTATGAAGTCTACTGTTGTCTGGAGTTCATCTCTGGTGCCATGTGGTTTTGAATGTAATGTTGAGTGCACTCTTTTCTAGGGTGGACATACAGGGACAGTGTTGCAGTACATGTTCTGTGGTTTGATCAGCCGTGCCACAGGGACACAGATGGGATGGAGACAATTGTAGCCTGTGTAAACATCTTTATCTCATGCATATACCTCCACGTCTGGAATTTTACATCGGCTTTTTCCATACTCTCATACATTTTAAACTGCGGCAGGTTTTTGTACGTGCTCAGTTTGAGCACGGGAACTACTTTTATCGTCCATTTCCCACAGGAACTAGGAACTCAATCTCATCTACACTGAGATCAGGAATCACAGAAAATTAGTCCAATATATTTTTATCTTTTTCGTTCGTTCTTTACGACCAATTTGATCATTCTTATTTTGATATATCACCCGTGTGGTGCACGGGCCCATTCGGGAAGCACAGAATAGCACCACTGAGACCTACAAGACATGTCGTAAGAGGCGATTGATGTAGGACCTAGGAAGCTACCCTAGTAAATAAAAAGTGTTGAAGATATTGCGAAGGAGATCGGAGCACCTATGGACATGTCCGGAGTGCAATGAAGATATTCCAAACTAAAACTGAAACTGATAAAAAGTGTTGCAGAAATCGGATGTGCTGGTTTACTTGAATGCACATAACTGGCACAACATACAATCTCAGGCTCAGATCACATACAAATCACACAGAGTGGTTAACGAGTGGTCGATATGGAACGTTCGAAGATTTTGATATATAATTGATCTTTGCCAACACAACGACTATAACGTGAGTCCGATATCTAAACACTAGACTCAATCCCAGTACATTCTGAGCGAGCAACAAGAACCCTACTTCAACACAACAGATTCCTACCCCCTCCGTACTCTCTCCTGTCTGAATGTTGTAGAGAATGGAGTGTACTGAATGCCCTGCAAACAGCATTTCATACATTCATTACTACCATTGAAAGATCGTGAGTGCGGAACGAGCACTGAACGAGATCTGAAAGAACATTGAGCGAGTGCCTGTACGAAGGTCGTTTCTATTAAGATAAATAAAAATATATCTCGTAACCTTGAGTAGATCGAACTTGTAATGATTGATTCCATAATGAATTGATTAGGATGATTCAGCCTGACTAAGTAGAACTATTGTTCGTGCACCATCAAAAATTGATTGAGACCATGCACTGCACCACAACCTTCTTAGAGTATAATAATAGTCGTCCATCGCTAGCCATGACAATAGCCTCAGACTTGTGCTGATGTACCTCTCTGGTGTGTGCGGAGGTGATACAATCCGCTACCACAGGTGGGGCATACACGATCAAGGCTAGACGTGTGGGTGTCGTGTGTTCTGTCTTTTCACACAGCTCACTTTCTCTGCGCCTCAACGGCAGAACGCTTCTCAACTATGCGAGTTCCTCTTGTGGTGTTACACAAAGGTATCCACATAAATGTTTTCCAGTACGGAAAAATGAATTTTAAAAATTCAGTGGAAAATTAACTACGCGGAAGACCAGAGTCACATAAAACTATGTTATCAAAAAGTCTTTTATAGTGGTGACACTTACACTCCCAATCCTCATTACCTTAACATATGAGCGTCGTCCGTATCAGTATTTCGCTTACGTTCTTAATAAATTCACTGTTTCATTTCTGTCCTTATTTCATTTCTCTCTCGCCTTTGTAGCCACTATTGGGGTAACTTCTTCTTCTTCTTCGAACGCTCCATACCAACCACTAGTCAACCACTCTGTGTGATTTGTATGTGATCTGAGCCTAAATCGATTGTACACTGTGCCAGTTAGGCGCCTACAAGTAAGCCAGCACATCCGATTTCTACGATGCTCTTTATTTACTAGGGTAGCATCCTTAGTGCCTACATCAGTCGCCTTGTACGACATGCATTGTAGGTTGCAGTGGCACTATTCTTTGCTTCCCTTGCGGGCCCCAGCAACACAAGGCCGATTGGGGGTAACAACCAACTTATGTCAGGTCTTCCTATTAGTTATCTATCTCTTGCAGTGACCTCCAGCTCTTGGAGCTCCAGGAAATGTTTCTTTTCGTTATATTCCGTCAGTATTTCATTTCATATGTAACGTATAACGGTACGAGAGGAATTATTATTATTATTTCATTGAATATGTAACGTATTTTTTTTTTTTTTCGTCCGCTTTCAACTCAGACGAAGTTTCATCTCTGAAACTGATTTTTGCGTGAAAATCCGTTTTTCCAATTTCTTACAATGGCAGCAGCGTGCACACTGTAAATTACTTTACACTGGCAGCCGTGTGCTCAATGTACTGTCAATTAGTATTCCCTCGCCATACAGGCAGATTTTTCCGACTTCAGAGGTACTCACGTTATCGTCCTGAGTAAGACCAGGGACTCGAACAAATGCCGGACAGTAGGTTCGAACCCGAGCTATGAGGCGTCTCACAGCTAGCAGGCCGAGCTACTATCAACTACTCTAGGCAGTCCCCCATGTAACGTATAACGGTACGAGAGGAATTATTATTATTATTTCATTTAATAATAATTACTCTCGTACGTTATACTTTCTGCAAGCAATTTCTCCATACCGCTATATCCTGGGCAACTTGCTCAATCTCCTCCATGGAACTGAGACCGATATTTCTTGCCTCTCTCAGCAAATTTCGTTTCAGGGTCTAATTAGGTCGTCCTCTTTCTTGAACCCTTTGCATCCCACTTCAATGCCTGCTTGATATTCGTTTATCATTTCTCCTCAAGGTGTGCCCAACATATCTCCATCTTCTCTTTCTTATAACAGTTGTCACTAGAGGTTGACCAGACATTTCTCTGATTTCATCACTTCTCCTGAATTCGTTCCATTTTATATTCATTATTTTTCGCAGACATATATTTTCAAATGCATTCAACTTGCTTTCTATATCTTTAGTCATTATCCAACTCTCGCTGGCATATGTTAGGATTGATACAACATTTGAATTGAAAATTCGTAATTTAGTTTTAATACTATATAGCTTGCAGTTCCATATTTTATTTAGACTTTTAAAGCTGATGTTGCTTTGCCAATTCGTATCATAATTTCTTTTTTAACATTTCTGTGCAATCAAAATTGCTACCCAAATAGGTGAACTGCTCTGTTATTTTTATCATTTTAGATTCCAGGGTGATATCTGCATTACTTGCCAAAGGTGTCTTCATTATATTTGTTTTTTCATAGCTTATCTGCAGTCCAACTTTTGCTGCTATAGTATTTCATTTACTTTTCTATTATTTATAAACTGTTTTGTTTCTGTCAGTATCTCAATTACGTTTCTTATTAAATGTATTATTTTTGGTTAATATTTTACTGTTTCTTTCTTTCTTCTGCTTCTGTTATCTCTGTCATCATTAGAGTGCGTGAAGGGGTTCTCTGTGACGAAGTGGTCAAGACGTTTGCCTTGGGTTTTGAAAGTTGTCGATTCGAATCTGAATCGCGTCGTTTAATTCACATATGTATTTTCTTCACGAGATCCCTAGGGTTTTTGCTGGAGCTACGGAGTTTGTGCTTTGTGCAACACTCTCGGCAAGTGGTTTTGACATATGAAGAAACCAGATGCAATGGAAATCAATATTTCGTCTACAAATTGTAAAGTCTTCTGGCAAATTCCCTCCATTGCGTCTCGTATATTGTGATTCATATCGACTCTGATATTTTTGTGGTCCATCGTTTGCGATGGTGGTCTGTGGTCTGAAACCATTGGAATAGTAGTGCTCGTTGTGAGGTGCTGTTGGGTAGTATCGTATAGCATATCAGAGATATCTTGTATTCTTTCGAACTCCACTTGTTACTCCCACTATTTTCCACAAACATTTCATCTTATCCATTTACTTATTCTTCTCCGCTTCAACTGAAGCATAGATATATATATATATATATCTCAGGGTCCCTCTTAGACTGATGTACCAGATTTGTTCATGTATTCTGCTGTTGTTTTTAAGGACTCTGTCCCTCCGTACAGCTTCTCATTTAGCTCGGTATTTTCCGGCCAGGTTTCGTTTCTCATGTCTGCTAGCAGTAGGTGCTCTGACGTCATGTCCGTCTTCTCGCAGTGGCACAGGCTAGTTGTGACAATTAAAAATTTGTTGTAAAGGTGGGCGCGGAGTCTGTAATGGCCGGTACGGAGACGGAATATAACAACTTGTTTGCTACCGGACAGACCATAGTACCCATCTTTGGCGCTGTGTTGAGGGTGTTCTGTCGACCACTTTTCTCTACATCACCCTCCGATGGTTATTTTAGCCTACTCGTAGCTGATTTCGTAGTCTGCTGCAGTCGCCTTCCTGCCTTTGCTAGCTTGTCTGCCTCTTCGTTTCCGCTTATATTGTATTGTGATGGGATCCACTGTATGGCTGTGCGAGCATAGTATCTGAACAGCTGGCCCCCCTTTTCCCGGTATCTGACTGTTTTATTTGTATCTTCCCGGAATAGTTCAGCATCCTCCAACTCCTCAAGAAGACTCCGACTCCAGGCTTGTTTGAGGCGTCCCCTTTTCCGTTTTCCTTGTGGGTTCAACCTAAATGCTTGCCCGCCTGCCCAGTGTGTTCGTTGCGCGTTGGACTGCGGGTGACTAGCCCTCTGTGAGCGCGGGTTCAATTCCGCGGGCTGGCAGAAAAGCCACAGGTTCCCCAGGTTTACGGTGTTCGTGGCATCGAACCGAAGGGTTACGATGTCCATGGAACTGAGCCGAAGAGCTGAAAGCTCAAGTACTTCTGGATCGAAAAAACAAAACTCAATGCTTCTTCTTATTAGTTTATGTAACTATGTCCTTTTTAAAATCGAAGGATAGTTAGCTCAACGTCCTATCCCCAACCTGGAGGACTAGGAGGTCACATTTAGTCTGACCTTCCTCACATGACCTGTTCGTCTTGAGTAACCCTTTGATGAGAATTGCATAAGACTGTCTTCTTTTTATGTAATGTAATCAAGATCTACTTAATGTTATATAATACAATAAACATCAACTTAATGTTATATAATACAATAAACATCTATTTAATGTTACATAATACAATACGCATCTACTTAATGTTATATAATACAATAAACATCTACTTAATGTTATATAATACAATAAAGATTTACTTACTGTTGCATAATACAATAAACATCTACTTAATGTTACATAATACAATAACGATTTACTTAATGTTGCATAATACAATAAACATCTACTTAATGTTACATAATACAATACGCATCTACTTAATGTTAATTCTTCTCCTTTGTTCGCTCCATATCAACTACATGATAAACTCCTCATTGTGATCTGTAGCGCCCTACTTAATATTACGTAATAAACATCTACTTAATATTACATAATGTAACATCAAGGTTACGTGTCAATGCTTAGAACTGCGTTTGCTATATATGTTGCAAGACTTATTGAAATACCATTTGTAAAGTTTATCGGATCTTATTAAAGACACCAGTTGTGTATTCTATTATAACAGTCACAGTAGAATCCGTTCCGGGTAATATACTCTCTTGGATTCTCCGAAAGGAGTTAATCTTATTGTTCATGTTTGTTGGCCTACACGCTCTGATATAACCAATAAAAGGTTCGTCTTAGGTTGAAAAGAGCGTGCCTCGGCTTTAATCCCCTACTTAAACAAAAAAATCCGTTCCGGGCTGTCAATGAAAGTAATTGTTAATCAATCATTTTAGGGGCTGAAAGCTTCATTAAGCCGAGGCACGCCACCTTGAACCTACGAAGTCTGCTTTGTTTATGTCATTGAGGGCGTGTAAACCAACAAGCATAAACACATTTGAATTAACTCCTTACTGAGAATCGGATACATGGGAGTAATTAGTATCACTCTCTATTTATAAGGCCATTCAGGTTAAACCCACGCCCTTGGCCTTTCCAACACGTACAACTAATCCCGTCACATCAAACCGACATTCTATCTCCCTCCCATGTAACAGCCCGTAACTTAAACGAGGTTTCATCATCACATTGCTGTTGATAGTAAGATGTGCGTGCCTTTAGGGACACTACGGTCCCATGATGAACTTTGGTGGGGAAAACAGGTTAACGTATCTTTCACCATGAGCTAAAAATACATAAATAAGTATGCCGCTAACACCTTGTTATTTATTAATTCTGAAAATTGTTGTGAAATCTATTTGGAAATATAAATAAATGATCATAATTGTAAAATAATGGGAGTAATGAAGTCATTATCACCCCTATAATAAAAGTATGTGATGACCCACTCAACCCACTTTCCCATATCAGACGTTTTTGAAACGCAGTCGGTGTAGACGTAGACTTGTGGAAGAAACGTTAGTCTGTATTATTTCGCGCTCACAGTCCTGGAACTATTTTGTAAAAACCAAGTTGTGGAATCAAATCGCGGTGCAGATATCGCATTGGATTAGCCATTTTGAATGGTACAGATAGTCTGTTGCTGCTAAAATGATCCGTTAACTTGTTTGTGGTTTTTGGATTACTAAAATTGATTATTCATTTTGGAATGAGGAAAAGTGCTTCCGCTTTTGCTACACAAAGCAAAACCGCGAGAGAGGGTGTCAACGTAGACGTTTTGTGATAGCTTGTTTTCTTGAGGCAAAACCATTAACCAACCAGCGTTGTTATTCACATTATACAGATATAACTAGCATTTAAGCGCCGTGGAACTGTATGTAACTTCATAGAAACAGTAAGTACTTATTTTATGTGCTTATTTTTAAGAAAAATGAAACGGCATTGATATAACATCAAAATTTTGACATTGCGAAGATGTAAGTTAATGCACGTAGCGACAGTCGAGTAGCTTAGTAGCTAGACTAGGATTTAAAATAAAAATGGAGTCAGTCGCTTGGCCTATACATATATTATACTGTTGTACAGGTTGGTCGTTTATATTGATCGTGTTGAAAACGTTTTAATTTAGCTTGTGAGGTGTGCAATAATGAAATCTAATTTATTAGCTCTAATTAGCCATTACGAAGCTGCTTCTTACACTTTAAACTAATCGGTAATGCACACAATTCTAATAATTTTCATTGAAACAGACTATACTTAGTACTATTTATACAAAGCATGCGGAACTATAAGAACACCGGTTAAACATCTTGATATTGTTCATATTTTAGAGTTTATGACATGTTATTTTCTTTGTATTGATGATTTAGCACCAATAATACATCTTTAATATGTAAATAATTCACAACGTATGTAGAGTCGATTGTTAACGAGAAAAAAAAAGATTGGGAACTCCTAGTCTATTTATAGTTCTATTCTCTTATAGTCTGTTTCTATTATCGAATACCGAGTATTCATGTATTTCTTTATAGTCTGTTTCAAGAACTTGATTTTGAAAAGCAAACAATACATAAACATTAGCCTGATTTCTCGGCCAGGAATTCATTATTTTTTCTTGTTTGTGTGAACAACAACCTATGATACAACCAAATAAAAAAAGACTCCGTTATTAGATTCAGAAAGGTATGTGCTTCGTCTAAAGATATTTGAATCCCCTATAAATCAAACGAACACACAGAATGTTAAGTATGTATAAACGAGTTGGTCATTGATTTGATAAACATTCTGTACATCAGAATTTAGTGTACACTGAATATTTTGGGCCTCGAGAACACTGGCGGATTTTTATACTTATACATGACCGAACCCCAGCAGCAAAATCATCCAATTTACAAGGAAAGATCAGAGAATCATTTTTCATCGCCGAACCAAACTCGTATGCCACTTGATTAGATTAAGATAATGATAATCTTTCGTTCGCTTGAAATATTGTCTATATATTCAACGTTGTCTCTTGTATAAACTTCACTATCTTTGGTAGCTCACACAGAGGATAATGATAATCAGATAACAAGACACAGTGCCAGCAATATATACACATCGCCATGAATGAATCTGTTGACCACCACTGTTGAACAGCAAAGAAGAATAAGACTGGTAAAGTATCCATGATACAGATACTATATTTCTGTTGATATACATATAGGGATAATTGAAGCTGTGTTATTTCTTCCTTTCTCAACAGAACATTACAGTGTAGTTAACTGGACTGTACATAGCTTTTGCAGATGTTCTATAAGGATTTTATGCTGACCTAATAAAGCAAACATGAGCTTCAGCAGCGACGAGGTCAACTTTTTAGTCTATCGATATTTACAAGAATCAGGTGAGGTTTGACAAAGAATTATTTTTATTTGAGAAAAACTGTTCGCTTTCATTTACAGCAATCAATGAAAGGTACTTGGTTCGGTCCCTCGTGGAACCATCAGGATATTTTTCAAGAGATCGCTGATTTCAGTGTAGGTGAGATCAAGTTCCTAGTCATATCGGAAGTGGACGATAAAACGTAGGTACCATGTTCAAGTTGAGCATGTAAAATAACCCGTGACAACCCAAAATTGAGAAGAGCAGGCTGGAAAGCAGCTGCTTTGGCAAAATGCATTAGAAATTTTTTAAAATAAGAATTCCTACAAAATATTTTCACTATCTTCTAAATTACGTTTGGGACCCTCGCTGGTGCTGCATACAGAGTTTGTACACTTTCTCTTAGATCTTCCTGTGTAAGAAAGAGGTTTGAACACACATGGTTACTCACCGAAGTGAAATGATAATGGTGGATACATATGGACATAAATTGTGGAGTGATTTATTCAAAGAATCTTCTTCTTTTCGTTCGTTCTTTACGACCAATTTTAATCACTCTTTGTGATATGTTTGATCTTTGCCAAGAACGTGTATACGTTGCACATTGGTTTGGTAGGCCCCTAAACGCATATACTTCTACACGTTTAGACATGTGCATCCGATTTCAGCCAAACCTCCTTAGTCGCCTCTTACGACATACTTGGCAGGTAACAGTGGTTCTATTCTTTACACCCCAAATTTGGGCCCGGTAACCACTCGGGCGATTCAAAGAATGTGCAAGTAGAACCAACCATCTCATCTCTCTTTCATTCTTGCTCATCAAATGAGACATAGGAATGCAATTTATCACTAACATTTATATTAGTTTCTCAATTCAACATTTTGAAAAGAACCATAGTGCTTGAATTGTTACTAACACTGTCACTTTTTTCATTGCAGTTTATGTAGGAAAGTCATTTTTATAGATTTGGGTAGCTTTTCCCTAACCTGCCCATAGCCTGGGAGAAGCTTGTCCAAATATAAGACATATACAGATGGATTACTAATCCAATTTTGTGATCATGAAGCCCTACTTTATAGTACCACATCTATTGAGTTGTATTTCATCGTGGTCTTAGATCTGATTGTTATAGGGTTGATCATCTGACTCATTCAATGAACCACATCATCCTGTAACATAACGCTGATCCGCTCAAGTGGAGATTCTCATAAATCATCCGTCTAATCATCCGTTTCATGTCACATGAACTTTGCGTTCTAGTATCGTTAGATTTCTTTTTTCTTTCGTCCGCTTTCAACTCAGACGAGTTCCATCTCTGAAACTGATTTTTGCGTGAAAATCTGTTTTTCCAATTTCTTACAATGGCAGCAGCGTGCACATTGTAAATTACTTTACACTGGCAGCCGTGTGCTCAATGTACTCGTAATTAGTATTCCTCGCCATACAGGCAGATTTTCTCAGACTTCAGAGGTACTCACGTATCGTCCTGAGTAAGACCAGGGACTCGAACAAATGCCGGACAGTAGGTTCGAACCCGAGCTATGAGGCGTCTCACAGCTAGCAGGCCGAGCTACTATCAACTACTCTAGGCAGTCCCCGTATCGTTAGATAAAATGGGGTCAAAGGCGCTTAGGGACAACACCGCACCAGGATTAGTGAGCTGGCACTAATCAAGATCCTACCTCCATGTGGTCACCCTGGTAACAGACATTGGTTCCTGTCTGACTAAGCGGGTAGGGATCGAAGGAGAGCTACTCTGGTGTAGGTAGAGATGCTGACGCAGTCACGTTGGATGAGATCCGCTCGCAACTCAGACAAGCGGAATCCCAGAATGACTACTAATGCATGTCTCTCTCGGCCGATGGGAAAAGCTGAACGGATAAACAAAAAGGGTTGCGTGGTGCATCCAGAGAGGAGACGTGGGACGAAACTCGACCCCAGAGGTGGGGAACTGCCACCTCCGGACAGCGTTGAGTTGCACGTGGGCCCACATTGGTCGAAACTCTGAGGTGGGGGCCCAAGTTGAGTTCTGTGGCCGGACAGTCTAGAGGCATGGTAAATGTGAGCACAGTAAGAACTGATGGACATGGTGGGCAGAGCAACCACGCATGTGGACGATGCTCGGGTGGGGCAGACGTGCAAGGTGCTGATGGTGGAGTGATGAAGAGGCGTGGCAAGCGTAGAGGTGAGCGGACCACCCAAATGTGCAGAAAACTGGAAAGCCTACAAGGAGAGGCTTGAATCCAATGCACGTTTCCGCCGAGGAACTACTACTGCCTTGTAGTTAGATTAGGGACAATCAAAGTCTAGCGGAGCAAACTGTACACAAAACTGGACGGTTGATAAACCAAGTAGTCCAAAAAAAGACAGGTAACCTAGGCAGATAACGCTCAACAACCCGGGAGGGCAGGCGTCTAAGGGCAGATAGAAAATAGCAACCTGCTGCCTTGCAGGTCAGCTGGTGACAATCAAAGACAGACAGAGAGCGAACCCATTAAATGCTGGTTGAAATCGGACACATCAACGAAGAACAAGCACCAGAGCTCCAAATGGTACTGACCATTGTGACGTAAAACTACGTCTTGGCAAAGGTTGTTTATATATCACAATAAGAATGATAAAAATGGCCAAAAAGAATGATCATGAGAGAGAGATCAAAATGAATTCATTTGAAAAACAACACAACATGCGAAAACACAGTTATTTTACACCACATATTCAAATTAACACAAAGGAATACAAATACAATTAACAGTTTTCAATCTTTTCCCCCGATCCAGAAGCACTTGAGCTTTCATCTTCTTCGACTCGGTGCCATGGACATTGTAACCCTGCGGTTTGGTGCCACGAACACCATAAATCTGGAGAACCTGTGGCTTTTCTGCAGCCCGCGGAATTGAACCCGCACTCACAGAGGGCTTGTCATACCGTTGTCCAACGCGCTATGAACACGCTGGGCAGGCGGCGACAGTTTTCAATCAATAAATATGCCAGTCGGGTGCCAGGTCCTGCAAGGGAAGCAAAGAATAGTACCACTGCAATCTACAAGTCATGACTTAAGAGGCGACTGAGGTAGGAGCCTGTGAAACTACCCTAGTAAATAAAAAGCATTGCAGAAATTGGATGTGCTGGCCTACTTGTAGGTGCATAACTGGCACAACAGACAACTGCTCTTAGGCTCAGATCCCATACACATTACACAGAGTGGCTAACAAGTGATCAATATGGAGCATTCGATGAAGAAGAACATACCCATAACTATCTTTGTAGATGTTGAGGTTATTTTAACATTGTTACAGTCACACTCATCACAGGTTCCCATCTTTAAACATGTTCAAGAGATGGTATCTCAGGCTGGTTATGCCCATGCAAAGTCCAAATATAAAACTTCTTTTCTGTTGGTCTGATAATATGCATTATTTGTCTGGTGACCCGGATGTCAAATTTCTCACTTGACCATGTATGTTTTATGTGACATCTCTTGACATCTTCATAATTTATGCTTAATCATTACTTAAGAATGTTGAAAACGGATATGCCGCACACAAAGATCATAAATCAACCACAGTATATTTTGCTGTAAAGAAATCATGATGATTGTAGAGTTTTTATTTTGTTGTAAAGAAATCATGAGAGCTGTACAGTTTATACTTTACTGTAAAGAAATGATGACAATAATGATCTTCAAAAGCAACTAGGTGGTTGCTATGTGGTAGGGCATTCTCCTAACCCCCAACATGTTAGGGATCCTTGTAACCCCAACATGAGGGATCCCTGTAACTCCAACATGTTAGCGATCCTTGTAACCCCCAACATGTGAGGGATCCTGTAACCCCAACATGTGAGGGATCCTTGAACCTAACATGTTAGGATCTGTAACCTCCAACATGTTAAGGATCCTAGACCCCAACATGTTAGGATCTTAAAACCCCAACATGTTAGGACTGTAACCCCTAACATGTTGGATCTTGATTACCCTAACATGTTAGGGACCTTTATAACCCTCAACATGTTAGGGATCTCAGACCCCATGTTAGGATCCTTAACCCCCAACATGTTAGGGATCCTTGTTCTCCACATGTTAGGATCTCTTGTAACCTCTAACATGTGAATCCTTGAACCCAACATGTGAGGATCCTTGTAACTCCCAACATTGAGGATCTCTTGTAACCCCAACATATTAGGGATCCTTGTAACCCTAACATGTTAGGGATCTTAAACCCCAACATGTTAGGATCCTTCAACCCCAACATGTTAGGGATCTCTAACCCCAACATGTTAGGGATCCTTGTAACCCCCAACATGTTAGGGATCCTTGTAACCCCCAACATGTTAGGGATCCTTGTAACCTCCAACATGTTAGGGATCCTTGTAACCCCAACATGTTAGGGATCTTGTAACCCCAACATGTTAGGGATCCTTGTAACCCCCAACATGTTAGGGATCCTTGTAACCCCCAACATGTTAGGGATCATTGTAACCCCCAACATGTGAGGGACCATTGTAACCCCCAACATGTTAGGGATCCTGTAACCCCAACATGTTAGGGATCCTTGTAACCCCCAACATGTTAGGGACCCTTTGTAACCCCCAACATGTTAGGGATCATTGTAACCCCCAACATATTAGGGATCCTTGTAACCCCCAACATGTTAGGTAGGGATCCTTGTAAGCCCCAACATGTTAGGGATCCTTGTAACCTCCAACATGTTAGGGATCCTTGTAACCCCCAACATGTTAGGGATCCTTGTAACCCCCAACATGTTAGGGATCCTTGTACCCCCAACATGTTAGGGATCCTTGTGGGGACTGCCTAGAGTAGTTGATAGTAGCTCGGCCTGCTAGCTGTGAGACGCCTCATAGCTCGGGTTCGAACCTAATGTCCGGCATTTGTTCGAGTCCCTGGTCTTACTCAGGACGATAACGTGAGTACCTCTGAAGTCGAGAAAATCTGCCTGTATGGCGAGGAATACTAATTACGAGTACATTGAGCACATGGCTGCCAGTGTAAAGTAATTTACAATGTGCACGCTGCTGCCATTGTAAGAAATTGGAAAACAGATTTTCACGCAAAAATCAGTTTCAGAGATGGAACTTCGTCTGAGTTGAAAGCAAACGAAAGAAAAAAAGAAAAAAAAAAAAAAGGGATCCTTGTAACCCCCAACATGTTAGGGATCCTTGTAACCCCCAACATGTGAGGGATCCTTGTAACCCCCAACATGTTAGGGATCCTTGTAACCCCCAACATGTGAGGGATCCTTGTAACCCCCAACATGTGAGGGATCCTTGTAACCCCCAACATGTGAGGGATCCTTGTAACCCCAACATGTTAGGGATCCTTGTAACCCCCAACATGTTAGGAATCCTTGTAACCCTCAACGTGTGAGGGATCCTTGTAACCCCCAACATGTGAGTTATCCGTGTAACCTCCAACATGTGAGTTATCCGTGTAACCCCCAACATGTGAGGGATCCTTGTAACCCCCAACATGTTAGGGATCCTTGTAACCCTCAACGTGTGAGGGATCCTTGTAACCCCCAACATGTTAGGGATCCTTGTAACCCCCAACATGTGAGGGATCCTTGTAACCTCCAACATGTGAGTTATCCGTGTAACCTCCAACATGTGAGTTATCCGTGTAACCTCCAACATGTGAGTTATCCGTGTAACCCCCAACATGCTGTTATTTATGAAAATAGACCAGGTTTAGTGATTCACACATTGATTTCCAACATCTGCACTTTCTAACTAGCTTGATAATTATTATTTTCATTTAGTTTAATGCAGGTGTTTGCTTTGTAATGAGAAAGTAAACCATCTTGCATTTATAGTTCAAGATGTATAAAGGGGATAAGCAGCAGCTTTCTAGCAATAGCTTGTTGGATGTTTGTTTGTGTTAGTTTTTATCAACCACCAAGTTAACCACTCTTTGTGATTTGTTAGATACCTATGACATGTAGGACAGGCACATCATAATTTCTGCCAAAGTATGTTTATCATCCAACAGGACACATTTGTACAGAGGGGTAATTGTAAGATTTAACAAATAGAAAAATCTCACTTTAAAGTAGCACATCTGGAGTTATACTGTAGAATGGTATCGGTTCTGATTTTATTCATAGGCAGTCCATCAGAGCTAAATCATGCCATCCTGTTGGATGAGTACATTGGTCATAGGGATACCCTCAGAGCTGACTCGTGCCAGCCTGTTGGATTACATTGGCCATAGAGAAGCCCTCAGAGCTGTCTTATGTCAGCCTGTTGGTATGATTGGGACATGGTGATTTTGCAGGGAGTTCTCTATGGCAAGGTGGTCAAGTCAATAGACTTAGGTTTTGAAAACTGTGGGCTCTAATCCGTAGCTCTTTGTTTGGATCTTACATTTGTTCAGATGGCTAGGATTGTTGCTGAAGCTATAGATTGAATGCTTTGTGCAAAACTCTTGGCAGATGGTTACAAAATTTATGTCTTGCAAAGTGGGTGGTGGCGAAAAAGTTTGTGAACCAATGGTCTAAGCCACGTGAGAAAACCCAATGCAATAAAGTATTTTTTTTTTTTTTCCATCCGCTTTCAACTCAGACGAAGTTCCATCTCTGAAACGTGATTTTTGCGTGAAAATCCGTTTTACCAATTTCTTACAATGGCAGCAGCGTTCACATTGTAAATTACTTTACACTGGCAGCCGTGTGCCCAATGTACTCGTGAATTAGTATTCCTCGCCTACAGGCAGATTTTCTCCGACTTCAGAGGTACTCACGTTATCGTGGCTCTAATCTGTAGCTCTGGGATCTTCATTGCAGAGGCTAAGTTGCGGCAAGATGAATGTTGCAAACTCGGCAGATGGCGTCTCAAGTGGTGTGGCCGAAAGTTTAAACCAATGTCTAAGTCAGTCCCAATCAATAAAGTAAATCCTTTGCTCTAACATTTTTGTTCTAAGGAAATTGATGGCTTATGTATATTGTGATTGAAGGAACTGTGATGAAGCGTGCATAGTTAATTTTATATATATGTATGTATGTATACCAAGCAAATTCATAGCTTGCCACTCAAGGAAGAAGAAGGACCCCACAAGGAGGGACTCATAGATAGAACACACACTGATGAAACCCCCTAACAGCATGACAAGACAGGCTCTCTGATGGAACCCCCAGGGCAATAGAGGTAGGGGAAGATCCAGAGACAGAAGTTGAAGATGGAATGCTAGAAAATGGGGAGAGAGTGGAGAGATCTGGAAAAGATGGCATTGGATAGGCGGGCTTGGAAGGCCTTGGTTGTGGACCTATGCTTCCCTAGGGCGCAGGGAAGAAGACATTGCACACTCTAGTCAGGGGTGTTCGCTATACGTCAATTACTGGCACAGCCTGCGTGTACCAGGACTCTCAAAGCGAGCATAGAATATAAGCGAGCATAGAATATTAACACTGCAACCTACTAGGCATGTCATAAGAGATGGCTGACGTAGGGGCCTAGGGAAGCTACCTTAGTAAATAAAAATCGGATGTGCTGACCTACTTGTAGACACATTACTGATACAATGTACAATCATTCTTAGGCTCAGATCACATACAAATCACAAAGAGTGGTTTAACAAGTGGGTGATAGGGAGCCTTCAAATAAGAAGTTATGTTGTGGCATTGGGTACACTCAAACTATAACAGCTGAACACATTCAACCCGCCACATCCATTTTCAATATACTGTCTTTTAGATTATTTTTTTCTTCAATATTGTACTCGCTCAACCAGACTGCAGTCATACAACCTGTTACCAGAGCCACCACTTTGTGGTTAAGTAGAGTTCCATGAGCCTGTTGTTGACTTGTCACCCTCCCATTCCCTGTGTTCTAGAACCATGTGACGTGTATAATACTATAAAGTGAATGCTCCTACTCAAAGAGTGGATCAATGGAATTTTTAAGTTGAAATATATTCTGTTTTATACAACTGTTTCTCTATTAAGTCAATTCTGTTTCTCTCTAAATTAGTAACATCTTTTCTGAAACCAAGACGTCTTTCATCTTCTATTCTAATTTTCTGAATGACAGAGCAGTCTTGTGATTTCTATGATCATTTCAACCTGAATTCTATGTAGAATTATCTACATCAAAGATAGTTGCAATATAGTTATGATGAAAGCTTTTGAGAATGATTCTGTGATGTATTGTCAAATTGGAAAGTTCTAGAGACATTGGTCTGTCCAAATCTAAGCAGAAGGCCACAATATTGTGATTAAATATGACCTGAGACAAGATTAAATCTTACATCAGCTGTCCAGGTCATCGTTTTTAGAATACATGCATAACAAAATATAATCAGACACTATATATATTCTACTCTTCCATCATTTTTACTTCTTTATAGAAGTGTTGGGGGCGGCGGATGTAGTGATCTTATGTGTGCTTGTTCTAAGGCACTTTGTAAGCTGTTATTCATATTCTTAAGAACGTTCTTGATACCGTCGTTCCATCTTTTGTGTGGTCTTCCTCTTGCTCTGTACTCATACTTTTTCAGTATGATTCTGTGGTAGTCAATACCAGGGCATTCTATATCACTACATTTACACCTCATATATAAGATTGCAACAGCACAACAGACCTGTAACTGTGGTACCAGTTTTAGGACAGTGAACCCGCCCTGAGTGGTTACCGGGGCCCAAAATTGGGGTGTAAAGAATAGAACCACTGTTACCTGCCACGCATGTCGTAAGAGGCGACTAAGGAGGTTTGGATGAAATCGGGTGCACATGTCCTAAATGTGTAAAAGTCTATGCGTTTAGGGGCCTACAAACCAATGTGCAACGTATACACGTTCTTGGCAAAGATCAAACATATCACAAAGAGTGATTAAAATTGGTCGTAAAGAACGAACGCAAAGAAGAAGAAGGACAGTGAACCACCTGTCACAGACTTTTCTGGCATTGAAGACAATAGTAACACTGGAATGCCAGAATGATATGGCACATCTGGAAATGCCACTAGACATACCACTAAAAGATAACACATCTGAATGCCATAGGTATAACACATCTGGAAATTCACTAGCTATACACTAATGCTATAGAAACACATCTGACATACCACTAGGCTATAAACATCTGAAATGCCACTAGGCTATACCACATCTTGAAATGCTACTAGGTATACACATCTGGAAATGCCACTAGGCTATAACACATCTGGAAATGCCACTAGGGTATACCACATCTGGAAATGCCACTAGGCTATAACACATCTGGAAATGCCATATATGGTATACACATCTGGAAATGCCACTATAATGGTATACCACTATTGTAAATGTCAATATGGCTATAAAATCTGTCATTACTTGTTGATCAACCATTTGTGTATATGTTATGCTATTTATCTTGCTAATATCAGACTCCTGATATCTGCTGAACAAATCTAGTAGACATTCACTTCTTTATCTATTAACCTGCATTTTTGTAGCTCAATTTAGTCAAATAGTATCAATTATTTAAATAAACTACAGAGGTTACATTTTCTAGCCATTAGCGCATAGGACTATTTCTTTTGTGTTTGTATGTATACATATGGAGGTCTCAGGGGCGAAGTGGGTAGACAATTTGCCTTGTGTTTTGAAAATTGAGGTTCAAATCTGGACCACACCGTTCTGCGCACGTACATTTTATTTTTCTTAGATCCCTAGGATTGTGGTTGAAGCTATGGGATTCGTGTTTTGGTCACTACTCTTACCCGTGTGTTGCTGGGGCTCGCAAGAATAGTAACACCGCGGCCTACAAGGCTTGTCGTAAGAGACGACTGAGGTAGGAGCATAGGGAAGCATACCCTAGTAAATAAAAAGCGTCGCCTGGCTTTTTTTCCAAACCACTTAACTACCAAAATTACAGTTTCCCGGGCTTAAATTATCGTTGTTTTGCTAACCTCAATGTTCTAGGGAAATGCAAAGCTTAAACTATAGATGTGCACATATCCCATTTTGTTCATTAGCAAACGAGTTGCTCACGTTGAAAATGTTCACGTCCATGTCACAATTTCGTGCTTATTGATTGTCTGTTCTTCCAAGACAATTTTCAGTCACACATCTTGTATCTTCTCTCCTAATTTAAACGTTCTTTTAAATGGGTTTTCTAACCCGATCTGCTAATTAGTCTGGGATATGTCTGCTTAAACACTTAATAGTTTCTGATTCCAATTGACCTCACAAAACACATCTTAACCGCTAATCTTCTCAAGCAAGCTAAGAAATTATCATACGCTTGAACTCAGCAGCAGTTGAAAAGGTAAAATCGAACTAATTTCATCTGTCTATTGTTTGCTCATGTCTCTCGATCTATCTACACCAGCGGTTTCTAAACTTTGCATTACCGCGGATCCCCACAAGTTTCTATATATATATGAAAATCTTCTAGCGATGGAGTTATTATTACACCAAGTCAAGCTGACTCCAATTTCTCAAACTGCGGGAAACTTTAAATGATCTTCCATTTTGTCCTGTCAGACATTTAGGCGGACGGTCTGGTCCGGGTCCTTTGATTATGCAGCGGAACTAGTTTACCACATGTTTTTAATACATGTTTCTGATATTTACTGTTCTGTTCGAAATGTCAAAGATCATATTTCCTCAAGCACTTGAGGATCCCCTGTGAGTACCTTGCGGAATCCAGTTTGGAAAACGCTGATCTACACTGTTACATGTTCAGCTCTTCAGTTCTCTCATTCTGACTCCCGTTATCTCATTGTGCCCTTACATCGGTTCTAGTAGCATGTTTACATTGTTTTGATACACTATCTCATAATTTTGTTGTCTTAAATGCCGTCTGACCTGTTCTCAGCCGTATGAACTTTGACCCTCAGGGTATCTGTGTGGGCATAGAATTGAAGAGACATGTGAATATATTTTACCTTTCACACGCCTGTAACTTGTATACAAGTACATACATGTATACACTACAGCTGATATCTTCCTGTGTAAGAAAGAGATCGGAACACACATGGTTACTCACCGAAGTGCAATAATGATGGTCCTATCAAACATTTATACACATTGTTTTGTATGTTTATAGAATGCAAGAAAAACGGTTTGTGTAAATTTTCTCCTTTTCACACATCTCATCCACTTTTAAAAGAGTATGTAAGTAGCACTATATACATGCTTGAGTAGTCACACACACACACACACACACAAAAACACCGAGTTCATACTTTGATCTTCCTTTCATATCCATATTGATGTTCATATACTTTCAATATACTTGTTTTTGTTTAATATATTTGTTATAGAATTTATGAGTATTTTGTGTGTAGTTTAAACAGGTGCGATAATGAAGATGTGGTAATATTGTTTCCTACATATTCTAGTCAGCATTTTATGTTATATATTAGTTTTCTTTCTTATAGTCAGTATTTTGTATTCAGTCAGTCATGTCAGGGGTCATGTTAGAACTTCAGTCCTTATCGCCAGATAAGAAGTCATTTGCCTTTTTGTGGTCGGAATCGTTTCCCTATAGCTTCTGCGTTAGTTTTGGTGCTCTCTGAACATGTTTGTTGTCTTGGGTACATGTAGAGAAAACAAGGCCAGCGTGTTCGTAGCGCGTTGGACTACGGGTGACAAGTCCTCTGTATGTGCGGGTTCAACTCCGCGGACTGGCAGAAAAGCTACATGTTCCCCAGATTTACGGTGTTGGTGGCACCGAACCGAAGGGTTACGATGTCCATGACACCGAGCCGAAGAGCTTTCAGCTCAAGTGCTTCTGGATCGGGGGAAAAAAAATAGAGAAAACAAGGCGTGATGGCTTGCACCACATGAGGAACTGATAGTCGAATCCTTGGTCAGGTATTCACTTGCGCAGTTAGACTCACTCTGGAATATGAAACATCATCATGGGTATCAGCAGTCCACTCAAACAAACTGACACTGGAAAAAACCTTAAATACATAGACTAAGAATATGTCAATCAGCTCTCTGCCAGTGTCAGCAGGCGGAACAGACACTGTTGCATGTCCTATAAGACTCATCATGATCTGGTACCAGCTACCATGGTAGATGTTGATTCGATCTTGGGAAGATTCACTAGTGCTACAGCTGCATGCACATTATGTCAAATATGAATTCTTGTAACTCTGACTGCATTCCATTGGATTACTTTGAGACAACGTTTGGTCAGTTAGACTAATATGCTTTCTACTGACCAGTAATAGTGGCAGTGGCTGCTTTGGTGGGCCATTTCGAAACGGAGGCCTCTTCCCCTTATGTAATATATACGAGCGATATATTTATGACAATAGATTGGAATGTCGCATGACCACATTTCTGTATTTGCATGTGTGTGATCTTATTACTTTTCGTACCTCATCCGTAGTTCACACACTCCGTCTTCGGCATACCGGGTTGTTTCTTTTTTTTTAAGTCGTCTTCTATAGCTTTTTTGCTCGAAAGATAATGTTCATTGGTTTGCTTCTCAAGTTGTCCACCTTCCTCTTGACAATAGTTTATAGTGACTCTTATTCGATTTGTTTCTCCCATCGTAGGACATGTGAAATATTTCATTAGGAATTTTGTGCCACTAGTTGCCCCACCACATCGTGCATGGCAGGGAATGGCCGTTTTATCCGCCACTGCTTATGTGTCCAGTATAAAGCGGCATATGTCGCAGCTGGCAGTTCATTTCTAAAGATCATCCCACTCACTATCTGACACCTATAGTCTCGCTTGGTTTCTATGATATTGTACACTTGTTTCCTCTTCAAATCAGTATCTTACAATATAAATTTCTTTGTCGACTTATGTTTTTGTGTGTCACAGTAACATTTTTTGAATGTCAACCTCTGGAATCATAAAATTTGAACAGATTCGGACAGAAATGTGTAGGTACGCACGGCTTATTGTCAACCTTTTACGGGGTTTCTTTACCAAGTTATGAGTTAATTAAGTTTCTTAAAAAATGTATAGATTTCATAGCGTATTAAGCAGCCATTATATTAGGTCATTGGCATTGGCGAAGCAATTAGTCGAAACAAAAATCGGATAAAAATGTGTTTACTTGTCAAAGCACGATTTAAATTTATTTTGTCCAAAATTTAAAAGATGCGATCTGCGAAACGATGGTAACTATGGGCGCTAGTTGCCACATTCTGAGGGACATATGCTAGTTATTTCCCATACAGGATGTTGATTTATTAACATTGTTATTTGTTTCATGGATCTGTCGAATCTTCTTATGTCTTCTATTTGTTCTGTGATGTATACTTTTTTGTGTTTTAGCAGATAATCTCCTGATTTCTGCAGAGTATGATATAGAAACCGTCATATGCCGCGGGCTTTCTTTTTAAAAAAAAACCCCGTGTATTTGTATAACAAATGTGACGGCGTAATCGGTTTCCATCAATAAGTTGTTTTTGCATTACATAGATAGATAAATGGATAAATAGAAGATGAGAGATGGAACTGACTAGTAGTTCTTACACTGTGCTGTAGGGTCCCGCGCTAGCTTCAAGGTTACACACTATTCTTCTAGACCCGTTTCATAGTTTATTTTCTCGTGAAGATGATTAAGAAAAATTAAGTCATCCTGGATTGTCGAGGACAAGCGCCTAGTCCTTTCGGAGATGGACGAAAAACTCTTTCTTGTGTGCAAGTGAAATAAAGACAGAGTGTTACTGCTCAGGCACAATTTGAGATATTACAACTCAATTTAATTCATACCAAATATAACGAACAAATAAACATAAAACGAGCAACGCATTAGACACATGACAAACAAGGTACATGACAAAATACAACGAAAGATGGAGATATTTCAACATTGCTATAAACATAATGCAAAGGGTTCAAGAAAGAGAGGTCGACCCAAGGAGACCCTGAAACGAACTCTGCTGAGAGGCAGGAAACATCGGTCTCAGTTCCGTGGAGGAAATTGAGCGAGTTGCCCAGGATAGGGCGGTATGGAGAAATTACTTGCAGGCCCTATATAACGTATAACGGTACGAGAGGAATTATTATTATTATTATAAACATAGCACAACACACGTATGCACATAGCACAAAAACTAGCCACAAGGAGTTAACTATAATGGGGGTTATGTTCTAGAACGAACGAAGAAAGCTGATCGTGTTACGTTGAAGGTTGCACGAATAACCCTCTATTTGATCCTTGTCAAGAGACGTAGAGAAATCATCACAAACATTGCAACATTAATTAAACCACAACCATTTTTGTTAATCTGAAAATGGAAACGCCAATTACTGTTAACATTGAAGCAACATAAATAAATTAAATTGCATATATTGGAAGTAAAAGTTTCAAGCAAGAGAAAGATTTGGAAAAGGGATGTAATTTCACCCCCAAAAAACCCACAAGAAAACAAACCATGCCGTTGCAATGTTTAAACATAAATGGCGATCTAAAAGGTATAGATTGAAAACCAAGCTCAGAATAGTTAGTCAGATCATCTTCATTGCACAAGGAACAAGTTTATAAGTTCTCCAATCTCATCTTCAATATATCCATCAGCACACATCGACTGTCAGTTCCAGTCCCGTGTTTATTAATGGAACATAGCCTACTCTTCGCGCGTATAGTCTTGACATCTAGCAACATCACGTTTTCTGCCTAGTTTATTCAACATGCGGGACATGGAGGTAGAGAAGAATACAAGTCAGCACCTGAATCTTCTGTTTCGCACATCCCTCAACGGGGTACATGATATCAGTTCTGTCCATTGCTCTACAGCTTGACAATGTAGTCATGTTGTCAATTCTGTCTGCTTATTCATTCCCTCTGCCTCCCACACGTCCGTCTACGAAAATGAAGGTGACTCTACAACAACGATTTACTATTGGCTTTGATATCACCACAGAAAATTGTGTGTCCTCGTGCATAGAATCTCATTAAACCACTGCCATCTCTGGACATCCACCTTCATGTTACATGCATACATTTTCACACACACACAAGAGTGTCTAGCAGTTTGGATCCTAACGTCCTGATGTTGTATCTCATTATAAATTCCAATGGGTATGTCTACATTTAGTGTCCCAGCCGCCGAGTGATTACCGGGGCCCAAATTTGGGGTGTAAAGAATAGAACCACGGTTACCTGCCATGCATGTCGTAAGAGGCGACTAAGAATGTTTGGCTGAAATCGGATGCACATGTCCTAAACGTGTAGAAGTCTATGCGTTTAGGGCCTACCAAACCAATGTGCAACGTATACACGTTCTTGACAAAGATCAAACATATCACAAAGAGTGATTAAAATTGGTTGTAAAGAACGAACGCAAAGAAGAGGAAGTGTCCCAGTGTTGCCGTGTACAAGAATTGTTTGTCACGTGTCACCTATTATAAAAACTGAAATCCACAGAATGTCACTATAAGCCAGCTGTGTCTCATGGAGAGATACGGTAAGAAAAACGACTCAGAACAGACCACCTTTGTCTGAGACTTGCACAATTCCTATATAAAACTTGCGCATTATTGAAACTTACCCGGACGGGCGTAATAATATCCTTCTAGAACCAGTGCGTTTTTCCTTCCTGCTTTGTCATTCCCCATAACTGAAGTACTTCGTCACCGCCTATAAACATATGCACTCAATAACACTTCAACACACACGCACAAACTCGGTAGCACTGGCGAGGATCTTCACTGAACAGACGTCTTAGTCTATCACATGGCACAACTCTCTACATAAGAGGAACGACATTAATCATCCTCTTAAAAGAAGATACTTGGACAGCAATGTAGACAGAGGGAGAAACAGATACAAATATCAGAATACGAATACACAGAGGCGGCTCGTCATTAAGGGACAGTGGGGCCGGGCCCTACCAAAAATAATGTGTAACGTATATTTATTGTTTTATAAATTAAAAAATAACAACCCGAATCCATGATTTTTCCACAAATATTTGTCTGGCCCCGCCAGCAAAAAAAGTGATCACGAGCCGCCACTGAGAATACAGAAGACAATAGAAGTTTTCATTGCACTGTGAGACTTGTGGGATCTAAGTAAATGAAATCTGGAACCAATATGAGAATATTCATCTACAATGGTAACGGTAATTCTGCTGTGTGGTAAGAAAGATAGAGAACTACTAAAACAATAACAAATAAATTGTAAACCGCCCGTGTGGCGCCGGGATCCGCAAGGAAGCAAAGAATAGTACCACTGCGACCTACAAAGCATGTCGTAAGAGGCGACTGATGTAGGACCTAGGAAGCTACCCTAGTAAATAAAAAGCATCGAAGAAATAGGATGTGCTGGCCTACTTGTAGGCGCATAACTGCCACAACGTACAATCGCTCTTAAGGTCAGATCACATACAAATCAAAAGAGAGGTTAACAAGTGGTCGATATGGAGCGTCCGAAAAAGTAGCACTGGCGAGGATCTTCACTGAACGGACGTCCTAGTCTCTCATATGACATAACTCTCTACATAAGAGGGACGACATTAATCATCCTCTTACAAGAAAGTAGTATCGTCACACAAAAACTCGACAGGAACGTTCATCTACTTGAACCAGAAGTCACACTCAGAATAGACGAAAGTAACATTCTCGGAATATTGCTATGTGATAGCCAATTGTGGAAAATGACGGCAAACATTACACATAAATTAGAAACAGGCTTGACGTTAGACCTCGGCTTAAAGGGCGTGCCTCGGCGTAAAGAGGCTTTACTCTCACACAAAACAAACAACTAAACGTCTTAGATAATCCTGCGAATAGTTTGGCCATAAAAGTCATTAAAAAGGGGAAATGGGAAAGAAACGGAATTGTACATCACTGTTAATCACAATCAGAGCAAGACGATACCGCTTCAAGAGTTAGAATCATATACAGTGGCGATTCGTGATCATTTTTGTTGGCGGGGTCAGACAGATATTTTCGGAAAAAATCATGCTTTCGGTTAGGATATATTGTAATGAATACAATAATAAATTACACGTTACACCTTATTTTTGCTGGGGCACGGCCCCACTGGCCCTTAATGACGAGCTGCCACTGATCATACACATACGTGGACATCAATGTAGACAAAGATGGAGAAACATATACAGATGTCTTAATAAAAAAATACAGAAGGCAAGAGAAGCTTCTATCACACTGTGAAACTTGTGGAAGTCTCTGGAACCAAAATTAGGTTAAATGCAATTCTGTTGTACCTGTAAGAAAGATGTAGAACTACTAAAACAATAATTAATATGTCGTAAACATTCATCATCTGGTGTCGGCGCAGAATAGAGGGACTGAGATGTTATGATAGGGTCACAAATGAGGATCTTATGGTGAGAACGAGACACATCCCAATGAACTAAGAGGTCAAGAAAAGATGCTGGTGTTGGATAGGACACATCCGATGGGAATATAACAAGAAGGACCCTATTCTGAAACTCACAGGGAAAGCATAGAAGCACCGGAAAATTTGAAGACATAAATTAATTTGATACGGAAGAGCTGCAAGCTATAGTTTAAGATAGGAAGACTTGGCATGCGTTGTTTAAGGGCCTATTGCCCAGTCAGGGTTTAAAATGCACAAGATATAGAGAGATATATCTCACATCTATTTGTGTGTGCAACTTAAGAATTCAATCCCTCTGCCTACATCGGTTTAAGAACCAGCGAAGTAGATGATTTCATGTCCAATCTTTTTTTTTAAAGACCCATTTATCTTTCCATTTTGTTCTCATTTTTTTCATGTGTATATTTTCCGCATTATATTTTTATGTGATTCTCATATTTGCCTAGCTGTATTATGTTACAGTTTGTTTACTTATCCATTTATGTTTCAATCATTTGTTTACATTTCCATCTGTGTTTGTTTGTTTTTATCATCACGTCTGTACACCCTCGATTTTATTCTACAAAAGAAATGAAATATAAGTTCTGAAATATTTGCTGAAATCGACATAACATGTTTTATCGCCTAGTAAACAGACGGAGTGGATACATGTTTACTCGCATCTCGCCGTCATCTTCATGGATCTAATAGAGTTGTCGATCAATTTCTTCGACAATAATCTTCATCGTTCACTCTTATATTAAACCATATCGATTTTTGCTCCTCAGAAAACTCAGCTGCTTAGTCGTGCCAGGACGCACTAGGTCGCCGCACCGGTACTTTTTGACGCAACCAGGTTGCGTGCGCCATGCGTCTCATAGTAAATATTTAGTTTTAAAATTTGACTTTATTTGTGATTCTAAACACAACCTAAAGAAGTACAAAAAACTTATTTTGTAGATAATAATTAGTCAGCGGTATATGTTGAATTGAGCCGCAGTAGCGAAGTTCAGTTGTTAGTGAACTAGCTTCTTACGCTATTCTGGTTCAATTCCACAGTGGGCGTGGAATACTTTTCCGACCTTAACGTCTCTCAGGTCGACTCAGCCTGGTACCAGGAAAAGCACTGGGAAGTAAAGGCGGCCGGCGGGATGTTGACCACATCACTCATTATGTACCGACGGTCGATGCAAAATACGGGCCTAACACCGACCAAAATACCTCGAGATATAAAAAGGGTTCCTTGCAGTGACGGCTCGTCATTAAGGACCAGTGGGGCCAGGCCCCACCAAAAATAATGTGTAACCTGTATTTATTATTTAATAAAATAAATTATACCCTAACCCAAAACCATGATTTTTCAGAAAATGTGTCTGGCCCCACTAACAAAAATGATCACACGCCGCCACTGGTTCCTTGTATGCGTTAAAAGCTCAGGGTATTAATCTGGAATGTGAAATCCATCTTGTATGGTACGGATACGTGGCTAGTCACCAAGTTGAATATTAATTAGATTCAAAGCTTTATCAACAATAGTCTTCGGCAGATTATCAGATTGAGATGATATGACAGAGTGATAAACACATACCTACGGATAAGAACAGACAGGAACCCATGATGACCCAGGTCAGCAGGTAACAATGGCGGTTGGTCATGATTACCCTGTTGAAGGCACAGTCGATTGTCACGGATTCGTCCTAAACAGACCTCGAGACGGAGCCTTTAGATTCTTGAATTCTATCTGCCTCGTTGTTTTTTACTGTTCCACTATATGCGGTATATCTGTGGCGTCAAATATTCGTTTAACACATCTTTTCTCCAAACTTTCTTTGTCCTCAATGTTATGTAGACTTAACATATTATTATTTATGTGTTTGTAATTTTATGTGCGTATAATTGTATCTTATTTTATTTTATGTCGCATGATCTATATGTAGTTTTGTATTTTATGGCGTTTGTATTATTTTATGTGATCTATAATTGTATCTTATTATTATTATTTTGTCGTCATACTACTACTGGGCCCAGTGTCAAGGTTTTCTGTTTTTATCTGGGGGCTTGTGTGATTATTTTTGCTATCTGAAAGGGTTCTGTTATGCCATCTAACCATCTTTTTCGTGGTCTTCCTTTGCCTTCTTTTCTGATGTTCTGTTGTAGAACATGTCTGTTGTGAGTTTGGATGCATTCTTATTAAGTGGCCAAACCACTTCATTCTTTGTTTTCTCAATGTAATTCAAGCAAGGTTCTGTCAATTTCTATGCTGTGTTGGTGTCTTTTCTGTAGTTGGAACTTTGCAGGCGCCATTTCAATGTATTATTTTGCGACTGCGCTTTGCTTATTGTCCACGTTTGGCACTGGTAACACAAGTAGGTATGCAAATGCTGTTGATCGTCTGTTGCTAGCTGTCAGTGAAATGGTGGCGCTTAACAATGGGGCTAGCTGGCAGGCTACAGCATTCGCTTTTGCACTCTACTCTATCTTTTCTCCTCTCTCTCTCTCTCTCTCTCTCTCTCTCTCTCTAGTCTTCGACTTCTGGAATATAATTATTTGTGTATTATAATTAAGGTTTGTTTGACTCCGCTCTCTCTCTCTCTCTCTCTCTCTCTTCTCTTGTTTGAGCTTCTGAACAGGAGAAGAATTTGTTTTCAAAGGCACTTTGTACATAGAGCAGTGATATCGATTCTAGCATGATTCCTGTTTTCAACATGGAGGCTTGTAAACTAACCTTCTATTTTCAAACTGAACCAGAATGTTCAGTAACAAAATTCTGGACTCTCTGTTTTCTTACGATAAACTTTCCGTTTCTATCAAAATTTATAATTTTACTTTCTTTTTTTCTAATCATGTTTTGCTTCACATCGTCATTATAGGAATGTATTCTTCATCTTTGCGTTCGTTCTTTACCACCAATTTTAATCACTCTTTGTGATATGTTTGATCTTTGCCAAGAACGTGTATACGTTGCACATTGGTTTGGTAGGTCCCTAAACGCATGACTTCTACACGTTTAGGACATGTGCACCTGATTTCAGCCAAACCTCCATAGGGGTCTCTTACGACATGCGTGACAGGTAACGATGGTTCTATTCTTTACACCCCAAATTTTGGCCCCGGTAACCACTCGGGCGTGTTGGAATATATTTATAGAACTGGCCCTAATGTACGTTTCGAACATGGTGTCTTTCACTGCTTCTGTTATTTCTGTGGTCCATCTTTACGTTGTCGACCTTTTACATTGTATCAACTCTAAATAGCATTGCTCTTTGAGACGCACTGTTTGTTTGTAATCTGCTTAGGTGGCAGAACCACTTATTTTTTTCTAGATGAAGTTCAGTACTGATGTTGTACCTGCTTTTTTCCTGGATGTCTTCATTTCTAAACTGGTATTTTCTTGATACTCTGCGTAGACCTTGATACTCTGCTTAGACCTTGATACTCTGCGTAGACCTTGATACTCTGCGTAGACCTTGATACTCTGCGTAGACCTTGATACTCTGCGTAGACACTTCATTTCTGTTGTGACTAGTTTTCTTCTTTCGTTTGATATCACCGTCCATGTTAGTAGACACTGATGGTATATTGTCTAGAGAAGATAGGGATGTAAAGTGTTCTTTTTTGGCAGCGGTTTCGTTTGCTCGTCTAAACCATGTGATGGGTTGCCTATATTAAGCTGCTCGTCAGTGTTGCTTGTTGGTTCCCCATAGTTTGCGCTCTGAATGCTTCGTTCATAAGGCCATGTTTCATTTCGTTGGTGTATGTTTGAATTGCAGAGTTTGCTCTGGAGTCTGTGTTTCTGTCTGACATGCACATTGTACAGTCTAAACTTTTATTCTGTGCATGTGATGGTTGAGTCTGCAGTGCCCTGTTTCGAGACGGAAGATTGTTGTGTGTTGTTTTCTGTTTAGTTTGCTGATTGTATCTTGTGGGTGTGTGCTGTCGGTTTGTTGCCTCCGCAACTCTTTGTATTTTCGCTTCATATGTGTCTTGATCTTTGGTAATAACACTAGGTGTTTGGTTGTATCAATATTGCTTCCCTCCTTAGCAAGCTTGTCTACTCTGTTCATTGAGATGGTATCCACTGGAGAATAATTTGGTTGTTTACTAAGAACGTGTCAATGTAACATGCTTGCAATTCGAAATTGGTACCATTTGCCGTATGATTTGCTTTGCTTTATTACATCTATGCGCCCTTGTGTTCTGGGGCCCGCAAGGGAAGCAAAGAATAGTACCACTGCGACCTACAAGGCATATCGTAAGAGGCAACTGACGTAGAGGCCTTGGGAAGCTACCATAGTAAATAAAAAGCGTCGCAGAAATTGGATGTGCTAGCCTACTTGTAGGCGCTTGACTGGCACAACGTACAATTGCTCTTAGGCTCAGATCACATACAGATCACACATAGTGGTTAACAAGTAGTAGATATGAAGCGTTCGAAGAAGAATTACATCTATCTTGGATTTCCTAAGTTATTCTTCCATTTTTGAAAATAATGCTTCTCAGATATGTCAAGTCGCCCAGTGGTTACCGGGACCAAAATGGTGTCAAGAATAGAACCACTGCTACCTGCCACGCATGTCGTAAGAGGCGTCTAAGGAGGTTTGACTGGGGCTAGCTAACACATACCGTAAAAACACTAGATGGCTACAGAACGGAGAACGAACCGAGTAAACGCTAGCTGAAACCGGATACATTGCCGCAGGATAAGGACCAGAGCTCCAAACGGTGCTGAAGATGTGACGTAAAATATACCAATGTTAAGGCTGCATGAATCAGATTTCCACATAAACAGAATTTATAGGGAGATCTGGTACATCGGCCTGGGCTGTGATCGCAAGAGAGAGAGAGAGAAATATGTAAAATCTTTAACTTGTTTGAATTGATGTTTGTTAGTCTGCCTTAACTAACTCATATTTTGTCGTACTCATCATAACAGGTTTTCTACACTCTGCATATACGTTTGGCATTGAGAGTCATATCAGCCAGTCTAACATTAACGGAGCTCTGGTACCACCAGCGGCGCTTCTCAGCATTATACAAAAAGGATTACAATACACAGAATCGGAGATTAGCATCGGCGAGGTCAGTTCAGTTTTTTTGTGTGTGTAGGAAACGTTATAAGGGAAAAAAATTGATGTTTTGTTGTTTTTCTTCCTTCTCCAAAGCTTCAGACAAAAATTGATGTTTTCCAGTTTATTGAATAATTATTTGTTTGTGTTATATATAACAAAAATTATTTAACTACAATTTTTTTTTTTAAATCCAGAAGCACTTAAGCTTTCAGTTCTTTGGCTCGGTGTCATGGACATCGTAATCCTTCGGTTCGGTGCCACGATCACCGTTAATTTGGAGAACCTGTGGCTTTTTCTGCCAGCCCGCGGAATTGAACCCGCACTCACAGAGGGCTTGTCACACTGTTGTCCAACGTGCTACGAACACGTTGGGATTGTACTATTCTAAAACTGTTACTGTACTTTTCTCTCCCGTATGTTGCCGGGGCTCGTAAGGGGAGCAACGAATAGTAACACTGCTACCTACATGGCATATCGTAAGAGACGCCTGAGGTAGGGTGTCTAGGGAAGCTACCCTAGTAAATCCAGGGTGGTCTCTGTGGCTGAGTGGCTAAGCCCTTTGTCTTGCGAGTCGAAGGTCGTTGGTTCGTATCCGACCTGGGCCTTCTGTTCACGAGTGCAGTTTTTTTCCAGAGACCCTTAGGATTGTTGCCGGATCTACGGAGTTCGTGCTTTGTGCAATACTCTCGACAGGTGGCGTGCCATTTCTGCGGAGAGGGACCGAGCCATATGGGGTAAAATCCAGTGCAATAAAGTCAATCCTTCGACTTTTAAACCCTTTAAACCCTAGTAAATAAAAACAGTTGCAGAAATCGGATGTGCTGACCTACTTGTATCCGTATAACTGGCACAACGTACAATCGCTCTTAGGCTCGGATCACATACATATCACAAAGAGTAGTTTACAAGTGATCGATATGAAGCATTCGAAGAAGAAAAAAACTTTTCTAATACTGTTAGTGTATTTTCCTAACACTGTTACTGTACTAAGGCAACACTGTTACTGTACTAAGGCAACACTGTTACTGTACTAAGGCAACACTGTTACTGTACTAAGGCAACACTGTTACTTTTTTGTACTTTTGACCCTTTCATGTGCCTTGTTCCAAATAGAAAACCTTCTAGTAGAATCATCATACCGTGTAGCTTATCAAAACTATCTTGCTTTATGTTCTGCTAATGTATCTCTGCTATACTTTAAACTTTGTGTTTATTTATCGTCATTCTTTCTTTATGCTGTATATCCGCTATATCCCTCGCTACTTTACTTTTATCAAACTGCCATTTGTATAATTTGGTTATCTAGTCTCCAATTTCTGGACTTCCTAATAATAAGGCCGGGAAAATATAGGACTGCAATCTGTCACTAAGTTATGTTTGTTTTTCAATCTAGCTTTCCCAATAGAAAATAATGCTGAAATTGTTCATAATACAATGTTATTTTTGTCCATAAAAAGCTGTCTTAACATAACCTACGATATAAAAGTTGTCCGTACATAACCTACGATTAAAAAAAAGCTGTCCTTACATAACCATCTATAGAAAAGTTGTCCCAAGATAACCTCCGATAAAAATGCTGTCTTAACATAACCTACGATATAAAAATTGTCCTAACATAACCTACGATAGAAAAGTTGTCCTAACATAACCTACGATAGAAAAGTTGTCCTAACATAACCTACGATAGAAAAGTTGTCCTAACATAACCTACGATAGAAAAGTTGTCCTAACATAACCTACGATAGAAAAGTTGTCCTAACATAACCTACGATAGAAAAGTTGTCCTAACATAACCTACATAGAAAGTTGTCCTAACATAACCTACGATAGAAAAGTTGTCCTAACATAACCTACGATAGAAAAATTCTCCTAACATAACCTACGATAGAAAAATTGTCCTAACATAACCTACGATATAAAAATTGTCCTAACATAACCTACGATAGAAAAGTTGTCCTAACATAACACTCAGTAACACGGTAACATGTGTTCCAATAGAACATATATTTGTACAGATGAGTTAATGATAAGTTGACGAACATAAAACCAAACTTTATAGCATGCTTTCTGTTGAGTTATACTATAGCATTGCCTCATATATGTGAACCTACAGTGTTCAGTAGTTATTGTACCGATCTTCTAGATTGGCGTTCTCGATTTGAATCACAACAGGTGATTTTTTTTCGACCTAGTTGGACACATCCTCATCTGTGTATCTAAGAAACACTGAGTAGTAAGGGCTGTCCGCACCATGTTGATAGCATCATGAACACTGGTTTAAACAACAATATTTTTCCGATCCAGAAGCACTTGAGCTTTCAGCTCTTCGACTCGGTGCCATGGACATCGTAATCCTTCGGTTCGGTGCCACGAAAATCGTAAATCTGGAGAACCTGTGGCTTTTCTACCAGCCCGCGGAATTGAACTGCGCTCACAGGGGGCTTGTCACCCGTCGTCCAACGCGCTACGAACACGCTGGGCAGG
This sequence comes from Arion vulgaris, assembly GCA_020796225.1. NCBI lineage: Eukaryota > Metazoa > Mollusca > Gastropoda > Stylommatophora > Arionidae > Arion > Arion vulgaris. The sequence goes on from CM036771.1 coordinate 20,271,241, forward strand.
CGGGCGTCAAAGAACAATACGGACTGATCACCGGATTCCCTAATATACAACGTGGTCTTTACTTACTAAACAAAATCACGACGGATTGACTTCATTGCACCGGGTTTACCCATATGACTCGCGCCCTCTCCGCAGAAATGACTGGCTGCCTGTCGAGAGTATTACAAGGGACGAAATTTGTAGCTCCAGCAACATTCCTAATGTTCTCCGTAAAAAAATACACCCGTGACTCAGGCAGGATTCGAATCCGCGATCTTCAGAACGTAGTGCAGCTTCGTCACATCTTTGTGACTTGTATTTTATAACGGATCCTCAGCGAGTAAGTTTACAATTAATATTTAATAGAGAGAATAACACCACAGGTTCTCTCTCTCTTTCCCCCACTTATCAGAATTTATTTAGTGGAAAAATACGCCCGTGTTTTGCCGGGAACCATGGGAGGAACAAAGAATAGTAACACTGCTACCTACAAGACATGTCGTAAGAGATGACGGAGGTACGGGACTAGGGAGCTACTCTAGTAAATAAAAAGCGTCGCAGAAATCGGATGTGCGGTGCATAACTGGCACAACGTACAATCGCTCGTAGGCTCAGATCACATACAAATCACAAAGAGTGGTTTAAAAATCGGTCGATATGAAGATTTCGAAGAAGTAGAAGAAGAAAAATATTGTATTTGACTTCTTGAAATAATTTCTTGAAGTAAATGTATACAGAAAATATAACACTGAACAGCAGACCAAAATCTCAATGTATTTTTTTTCTTCAAAATACACGAATATGATGCTGTTTATTTACGGACGATGCTTCTGTACAAATTTAGAGAAAATGTCCAGCTCGTGACATTTACACCCACCAACACTGAAGCAATCAACCCTCAAATGGAAGTGAAAATCACGATCTTGAAAACTACTACTATCTTCTGCGAGAAGAAGCTCAAAATTGTTGTCGATAACACACACACATCCTCTCTCTCTCTCTCTCTCTTCTCTCTATATATATATATATATATATATATATATATATATATATATATATATATATATATATATATATATATATATATATATATATATATATATATATATATATACACCCCTCCCTTGTATACAATTGGGATTGTTTGTGTGTGAAGAATCTCAATGAAGTACGAATTGTCTCTCTCTCTCTCTCTCTCTCTCTCTCTGTGTGTGTGTACTGCAATTTCGTTCCATGATTATCATAATCTTGATTTTGCCTGTGTGGTGCCGGGGCCCTCAATGGAAGCAAAGAATAGTACCACTCCGACCTACAAGGCATGTCGTAAAAGGCGACTGATGTAGGACCTAGGGAAGCTACCCTAGTAAATAAAAAGCAGCGTAGAAATCGGATGTGCCTGCCTACTTGTAGGCGCATAACTGGCACAACGTACAATCTCTCCTAGACTCAGATCACATACAAATTACACAGAGTGGTTAACAAGTGGTCGATATGGAACGTTCGAAGAAGATAATCTTTATTTTAAAAAAAAAGTTATCATGACCCTCTGACAGTTCTCCGCTCTTCATAATTCTCTGATTATTATAATGTTCTAATTATGTTCAATTTGCACAGAAGTAAAATGTCACAACAACACAAAGTATAGTACTGTTCGAGCAAACTCTTTTCAAGTAACGATCCAATACACTATCAACCAAAGAACAATGACAACATACGAAACTGGAAATATACACGAGAATTGTCTCTATAAGAAGCATACCTAATGGAAATACGAAACATCAGACTCTCTCTCTCTCTCTCTCTCTCTCTTTTTTGCATTTTACCGGATTGGGGCATATGCCCTCAACCAACTCATGCTAAGTCTTCCTATCTCTAGTTCTTCTTCTTCTTTGCGTTCGTTCTTTACCACCAATTTTAATCACTCTTTGTGATATGTTTGATCTTTGCCAAGAACGTGTATACTTGCACATTGGTTTGGTAGGCCCCTAAACACATAGACTTCTACATGTTTAGGACACGTGCATCCGATTTCATCCAAACCTCCTTAGTCGCCTCCTACGACATGCATGGTAGGTAACAGTGGTTCTATTCTTTACATCCCAAATTTGGGCCCCGGTAACCACTCGGGCGTCTCTAGCTATTGAAACATCAGACTACAGAGCACATACTTCTAGACTGCCCCAGATATAAAATACGGGAGACAAACTCACTGGCCTAACGAAAAAACACTCGACATAAAACTACACGGACCTCTGTGGAAGCTACAACAGACTGAAGTTTTTACAAGCGACAACGTTTCCACCCGTGTGGTGCCGGGGCCCGCAAGGGAAGCAAAGAATATTACCACTGCAACGTACAATGCATGCCGTAAGAGGCGACTGATGTATGCCCTAGGGATGCTACCCTAGTAAATAAAAAAGCTGTGTAGAAATCGGATGTGTTGGCCTACTTGTAGGCGCATAACTGGTTCGCTCTTATCACATATAAATCACACAGAATGGTTAACAAGTGGTCGGTATAGAGCGTTCGAAGAAGAAGAAGCGAAAACGTTGAATATATAGACAATATTTCAAGCGAAAGGAAGGAAGGAGGAAAGACGAATGAAAAAATATCCATCGAGTTTGACGAATAATCACATTTCACACAGATTAACTATAATGCTGGGATCTTTATACACTATGAAGTTCGTTAGCAAATGAAATCATGCTGTTTAACACAATATAACATCAGTCCTGACATGACCTGAAACATGATATATATGTCATCAAGATTCTACTCTATAAAGTACACATTTTCTTCACAGATATCTCCGGTTCACACACTTTCTATCCGACGAAGAACAGTAATTAAGACATACAACACACACACACACACACACACACATGACTTGTGGAATATCCAGTACAATGGTAATCAAGAAGAAAACTGAAAATGGATTGATGTTACACCGTCATACTTAGGTATACCCGTGAGGATATTATTATCAGTTTCAAACTTCAAGAACTAGTCTGCAGGGCATATATGAAGATGTACAAAAGAGGCGATGGATTAGAAATGGTCTCGACAAATATATATATATATATATATATATATACAGTATATATAATGAAACTGATAGGAAAATAAAGATTTGAACACTAAGAGCATGCATATTTCCAGTGGCAGCGTATGGATGGGAAGCATGAACATTTAATAAGGCAGTGGAAAAACTTGTATGCTATTTCGAATATAAGTGTTACAGAAGAGTCCTCCGTATATCATGGGCAGAGAATAGAAATATATATATCCAGAAGGAATTAAAATCATAGAAAATTGGTTAATACTACAAATAAGAATGAGAAAATTGTAGTATTTTTGGCGTATAAAAAGACACAAAGGGCCGGTGAAAATTACTATGGGCATCCTGGCAAAGAGGAGAAGAAGAAGAAGTCCACGAAAAAGATGGATTCAGGATTTAATTGATGATTTAAGCATGACGGCTGCTGAGACGGGACTTCTGGTCTACGAAAGAGGGAGAGACGACATTCTGAAGGACTGTTAGGGTGGCAAATCTCTGCTCAGGACAAGCTACAATATATATATATATACGCAGTGTCTTGTTAGTGTACAGTAGTGAGTACTGAAAAATAGCTTACAACATCTTACACACTTTGGATGCGTTCCAAAATAAATGGTTAAGAAGAATCCTGCACATGTTCTGGCTAAGTGCGATAACAAATGAAGAGCTTATGAAAACGAACAAACTGTATTATTGAAGACCACCATTAACAGATGGAGATGGATTGGGCATGCATATACAGGGTGTTCAAGATAATTGAAGCCCCATTGACAATTCGAATGTTGCCAGGTACAAATTGAGTTGTGTTTATTTACTATTTAAACCGGTTCTGACTAGCTCGTCTTACGTCACATTTGTTCATCGCCCCTTCCCGCACTACAATTACACACCGTCACACAACCTTGACCTATACTACGTCATAACAGAACCTTCTCATTTCCATACATATATGCCAGATTAGCTCCATTCACGGGCTGCTTTAAAGTTGAACACCCTGTAGTATGCCAATAGTGGCATTGGCTATGACAGCTCTCCGATGGATATATGATGGGGAAAAAGAAGTCTTGGACGTACGAAGGAAACAGGGATAGTTGTAGCCTGACATAGAAAACAATTATCAGAAAGGCAACAGCGCCTGAGTGGTTACCGGGCCCAAATTGGGGTGTAAAGAATAGAACCACTGTTACCTGCCACGCTTGTCGTAAGAGGCGACTAAGGAGGTGGAGTGGGGCTAGCTACCCCACACCGTAAAAATACTAGATGGCTACAGAACGGAGAGCGAACCGAGTAAACGCTAGCTGAAACCAAGGATAAGCACCAGAGCTCTAAGTGGTTTTGAAGATGTGACGTAAAATACACCAATGCTAAGGCTGCATGAATCAGATTTCCACATGAATAGAATTTATGGGAGGTCTGGTACATCGGTCTGGGCGGTGATCGAGAGAGAGAGAGAAAGGCAACAGTAGAAATCTCATGTGAAAGCCATGGGTCATCCTGGACACGAAGAGTACACACACACATCATACACGATAAAGAAATTGTACTACTTGTTCATTTCTTCATGTCACGGAAGAGAGTCTGAGATGATAGCAAACACCAGAGACAGAGATTTGTGGAGATCCATGATCGCCTAAGCCAGCCGACACGGAACCTGATGATGATGATAACTACTCCTTGTTCTTAAGCTTGAACTATTTTTGCCTTATCACCACCGTTTATATTTTTAGTCAGTCGTTTAGCTTCTATTTTTGTACACAGACACAGAACGTGATGGGATATTTTGTTTCTTAAGACTTTCTTTTTCTCAGATCACTTTCCCTCCGCTATCTGTTAATTGAATCCTGGACATATCCGTCGCCTGTTCCGGGAGTTTTCTACAGTTTCCTGTCTTATTAGTCACAAGATTCGTGCCTGATTCACTTAACAATGCTACTAGCATTTCCATCTATCAATAGCTGTCTTCTTTGCCCTCCCTCCTCGAATCTCGTGTCTACCTTTATCATAAACAGTGGAGTGTTGGAAAATATGGAGTAATTGTTAACAGGGCTGCCTCGAGATTTGGCACTGCAAGAAACTTGGCTCGTTTAGGATGGTTAATGCAATGATCTTACAGGAACTCGATGACAAAGGACTGTCCAACAAAAACTTGTTCTTGGTATATTCCATTAAGAAAAGTTAATACCATCTTAATATCATCCATTCTTATGTGGGTCCTTTAGTCATCTACCACTTCTTTTTCCTGGTCAAACGGACAAAGACACACAAAAACGTCCGACAGCTCTTTCTGTGGGTCTCCATTACGAAAAGTTTTAACATCATCAATTCTTATGTGGACTCACTGGTCCTCTTCTACTTCTTTTTCATATACTAAAACCGACAAAATAATCAGTGTTTGGCACGCATTGTGGCTACTTGTAAGGTGATTTAAAACATGTTTGCATCGTGTTGAAACCGTGACCACCGTCCTTCATAGGGTCTCCATGACTAACCTACACTGCATTTTCTCTACTGTTCGCCAAGTGTCTCCACTGCGTGGCATGGTCTGTATAGTATAGCATTTCTAAGTATGTATATTATCGAGCTCCAGTGTCTACACTGTATCACTGTTTGAATTTCCTCCTGATTGCACTTGTTGCGCAGTTCTTAGTCGTTGTGTTTGTCCGACCATGAGACTTGTTCACATGCAGGTTGTAGTCTTCTGCGGTCGCCGGCTATGAATTCAGGCGTAGTCAAGGCGTTTAGAATGACACTTCTGGCTGATTTTTGCGTGAAGGCCTGTGTCCCCCGCCATACAGGCATGCCTTCTCCGACGTCAGAGGTAACAGGTTGTAGTGAATGCAGATAGTCTAGATCAGCGTTTCCCAAAGTTGGCTGGTACCGCCCACCGCCGTGGGCGCTGAAGCCTTCCAGAGGGTAGGGGGACGATAGTGGATCAGAAGCATTTGAGGGAGTTTTTTCGTGATTTTACGATTGAATAATCATTAAAAATGTTAATTCTGCATTTTAATTCATCTTATGCCCATCTTACACTATCCATTTTTTCCATCACGTTTCTATTTCATATATATATATATATAATCATTTGAAAATAGAGGCATATATATATATATATATATATATATATATATATATATATATATATATATATATATGGGGCGCTGACAAACTGTTATAATGGAGAGGGGCGTTACAAAGTTTTATGTCGTGCAAAGGGGGCGGTGGGCTGAAAAAGTTTGGGAATCTGTGTTCTAGATGTTTCCTTCTCGGATCTCATATATTCTTAATTTATTTGTATTAACTTTACTGGAAAGATCTCCAAATGTTGTTTAGATTGGCAAAAAAATTCTGACCACATTTCTCCTTTTATTGATGTCCTCGATACACCCCCATCTGTTGTTTCCTATGTTTTTTTTATATATGTAAATGAATTTATTGCTGCCACAGTTCCTGGTTACCTATTTTTCTTGATGAAGCGTTGATTAAACTTCTGTGTTTTCTTTATGCTGTGTTTTCTTTATGGACTATGTTCAATACAATAGTATGCATTCTGCCGGTTTCTTGAATATGGTGATAAGAATTTTCCAGCAATGGATGTCATCTGTATACTCCAAGCCTTTCAACATGTAGAACAGTGTACTTCGTATTCCCATAGGCGTGTCCTCTACACCGCCCTCGGGCACCACGTTGGACAAGCTGCTCTAAACTCTATTTTCGTCTCAAATCCCCCACCGCCCCCAACAATCCACCCACGATGAGAAAGGGAAATCTTGGTTTGTATAGACTTAACTTTCTCCTGTTGTTATGCACATGTAGGTTTCATAATAGTTTGGTGGAGTGAAAGCATGGAAAGAGAACTCTGAATTGTATTCGTTCCTTGATATTTCTGTTGTTTCTCCCAATTTTTCCACTCTTTCCTTTACCTCTTTCTTTCAGCATATTTCATCTGAACAAACTTTCGCGTGAACGAGTTTCTAAATACCATAAAAATGGTTATTTAAGTGCATAAAAATGCAACCGAGGGAAGAATGAGGTAAAACGAGTCTTGGCTTGATTCGTCAAAGAAAAACATGTTCAAGATTTGGCTAGTGTAAGATGGAGGGGAGGGAGGGCGGAGGGGGGATGCGAGAAACTTCATAAGAGATCGGGTAGAATGAGAAGTGGATTCTTGTGGCTGAAATGTGGTTAAGGTTGAGGTGGGTTCCTGTGTCGGAAATGACTGGTTGTTATAGGCATCTGCATGGAGATGTGGTTGTGTATAGTATGAAACGAAAGACGCATTTATGTAGTTTCGGACCAGGGGTTCTTAAACCAGTAGGTTTGCCCGTCTGCCCAGCGTGTTCGTAGCGCGTTGGACTACGGGTGACTACTCCTCTGTGTGTGCGGGTTCAATTCCGCGGGATGGCAGAAAAAGCCACATATTCCCCAAATTTACGGTGTTCGTGGCACCGAACCGAAGGGTTACGATGTCCATGGCACCGAGCCGAAGAGCTGAAAAGCTCAAGTGCTTCTGGATCGAAACAAAACAAAAAAACCAGTAGGTATGCTCCCGAATGGATTACTTTTTAATAAAATTGATTTTTAATCAAGACATAAAGATTCGTGTTGGTCTTCGCCTGTGTGTTGCCGAAGCTCACAAGGGGAGCAACGAATAGTAACACTGCAACGTACACAGCATGTCGTAAGAGGCGTCTGAGGTACGGCCTAGGAAGCTACCCTAGTAAATAAAAAGCATGGCAGAAATCGGATGTGCTGGCCTACTTGTAGATGCATAATTGGCACAACGTACAATCACGCTTAGGCTCAGATCACATATAAATCACATAGAGTGGTTAACAAGTGATCGATGTGAATCGTTCACAGAAGTGTTGATCTTAAATCTATAAAGAGTCCATGAAACCTTGACTATCTTATTATTTTAACTTGAACTGGAAATGAGGGGTGGAGTTGTTTAGTTGGTTCCCGGCTGTAAGTGGATATTGAACCATCAGACTTCTGATAAATTCATTTTATAATTGTCACAACTATTTAGTAAAGGGCAATTGAAACTTGCTTATTGGAAATGTGTTACCTCTGAGGTCGGAGAAGTCTGTCTGTATGGTGGGGTACACTGATAATAAGGAAAGTAGGCCTTCACGCCACGCAAAAATCAATTAAGATGCGCATTGACAACGCCTGAATTCATAGCGGACGTACGCAAAAGAAGAAAGGTTTTACATCACTTTAACCATCGTTCATGTCATCGTTATAAAGTAGTAACGAAGAAGATGAGGAAACTCACAGCTGATACTAGCATAGTTTGTGATGAGTGGAGGGGCTTTTATGAGAGCGTACATGAATGTGGAAACCAACCCCATTCAGGTCATTAAAATCCGTGGGTATTTTACCAGCACAAGGTTGACCCGTAGAATACGCAAGCCAACCCCACAATATAACACTCGTAGTCTCTGTGACAAAGTGGTTACTCCTTGCCTTGTGTTTCTTCTTCTTTCTTTGCGTTCGTTCTTTACAACCAATTTTAATCACTCTTTGTGATAAGTTTGATCTTTGCCAAGAACGTGTATACGTTGCACATTGGTTTGGTAGGCCCTAAACGCATAAGACTTCTACACGTTTAGGACACATGCATCCGATTTCAGCCAAACCTCATTAGTCGCCTCTTACGACATGCGTGGCAGGTAACAGTGGTTCTATTCTTTACACCCCAAATTTGGGCCCCGGTAACCACTCGGGCGACCTTGTGTTCCGAAAGCTGGGGGTTCGAATCCGGACCGCGCCATTCTTCCACAAGTACATTTTTTTCCAGAGACCTCTAGGATTGTTGCCGGGGCTATAGAGTCTGTGCTTTGTACTATACTCTGGGTAGGGGGTGTGTCAATTCAGTGAAGAGGGGCCGAGATATAGCGGGTAAAATCCCGGTTCGATGAAGTCAATCCTTCGGTATTCGACACTTTTAATAGAACAAAATAGACCAAGATCTGCAAACTTCTAACATGTCACAACAGACTGAGGTACTATCTGTTTAACAAGCTAAAGATGGGAAATTCTGATCAATGTGACACAGACAAAATGACCACAGAACATATATTGCAAAAAAAAGTACCTCGGAAATAACTTACGAAGAAAACGGATGTAGTTATCGTTGATACTATACCGGGTAAATCTCTTTGAAAACGCCATCAGCCCCAGGGTGACTGCTGCTTTGTGTCGGTATGAAATGAAAATCGTGGCATATCCTTTACAGGACGTAGACATCAATCAACCACAGTAAACGAGTGGTCGATTTTCTAGGCACCACTTATACGTTCAGTAGTGTTTCATTGTTTATGAACGGTGATGTCTATTTTTACCTTTGTTGTTAAAATCCACGAAAAACAATTTGCTTCCAAACTTGCCCACCGTGGAGTTTGAACCAGGTACGCTTGGGTTTGTGATCGAGCTCACTACCGCTTGAGCTACAGACGCTCACCGTGTCGGTATATAGACAGGTTATACATAACTTGACGTCAGGCCGTGTATAAAGAAGTTGACATCTGACAGTGTAAACATAAGTTAACATCTGACAGTGTACACAGAATTTGGCGTTTGGCAGTGTACACAAAAATTGACGTAATACAGTGTACACAGAAGTAGTTGACTTATGACAGAGGAATCTAGAAGGGAAAAGATATATATTTTCTTTCACATAGATCAGAGTCCAACACATACAAACAGATCAGAGTCCAACACATACAAACACATCAGAGTCCAACACATACAAACAGATCAGAGTCCAACACATACAAACACATCAGAGTCCAACACATACAAACAGATCAGAGTCCAACACATACAAACAGATCAGAGTCCAACACATACAAACAGATCAGAGTCCAACACATACAAACACATCAGAGTCAACACATACAAACAATCAGAGTCAACACATACAAACACATCAGAGTCCAACACATACAAACACATCAGAGTCCAACACATACAAACAGATCAGAGTCCAACACATACAAACAGATCAGAGTCCAACACATACAAACAGATCAGAGTCCAACACATACAAACAGATCAGAGTCCAACACATACAAACAGATCAGAGTCCAACACATACAAACACATCAGAGTCCAACACATACAAACACATCAGAGTCCAATACATACAAACACTTCAGAGTCCAACACATACAAACACATCAGAGTCCAACACATACAAACACATCAGAGTCCAACACATACAAACACATCAGAGTCCAATACATACAAACACATCAGAGTCCAACACATACAAACACATCAGAGTCCAATACATACAAACACTTCAGAGTCCAACACATACAAACACGTCAGAGTCCAACACATACAAACGGGTCAGATTCCAACACATACAAACGGGTCAGATTCCAACACATACAAACGGGTCAGATTCCAACACATACAAACGGGTCAGATTCCAACACATACAAACGGGTCAGATTCCAACACATACAAACGGGTCAGATTCCAACACATACAAACAGATCAGAGTCCAGCTTGTCTGTGACAGACTTCCAACAAACTCTGCTATCTCTTGTCTTGTCATCTTGGTACGTTTGGAAAGAGTTATTTATTTCTCTACCTCTTGATATTTCCATCCCACTTTACTCGATGTTTTTCAGACCATGACCTTTCTTTCTTGTGTGCGTTCTCAAGTGTCATGTGTCTACAATATTTGATCTGCTAATCTTTATATTTTTCATGTGGAAGGCAGAGAATGAATTGTTGTTACATTTAATATTTCTCTTTCTATTCGCATTTTTCAAGAACATAAAACAGTAGGTAAAGAACCCGTTTTCATACCATGCGGTATATTGGAAAATATAATGTTATGTCCGTATTTTTCATTGACAAACATCACATAATTGGTGATGTGTTCAACATCACGTCAGTATCTTTTACTTCACAGTATCTTTCTTTACTCAACTGAGACTGCGTCGATCTGAGAGCCATATCGCGTGACAAAAGTTGGAAAAATGAAAACACTGTATAATTTTACTTTTTTCCTCCGATCCAGAAGCACTTGAGCTTTCAGCTGTCTTTGGCTCGGTGCCAGGGACGTCGTAACCTTCGGTTCGGTGCCACGAACACCGTAAATCTGGAGAACCTGTAATTTTTCTGCCAGTTCGCGTAATTGAATCCGCACTCACAGAGGGCTTATCACCCGTCGTCCAACGCGCTACGAACATGCTGGGCAGGCGGGCTTAATTTCACTTTATAACCATGCGCCCACAAAGCAAATTAACTAACCGCTACGCTGTTGTCGTTCTTTTCCCCCGAACATCTTGCATATTAAATGTGCTAGTTTCCATGAAATACATCTCATTCTTATGTAGATTTATACTTAACTAGCTTCATTCTTACCTTCAAGCTACTTGCTTGTTGATATTATCCAAACTTAAATTTGCCTTTCTTTGCTCTCACACATTCCCAGCTACGCCTACCGTTCTTACATAACCGCGGACATTATACGTTGCTGAGTAGGTGAGATTTCACAATTTGACGTGTACGGCAACAAATTGAATTATCTTGAATTACATTGCGCTAATTTATCAGGACAGAAAGAATACTTAAAAATAATGATTGATTGATTGATATGATCATCATCACTGCACTTCGGAGAATAACCATGTGCGCTCCGATCTCTTTCTTACACAGGAAGATCTCAGCTGCCGAGAACGAACTTCTTAGCACCGGTAACGGTCCTCGATGCAATTTTTGAAGATTGTGGAGATCTACTTTGCGTTCGTTCTTTACAACCAATTTTAATCACTCTTTGTGATATGTTTGATCTTTGCCAAGAACGTGTATACGTTGCACATTGGTTTGGTAGGCTCCTAAACGCATATACTTCTACACGTTTAGGACATCTGCATCCGATTTCAGCCAAACCTCCTTTGTCGCCTCTTACGACATGCGTGACAGGTAACAGTGGTTCTATTCTTTACACCCCAAATGTGGGCCCCGGTAACCACTCGGGCGATTGTAGAGATGTTGGTAGGAATTCAGGCGCAGACATGGTGCCTATGACTGGTTTTTGTGTGAATGCTTGCTTTCCTAATCACCAATGCCCTTCGCCATTCAGGTGCACGTTGATGATTTATCTCACGCACTGGGATCTTCATATCTTGTGTCTTGGATAGATTCCACTACTGACATTCGTACCAGAGAATTGTGTATGAATATGGTATTTATAATCTGCCTTTTAACTCGTACTGCTAATAATCTGTGTGTGTTTGAGTAATGATGCCATTTAATATGTCCCCGGGATGGCCTTCTGACATTTCATATCGATTTCTCTGTCAAATCTGCCATTTGCTGTAGAAATACTTGCCAGGTATTTGAACTTTGGAACGTGCTTAATTTTAAAACTGTTGACATGCATCTACGCTAAGTGAGTTTTCGACCTGTGGCTTCATACGTAATGTCTTATTCGAACGCTTCATATCGACCACTTGTTAACCACGTTGTGTGATTTGTATGTGATCTGAGCCTAAGAGCGATTGTACGTTGTGCCAGTTATGCGCCTACAAGTAAGCCAGCACATCCGATTTCTGCGACTCTTTTTATTTAATAGGGTAGCTTCCCTAGGTCCCTACCTCAGGCTCATCTTACGACATGCATTGTAGGTCGCATTGGTACTATTCTTATTACCTTGTGGGTCCCAGCACCAGGCACATACGTAATGCGTTTATCTTCATTCTGCATCTTTCATTTGAGAGATGAGTTGTTGAAGTTCTTTCAAAAATGAAATATGTCTACAACCAGTATCGGCTCGTCATTAAGGGCCAATGGGGCCGGGCCCACCAAAAATATTATCTAACATGTATTTATTATTTAATAAATTAAAATATAACCTAATCAAAACATCATGGTTTCCACGAAAATGTGTGCCTGGTCCCACCAACAAAAATGATCACGAGCCGCCACTGTCTACAACTAAGCCAGCTCATTCCTTAATAAGTTTTTCATATATTGGCTTAGGTGCGTTCAGTTTCTTCACAAATCAATTAGTCAAATGTAGCGTGCAGTGGTAGAACTGAAGAAGACGGTTCAAAATATAGTTATGTGAGAAGCAACAGTTGCAGATCTATGTTCGCAGTTTCCATTACGAATGACGAGTATCTGGCACTAATAATCCAGACCCCGGGACAGAGTCTACTTAGATCAAACTCTAAGACTGGATAACTTTGTTAGCTCGATATGAATTCAGACTTAGTTCTTTCTTTTCTCCAATCTTGTTTTGCCTGACAGCGTCATGATAAGAAGAGATTTCTAGAATGAGCCCTTTTGTGTTCTTCATATACAGTGTATTTCGTCGCCTCTGTTATCTCTGTGGTCCATCTTTTGCGTGGCCGATCTTTTACTTTGTATCCATTGTATCGGAGCAACATTGCTATTTGAGGTGCACTGTCTGTTGGAAATCTGCTTATTTGGACGAATCACTTAATTTGTTGTTTATTGATGAAGTTCAGTACTGATATTGTTTGTACCCACTTTTTCCCCTGATGTCTCTTCTTGTTACTCCCAGCATTCTTTGCGTAGTTATGGTATCAAATATGGCTCCTCTGACTGATTTTTGCATGAGCGCGTGCTTACTTTATCACCAGTGTCCTTCGCGATTCAGGCGATCATACAATAGATGATATAGTCACATATCATGCCTGTCGCCTTGGCTTTACTTCCTAGTGTTTCTCTGATAGATAGTTAAGACTGGGTCGACCTGATTAACGCACGGTCTGAAAAATCACTCTCACTGTGGACTACGCATTTACGAAGGAAGTGCACTACGCTTTCGCTTCTTCTTTCCGATCGCTATTTCGGTGATTATACAGTTAGATGCTTTCTTATGATGAAGTCGACTGTTGTCTGGAGCTTATCTCTGGTGCCATGTAGTTTTGAATGTAGTGTTGTAGGGCCAGCATTCCTTTCTAGGGAGGACATACAGGGGGCAGTCTTACAGGACATGTTCTGGTTTGATCAGCGCTGCCACGGGACACAGAGGGGATGGGGACAACCGTAGCCAGTGATTCTGACACTGTCAAGGCATTATCAAGGAGGTGCGAAACGTTATGACAATGTGGTGAATTTTGTGCCTTTCTACTTACTAACTGGTTTTTCCAGTTGAAATACGTTTTTCTATTAAAATGTAAGTTTCAAAAATTCTTTAAAAATAACAGAACATCATTGATTTTGACTGTCGGCATTTTTCTAAATATATAAAAATGTCTGACCTCTTATGTTGTGTGTTATGAGAAACATTTATTCTACTTCTGCACATAGGAAATTACAGTTAATTCGGCGGTGGAAAAGGAGTCTCTTGTCTCATCTTGAATGGGGGAGAGGGCAGCTGAAAAAGATTGAGAACCACTGCTTTAATGTAATAAATCATGATCTTTTCTGCTCCTTCCAAATGCTATTTAACTGTTCTGTCTTGTGCTGTTCTTTCCATTCCTTTCAATCGTCTTCCCTATCTGTTTTATTCTTCTATGTTTCATTCTTTACATATATAAGAGACTCATAATGTCTCAATAATTTCAGATTGATTTCTATCTAAACTGGTTAAGAAACTTTTTCATATTGCACAATCAAGAAATAAAGTTCATTGATAAGGATTTGTTCTCTATTATGGGATTGATTTCAGCTTGCTTAAACCCGCTTTATCTCTTCAGCTGTCTTGTCTCATGCCTTAGTTAATGCTATTTCCAATGATTCTGTCTCTGTTCTTTCCATTCTTTCAACCGTTTATATACTGTTTATCTCATTTTTAGTTCATTTAAATCCAATTTATTTGACAGTGCGATTAACATCCTCTTAACAGTCTCAGATATTTCTCTAGTCTAATTTGTTTTCAGTAATCAATGAAGAATACCCATTCGTTGTGTCGTTGTCCGCATTTGATAGCTTGTTAAATGTGATGCTTCTGTCAGCTTTTGTTTCATGGAGATTAAATTCCTAAATATTTCTTTCAGTATTTCCAGGACTGATAAGTAGACATTACTCATGATTAGAGCATTAAACCAATTTATTACAGTCGATGACACTCTTTCCACTCAGGTACCTCTGCTACCCGACTTGCATAACTTATACAACTACTCCGTGGTTCATGTCCCGTACTAATGGACCTCATGTACCTACACTGCACCTAACTGCTACCTACACTGCGTACCTACACTGCACCACTGTACCTACACTGCTACCTACACTGCTACCTACAAGGCATGTCGTAGGAGGCGATGAAGTAGGGGCCTAGGAAGCTACCATAGTCAATAAAAGCGTCGAAGAAATCAGATGTGCTGGCCTACTTGTAGGTGCCTAACTGGCACGACGCACAATCGCTCTTAGACTCAGATTACATACAAATCACAAAGAGCTGTTAACTAGTGGTCGATATGGAGCGTTGGAAGAAGAAATTTTCTGAATGTCTTCTTTACTTGGTATTTGACAATTTACCACTTTTCTACTGGTTGTAGTATGTATGGTGACTCTTGTTCTGCTGATGTATTTTTTTTACAAGTTCTTGAAAATCGTTGTCTGTGTCTGCATATCGTTTTGTGTGTTGTTTAGCAAGTTGACATTGTTGTCTATAGTCTTCTCTTCTTCTTTTGTCGTCACACTGTTACCGGGTTATTACTCAGTGTCGTGGTTTTATTTTTGTCTTTCGCTGCTCTAGTGGCTTGTGTGATATTTATTTTTGCTTTTTGATAAGATTCTGTTATGCTATCTTTTCCGTGGTCTTGCTCTTGCCTTCTTTCTCGATGTTCTGTTGTAGAAGACTCTGTATACAGTGGAGTTGTGTTGAATTCTTATTAAGTGGTCGAACCACTTCATTCTTTGTTTCTCAATGTAAGCCAAGCATCCCAACTTTCTTTCTGATGATGGTGACTGTCTTTGCTGGTGTAGTTCATAACCACCGCGGTCTAACCGTGTGGCTTCCTGTTGTCTTCTTCTTTGCGTTCGTTCTTTACTACCAATTGTAATCACTCTTTGTGATATGTTTGATATTTGCCAAGAACGTGTATACGTTGCACATTGGTTTTTAACCTAAACGCATAGATTTCTACACTTTTAGGGCACGTGCATCCGATTTCAGCTAAGCTTCCCGTTGTGAAATGTATCTCGTTCAAATGTCTCGCTAGAAAAGTTTTGCAATTATCAGGACGGAAAGCAATACACGGAAATTTAATAGGAAACACAATGCAAAACTCTTACTACCTCATGGATTGTAAACAAGAACAACGTGCATGAGATGTTATAAACAACGTGCATGAGATGTTATAATGTTACTAATCGTTTCCTCCATGTCAGATCCCGTTAACATTTGGTTCCCACTGTTGCTGAACTCATTTGATGTGTGTATATATATTCCATTCTTGATGGATGTCTTTGGGTGCAAACATAGACTGAATCTGTGTTTGTACTTTATCTTCATCTTGTTGTTGTGCTATTAGTTTCTCGTACTCAGAAATTGAAACTGACAACTGACTTGCATGCACCAAATATAACGCACAATGACTGCCCCACTTCGTGTAATATATCTGAGCATAGTCATTAACTGTATGTGGTATACATGTTCCCATTTCCATTGCTGTATATCTACGCTTGTTAGCGCTGACATGTTTCCGTTTTCGGTTGGGATGTACTTTTAAAACTGCCTTACTTGTACAGATTTACTGGTTGCTTTATACACTTTCATCTGTGGCTAAGTGGTTACGCCCTTTGTCGTGTGAGTCGAAGGTCGTGGGTTCGAGTCCGGACCGCGCCATTCTGTTCACGGGTGCAGTTTTTTCCAGAGAGCCTTAGGATTGTTGCTGGAGTAATGGAGCTCATGTTGTGTGCAATACTCTTAGCAAGTGACGTGACATTTCTGTGGAGAGGGACCGAGCCGTATGGGGTAAAACCCGGTGTAATGAAGTCAATCCTTCGGCTTTTAAACCCTTTAAACTTTCGTCTATCACTAGTAATGATCACTCCGTGTTCACTTGTTTATTAGAAATAATGTTAAGTTTGTATGTACACAGCCATTGATTGACTGATTGATAGAACCATCATCATTGCACTTCTGTGAGTAACCATGTGTGCTCCTATCTATTTCTTAAACAGAAAGATCTCAGCGACAGTCCTCGAACCCCGTAGCACCGGAGAGGGACGCGATGCAATTTTGAAAGTAGAATTTTTTTTAATGGTAGATTTTTGTTTTTACATTTTCAAAAACTGATTTTTATCTGCGCAGCAACTTTGTAACCTACTCTTATCGATTTGAAACACATTCTCCCGCCCGTGTTGGGGCCCAAATTTGGGGTGTAAAGAATAGAACCACTGTTACCTGTCGCGCATGTCGTAAGAGGCTATCAAGGAGGTTTGGCTGAAATCGGATGCACATGTCCTAAACGTGTAGAAAGAAGTCTATGCGTTTAGGGGCCTACAAACCAATGTGCAACGTATACACGTTCTTGGTAAAGATCAGACATATCACAAAGAGTGATTAAAATTGGTGTAAAGAACGAACGCAAAGAAGAAAAAGAAGAAGAAGAAACATCTTCGAACGCTCCACTTGTTAAACTACCCGTTGTGATTTGTATGTGATCTGAGTCTAAGAGCGATAGTACGTTGTACCAGTTATGCGCCACCAAGTAGGCCAGCACATCCGATATCTGATTTTTATTTACTAGTATAACTTCCCTAGACTTCTACCTCAGTCGCCTCTTACGATATGCTTTGTATGTGGCAGTGTTACTATTCGTTGCTCCCATTGCTAGCTCCGGCAACACACGGGCGGATTTTAAACTGTCAAGTTTTGTTTTACATTTTTAAATGGAACGCGGGACTTGCGTTTTATCGTCCGCGTCCAGTAGGACTAGGAACTATACTGAGACTACTGTATCACCTATACTGAGATTAAGATGTAGGGGATTACAGTCACGTTCAGTCGAGGCACGCTTTTTCAACCTATGGCGAACCTTTTGTTGGTTATATCAGAGCGCGTAGACTTACAAACATAAAAAATAAGAATTAACTCCTTTCGGAGAATCCAAAAAACCAACTCTTCGTGTCTCTTTATATGTCCCAAATACTTCAATGTTCTTAAAGAAACACACATTATGAAATGAGATACATTTTAAAAAAACTATCGTTCAGACGAACAAATCACCAATTACTGAAAGTTTAATGAGACATACTATATCTCTTATGGCCTTTAGCAACAGCTAACAACATCCAGTCCAAGTAAGCTATGCGTTAAGATAATGTCTGTCTCTTATTCTTTGCTGCGATCTAATCTTGTCCTGCTTCGGTCAGGCGTTGTAGTTTCTCCAATCCAGGTCAGAGTTTTGTGTACCGACTCACGTAATCCTGGGTTATTCGGTTGTGGTTTGATAGAGGGAAAGGGGAAATCATCAGCGAACGAATTGCTTACCGGATCTACGTCATTCGCTTATCAGGAAACGTAGTGCCGCAGTATTGACGGGCATTTATTTGTCTGTATTGAAGAAAACAAGTAAAGTACATTGAAATAATGCTGTCCACGGACATCACTGCTTGTAACCAGCCTCTGTGAGCGTGCTATATTTTACAATTAGGTCAACTAACCAAACGCCTACTCGTTGTTAACTGTCGTCATTGCATCATTTGCTTAAAATAGTAACCGTAAACCATTTAAACAAGTTGTGTATCCTGTGTTGCACGTGCGTGATAAATGGCTTTAAATCGGAGCATGGTTTAAGTTTTACTTTGTAAATTACCCCTGGAACCCGCTATCTGCCGAGAGGGACTGTGAACATCGTGTTTTTGGTAGTTCTGCTTTGGTACATAGTTTGCCTATGGGTTTTCCCGATTATTGATATTATCAGTATCCACGTGTATCAAATATTTTAGGGTGGGGAAACGATAAAGGGCTCAGTGTACTGGGTATTAGCTTTTGTAGTGAGGTGAATAGTTTTCGACAATTGCTGGGATGGTGTTGACCTCATGGTCTTACCATTTGTAGCTAAGCAGGTCAGTTCTCATGGTCTTACCATTTGTAGGTGAGACGACCAGTTCTCATGGTCTGTAATGTGTCATTCACAAACTTAATAGATCATGTACACATTCATCTGAAACGACTGGATCAAAACTGTAATGCGATTCTTGCATGTTAATTGATTATGAAGCGAAGCAAGCGTTTTAACACAAGACAACGTCACAGTTCAGCAATTTAAGAAGTCTTTTCTGCATTCTCATGAGAAATGTTACAATTTTCTCCAAGTTTCTCCAAAGGCGAAGATGTATACAGAAGATGTATACAGGTGTAATGAATGAAGATAACAAGAAACATGATCTTCGTAGCTATTAGTGATGTAGGCGTTAGGGATAAGACGCTAGTTTTCTACTATTTTACCTTTCATTTTAGCTTTCATTATATGTAGACTTGTGTGTGTGTGTGTGTGATGAAGAACTCACATAACAAATAAGAATATAATCGGTCTTTTTTTTTTCTTTTCCGTCCGCTTTCAACTCGACGAAGTTTCATCTCTGAAACTGATTTTTGCGTGAAAATCCGTTTTTCCAATTTCTTACAATGGCAGCATCGTGCACATTGTAAATTACTTTACACTGGCAGCCGTGTGCTCAATGTACTCGTAATTTATATTCCCTCGCCATACAGGCAGATTTTCTCCGACTTCAGAGGTACTCAAGTTATCGTCCTGAGTAAGACCAGGGGACTCGAACAAATGCCGGACAGTAGGTTCGAACCCGAGCTATGAGGCGTCTCACAGCTAGCAGGCCGAGCTACTATCAACTACTCTAGGCAGTCCCCCTAAAAAAATCGGTCTATGTGTCGAAGTGATTAAGACTTTTGCCTTGTGTTTTGAAGGTTGTTGGCTCCAATCCGAACCGCGTCGTTCATTTCACATGTGCATTTTTTTCGGAGATCCATAGAACTGTTGTTCTGGGTAATAGTTTCATCAGGTGACGTGCAATTTCTACCGAATGTGACGTAGCCATATGAGGAAATCCGGTGCAGGTAATTCAGTACTTCGCCTTTAGATTTTATTGGTATATGTTTTTCAAAATAAAATCTTCCAGTCTTAATCCGTTCAGTTCAAATATATTCAGAAATTGTATTTCACTGCTTTCACCATTCTTCTTTTTATTTTCTCCTAACCCTCCTTAAGACATACCATCATCATCATCAAATAGCTTGTCCTGAGCAGAACTTTGCCACCCCAACAGTCCTCCGGAACTTCTCTCACTCATAGGCCAGATGGCCTGCCTCTGCAGCCATCATGTTCAAACCATCAGTTACATCCTGAATCCATCTTCTCCGTGGTCTTGCTCTTCTTCTCTTTGCCGGTATGTCTCCTTCCATGATTGTCTTCTCCAGCCCTTCATGTCTTTTTATATGTCCAAAATATAAAAAGCCATAATATCTTAAGACATACAGCATCAGCAAATTTCCCCCAACCATATTTGTCTTGAGCAAGCCAGGTTAGCTTTGTTTTAGCAACCTTTCATTTAACTTAGACGTTGCATCCTGGGATATTAAGGAATCATACGATTTACTGAACAAAAGAACGAACTATATATCACACGTTAAATATCTAAACCTGAATACAGAACAAAGGATACGCAGGCAAAAATCAGACTTAAAGATATGAGAAGGCAATGTGAAAAGTGTATCAGACAAATACGTGTTAAATATCAAAGCTTATGAAGCCTCAACGTCCATAAAAGATAAACGTGTTGGGTTTTTTGTAAAGTTAATCGACTGCAGGGAAAATAAAACTGAATAATAATACAGAAAGACAGAAGCGAGCTTAACCCGTTAATAAGTCGAGACCAAATCGACATTTGATGCAGCAAGATTAAACAGATGAGCTCAAGGTAATACTGATGTGTTACCTAATTGGAAGCCTGCATGTCGGCATTGCCCGAGTAAATTAGATGATGGGTATATTGTGGCGGAGAGGAATAGAGAGGTAAGTAAACGATTTTGTCTAGAAAATGTGTTCTGTTTAAATAAGTCTCTGTAGTGTAGAGTTTATAGAAAATGTGTTCTGTTTAAATGAAGTCTCTGTAGGTAGAGTTTATAGAAAATGTGTTATGTTTAAATGAAGTCTCTGTAGTGTAGGTTTATAGAAAATGTGTTCTGTTTAAATGAAGTCTCTGTAGTGTAGAGTTTATAGAAAAATGTTTCTGTTGAAATGAAGTCTCTGTAGTGTAGAGTTTATGAAAAATGTGTTCTGTTTAAATGAAGTTCTGTAGTGTAAAGTTTATAGAAAAATGTGTTCTGTTTAAATGAAGTCTCTGTAGTGTAGAGTTTATAGAAAAATGTGTTCTGTTTAAATGAAGTCTCTGTAGTGTAGAGTTTATAGAAAAGTGTGTTCTGTTTAAATGAAGTCTCTGTAGTGTAGAGTTTATAGAAAAATGTGTTCTGTTTAAATGAAGTCTCTGTAGTGTAGAGTTTATAGAAAAATGTGTTCTGTTTAAATGAAGTCTCTGTAGTGTAGAGTTTATAGAAAAATGTGTTCTGTTTAAATGAAGTCTCTGTAGTGTAGAGTTTATAGAAAAATGTGTTCTGTTTAAATGAAGTCTCTGTAGTGTAGAGTTTATAGAAAAATGTGTTCTGTTTAAATGAAGTCTCTGTAGTGTAGAGTTTATAGAAAAATGTGTTCTGTTTAAATGAAGTCTCTGTAGTGTAGAGTTTATAGAAAAATGTGTTCTGTTTAAATGAAGTCTCTGTAGTGTAGAGTTTATAGAAAAATGTGTTCTGTTTAAATGAAGTCTCTGTAGTGTAGAGTTTATAGAAAAATGTGTTCTGTTTAAATGAAGTCTCTGTAGTGTAGAGTTTATAGAAAAATGTGTTCTGTTTAAATGAAGTCTCTGTAGTGTAGAGTTTATAGAAAAATGTGTTCTGTTTAAATGAAGTCTCTGTAGTGTAGAGTTTATAGAAAAATGTGTTCTGTTTAAATGAAGTCTCTGTAGTGTAGAGTTTATAGAAAAATGTGTTCTGTTTAAATGAAGTCTCTGTAGTGTAGAGTTTATAGAAAAATGTGTTCTGTTTAAATCGAAGTAGCTCTGTAGTGTGAGCCTTTGATATTTTTGTCAGAAATCCCTGATCTCAGTGTAGGTGAGATGGAGTTTCTTATTCCTATCGGAGACGGAGGATAAAACGTAGGTCATGTGTTCAAGTTGTGCGCGCAAAAGAACCATTGTCGGTTCAAAATCGAAAGTAGCATGTTGGAAAGCCTTTGACCGAGACATATTGGTTCGAAAGATTGACAAAATAAAATTCCTACAAAATATATTCACCATCTTCTAAATTACATCTGGGGACCCCTTCATCACACACGTTTACTATGCAGTTCGTTCACTGCTGCTGAAATCTTGCTGTGTAAGAAAGAGATTGCAGCACACACGTTTACTATGCAGTTCGTTCACTGCTGCTGAAATCTTGCTGTGTAAGAAAGAGATTGGAGCACACACGGTTACTCACCGAAGTGCAATGATGATGACCTGGTCTGTTTAGGTGGACCATTGCTTGTCTGACTCTTGATTCCATGATTCGAAAGATTGAATCACCTCCTTGTTCCAGTCCTTAGATTATATTCTCGATATTTTATTACGTTTTCTACACAGACGATATCCAGCCTCCCTTCAATTATCATCTCACCTAATTTAAAAGCTTCATTATTCGCTGGGTTTTCTCAATCACCATTTGCTTAATTTATTCTGGGACTTCTCAACCTGATGCGTCTAAAGCAAGTATTTGGCATCACATGTTTCAATTTACATCAAATCATCATCAGTCCTCGTCTTGTCCAACGTCATATAATGCTTAGAGGGTGAAAAATCCACTTAATTTCAGCTTGTTGGTTTCTCTCAACGTCAAGTTTAGTCTTAAGCATTTCTTTGAGCTCTGTTTCAAAAGCTCACCTCTATATAACTACTTTTTTTTCCCACTGTCCTTGCGGAGTCCACTGCCTTGCATGTCTTGATCGTCTTTTTATCTCATCCCGATGGCATGTCCAATCCATCTCCATCTCTTCCAGGCAATTTCAGCAGACTATCTCGAAACCTAATTACCTCAAACTAAGAAAGATGTCATGTGGTTGAACTCTTCTTCTTCATCTTCAGCGTTCTCTGGTCATACGCTTAGTTTACTGTGGACCACAAACTGGGCAGTCAGCTTTAGGTCTGTCAGGTTTTACCATGGCTTAGTTTCTAGGTCAACTCGGTGTGGCCACATGTTTCTTCTCAGCTCATACAGGAGAGGACCGTCTTGCAGGTCATGCTCCGGTGTCTGTTCCGCCTGTTCGCACTGGCAGAGTGCTTGTTGACTTATTCCTAGTCTATGTGTTTATTGAGTCTGCAGTGTCCGGTACGTAACAGTTGAAGATAGAAACAAAGTCATTTCGTCTGTTCATTGTTTGCTCATGTCTATATCTGACAGGATTTGCCAAAAAAGATTATGTTCTCTATTGTTCGGCATCTATCAAACTGTATCATGTAAATATGTATGTATCAGTTTGATAGATGCCAACAATAGAGAACATAATCTTTTTGCAAATCTGATACATATATTTACATGATACAGTTTGACCTTTCGACTTGATCCCATAACCCATTTTCAATGCGCACTGATTACAACACTGTACGGTTCAACTTAGATAAGGCACACAAAAAAAACAGGTCCAGAGATTGTCTAACGAAAGACTGGCATTGAACTTTGAAGACTTTACGCGAACGAGGCAGAGAAATAATGCAGCAACTGAGGTCCTCCACAGCCAACTTTAGATAACTAGTCCAGATAACTGACTGGGTTCCTGACCTAGATCAGAAAAGGGGGAAAATATAGATGTTTGATAGAACACTGCAATCTTGTTTGCAAATTTACTCAATTCTTTGAGTATATGGTTATTTATTGGTGAAAAATATTCATAATATTGATATTCCTTATTGTTAAACTTAACTTGTTGCATAATATAACTTCGATTTAGCATTTTGTGTTGATTTTAAAATGAATTCATCTATATACGCCAATACTGGAATGCGAGGTCACGTGGTGTAGTTGTGGTTTGATTTCCCATAATTCTTAGAGTCCGAAGGCCTATAAGTTTATATAGATGGGTCTGGGTCCTCCCAGTAAATATGGAAGTAGGGGGGTGTGGTTAGTAAGATTAAATGGTAACGGTTATCTCTTATCATCAAATATTTTAATGATCTTCTTTGCGTTCGTTCTTTACGACCAATTTTAATCACTCTTTTTGATAAGTTTGATCTATGACAAGAACGTGTATACGTTGCACATTGGTTTGGTAGGCCCTAAACGCATAGAATTCTACACGTTTAGGACACGTGCATCCGATTTCAGCCAAACCTCCTAAATCGCCTCTTACGACATGCGTTGCAGGTAACTGGTTCTATTCTTTACACTCAGATTTAGGCCCCGGTAACCACTCGGACGGCCCGCGGAATTGAACCCGCACTCACAGATAACTTGTCACCCGTCGTCAAACTCATTTAAATGCTATATGATTCTATCAATCAATCTCTTGTACATGCTCGTCCACAATCTGTGTCCACTACCGGTGTCCACTACCGCAATTTGATTTAAACAATAACTTTATGAGCACACAACTTCCTGATTTCTCAGAATAGAACTAAATGGCCATATTTATATTCTCTAACAACTCGTGTGTGGCACACGCAAACTCTCACTTCAAAAACAAAGACGTGCCAATCATTTTTTTTCTTCTGTCTTTCTGACTCTTATTATACCGCGTGATTTTTCTGTCTAGCAAGATTGAAGAGGATAATTTCGTTGGGAATAAACAGTTGAGAGAGCGATGATAGAAGTTGCATTTATATTTGTTCAAGATAAGCTTCCCACACCCGACCTAACAAAGAGTTAGTTACCTGGGCGCCAAACGCGCGAGTTTCTTAAAGCTGGAAATTTTTGGCAACCTGAAGCATTTACATGCCAAGAGAGGTCATTAAATGTTAGAAACAGACTATGGAACGAAAGGTAGGAAAATCTGCATAGTTCCCAGGCTTATTGATGTAGTTAGTAGTAGTCTCGTTTGCGTGCACTGCGCGCCATATTTTGTATTCGAAACCTGGTACAGAGTCGAGGCCACCGTTATCTAGCAGTCATAAGTTATGCTATAGTAGTGTATTTCCTGCTATAAACGATTCACAGACATGTTAACCAGTTACACGTCACCTCGTTCGGCATACCTCGGGTTGCCAGTTAAGTCACCACTACCAGATGGTCACTAGGATATATGAATATCGACCACTTGTTGTGTATCGACCTCTTTGTGATGTGTATGTGATCTGAGCCTAAGAGCTATTGTGCGTTGCGCCATTTATGCGCCTAAAAGTAGGTCAGCACATCCGATTTCATAACATGTCTAAAGAAAGCTTCACATAACATATCTAAAGAAAGCTTCACATAACATGTCTAAAGAAAGCTTCACATAACATATCTAAAGAAAGCTTCATATAATATGTCTAAAGAAAGCTTCACATAACATATCTAAAGAAAGCTTCACATAACATGTCTAAAGAACGCTTCACATAACATGTCTAAAGAAAGCTTCACATAACATATCTAAAGAAAGCTTCACATAACATATCTAAAGAAAGCTTCACATAACATATCTAAAGAAAGCTTCACATAACATATCTAAAGAAAGCTTCACATAACATATCTAAAGAAAGCTTCACATAATATGTCTAAAGAAAGCTTCACATAACATATCTAAAGAACCTTCATAACATGTCTAAAGAACGCTTCACATAACATATCTAAAGAAAGCTTCTCATAAAATATCTAAAGAACGCTTCACATAACATGTCTAAAGAACGCTTCATATAATATGTCTAAAGAACGCTTCACATAACATGTCTAAAGAAAGCTTCATATAATATGTCTAAAGAAAGCTTCACATAACATGTCTAAAGAACGCTTCACATAACATGTCTAAAGAACAGTGATTATGACTTTCTGATACCTTTTATATATAATCTGTTCACGACTGTTTTCTTGAGAAAATTGTCAAATTTTCTGTCCATGATATTCTCATAATTGTTCTGTAGAACCACATTTTTGTAAACCTCTATAATAATTTTAGAAAAGGAGTGGCCAAGGATAATTTCAATAGTATGAGAAAGTTACTGACATCCAAACAAATTACAAACAGGTTAAAAATGAGAATGATCAAATGTTATATATTAATGTATGGCTCGGAGACATGGACAATGAACACGCAGTTAGAAGACAGAATTGATGCATTTGAGATGTGGATATATAGAAGAATATGCAGTTTCATGGACAGAAAAACAGACAAATAAACAAGTTTTAGGAAAATTAGGCATGAAGGAACAATTATTGAGAGAAATAAAGTTCAGACAAAGAAAGTATTTTGGGCACATAAAAGACATGACACCATGATAAAAATCTTTACTGGAGGAAAGTTGAGGGGGAAGAGCAAGAGGAAGACCGAGAGATAAGTGGGAGGATAACTTTAAGAAATGGACAGGTTACATAATGGCAGAGTACAACACCAAGGTGAAAGACAGAGGATGTTGGCGATTCATTGCAGCCAACCTTCGATGTGGAGACGGCACTTGATAATGATGATGATAATAATTAACTGTTCTGTTTATCTATTGTCCCTGATTGACATCTACAGAACATATCGGGGATAATTATATAGCTTCCCACATGTATGTTGTTGTTGTTTAACTATGCACGTGGCCCGCATGCCCAGCGTGTTCGTATCGCGTTGGACACCGGGTGACAAGCCATCTGTGCGTGCGGGTTCAATTGCGCGGGCTGGCAGAAAAGCCACATGTTCTCCAATTTACGGTGTTCGTGGTACCGAAGGCTGATGTCCATGGCACCGAACGAAGGGCTACGATGTCCATGGCACCGAACCGAAGGCTACGATGTCCATGGCACAACCGAAACTGGCCATGTGCTTCTGGATCGAAAAAAAAACCTATGCACGTTGGAACCAGTTGCAGTTAAAGTTGAATTGATTATCCCCAAAAATCTGATGTTGCGTGCTGACTTCTGGCGAAATGATTTGAGCGGATGTTCTTTCACTTCAAGGACGTATACATAAGAGAGTTAAAGACGTTGGACTTGAACACACACAGACACACCAAACCGAGAAGAGCGTGACAGAATCAGGTCTGAAATAGCTGGTATGTTGCCGGGGCTCGCAATGGAGCAAAGAATAGTAACACTGCTACCTACAAGGCTACTCTAGTTAATAATAAAAAGCGTCGCAGAAATCGGATGTGCTAGCATACATCTATATCCTCTTCGTGTCTCGATTGACACATACGACTAGCATGCATGTAGGCGCATATCCGACACAACGTACAATCGCTCTTAGTCTCAGATCACATACAGATCACAAAGAGTGGTTAACAAGTGATCGATATGGAGCGTTCGAAGAAGACTGAAATAACTCGCTGATATAAAGCGGGTCAGGAGAGAGCAGCAACTGACACAAAATCTTCCCCACGTGCGCTACATCGATGGTCCCTGGTGACTAATATAATGTTATCGATCGATCGAAATTATGTGATGCCGTTGTACCAGAGGGGTAATGTTATGTAACCTTCCATTGCTTAAATAACAATAATGTAGGCCAAGGTTCCTGGTGGGCGGTTGGAAGATGGTAACGGAGGGCGCTTCAAGACGACGATGGTAAAAGAACAGGAAACCTTGAACATGACAGCGTAGGAAGAGGGAACTAGCTAGAGATGGAGAGTTTTCAGGCAGGATGTTATGAGAGGAAGAAGGGAAAAACGCGCTACATGATGAACATTGACACCTTCTATTGCAGCAGCAATAGATGTGTAATTCTAACGAGACAGTGTTAATTGAACCAAGCACAGTTTTAAAAGACGAATATAGAAATTCGGCAAGAAAACAACAGGAAAAAACAGTTCTATCTAAGATTTAAAAAAAAAGACAATGCAAAATTCCTGCGCGTTGTCAAGCATTTCGCCCTTCTTGTGCCGGGCTCACAAGGGAAGCAAAGAATAGTACCACTGCAACCTACAATGCATGTCGTAAGAGGCAACTGATGTAGGCCCTAGGAATGCTACCCTAGTAAATAAAAAGCATCGCTGAAATCGGATGTCCTGGCCTACTAGTAGGCGCATAACCGGCACAGCGTACAATCGCTCTTAGGCTCAGATCACAACAAATCACGCAGTGGTTGACAATTAGTCGATATGGAGCGTTCGAAGAAGAAGAAGTGACGCATTTTGTTCAACAACCACAACTTTTCGTCTTGCTCGGGCCGTGACCGTCCTATACGGGAAGGAAGCCTCCATGACTACACTGTGCATCTCTTCCTCCATTGTTCTGCTCCATGTTCATCTATCCTCCGGTGTCCACCACATGATAGTTTCCGTGATGGTGTCTGTATCACTTCTGAGTACAGTGTTGCCGATAGCAAAGTTGATAACACCGGCGCTAGTGACAATTCGCAATTGAAATTATGCTGTTTGAGGCCAGCTTCCCCATCCACCCCCAATTTGGTCCGCGGTTGGACCACACAGAACCAACTATAAACTTATATAAACCACAGGAGACCTAAAACAGCCAACTCTAGATAACTAGACCAGACAACTGACGGGAATCCCTGACCTAGATGAGAGAAGGGGGCTGGAAAAATACAGATGTTTGATAGAAAACACAGCAAGTTTTTTTGCAAGTTTACTCAGTTCTGTGAGTCTATGGTTATGGTGAAACATATCATAATATTGATATTCCTTATTTTCAAACTGAACTTGTTGCATAATATAACTTTCATTTAGCATTTTGTACTGATTTTAAAATGAATTCGTCTATGTACAACAATACTGGAATGCAAGGTCACTTAGTGTAATTGTGGTCTGATTTCTCATAATTCTTATCTGAATCCGAAGGCCCATAAGTTTATAGTTGGCTCTGTCCTAATAATTTACTTGAGGATCTAAATTAGAAGTAGCCCGGAAATCGGAATATGGCTCGCAATAATTACACCCAACAAAAACCACTGGTGATAATAACAGCAAGATTGAACGCAAACATTAGTCAGAGGTGTCATGTGAAATCTGTGTTGCTGTATGGCTCAGAAACGTGGCGAGTCACCAAGTTAAATACAAATAAGATTCAGACCTTTGTCAACTGATGTCTTCGGCGGATTCTAAGACTGAGATTGTATGATAGAGTTACAAACACTGACCTGTGGGTAAGAACCGGACAAAACCCATGATGCCCCAAGTCAAGAGGAGAAAATGGCGATGGGTCGTGCGTACCCTACGGAAACACAGTCGAGTGTCACTAGACAAGCAGGGGGACTGCCTAGAGTAGTTGATAGTAGCTCGGCCTGCTAGCTTTGAGACGCCTCATAGCTCGGGTTCGAACCTACTGTCCGGCATTTGTTCGAGTCCCTGGTCTTACTCAGGACGATAACGTGAGTACCTCTGAAGTCGGAGAAAATCTGCCTGTATGGCGATGGAATACTA
Source organism: Arion vulgaris (assembly GCA_020796225.1). Lineage (NCBI taxonomy): Eukaryota > Metazoa > Mollusca > Gastropoda > Stylommatophora > Arionidae > Arion > Arion vulgaris. The sequence continues at coordinate 20,300,822 of CM036771.1, forward strand.
ATTACGAGTACATTGAGCACACGGCTGCCAGTGTAAAGTAATTTACAATGTGCACGCTGCTGCCATTGTAAGAAATTGGAAAAACGGATTTTCACGCAAAATCAGTTTCAGAGATGAAACTTCGTCTGAGTTCAAAGCGGACGAAAAAAAAAAAAACAAACTAGACAAGCACTTTAGTGGAACCCGCAAGAAAACGAAAAGAGGATGCCTAAACAGACCTGGAGACAGAAGTCTTCTTGGGAACTGAAGAGTGCTCAACTGTCCTGGGAGACCATAAAGAAAACAGCTAGAGACGGAGAAGAGTGGCGAACAACTGTTGAGACCCTATGCTCCACGAGGAGCAGAGAGGAATAAATCAAGTCAAGAGGTGTCATGATTATGTCTTAATTCATATCGGACGAACGAAAACCACAACTTCTGAGTACGAGTCCAGTTCAGTTTCAATACCAGCCTTTTATGACCGTATATTGCATCCTGATTGGCATCTGTTGAGTAGTTTTTGGTTACTGCTATTGTCCTGCGAAAATATTCTGAGAATTTGTGTGAAACAGCTTGTTTAAAATGCTCTCAGTCTATGTTTCCTTTTCCTGTTCTCCAGCATTCAAATCCGTACAAAATTACTGAAAGCACGAGTCTCTCATACATCTTTAATCTAGTTTTGTGTGTGTGTGTGTGTGTTATACTGGGAAGATCTCCAAATATTGTTTACATTGGCGCAGACAATTCCTGCGTTATTTTTACATTTTCCGAAATCTCCACCGGTACCCCATTCTGTTACTACTATGCTTCTGAAATATGTCAATGTATTGTTTGCTGCCAATTCCAGGTACGTACTTTGCTGGTGAAGAGTTGCTTAAATTTATCTCCATTGCTACTGTTTTCATGAGATATATGTTCAGGTTCAACTTGTCTGTATTTGAACAGTCTTCTTCTTTGTTCTCTTGAATATGTTGGCAGTTATGTACCAGCAATGATATATCATCTTTATACTCCAAGTCTTCATGTTTGTTCTCTTGAATATGTTGACAGTTATGTACCAGCAATGATATATCATCTTTATACTCCAAGTCTTCATGTATGTTTTCTTGAATATGTTGACAGTTATGTACCAGCAATGATATATCATCTGTATACTCCCAAGTCTTCATGTTTGTTTTCTTGAATATGTTGACAGTTATGTACCAGCAATGATATATCATCTTTATACTCCAAGTCTTCATGTATGTTCTCTTGAATATGTTGACAGTTATGTACCAGCAATGATATATCATCTTTATACTCCAAGTCTTCATGTATGTTTTCTTGAATATGTTGACAGTTATGTACCAGCAATGATATATCATCTTTATACTCCAAGTCTTCATGTATGTTCTCTTGAATATGTTGACAGTTATGTACCAGCAATGATATATCATCTTTATACTCCCAAGTCTTCATGTTTGTTTTCTTGAATATGTTGACAGTTATGTACCAGCAATGATATATCATCTTTATACTCCAAGTCTTCATGTATGTTTTCTTGAATATGTTGACAGTTATGTACCAGCAATGATATATCATCTTTATACTCCAAGTCTTCATGTATGTTCTCTTGAATATGTTGACAGTTATGTACCAGCAATGATATATCATCTTTATACTCCAAGTCTTCATGTTTGTTCTCTTGAATATGTTGACAGTTATGTACCAGCAATGATATATCATCTGTATACTCCAAGTCTTCATGTATGTTTTCTTGAATATGTTGACAGTTATGTACCAGCAATGATATATCATCTTTATACTCCCAAGTCTTCATGTATGTTCTCTTGAATATGTTGACAGTTATGTACCAGCAATGATATATCATCTGTATACTCCAAGTCTTCATGTATGTTCTCTTGAATATGTTGACAGTTATGTACCAGCAATGATATATCATCTTTATACTCCCAAGTCTTCATGTATGTTCTCTTGAATATGTTGACAGTTATGTACCAGCAATGATATATCATCTTTATACTCCAAGTCTTCATGTATGTTTTCTTGAATATGTTGACAGTTATGTACCAGCAATGATATATCATCTTTATACTCCCAAGTCTTCATGTATGTTCTCTTGAATATGTTGACAGTTATGTACCAGCAATGATATATCATCTTTATACTCCAAGTCTTCATGTATGTTTTCTTGAATATGTTGACAGTTATGTACCAGCAATGATATATCATCTTTATACTCCAAGTCTTCATGTATGTTCTCTTGAATATGTTGACAGTTATGTACCAGCAATGATATATCATCTTTATACTCCAAGTCTTCATGTTTGTTCTCTTGAATATGTTGACAGTTATGTACCAGCAATGATATATCATCTTTATACTCCAAGTCTTCATGTTTGTTCTCTTGAATATGTTGACAGTTATGTACCAGCAATGATATATCATCTTTATACTCCAAGTCTTCATGTATGTTCTCTTGAATATGTTGACAGTTATGTACCAGCAATGATATATCATCTTTATACTCCCAAGTCTTCATGTATGTTCTCTTGAATATGTTGACAGTTATGTACCAGCAATGATATATCATCTTTATACTCCAAGTCTTCATGTTTGTTTTCTTGAATATGTTGACAGTTATGTACCAGCAATGATATATCATCTGTATACTCCCAAGTCTTCATGTATGTTCTCTTGAATATGTTGACAGTTATGTACCAGCAATGATATATCATCTTTATACTCCAAGTCTTCATGTATGTTCTCTTGAATATGTTGACAGTTATGTACCAGCAATGATATATCATCTTTATACTCCCAAGTCTTCATGTATGTTTTCTTGAATATGTTGACAGTTATGTACCAGCAATGATATATCATCTTTATACTCCCAAGTCTTCATGTATGTTTTCTTGAATATGTTGACAGTTATGTACCAGCAATGATATATCATCTTTATACTCCCAAGTCTTCATGTATGTTCTCTTGAATATGTTGACAGTTATGTACCAGCAATGATATATCATCTTTATACTCCAAGTCTTCATGTTTGTTCTCTTGAATATGTTGACAGTTATGTACCAGCAATGATATATCATCTTTATACTCCAAGTCTTCATGTTTGTTCTCTTGAATATGTTGACAGTTATGTACCAGCAATGATATATCATCTTTATACTCCAAGTCTTCATGTATGTTCTCTTGAATATGTTGACAGTTATGTACCAGCAATGATATATCATCTTTATACTCCAAGTCTTCATGTATGTTCTCTTGAATATGTTGACAGTTATGTACCAGCAATGATATATCATCTTTATACTCCAAGTCATCATGTTTGTTTTCTTGAATATGTTGACAGTTATGTACCAGCAATGATATATCATCTTTATACTCCAAGTCTTCATGTTTGTTTTCTTGAATATGTTGACAGTTATGTACCAGCAATGATATATCATCTGTATACTGCAAGTCTTCATGTATGTTCTCTTGAATATGTTGACAGTTATGTACCAGCAATGATATATCATCTTTATACTCCCAAGTCTTCATGTATGTTTTCTTGAATATGTTGACAGTTATGTACCAGCAATGATATATCATCTTTATACTCCCAAGTCTTCATGTTTGTTCTCTTGAATATGTTGGCAGTTATGTACCAGCAATGATATATCATCTTTATACTCCCAAGTCTTCATGTATGTTTTCTTGAATATGTTGACAGTTATGTACCAGCAATGATATATCATCTTTATACTCCCAAGTCTTCATGTATGTTTTCTTGAATATGTTGACAGTTATGTACCAGCAATGATATATCATCTTTATACTCCCAAGTCTTCATGTTTGTTCTCTTGAATATGTTGGCAGTTATGTACCAGCAATGATATATCATCTTTATACTCCCAAGTCTTCATGTATGTTTTCTTGAATATGTTGACAGTTATATACCAGCAATGATATATCATCTTTATACTCCAAGTCTTCATGTTTGTTTTCTTGAATATGTTGACAGTTATGTACCAGCAATGATATATCATCTGTATACTGCAAGTCTTCATGTATGTTCTCTTGAATATGTTGACAGTTATGTACCAGCAATGATATATCATCTTTATACTCCAAGTCTTCATGTTTGTTCTCTTGAATATGTTGACAGTTATGTACCAGCAATGATATATCATCTTTATACTCCAAGTCTTCATGTATGTTCTCTTGAATATGTTGACAGTTATGTACCAGCAATGATATATCATCTTTATACTCCCAAGTCTTCATGTATGTTCTCTTGAATATGTTGACAGTTATGTACCAGCAATGATATATCATCTTTATACTCCCAAGTCTTCATGTTTGTTCTCTTGAATATGTTGGCAGTTATGTACCAGCAATGATATATCATCTTTATACTCCCAAGTCTTCATGTATGTTTTCTTGAATATGTTGACAGTTATGTACCAGCAATGATATATCATCTTTATACTCCCAAGTCTTCATGTATGTTTTCTTGAATATGTTGACAGTTATGAAACCAGCAATGATATATCATCTTTATACTCCCAAGTCTTCATGTTTGTTCTCTTGAATATGTTGGCAGTTATGTACCAGCAATGATATATCATCTTTATACTCCCAAGTCTTCATGTATGTTTTCTTGAATATGTTGACAGTTATATACCAGCAATGATATATCATCTTTATACTCCAAGTCTTCATGTTTGTTTTCTTGAATATGTTGACAGTTATGTACCAGCAATGATATATCATCTTTATACTCCCAAGTCTTCATGTTTGTTCTCTTGAATATGTTGGCAGTTATGTACCAGCAATGATATATCATCTTTATACTCCCAAGTCTTCATGTATGTTTTCTTGAATATGTTGACAGTTATGTACCAGCAATGATATATCATCGTTATACTCCAAGTCTTCATGTATGTTTTCTTGAATATGTTGACAGTTATGTACCAGCAATGATATATCATCTTTATACTCCCAAGTCTTCATGTATGTTCTCTTGAATATGTTGACAGTTATGTACCAGCAGTGATATATCATCTTTATACTCCAAGTCTTCATGTATGTTCTCTTGAATATGTTGACAGTTATGTACCAGCAATGATATATCATCTTTATACTCCAAGTCTTCATGTATGTTCTCTTGAATATGTTGACAGTTATGTACCAGCAATGATATATCATCTTTATACTCCAAGTCTTCATGTTTTCTTCTTCGAACGTTCTATATCGACAACTTGTTGAACCACTCTTTGTGATTTATATGTGATCTGAGCCTAAGAGTCATTGTACGTTGTACCAGCTATACGCATACAAGTACGCACATCCGATTTCTGCGACGCTTTTTATTTACTATGGTAGCTTCACTAGGCCCCTACCTCAGCCTCGTACAATATGCCTTGTAGGTAGCAGTGTAACAATATGCCTTGTAGGTAGCAGTGTAACAATATGCCTTGTAGGTAGCAGTGTAACAATATGCCTTGTAGGTAGCAGTGTAACAATATGCCTTGTAGGTAGCAGTGTAACAATATGCCTTGTAGGTAGCAGTGTAACAATATGCCTTGTAGGTAGCAGTGTAACAATATGCCTTGTAGGTAGCAGTGTAACAATATGCCTTGTAGGTAGCAGTGTAACAATATGCCTTGTAGGTAGCAGTGTAACAATATGCCTTGTAGGTAGCAGTGTAACAATATGCCTTGTAGGTAGCAGTGTAACAATATGCCTTGTAGGTAGCAGTGTAACAATATGCCTTGTAGGTAGCAGTGTAACAATATGCCTTGTAGGTAGCAGTGTAACAATATGCCTTGTAGGTAGCAGTGTAACAATATGCCTTGTAGGTAGCAGTGTAACAATATGCCTTGTAGGTAGCAGTGTAACAATATGCCTTGTAGGTAGCAGTGTAACAATATGCCTTGTAGGTAGCAGTGTAACAATATGCCTTGTAGGTAGCAGTGTAACAATATGCCTTGTAGGTAGCAGTGTAACAATATGCCTTGTAGGTAGCAGTGTAACAATATGCCTTGTAGGTAGCAGTGTAACAATATGCCTTGTAGGTAGCAGTGTAACAATATGCCTTGTAGGTAGCAGTGTAACAATATGCCTTGTAGGTAGCAGTGTAACAATATGCCTTGTAGGTAGCAGTGTAACAATATGCCTTGTAGGTAGCAGTGTAACAATATGCCTTGTAGGTAGCAGTGTAACAATTCTTTGCTCCTGAGCCCCAGCAACACACGGTGAATTTGTTTTCTTGAATATGTTGTCAGCAAGGACATATCATCTGTATACTCCAAATCTTCATGTTTGTTTTCTTGAATATGTTGTCAGCAAGGACATGTCATCTGTATACTCCAAATCTTCATGTTTGTTTTCTTGTATATGTTGTCAGCAAGGACATGTCATCTGTATACTCCAAGTCTTCATGTTTGTTTTCTTGAATATGTTGTCAGCAAGGACATGTCATCTGTATACTCCAAATCTTCATGTTTGTTTTCTTGTATATGTTGACAGTTATGTACATGTCATCTTTATACTCCAAATCTTCATGTTTGTTTTCTTGAATATGTTGACAGTTATGTACATGTCATCTGTATACTCCAAATCTTCATGTTTGTTTTCTTGAATATGTTGACAGTTATGTACATGTCATCTGTATACTCCAAATCTTCATGTTTGTTTTCTTGAATATGTTGACAGTTATGTACATATCATCTGTATACTCCAAATCTTCATGTTTGTTTTCTTGAATATGTTGTCAGTTATGTAAATGTCATCTGTATACTCCAAATCTTCATGTTTGTTTTCTTGAATATGTTGTCAGCAAGGACATGTCATCTGTATACTCCAAATCTTCATGTTTGTTTTCTTGTATATGTTGTCAGCAAGGACATATCATCTGTATACTCCAAATCTTCATGTTTGTTTTCTTGAATATGTTGTCAGCAAGGACATGTCATCTGTATACTCCAAATCTTCATGTTTGTTTTCTTGTATATGTTGTCAGCAAGGACATATCATCTGTATACTCCAAGTCTTCATGTTTGTTTTCTTGAATATGTTGTCAGCAAGGACATGTCATCTGTATACTCCAAATCTTCATGTTTGTTTTCTTGAATATGTTGTCAGCAAGGACATGTCATCTGTATACTCCAAATCTTCATGTTTGTTTTCTTGAATATGTTGTCAGCAAGGACATGTCATCTGTATACTCCAAATCTTCATGTTTGTTTTCTTGAATATGTTGTCAGCAAGGACATGTCATCTGTATACTCCAAATCTTCATGTTTGTTTTCTTGAATATGTTGTCAGCAAGGACATGTCATCTGTATACTCCAAATCTTCCTGAGTTAAGACTTAGGTTTGTGACCGAGATCACTACTGCTTGAGCTACAGACACTCACATGTATCAAAAATATGATACTACGTCAAATTTACAACAACAAAAAACAAAGGATTTTTTCAAAGTCACTAGCTCAAGATATCTTACTTCCACATATTGAGCAAAGGTTACTAAAGTTATCTTGCGTTGCAATCAGCCCAAGAACTTGTAGTAGTAGTAGTAGTAACTACACATTTGCCAAACTGACCTATTTCACTTGGGGTAACATACAATTTCTAGCTATCTTTGAAAGTCAAACCTGTAAGAATAGTTTTATCAGTGAGTTTTACCACTTTCAACTGTTTCATCTTCTTCTTCCAATGATTTACGAGTTTTCACTCTTTTTTCATATATAAGATCAGAGGAGAGCACCCTGCTCTTTACATGACCTAGTAGACTCCAACAACGCCAGACGTGTAGTGTTATACCTAATGTTGCGGAAACTCCTCATCAATTCTATTCGCGATGACCTCTCGAAGATAAAACATTATTTATTACACTAATTTTGTAATGGTTATTTAAGCAATATTTATTCGCCTCAACCATTACAATCCTCGGGCTATTCTTCTTCTAACCAGGGCTGCTAGTTTTCACTCTTGGGCAGCCAATGCCAATTTGTAGAATCTGCATGTGTTCTGTAATTGCGGAAGACTAGTGTAAAGGGTATTATGAACAGATGGGTGTGGTGGGAGGAGTTCTTGTCTAGCTTTATGTAGTCCAGGACATTCAAGCAAGATATGCTGTACTGTCTCACATGAGTGACTGCACTTTCTACAATGTGGTAGGTGTGTGGGGTTTATTCTGTGTAGGTGGTAATTCAGTCCAACATGTCCTGTTCTTAACTGGAAGATAGTGCTTTGATCTTTTCTTTGTAGCAGATTTATGTTGTCCTTGGGGTTTGGTCTATTCATCTCTGCATACATGTCCCGACCAGTCGTCCCCATAGCCCATCGGTGCAGCCAATCTTCTCTGGAGTTGTTTTTCAGAATCTGTTTTATACTTTGTATGCTAACAGGTTTGTCTATTTGTGGTTTTGATGATCCCTGTTTGGCCAGATGATCTGCCTTGTCATTTCCTGGGATATTTGTGTGCCCAGGAATCCATTGTAGAATGACATTAATATCAAAGGAGGAAATCAGATTGTGGATGACTAATGCCAATGACTGGATCTCGCTTGACTGATTCTGCTGTTCTTCTAAAGCTTGTATGTAGTGTGGACTGTGAGTCAGTGAATACTATCATGTCTTGGGCAATATTCTCTCCAAGTTCAAACTGCTGGTGGACTAGTTCTACAGCGGTCTTTGTGGCTATAATCTCTGCCTCATAGTTGGAACATATATTACCACAAGGAGCACAGTAACTATAGGTAGTTCCATCTGGATATTTCAGGTATATGCCGAAGCCAGCATATGTAGTGGCTTAATCCTCGGGCTGACGTTCCACCTGTCCTACACTGCCCTAAAAAGCAGTACTACAGGCAATAGCGACAATGTATCCACTAGACGTGTAAGCTTTCTGGAAATAAAGCTAGTGTTATCTACATCAAAATACTGGCATAAGCACCTTTTTTTAATAGAACACACTACTACTGCTGTTACTGCTACACCTTGTCCAACAGTGGGCCATGTTGCAACTGTCATACTACTACTACTACTACTACTACTACTACTACTACTGTTGCTATTCTGCTACTACTACAAAACCTCCTGTTCCCAACGGAACATAGGTATGTAACTGTCGCCATCCACGAACATGTCAGGATAACATTTGGGCAGATAACATGTCGGATGCCTGATAAACGCATCCCAAAACAGTTGATGTATGGCGAGCTTGAAGAGGGCAGACGTTCAGCTGCTGGATAGAAAGAAACGCTTTGAAGACACTCTTAAAAGTGTATCTGAAATGCTTCGATATAGAGACCACGTGTTGCGAATCCCTGGCGCAAAATCGCCAAATTTGGGGCTGTAAAATACATGAGGTGCTCGCATAGCTGAGAATCGTCGTACCATTGCAGCACAGATAAACAAACCGCGCGAAAACACAGAACACACAACACCCACATATCTAACCTTGATAATGTATGCCCCACCTGTGGTAGTGATTATGTTCTAAGATTGAACTCTACAGTCACCTCTGCATACACCAGAGAGGTGCAGCAGCACATGTCTGAGGCTGTTGTCAGCATCGCTTGTGATGGCGGCTATTATTACTACTGCTACTGTCGCTATCCACAAAGCTTCTTGTTCCTACGGGACATGGGAGTTTTTTTAATACTTATTTTCAATCTAGAAGCACTTGAGCTTTCGGCTCTGTGCCATGGATATCGAAACCCTTCGGTTCGGTGCCACGAACACCGTAAATCTGGAGAACCTGTGGCCTTTTTTGCCAGCCCGCGAAATTGAGCCCGCACTCACAGAGGGGCTTGTTGCACCGTCGTCCAACGCGCTACGAACACGCTGAGCAGGCGGGCACATATGGATGTAACTTCCGCCATTCACGGACATGTCAGGCTAGGAAGATAACCTAAGACAGCCACCGAAAAGGTTCTTACTGTGCGTGTTCAAATTGACGGGGCGGTGTGGACATTCTAATAAATAGTGGGGGGAACGTAAAGGAGGCTAAAAATAACAGGCAGAGTTGCGCTCTCTTCCTTACCACGCACAGGTCACGAGGGGCACAGATAAGCGTGTATTTTGCCGCGTGACACACACCGGATAAAGTGCGTTCTAAGTTCATTGTTTGGAAGCTTGTGCGGGGTAAACACCGACGTCATTATATCGGGAACATCTGATGTTGGAAACAGACTATAGGAAAGGGAGAAAGCTCGCTTTATAGCCTTTCACCTTGCTGATTCAGCCTTGATGAGAAAATCCGGTGAGGGACTACATCGTGTCCCCCTTTCAACTTTCAACTCCTTGTATTTTGATTTTGTAGAACTTTCCCGCTGGAATTGATGAGTAAACTAGACTAGATGAGTAGCCTAGATTGGTCGAATAGTGATTGGTTACGGTGAAGTAGGACAAATAATCATATTGTACTTGGTTCTCGCATTTTACATGCTGCAACATCCTCTGCACATGGGAATAAAGAGACAAAAAGGAAATAGGTTAAAAAGAGGAAAGTCTTGGATGGGTCAGGCTGAGGAATGTATTCAACATGTGTGTTCACTTGAAGACATTGAACCTGGTGAATAATGAATGCCAACAGGAAACAATACATCATTTCCAGTTTGTATCAGACTTGATAAAAAATGCAGACAAGACAACCTAATGGTGGTGAAGGCAGAAGTTCATTCGTTAATTTATGAGAATGATGTAATCATTTATACAGATGGTTCAGTGATTTGACATGTGCGGAGCTCATGGGCTTTCACTGCGCAAATCAGATGGGCTGTTGTGAAGGAAGACAGTAGTGATTTTGCCGTGACTACTAGCAGCTCACTATGGAAATCATGGCGGTAACTAAACCGATGGTCTGACTGGAATCGCATACTTTTATCCATGCATGTTTTCTCAGTAACTCAATGAGTATGGTCATGAAGATTGGAAACTGGCGGGGCTCGGAGACAATGGATGGAGTCGCTGAATAGGTCTATTCTGACATAAATCATTTTTATTTTTGTACCAGGGCTAGCTGGTGTAAGGGGAAATGAATGCCCGATAGAATTGTAGGTATGGCTGCTGTACAAAGCGGGCGAGCAGTGGACCAGGCTGATATGATAAATTCCCTAAGGGAGAGAGGCCATGTACATGATTCATGCAATTGTGGTGAATCTATAACACTAACCAGACTGCAAGAATTCCGTGTAAGAATCAAATGTCGTGTAGCTAGACACAAACAAACATTATGCTGGTAACCAAAGAAGAATAGTAAACCAACAAAGAACCGGGGTCGTTAGTCGCCACACGCTGAGAGACATACAGAGGAGATCGGAACACTTATGGAATAATTGGTGCGATGTGCAGTGATGATGATCCGACTAGACTAAAACATGCTGTAAACACTATTCTATTATCGCTGGTTATCTGCCATAATATCCCACAAGCCACTGAGAATAATGCTCGAATAGTCAAGTTTACAAAATGACATCGGGGGCCCTCGCAACTACTATAAAGTTTGTGCACTACCGCTGAGATTTTCCTGTGTAGAAAGATATCGAGGCACACATTTACCGAAGCACAATGCTGGTGGCCCTATCAATAAGTCATATGGTTGTTGAGAATACAACCATTTTTAGTACCGCTTCAGACTCGTATGGCAACTTTTCCTTTGACAACATATGCATGTGAGAGCCACAGTATCGTAGTTGTTAGTGAACTCGCTTCCTATTCACGTGGTCCGGGTTCAATTCTACAGTGGACGTGAAATATTTTTCCAACTGTCAGGTTAACCCAGCCACAATTGGGTACCAGGAAAAGCACTGAGAAGTAAAGACGGCCGGCATGATGCTGACCGCATCGCCTATCGTATGCCTACGTTCAATGCATAAATACTCTCCTATCACCGTATTACCCAATACAGCTCAAGGTAGGAAAAATGGTCTATATCGGAGTAACATTGCTCTTTGAGGTTATACACAAGATAATTGCAGCCCGTGAACGGAGCTAATCTGGCATATATGTATGGAAATGGGAAGGTTCAGTTATGGCGTAGTATAGGTCAAGGTTGTGTTAGTTAGTCTTTCCTCTTGGGCCTGTGGGCGGCTCATAGGGCAGAGGTCATAGCTCTCCATGTCTCGCGGTTCGTTGCTATCTGTTTTAGGTCTTTAATGTTTGCTAGGCCCATCGTTGAACCTTCCCTGATGATGGTTCTACGCAGTCTCTCTTGGTCTTTCTCGTTTTCTTTTTCCCTCTGGTGTCCATATGAGGGATTGGTAAGGAGTCTTCTCTCATCCATTTTAAGTGTGTGGCCGATGTAGTTCCAGCGACGCTTTCTTATAAAATTTGATACATTTTCTTGCTTGGTCTCTTGTCTTATTTGTGTATTAGGTCTGAAATCTGACCATTTGAGGTTCAGTATTCTTCTAAGACATTTATTCTCAAAGTTATCTAATTTTCTTTCTAGAGCTTTTGTTGCTTTCCAACTCTCGCATCCATAAGTTAATACTGGAATCACTCAAGAGTTAAAGATCTTTAATTTTAAGTGCTTGCTGAGTGAATTGGACATCCATATATTTGACAATTTGTTAAAAGCACTTGATGCCAATGCGATTCTGTATGGAATTTCTGGCGCTATATCCCCCGTAGATGTCATCATACTACCTAGGTATGTAAAACTTTTGACTTTTTCAAGAGTGTAGTTTTTAGTTGGATATTTTCTGGACTGCTGGTAAGGTCAACAATTTTTGTTTTTGTGGTGTTGATTTGGAGACCAATTTGTCCTGAGATATTTTGGAGAAGGTTTGTTTTCATTTGAATATCTTGGTGTGATGAACTCAAAAGGGCTATATCGTCGGCAAAATCAAGGTCTTCTCAAATTTTATCAACCCATTTGATGCCCATATTTGTGTTATTTGTGTCATTTTCGCATGGCCCAGTCAATTGCTATTCCAAAGAGCATTGGCGATAAGACGCAGCCTTGTTTCACTCCTGTTTCCACTGGGAACCAGTCAGAGTTACCGAAATCTGTTCTTACACTGCAGCGCGATTCACTGTAGAAGGATTTTATGATATTGATGAATTTAGTAGGAACCCGTAATTTTTAGTAGTTTCCAAAGCGTAGGACGGGAAATACTGTCAAACGCTTTTTGAAAATCAACAAAGTTGATGATTAAATTCGATTGAAATTCTACGAACTCTTCAATGATTACTCTTAGTGTGAAGATGTTGTGTGACGGTGTGTAATTGTAGTGCGGGAAGGGCGATGAACAAATGTGACGTAGGACGAGCTAGTCAGAACCGGTTAAAATAGTAAATAAAGACAACTCAATTTGTACCTGGCAACTTTCGAATTGTCAATGGGGCTGCAATTATCTTGAACACCCTGTATTTATCTATATATATATCATTATATTTGTCTGTTGGTAATTTGCTTACGTGTTCGAACTATTTGATTTGTTGTTTCTTGATGAAGTTCAGTACTAATGTTGTACATTAGATGTATAATGTTGTACCCCTACCCCGATGTCTTCATTTCTAAACCGGTCCTCTTCTTGATACTCCCAGCATTCTGCGTAGACACTTCATCTCAGCTCTGTCGTGACTAGTTTTTTTCCGATCGTTTGGTGTCAACGTCCAGGTTTGCCACTGATTCCATAATGTCGGGAGTAATATTGTGGTTCACAATGCTCTTTTAGTGTTCATTGTGACATGCTCGCATTTCAACTGAGGTCACTGTTAATGCCATATTACAGTTAATCACCGTATCGTGCTTTTGTTGTACGAAATTGGTGTTAAATTGGATATTCATTACCAACATCAAGCTGGCGTTGTTAGTTAGTTTGTGAGCATATCAAAGCCATACCCCATAGAACATGATCATATAAATGATTATCAATTGGGGTGTTCAGCCTATATAAAGATATAATGACATTATTAGGCATGGCTCCTGAATTATTTAAAACACATAGTTGGCTGTTGAAAGTATGCACAGTTAATATAGATTTTATGTCAATGGTAAATCAAATAGCCTAAACAAAAATGTTTGTCTCGTATTTGTAGAATGTTTGTCAACAATTTGCAGAATCACACTTATCTTCGTTCCGGGCACATGGGTGTTGTTGGCAATGAGAGAGCAGACAGGGTGGCTGGCTCTGCTATACCATATCAGACGGCCAGCCAATGGATAGAGCTGATATCTTGAACGCCCTCATAGAGTGTGGCCGCGAAGAAGATTTTCATTTAAACCAATCCACGTCAATTACTAGATTGCAGGAGTTGGGTTTGAAGATTGGAGTAGCAAGAAAAGAACACCATATCATGTACGTGAGTAGGCTCATCAATCAAAATCGAACTGGTACGGTCAGTCGCTGGACGCTGTTGGAGATATTGCGAAGGAGATGGAGCACCTATAGACATGTCCGGAGTGAAATGAAGATATTTCAAACTGAAACTCTTCAAATCATCTACAACAGAGCTGTCCAACGCGGCGCCCGTGGGATACATCCCTGGCGTCCTCTGCGACGCTTTTATTTACTAAAGCAGCTTCCTAGATCCTAGATCAGCCGCCTCTTACGACATGCCTTGTAGGTCGCAGTGTTACTATTTGTTGTTTCCCTTGTGAGCCCCAGCAACAGACATGTGACCATGCATTCAAATGGACCCTTATTTACAACAACATGAGAATCCCTGACATATAATCATACACAAATTTACAGTTGTTAATGTAGTGCCCTTTTTAAAATACCTTTACATATTTCGTTATCAGTAATGTATGCATGCTATTTTTTTTTTTTAAAAAAGGATTTTTTAACCATATGCACTTCTTTCTTTGTGCGATTCATTGACATGATTAAGTTCGACAGTATGGAAAGTTGTATTTGAAACTTGAGAACTATATCAAAGAATTATAGACAGCCGCCAGGAAATGTTATGCCTGACATATTTTAATAAACACTCCTGATATAATCATAACGACCTATCTATATACTGTGGTTGAGACTTTGAGGTGTGAGAAAAATGTAATATAGAAAACGATATAGCCAGGTTTATGTGATATATTTCTTTGATGAGTTCAGCTTCAACTTATTATTGCGTGTCATTCTAGGGTGGGTGTTGCATGTATACATACATACACACATACATACACACGCACATACATACACACACACGTATACACACACATACATACATACCTCCATTGTTTTTTTTACTTATATTCTAACACCTTCGTCCATTGCAGGATGGATCAGAGCGTACGATGGAGTCCCTGTCCCTGATTGACGCTGTCATGCCGGACGTGGTAGAGTCCAGGAAACAGGCTTTCTCCAAGATAAGCCAGGTAAAGCCTGAGCCGAGCAATACCAACGGAGATGATGGGGCACACCCAGTCGGTGAGTACAGTCGCTTATATAGCAAATATTTATTGTCAGTCTTTGTTTCCCCACTGTGTCTTATCCTCTTCATTCAATCCTGCTTCGTGCAGCAGACGAAATACGCAAACAAGTAGTTTTACAACGCACAAGAACAAGATACAGTATAATGTGTTGCAGTTCCCATTTTTTTACCTCCCATCTCCTTTACTTTGGATAATGATGTAGATTTATAACTGTTTTCAAAGAAGCCTATAGGACTTCTATTTATCTCTTTATGGTATTGATGAATTCTGCACTATTCATTGACTTTCTTTCTTCAAACACAGCTGTATCAAACAGGTGATGTGCACTCTCATTACCTTGTACCCCTACTTGTCCTGGTTGATATTCAGATAAAGGTTAAATGTGTCATTATGGATGTGATCAGTGTGACAAGCCATTTCTGTTTGATACAACTTGCCTGAATTTTCTTAAGCATATTCATTGAGATGACACCTGTGTGGTGCCGGGGCCTGCAAGGAAGCAAAGAATAGTACCACTGCAACCTACAATGCATGTCGTAAGAGGCGACTGATGCAGGCCCTATGAATGCCACCCTAGTAAATAAAAAGCAGCGCAGAAATCTGATGTGCTGGCCTACTTGTGGACATATAACTGGGACAACATACAATCGCTCTTAGGCTCAGATCACATACATATCACACGGAGTGGTTGACAAGTGGTCGATGTGGAGCGTTCGAAGAAGAAGAAGATTGAGATGAAATTAGAGAAATGTCTGGTCAACCACTAGAAACAACTGTTATAAGAAGGAGAAGATGGAGATATGTTGGGCATACTCTGAGAAGAAATGTCTG
Source organism: Arion vulgaris (assembly GCA_020796225.1). Taxonomy (NCBI): domain Eukaryota; kingdom Metazoa; phylum Mollusca; class Gastropoda; order Stylommatophora; family Arionidae; genus Arion; species Arion vulgaris. The sequence goes on from CM036771.1 coordinate 20,317,023, forward strand.
GTCAACCACTAGAAACAACTGTTATAAGAAGGAGAAGATGGAGATATGTTGGGCATACTCTGAGAAGAAATGTCTGGTCAACCACTAGAAACAACTGTTATAAGAAGGAGAAGATGGAGATATGTTGGGCATACTCTGAGAAGAAATATCTGGTCAACCACTAGAAACAACTGTTATAAGAAGGAGAAGATGGAGATATGTTGGGCATACTCTGAGAAGAAATGTCTGGTCAACCACTAGAAACAACTGTTATAAGAAGGAGAAGATGGAGATATGTTGGACATACCTTGAGAAGAAATGATCAAAGAATATTAAAGCAAACGTTGAAGTTGGATGGAAAGGGTTCAAGAAAGAGAGGACGACCTAAAGAGACCCTGAAACAAACTTTACTGAGAGAGAAAAGAAATATCGGTCTCAGTTCCATGTAGGATATTGAGCGAGTTGCCCAGGATATAGCGGTATGGAGAAATTGCTTGCAGATCCCCATATAAGGTAAATGGTACGAAAGGAATTAGTATTATTATATTCATTGAGTCGCTCAGTATACACGCATGTGTGAATTTCTGCATACTCAGCCAACTCAGAGCCATGGTTGCTGCTTTGACCTCTATTGTGAGGCGGCTGCTCGTAGTTTAAGTAAATTTAAGTTTGTCGAAATAAACAAGTCACCAAGAGAAAGAGACTATTTTAGCATACACCAACGAAAACGAAACATGACCTCGTGAACGAAGCTTACATGGAAAACTCTCGAGGAACTCCAACTGATATGCAGCTTCATAGAGGCAACCCATCTCATGATTTAGACAAGCATACGAAACCGAACGCAAAGAAGAAGAAAACTATTGTGACACCGATAGTGAAGTGGATAACAGGCTTCGCTAGTGACCATGTTCAGTGCTGGTTCTGGGGTTCGAGTCCAACTTAGGCCAAAAATACTTTCCTTGTGTACACAGTGCGCATTTGGACTATATGTTTTCTGATCCTGTACGTTTAGATATAAATTACAAGAACCTCAGAAGTCGAAGTAATTCTCGCCTGAATGGTGAGGAACACTGATGATAAAGAAAGCTAGCCATCGCGCAAACATCAGTCAGGTGTGCCATATTAGGGCGCAGTGACTACGCATGAGTTCATAGTGGGGGAAACGCCCGTCTGCCCAGCGTGTTCGTAGCGCGTTGGACTACGGGTGACAAGCTCCTGTGAGTGCGGGTTCAATTCCGCGGGCTTGCAGAAAAGCCACAGGTTCACCAGATTCACGGTGTTCATGGCACTGAACCGAAGGGTTACGATGTCCATGTCACCGAGCCGAAAGCTCAAGTGCCTTTGGATCGGTAAAAGTGGGAAAACAATCTGTGTGTGAACTTACACTTACCACAATTGCAAGAAAGAAAAAAATGCTAAAATTCGTTACAATCGAACATCGATGGAAAAAACAGCAATTGAACTAATCTTCAGCCTTAGCGTGTGTGTCGCTCACTGTATCATACATATTTCTATGTAAGTTTCACATCCAGATTCATAACGTAGAAAGGGGATATTTATAACTAAACAAGAGATTTGTAAAGACAAGCTGTCAGATAGTTGGAGAGAATTCGTGGCATAATATAAACATACATCCATTCAGAGACATTCATCAAGTGATATATTGATTTGATTTATCGATCAGGTTTAAAATATCCCCGTAGGATGTCATTTTTCAATTAATAATTTTTATTACCCTTGAAAATGTTTACGTGAAAGTTGGAAAAATACTGGAAAAACTAGTTACAATTGACATCTTATTGTTTACTCGTCTGAGCTCTTTTGAGTTGGTTTTTTTTCGTGTTTTATTCTCTCACATTCTTGTGTTTATTGGAATGATGATATCGTAGACATTTTCCATTATCTTCATATGACCTCGCCACATTTTTTCTTCTTCTTATTTCTCGCGCTTGTGTGGTGTAGAGCACAACAGGTGTTGTAAATGTGACGCCGTTAATTTTCATGAATCGATTCACACAAGGACACGATTTAAATGCAACTCGGTATGTATTCTACACACCTGGGTCAAGAAATACATCTTACATTTAAATTGTTGTAGGCAAAAAGACTTCTATTTCTATTTCTAAAAAGAGATCTATTTCTACCCATACCACAATACATCCTCTACATCTTCATACATCTTCATCTCTCGCAAATATCCCAACAACAGCAATGTTTTCCTCCGTACTCTCTCTCTATCTCTCTAATGTCCATCCCACACTACCTCCCCTACATCTTCATCTCTCAAAATATCCCCAACTACAGCAATCTGTTACTCTGTAATACTACGACACTGACCTCCTTCGTCCGAACATGATATCATCAAATCGACCCTTCGCTCGCCGACTACACGCGGATTCTCTAGACAATGTATCTCCCACTCCCGAACGGGATGAAACTGTCTCCACTTTGCTTCTTCATTATTTGTCTATCGTGTACTTTAAAAGAGCCCACTTTTGCCCCCTCCTCCTGTTTCTGTTTCCCCCCTCCTCTTCCAACATGATCTAGTCGTGTTTCTGCTTTCTATTCCTTTCTCTTTTACTGTAGCCTAATTTTCTCTGATATGACGTGAAAGGTTAACGCTTTTGTCAATGGCAGAGAATGGAGTGAGAGCGAGAATGGAAATATGTTGATTAAACTGGATATTTCAGATTACGGGAAGAACAGTCACTGTATGTTTCGGGCCGCGGGGTGTGGTGGTTATGTTTCGGGCCGCGGGGGTAGTAGGATGTATGTCGTCGTGGTGTGTTCTAAATAAGTTTATGTAAACGATATTCATGACCAGTCTTCTTGTTCTTCCTCGAACGCTTCATATCAATCATTTGTTAACCACTCTTTGTGATTGTTATGTGATCTGAGCCTAAGAGCGAGTGTACGTTGTGCCAGTTATGCGCCTACAAGCAGGCCAGCACATCCGATTTCTGCTACGCTTTTTATTTTTACTAGCGTAGCTTTCCTTGACCCTTACATCAGTCGCCTCTTACGACATGCCTTGTAGGTCGCAGTGGTATTATTCTCCCCCTCCTTGTGAGCCACGGCAATACACTGGCGTAATGCACGAGGAGAGAATCTAGTCATGTGTGTTATATTTTTGTTGGTAGTCCCTAGCTCCTTCTTTCTTTCTTTATCATGACTCCTCCCCTTTTGTTCTACCCGCAACTATTCCGCTGTTCTCGACATAGACTGAATCAACCATGTGCCATCTCCGCAATCAAAGGTTTTCTGTAATCTTTCTTTCTTTTGTCCTTCTCTGCTTTTTTGCCGCTAGGCGTAGCAGGTTTAACTGATGATCGGTTTCCGAGATAATGCACGCTCGGTCGCTTGATATGTTGTGGTATTGTGGACTTTTAAGATGTCTGTAACTCCATCAACCCATCTTTTTCTTGGTCTGCCCCTTCCTCTTAATTCCATTTTCAGGTTGTACGCTCTTGCAACTGGTGTATTCGGGTTCATTCTGACCAATTGGCCAAATCATTTGAGTCTCTGTTTTTCAATAAATCTAATAGCATGTGTTGTTCCGAGGCTGTCCTTTGTTGTACCTGACGGTACACTCTCCCAGACTATTGCCTGTTCACTTCCTGATGTTTCCCTCCACAGGATATCTCATGTCTTTCTCTTACTGATCTCATGTCTTTCTCTTACTGATCTCATGTCTTCTACCTTCCCCTTCCAAGATGGCTTTCAACAGAGTAATCTTTATTCCAGGGGTCTCTGTGGCGTAGAGAGTAAGTGCTCGTCTCTCCTGTCAGGTTCGCTCCCTCGTGGAGACATCTGCATATTGTTCCAGAGATCCCTGATCTCAGTGTAGGTGAGATCGAGTTCCTAGTCCTCACGGAGACGGACGATAAAACGTAGGTCCCGTGTTCAATATGAGCACTTAAAAGAACCCTTGACAGTTCAAAAATTGAAAAGAGCAGGCTGAAAGTCGCTGCCCGGGCAAATTTCATAATAAAAAATTAAAATTAAAATTCCTACAAAAATATCTTCACCATCTTCAAAATTACATCGTGGACCTTGCCGGTGCTACGGAGCTCGTGCACTGCAGCTAAGATCTTCATCTATAAGAAAGAGATCGGAGCACACTTGGTTATTCACCAAAGTGCAATTATGATGGTCCTATCAATCAATCAATGTTTATTTAGACTGGTTTTATTACTCTCTCTTGTTCTGCGTTCAGACCTGTCCTGGACCAAGGCGGCGGTCACGTAAACTTTTCTATTGGCTCCTATATGGTTGTAACTTATAGCAGAGCACCATTACAATGGATCGGATTATTCTATATCCTTATTCCTACAGTACTGACTGCTCTGATGTTAACATTATTTCCGCTCCATGAAGCTAGGTTCTCGGCATTGTTGTTTTCCCTCATTGTCATTCTCTTGTCTCTTCGCCGCCCGTTGATTTTGCCCATTCTCAAGATGTGCCCTAAACCTCATTATCTCATGACATACCGGGATATAAATACCTGTCTATTTCCTATGTTGAAATGTGTTTCCTTTGTTCATTGAAGTGAAATGTATAAATAATTCGTTTTGAAACCTCCCATCATGTTCCTATTTTGTATCTTTTGTGTGTGTCCTTAAGAAAAAGGTTTAAAACGAAGGATTGACTTCATTGCCCAGGGTTTACCCTCATGTGGCACGTTCCTCGCCCGCAGAAATGGCACTTTCCTCGCCCGTAGAAATGACACTTTCCTCGCCCGCAGAAATGGCACTTTCCTCGCCCGTAGAAATGACACTTTCCTCGCCCGCAGAAATGGCACTTTCCTCGCCCGTAGAAATGACACTTTCCTCGCCCGCAGAAATGGCACGTTCCTCGCCCGCAGAAATGGCACTTTCCTCGCCCGTAGAAATGACACTTTCCTCGCCCGCAGAAATGGCACTTTCCTCGCCCGTAGAAATGACACTTTCCTCGTCCGCAGAAATGGCACGTTCCTCCCCGCAGAAATGGCACTTTCCTCGCCCGTAGAAATGACACTTTCCTCGCCCGCAGAAATGGCACGTTCCTCCCCGCAGAAATGGCACGTTCCTCGCCCGTAGAAATGGCACTTTCCTCGCCAGCACAAATTTCACTTTCCTCGCCCGTAGAAATGGCACTTTCCTCGCCCGCAGAAATGGCACTTTCCTCGCCCGTAGAAATGGCACTTTCCTCGCCCGCAGAAATGGCACTTTCCTCGCCCGCAGAAATGGCACTTTCCTCGCCCGTAGAAATGGCACTTTCCTGGCCCGCAGAAATGGCACTTTCCTCGCCCGCAGAAATGGCACTTTCCTCGCCCGCAGAAATGGCACACGACCTGCCGAGAATATTGCACAAACTTCGTAGCTCCAGCAGAAATCTCAGGGATCTCTTGAAAAATGTGCTTGTAAACAGAACAGCGTGTGGCTTCTTTTGTGTGAGTCTAACAACAGACGTACGTGCTCACCTTTTTTTCATAGCTATTTCCTTTCTAGTGGTGCGTGAGTTTAAAAACAGTTAGCGAACTATGTTGATATGATAGTGTGGATGTTAAGAGTGAGAATGCGTTACTAAACATATCTTATTTCGCCCGTGTGTTGCCAGGGATCGCAAGGGGAGCAACGAATAGCAACACTGCGACCTACAAGACATGACGTAAGAGGCGACTGAGGTAGGGCTTAGGGAAACTTCGCAGAAATCGGATGTACTGGCCTATTTGTAGGCGCATAACTGGCACAACGTACAATTGCTCTTAGGCTAGGATCACATAGAGTGATTTAACAAGTCAATAAAGAGCGTTCGAAGAAGAAAAAAAACAAATTTGTAAAAATTAGCATTTCTGAATCATGCCTCATGTGCTAGAAGAATCAACCATAAGAGGAAGTGAAATGGGTTGTTGTTTTTATAACAACAGTCTCCTTCTTCTTTGCGTTCGTTCTTTACAACCAATTTTAATCACACTTTGTGATATGTTTGATATTTGCCAAGAACTGTATACGTTGCACATTGGTTTGGTAGGTCTCTAAACACATAGACTTCTAAACGCTTAGGACATGCATCCGATTTCAGGAAAACCTTCTTAGACGCCTCTTACGACATGCGTGGCAGGTAACAGTGGTTCTATTCTTTACACCCCAAATTCGGTAACCACTCGAGCGTATAATAACAGTAAATCATGTAACTCTAGCAGTAGACGATCGTCGTTTAATTAAATTTAACGCAAGTCGTTTATTTAAGTTTAACCCAAGTCGTTTAATTAAGTTTAACCCAAGTCGTTTAATTAAATTTAACCCAAGTCGTTTAATTAAATTTAACGCAAGTCGTTTAATTACGTTTAACCCAAGTCGTTTAATTACGTTTAACCCAAGTCGTTTAATTAAGTTTAACCCTAGTCGTTTAATTAAGTTTAACCCAAGTAGACTCCAATAGTCTTTTTCCCCGTCAAATGCATGCAATTACCGGAGCCGTGTTAGTAGAAGTAGGGAGCACCGGATTCAGTAATTCCGACCATTCGAGAATGTACCATGGCCTTGTATGCAGACACTTGTTAATATGTGCCAGATGTGGCTAGAAAAGAACAGGTATATCAGTTATTATCATCAGATGCAGTGCCAGCCGGCGTAGGCGATCTTGAATCTCAACAAATCTCTGTCTAACGTTTGCTATCATCTCAGATGTTGACGCTCTTCCGTGCCATGACGTCAGGCTATTCACAATTTTCTTTCTCTGTCTTGTCTCCCTCGATTTTACCAGTTGTCACAATGTGTTCTAAACCTCCCTTCTCATCACATGTCCGAAAAAGGTATATCAGTAAGCTCATCAATCAAACATTGAACTAGCTGGACGCTGTAGGAGATATTGCGAAGGAGATCGGAGCACCCATGGGCATGTCCCAAGTGCAATGAAAATGTTTGAAACTGAAACTTTTATTTATATATATATATATATATATATATATATATATATATATATATATATATATATATATATATATATATATATATATATATATATATATATATATATAAATCCTCTCGTACTGTTATACGTAACATAGGGCCTGCAAGTAATTTCTCCATACCCTCTACTATCCTGGGCAACTCGCTCAATCTCCTCCATGGAACTGAGACCGATATTTCCTGCCTCTCTCAGCAAAGTTCGTTTCAGGGTCTCCTTAGGTCGACCTCTCTTTCTTGAACCCTTTGCATCCCACTTCAATGCCTGCTTTGATATTCGTTGATCATTTCTCCTTAAGGTGTGCCCAATATATCTCCATCTTCTCTTTCTTATAACAGTTGTCACAAGTGGTTGACCAGACATGTCTCTGATTTTATCACTTCTCCTGAATTCGTTCCATTTTATATTCATTATTTTTCGCAGACATCTATTTTCAAATGCATTCAACTTGCTTTCTATATCTTTAGTCATTTTGCCAACTCTCGCTGGCATATGTTAGGATTGATACAACATTTGAATTGAAAATTCGTAATTTAGTTTTAATACTATATAACTTGCAGTTCCATATTTTATTTAGACTTTTAAAAGCTGATGTAGCTTTGCCAATTCGTATCATAATTTCTTTTTTAACATTTCCTGTGCAATCAAAAATGCTACCTAAATAGGTGAACTGCTCTGTTATTTTTTTCATTTTAGATTCCAGTGTGATATCTGCATTACTTGCCATAGGTGTCTTCATTATATTTGTTTTTCATAGCTTATCTGCGGTCCCAAATTTTGATGCTATAGATGACAAGTTGTCTGTTTTTCTTGGGTCAACCAGAGAGCCGTTACAGTTTTAAAAAATCCACTCCCACTGTTGAATTTAATCCTAGGATTACGAGCCAACGAAGCAAGAGCACTAACAACTATGCTATCGCGGTTCATTTAACAGCCATCCCTTACTTCCTCAATTATGGAAGTTTTGTAAATTTACTGTAGTGTGTGTGCGCTCACACGTGTGTGAGTGCGCGTGCTGATTTGCTCGTATATAAGAAATGAAACTCTGATGTTAGCATGTAAGTTATAGTGTTGAGACTGGATATAAAATAAAGAGTAAATCGATGAGGATTTGCAGACTACGACTTCATGAACTCCGTGGGCGTAGATCAACTTTTCCTACATTACCTTTACGTGACGTTTGTTTTTCAGCTGTCGTCAGCAGTGTGCCCCGTAAATTCTCTAGTGTGTAATATAGAATGGTGTTGGGGGCGTCTATTTTGGGAGTGTAAATAGAGTTTTGATTAAGCGTGATTGGTGTTATCAGTGGTCTTTTTTCCCCCCACGATCCATGGCCCACTATAGTAGCGGTTCTCAACTTCGGTTCTGTCGATGGACAAATATTGCCAGTAATGTTTCTGTATATGTGCGACACACAAGTGTGCTAACATATAATAATGTCGTTTGTTATGATATATTAGCTTTTTTATGTAATCTTGTGTAGTAGCAGTAGTAGTAGCATTAGTAGTAGCAGCATTAGTAGTAGTAGGTAGCATTAGTAGTGCGCATTAGCAGTGGCATTAGTAGTGGCAGCATTAGTAGTAGTAGTAGTTAGTGGTAGCATGCGTGCTAGTATGCAGCATTAGTAGTAGCAGTAGTGGCATTAGTAGTAGCAGTAGCATTAGTAGTAGTAGTGACATTAGTAGTGGTAGTAGTTATAGTGACATAAGTAGTCTCCTCCTTCTTCTTTGCGTTCGTTCTTTACGACCAATTTTAATCACTCTTTGTGATATGTTTGATCCCTGCCAAGAACGTGTATACGTTGCACATTGGTTTGGTACGCCCCTAAACGCATAAGACTTCTACACGTTTAGGACACATGCATCCGATTTCATCCAAACCTCCTTAGTCGCCTCCTACGACATGCGTGGCAGGTAACAGTGGTTCCATTCTTTACACTCCGAATTTGGGCCCCGGTAACCACTTGGGTGACATAAGTAGTAACATGGGGAGCAGATAGTACACAAACAGGTCTGTGCGTGACCAGTCAGATATATATGTGTGTATGGCCAGTCGCAGGTATGTGTATGCATGACCAGTCTCTGGTCTGTGTGTGTGAACAGTCATATGTATGCGTGAATTTCTGCAATTTTAATGGCACTTTAATTACGGAATAATAACATATTTTGAAAGGACAACAATTCTTCGCCCCGGATGTCAACAATGTTGCGGTCAGGGTCAGCAGCATAATTGTGTTTTTTGAAAGTTATTTCCCCTAGAGTTGATGACGTTTTTGTCTGCCCATTATCTCTTGAAAGGCTTGCGTTGTAAGTTCTAGATATAACGGTCTCGTTAGTGTTTGGGGTGGAAACTGTGAGGCGTGCTGATTTAATAACGATAGATGCACACAACACACATAATGGTAATTGTAACACGGAGTCCACCGGTCTGCCAAATGTGGGCTTGGTTTTGTTTTTTATTTTATTAACTTGGGCGCTGGCCGACAGTCATCAGTGGCCGGCACGGCACGCCTTGTGGGGTCTTGCTGTGCAAAAACAAAATCTCTTTCGGATTCCTAACTCCTGCATCGCGCAATCCCTGACTCCGCATGCACATCCCTGACTCCGCATGCACATCCCTAACTCCGCATGCACATCCCTAACTCCGCATGCACATCCCTACCTCCGCATGCCCCTAACTCATGCATCCACTCGCATGCATCCCTACTCATAACATCCTACCTCCATCTCGCCGTGCGACTGCATGCATCCCTACCTCCGCATGCTCACCGTGCGGACTTCTAACTCCGCATGAACATCCCTACCTGTCCGCTGCGACCACTCCATGCATCCTACCTCGCATGCTCACCGTGCGGACTTCAACTCCGCATGACACCTATCCGCATAACATCCTCCGCATGCTCGCCGTGCGGACTTCAACTCCGCATGCATCTACGCATGAACCCTACCTCCGCATGCTCACCGTGCGGACTTCTAACTCCGCATGCTCACCATGTGGTAAAATGTGTTGTCGTTTCTGTAACATTTGTCATGTGGTTTTTTTCTAAAAACGTAGATAGTGTTGTTAGCTATTTAACCTGAAGAACTGGTGTACTAGAGTAGTTTGTTGACTTTCATTCATCAAGACATGTCTGACTTGGTTACACCTATCAGTAGCATAAGATTCCAGATGACATAGCTCTTGAGTCACTGGGACACTCTATCCGACACTGCATTAGCACTACGGGAGGGAGGAGATTTATCTTTATTTTACTCCCACTCTCAGTGCATACATGTGTAACCTCTATAACATGCCAAGTACCTTTTTATGTCAATCTCTCCGTGTTTTTCTGTCTATCTCACTTCTGTCCCACTCTCTCAGTGCCCCTCTAATCTCCTCCCTCTATCAAAATACCTCAAATTATCTCACGAACATTTCCCAAATCTGTCACTTATCTTCTTTTCTCTCTTTATCCTCTACTCATCTGTCCTTTACTCATCCATCTCTTTCTCTCTCTCAGTCACACTCTCACTTTCCATCCATATATCTCTCACCCCCAGCCTCTACATCCCTTTTCCCTGAAATCCACTTTTCGAAATCCCTCTCAGTGCATCATTTTATGTTTCTTACAATAAACCCACTCTAATAATCCTTCTTTCATCACTTTCCCACTCTCAATCCCTCTCAAGCTCTCAATTCCTCTCAAGCTCTCCAATTCCTCTCAAACTCTCCAATTCCTTCTCACCAACAATACCCTCCTCTGAACTAATCAATCTTACCTCTCACATCGCTCTGTTCTCTATATTGCAATCTCATTGCTGATTGCTGTACAATAAATTATCAATGATTAGAAAGTGCGTTTCACAATTAAAACAATATTTTTCTATAGATATAATTCAATGCTTGATTATCAGATAACATGAGTTAATGATCCCATGCTGTTATCTCTGTTCTTGTCTGTCAAAGTATATTAATTCAAGATCATGCCTGTAACAGTAATACATCAGAGTCTATTGATTCTTTGTCGTGTTTAATTACGCTTTTAAGCTCAATTTTACTCTTCTTCATTGTTTCTTTTTGCACTAGTTAATACATTTTTGTTCTTACGCAAATGTAAGATTCTGTCGACCTTTTCTATAGTTTTTTTCCTTTTTTAATCCATCTGTTTTTGTGTCAGAGAGCTGCGAAAGTTTTCATACTTTAATGATCTTGTTTCTGGTTCACGTGTTTCAAGTGTCAGTATCCACATTGCTGAATGAAATTTTCGACGGCTACAGGCTCTCAGATCGACCTTCAACTTCATCAGGTCGAGTTCCAGATGAACATTGAAAAGAAGTAAATGCGGCAGCAGAGTGATGTTGACTACATCATACATCGTGTACCGTTTATACAAGTCTAATACTGTATTTCATGGTGGCCTCTGTGACTTGCGTTCAGAAGGTCGTGGGCTCGAATCGTGGGACCGCGTCGTTCTGTTAACGAATGCATTTTTTTCCGAGGTTCCTAGGATTGTTGCAGGAGCTTTGGAGTTTGAGCAGTACACAAGCTGGAGACATTCCAAAATAAATATTTAAGAGAAATCCTACAAATATTCTTGCCAAATACAGTAGAAAATGAAGAGGTTTTAAAACGAACAGACTGTGCATCATTAGAGACCCATCATTAAAAGTTGAAGATGAAACTAGATTTGGTCATTGACTAGAACATATGCTCTAGGTGGAAAGAGGATGGGAAAAGAAGGTTTAGGATGTCCGAAGAAAACATGGAGAAGAAATGTGGAAAGTGTTCAAAGATTGTGGCATGACATGTGAAACAATTGGTAGAAAGGCGGCAGAACGACAACAATGGAAAAAGTTTGTGCAAGTCTTACATGTCAAACGGAGCACGGAGATGATATAGAAATATATAACAAGAATTGTGACTGGTTTTGTTTCTTCCTGTTTTTGTTTTGTTGCATATTGTCATAAATTGTTGCCGTGGCTCTCAAAGGGGGCATATAATAGTAACACTGCTACCAAGGCATGTCATAGAGGCGACTGAGATGGGGGCCTAGGGAAGCTACCTAGTAAATTAAAATGCGTCGCAAAATCGGATGTGCTGGCCTACTTGTAGGCACATAACTGGCACAACGTACAATCGCTCTTCATTATCATCATCATCACCTTTCAACTCCCTCGAGCACAGGTCTTCAACTAACTTCTTCCATCTCTTCCTCTCTCTTGCCATCCCTTCCAATTCTTTCCATGTTTTGCCTATCCTCTTTATATCCCCTCCAGCTCTCTTCTCCAGGTCTGCCTAGGCCTTCCCTACTCCTCTTTCCCTGCGGGTTCCAAAACAATGCCTGTCTTGTGATGCTTCCGGTCGGTCTTCTCAATGTATGTCCTATCCATCGCCAGCGTCTCTTCCTGAGCTCTCTATCCACTGGTATCTGCTTTGTTCTCTCCCTGAGTTCCTCGTTTATAATCTTATCATACCATCTCAATTCCTCTATCCTACGTAAACATCCATTTACGAAGGTCTGCAGTTTTCTGATAGTTTCCTTTGTGGTCTTCCATGTTTCCGAGCCATAGAACAACACTGACTTCACATTTGACTGGAAAATTCTCAATTTTGTGTTTGTTTTGATCTCCTTGCCTTCCATATCTTACTCAATGCAATAAAGTTCCCTCTTGCTTTTTGTATTCTTATCTTAACATCTTTGTTTGTTCCTCCTTCTGTGTCTATGTTGCTTCCAAGGTATGTGTATGATTCTACATCCTGCAGTGCTGTTTTCTCCAGCATAATCTGGTTTACATTTGCAGCATTTATTCTCATGACCTTGGTCTTCCCCTGTGTATTTTCAAACCTAGCTGCTGAGACTTATTATTTAAGGTATTCATTTTGTCTTTAATCTGTGCGTGGTTGTGAGACAGCAAAGCCAGATCGTCTGCAAAATCCAGGTCATCCAGTTGTTTCACAAGTGTCCATTGTATTCTCCCTCTGTTATCCGTTGTTGATTTCATGATCCAATCTATGGCCAGCAAGAACAGGAATGGTGATAACAAGCATCCCTGCCTCACCCTGTTCTTATCTCAAAGGATTCCGTCAGTTGGCCCTCGTGTATGACTCTGCATTTCATTCCTTCATACGTTTTCTTTATTAGGTTTGCAATCTTTGGTGGAACTCCATAGTGTATTAATAGTTTCCACAATGATTCCCTATCCAGACTATCAAACGCCTTTTCATAATCCATAAAACCTATGTATAGTGGCGAGTTCCACTTCAAGCTTTGCTCCACTATAATGCGCAGTGTAGCTATCTGGTCTGTGCAGGATCTATTCCCACGGAACCCTGCTTGTTCTTCTCTCAGTTGTTTATCTATGGCCTCTTTAAGTCTATCGAGTATAATCCTGTTTAATACTTTGCCTGTCACTGATAGTAGCATTATCCCTCTATAGTTCGTACATTCTTGCATGTCTCCCTTCTTTGGCAGTTTTACCAAGTGACTTTCTTTCCACTCTACTGGTATCTCTTCTCTCTCCCATATCTTCCCTAGTAATTTGTATAGTAGCTCTGTTGAGGTATCTTTATCTGCCTTAATGGCCTCTGCTGGAATGTTGTCTGGCCCTGCTGCTTTCCTATCCTTTAAATTTTCTATGTCCTTCATTATTTCTTCTTTACTTGGTCTTTCACAATTAATTTGTAGCTCCTCTTCAGCTGGCTCTATTTCCGGTGAGACCTGCGGTTTTGGCATATTAAGCAGTTCTTCAAAATGTTCTTTCCATCTCTCCATTTGTTCTTTAGTGTTGCTAATTACTTTGCCTCTCTTGTCTTTTATAATGCCACTTGATTGTTTGTATTTTCCTGTTAACTTCCTTGTGATGTTATACAGGTCCCTTATATTTCCTTTTTCTGCTGCTTCTTCTGCTTCTCCTGCCAACTCCTATATATTTTATTTTATCCCTTCTTATGTTTTGTTTAACCTTTTTTGTTGGCTTCCCCATATACCTTGTGGGCTTTAGCTTTAGCACCTCTAGTTTTGCATCTGTTTAGATCCGCTTTCCTGCTTTTTCTTTCTTTGATCAGACTAAGGGTATCTGTTGTTATCCAATCTTTGTTTTTCCGCTCCTTATCTCCAAAACCTCTGAGCATGTATCCTTCCATATATTTTTATCTGTTGCCAATGTTCCTCAATATTCATATCGTCTACCAGCTGTTCCAATGCTTGGTACTTGTTTGATACTGCGACTGCAAATCTGTCTCTTACTTCCTGGTTCCTAAGCTCTTCTACTTTGAACTGTTTTCTATAATTTGGGTTTGTTGAATATCTTTTAAGTTTCAGCCTGATTTTACTTAACAGGAGGTGGTGATCCGATGCCACGTCTGCACACTTTAACGTCTTGTAATGATGTTCTAAATTTCTTATCAATACATATGTGGTCTATCTGGTTAGCTGTTATGTGGTCTGGTGATATCCATGTGGCCTTGTGTACTCTCTTATGCTGAAATATGCTGCCGCCTATGATTAACTGGTTTGAGGCACAAAAAATTTGCGAACATTTCCCCATTCTCATTCATTCTACCCAGCCCATGATTTTCCATGGTCTCTTCGAAACTGCTATTGTCGTCTCCTATCTTTGCATTTAAGTCCCCCATCAACATTATAATATCCTTTTTTCTCTTCCTGTCCATAATACTTTGTACTTTGGTATAAAACCTTTCTTTAGCTACTTGTTCCCGATCGTTAGTTGGCGCGTAGCATTGGATGACCTTTAGGTTAATTTTCTTTTTATTAGTTCTAAATGTTGCTGTTATTATTCTGGGCCGATTGTTTCCATTCTATTAATGCTTTTGTGCTTCTCTGGACAGCATGAGGGCAACTCCTTTACTATGGTGTGTGCTCTCTTCTTCTTTTGCCCTGAGGACAGCATTATTTCGCCTGTGTGTAGTTTAATTTTATCTATTCCTTTCCATCTTGTCTCCGAGACTCCCAGAATGTCTATCTTGTCGTTTTTCATCTCTGTCGCGAGCTGGGCGGTTTTTCCTGCTCCAGCAACGTTCTCACGTTCCAGCAACCAATTCTGGCTATTTTCCGACAGGAAAGCAGGCTAGTCGGCATCCCGGATCCTGCGGCTTTCCGGTGATACGTCATTTGCCCCCTGTTGGGGACCTTCCCTGGTTCGGATGGTTGAGTTGAGTTATTCCTTATTGTTGTACTATCCATGTTTGTTGAAGTTTTTTTGGCTTATTTTTCTACAGGGTGAGGTAGCCAGCCCCACGCCCAACCCTACTTAGTCGGCTCTTACGACATGCCTGGCAGGTAGACATTGCTGCATATTCTTCCCCCTGTGGGCCCGGCAGCACTCGGGGGATCCTACCTTAGTCGCCTCTTACGACATGCCTTGTATGACGCAGTGTTGCAATTCTTTGCTTCCCTTGCGAGCCCCGGCAACACACAGGCAACAATCGCTCTTAGGCTCGGATAACTTAGAAATCACACAAGAGTGGTGCGCCCATGTCGTCGATATGGAACGTTCAAAGAAGAAGTCGTCATAACTGTTCAGAATTGATTCACACAAATTCAAATTGTATGCTTAGAATTGGAGAGAAAGCTTATGTTGATTAAAGAAAAGACCAACAAGGAAGTATAGCTAAATATTGATTCTTCTCCTTCCATTTTCTATTTTGGTTCTGTTGGTAGTGGGAACAGGATTCAATGAATAACGGCAAAGTAGCAGTGTAGCTTTAGAATAATACAGTTGTCTGTGTGTGTGTGTGTCTGTGTGTGCTTATTGTATTCCCCCCTCTCTCTCTCATTTTACATAACTTTCATCTCTATCACTTTTCTTTCTCCTCTCTCTCTCTCTCTCTCTCTCTCTCTCTCTGCTCTTACTCTTTCTGCCACTCTTAGTTCTTTTTCCTTTTGAGACACCTTTTTTTTTTTTTTTCTCCTTGATTATCTCTCACTCCCTCTCCATTTTTCTCTACCACTCTTATTCCTTTTCTCTGTCACCCACTCTTTCACTACTCCCATCCTCTTTTACTTCTCTCTCTATCTCTCATATTCATGTTCTCTCACTCATTGTTTCTTCTCTTACAGATCTCTCTCTAACTTCTTACTACTCTCTCTCATTCCTTTTCTCTCCCACCCATTCTCTCTCACTTCTCTTACTGCTCTCTCTCACTTCTCTTTTCGCTCTCTTTCTCTCTCCAACCCATTCTCTCTTACTGTTCTCTCTATTTCACATTCTTTTCTCTCTCGCTCATTGTCTTCTCTTACTGCTCTCTCTTATTCCTTCTCTCTCTCATCCATTCTATATTACTGGTTTCTCTCTCTTTTATTTCTTCGCTCTCTCTTACTCTGTCAATCTTGTATGTTCTTTTACATCTTTCTTTTATTTCACATCTCTCTTTTATCTCATATACTTTGACATATGGTTGTGAGACATGGAACATTGACAAAACGCCAGAGAGGATCATTAACGCCTTTGAATGCAAATGCTACAAAAAAGTACTTAGAATATCATGGACAGAGAAAAGAACAAATGCTTCTGTTCTGCAACAGTTTGATATTAAAGAGATTTGGCTATTAAAGAGCATAACATCAAGGAAAATTAAATATTTCGGGCATATCAAACGGCATGAGTGCCTAGAGAAGATAATTTTGGAGGGAGTGGCGTCTGGAAGAAGAATGAGAGAAAGACCTAGAAGACAGTGGGTGACGATGTCATTGAGATCTGAGAATGACTGCTGCTGATGCCGGTCAACTTGCACAGAATAGAGTTTTTCAGGACTGATGTCAAGAGAGCCAAGATCTAGAAGGGACATGCTATTTGATCATGACTTTGAGAACAAATTCTTCATAAAAATCACATTCATTATTCAGCTGTAATCTGCATACAAACTATATGTCGTCTATGTCTGATTACTTACTTGTTGATTACCATTTAGTTCTCTTCATTATGTCGCTGAAAGCACATCCATAGGTGCTCAATCTCTGTCAGCAGATAGAGCAGGTTATTCATATTTGCAATATTATAGGAATGGTAGGCTATGTATTTTATTATAGGAATAGTATGATGTATATTTTATTATCTATCTACAATGTGTGGGCGTCTGTGGCTTAACGATAGTGAGCTCGATCACAACCCATGAGTACCTGGTCCAAACTCTGTAGTGGGCAGATTGGAAGCAAATTTGTCCCTTTGGATTTTTATGAACGGTAAAAACAGACTATACCGTTCAGAAAGCAATGGCAAACTACTGAATGTAAAAGTGGTGTCTAGAAAATCAACAACTCATTTACTGCGGTTGATGGTGAGGTTCTGTAAAGGATATGCCACGATTTTCATATTTTTTTTTTCATCTACAATGTAGTAACCTCATGGAAAACATTTTGTTTAGGAAGGTCATACTTTGTTTTTTGTTACACCATCAAATGTTGGTATATTTAGTTCTCATATGCTCCCCCCTGTTCTCTACAGATAACCATACTGAGTCCATGGAGGTGGATGGGACAGTAGACATCCCTAGCAACAAGGCCACAGTTCTGCGAGGTCATGAGTCAGAGGTCTTCATTTGTGCCTGGAACCCTACCAATGATCTATTGGCTTCAGGGTAAGTACACAAAGCTAGATTGTTACATATACATCAGGAAGTAGCAGTTGTGTCTTCTTGAATGTGGTTATGGGGACAAGTGAAAGTTAGAACAATTTTCTATAAAGGGGAGACTGCAGTAAAACTTAGTAAAGTAGCTGAAACACGTAAGAACAAAGTACTTTAGTTTTGAAAAAACAGTGATGATACACGCAAGATTTTCGACCAAAAGGCCTTTATCAAGCAAACAATACAACAAGAGGGACGAATTTCACAGAACACTACATATGGAGACATTCAAACGTTCCTAACGAACAATTTTCTAAGCATGTAACTTCTTCTTTGTGTTCGGTTTCATATGCTCGTTGAAGCCATGACATGGGTTGCCTCTATATAGCTGCATGTCAGCTGGAGTCCCTTGAGAATTGCCCATAGCTTGCTCTGTAAGCTTCGTTCATGTAGCCATGTTTTGTTTCATTGGTGTATGTATGATGGACATGACTGCAGGATGTGCTCTGGAGTCTGTGTTTCTGTCTGACATGCACGCTTTGCAGTCTGAGCAGGTTTTATTCTGTGCATGTGATGGTAGATCCTGCAGTGACCTGTTC
This sequence comes from Arion vulgaris, assembly GCA_020796225.1. Lineage (NCBI taxonomy): Eukaryota > Metazoa > Mollusca > Gastropoda > Stylommatophora > Arionidae > Arion > Arion vulgaris. The sequence goes on from CM036771.1 coordinate 20,335,118, forward strand.
TTATATGAAATATTTTTTTTGGCTCTTTTCTATTTAGTCTGCTGATGGGATCTTGTGGATTTTTTATGTGGGTTTGTTGCCTCCACAACTCTTTGTATTTTCGCTTGATATGTTTCTTGATGCAGCTTCTGATTACTGATTGTATGTTGCCAAGAACTTGATGCAGAACATAAAATTAAGAATCGAAAATCCAGTCCTTCGAAACTAAATGCTACAGAAAGATCCTACGAATAACATGGACAGAAAAAGAAAGAACACTGATGTCCTGAAACAACTAAATGTTAAAGAGAATTGGCTGATAAACAACATACTATACAGAAAAATTACATACTTTGGTCACATCTAGCGTCCGATGGCCTGGAAAGAACAATACTAGAGGGCAGGGTCCCAGGACGAGAGACAGACCAAGAAGAAGATGGCTACAAGATATTAAAGAAACCATGAACATGACCATCGGCGAAGTGGGTGAACTGGCAAGAGACAAAGTGAATTTCAGATGTGCTTTCAAAGAGAGCAACGTCCTATAAAGGATACGCACCTTGATGGTGATGTTTCTTGATTTCTGGTAGTGACACTGGGTGTTTGTGTTGTATCAGTTTTGTTCCTTCCTTAGCCAATCTGTCTGCTCTCTCTTTTCCTGGTACGCCACAGTGGGCTAGTATCCACAGGAGAATAATTTGATTGTGTTCTGAGAGCTTGTTTAGCTGTAGTGTTGGCTCTCTCTCCATATTATCTTGTGGTTCCCTTTGTGTGGCCTGAAGGACTGACTGACATGCTGTCGCAAAGGAAGACAAGTTTGTTATTTTTTTATATTTCTTCCTTGCAGTATTTTTGTGGCTAAGCATGAAACAAATAGTAAGAAAAGCTAGATTCTCCATTTCACTAAGCAATTAACAGAAGATATGACAACTAGATTCTCCTATATGGAACCAAAGTACAAGCTCAAATATCTGGGTCATGGAAAATAGTGCAAACTCACTCTCCCTTGAAGATCTCAAACAAATAAATAAGCAGCAACAACAACAATCAATACATTAATCAAATATAACTGACCTAGATGCACTAGTTTTATAAAAAGACATGTTTTCCTGCACATTTGTTAATGGCTTTTCTTTGATACTGAAGAAAATTGGTGGAGAAAATAGACTGCTGGGATATTTCTCAAGTAATGGTTCACCATTTGTAGCAATAATTAAAATCCGGCCTCATTCGGAAATTTAGAAATTGATTAGTCATTATTTGTCTTGATCAATTATTGTATTCTTCTGTTCATCTTCTTTGAAGATGTCATTTTTCTCACATACTAGAGTAATATGATCATAGGGTAGACTGCATTTATTTGTGTTATCTCAAAGATAAACACTTGTTGACCACTTTTTATGATCTGTGTGTGATTTGTGATGAAAAATAGAATATATTGTGGAAGTAGTCTCTGGGGTGTTGAGGTACTGGGCTCGCCTCATGTTTCAAAAGTACTTGCTCATTTCCCGATGGACGATCAGGCTATTTTTCTAGTGATCACTGATTTCAGTGGAGGTTGTTGAAGTTCCTATTGGAAATGAACGATAGAACGTCATCCCAGGTCAAGTTCAGCATGTAAAAGAACGCTTTGCAGTTGAAAATCGTTAAGAGTGGGATGCAAAGCCACTCTTGTTTTCTATCTCTTTCTCTCTCTCTAGCCTGAGGTGCTTCTGGTGCTTGGGATAGCAACAAATGCATATAATTCTTCTCTATTCTTGGCCACCCTTCGTATTTTGTTCCATCTATGATACATTTCTTTCAATTCTTTTTCTTCTGTTCTTCTCATTTTGAATCTTCATTTTTTTATTTACCCTCTGGGTGCCATCTACATTACAGTTTTTGCACAAGTAGGCAGGCACAACACATCCGATTTGCACGCTTTTTGTTTACTAGGTAGCTTTCCTAGCCCATATCACAGTCCCTCTTACAACATGCCTTGTAGGTCGATGTTACTATTCTTTGGGGTCCTAGTGTATAGAGCCGGCCTACTGTGAGATACAAAGCTTGTTGAACCTTGTCGGCATTTTCAAGTCAAAAGTCTTCAAAGATACATAGTACCCTGCCTGAGCCCGGAGTCTCTGTAACGAGGAATACTAATTACGAGTACAATGTACGCTGCTGCCATTGAAGAAATTGAAGAAGTTTTCACGCAAAATCAGTTTCAGAGATGAAACTTCGTCTGAGTTGAAATCGGACGAAATAAAAAATAAAAAAAAAAAAGAGAAAAAGAAGAAGAAAAAGAAAGAAAAAAAGAAAAAAACTATTCTTTGTTCCTCTTGCGAGCCCCGGCAACTCACAGGCAGGATAAAATTCTTTTTAAATTTCCAAACAAAATTACATCAGGTACCCTAGCCTGTCCTAGGAGTTCTTAAACTGCAGCTGATATTTTCCTGTATAAGAAATAGATATGAGCATACATGATTATTCACTGAAGTACAATGATGATGGTCTTATCAATCAATCATTCTTATCTGTCAGGTCTGGAGACTCAACAGCAAGGATTTGGAACATGAACGATAACAACAGCGGAACAAGTGCCAGTCAGTTAGTTTTACGTCATTGTATACAGAAGGGAGGAACTGAGGTCCCTAGTAATAAAGACGTTACATCCTTGGACTGGGTGGTAAGTAATAGTAATCCAGTATTATGTGGGATCATTGCGCACTAGATTGTGTTTTCATCATCATCAGGTGCCATCTTTACATTGAATATGGGACCCAGTGAGACAATTAATGTTGCTCCCAGTGAGACAATTAATTTCAGTAGTTCCCAGACAGACAATGAGTGCGGGGCCCAGTGAGACAAGCTAAATGTGGGGGTAGCTCCCAGAGAGACAGCAAATGTGGGGCCCATTGAGACAATTAATGTGGCTTCCAGAGAGCCAATTAATGTTGTTCCCAGACAGCAAATGTGGGGCCCAGTGAGACAATTAATGTAGCTCCCAGACAGACAGTGAATGTGGGGCCCAGTGAGACAATTAAGTGTCAGTTTAAAAACTCCCAGAGACAGTGAATGGGGCCCGAGAGCCAATTAATATAGTTCCGACAGGCAGAATACGGGGCCCAGTGAGACAATAAATGTAGCTCCCAGAGAGACAGTAAATGCGGGGCCCAGTGAGACAATAAATGTAGCTCCCTGAGAGACAGTGAATGTGGTGACCAGAGAAGATTTTGTATGTTGCTGCTTTCTCCTGGCACACTGTAGATCAGCAAGAACCGTCTTAGTCTTTATTCATTAATTCTTCAAACAGTGTTCAGAACCTGCTTCCATCTGGATCTGTCTGAGGCAAGTTCTTTCCAGTTTGATTGTCTTTATGCCATTTGCCTTCAAGCCTCTGTAGATTCTGGTATTAAATGAAAAACTGTACCACAGTTCTTTTGTTAGAAACCATCTCTGTGCAAGATAAATTTAGGAACCTAGACATCATAGGTGGTATTGGCAGAGGCATTCCCATTGTCAAATCACAAGAAATTGAGAAAATTGAAGCGCTGTACATAGTTGGTGTCAGAATGAAGCAACTCAAGTCATCCACTGACCTATAGAGACCATAATCCACAATCATTACACTTCAAGATGGAAGAAGCATTTCGATGTGGGAGGCAGATTTGATTCAATTCACCCCCTTCTTCTTTCTTCAAACGCTCCACAATGAACACCTGTTAACCACTCTGTGTGATTTGTATGTGATCTGAGCATAGGAGCAGTTATACGTTGTATCAGTTATGAGCCTACAAGTAGGCCAGCACATCTGATTTCTGCTATTCTTTTTATTTACTAGGTAGCTTCCAAGGTCCTACATCAGTCGCCCTTTATGACATGCCTTGTAGGTCCAGTGGTGCTATTCTTTGCTTCCTTGTGGCGCGACACTACATGGGTGACCCCCTTCAAAGACAACAACAGACTACACTGTTTTGACTGAGAATCAGTAACTGCAGACTGTTGGGACACTAACACAGATTCAGGTCTTTGTACACAAACGGATGTCCATGTGGAACCGGAGTCCAGATCCTAGAACACATACTTCAAGACAGTCACACCTACCATACTCACTACGACACATATATAGCTAGAGGACGCAGAGCTGTGGCAGAAGTTATGAGGTAGCCGCTCCAACCTGGAAAAGATGCTGGACTTTGCCCTAGCGACAGGATTGAAGCTTTAACATGATCACAGACCACACCACAGAAGAAGCAGAAACACAACACACTAGCTGTTAAGTAAGAAAGCAGGTAAGCGAGAGATGGATAATGAAATAAATGAGGAGGCCTCAACACCTTTGCTCTTCTGATCTGATAACTGGCTTGTAATATTTTTGTAGATGTTGCAAAGCCATTATACTAATTCAATACACACTGCAATATAAATGCTGCGTCCACCAGAGGTTTTTTAAAAAATATATATACACAGAGTGGAAGTGTTAAAATATGGTGAACATATGACAGTCTTTCAAAATTATGTTCAGAGTCAAGAAGTGTTTGAGAGCTATTACAGGTAACTTATGATGGGGAGATGACACATGATCTGAGTTAACAGCTTTCATATTTATTTCAGTGTGATGGAACACTTTTAGCTACAGGCTCATACGATGGGTTTGCTAGAATATGGAGCATAGATGGTGAGTACACACTCTCTCACACATTTACAATATAAAACAAATCATTACACTCTCTGCTTACATGCACATAAATGCACACACACATTATGAATTCATTTTCTTCTTTGTACTCTTTCATTTTCTTATTCGGACACTCCATATTGACCACTTGTTAACCGCTCTTTGTGATTTGTATGTGATCTGAGTGATTGTACTTCTTACTAGTTATGCGCCTACAAGTAGGCCAGCACATCCGATTTCTGCAAAACTTTATTTACTAGGCTTCCCTATGTCCCTATCTCACTCGCCTCTTATGACACGTCTTGTAGGTCACAGTGTTACTATTCTTTGCTCCCACTGAGAGCCCCAGCAACACACGGACGGCATTCATTGTAAAATAAATGATGACTTTCTTCTTTCATTCCCTCACTGTCACATTGTTTATTGATTTTCTATCCTTCCTCACTGTCACATTGTTAATTGATTTTCTTTCCTTCCTCACTGTCACATTGTTAATTGATTTTCTTCCTTCCTCACTGTCACATTGTTTATTGATTTTCTATCTTTCCTCACTGTCACATTGTTTATTGATTTTCTATCTTTCCTCACTGTCACATTATTAATTGATTTTCTTTCCTTCCTCACTGTCACATTGTTTATTGATTTTCAAACTTTCCCTTACATGCACATTGCCTACACTTGATTTTCTTTCCTTCTTCTACGTCCTTACCCCTTGTTAACTGATCTTTCGTCTTCTACTGTCGATTGTGATTGATTTTCTATTTCGCCTCACTGTCACATTGTTTATTGATTTACTTCTTCCTTCCCTCACTGCTCACGCTTGTATCACAGTGTTTTCTTTCCTCTCCTCAACCGTCATTCATTGTTAAAATTTATTTTCTTTCCTTCCTCACTGTCACATTGTTTATTGATTTTCTATCTTTCCTCACTGTCACATTGTTAATTGATTTTCTTTTCCCTTTTCTCACTGTCACATTGTTTATTGATTTTTTTCCTTCCTCACTGTCACATTGTTAATTGATTTTCTTCTTCCCTCACTGTCACATTGTTTATTGATTTTTAACCTTCTCCTCACTTATTGTTTTAAATTTATTTCTCTTTTTTTTGAACATGTACATTGTTTATTGTTTGAACATGATACATTACTCTCACACATTATTGTTTGTGAACATATACATTACTCCCACATTATTGTTTGTAAACATGATACATTACTCCACACATTATTGTTTGGAACATTATACATTACTTCACACATTATTGTTTGTGAATATGACACATTACCCACATATTATTGTTTGTGAACATGTCAGCCAACACCAAGTTTAACTTAACTATTGTCAAGAGATCAATGTCTGAGATATATTTACATTTCTCCCCCTTCAATACACATAATTGTCAATGCTATTTTGGATTATTATCAAGTCCTAGAGATTATCAGTGATATGAGTTATCACAAGTTTGACATGCACTTTACTAGTTCCTGACTATCTTAAGATGTGAACAATTCATGTTATCACTTTTGACTTCAAAACATTTTCAGGTCGGTTAGTCAACACATTAGGTCAACACAAAGGGCCTATATTTGCTCTCAAGTGGAACAAACGAGGAAATTATATCTTAAGTGCTGGAGTTGATAAGGTAAGATGCTTTTATTTGTGTGTGAGAAGTGCTGGAGATGAAATGATTAACATTATCAAACTGTGATGATATCTAGTGGGAAATGATAACAGATCGGAAGGACTTTGGTCTGAATGTGGCCATAAATAGCGTGGACACTGTTTATAAGATAGGCTCAAGAAGATGTGTTTAAAAGTGTTTCCTTATTCTATTTTTAAAAAACAATCACTTCTTCGAATGCTCCATATTGACCACTTGTTAAACCACTCTTTGTGATCTGTATGTGATCTTGAGCCTAAGAGTGATTGCATGTCGTGCCAGTGATGCGTCTACAAGTAAGCCAGCACATCCAATTTCTGCAACGTTTTTATTTACTAGGTAGCTTCCTATGCCCCTACTTCACCCGCCTTTTACAACATGTCTTGTAGGTCGCAGTGTTGCTATTCTTTGCTACCCTTGTGAGTCCTGACAACACATGGACGAACAATCAATCAAGCATTTTGAAGGACATGTGCCGCACCACAGCGTTTATATAGGCTTCAGGTCTACTAATCTAACTACTCTACTAGCAGGAAAAGAAGAGGTATGTTGGAGCTACGGAGTTTGTGCTGTGTGCAATACTGTTGGCTGCGGACATGTCATTTATGTGGAGAGGAACTGAGCCATATGAGAAATTTGATGCAATTAAGTCCTTCCTTAACTGATTAGCTGTTGAATTGTAAAACGGTTTGTGACTGCATTAAATTTAATTCCCATTTGCAGGTGTATGTTCCCATTTGCAGGTGTATGTTCCCATTTGCTGGTGTATGTTCCCATTTGCAGGTGTATGTTCCCATTTACAGGTGTATGTACAAATTCAGCTGCAGTTTTCTTATTTATTAGCCTTTTTTTTTGAGTAATATACCATTTTGTAGGTAAATAAATTTTCTCTAAGATAGATCTAACACAATTGTTAGTTAATTTGAGTAAATAACGCCAGTGTGGTGCCGGGACCCGTAAGGAAGCAAAGAATAGTACCACTGCAACCTACAGGGCATGTATGAGGCAACTGATGTAGACCCTATGGAGGCTACCTAGAAAATAAAAGCAGCGCAGAAATCGGATGTGCTGGCCTACTTGTAGTCGCATAACTGGCACAGCATACAATCACTCTTAGGCTGAGATCACATACAAATCACACAGAGTGGTTGACAAGCGATCGATATCGAGCGTTCGAAGAAGAAGAGTAAATAGCGACTGTGATGCTCCCAGCGGCTTATTGGAGACAATCAGTTAACTTATGAACCTTGTTAGTAATATGATGTTATTATTTGTTGTGACATACTGTTTGTATTCTACAGACAACAATAATCTGGGATGCTAACACAGGAAGCTGTACACAACAGTTTGCATTTCATTCAGGTGTGTATGTAATCACTGTTTGTTATCATTTTCATGTGTAAGTCAGTTCTCCTCACTGTTGTCAGTCTTGTCAGCAGTCCACATAACTTTTCACTGGTTTTTTTTTTTTCAACCATCTTGTCATACCATCCTATCCTGTCTGTGTTTTGCAGATCCTGTTGTCCTTGTTTATGTCTGCAAAATTTTGCTTGTCAGCAGTAATTATTTTACTTTGTGATAAAATAAATGTCATTAATTGCTCCACACGTAGAAACACATACACTTCTTTGAACCCTCTATAATGACCACTTGTTAAACCACTCTTTGTGATGTGATCTGAGCAGACAAGCGATTGATTGTACGTTGTGCCAGTTATGCGCCTAAAAATAGACCAGCACATTAGTTTTCTGCAACACTTTTTATTTACTAGTGTAGCTTCCCTAGACCCCTACCTCAGTCGTCTCTTACTACATGCCTTGTAGTTTACAGTGTTACTATTCTTTGCTCCCCTTGCAAGTCCTGGCAACACACTGGCTGGAATGAGTTTAACTCCTTGTGTACTAGCTGCCACATATTTAAGGAGATCATGCAAATAAATATGCCGTTACAGTATGCATTGTTCTCTTCTCTTTGGTTCGTTCTTACGACCAATTTTAATCACTCTTGATATGTTGATCTTGCAAACTGTATTCGTTGACATTGGTTAGGTAGGCCCCTAAACACATAGATTTCTACACGTTTAGGACACATGCATCCGATTTCAGTCACACCTCCTTAGTCGCCTCTTACGACATGCGCGGCAGGTAACGGTGGTTCTATTCTTTGCACCCCAAACTTTGTGCCCGGTAACCACTCGAGCGACATTTTGTATAATACAAATGAAGAGAGTGTAAAATCATGGTTTCCAAAGCACCTACTAAGAGTTTTAAAAAAAACTCTCTGAAACTCGCTGAGAGTATAGCAAGGACGGTCTTGTCCTAGACTGTGCAGACAAAGACAAACAAGAAAGATCCCCAAAAACTCATGGAGAAAAGAAAAGGAAACAGATATTGAAATGATTGGGAAGACACGAAAGGGATAGCACAAGACAGAAGAGTCTATTCAGTCTATGTAGCCTGAGATCGTGTGAGAAGAGGAATGGGAAAGGATTTTATTCTGGGATCTCAACAAAAAAATATAATTTATCTATTAAAAATAAGTAAAGGAACCCTTTTTCATACCTTGGGGTATATTTGATAATGCACTGTCAGGCCTGTATTTTTCATTGCTTGTCAGTATCCAGGATGTGGTCAACATCACACCAGCCACCTTTACTTCCCGTCTTTCCTGGCACCCAATTGAGGTTGGCTTGGCCTGAGAGGCATTACGGTCTCTCTCATGATCGTTCTTTTTGACCATTTTGATCTTTTTTATTGTGATATATAAACAGCCTTTGCCAAGAACGTTTTTTAAGTCACATCATTGAGCGCCATTTGGAACCTGGTGCTTATCCTTTGACGACATGTTTGGTATCAGCCGGCATTTACTGGGTTCGCTCTCTATCAGACTTTGGCTGTCCCTAGCCTACCTGCAATGCAGCAGATTGCTATTTTCTTTTAGGGTGGTGACCCTTAGACAACCTGCCCTCCTGGGTTGTTGAGCGTCATCTGCCCAGGTTAACTTGTCTTATTTTGGACTACTTGTTTTGCCTACTGTCCTGTTTTGTATATGATTTGCTCCGCTAGCCTCTGATTGTCCCCAATCTAATTACAGGGCAGTAGTAGTTCCCTGCGAGTAGCCACACACACTGGATTCAAGCCTCTGCTGGGCTTTCCAGTTTTTCTGCACATATGGGTGGCTCGCTCATCCCTACGCTTGCCACACACCCCTCGTCGCTCCCCTGTCAGTGCTGCCCCACCGATGGTCCCACCCATGCATCACCCTCACACGCTCTCGCTTTGCTCCTCACACGCGCTCGCTTTGCTCCCGTGCCAGCTCACCGTGTCTATTAGTTCTCACCGTGCACACATTCACCATGCTCTAGACTGTTCGGACACTGAGCTCAACTCAGGCCACCACCTCAGGGCGTGGACCCACGTGCAACTCAACTTGGGCCCGGGTGTTACAGTCTGAAAAATATTCATTGCTCGCCATGGAATAGAACCCTAACCACATGCCTAAGTAGCTAATTCACTAACGACGCTACTGCAGCACTCAAACATATAAAATAAAATTGTTTAAAAAAAAAAGTCCTCCAATATATGCAGCAGATGATGGAACCAATGGCACAAGGTGTACTTCCAAATCCAGCATAACTTGCCCATGAAGCACACCTCTGCTCAAACAAACACACAAAAGACTACTTGCTATAACTCTCATGTTTTACAAGAAATTGTAGGAAATACAAGAAGTTGGACAGGAAGACTTCAGAACTTTCCACACTGAAGATGAAGCATGTCAACTCTAACAGACTTGGATACCCAGCTATGGTAATGAGACATGTACGCATTATGAAGTCAATGAATATGCTCTGCCATTTTTTGCTGGAGTTTTTGCTGAATTCATAGTCGCATCTCCCATCCTTGCATAGATATCTAGGCATGGGAAACTGACCAAGCTTGATAAAGTCCTTTTGATCAACACATCGCTATATATTGTTTTTGTACTTTGTAAAACTACAGTATTTTATTTGTACATGTTTTGCCATTGCTACTTAGTTTTACTGCAGTCTTCCCTTATATCGTTGAAACTGACCACAGGAAGAAATAATGTGAAAAGGAGTGAGCACCAGTGGTAGTGACCCGAATGAAGAGATCTCGACTGCCATGTTTTTGTAATTTATTTTTCTTAAAAATTAAATAGTTAATAAATGAATTTTCTTTTTTCTGTTGGGCATCAATATTGCCATTATGACCCACAATTTTATTTTTTCTCACCGACAGCACCAGCATTAGATGTTGATTGGCAGAGTAACAGCACGTTTGCCTCATGTTCTACAGACCAGTGTATTCATGTGTGTCGTCTCGGAGATCTGAGACCAGTCAAAACATTCCAGGGACATACAGTGAGTTTTCATTATGTTTACATTTGTTATCCTGCTACTATCACTGTTTCATTGTGCTGACATTTGTTTTGTCATCTGTAATAATTTCATTTTAGAGCAGTCATAGATTTATTGTCTGACTGTATATGTTATGTCTGCCGTAAAGGAAGTCTGAATTTGTTCACTTCTGTGGTATCCTTTCTTGATAAAGGTCTTTTGGTACTTTGTAAAACTACAATACTTTGTTTTTATGTGTTTCGTCATTGTCATCTGTAATTATAACTGTTTTATTATATTTACATTTTTTGTTTTTTTATGTGTTATATTGTAATTACACTTTTTTTTCATTTGTAACTATAACTATTTTTAATAGATTCTCCTGTCACCCAGATAAAGTTGGGTTCCCAGATTCTCTGAGTTTGTAGAATTAGGAGCTGTTATCCTAACTACTGTTTAAGTGCTCATCTATTGACCCTGTCTGCTAGCTAACAGAAACTGAACACCTTAGTAGGTGTCCTGAGTTCATTGACTTCTTCTTCGAATGCTCCATAATGACCACTTGTTAACCACTCTGTGATTTGTATATGATCTGAGCCTAAGAGCGATTGTACGTTGTGCCAGTTAGCGCCTCAAGTAGGCCAGTACATCCGATTTCTGCGATGCTTTTTATTTAGTAGGGTAGCTTCCCTAGGTCCTACATCAGTCGCCTCTTATGTCATGTCTTGTAGGTGCAGTGGTACTATTCTATGCTTCCTTGCGGCCCCAGCACCACACGGGCAAGTGCATAGGACAATTCTATTCATCTTATTTTTCATTTGCTTGAGTATAATCATCTTATTTTTCATTTGCTTGAGTATAATCATCTTATTTTTCATTAGCTTGAGTATAATCATCTTATTTTTCATTTGCTTGAGTATAATCATCTTATTTTTCATTTGCTTGAGTATAATCATCTTATTTTTCATTTGCTTGAGTATAATCATCTTATTTTTCATTTGCTTGAGTATAATCATCTTATTTTTCATTTGCTTGAGTATAATCATCTTATTTTTCATTTGCTTGAGTATAATCATCTTATTTTTCATTTGCTTGAGTATAATCATCTTATTTTTCTTTTTGCTTGAGTATAATCATCTTATTTTCATTTGCTGAGTATAATCATCTTATTTTTCATTTGCTGAGTTTTAATATCTTATTTTTCATTGTTGAGTATAATCATCTTATTTTCATTTGCTAAAAGTATAATCATCTTATTTTTCATTTGCTTGAGTATAATCATCTTATTTTTCTTTTGCTTGAGTATAATATCACTTTGGGAGTCTCTGTGGCATAGAGGTTAAGTGCTCGCCTCTTATTCCAAAGGTACTCGGTTTGCTCCCTTGTAGAGCCATCTAGATATTTTATCTCTGATCTCAGTGTAGTTGAGATTGACAAAACTTAGGTCCCATATTCAAGTTGAGCACGGGAAAGAACCCTTGGCAGTTCAAAATCAACAAGATCATACTGGAAAGCTGCTGCCCTGGCAACATTCATGTGTAAGGTTAAAATAAAATTCCTACTAAATATTTTCATCATCTTCTAAATATATATCGGAGATCAACCTCCACTGATACAGAGTTTGTGCACTGCCACTGATACAGAGTTTGTGCACTGCACTGATCTGAGTTGTGACCACTGATAGAGTTTGTGCACCGGCACTGATACAGAGTTTGTGCACTGCCACTGAGATCTTCCTCTGCAAGAAAGAGATCGGAGCACACATAGTTACTCACCGAAGTGCAATGATGATGGTCCTAATCAATCAATAATCACTTTGTAAACTACTCTTTGTGATTTTGATTCAGTTCTTGGAGAGCAAAAATGTGTTGCATTATGTTTGAAATAAAGCTGTGATATATGATCCATTCCAACTAGTCACAGCCCCATGTAGCATAAGACAGATTAGCTCAAGTGGGAATTTCTGGAGACTATTCTAAATTACAAGTATTTATTAACGTTGATATAAGGGTCGCCTAAACAGTGAGGAATACTGGTGCCAGCAAACGGTAATAGAAAAAAAGAGTATAAACTAATCTCTCTCACGCGATAACTGCTTAGACTGATGTACCAGATTTCCCCATAAATTCAAATTTTTTGTCTTATTCATGTGAAAATCTGATTCATGCAGCCTTAGCATGGGTATGTTTCGTCACATCTTTACGGCATTTGGAGCTCTGGTGCTTATTCTTCGCATGTGTCCAGTTTTAGCCCACGTTTACTGGGTTCGATCTCCGTCAGCCTTGGGCTGTCCCCAGCCGACCTGCAAGGCAGCAAGTTGCTATTTTCTTTTAGGGTAGCTACCCTTAAACAACCTTCCCTCCCGAGTTGTTGAGCGTCATCTGCCCAGGTTACCAGTCTTTTATTTTTGACTACTTGGTTTGCCTGCCGCCCAGTTTTGTGTACAGTTTGCTCCGCTAACCTTTGATTGTCCCCAATCGAACTACAAGGCAGTAGTAGTTCTCTGCAAGGGGAAATGTGGTTATTATTCTCTGGATGGAGACCCCCATCTTCGAGGCTCGCCACAGTTTTGTCCACCTCGTTTCTTTTGGGTGCCCCTTTGCCCATTTCTGCCTGTGCCCTCGTCCACTGACTGGGCTCACCCCTTTTCTCTTCGTCACTTGTGATCACATTGTTTTACTAGGCAACACCTTACCCATTTCTATCTCACTGTGCATAGTTTATCACCATTCGATGACGTTTGCACTAGGTTCAACTCTACTGGGCTTTCAGCTTTCTGCACATTTGGGTGGTCCTCACCTCGTTCCCAGCCTTCGTCGCTGCATCATCAGCACCGTGCCTGTCTGCCACACCTGTGTGTATGCCACTTTGGTGCTGCTCACCGTGTTTATCAGTTTGCCATGCTCATTTATTATGCCTTCTAGACTGTCCGGACACAAACTCAATTTGGGCCCCACCTCAGGGCTCTAGTTTCGCCTCATGTGTGCCACGTCTCTCTCTAGATGTACCCCTCATTCCTTCCTGTTTATGTGTTCTGCTTTTTCCATCGGCCAGGAGAGACGTGCATTAATAGTCACTCTGGGATTCTGCTCGTCTGTGTTGGGAGCGGATCTTATCCAACATAACTGCGTCTGCATCACTACTTATACCAGAGTAGCTTTCCCTTGATCCCTACCAGCGTAGCCAGACAGGAACCGTTGTATGTTTCCAGGGTCCCCACATGGAGGTGGGGTAGGATCTTGATTAGTGCCAGCTCACTAATCCTGGCGTAACGTTGTCCCTATGCACCTTTGACCCCATAACCTAATGTAAAGCTGTTTCACCCATGTGTTGCTGGGGTTTGCAAGGGAGCAAAGAATAGTAACACTGCGACCTACAAGGCATGTCATTAGAGGCGACTGAGGTAGGGGCCTAGAGAAGCTATCCTAGTAAATAAAAGGTGTTGCAGAAATTGGATTTGCTGGCCTACTTGTAGGTGCATAACTGGCACAATGTACAGTCATTCTTAGGCTCAGATCACATACAAATAACCGAGAGGGGTTTAACAAGTAGTCGATATAGAGCGTTTGAAGAATAAGAATCTAAAGCTGTTTATATTGTCTTTCACATTCAGTTATAAAGCACCATGTGTGTATTTCATTTGACTGTATTTGATATCCACAGAACGAAGTCAATGCTATCAAATGGGATCCCCAGGGTCAGTTGTTGGCATCGTGCTCAGATGACATGACACTAAAGGTGAGTTGTCATTGTAAATAAATGACATGATACAAAATGTAAGTTGACGTTGTACACAAGTGACATGACACTAAAAATAAGTTGACATTATATAACGCTGACAGGACATTAAATGCAAATGGTTATTGTACTTAGATGTCAGCATTATGTTCAGATGAAGTGTCACAAAGTGTCCATTAATATTATACTCAAATGTCATGATACTAAATATTAGTTGGTTTCGGACTCTGATGATTTGACACAATGAAAAGTTGGCCTTGTACTCGGTTGACATGGCCCTCAATGTAAACATTCATATTATGGCATCTAACACACACTGTAATTCATATCAGTGCTGAAACATGACTGGCATCAACTCCAACTATTTGTTTGTTGTTCTCTCATCAGTGTCTTCTTTTCTTTCATAACTCTAATCCTGTTTTGCCTCACAGCATCACAAAGTGAAGAGATTTCTAGAACTGGCTTTTGTGTACGCTTCATAAACAGTGTTTTTTCATCGCTTCTGTAATCTCTGAGGTTCATTTTTTGTGTGAACGGTCTTTTGCTTTTTTTTTTTTTTTTCAGACGAAGTTTCATCTCTGAAACTGATTTTTGCGTGAAAATCCATTTTTCCAATTTCTCACAATGGCAGCAGCGTGCACATTGTAAATTACTTTACACTGGCAGCCGTGTGCTCAATGTACTCGTAATTAGTATTCCTCGCCATACAGGCAGATTTTCTCCGACTTCAGAGGTACTCACGTTATCGTCCTGAGTAAGACCAGGGACTCGAACAAATGCCGGACAGTAGGTTCGAACCCGAGCTATGAGGCGTCTCACAGCTAGCAGGCCGAGCTACTATCAACTACTCTAGGCAGTCCCCCCTTTTGCTCTTTGAGACACACTGTCTGTTGGTAATCTGCTTATGTGGCCGAACCATTTAATCTGTTGCTACTTGAAGTTCAGTACTGATGTTGTACCCACTTTTTCCCTGATGTCTTCATTTCTAAACCGGTCTCTTTTTGACACTCCCAGCATTCTGTGTAGACACTTCATCTGTGTTCTTATTTATCATATAAAAAATGTTTGTTATTCTGTTGCATGCTGTGAGGCAAAACAGGATTAGCCAAAATAAGAAAAAAGATGATCATAAAAACATATAGCATGAAACATTTTGTTTTGTAGATCAGAAATCATTTCTTCATCAAAATAATGATTCATTTAAGTGAAACCAAGTTGTCAATATGAAATGTTAGTAGTTATACAAATGTTTCTTGGCCAGATTTGGAGCATGAAAAGTGACCAGTGGGTGCATGACCTTCAAGCCCACAGCAAGGAAATCTACACCATCAAGTGGAGTCCAACAGGTGTCGGCACCAATAATCCCAACCAGAACTTGATATTAGCCAGGTCAGTTAATATAAATCACTATTATGATTGTTACATCACCTTTAGAATAAATATAATTTTTGATTGTTACATCACCTTTAGAATAAATATAATTACTTTTGATTGTTACATCACCTTTAGAATAAATATAATTACTTTTGATTGCCATATTACCTTCAGAATAAATATAATTACTTTTGGTTGTCACATCACCTTTAGAATAAATATAATTACTTTTGATTACCGTGTACTTTAGCGTACATATAATTACTTTTAACTATCACCCTCAGAGTAATTATAATTACTTTTGATGATTACATCACCTTTAGAGTAAATATAATTACCTTGAATTATCACCAGCACCTTCAGAGTACATATAATTACTTTTGTTTGGCACTATCACCTTTAAAGTAAATATAATTACTTATATACTACAAAGACAATACTTCAAGCCAACAAAAGAGTTGAAGGTTAGATTATTTCTTGTGTGTGTAATTTATTTATAGTTTTGTTGTGTGGTTTCATTTAATAGTTTTTATTTCCAGCGCATCGTTTGATTCCACGGTCCGCTTATGGGAAGTTGAACAAGGTCGATGCTTGCATACGCTCACAAAACACACAGAGCCAGTCTACAGTGTGGCTTTCAGCCCTGATGGGAAATACATTGCCAGTGGGTCCTTTGACAAATGTGTACATATATGGAATGTTCAGGTGATTAATGGCAGTGTCTATAACTTAGTATGTGTGTGTGTGTATATGGAATGTCCAGGTGATTAATGGCTGTGTCTATAACTTAGTGTGTGTGTGCGCATGCAAGTGTGTGTGCGCGCATGCAAGTGCGCGTGTGCGTATATGGAATGTCCAGGTGATTAATGGCTGTGTCTATAACTTAGTGTGTGTGTGCATGCAAGTATATATATATATGCTGATTACTGCAGAGCCATGATGTTTAAAACAGGAAGTACCAAACCCAATATTAAACCACACAAGAATGTACAATTGGCTTGGTTGCTGGAATTTCTAATTTTTTTTTTTATAAGACCTTTAGAAATTATTATACCTCTGAAGTTGAAGAAGGCACTCCTGTATGGAAGAGGTGTAGTAGGGGTCCATATTGTAGTGATGATTGTGGTATTTAATGATGGTATACTTGGATGATAATATAGACAAACACTGTCTTTCAGACTTCATATATATTTATTTTTGTGATGTTCATCATGAGTAGACACACGTTCGTCCATCTGTCTCTATGTTTACTAATTTACTCTCACCGTCACTCCTAACTACACAAAAAACGTCATTGTCTAGTAGTTATGTGTTGCACTTCTACTTAGAGAGTGCAACACATAGTCTCAACTATATAACATCTAATTATACTACACTAACTATCTGGCTAACTGTCTGTTCCTCCGCTGCCATCTGGGGGACTATGACACCCCCTGGAGACCTCGCTCGCCACGACGTGAAATCCCAAAACAACGCACAGGTAGTGTCCAATAGGGTTATTAGAGTTGTCCGAGCTGAAAGGGAACAAGTCACCTCACATGTTAACGTGGCTCAACAACAACTAACTACAACAGCCAACCATGGTGAAAAGAAAAGAAAATCCTGCGGGTCTCAGGAAGACCCAGTTGAGCGAGCTAAATGGGAACTAGTCACCACCGTCGTTGACGTGACTCGTCAACTGGTCATAGGTGACCATGGTTAACAACAACAGTAAACCCTCTGTGCTCTTGTGCTAAAACAATAGTAATTAAGAAATCAAGCAGCAACATTTCATTAATTAATTGGAAGATGTCGCCATATGTCTCCGCAGACCCAACAGCATAACACTTGGCCAATGTGAGGTGGCTGCACTGGGACATCCTATCCGCACATGATGTAGGATGGGTTTGATGACAGCTTGCATCTGTCATGTCACTATGTCACTCTTGCCTGTCAGAGTCTTGTCATACTTATTCTAAGATAATCATTAACACGTGCATCACATCATCCCAATAGTATCTCCAACAGTCCAATAGTCTTGTAGAATAGGAGATTATGTCCCACTGGATTAGTACATACTATCCCTAGGTAATACTGGTAAGCCTTTGAGTAAACAACGTTCCTCTGGAAATGTAGTATCCTAATCGGGGATAGCAGATGCTGATCACACAGATGCAATGAAGGGCAAACGAAAGACTGGCACGAAGTTCCCAAATTGAGTGAAGAATAGTCTACTTGAAATGGAGTGAAGGGCAAACAAAACACAGCAGGTTTGTCCCTAGGTTGATTGAAGAAATGTTCAATTGAAGAGATAGCTCCTGACCAGGGGAATTACGCACTGGTCGCCCAAAAGGAATGAAGGGCAAAAAGGACATACATAATGTCCCTAAGTTGACTGAAGAAATGTTCAATTGAAGAGATAGCTCCTGACCAGGGGAATTACGCACTGGTCGCCCAAAAGGAATGAAGGGCAAAAAGGACATACATAATGTCCCTAAGTTGACTGAAGAAATGTTCAATTGAAGAGATAGCTCCTGACCAGGGGAATTACGCACTGGTCGCCCAATATGATTGAAGGGCAAAAAGGACATACATAATGTCCCCAAGTTGCTTGAAGAAATGATGACATGCAGGTAAAACAGCCATGTATATAGATAAAAAAATACTCACACGGGCAACCAGCCAGACATTCTGGTCCACGAATGTAAATTCATAGTAAAGTAGGCGAACCTAGTTAATTTTCTTCCGACACCATTGTAATAGGGGTCCATATTGTAGTGATGATTGTGGTATTTAATGATGGTATACTTGGATGATAATATAGACAAACACTGTCTTTCAGACTTCATATATATTTATTTTTGTGATGTTCATCATGAGTAGACACATGTTCGTCCATCTGTCTCTATGTTTACTAATTTACTCTCACCGTCACTCCCTAACTACACAAAAACGTCATTGTCTTGTAGTTATGTGTTGCACTTCTACTTAGAGAGTGCAACACATAGTCTCAACTATATAATATCTAATTATACTACACTAACTATCTGGCTAACTGTCTGTTCCTCCGCTGCCATCTGGGATGGGGGACTATGACAGAGGAACACTGATAATAAGGAAAGCAGCCTTCACGCAAAAATCAGTCATAAACACCCTTACTACGCCTGAATTCATATGCAAGAAGAAGAAGAAACAGTTTTTAAGCCCTATAGACCATAGATTCTCAAACTTTTTCGGTCCACCGCCCATTTTCACGACATAAACTTTGTAATGCCCCTTCCCTATTATAACATTTTGTCAGCCCTCCATATATATATACACATGCCCTATTTTTACTTTGACATAGAAAATTGATATGTATTTATGTCATACATGGTCAATTTTCAAATGATTATATACATGAAATAGAAAATTAATGAAAAAATGGATCTTGTAAGATGGGTATAAGATGAATTAAAATGCAGAATTACAATTTTTAATGATTATTCAAAAGAAAAATCAAGAAAAAAACTCCCCCAATCCCTTCTGAACCCACCATCGCCCCCTGGAAGGCTTCAGCGCCCACAGGGGAGTACCATCCACTTTGGGAAATGCTGCTATAGACAATCAATAGCAGAAGTTCTGTCACTGTAGTCATTGTTTCAGACAATTTACAGCAAATGAACAAATCACCATCAAGTGCCAGCTAGTGTAGACTTAGGATTTTTGCTGGAGCAACAGAGTTCATGCTATGTGTAATACTCATGGAAGGTGGTGACATTTCTGTGAGAAGAGTGATCTAAGCCATATGGGGAAACCCTGTGCAGTCAAGTCAGCCCTTTCTCTTTAGATCTTTTATATTTGTATTGTATTTGTGTGAGGCATCCTGACTGTTGTGATAATCTGATTGGCTAGTTCTCTAGATCTTTATCAGATGGACTTTCATAACTCGAATATGATATTCTTCTTTGTGTTCGTTCTTTACGACCAATTTTAATCACTCTTTGTGATATGTTTGATCTTTGCCAAGAACGTGTATATGTTGCACATTGGTTTGGTAGACCCCTAAACGCACAGACTTCTACACATTTAGGACACATGCATCCGATTTCAGCCAAAACTCCTTAGTCGCCTCTTTCGACATGCATGGCAGGTAACAGTGGCTCTATTCTTTACACCCCAAATTTGGGCTCCGGTAACCACTCGGGCGATATATATGATATACTGATGCAAACTTACCGGCCTAGTGTAACACTACTGGAAATAAAACTATGCAGATCTATGTGTGAACTACACAAGACAATAAAGTTTAGGCATTGCAGATATAGACAATCTTTCAAATGAATTAAAGGAAGAAAGTTGATTATGTACAATAAATAAAGCTGCTTCAATGAGACTGCAGGAGTTTAACATCAAGTGTAGTAGATCACAGACAGTAGGTGTGAATCAACTGAAATAATGAATAACAAAGAATCTATCCAATGAGCCCTTATGGGGTTTTGGGTTCGAAGAATAAAATTACTGTCTCCTCAATGCATGTCATAAAAGGCAACTAAGAGGGGAAGAAGAGCATGAGGCTGGCGACCACACACTGTTTTTTTTTTTTTAAATCAAATAGCTACAGAGACAGAGGATCTTGAACTGCTCATTAAGATCCAGATTCCACAGTGGTAGCGGATTATGCAACTATCAATGATGGAGGAAAACCTATGAGAGAACCCAGCACCTGCAGCCTGTCTCTTGGCAAAAAATAGAATCTTAGGGGGCACATAGAGAACTTTTGAGGCAAAGCTCAAAGACGTTCATAGGAATAGGTTTGAGGTAGTAAGAAAGGCACATGATTGAATCAAGTGTAAATATTTTTGTCTCTGCCTTATGTGGCATTGGGTGCGCAGACTGATGATGATAACCAACGAGCCTGGTGAACATTAGTATGTCTACACATTACCCTCTGGGTATGTCTGCACATTACTCTCATGGGGGTCTCTGTGGCTGAGTGATTAAGCCCTTTGTCTTGCGAGTCGAAGGTTGTGGATTTGAATCCGAACCGTGCCGTTCTGTTCACGAGTGCAGTTTTTCCAGAGACCCCTAGGATTGTTGCCGGGGCTACGAGGTTCGTGCTTTGTGCAATACTCTTGGCAGGTGGCATGCCTTTTCTGCGAAGAGGGGTCGAGCCATATGGGGTAAAACCTGGTGCAATGAAGTCAATCCTTCGGCTTTAAAACCCCTTTATTACCGTCTGATGAAGAAGACTAGACACTTATGAGTCTGCCTTTGAATTCAAGAAAGTCTATTTTGTTCAACTAATGAACCTAATATTATGTTGACTAATGAAAATAACAGTATGTCAACTAATGAACCTAACATGGTTTTTTGGTATCCTAACTAAAATATAATTTTCTTTCAGACTGGTTTGCTAGTCCATAGTTACAGAGGCACAGGTGGCATATTTGAAGTTTGCTGGAACCACAGAGGAGACAAAGTGGGAGCCAGTGCCTCAGATGGTTCTGTAAGTTTTACTGATCAAATATTTGTTTTCATTTCTGTATATGAGATTAGACTGGGTTTTTTCCTTGTAACATCTTCTTGAAGTAAATTTAAGTCAACTCAATTGTTAGGTCTGTCCAGTGAACTACTTCTTCTTGTGTTTGCCTGCTATGAATGTATGTATAGTCAGGGTGCCTTGTGTGGTGCTTCTGACTGATTTTTGTGTGAAGCCTGCTCTCCTTCCTTTCATTTGCTTGAAATATTGTCTATATATTCAATGTTGTCTTGTGTATAAACTTCACTGTCTTTTGTAGCTCATACCAAGGTCTGTGTAGTTTTGTGTCAAGTCCTGCTTTCCTTATTATTAGTGTTCCCTACCATACAGGTATGCCTTCTCTGATTTCAGTGTACTGAGATGGTATGTGCTGAGGGTCACAAATGAGGAGCGTTTGTAGAGAATAAGGGTCGGCTAAGTGGTTAAGCCCTTGGCCTTGTGAGTCGAAGGTCGTGGGTTCGAATCCGGACCGCGCCGTTCTGTTTAAGAGTGCAGTTTTTCAGAGACCCCTAGAATTGTTGCTGGAGCTACGGAGTTTGTACTTTGTGCAATACTCTCGGAAGGTGGTGTGCCATTTCTGTGGAGAGGGACCAAGCCATATGGGGTAAAATCCGGCGTGCGGCAAGTCAATCCTTCGGCTTTAAAACCCTTCTAGTGAACCCTTCAAGTCAGATTCTAGTGAACCAAGAGGTGAAGAAAAGATGCTGGCACTGGAGGACACATCTTGAGAAAACCCAAGGGGAATATAACAAGAAGGGCCCATTTCTGAAACCCACAGTGAAGGCGGAAGAGATTTGGAGGCAGTGATTAATCGTATACAGTAGAGCTGGAAGTAGCTACAGGAGATAGCTAAAGATAAAAAGACTTAGCATTGAGTTGTTTAAGGCTCATGCCCACTCTGGATTAAAAAGGCATAAGAGAAAATAAGAAACAGGAACAAGCAGAAAGACAGCATTGTAATTAATTAGTTTTCTTATTCGCCTGTGTGGTGCTGGGCCCGCAAGGAAGCAAAGAATAGTACCACTGTGACCTACAAGGCATGTTGTAAGAGGCAACTGAGGTAGGGACCTAGGGAAGCTACCCTAGTAAATAAAAAGCATAGCTGAAATTGGATGTGCTGACATTGATGCTGCCCTTTCTAGGCTCATATAACTGGCACAACATACGATCGCTCTTAGGCTTGGATAACATACAAATCACAAAGAATGGTTTTCAAGTGGTCGATATGGAGCGTTCTTCTTCTTCTTCAGCGATCTCTGGTCATGCGCTTAATTTACTGTGGACCACAAACTGGACAGTCAGCTTCAGGTCTGTCAGGTTTTCCCAAAGCTTAGTTTTCAGGTCGACTGGGTGTGGGCACATGTTGCTTCTCAGCTCACACAGGAGAGGACAGTCTTGCAGGATATGCTCTAGTGTCTGTTACACCTGCTGACACTGGCAGAGAGCTGTTTGACTTATTCCTAGTCTATATAAGTGTTTGTTGAGTCTGCAGTGTCCTGTGCGTAGTCGAAATATAATGACCTGGTCTGTTCTGCTTAGGTCTTTGAGGAGTCTTTTCCATAATCATATCCAGTGTTTGTCTTCAGTCTACTGCAGATTTTCTCTGTATGAGGTTTTTAACCTCTTGAAAAGACAAGGGTTGGTAAATTTGCTCTTTGGCACTGCCCTCCTTAGCTAAGACATCGGCACTCTCATTGCCTGCAATGCCACAGTGAGATGGAATCCACTGCAGTGAATTTCTGCCTTTTCTGAAAGCTGAGCAAGTTATGGAGCGTTCGAAGAAGAAGATTACGTTAGTGTTACATTTTGCTGGTTGTCTTGTTCAATGACTTTCTTCTTGTTTATTTCAGGTTGTTGTTCTTGATTTGAGAAAGTAACAGGAACTTTACTTCACAAGAAGATACAATTTGACTCCAACCTACCTCCAAGCTAAGAGGACTGATCCCTTCTCCATGTATGTGCCCTATGACTGCCTCATTGAAGTCTGGAAAGTTGCTGCTCTACAGTAGATGCCAAGGGATATGTTCACAACAAGAAACACACACAGGACATCCAGCACTATTGCTGCAACACATACACTGTAATTTTCGCGGACCTACCCTATACAGCTGTGGCCAATGGATATTCTCTCAGCTGCGGGCATACCTTCATTTGTTACAGGACCTACCCCCACAGCTGCTACCTCCAATGGATATTCTCACAGCTGTGGGCATACCTTCATTTGTTGCAAGACCTTCCCCAACAGCTGCTGCCAATGGATATTCTCACAGCTGGGGGCATACCTTCATTTGTTACAGGATCTACCCCCACAGCTGCTGACAATGGATATTCTCACAGCTGCAAGATAGACCTTCATTTGTCACAGGACCTACAGCTGCTACCAATGGATATTCTTACAGCTGTGGGCATACCTTCATTTGTTGCAAGACCTTCCCCAATAGCTGCTACCAATGGATATTCTCACAGCTGAGGGCATACCTTTATTTGTTACAGGATCTACCCCCACAGCTGCTGACAATGGATACTCTCACAGCTGCAAGATAGACCTTCATTTGTCACAGGACCTACCAGCTGCTGCCAGTGGATATTCTTACAGCTGTGGGCATACCTTCATTTGTTGCAGAACCTACCCCACAGCTGCTGCCAATGGATATCTCACACATTTGTCGCAGGACCTACACCCTACAGCTGCTGCCAATGGATATTCTCAAATCTGTGGCCATACCTACATTTGTCGTAGGACCTTACCCCCACAGCTTCTGCCAATGGATATTTTCACAGCTGCGGATATACTTTCAGTTACCGCAGGACCTATCCCCACAGCTGCTGCCAATGGATATTCTTACAGCTGCGGGCATACCTTCATTTGTTGCAGGACCTACTCCCACAGCTGCTGCCAATGGATATTCTCACAGCTGCGGACATACCTTCATTTGTTGCAGGACATATCCCCACAGCTGCTGCCAATGGGTATTCTCATAGCTGCGGTCATATGCCCTACACAAGACAGTGACATATATCAGTTTTGAAGACACTTGTTCCATTGTTCTCAGTTGGTATAATTGATTAAACATGCCACGTTCAGTACAGTGGAATTACATCCAAATAAAGACATAATAACAATATTGATATTTTATTGAAGTGAGCAAACAATAAAATTGTTTGGACAAAGAGATAAGAGAAGCAGTGAGAGATTAAACATCATCACACAGAAGTAATTCAGCAACAAAACAGATAAATAAAGGTTTTGTTGTATCCCATAATGAGTTGCTATCCAACACGGTAATGTTAATAGAAATAAGAGTAATTTACTTTTACAGGGAACACATTATTTTATGTTAATAGAAGTCTGTTTACTTTCAGAAGTAAGACTTCATATTATGTTAATAGAAGTCTGTTTACTTTCAGAAGTAAGACTTTATATTATGTTAATAGAAGTCAGTTTACTTTCAGAAGTAAGACTTCATATTATGTTAATAGAAGTCTGTTTACTTTCAGAAGTAAGACTTTATATTATGTTAATAGAAGTCAGTTTACAAATAAAGACTTATATTATGTTATTGAAGTCAGTTTATAAAAGTAAGACTTTTATATTATGTTAATAGAAGCAGTTTATCTTCAGAAGTAAGACTTCAATTATGTTAATAAAGTCTGTTTATTTCAAAGTAAGACTTTATATTATGTTAATAGAAGTAGATTTACTTTCAGGAAGACTTATATTATGTTAATAGAAGTCAGTTTACTTTCAGAAGTAAGACTTCATATTATGTTAATAGAAGTCTGTTTACTTTCAGAAGTAAGACTTTATATTATGTTAATAGAAGTCAGTTTACTTTCAGAAGTAAGACTTCATATTATGTTAATAGAAGTCTGTTTACTTTCAGAAGTAAGACTTTATATTATGTTAATAGAAGTCAGTTTACTTTCAGAAGTAAGACTTCATATTATGTTAATAGAAGTCAAGAGTAATTTACTTTCAGAAGTAAGACTTTATATTATGTTAATATGAGTCATAGTAATTTACTTTTAGAAGTAACAATATTATGTTAATAGATGCAATAGTAGTTTACTTTCAGAAGTAACACATTATACTTGAGGTAAAATCAAAACATGAAGTACCGTAGTTTTAATCAAATACAAACAACAACAGACCAAATAAACGTTTTTACCAAAATGTCTTCATCAAGCACAATATTATACAAGATAAAATATTAGGACACAGTGTTATACTCTGAATTCTTTTCAACGTAGACACTGTCTGATATAAAAATGTGACTCAAATAGAACAGAAGTTTTATTTAAATTCTTTTCACATCAGTTTTAAAATGTCTGTTTGCTGCCATAATAATACAGTTTTAGCCATTTTGGTAGAAATATTTGATTGCGTTATTTAAAATTTTTTAAATATTCTCAGTATCTTATTGACGGGTATATACTGTGTTGAAATTTTTATCTGAAATAATTGGTGGTTAAATTTGTTACCTTTTAAATATTATCTGGTGGTTTATAGTTTCTGAATTCAGCTGCACAGAGCTTTTTAACACAATGTTTGTCACTTTTCTTTGTACAGCTCACATCATAACATGGTACTTTCTATTCATAATGACAAAATAGTCTACCAACAAAAATATAGTTCAATGGATTCACAAAATCATCTTCAATGCCCCCTTTCAATCACTCGTTAAACCACTCTTTGGGATTTTTATGTGATCTGAGCCTAAGAGCTATTGTATGTTGTGCCAGTTATGCGCCTACAAGTAGGCCAGCACATTCGATTTCTGCAATGCTTTTTATTTACTAGGGTAGCTTCCTAGGTCCCTACCTCAGTCACCTCTTATGACATGCCTTGTACGTTGCAGTGTTACTATTCTTTGCAGACCCCGGTAACACATGGGTGCACAAAATAAAATCAAGCAATAGTTCTTCATCTTCTTGCGTTTGCTTGCTATGAATTCATGCGCAGTCAGGACGTCATGCACTTCTGACTGATTTTTGCATGAAGGCCTGCTTTCTTTATTATCAGTTTCTCCCACCATACTGATATCCAACTTCAGAGGCAAAGCACTAGTTGTGCACACTGAGTTCCAGTAATGTACACAGCCTCACGAAACAGTCAATTACATCTTGTAATATCAAAGAATTGAATGGATGTCTGGAAACTGTTTCATTCATAAATGTCATACAACTGGAACAAAACTTCTCTGTTGTTTACTATGTCAACATGCAAGAAAAGCAACAACTTGTAAAACATGCAGATTCCACTACTTGACATTAGGTTAAATGGTTAACTCTAGAAGTACAAGTGTCTGTTTTTCTTTGGAAGGATATCAGAAGGCTATTTGTTTAATGTGTGTTTCTTTCAAACATTTCAGTCTGTTAGTGGGTACAACATGCCATTTAAGTTACTCACCTCTCGTTCTAAATGTGCTAGTTTGTTCCCCTGCATGAAACGATCAGGATATTTTTATCCAGAGATCCCTGATCGCAATGAGTTCCTAGTCTTGTCGAAGGTAGATGAAAGAACCTATGATAGTTGAAAAAAAATCATAGTGGGGGGTCTCTGGCGTAGAGGTTAGGTGATCACCTCTCATTCCAAAGGTGCTCAGTTCGCTTCCTCGGAGAGGCATCAGGCTACTTTTCCAGAGACCCTTAATCCCAATATAAGTGAGGTTGAGTTCTTCTTTCTGTCGGAGACGGATGATAAAACATAGGTCCAGTGTTCAAGTTGAGCAGATAACAGAACTAGTGGCCGTTTAAAATCGAATAATAGTATGTTGTTTTTGGTTTTTTACCAGATCCAGAAGCACTTGAGCTTTCAGCTCTTCGCTCGGTGCCATGGACATCGTAACCTTCGGTTCGGTGACAAGAGCACCGTGAATCTGGGAACCTGTGGCTTTTCTGCCAGCCCACGGAATTGAACCCGCACTCACAGGGGCTAGTCACCCGCAGTCCAAGCGAACGAACACGCTGGTCAGGCGGGCAAGAGTATGCTGTAAAGTCGCTCTCTCTCTCTCTTTGCCTTTTTTTACCCGGGTTGGGGCATAGGCCCTCAACCAACTCATGCCAAGTCTTCCTATCTCTAGCTATCTCCTGCAGCTCCCAGCTCTTCTTTATATTGTTGATCTCCGCCTCCAAATCTCGTCTCCATGTATTTCTCGGCCTCTCCTTCTTTCGCTGTCCCTGCGGGTTCCAGGCAAGGACCCTTCTTGTTATATTCCCTCCGGTTTCTGCAGTGTGTCCTATCCAGCGCCAGCGTCTTTTTTAACCTGTTCGTTCACTGGAATCTGTCTTGTTCTCTCCATAAGTTCCTATTTGTGACCCTATCATACCATCTTATTCCCTCTATTTTCGCAGACACCAGTTGATGAATGTTTGCAATTTATGCGCTATTGTTTTAGTTGTTCTCCATGTTTCTGACCCATACAGTAGAACTGCTTTAACATTAGAGTTAAATATCCGAATTTTTGTTCTAGATTTGATTTCTTTGGACTTCCAAATGTTTCCCAGTGCAATGAAAGCTCCTCTTGCCTTCTGTATTCTTATTTTAACATCTCTATCTGTTCCACCCTCTTTGTCTACGTTGCTGCCCAAATATGTGTATGATTCTACCTCTTGAAGTGGGATTTCACCCAGGGAGATTGAGTTGTCGTTTGCTTGGTTAATTCTCAATATCTTTGTCTTTCCTTATGAATGTTCAGCCCTAGTTGCTGGGACCTTTGATTCAATGTGTTAAGCTTATCCTGCATCTGATTTCGTGTATGTGACAGAAGGGCTATATCATCAGCGAAGTCCAGATCATCTAGTTGCTCTGTCAGAGTCCATTGGATTCCATTTCTGGTGTTAGTTACTGTGGTCTTCATAATCCAGTCTATTGTCAGTAAGAACAACAAAGGTGATAGAAGACATCCCTGACGCACTCCTGTTTCTATTCCCAAAGTATCTGTTAGTTTACCTTCATGAAGAACTCTACATTTCATATCTGTATATGTTGCTTTTATTAGGTTAATAATTTTCTGTGGGATTCCATAATGCCTCATTAATTTCCAAAGGGTTTCCCTTATCTGGTCAGCACAGGATCTATTTGGTCGGAAGCCTGCCTGTTCATCTCTTAGCTTTATATCGATGGCATCTCTCAGTCTCTCCAGGATGACTCTGCTTAGTATTTTCCCAGGTACTGACAACAGCATTATTCCCTATAGTTTTCACACTTCTGAAGGTCCCCTTTCTTTGGTAGCTTCACCAGGTATCCTTCTCTCCAGTTTGCTGGTATTTCTTCGTCTCCCAGATTCTGCTAAATAATTTATACAGTATTTCTGTGGATGTGTTTATGTTGGCTTTAACCGCCTCTGCTGGAATACCATCTGGACCGCCGCTTTTCCATCTTTTAAAAGTTTAATGGCTTTACTAATCTCCTCCTTGGATGGTTTCTCACAGTTGATGTTGTAAAGTCGCTAACCGGCCAAAATTCATTAAAAGATTCAAAATAAAATCCCTACAAAATTAATACTAACTTCAAGATTACATTGGGTACTCTAACTGGCGCTACGGAGTTTGTGTACTGCCAGTGAGATCTTCCTTTGTAGGAAAGAAATCTGAGCACTCATGATTATTAACCAAAATGCAATGATCATGGTATCAATCAATGAATCTACATCCACTCTGTTGATGGTCTCCCAAGGAAGGAATAATCCACTAGAGATGCTCTACATAGTGCTAGCTCTTCTAATAGCTGCACTTTTCATGTTATTTTTAATACACATTTTGTGAAAACAATGTTGAAGGTGCACAATTTTATCTCAAGAAAATCTGTCAAACTTAAATAAGCGTTACTAAACAGATCATGTAACCTGAATGGCCCAATGTTACTAAACAGATCATGTAGCCTGAATGGCCCAGCGTTACTAAAAGATCATGTAGCCTCAATGGCCTAGTGTTACTAAACAGATCCTGTAGCCTGAATGGCCCAGTGTTACTAAAAAATCCTGTATCCAGAATGTTGTACGGTTGTGAAAGTTGGAAATCAACAAAGAAAATTGATAAGAAACTGGACAGCTTTGAGAATAAATGTCTACGAAAATTATTAAAAGTCAAATGGAGTGATTTCATTTCTAACAACACAGTGAGAGATAGAACACACCAACAACCCATATCAAATATTATAAGGAAACGTCGGTGGAAATATTTAGGTCATGTGCTTAGATCAGACGAAAAGAGACTAAATCGACAAGTCCTTATGTGGTCACCAGTTGGGAAAAGAAAACGTGGAAGACCAAAGACCACTCTTCGAAGAACCATCCAACAAGAAAGTAAACTATTGGGATGTAAAACCATACAAGATCTGCAACTGCTAGCAAAGAACCGTATCACATGGAGATCTAAAACCTCTGCCCTATGTGCCGCCTTTGGTACGAAAGGAACAAACTAAACTAACTATCCAGAATGGCCCAGCGTTACTAAAAGATCATGTAACCTGAATGGCCCAATGTTACTAAACAGATCATGTAGCCTGAATGGCCCAGTGTTACTAAACAGATTATGTAACCTGAATGGCCCAGTGTTACTAAACAGATCATGTAGCCTGAATGGCCCAGTGTTACTAAAAAATCCTGAATGGTCCAGTGTTACTAAACAGATCCTGTAGCCTGAATGGCCCAGTGTTACTAAACAGATCATGTAGCCTGAATGGCCCAGTGTTACTAAACAGATTATGTAACCTGAATGGCCCAATGTTACTAAACAGATCATGTAGCCTGAATGACCCAATGTTACTAAACAGATCATGTAGCCTGAATGGCCCAGTGTTACTAAAAAAAATCCTGTATCCTGAATGGTCCAGTGTTACTAAACAGATCCTGTAGCCTGAATGGCCCAGTGTTACTAAACAGATCATGTAGCCTGAATGGCCCAGTGTTACTAAACAGATCATGTAGCCTGAATGGCCCAGTGTTACTAAACAGATCCTGTAGCATGAATGGCCCATTGTTACTAACGAGATTATGTAACCTGAATGGCCCAATGTTACTAAACAGATCCTGTAGCCTGAATGGCCCAGTGTTACTAAACAGATTATGTAATCTGAATGGCCCAATGTTACTAAACAGATCATGTAGCCTGAATGGCCAAGCGTTACTAAACAATCCTATATCCTGAATGGCCCAGTGTTACTAAACAGATCATGTAGCCTGAATGGCCCAGTGTTACTAAACAGATTATGTAACCTGAATGGCCCAATGTTACTAAACAGATCCTGTAGCATGATTGGCCCAGTGTTACTAAAGAGATTATGTAACCTGAATGGCCCAATGTTACTAAACAGATCATGTAGCCTGAATGGGCCAATGTTACTAAACAGATCATGTAATCTGAGTGACCCAGTGCTACTAAACAGATTATGTAGCCTTATGGCTCAGTGTTACAAAACAGATTTGTTATCCTAAGTTACTCAGTGTTACCGCCCGAGTGGTTACCTGGGCCCAAATTTGGGATGTACAGAATAGAACCACTGTTACCTGCCATGCATGTCGTAAGAGGCGACTAAGGAGGTTTGGCTGAAATCGGATGCACATGTCCTAAGCGTGTAGAAGTTTATGCCTTTAGGGGCCTACCAAACCAATGTGCAACGTATACATACACGTTCTTGGAAAAGATCAAACATATCACAAAGAGTGATTAAAATTGGTCATAAAGAACGAACGCAAAGAAGAAGAAGAAGACTCAGTGTTACAAAAGTATATTGTAATGTTAGGTAAGGTAACTTTGTTAATGTTTAACCTTATACTAATGTTGTGAGAGGGGGGGGGTCCAACGGAGGCGATGTACTTGTAATATAAACAATATTGACACATAGTATTGTATTTGTGATTGTACCTGGTTTTTGTTTTTATGTGTTAGAAGTATGTCTGTGTGTTTTACATACACATGGGTGAAATGTACAGTTATACGTAGTGCTCTTATTTTTAGTCCTTAACCATACTTAATTGTTATTTTGTCTCTGAGCTTAGTGTCTGTTTTTCTTGTCAGTTGTTAAGTTGCAATGTGTTTTATCTTTTCTGTCCTCACTTTGTTCTAGTTTATGTGGTGGTTGTTGTTCTCTTTATGTAACTGATGTGTTACAATTAACTCTTTCCACGCTTTAAGCCGCACACTGCGCCACGGCGGAAGTCCGTTGCACGCTATTAGCTGCACACTCACCCGAGTGGTTAACGGGGCCCAAATTTGCTGTGTAACGAATAAAACCACTGTTGAGTGTTACCTGCCACGCATGTCGTAAGAGGCGACTAAGGAGGTTTGGCTGAAATCGGATGCATGTGTCCTAAACGTGTAGAAGTCTATGCGTTTAGGGGCCTACAAACCAATGTGCAACGTATACACGTTCTTGGCAAAGATCAAACATGACACAAAGAGTGATTAAAATTGGTCGTAAAGAACAAACACGAAGAAGAAGAGTCGCTGGCAATCTAGCGGCTGTCTTATGCAGTAATGCCTGGACATACTGCTGTATTTTGTCGACACTGTTTCCTTTGATGTGAATTGCAAATTCATGTGGCAGACGGTGGTGTTGTCACTGTGGCGGCTGCCTTATACATTTAATGTGTGTGCTAGCTACTGGTTTATGTCAGGACTTCTGTTTGCTTCATGAGTTCACATGAGACACTGATGAGCATTTTAAGTAGTATTCTCTCACACAGGAATGAAGCAATTATGGGGCATCCTATTGCTGTGAGTATTCTCTCACACAGGAATGGAGCAATTATGGGGCATCCTATTGCTGTGAGACAGACTACTATTACGTATTAGCTAGTGGTTTCTGTTGTAACTTTGTGAAGATTTTTAATGCATTGAGAAGTGGGAGATTCTGTACTAAAATGATACTATCTTTTCAGTTGAAAAAACTTTGAGGAGATTCTTCCCATTGTTGTATCTTGTTTTATTCTTGTAATTGTTTTCTTCCCATTGTTGTATCTTGTTTTATTTGTGTAATTGTTTTCTTCCCATTGTTGTATCTTGTTTTATTCTTGTAATTGTTTTCTTCCCATTGTTGTATCTTGTTTTATTCTTGTAATTGTTTTCTTCCCATTGTTGTATCTTGTTTTATTCTTGTAATTGTTTTCTTCCCATTGTTGTATCTTGTTTTATTCTTGTAATTGTTTTCTTCCCATTGTTGTATCTTGTTTTATTCTTGTAATTGTTTTCTTCCCATTGTTAAATCTTGTTTTATTCTTGTAATTGTTTTCTTCCCATTGTTGTATCTTGTTTTATTCTTGTAATTGTTTTCTTCCCATTGTTAAATCTTGTTTTATTCTTGTAATTGTTTTCTTCCCATTATTGTATCTTGTTTTATTCTTGTAATTGTTTTCTTCCCATTATTGTATCTTGTTTTATTCTTGTAATTGTTTTCTTCCCATTGTTGTATCTTGTTTTATTCTTGTAATTGTTTTCTTCCCATTGTTGTATCTTGTTTTATTCTTGTAATTGTTTTCTTCCCATTGTTGTATCTTGTTTTATTCTTGTAATTGTTTTCTTCCCATTGTTGTATCTTGTTTTATTCTTGTAATTGTTTTCTTCCCATTGTTAAATCTTGTTTTATTCTTGTAATTGTTTTCTTCCCATTGTTGTATCTTGTTTTATTCTTGTAATTGTTTTCTTCCCATTGTTAAATCTTGTTTTATTCTTGTAATTGTTTTCTTCCCATTATTGTATCTTGTTTTATTCTTGTAATTGTTTTCTTCCCATTATTGTATCTTGTTTTATTCTTGTAATTGTTTTCTTCCCATTGTTGTATCTTGTTTTATTCTTGTAATTGTTTTCTTCCCATTGTTGTATCTTGTTTTATTCTTGTAATTGTTTTCTTCCCATTGTTGTATCTTGTTTTATTCTTGTAATTGTTTTCTTCCCATTGTTGTATCTTGTTTTATTCTTGTAATTGTTTTCTTCCCATTGTTGTATCTTGTTTTATTCTTGTAATTGTTTTCTTCCCATTGTTGTATCTTGTTTTATTCTTCTAATTGTTTTCTTCCCATTGTTGTATCTTGTTTTATTCTTGTAATTGTTTTCTTCCCATTGTTGTATCTTGTTTTATTCTTCTAATTGTTTTCTTCCCATTGTTGTATCTTGTTTTATTCTTGTAATTGTTTTCTTCCCATTGTTGTATCTTGTTTTATTCTTGTAATTGTTTTCTTCCCATTGTTAAATCTTGTTTTATTCTTGTAATTGTTTTCTTCCCATTGTTGTATCTTGTTTTATTCTTGTAATTGTTTTCTTCCCATTGTTAAATCTTGTTTTATTCTTGTAATTGTTTTCTTCCCATTATTGTATCTTGTTTTATTCTTGTAATTGTTTTCTTCCCATTATTGTATCTTGTTTTATTCTTGTAATTGTTTTCTTCCCATTGTTGTATCTTGTTTTATTCTTGTAATTGTTTTCTTCCCATTGTTGTATCTTGTTTTATTCTTGTAATTGTTTTCTTCCCATTGTTGTATCTTGTTTTATTCTTGTAATTGTTTTCTTCCCATTGTTGTATCTTGTTTTATTCTTGAATTTTTTCTTCCCATTGTTAAATCTTGTTTTATTCTTGTAATTGTTTTCTTCCCATTGTTGTATCTTGTTTTATTCTTGTAATTGTTTTCTTCCCATTGTTAAATCTTGTTTTATTCTTGTAATTGTTTTCTTCCCATTATTGTATCTTGTTTTATTCTTGTAATTGTTTTCTTCCCATTGTTGTATCTTGTTTTATTCTTGTAATTGTTTTCTTCCCATTGTTGTATCTTGTTTTATTCTTGTAATTGTTTTCTTCCCATTGTTGTATCTTGTTTTATTCTTGTAATTGTTTTCTTCCCATTGTTGTATCTTGTTTTATTCTTGTAATTGTTTTCTTCCCATTGTTAAATCTTGTTTTATTCTTGTAATTGTTTTCTTCCCATTGTTGTATCTTGTTTTATTCTTGTAATTGTTTTCTTCCCATTGTTGTATCTTGTTTTATTCTTGTAATTGTTTTCTTCCCATTGTTGTATCTTGTTTTATTTGTGTAATTGTTTTCTTCCCATTGTTGTATCTTGTTTTATTCTTCTAATTGTTTTCTTCCCATTGTTGTATCTTGTTTTATTCTTCTAATTGTTTTCTTCCCATTGTTGTAGCTTGTTTTATTCTTCTAATTGTTTTCTTCCCATTGTTGTATCTTGTTTTATTCTTCTAATTGTTTTCTTCCCATTGTTGTATCTTGTTTTATTCTTCTAATTGTTTTCTTCCCATTGTTGTATCTTGTTTTATTTGTGTAATTGTTTTCTTCCCATTGTTGTATCTTGTTTTATTCTTCTAATTGTTTTCTTCCCATTGTTGTATCTTGTTTTATTCTTGTAATTGTTTTCTTCCCATTGTTGTATCTTGTTTTATTCTTGTAATTATTTTCTTGTCCTCTTCTTCATCTTTCAACTCCAAATGGAGAACAGGTCTTCAACAAACTTCTTCCAGAACTTCTTCTCTCTTGCCATTCCTTTCAATTCTTTCCATGTCTTGCCTATCCTTTTAAAATCAGTGCCCAGCTCTCTTCTCCTGGTATTTATAGGCATTCCTTACTCTTCTTTCCTTGTGGGTTCCAAAGCAGTGCCTGTTTTGCAATGGTCGCCTTCTCATTTTATCTTTTTTATCTTCTTTTTTTTTAAATTGATATTTTACAATATATAATTTCTCTTGTAATATGTTCAAATGTAATGTTTCTCTTGTAATATGTTCAAATGTAATGTTTCTCTTGTAATATGTTCAAATGTAATGTTTCTCTTGTAATATGTTAAAATGTAGTGTTTCTCTTGTACTGTTAAAATGTAGTGTTTCTCTTGTACTGTTAAAATGTAGTGTGTTTATTGTAGCATGTTAAAATGTAATGTTTCTCTTGTAACCTGTTAACCTATAGTGCTTCTGTTGTATTATGTTAAAAGTGTAGTATTTAACTTGTAACTGATATATTTTATATTGGTGCAGTGTGTATAATGACATATGTAACTTCTCATTTTCCCTTAAATTTGACAATGGCAGCAAATTTTTTTGTTTATTTTGAATGTTCATTTATTCTGAATTGTTTGCTTTTGAGAATGATCAAATAGCACATTTGTATGTAGTCATTATTGCTGTTGATTTTGTTGTAGTTGTCTTGTTTAGTGTTAGCCACTGTTGATTTTACAGAATCTTTACTTTCACATTAGCAACATAACATGCAGTGACAGATAGACAAACAGTAATAAAATTAGGATGACAAGTCACTGTGAAGACAATTTATTTTAAATATATATTGCTAATAAGAATCAGACAATCAAGGTTCTTCGGGCATGTAATGCGAAGTGAAGATTTAGAACATTTGGTGACAACAGGTAAAAATTCAGGAAAGTAAAGATTGTGGAAGACAGAGGGAGAAGATGTTGGATGATCTGACATTGTGGTTTGACAAAAGATCGACGTGAGAACTGATTAAATGCACCACACAGTGAGAGTTGTGGAGAGACATGATCGTCTATGCCGGCAAGCTTGGCACTTGATTAATTGTTGTATAAAGGTGTTAGTAGACTGATTTCAATGAATTAAATAACAAAACATACATCCAGTCAACTACTATTATGAAGTAGAGAGTCTGGTTTGAAAGCTTGAGAAAGGCCAGAATATAGACGGATAAACAGTATCAAAGAAATAACTATGACAGCCTTGCTGACAATAATCCCTGCAGTACTTTTTGCTCAGCAATAGGATTTTGACCTTGTTACAGCATACAGGTCTTGACAAGATATTCAATATTCTTTTTCTTACGCTCCATATAGACCACTAGTTAACCACTCTGTGTGAATTGTATGTGATCTGAACCTAAGAGCGATTGTACGTTGTTCCAGTTATGAGCCTACAACTAGGCCAGCACATCCAATTTCTGCGATGCTTTTTATTTACTAGGTAGTTTCCTAGGACCCTACATCAGTCGCCTCTTACGACATGCCTTGTAGGTCACAGTGGTACTATTTTTTGCTTTTCTTGTGGACCCGACACCACATGGGTGAGATATTCAATATTCTTCTTCTGCATTCTCACTAGATTTAAGTTTGGATTCTCTAATAAAGACAGCCGTCTGCCTCAGATTATCAGCCATGCCATACAGTTTGTCTTGGATGCTAGTGTAAGTGGGCCACCTCTTTCTTCTCAAGTTTGCATACTGGGGGCAGTTCTGTAGGATATAATTTATATGATTTCTGCTTCCCGTTTGTGCTGACCTCTTCCCGCAGTAAGTTTTGACCACCTTCGTGATGGTAGGTCTGACATTCTTACTGTGTGGCTAAATCTTCGAGGCAGATTGGCGACCGTAGAATCCGTTATCCCATTCCTCATTGTGAGGGTCATTGCACCATGTTATGCGCCTTACGGCCTGGTGCGTCCGTTTTCTGGAAGCATTTGTTTCGGGTTAGCATTCCTAGCGGACACATGCATCTGATTTCAGCCAAACCTTCTTAGTCGCCTCTTAAGACATGCGTGGCAGGTAACGGTGGTTCTATTCTTTACACCCCAATTTGGGCCCGGGTAACCACTCAGGCGATATATTCAATATACAAATATGTGTACATTCTATGAACCTGTATTTCTGGAGAGCTACAGAAAAATAAATGTTTGAATTGTAATCACCTTCCACAGTCTGTGTTAGAAAAATTCTCAGAATCTTATGTTTCAACTTAATCGGCAATCAAGAACTAATTGAACCCTTTGAGCAAACAGTAAGGGGAAAAAAGGAAAATCTTTAACTTTTGCAGAATGTAGAAAATGAAATACCTGTCATATCACATTTCAAAGTTTGGTTGCAGTAAGCAGGTAGACCATTTCCTTTCTTCACTTGTGAAACGTCGGTTACATGAATTAAACCCAAAGAACTTATTTACTCGATTTGAAAAGTAATTGTTCTTTCGTTGTCTATTCACAATTCGATGTTGTTATTCTTCATCTCCTTTGCATTTGTTCTGATCAACCAAGTTAATCACTCTTTGTGATTTGTTGAACAGGAATACATTGCACCTCAGTTCATAGACCTCTATGCATGAAGGACAGGCACATTGGAAAATTTAGGCCTGCTGAAATGTTTGGGGTTTGTCTTGACCTGATAATCCCTTATATTTATTGCATCAAATATCCAACACTCTCTATTGATAATTTTTCAACCACTCAGTGCAGCATGTGTGTGAATTGTTTTATCAACCAAGTTAGCCACCCTTTATGATCTATGAGATTGCACTCCGCAAGATGCGAACACTTCCGCATTATGTTAATCCGTCCCTATCCTTATGTGTGTCACCAGGTAATAGAGCTTTACCTGAGGACATCATATTTAAAAGAGTTCATAAATAGGAAAAGGTGATTTTAAAGCGTGTCATGCAAAGATATCCAAAAGAGACGCTGGAGATGGATCGAACATATGATACGCACGGAGACTAACTCTGTCACGTTAACTGCGCTTAGATAGACACCAGAGGGTAAACGAAAACATGATAAACCCAAAACAACCTGGAGAAGAATAGTAAAATAAGAACTGAAAGAAATTAATCACAGCTCTAACACAATACAGAAGACAGCCAAGAATAGAGAAGTATGTTGTGCATTTGTTGCTGCCCTAAGCTCTAGGGGCATCATAGGTTAGAGCGAGAAATGCAAGGACAAGCACGTTGTGAGAAAATTGTTAGAAAGAGAAAATGAGAGAAGATACTGAACAGATTAAGATCATGACATGGAAAACATCAGAAATAGAGATGATAGCCAGCAGGTGCTGCACCTGATGATGATAAGAAAGTTGTTTTACTGCAATTTTAGTCAAATCCTCTTAAATACAGCAGTATTTCAATGGTCAACACCAATAAAAAATTACTGCACGTTTTCACCATCTTCAAAATTGTATTGGAGAACCTTTGCTGATGCTACAGAATAATTTGTGCACTGTCACTGAGACCTTCCTGTGTAAGAAAGAAATGATTGGAGCACACATGGTTATTCACTGAAGAATAATCATGATGTTCCAATCAATTAATCACATACATCAGCATGACATTTTCTCTTAGTACGCTAGAAGTGTTACACTTCCTTACAGC
The DNA here is from genome assembly GCA_020796225.1 of Arion vulgaris. Taxonomy (NCBI): domain Eukaryota; kingdom Metazoa; phylum Mollusca; class Gastropoda; order Stylommatophora; family Arionidae; genus Arion; species Arion vulgaris. The sequence goes on from CM036771.1 coordinate 20,373,481, forward strand.
ACTATCAGTAATAAAGTCATTATGACTTAAGATAACTGTTCTAATTAGTCAAATCCGTTTTCATTTTTATTATGACAAATCAAAGATTGATGACAGAAGATGTGGGACAGATATGAAATACTGTAGCATTATCCCGTTTTGTTGGCTTCTATATTGTTAGATTAAATGGATTATGTGCTTCTAACCAGTGTTGTCACATGTGATGTTTCACATTGAATTTGTTTATTCTACATTTAGTACACTAACTGCCACATTGAAAAACAAACATGCTGTTTCCAAACTAATGTTTGTTCACATTGTGTATATAAAATCTAATCTGTAGTGTTCTTATTTTTTAATCGTGATAAACAACATGTAATTTTTGTAGATAAGTCATATAAGGACTATCATCATAGCACTCCGGACATGTCCATAGATGCTCAGAACCATCATAGAGGCTCTTGATAATGTTTATTAGTTTGTCTGCTATTCCATAGCATCTCAGAATATTCCACAGGGAGATTATGTGTAGACTATCAAAGACTTTTAAATCGATGAAATTTAGTATAAGTGGTTGTTGCTTCTCAATATGTTCCTCCAAAATTAATTGTATAGTAATTATTTGGTCTAAGCAGCTTCTCCCAGGTCTAAAACCAGCTTGTTCTTCTCTCAGAACAATAAGACAATACTTTCTGCAAAATTCAAATCTTCCAGTTGTTTGATTTTTATCAAGTCAATGCCAGTTTCCCTTTGCAATATTTTTCTCATTACCCAGTCAAACAGAACAGTAGCGGAGGTATAAAGTAACCTTGCTTTTCTTTAGTTTTAAAAGTAGGACAAATTCTTGTTCTTCTTTACCCTTCACCCCTAGGGAGACATATGTCCGCAACCAAGATTTTCCAAGCCCTTCTTTTCCAGGTCTCCACTCTCCCACTTTTGTTGCATTATTGTCCAATTTCCACCTCCAGGTGTTTCTGTGTCTTCCCTTACCTCTATTACCCTGGGGTTTCCATCGCAGGCCTCGTCTCATGATGCTGTCAGGAGGTTTCTTCAGTGTATCCATTGCCACCTTCTGTCCCTTATCTCTTGTTCCACCAGCCATTGTCCAATTCTATCCCATAGTTTTTTGTGATCTTGCCATACCATCGTAGATGAAGTATCCTGCGCTTGCATCTATTGATGAATGTCTGCAACAGTTTGGTGGGTAGGACAAATTACTGTGAAAAATTCCTTGTGAAAATTAGTTGAAACTGTTTTTCTTATTCACCAACATATAAAACAAAATATGCCTAGCAGCCTCACAATTTTTGCCAATGTTGTTGATATAATAAATTGCTCAATTGTTCTTGAAGCTTGGCAATATGCTGCTGGAAATCTCTTTACAATTGCAGTTTTTCACGATGAGAAAAATTGTGGGAACAGCAAATTGTCAGTGCAGAAATGTATTCTATATTTTTTCTTTCAGAAATAATGCTGATATTTCAGGGTTTTTTGGCATGTAACAAAAATCACTTTACTATAATTGTTTTCTTAGTTAAGAAGCTGTTCTCCTTTTAATGGACTGTTCTCCTTTTAGGGACTGTTCTCCTTTAGGGGACTGTTCTCCTTTTAGGGACTGTTCTCCTTTTAGGGGACTGTTCTCCTTTTAGGAAAACTTCTCATTTTAAGGGACTGTTCTCCTTTTAGGGGACTGTTCTCCTTTTAGGGGACTGTTCTCCTTTTAGGAACTGTCTCATTTTAGGAACTTCTCTTTTAAGGGACTGTTCTCCTTTTAGGGGACTGTTCTCCTTTTAGGGGACTGTTCTCCTTTAGGGGACTGTTTCCTTTTAGGGAAACTGTTCTCCATAACTGTATACATGTGAGAGTGTATTTGGGACAGTTAGAAATGTTTTTTAATCAACCATGAAGTGACCTCTCAATGACACATGCCTGGGAAATGTTAAATGGTTTAGCTGAGTTTACTTATTGTCTCCTGAGACAGAGACCAATGAATGAATATCCTGAAAAGCTAATCTTCACTCTCCGCACAGACCTCACAAAAGACCTAAATATCATATGTTCAACAAGCTAGAGATAGAAAATAATTATGTATGCAAACTGTGGTACTTCTTCTTCTTGTGTTTGCTCGCTATGAGTTCAGTCATAGTCTCTGGTATGTAAAAACACCCAATTAATTTGTTTAATACAGCACTTTGTTCTCAGTTTCTGAGAGTATGCTGGGGGATCCTATAGGGCGAGGAATAAAGCTTAGTAGGGGGTCTCTGACTGATTTTTGCATGAAGGCCTGCTTTTCTTTTTATCAGTGTCCCCTGCCATACAGGTATGCTTTCTTCGACTTCAGATTACTGTAGTACTGATAACATGACATCTGTTAGAAAAGTACCCAATACATGAGAACTAACAAACAGCTGATATAGCTATCACCGATACTATTCCCAACTCTACAGAGATCTTCTTTGTATGCTCCATATCTACCACTTGTTAACCACTCTGTGTGATCTGTACGTGATCTGAGCCTAAGAGTGATTGTACATTATGCCATTTATGCGCCTACAAGTAGGTCAGCACATCCGATTTCTGCGTCGTTTTTTATTTACTATGATAAATTCCCTAGGCCCCTACCTCAGTCGCCTCTTATGATATGTCTTGTAGGGCGCAGTGGTACTATTCTTTGCTTCCTTGCGGCTCAGGCACCACACAGGCAAGCTACAGAGATAAAGATAGTCTTATGCTTATCCCTGTTTTCTTTAGTTGTTATGCGTCTACAGACCCACAGGCCAGCACATCTGGTTTTTACATGTTTTTTCATTTAGGCTCCCTAAGTCACAGACCCAAAAAATATTTACCTAGTGGAGCCCATCCCACAGTGTGAGTAAGAGCCTTGTTAGCCTTTGACTCAGTTTCCTGTCTACACCATAAACTTCTTTACTGCCCATTTTCCAAACATAGTCAATATGCCATAATATAATCGAGAAAAGACTAGTCTATGGTTGAACGTACTGAACTCAACATAAGAAAACTTCTTGCACATTTTATTGCTCAAATAACAATGTTGTCAGTCGATTAGCATATCTTTACAAATTTCCAGGCTTGCCTTTCAACTTATAAACTGGTTGATAATTCTATATGCTTTCACAAGATTCAGCTCAAGTATGCCAAAGCTGCCTAACCATTTTCAAAACGTTGGAAAAAGCTGTAAAAGTTTGTAAAAGAATGGAACAGGCAACATTGTTGTTACCTTCTCCCTTCCCTTTTATCATTACAACTCTCTGATTTTGTTTACCATACATACACACACACACACAAATGTATGTATGGGCAACACTTGTTATGAATGTTTGACTACTTCAGAAACAGTAAAATGAAATGCTTAGAATTGTTGCATGTTTATTACTTGTTAGAACAAATTATATCACATTTATAAAGTCCTACATTTGGTTATATTTGCTACAAACACCACACTGCACATTTTGTGTGTTCTTTACAAATGCTTAACCCACTACTCATTTTGTATGTTCATCAAGAACACTTAATTAGCACACTACACTTTTCATGTGTTCATTACATACTTAATTAACACACTATACATTGTGTGTGTTCATTACACACACTTAACACACTACACATTTTGTGTGTTCATTACACACACTTAACCCACTACACATTTTGTGTGTTCATTACACACACTTAACCCACTACATATTTTATGTAAGAGAACGGGTGTCAGGATGGTTTAACGCAGTGAAGTTTTCTGACGAAATCATCATGTGCTCAACACATCAGTAAGGTCAAAGGTGTGTTCTGTTGGAAAGAAAATAAAACCAATAACCTGTATGTGCATGCCGACAGCCTCTGGAAACCTGCCTTTATTCCTCTCCCTAGAGTATCCCCCAGCATACTCTCAGAAACTAAGAACAAAGTGCTGCATTAAGCAAAATTATTAGGTATTTTTTTACCATTATGTGTGTTAATTACAAATACCACGTTACACATTTTGTGTGTTAATTACAAATACCACATTACACATTTTGTGTATTCATTACAGACATTTACCAAACTTGTGACTAATACACACAATGTATAAGTAGAGACTGCTACTAATTCACGTAAGGGGTATCAGTGCACAAATAACAAATACTGTCAAAATGATCATGGTAAATCATATTCTTCTTCGAACGCTCAATATCGACAACTTGTTAATCACTCTTTGTGATTTGTATGTGATCCGAGCGTAAGAGCGATTGTACATTGTTCCAGTTATGCATCTACATGTAAGCCAGCACATTCGATTTCTGCGACCCTTTTTATTTAATAGGGTAGCTTCACTAAGCCCCTACCTCAGTCTGCCAGGCCTTGTAGATCGCAGTGTTACTATTCTTTGCTTCCCTTGTGGACCATGATAACACACTGGCGAAATCAGAATCAAAAGTAGAAATATGTACACACATAGCTACTCCAAGTGTGTTTACTCAAAAACACATAGACACGAAGTGTAAATGTCCAAAGCACAGAGGCACCAAGTGTACATGCCCAGGAACATAGACACAAAGTGTCTCAAGTAGTAGCATGTCCCTTGCAGAACGTTGCTTCCATCACATCCTGCCTGAAAAACTCTTGTCCCTTGAAAGTTCTCCTGCCTCTTCCAGCATCATGTTCAAGGTTTCTTTGTGTGTTCATTACAAATACTTAGCGCACTACACATTTTGTGTGTTCATTACAAATACTTAGCGCACTACACATTTTGTGTGTTCATTACAAATACTTAGCGCACTACACATTTTGTGTGTTCATTACAAATACTTAGCGCACTACACATTTTGTGTTTATTACAAATACTTACCATACACATTTGTGTGTTCATTACAAATACTTAGCGCACACATTTTGTGTGTTCATTACAAACTTAGCACTACACATTTTGTGTGTTCATTACAAATACTTAGCCATTACACATTTGTGTGTTCATTACAAATACTTAGCGCACTACACATTTTGTGTGTTCATTACAAATACTTAGCGCACTACACATTTTGTGTGTTCATTACAAATACTTAGCGCACTACACATTTTGTGTGTTCATTACAAATACTTAGCGCACTACACATTTTGTGTGTTCATTACAAATACTTAGCGCACTACACATTTTGTGTGTTCATTACAAATACTTAGCGCACTACACATTTTGTGTGTTCATTACAAATACTTAGCGCACTACACATTTTGTGTGTTCATTACAAACTCTTAACCCACAAAGTCTACATGCCCAATAACATTGACACAAAGTCTACATGCCCAATAACATAGACACAAAGTCTACATGCCCAATAACATTGACACAGTCTACATGCCCAATAAAATAGACACAAAGTCTACATGCCCAATAACATAGACACAAAGTGCACATGCTCAAAGCACAGAGGCACCATGTCTAGTTGCCCAATAACACACAGACACCATGTCAGACATTCAAATGAATAGAAACAAGTTAATCAACAAGTGCCTTCTGTTGTTATAATTGTGTTGTTGTTTATTTTAAATACATATTTTATTTCATTTGCTTTGTCAAATGCTGAGCTTCAATGTAGGATTAGATGTGACTCTTTGACTTACTTGTCTTCATGTCACTGTCAAACTGATAACTGATGTTCATATCATCACCTTGCATATGTGCACTTTGACAAAGACAAGAGTCACAGAGTTTTGTCAACTTTAAAGTTATTTGTTTTTCCATTTACGGCTATGAATTCAAGCATATTCAGTGGCGATAATACGTGCCTCTGACTGATATTTGAGTGAAGGCATACTTTCCTTATTACCAGTGCCCCTCGCCATTCAGGCAAACCTTACACCCGACTTCAGGGATAGTTTGCATCCCCAAGTAAAGAAGAAAACCTCTAGTCTGACAGTATATCATCTGCACAGAGATTTTTTTTTTTTTTACCCTTAACTGGTCTTGTACTCCAGAATTTTCACTGCCTGACTTCACTATCGCGACTCACTTTAAAGTTATACTTGTAGACATTGATGAAGACAAGTCCGAGTTTTTTCATCTTTAAAGTAACACATGTGAGCATTAACGAAAACCAGCCTTGTCAACTTTTAATTAGTGGATGTATATGTAGCACAGAAAAATTGTTTTATAATGAAAAATTGGAAATTCCTCAGTTTTTGCCGACTGTTTTTAACTCTTAGAGGACCAGGGCAAAAGCCATGTTTTACAAGTCATTTGTTTTTTGAATTTAAAAACACTCTTTAGTATGGCTCCTGGTAAAGGCGTCAACCCAAAGCCACATAGTGTGGCATTTGGTTCACTAGGAGTTAAAGGGGAGAACTTCAAGAGCCAGTATTATATAAGCATTCCTAGCATTCCAAAAGAAATTTTGTGAAAATATCAACTTTCTTTGACTATATTTTGTTTTTAAATGTTTCAAATTAACATCTTCATCGAACGCTCCAAATCGACCGCTTTTTAACCACTTTTTTATTTGAATGTGATCTGAGACTAAAGCCGATTGTACGCTGTGCCGGTTATGCGCCTACAAGTAGGCCAGCACATTCGATTTCTGCGCTACTTTTTATTTACTAGGGTAGCATCCCTAGGGCCTACATCAGTCGCCTCTTACGACATGCATTGTAGGTTACAGTGGTACTATTCTTTGCTTCCTTGCGGGCCCCGGCATCACACAGGCGAAACTTCTAGTAAATGCTAGAAAGAAATATAAAACAAACAAAATATAAAAGTACAGCCAAAAACAACATATTTATGTACAGAAGTTTGACATGTTTCCACCAAAAGGTCCTTATCAAGTTCTCTATTTTTATCTACTGTTTAGTGTCATTTCACTTCTCACCTCTTGCTGTGTTTTTTTTTGTCAGTTGCCTGCTATGAATTCGGTATAATATGGCCCCTCTGACTGATTTCTGTGTGAAGACTTGCGTCTTTTATCACCAGTGCCCCTTGCCATTCAAGTGAACCGTACACCGAGCTCAGAGGTATTTGTAACTTTACATACTCAAGTAAAGGATCAGGGCCTCCGGTAGTCCAAACACATACCATGTACACACCAAGAATTGTTACCCTAATTGTTTTTGCCCAGCTTACACTTGATAAAGACATTTTGGTTGAGATGTTAACTATATATTACCTTGTTCTTCTTGTCAAATTACTTTATATAACTCTTCTTCTTCTTCTTTTCGTTCATTCTTTACGACCAATTTTAATCACTCTTTGTGATTTGTTTGATCTTTGCCAAGAACGTGTATACGTTGCACATTGGTTTGGTAGGCCCCTAAACGCATTGACTTCTACACGCTTAGGACACATGCATCCGATTTCAGCCAATTTATATAACTATTTTAAGACAGTATATTTGTGGATACATTATGCTTTTTGAAGAACAGAGAACTGTGGACATGGACACTAGCCCACTGAGACTAACATACACACATCAAGTTATTTGACAGTTTTGTGTAACTCTTAACTAGAGAAATGGAGTTCTTGTGTAGACATTTACTATACAACAGAGAGAGAGAGAGAGAAAACTAGAGAACTGGAGTTCTTGTGTAGACATTTACTAAACAACAGAGAGAGAGAGAGAGAAAACTAGAGAACTGGACTTCTTGTGTAGACATTTACTAAACAACAGAGAGAGAGAGAGAGAAAACTAGAGAACTGAACTTCTTGTGTAGACATTTACTAAACAACAGAGAGAGAGAGAGAAAACTAGAGAACTGAACTTCTTGTGTAGACATTTACTAAACAACAGAGAGAGAGAGAGAAAACTAGAGAACTGAACTTCTTGTGTAGACATTTACTAAACAACAGAGAGAGAGAGAAAAAACTAGAGAACTGGACTTCTTGTGTAGACATTTACTAAACAACACAGACTTCTTGTGTAGACATTTACTAAACAACACAGAGAGAGAGAAAGTAGAAAGAATTGGTTATAATATTGTGGTATGATTGCAACATGAGTTTGGAAGGTGCGTGTAGTGTGCACAACATACGTTTGTACAGTGAAAGATATGTGGGGTGGAAGGTGTGTGTGTGATGGGCACAACATAAGTTTCTGCGGTAGGTGTGTGTAGTAATATGTGCACAACATAAGGTGTGTGTAGTAATATGTGCACAACATAAGTTTGTACAGTGGAAGATATGTGTGATGTGAGTAGCATATGTTTGTGATGTGGAAGGTGTATGGGATGTGCACAACATATGTTTATGTGGCGAGGTGGAAGGTGTGTGTAGTTTGAGCAACGTAAGTTTATGTGGCGAGGTGGAAGGTGTGTGTAGTTTGAGCAACAGTATTTTCATCATTATTAATGTCTCCTGTTATATATTGCTATTTTTCTCAAAAGACTTGAACGGGTGCTACTGAGATTGTGCGCTTGCAATATGTGCCTCTAGCTTTCTAACAGATTAAGTTCATGGTAGAGAAAGAGACAAGATTCGACAGCGAAGGATTCAAAGATATGGAATGTGCAATTGTCTATGTGTGCAACTGTCTGGTTAACAGAATCAAATATTGTGCACCGTGCAGTCAGTGTTGAAACTGTCACAGACTAGGGATGCGAACCCGACTATCTCGCTTACAGAATTCAAATATGCTGGTCTACATGTCTGTAGGAGCCTATCTTTGGCACAACGTACTTACTTTCTAACCTTGTCAGTCACATACAGACCATAAAGAGTGCTTAAACAAGTGGTAGCTGTAGAGCCAACGATAATCACAACACTAAGTGTTGCACAAGTGGAACTTGACATCAAAAGTATATCTACTACAGATGACTGAGCACATATGTGTCTCCTCTGATTGCTATGAGGTCGATTCAATAACCAATCTGATGTTATCATATTTTAAAATGATTTTGATTGTTGATTACTTCAGGCTGATCTATATTCTAATGAACTGACTCATTCTTATTTGCCTTGCATTTGTTTGTATGATGAGCTTGCCAATATTAAATACAATGAAAAACAAAAATTACAAAAACAATGTGGTGAAATAAACAAAATATTTAAAACAGTTTTAATCAGCTTCCATTTTTGTTCTGATGTTATGTATAAAAATATTTTTTTAAATTTATACGGTGAATATTACCAACTGTCCTGAAGATGGTTGTGACACACATCAAGGTTACCACAAGACAGTCTCCCACAGAGAGCACTAGCACTCAGATGCAACAGACCCAGAGGACGAGACGTGTAAACGATGTATCGACGGAATGTCTGAGGCACTCAATTCCACCTTGTACAAAGCTCATAAGGAGGCTCGCTCCGTGTACCTCTTTTTTCGGTAGGCAAAACACGGATAGAGAATATGTAGATCACGAAAATAGCACATACTTCGCTTTAGAACAAGACACAACAAAATGAGACATCACTTGTACACCAAATTCAAGCTAGATATCTCTAGTCGTTGTGATTTAATAGATATAACGATAGAACATGTTCTTACAAACTGTTCACTGCAGACAGACTTCAAGAAAAGTATGGAATCTACATCAACCATCTTCTAAGAGAAATTTTATGAAGGAGCTGGAATCCTGAAGCAGAATACTATAGTAGAGAACCATCAGTACCAATCTAAAATTAATGATGATTTTTTCTCCAGTCCTCTTCTTGTTCTTTGCTTTCGTTCTTTACGACCAATTTTAATCACTCTTTGTGATATGTTTGATCTTTGCCAAGAACGTGTATACCTTGCACATTGGTTTTGTAGGTCCCTAAGCGCATAGACTTCTACACGTTTAGGAACATGCATCCGATTTCATCCAATCCTCCTTAGCCGCCTCTTACGACATGCGTGGCAGGTAAAAGTGGTTCTATACTTTACACCTCAAACCCTATAGGAAATCTTCATCCGTACGACTAACCTTCTATCACCCAAATCTACATCTGTTATCGGATATTGAAATGTTAAAATTCTATACTGTTGAAAAAGAAGAGCTGAACGTCCAAATAAACATGGATAGTACGTGGAAAGAGAGGTGAAAGATTGTGGCCTGACGTGAAAAACAATTAAAAATAACGGTAGTAGAATGACAGCAAAGGAAAACTTTTGTGGAAGCCTTATGTGTCAAGCAGTTGCATGAAGCTGATATACAGTGTTGGAGAATACGGAGTTATGCCCTTATTTTTTCACTGACCAACGGAACACAGTAGGTAACACAGTGGTCAACATCGCGCCGATCGCTTTTTCTGCTCATTGTTTCTCTTATAGTACCCAATTGAGGTACATTTCACCATTGTTGTTGAGTCTCCAGTTAGTGTTAAAGCTAGTCTCGCTATCGTTCTTTTTTTTGGCCCTTTTGATCATTCTTATTGTGATATATAAACAGCCTTTGCCAAAAACGTATTTTTACGGCACATCATTCAGTGCCATTTGGAGCTCTAGTGCATATCCTTCGGCGACGTGTCCGGTTTCAGTCAGCGTTTTCTGGGTTCGCTCTCCGTCAGCCTTTGGCTGTCCCAGCCTACCTGCAAGGCAGCAGGTTGCTATTTTCTTTTAGGGTTGCTACCCTTAGACAACGTTCCCTCCCGGGATGTTGAGCGTCATCTGCCCAGGTTACCTGTCTTTTTTTGGACTACTTGGTTTGCCTTCCGTCCAGTTTTGTGTATGGTTTGCTCCGCTAGCTTTTGATTGTCCCCAATCCAGCTACTTCTCTTCTTCTTTGCGTTCGTTCTTTACGACCAATTTTAATCACGCTTTTTGATATGTTTGATCTTTGCCAAAAACGTGTATACGTTGCACATTGGTTTGGTAGGCCCCTAAACGCATAAGACTTCTACACGTTTAGGACACATGCATCTGATTTCAGCCAAACCTTCTTAGTCGCCTCTTACGACATGCGTGGCAGGTAACAGTGGTTCTATTCTTTATACCCCAAATTTGGGCCCGGTAACCACTCGGGCGAATCCAACTACAAGGCAGTAGTAGTTCCCTGCGATCGGAAACGCGCACCGGATTCAAATTTTTCTGCACATTTGGGTGGCGCGCTCACCCTACGCTTGTCACGCCTCCTCGTCGCTACACTATCAGTACTGTGCCGTCTGCCCCCCTGCTGGCCCACCCGTACATCGCCCACACGTGTTCGCTCTGCCCCGGTGCCTGCTCACCATGTCTATTAGTTCCCACCGTGCTCACATTGACATTGCCTCTAGACTGTCCGGACACGGAGCTCAACTCGGGCCCCCACCTCAGGGATCCGAGTTATGCTCCACGTGTGCCCACGTCTCTTCTCTGGATGCACCTCTCATCCCTCTATGTTTATCCATTCAGCTTTTCCCCATCGGCCGAAAGAGATGTGCATTTATAGTCATTCTGGGATTCCGCTCGTCTGTGTTGCGAGCGGATCTCATCCAACGTGACTACGTCTGCATCGCTACTTATACCAGAGTAGCTCTCCTTCGATCCCTACCCTCTTAACCAGACAGGAACCGTTGTATGTTTCCAGGGTCACCACGTGGAGGTGGAGTAGGATCTTGATTAGTGCCAGCTCACTAATCCTGTCGCGCCGTTGTCCCTATGCGCATTTGACCCCAAAGCTAGGTCTGAAAGACAGACATTTGCCTCCAATGACCCAACCTTCCGTTTCAGTTTGGAATATCTTCATTGCACTTCGGCCATGTCCATATGTTCTCTGATCTCCTTCGCTAATCACCCAACCTTATAATTGTGTAATGTTAGATTTGTACAGGAACTTATAATTGTGTAATGTTAGGTTTGTACAGGAACAATGTAAATCAGAGTACACCTAAACATACGAAGATTAGTGAATTGATTTCACATTGCACCAAAATATGATGTCAAGATAAGGTATCAGTGAGTTTGACTGAAAGAATAATATTCTTCTTAGAACGTTCCATATCGACCACTTGGTAACCACTCTGTGTGGTTTGTATGTGATATGGGCCTAAGCGCGATTGTACGTTGTGCCAGTTACGCGCCTACAAGTAGGCCAACACATTCAATTTCTGAGATGCTTTTTATTTACCAGGGTAGCTTTCCTAGGTCCTACATCAGTCACCTTTTACAACATGCCTTGTAGGTCGCAGTGGTACTATTCTGTGTTTCTTTTGCGGGCTCCGGCACAACATAGGCAGAACGAATAATATGATCATTCTCATTGCGTTTCCTTATGTGGTCACCAGTTGGGAAAAGAAAACGTGGAAGACCTAATACCACTCGTCGAAGAACGATCCTACAAGAAAGTAAACTATTGAGATGTAACATCATACACAATCTCCAACTGCTAGCAACGAACCGCATCACACGGAGATCTAAAACCACTGCCCTATGTGCCGCCTTTGGCACGAAAGGAACAAATTAACTAACTAACTAACAATGCGTTTCAGTGAATTGTCATCTATGCTCCCATCCCTTTGTTCTTCACACAGTAAGATCTCAATAACAGTGATCGAGCTCGGTGGCGCCGGTGAGGGTTCCTTGTGTAATTTTGAGACTGAGGAAAATGTTACGAAATTGATTAAAATTGTTAATTAATGTTTTTTCTCTCCAGTGTAGAGGCTTTTCCCCCTTCTCTTATCGATTTTTAACTGTCAAGCATTTATTTTACGTACTGTACTTCTTCTTCTGACAAGGGCTGCGAGTTTTCACTCTTGGGAAGCCAATTCCAATTTGTAGAATCTGCATGTGTTCTTTAATTGTGGAAGACTAGTGTAAAGGGTATTATGAACAGATGGGTGTGGTGGGAGGAGTTCTTGTCTAGCTTTATGTAGTCCAGGACATTCAAGCAAGATATGCTGTACTGTGTACATGAAAGACTGCACTTTCTACAATGTGGTAGGAGTGTGGGGTTTATTCGGTGTAGATGGTAATTCAGTCCAACATGTCATGTTCTTAACTGGAAGATAGTGCTTTGATCTTTTAGTTGTAGCAGATTTATATTGTCCTTGGGGTTAGGTCTATTCATCTCTGCATACATGTCCCGACCAGTCGTCCCCATAGCACATCGCTTCAGCCAATCTTCTCTGGAGTTATTTTTCAGCATCTGTTTTATACACGTACTGTACTTAAACCCAAGACCTACGTTTTATCTTTCGTCTCCGATAGCACTAGGAAATAAATCTCACCTACACTGAGATCAGGAATTACTGGGAAATAGCCTGATCGCTTCATGCAGGTAGCGAACAGAGCACTATCAGGGGCTAGGAAGGGAAGAATGTGCGGGTATTGGTGACGTCTTGCTCTCGGACATCACTCCCTTGCACGTTCTAAGTTCAAGTGACATTGTCATGAAAAGGACACCCTACTGTCGTGTAAGTTCTCTTCTTCACCCATAGGGAGGCATAGGTCCGCAAACAGGGTCTTCCAAACCCTCCTATCCAAAGCCATCTTTTCAAGGTCTCTCCATTTTCTTGCATTCCGTCTCCAACTCCAGTTTTCATGTGTTCATGGGTCTTCCCTTACCTCTATTGCTCTGGGTTTTCATCGGAAAGCCTGTCTCATGATGCTGTCAGGGGTTTCCTCAGTGTGTGTCCTATCCATCGCCACCTTCTGCCCCTTATCTCTCGTTCCATCTGCCATTGTTCCGCTCTATCCCACAGTTCCCTGTTTATGGTCATGTCATACCATCGCAGATGGAGTATCCTGTGCAGGCTGTAAGTCCTCTGAACTAACACAATCCCATACCTCAAGAACTGGTCTGCGCGATCTCCTAGGCAAAACTTGGGGGATTTAGAGAAGCATATTTTTTTTTAAATACAGACATCCTAGATGCCGTATCCATCCCTATATCATCGCACCTCCATATTCTCTCCTTCTGATTCTCATCATCAAATAGCCTGTCCTGAGCAGAACTTGGTCACCCTAACAGTCTTCGGAATTTCTCTCTCATAGGCCAGATGTCCCGCCTCCACAGCCGTCGTGCTTAAATCATCAGTTACATCATGAATCCATCTTCTCCCGCTTCGTCGTGATGTTTGCGACCATAATGGTCTTCTCCAACCCTTCGTGTCTCTTTATATGTCAATATTTCAATTTTCTGATTCTACTGGTTTTTTTTAACTCTAAGATACGAATGAGGTAACTCTACAGAAACTTCTAACAGAGCAAGTCTCCAAAAAATGCGGTCGTTACTGGACCCACCAACGTCTGGACATGTCCATATTGCCTTAAAAACTTATCCGTGAAGCAAACCCCGGATGAAAAATCAAAGAGTAGGCTACCCCTCAAGCATCCAATATTATTGCCTGCGCGATATCCAGTGTGACACTGGTTCATTCGATCATTTTTTCTCTTTTCCATCACTGTTGTCTTCTGTCACATAGAATGCTCTAAACTCAATGCTGTCTTTAAAAAAAAAAAAAAAGCCGCACGAACAAATGTTATGAAATAGATTATAATGACACAGTATGTGTAGTTTGGTCATTGTAGAGGGGAAAAAGATTTATATAACGGACCCACACGGTGACAACCTAGTATACAAAGTATTTATACTTTCTAAGCATTAGTTTCCTGTTCCGGTTCGAGGGTTGTGAATCATGTCATTCATGTCATAATTATAAGTCGAAGATGGCGGGCCCTCTGGAGTTTCAGAATCTTCTCCAAGGATTGAGTAGTACTGATAATGATCTTCGAGCACAGTCAGAAGTAAGTTTAGTTGTGGGTTATATCTTTTAATAAGTTATTTATAATTCCCATGACTTTTATTTACTGACGTACAAAAGTGTGAAAGTGAAGTCCGAAGATGACCAATTAAACTAGTAATTTGGCGCACATGTCACTGCTGCTGAGTAGCTAAAGAGTACAGTGTACAGTAAGACTGACACCTAATGAACTACTAAGTCTGAACTTTGCTTTATTTGTTTCAACTTGTTCAGTCGGCACGATTTCGGACCCCGAAAAATGTATTGGGCATCAAGGAGTGGTACTAGAATAAGAATATAACTACTGTTGACTAATACCCTTTAATAAAAATGGAATTGAAAAGCGAGTTACTCAGACTAGACATTAGTCGAGTATTGAGTAGTGTAACTCACTCACTGTAAAGTGTCCACTCCCATGTCTGCTGCTTAAATGTGATATTTTTAAAAGTCGGATTTTATAAGTGCACATATATTTGTTGCCATTGTCGATTGTTAGTTTTGATTTTGTTGTTCCTTTGTTTTTCCAGCAATTGTATGAAAATGTCTCACCACCAGAAAAATTGATGTATTTGATTCAAGCTATTAGGAATGCAGAAATTCCAGAGGATGTGAGTACACTACATTCAGGCAAAACATGTAATGTACACTGCTTAAATAATAAATGTCTTCATAAACATTGTTATTGTTCAGGTCATGTTTACATTCACACTGATCGGAATGAGAATATGATGGGTAAGTGAAGTCTGAATTCCCTAAAGGAGAGAGGATGTGTAAAGGACTCAAGCAATAGGGATGAATATACAACCCTAATGAGTCTGCAAGAATACCAGGTCAAACGGGGTGGAGCTAGATGAGAGTACTATACTCAGCTGGCAGCCAAAGAAGAATAGTAAACCAACAAAGAACCAGTGTCTTTAGTTGCCACATACTGAGGAGATCGAGCTCATATGGACACCCCCAGAAAATGAGAGAGCAGACAAACTAGCAAAGGAGGGATCAACACAGTAACAAAATCACTTTCCAGGAAAAGAATAACTTCACCAAGGCCATTAAAAAAGACCAATCAAAGAGATAATTACCACTAGATGAGAGCAAGGCATGGTAATATGCTCAGATCTCGACACTGTAGACTGAACAGTCACATAATACGACTGGTGTCATCTACACGCGAATGTGTACAGACAGCCAAGCACATCCTGCAAGGTTGTCATCTGAGGAATCAACTGCAGAAAAAAACATGGCAACAGAGATCCACATCCATGCAAAGCTGTTTGCAAGTCTTGATGAACTAACGTACCCAACAACATACATCCATAGAATTGGACTTGTGTGTTGACATTGAATAAGAAAAAGGAGTACAGACATATAATTTTGAATGTTAGGAAAATTACAAGCTGGTAAACTTCACTGTGCCGTTGGTAAAAAAAAAAGGGCTGTACACAATTTACAAGCGTACCCCATAGTATGACAACTGGTTCTTTTGTTTAATTTTCATTTGCATATACAAATAGCGATGCATATTTATAAATTTTTTCTTCAAGATTACATTTTTATTTACCTCTTATAACTGTCTTCATTAAAAGGAAACAATTAAGACATTTAATGCACATAAAGCAGTAATAATTCCTGTTTTTGGCAGCAAATGTGAAATTTCTTCTTCTTTGAACGTCCCATATCGATCACTTGTTAACCACCCTGTGATCTGAGCCTAAGAGCGATTTACCCAACTATGCTTCTACAAGTAGGCCAGCATATCCAATTTCTGCAATGCTTTTTATTTACTAGGGCAGTTTCCCTAGGTCCTACATCAGGCGCCTATTACGACATGCTTTGTAGGTCGTAGTGTTACTGTTCTTTGCTTTCCTTGTGGGTCCGCACCACACCCGGGTACAATAGTAATTAATATCAAATATGTGTATGCACCACATTGTGTAATAAAAACATACATTGAATGTTAATGCTGCATGTTTATTTGTTTCTATTAGCAACGTATTTTGGCAGCAGTGCTGCTTCGGAGAGTATTCACATCCAACTTTGAGACACTGTGGCAACAGATCATGGTTGAAATGCAAACAGCAGTGAAGCAGGAAATAATGGCTGCCATACACCAGGAAACTGCACCACCTGTTCGAAAGAAAATATGTGATGTTTTCTCAGAGTTAGCCAGAAACATGATTGGTAATATACTGTTTACAGTAACGTGACACTGTTTTAGTTACATAATAATAACAATCTACTCGTACTGTTAAATGTTACATAGGACCTGCAAGTAATTTCTCCATACCGATATATCCTGGGCAACTCGCTCAATCTCTTCCATGAAATTGAGACGGGTATTTCTTGCCTGTCTCAGCAAAGTTCGATTCATGGTCTCCCTAGGGTCCTCTTTTTCTTGATTCCTTTGGATCCCTCTTCAATGCCGGCTTTGGTATTCTTTGATCTTTTCTTTTAGTTACATAGTTATCAGTATCTCTCTCTCTCTCTCCTTGCCTTTTTACCCCGGATTGGGGCATAGACCCTCAACCAACTCATGTCTTCCTATCTCTAGTTATCTCCTGCAGCTCCCTCCAGCTCTTCTTTATATTGATCTCCGCCTCCAAATCTCGTCTCCATGTATTTCTCGCCTCCCTTCTTTAGCTGTCCTCGGGTTCAGGCAAGAACCCTTCTTGTTATATTCCCCTCCGTTTTCGCAAAGTGTGTCCTATCCAGCGCCAGCTCTTTTTAACCTGTTGTTCACTGGAATCTGTTTTGTTCTCTCCATAAGTTCCTCATTTGTGACCCTATCATACCATCTTATTCCCTCTATTCTGCAGAGACACAGTTTATGAATGTTTGCGATTTATGCGCTATTGTTTTAGTTGTTCTCCATGTTTCTGAACCATACAGTAGAACTGCTTTAACATTAGAGTTAAATATCCACATTTTTCTAGATTTTATTTCTTTAGACTTCCATATGCTTCCCAGTGCAATGAAAGCTCCTATTGCCTTCTGTATTCTCATTTTAACATCTCTATCTGTTCCACCCTCTTTGTCTACGTTGCTGCCCAAATATGTGTATGATTCTACCTCTTGAAGTGGGATTTCACCCAAGGAGATCGAGTTGTCGTTTGCTTGGTTAATTCTCAATATCTTTGTCTTTCCCTTATGAATGTTCAGCCTAGTTGCTGGGACCTTTGATTCAATGTTATCAGTATATGCAACTACCAAAAGTTAATTAAAAAATGCCCGCCGGGTGGTTACAGGGCTCAAATTTGGGTGTGAAGAATAGAACCACTGTTACCTGTCACGCATGTCGTAAGAGGCGACTAAGAAGGTTTGGCTGAAATCGGATGCATGTGTCCTAAACGTGTAAAAGTATGCGTTTAGGGGCCTACCAAACCAACATATACACGTTCTTGGTAAAGATCAAACATATCACAAAGAGTGAGTAAAATTAGTCCTAAAGAATGAACGCTAAGAAGAAGAAGAATAAAAAATGCAGACTCGTGTTGAGAACTGCTGTAAAGTACAAGCTGGCTCTCTTCTATGTAGCAATGGGGAACATGTTTCTGGAGTTTTTTTCATACCCAAGAGACTGGCAGTTTTAGTTGCAGATTCTGTGACTAATTATTTTCTAGGCTTGGGTTAGTCAAACCAACCAGTTAATTCTGCGAAAGGTGTGTCCACTATATCTGATCTTTCACCTCCAACTTGGTTGGACCCAACAAGAGCTCTGGTTGAGATAGCTCTAGGGATCATAAAAATAAAACAACCGTCCCACATCAAGGTGGAGCACATGGAACACGTTTTTAGTAGATGTATTGACATATACTTCATTGGTTTTCATTTATGTTCCAAGACAGCAGGGAACTTCCTCTGGGTATCTACAAAAGAGTTTGTCATGTAATGGCACTCGTGGCGGCCGTATCATTCATCTCTGATCATATGCTGAACAACTTTTAGATATTAAAAAGTCGCCCGAGTGGTTACCGGAGCCCAAATTGGGGTGTAAAGAATAGAACCACTGTTACCTGCACGCATGTCGTAAGAGCGACTAAGGAGGTTTGGCTGAAATCGGATGCATGTGTCCTAAACATGTAGAAGTCTTATGTGTTTAGGGGCCTACAAACCTAAGTGCAACGTATACACGTTCTTGGCAAAGATCAAACATATTACAAAGAGTGATTAAAATTGGTCATAAAAGCAACACAAAGAAGAAGAAAGAGATTAAAAGTAATTGTATCAGTGCCATAGTTACACTCGTCAGATCTATCTTCTTCTTGAGCGCCCATATCGACCGCTTGTTAACTACTCTGTGTGATTTATATGCGATCTAACCTAAGAGCGATTGTACGTTGTGCCAGTTATCGCCTACAAGTAGGCCAGCACATCCGATTTCTGCGCTGCCTTTTATTTACTAGGGTATCATCCCTAGGGCCTACGTCAGTCGCCTCTTACGACATGCATTGTAGGTTGCAGTGGTACTATTCTTGCTTCCCTTGCGGGCCGACACCACACTGGCGGTCAGATCTATCTATATCTTGTTGAAAAAATATCAATCTGTTGTGGCCTGTGTGGAACATCACAACTTTCTTATTTATGTTGAACTGGTAATATGGATCGTTTGTCTGGTGGCTTTTATGTTCTGTTTCCCACTTTATTAGATATGTTCTTGAGATAAAAACTTCCTTTCTTCTTCGTAGTTTATGTTATCAGATTCTAGTAGTTCATAAGTACGGTTCCAACTTCACTGCAAAAGGGTCACCCCATAATTGCTCCGTTCCTGTGCCAATGAAAATCACACGAAATGCTAACAACTTTGAAACGTTTCCTGTGTGAACTAATTCCAGAATTAAACAGCCGTGTACCACCACAAAAAGCAACCTCCGCATAAAATGCATATGGCCGTCGCTAATGTAGCAACACCAAACTGTTCATCACTTGAATTGTAATTCTTGTCGAAGGAACATCAATCATGACAAAATCCGGCTTTCTGCACTGCAATATAACTGCATATGGCAGATTGAGCTTGTTCGTCATAACTGCTGTCCGCCATTTTCTGAATACACACTAACACACAACAAACGCACGGTTGACACAGCAAAAGCATTCCATGTAACATTCATAGCTCACAGCGTTGCTCAAGCACTAACTCAGTAGCTTGGCAACGAAACCGAAAATACTTGATTCTAGTAGCTTTGTGTTGATAACAACAAACACAAACAAGAAGACTCAGGCTCTGTTGTTTCCTCCCAGAAAGGTATCTTTGAAGCTGCTTCTATTTCTTCCTCAGTGTTTTTAAGATTATTTAAAAAAAATTGTTGCCCAATTTATCTTGTCTACATAACGGTTCTTTTTTGTTTTCTTTCAGATGATGACAATAACATGCAGTGGCCAGAAGCTTTAAAATTCCTGTTTGAATGTGCAAGCTCAGAGAATCCGTTATTTAAAGAAAGTGCTTTACATATTCTGAGGTTGGTTTTTTCATGTGACATGTATAATTATCAGTATGGACAAATTGAGCTGTGAAGAAATGAGTTTAGCACATTGCAAGGTCTTGAGTTTGTATGTGTTTGTCATTTATTCTTGTTTATTCATTCATCATATGTGACCAAACATATCAGTCCTAAAAGGTGTGGATACCCGGCAATGAAAATGTGATATGTGCACATCGTTGTGTGGTAAATGCAAACCTTTACCAAAGGAGATGTAAGGTCCCTCCTTTCCTCCGCTAGTCTACCGAACACCTTTAGACAAGGCTAAGTAACTGTCTAGCTCTCCTCTAGGATAATGTAAGCAAATGGGAGCAGGAGGTGGATGAGTGCAGAGCTGCAGACAGTGTCAATCGTTATAGTTTCAAAACTCACGATGGTAGGCAGAGGATCTATGTAATAGATACAATGACTACGGTCATGGACCAGTACGATACTGCACGGAAGAAAAGCAATGACAGACTACTATTCAAGAAAATCCCCATGAGGCCATTACCTTGTAGTGGTGAGGGGGCTTGCGTGCCTCAATGATCCAGAAAGCTATGCCGGCAGGAACGCTCTGTTCCTGGAAGGGTTACCCATGCCGACAGGTCCAAGGTGAGAGGTCAGACTAAATGTGGCCTCCTGGTCCTCCAGGTTGGGGGTTGGGCGAAGCAATAACTCTGCCCCATAAAAAAGAAAAAATGTTACAGAAACTTCAAAAGGAAAAAATGCTCTCGATGTCCAGCGGTCTTGAGACAGAGTACCACTGTCAGCATGAACAGTATGGGTGAAAGCCACAAGGAAGCCCACGCTGGGAATTCAAGTCTGCTGGATGTCAAAACTAAACTAAGAATATGATTCTGGAACGTCAGAACAATGTTCGAGACCACAAAGACATCACAGGTGGTAAAAGAGATGCAACACTATAAATTACACATTCTAGGGGTCAGCTAAAGTAGATGGACAGGCTTTGGACAGACAACTAGAACAGGGGAAACCATCTTATACTCAGGAAGAGACGACTGGAATCATTCAGCAGGAGTTGCACTAATAATAAGGAAAGGATTGAATAAACATCTCTTAGAGTGGCACCCAATTAATGAAAGATTGTTGAAAGTCCGATTTAATGGGAAACAAGGAAAGCTAACTATCATTCAATGCTATGCACCACTAACGCCAAGAAGAGGACAAAACACATTTTATAGAAGGTTGCAGGAAATAGTGGACAAGGTTCCAGCTCAGGACGCTTTTGTGCATAATGGGAGACCTAAACGCAAAAGTTGGAAACAATAACAGACACAGAGAAGCAATAATGGGGAAAGAGGGATGTGGCACTGCAAATGAAAATGGAGAAATGTTGAGCAATTTTGTCTAGAAAACAGACTGATCATAGGAGGCACATTGTTTCCACACATGACCATACACAAGTACACATGGATATCCCCAAATGGAAGAGATGAAACCAGATAGACCACTTTATGATCAACAGTAAATGGCGAAAGACATTACTTGATGTAAAGGTGAAAAGAGGAGCTGACGGGCAGCGACTCACCACCTTGTCGCTGCCATGATCAGGCTCAAACTCAAGAAAACATATATACAAGCCAAGACAAGAACAGAATACTTTAATGTTAACCTATTAAAAGAGAGATTCTACAAAATATATAGTGGAACTAAAGAACAGATTTCAAATCCTGTCAGAGCAGTCAGACACAACACCAACTGAAAGTATCCAAGAAAATGGAATGCGATCAAAGGCACATATAAAATAGTTAGCAGTAGTGTACTGGGAACCAGTAAAGGACAACATAAAGAGGGATAATGGCAGACTCAGAATACATCCAAAAGCGAAAGGAGAAAAAAATCTCATCAATAGCATTAGATCAGAACGTCAAAAAGATAAGGCAAGAAAAGAATATACAGAACTAAACAAAATGGTAAAAAGAAGTGCTAGAACAGACGAGAGACAATTTATGGAAAAGACAGCAGAAATAGCAGAAAAAGCTGCTAAAGTACATGATCTGCACACACTGTACAAGATTACAAACAATTATGGAGGTAAAAGACACAACCATAACATGCCAGTCAGAAACAGCCTAGGACAACTGTTGACAACAGAGCAGGAGCAGGATATGAGATGGACATCCCACTTTGAAGATGTGCTAACAGACCTGATCCTGAACATCCACCGGATATCCCACCGCCGCATACAGGATATTGATATCAACCCCAAATTGCCAGAAAAGCAAGAAATAGTAAAAGCTATTGGATTCCTGAGAAACAACAAAGCACCGGGAAATGATGAAATGACAGCAGAGCTTTTCGAAGATCGATCCATCTTAGCTGCAAAACATATTAGAGCCATTGTTTGCAGATATCTGGGAGAAAGAAGAATTGCCTAAGGATTGGACTAGGGGTACTGTGGGTGAAAATCTCAAGAAAGGAGACTAACAGATTGCAATAACTGGAGAGGAATCACGTTGCTTTTAATCCCAAGTAAGATATTCTGCAAAATTGTCATAATGCGAATACAAGAAGCAGTAGACAAGTGTTACGAATGGAGCAAGCAGGATTTAGGAAAGGAAGAGGAACAAATGAACACATATTTACCCTGCGTAACATTTTAGAACAATGTAGCGAGTGGCAAAGGACTATATACATCAACTTCATAGATTTTGAAAAGGCATTCGACAGCGCCCACAGAGACAGCCTATGGAAGATACTGAGACAATACGGCGTACCGCAGAAGCTTGTCAACATCATAGCCCTCTTCTATAAAGATTTCTCCTGCAACCTAAAGAATTCCAACAAAACATTCCCAGTAAAATCTGGTGTAAGACAGGGATGCGAATGTCCTCTTTGTTTAGTATTACAATTGACTGGGTGCTAAATAATGCCATAAAACAACAAGCACCAAGAGGAATAAGATGGACTCCTTTCGAGATGCTTGAGGACCTGGACTTTGCATATAGCCCTGGTGTCACACAAATATGAACATATACAAGAGAAAAGTGCAATACTTCACAGCACGGCAAAGACAGTAGGCCTCAAAACAAACACAGGAAAAAACAAAAATTATGACAAACAGTGAAATCCAACAACCAGTAATGTTAGAAGATGAAACACTGGAAAGGGGTGAGCAGTTTACATATCTTGGTAGCGTACTGACACTAAATGGTGGCACAGAGGAAGATATAAAATCACGCCTGAGTAAGGCCAGAACCGCTTTTGGCAGAATGAAACCAGTATGGAAGTCCAAAATCTACAATAGGACCACAAAGCTTAAACTCTATAAAAGCATTGTTTTGCCAGTTTTGCTCTACGGATCGGAGTGTTGGAGGATGACCAAAGGAGATACTAGCAGGCTGTCAGTTTTTCCACCACTCTTGTCTTCGCAGAATCTTGGGAATCTTTTGGCCAGTAAAAATATCCAATAACCAACTACTCCAAGACACAAGACAAGAGGCAATGAATGACATACTCAAAAGAGAAGATGGAAATGGCTCGACATGTTAGTGAGAATGAGACAAGAAATGCCTGCAAGGATAGCCCTCACTTGGACACCAGAGGAAAGAGAAAGAAAGGCAGACCACGGACAACATGGAGGCTCATGATGGAAGAGGAACTGGACACCGATCTCTGACGTGGGGCTCTGCGCTGAAGGTTGCACGGGACAGGAGAGCATGGAAAGTCCTTTCTGAAGCCCCATGTGTCACTAGGCATGACGGGATTAAGTAAGTAAGTAATTCAAGAAAATGCCTAAACAACCCTAACAGTAAAATGGAATACCTGATATAATTAATGATTTGAACATGACGGCTGCAGAGGTCTATCTGGCCTATAAAAGAGAAATTCAGAACTGTTAGGTTGGTAAAATTCTTCTTAGGACAAGCTATTTTATGATTGTACATCATACAGTTAATAACTATATTCAGATAAATGGAATGTGGCTGCATATTTTAGTATGTGTCTGAGATAGAAGTGCAATGTCATCAGCAAAATCTAGGTATTCCAGAGTGAATGTATACAGCTTGGAACACCGTAACATTGGTTTGAAACTGCAATGGGTTTTGTGTTTTAATTGTATTTGAATGTTTGTTCACCCACTATATTTTGAATAATTTTTAAGCTGCAATTTGTTTGATATTTCAGCTATGAAATAATTCTTGCTACATAAATTATTTTCAGCGCCGTCCCAGGTATCTTTGGCAATCAACAAACTCAATATCTGGATGTCATTAAACAGATGTTGGAGGTAGCACTCATGGATAGAAGTCATCCGAGGTTAGGACAACACATTTTTGATATGTTTTTTTTCTTTGATATTTACATTGGTTTTTACATTTTAATATGAACTATTGTGATTAAGTCAATTTTGAAAAACTGATTAGTGATTTCATCAATCATAAAAGATACCTTCTTCTGATAGGCATCTTTTGTTCATCAAATGTTGGTGTGGTCTGTCCCTATACACTTATTGAATAGCTTCTAAACTGTATTTGTTGATAATTTACTATAGCTTATCTCTATGCCATTCAGACTAATCTAATCCTCACAATTGTAATTTTTAACAGGTGTGTTTTGAGGCTGTGAAGGCTACAACAGCTTTTATAGTCTACAATGACAAAGAACCAGTAGTTCATAACCATTTGAGGGACTTATTGCCCCTATTGATTCAGGTTAGTACTATTTTTTTGAGCGATTCCTAATGAGCACAGGTTCACCACATTAAATCCTGCACCAGCACATTATATCCAATTACAGTTGTGATCTCAGTTTAATTTTGTTTTACAAGCTAACACTTATGTACAACCTTCTAATGGACACATGCACACGGATGGTCGCCACAGAGGCCACCCACAATGGAGGAGGGGAGCGCTCTCAGACTAAAAAATGGGGATCCGAGAGACTAAAAATGGAGTAGAACTAACTTTACATCTGGGCACCGCAAGTTCTCAACCAATTTCATGGCTTTTCTTTAGCTCAGTTTCTTACGACCAATTTTAATCACTTGTGATATGTTTGATCTTTGCCAAGAATGTGTATACGGTGCATATTGGTTTGTAGGCCCCTAAACGCGTAGACTTCTATACGCTTAGGCATGTGCATCCGATTTCAGCTAAACTCTCTTAGTCGCCACTTATGACATGAGTGGCAGGTAACAGTGGTTCTATTCTTTACACTCCAAATTTGGGCCCCGCAACCACTGGCGATTTCAGGGCTGAAGTAGAGGCCCTCAGCTCAGCTGCAAAAATGGCACTACAAAATACGAACTAAATACACGGAAAATAGTGCTTTGACTGATGCATTGTCTGCTATCTCGGCACTGAAATCTGAAAGGAACACAGAACTAAGTGATCTCAGGTCAACCGTAGCCCATGATTCCGAGAGTGTTGTAATCTAGTGGATACCCTCACACTGCAAGATCAAGGGGAATGAAGATGCTGACAGACTGGCTAAAGAGGGAGTAGGAATGCCCCAAGATGACAACCTGGTTAGCTATGAAGAAGCAAAACCATCGCCAAAGGGCACTACAGGGCAAAGTGGGATAATCAACACCCAAAACACAACAAGAACGATGGATATTACCAACTGTCCAGAAGGGACCAGACAGCCATACTTCGCCTCCGGACGGGTCACAACAGAATGAGATACCACCTGTACACTAAATTCAAGATCGGCACCAATGACCTGTGGCGTGGCAGATGACAACAGAACATATCCTATAGTACTGCCCCCAGTATGCAGACCTGAGAAGAAAGAGGTGGCCCGCTTACACCAGGCCCAAGACAAACTGTATGGCATGGCTGATAATGTGAGGCAGACAGCTGCCTTTATTAGAGAATCGAAATCCCAATCTAGTGAGAACACAGAAGAAGAATGTACAACCTTCTTAGTCGCAGATTCTCAATATACTTTCATCCTTCCTTCTTGGAAACATGGTGTCTATTGATTGTATGTTTAACAGTTTTGCTTTCTTGTAATTTAAAAGCCTCGCATTTCAACCAACACATCTGGATTTTGGCAAGCATATTACTTGCTTGCATAGACCTTGGACAGTCTCCATTATTGACTGCATCTGGGATTCCTCTTTAGCAAGACCAACCAAATTTCTACAATTGACTAGTTTTGTAGGAGTACTGTAGTATCAATATAGTTAGCTTCTTAAACTACCGTATAGGGAGCTGTCCTATTTAAAAGCTGTGCAAAAATAGGATGTGATGGCTTCAGGACGCAAATCACTTTATGCCTGTGTGGTGCCTCAAGTGAAGCAAAAATAGTACCGCTGTGACCTAAAAGGGGAAGGAGCATAGGGAAGCTACCCTAGTAAATAAAACGTGTTGCAGAAATTGGATGTGCTGTCCTACTTGAAGTATGCATAATTGAGACGGCGACAATCGCTTCTTAGGCTCAGATCACAAAAGAGTGGTTAACAAGTGATCGATATGGAGCGTAAGAAGAAACAACTATCCTACATCATCAGTAGGTGTTGCCCACTGTGACCACAATTATGAGTTGACCAGATATAGTACCTGAGCTTCATTTTGTTGCAGTGATTGTGCTCGATGCAAATCATATGCTGACACATCTACTGTAGACTAGACACATGCCAGTGGTATCAAAACTGGCAAATATTTATTTTTAAAGGTACACATCAGGTACAAGAGTAGTCTGGTATTAGAATGAGTTGTGACTGTTAATGCGCATGGACTTGGCTGAATAGTGCTGTGACAGTGAGGAATGCATCATTAATGTGAAGAAGGTTGCAATTGAGAATCATTGTACCAACAGAATGTACTGTTAGTCTCGATGTATATCAATTAGATCCAGCGCTCCTGATGATGGTGCTCATATTCTTTTGTTCGGTGTAGACTAGTATCCACAATTACATTAGATAATTTTCTTGGATTATACTCATAACAGCTCCTCTCACTCTAACAGACAGGCCATTTATGTAGACATTGAAGAGAGTTGGAGAAATTACTCTCCTTGACGTGTCTCTAACATAACAGTACCTTTTGCTGTTAAAACCATCACTATAACTGTTGCAGGTATGATTGGATTCATGTTACCTTGGATTCCATATTCTTTTGTTGCCATAAGAACGCTCTTCCACACTTCAACCCATGGTGTTGGCAGGTACTGCAGGGAATGGCTCCAGACTAATGGATAGGTACATCTTACCTGCACATGGTACACCCTGCCTGATTAACAATGGTCCAAGGGATGTAATTTATTCTGATAAAACAGGGAGGGCAGTTAGGGTGGGTTTGTACAGAATGAAACTTGTGCATTCAATTATTGCTTTAAGTAAATAAATAGCGATAGCTACTGTTTCTGGGGTGTTTTTGTTTGGCAGGACTAAAAGTGTTACATGCAATGCTGGTAAGATACTTGATGCAAATGTTATGGTGAATCTATTCTGGCAAGCTTCACACAGAATGTATAAATATCATTCCACAGTTCTACTTCTAGAAATTGTTACTACTTTTCCACCTGTACATGCAGGAGGGAAGGAAATTAAAGATCAGATAACAGCCAAAGAAGCATTATTGGAAAGTATGGGCATCATAATTCCTCTGCTAAAAATATCTAGGAACCACAAAGACACAAAACTGCCTCGTGAAATGGGGTTAAAACAGATGATGTCTGTTGGGGTAGAGTTATAAGTGCTAAATCAACACTACTTTGGTACAGTGAGACGGGATAATTAAAATTACTGCTACATTTAAGGATGGAGCACATGGGTTTGCCCTAATGTGTATGGATATAGGCTGAAAGAACTGAACTGCTGTTATTTTATAAAAGAAATCTAGGAATGTTTTCAGACTAGTTTTGTCCAAACTAATCCTCTTTCTATCAATCATACAGAGTATAGCAGACAGCGTAACGGCACAAGAAGATGACAGCCTACTCAAATGCCTTATCGAGCTCTCTGAAAATGTTCCAAAGTTTCTCCGCAGCCAACTAGAGCATGTTTTTGAGTTATGCCTCAGGGTAAGTCTCAAGACATTGTTGAGTATTGATTGTGGTTTCATTTGTAAATATTTATAGTGCAACACTTAAATCTTACAGTTAGGATACAATCAAGCTGGGGCTATGACACGCTAGATCCTCGAGGTGAAGCCTTGAAGAATGGCTGATCACCAACAATCTCACCATTCTCAACCACCCAGATGATCCTCACACATGTTACTCACGACGGTGGCGCACAACAAGCACCCCAGATCTGCTTTTGCCACAGACGACATTCACAGGATAAAAGGCAAGTCTGCGACCAGATTGGAGGTAGTGACCATAGACCAGTGAAACTCCTATAAATAACATTAACAAGGAGGAACTCTACAACTCTGCCCCTAGTTGGAATTACACAAAGGCAGACTGGAAGCTATTCCAAGAACTAGCAGACAAGTACTGTAAAGAAATTAATCAAGAAAAGTGGACAGAGATGCACGTTCATTCAATAAAGCCATTTTAGATGCTGCAAAAAGGCTATACCCAAAGGGAGGAGAAAACTACAAGCCATATTGACACCAGAGATGGAAGTTCTCCATAGCTCGCAGTGCCAGAAATACAATGGAACTCGCACCAACGGACTAAAATGTAATGCAACACAATAGAGCAAGGGTCCTTTATGTTAGAGAAAGAAACCAGCAGTGTAGAAAATCCTGGAAAGAAAAGACAGCCTCTTTGAACATAGAAAAAGATACTCAAAAGTTGTTGAGACTTACAAAAGCCCTGAACGATGACAACCCATCTAGAGGGAAAACAGTTCTCCAGCAAGGAGAACAACTCTCACAGGAAAGCGAGCAGCCACCCTGATGGCCCAGTGTTACAAGCAAGAAAGCTCATGCTCAATAAGTCAGAAGCAAGGAAAGAAGTCAGAAGTGAGATAAATGCTACATTCAAAAAGCAACAAGTGAACCCTGTATTGAGGTAGACATCACACTGACTGAGCTGCAGAGAGCACTGAAAAAGCTCAATCGAAAAGGCCCCGGACCAGATGGAGTATCAAACGACATGCTCAAACAAATAGGCCTAAGCACAGAGTCTTCTACTCCAGATTTTTAACAATAGTTGGAGACAAGGGAGAGTCCCAGACATCTGGAAAAATGCCACAATCCACCCAATTTTCAAAAGTTGAAAAGACAAAAAGGATCCGCAGAGCTACAGACCTATAAGTTTGCTAAGTTGCACTGCAAAACTGCTGGAGAGAGTGATAACCACTAGACTCAGTGGTTTTTAGAATCCAACCATAAACTGGATCCAGCCCAGACAGGCTACAGGCAGCATAGAAGCACTGATGACCAAGTGGCATACCTCGCACAGTGACATAGAAAATGGCTTCCAAGAAAAGAAGAAACCTCACAGTGTTCTTTCGACATGTTCAAGGCCTTCTACAAAGTCTGAAAGATGGCTTGTTACTCAAGCTCTCACGCAGTGGAATACGGGTAGAAATGTACTATTGATAAAAGACTTTCTTACCCATAGACAAGCATCTGTAAAATTTGATGGAGTGCACAGTCCCAGATTCAAATTAAGAGCAGGAGTCCCACAGGGCAGCGGACTGTCCCCATTGCTTTTCCTGGTATATATTAATGATCTGTCACAAACTCTGCCCAGACATGTATCACACTCTCTCCATGCTGATGACCTAGCTGTGTGGTACACCTCCGAGTTTCTGGGTCCTGCCATCTTTAAACTCCAGGCCAGCCTGAACAGCGCCATAATGTGGGCAAGTAAATGGGGTCTAGAAATAAACCGGAGCAAAACTATAGCAACGCTTTTCTCATTGTCAACACTTCAGACTGAAATTTAACGATGATATCGCTCCTGCTCCCATACTCCAACCTTTTTGGGAGTTAAGCTTGACAGTCGCCTGACATGGAAACATCACATAATGGAAACAAACAGAAAGGCTATGAGGAAACAAGTGTGATGCGGAAGCTGGCTTGAACTACCTGGGGAGCTGATATTCGAATCCTGAGTCAGGTGTACACTGGTGCAGTTAGACCGACCCTGGAATATGCATCATCTACATGGATATCAGCAGCCCATTCAAACAAATCGATACTGGAAAAAAAACAGGTGTCATGTATCATTTTGGGAGCCATGAAATCTACACCAATTGTAGAAATGGAAAAGGCAGCCAACATCCAGCCCTTGGAAGACAGAAGGAGAAAAGTGATTCTACAAGACTGAAAGGATCAAAAGAATGCCTCACCATCCACTGCATGAAAAAATAGCGGCTAGAACAAAGAACAGACTAAAGCGCACAAGTCTAAACCACAAAGCAAAAGAAATAGGAAAGTCATACTTGGAACTACTAAATCATAATTCCATACCTGAAGAATTGCTTTTGATCACTGGGAACCAGACTCAGTACCATTAAACTTCTCAACCTCCATCCCTAAATTATTAAGCAAAGATGCCGAGCCTAATCTAGTGAAAAAGCAATTACAATGGAACATCTCCATTACATGTTTCCAGAAGACAGCTGGATAAGAATTTACACAGATGGATCGGCAATGGAGGCAACCATGAATGGTGGAGCAGGAGTGTACATTAGGCACCCAGATGCTACCACTGTGTCTCTAGCGGCTCCTACTGGAAGATGTTCCAACTACAAAGCAGAACTCATAGCCCTTCTGATGGCAGCACAGCACATGAATAAGCTGCAAGCAGCTGCAAGCAAGATGGTATTTCTTACAGACTCATTGTCAGCTATACAAGCCCTGGAGGCTAAATCCACTGATAGCACAGTACAAAAACTACAAAGAGAACTTGCTCAGCTTTCAGAAAAGGCAGAAATTCACTTGCAGTGGATTCCATCTCACTGTGGCATTGCAGGCAATGAGAGTGCTGATGTCTTAGCTAAGGAGGGCAGTGCCAAAGAGCAAATTTACCAACCCTTGTCTTTTCAAGAGGTCAAAACCCTCATACAGAGAAAATCTGCAGTAGACTGGAAGACAAACACTGGATATGATTATGGAAAAGACTCCCTCAAAGACCTAAGCAGAACAGACCAGGTCATTATATTTCGACTACGCACCGGACACTGCAGACTCAACAAACACTTATACAGACTAGGAATAAGTCAAACAGCTCTCTGCCAGTGTCAGCAGGCAGAACAGACACCAGAGCATATCCTGCAAGACTGTCCTCTTCTGTGTGAGCTGAGAAGCAACATGTGGCCACACCAAGTCGACCTGAAAACTAAGCTTTGGGGAAACCTGACAGACCTGAAGCTGTCTGCCCAGTTTGTGGTCCACAGTAAATTAGCGCATGACCAGAGATCGCTGAAGAAGAAGAAGAAGGATACAATCAAGTACTATGTCAGAGATCTTGTTTTTAAGTCTAAATCGTATTCAACTTGCCTTGTTTTCTTTCATTTGTTAACTCAACATTTCTTATGTTTATTTATTTTTAGAAGGAAGAAAAGATATACAATATTTTCTAAAGTGTCAATTTAGCCACAAATCTCATCTTTAAATATAACAATCTATATACCATTTGGTTAAAAAGATGAATGAACTGGAGAGATACATATATAACACTGTTATGTGTAGTGGATATTTAGATTTATCTAATTAGAAGTTTTCTTCTAATTGTACAGATTGTGTCTGATACTAACCTGGATGACACATGGAGACAACTAGCATTGGAAGTCATTGTGACAATGTCTGAAACAGCACCTGCCATGGTGCGGAAGTTTGCCAAATTTATTCCACTTCTCGGTAAGTTTATGGTCATTAATTTACATGGCTAAGTGGTTACTCCCTTAGCCTTGTGAGTCAAAGGTCGTGGGTTTGAATCCACACTAGTCTGTTCACGAGCATTTTTTTCCAGAGACTCCTAGGATTGTTGTGGAGCTACGGAGTTTGTGCTTTGTGCAATACACTCGGCTGGTGGCATGTTATTTCTGCGGAGAGGGACCAAGTCATGTGGGGTTAAACCCAGTGCAATGCAGTCAATCCTTCAACTTAAAATTCTTTAAATTTACATGTTGTTCATAGAATTAGCATCTAACAGATAAGTAATAGAATAACAATTAGTTGCTAGATACTGTGTGTGTGTATTTGTATTTTTTCCCGAACTTTTCTCAGGGACACTGAACAAACAGATAGCAGTCAACATTGCAGCCATTTAGCTTCAGATTTATATAATTATTTGACATGTCTTGTACACACAAACAAATGTAGTAGTAGACCAGAAAATATTAGAAATGCAGGAATTGTCGGATATCCATTCTTCTTCGAACGCTCCTCAGTCAACCACTCTGTGTGATTTATATGTGATCTGAGCCTAAGAGCGATTGTACATTGTGCCAGTTATGCGCCAACAAGTAGGCCAGCACATCCGATTTCTGCGATGCTTTTTATTTACTAGGGTAGAATCCCTAGGACCATCGGTCGCCTCTTACAACATGCATTGTAGGTTGCAGTGGTACTATTCTTTGCTTCTCTTGCGGGCCCCAGCACCACACAGGCGTCAATCAGAGAGCTAAAATATTGTGGACGTAGAGACATGGTGCTCTCCTAAAAAATGATACAAGAGGGGATAGGTTGTGTGTAAGCGGACAAATGAAAAATAGCAACGTTTTATTGTGTTAGACTATTGTTAACGCACCGAGTTAGGACATTGATAACGAGGTTGATAACACACTTCGCTGGTAGCTATGTGCCTATATGGTTCGAGTCCAACTTGGGCCAACATATTGTTGGTGTGCAGACAGTGCGTGGTTAGACTACAGGTTACCTGATCATTTACTTGGGGTCTAAATTACTTAGCAGCTGATACAGAAACAGATATGAGATTTACATTTACACAAGATTAAGACTCATCTGAACGGCGAGGGACACTGGGAATAATGTAAACTAGCCTTTACACAGAAATCAGTCAGATGTACCATATTAGACACCTTGACTATGCCTGAATTGATAGCAGGCAAACAGAAACAAAAATACTTGCGCTGAGTTTTCCCCCACTTGGCTCATAGTTTGTAGGGAGAACAAACCTGACCAAAGGTAATGAAAGCAAGTTTTAAAAAAAAACCACTTTCATACCATGAGGTATATTGTGGAAATGCATAGTTAGTCCATATTTCTCTTTGACCATCGGCACACGATTAGTAATGGGTCAACATCACGCTGGCAGCAGTTTTCTGGTACCAAATTAAGGTTGGATTGACCTGAGAGTCTCTGCGCATACAAAAAATCCAACATCCTCTGAAATTTGATTCCCAGACTACATACACTTACGAAGCAAGTACACTAACCACCACATCTCTCCAACCTGATCAAAAGCATGCAGAAATTCATTGTGTTTGTTAGTAAATAGCTAATATCACAACATTGTTATAAACTAGCTTTACAGTATTTTTTTGTACTTCAAGTCATATCGAGTGATTTATAAAGTTATTCAGTTAGAGTGAATGCAAAAGAATGCAGCAGTGTATTAAGACTGATCTTTATTGTCAGGATTCTCATGTCTGTCTTATGATCATTTAGTTCAACAGATTCTTGCATTGATGGTCGACCTTGAAGATGATCCAGAATGGTCCGTACAGGACATCGAAGATGACGAGGATACAGATTCGTAAGTTGAACATGCTGCTCTGCAGGATATTAACATAATTATTTTCATAAATGTGTTGCATATAATATTCATTTTGTAATTGTTGGTATCATGTTTTTTTACTGGGCTCCTGTTGTTGATTAGATGCCCGTTGAAAGGTGTCAAATTTTAATAATTTGAACTTAAATGAGGAGTGGTCCTACTCAACGATAAATATTAAACAATGTAATATTTAGGTGATTATGACATTTTAGTCAAGAAACTGTTCTACAGTTAGAAATACACATAGAAACGAACACGGCAACAAATAACATGCATAGTATCATGGTTAAGAGCAAAGAGCCTGTTCTCATAACATGTAGTGTATTGGGAATAATTGTTAGGTCCATATGATTCTTTGACCAACGGTGCACAATGGGTGATATAGTTAACATCACTGACTATTTTACGTCCTAGAGCTGATCTGTTTGAAAAACCACTTGCTGGGGTTTGAATCCAGACCACCCTACCCGTCTTTTACAGTACAATGACCACTGAGCCACCAGTTTACAACTATACCACCACTTGTACAATGTATAATTCTAAACTTCTTAAATTGCTTGATAGATAGATTCAACATCAATTTTATTGTCCTCGCCCAACAGTAGGTTGCCAAGAGACAGAAGAACATCCCCCAAATCCATCCTAAACTCTCCCACTTTTGAGGGAAGCTTGTCCGCTCTCTCATTGCCACGATCACCTGCATGCACAGGACAGTAGTTAATACTTGAACTGAAACAAATATTCATACACAACTTCATGTACTATGTATTGTAATGTGTATTTTAGAAATCCCATAGCTGGAGAAGCTGCCTTGGACAGACTTGCATGTGCCCTGGGAGGAAAAACTATGCTGCCATATATTGTGTCAAATATTTCACAGATGTTACAGCAAGGTGAGTGTCTGCATGTCTGATGAATACAAGTTTTGTTCTGTGCCCAGCTACTGACTCCCATGCTTAGATATCTAAAATTCAGCATTTATGCGTCTCATATTTTTCTCCTACCCGTGTGTTGCCGGGACTCACAAGGGGAGCAAAGAATAGTAACACTGCGACCTACAAAGCATTGTCATAAGAGGCACTGAGGTAGATGACTATGGAAGTTACCATATTGAATAAAAAGCGTAGCAGAAATCGGATGTGCTGACCTATTTGTAGGTGCATAACTGGCACAATGTACAATCACTCTTAGGCTCAAATCACATACAAATCACAAAGATTGGTTAACAAGTGGTCGATGCGGAGATTTCAAAGATGATTATGATATTTTTGCATTTTTTCCTTTATTCTGTTACTCTTGGATATTTCACAACAAGACAACTTACTTCACATCACTGAGTAACCGGGGCCCAAATTTTGGGTGCAAAGAATAGAACCACTGTTACCTGCCAGTAATAGGTGACTAAGGAGATTTGGCTGAAATCGGATGCATGTGTCCGCTAGGGAATGCTAACCCAGAACAAATGCTTGCAGAAAATGATGCACCAGGCGGTAAGGAGCATAACATGGTGCAACGATCCCTCACAATGAGGAATGGGATAACTGATTCTACGGTCGCCAATCTGCCTCAGAGATTTAGTCACGCAGTAAGAATGTCTAACCTACCATCATGAGGGTGGATTCTCCTACTGCAAGAAGAGTTCGGCACAAATAGGAAAGCAGAAATCCCAATCTTCTGAGAATGCAGAAGAACAACCACTTGTTAAATGGGTCTATGTGAGATTTGCATCTTACAGCATTAGATCATTGTTCCTGTGTAGCACCTTTAGACTCATAGGACAGCATATTCAGTTTCTGCATGTATTTTATTTGAGTTTGTTTTCCTAAGTATGACCAACTATTTTTTTTTATTGTTGGTTTAGATTAAGAAGTTTGCATTAAATGATAATTTATTAAAAGATTGTTCAGCCATAACCTCAGAATCAAATTCCCCACACATGTGATTTTTCTCCACTGCAATAATTCTCATGTCAACCCAGCCTCAATTGGGTATTGGAGAAAAACTGGACATTAAAAGCAACCAGCATGATGTTGACCATCAGCCATTGGTCAAAGCAAAATGTGAGAGTGATAATATAGTATTTGCCAATATACCACATATGAAAAACAGGTACTTAGCTTACTTCTCTTAGTTGTATTCAAATATCCTGTGAGAATACATAGGATCTGTAAGCTAGGTTAAGAAAAGTTGCAGTGATGAATCAGTTTTTATTTTTGCGTCAGGGCATGCAGGTGTGAGGGTAATGAATGCTTCAATAGGCTTGCAGATATGGCTGCTGTAAAAAGCAGGCGAGCAATAGACCAGTCTGATATTCTGAATTCCCTAACCAGACTGCAAGAATACCAAGTCAAATGTGGTGAAGCTAGACAAGAACATTATGCTGGTACTCAAAGAATAAAAGTATACCAACAAAGAATCGGTGTCGCTAGTTGCCACATTCTGAGAAACATAATGAGGAGGCAACGGAGCACTTGTGGACTAATTGGTTCGTTGTGCAGTGATGATGATCAGACATAATAAACTAAACAGTGATGAATACTAAATGATACATATTTCTGAAGCTCAATTTTCTTGTTATATTACACAGCTGACTGGAAATACAGATATGCTGGTCTGATGGCTGTGTCAGCTTGTGGTGAGGTTGTCTATCACATATGGTACAGATGCTGAGCAACATTGTTGATGCTGTGCTCCCATTTGCTGCAGATCCAGTAAGTGACAGTTATCAAGTTTCTTTTATATTCTGATTCACTTCTTCTTGTCATATATACCTATACCTACATATATACCTATACCTAGATATAACTATATTATATGTATCCTCCATGCATCTGGTCATGCTGATTGTATGGTATTCTTTGCTAGTCCAAGGTGAATCAATATATCTTTTTTGGGATGTTGTCCAGCCATAATGATTTCTTTGAAGTAAATACAGCCAGTTCTTCGTTTGTCCGCTATGAGTTCGGGCGTAGTCATGGCTGATTTTTACATGACGCCTGCTTTCCTTATTTTCATCATCTCCTGCCATACAGCCTCCTCCGACTTCAGAGATATGCCAGTTGATCATATAAAAATTTATTGGGAAAATGATGTTTATGGCATATTATGTTTATCATCATCTTGTGTCGTCTTTCAGCCTTCTTCTGTGTATATTGACATCAAGGACGGTGATGGAGTTTTTGGTAATGCAGTATAAAGTTGTTTGCAGCATTCTTTATTCCTCCCCAACCCCATAGTTTAGATTACTTGTAGTCACAGCAAAACCAGCAGTCTTCCTTCACAATACCTCCTCCAACCTGAGCAGTCTCTCCTATGAAAATACCTATGAAAACTTCCTAACAATGTTCAATAGTTGCATGAAAAAAGTATTGACTTCTTGTTCACCTGCTATAAATTCAGGTATGGTCAGGGCGAAGGACTGTATCACCTCTTACTGATTTTTGCGTGAAATCTAGCTTTCCTTATCAGTGTCCCTCACCATTAAGGTGTCTTAATCCAACTTCAGAGGAAGTATTGAAGTCAATCTTGGTTCTTCTTGTGATTTCTTAAAATGTTTCATAGTTACACAAGTTCTTATGATGAACTTTTTTGTTTGTTTTCATATAGGTGTGTATGTGATGTTGTGTTATTGAACCAGTATTTCTTTCTTTACTGCATGTACAGAAAACAGTCTTGTAGAATATGCTCTACAGTTTGTTCACTTGTAAGACAGACTAGTAGTATAATCTCTCATCCCATGACTGTCTGCATGGTAAATAGTCACAGCCTTATAGAGGTACATCATTAAAGAGGTGACATGCCCGGAGACTTAAACAAAGTAGATCTAGTGGAGCATACTTCAGGAAAAACAGAATGAGCTCACTCTTCCGCTGTAAAAGTTGTCGATACTGGGCCAGAAACCACAGTATCATAGACTATTGGCACAGTAGAAATACACTGCTAGATATAATCTTTTGATGGTGCTTGGCCTGTAGTGCTAACAGACTCTTGACACAGTAAATAACTGCTAGATATAATCTTCTGATGGTGCTTGGCATGCTCAACAGACTTGACATAAATACACTGCTAGATATAATCTTCTGATGGTGCTTGGCCTGTAATGCTCAACCAGACTCTTGACACAGTAAAAAATACACTGCTAGATATAATCTTCTGATGGTGCTCAACCAGACAGGTGCAGTGTAGGACTTTGAACTTCAACAGGGTCGATCCTACAAAAGCAGCAGCAACATGTTTCTCCCTTAATAATCACACTGTTACCACATATATACCTGATATGCGATTGTGCGGTGTTGATTGATATATCCTGAACTAAATTGATGCAATTTTAAGTTAGACTGCAGTTTATGTTTCAGGGACCATGTCAAAAATATATTATCTGTATAGTTTATTTGCTGCTGTACTTCTGAAAAACTAATCAATAATTCTTACTGTCAAGTAATTTATAATCACTATTTGTTTCCTTCTCAGCATCCAAGAGTTCGTTATGCAGCATGTAATGCTCTCGGACAACTGTGCACAGATTTTGGACCCAATTGCCAAAAGAAGTTCCATAACAAGGTATAGTTAGTAAAGCTTGACATGTTCAGTAACATGGGATAATGCATTTGCTGCACAGATATGTTGTCCAACGTTAAAAATTACCAGTTGTAGTGGGGTTTTGTAACAACAAAAACAGACTTTCACGTCAACCTGGTCACATTTGGGTGTCAGAGAAAGGCTGGAAAGTTAATGCGGTCAGTGCGATGTTGACTACATCACCCATTATGTGTTGGTCAAAGAAGAATATGTGCCAAACACTTTATTCTCCAATATATCACATGGTATGAAATGAGATTAACTCTACGAGTGGGTACACTGATTAAGATAATGCATGTTCCATCGCTCAAGATGAATCTTGTCTTTTTTTATTACGATGTATTGTAATAGCAATTATGAGCAGAATAAATTATACTTAAGAGATTAATCTGCTATTGTAATCTGAGTTGTCATAGATACACAAAATGGACTTGGTCTGCGCAGATTCAGGTCGGCAGTGTCAACAGATAGCAAGAGTAGACATTGATGATTCATATAGCTTGCTACCATTACTAAAATAGATGTTGAATTGATCCAACGATTTAAGCAGTTTAGAGTTATCTGTTGTACAAGTAAAAACTTGATGCCTGAGGGGCAGAATGAGGATTGTGTTTAACCAGCGAGCCACATGAATCATCAGTATACATACTCTTCTATATCTGTTTTGGGAGATTGAGCACCTATGGGTCTTCCCAGAGTGCAATGACGTCAGTTCAGTAACCAATTCCTGCAATGAGAGTACGTTTTGCGTAACTTTATTATACCAGTTAAAGTTTGTACTATCAGTGTATGTAGTCTTCATTAACAACATTGCACAACGTTTTACCTTGTATCCACTGTATCAAAGACCATGTTACTCAGATACAGTGGATACTAGCAGAATGTCACACGCCAAATTAAAAAACCATAAGAGAATCCTGCAAATAATCACATCTGACTCCAGAAATTATCATATGAGGACCTGCAGAAGAGAACTTATCACTCATCACTGGCAAGCACAATCAGAGAAGTAAGATGAAGCTAGCCTGGACATGTGTGTAGAATGCCACAGGACACTTGGCAAAGAACTCATGGATAGCATGGATGGATAGCAGACATAAAGAGGCAGGAAAGCTGGAGGATGGTGAAAAAGGAAATAAATGTGTGTGGACTGACAGTGTAGAAAGGCAGCAGGCCAATGGGAATCATGTGAATGCTTTATGTATTATCTATCCATGAAGACGTTATGAATTTTTTTTTTTTGGCTAGTGATATAAATTATTTATATATACCAGATAGTTCCAGCTTTGGTTGGTATCCTGGACGATATTGCCAACCCCAGAGTTCAGACTCATGGTGCTGCAGCCTTGGTCAACTTTAGTGAGGAGTGCCCAAAGCATATTCTTGTCCAGTATCTGGATACTATTGTACAGAAGTTGGAACAAGTGCTCATCACTAAATTCAAAGAGGTATGCTAGACATGTGATGAGTCTATTGTTTAATAAGTGTATTTTCTATCATAATTCTAGTAGACCTGAAAGCTGTGTCTTGCAATTTCATGTTCTGACCAGCATGTGTATCTATTTCATGTTGTCAACATTTATATTTTAATTTAACTGTTTCGTGAATCTTTTGATTTATAGAAAAGTCTTCTGATTTATATCCTCCCAAAAGAAAAGGATGATTAAATCAATCAGAAGGTCATAAATACCAACACAAGATGATTACTATAATATGAGCAGATTGGAACACGTCATCATTCTGCACCATAGAACAGGACACAATCAACTCCAGAGTCACATGTATACAAAATTCAAGATTGGCAATTCAGAAAAATCTTCAGATGGCTCCAGAGAGATGAGCGCCTAACCTCTACACCACAGAGACCCCTAATTTGAGCACATAAAAGAACCCTTGGCAATTCAAACCGAGACGAGCAGGCTGGAAAGTCGCTGCCCTGACAAACTTCATTAAAAATAACATTCCAACAAAAATATCTTCAGAATTACATCAGGGACCTTTGCCTGTGCTACGGAGTTCGTGCACTGCAGCTGAGATCTTCCTGTGTAAGAAAGATATCGGAGCACAGTGGTTGCTCACTGAAATGCAATGATGATGGTCATATCAATAATCAACCATTCACCACCATCTTCTCATCATTTTTTTACATTTGATCTTCCCAATAAATCAAGTTGACTAACAATCAATTTTTTGTGCTGTTGATAAAAACAATTATCTTCCCCAGCCTCTTGATAAAGGTAACAAATTAGTTTTGGAGCAGGTTATCACAACAGTAGCTTCTGTAGCAGACACAGCCCAGGATAAGTTCTTACAATACTATGACAGGTAAACAAATATTCCTATTCCAAAACAAATGTCATATCAGGTTTCTGTTTATGAATATCACAATGTTTTGACAGTTCTTCTATAGCCGTTTGGTTAATATTTGAACACTAAATAATTTATAGAATTGAAGACTTACATTTTCTGTTTATTTTTGTGAAATATTTGGTTTTATTGACACTGTTTTTAAATTAAGCTTTTTTTTTAAAAAACAAATATAGTTTGTAACTTCATTTATGATCAAAACTTTAAGAAGGGCCAGGTCTATAAAGATGACTGAGATGGTATGATAAGATTACGACAGAAACTCTAGAGAAAGAACTAGCAGATACCAGTGGAGAAAGAGCTACGGAAGAGACGCTGCCGATGGATAGGAGATACATTAAGAAGACCGACCGGAAGCATTACAAGACAGGCACTGTTTTATAACCACATGGAAAGAGGAGTAGGGAAAGGTCTAGACAGACCTGGAGAAGAGAACTGGAGGCTGATATTAAAAGGATAGATAAAACATGGAAAGAATTGAAAGGGATGGCAAGAGAGTGGAATAAGTTTGTGGAAGACCTGTGCTCTGTTGGGAGTTGAAAGGTGAAGAAGATGGTCTATAAAGAGGACTTTATTTGTTGATAAGTGAGACATAATGAAGTCATTCATTGACGAGAATGTTAGATAATGTAATCGTTTAAGTAACAGTCCTACATCTCACACATTCCAATTTCATTTTCTAGAATGTCTTCATGTTTCTTGTGCCAAGTGGTTGAGACTTTACCTTTACTCATGTTTTTTGTGTGTTCGTTTTTGGAATTTGTTATTAGCAGATGGTTTTGTAGCCTTTTGAGATTTTCAAACTGGGTAAAAACATTGCCCTTTCTCCAGAGTTCGAGAGGGGCCTGTATCTGTTGTCTTCTCCATCTCATTTATGGGAGTGCTTCTTATTGCCCCAAAAGCTGATACACACCATGTTGTGGTACTTATCTGAACTAGACTTCGCAATTTTTTTGTTCTCACCATTGTGATGTTGACAATAGACATTGGCCAGATCTATATCTGCCTTCCCAGACACAGAGTCAGAGTGATTTAGCAGTTGTAAACCTCTCTTTTTTGCATGGGTGGTTTTTATACAAGATGTTTTGTCTGTCAGGTTTATTTCCATGTTTCCTCTATGGATGCTTAGTTCCATATGCAATACAATTGGAGGTTAAAGAGATAAAGTGGGTATAAATTGGACAGACCCTCAGGAAGCAACCAAACAACATAATCAGAGATATACAACTGACTGAAACTCACAGGGAAACCAAAGAGTGGGAGGTTTAAAGGGGGTTTAAATTTGCAATTTTATAAGGTTTCAAGCGATTAGTCATGTGGACAGAGCTGGAAAAACACAAAATTTGTGGAAGTTGCAGCCTTATGTTTCACAGTTAACAAGTTTGAAGCACAATAGTAGTAGTAATAATTGTGTACTCGCTCAATATCATCTGCAGAGTTGGTTATGACACATATGTTACTGAGAGAAAATGTTGACTAATGGTCAGTATACACGTGAAAGCAATATCTAGCTAATATTATTACTACCCAGTATATAACAGATGTTATTACATTTTGTAGGTTTATGCCATGCCTGAAGTACATCATGCAGTATGTTCAGAGTAAAGAACATCGTCTACTTAGAGGTAAAACTATCGAATGCATTAGCTTGATTGGTCTGGCTGTCGGGAAAGAAAAGTTTATGCAGGATTGCAATGATGTGATGCAGCTTTTGCTGAAGACGCAAACAGATCAGGATGATATGGCCGATGATGATCCACAGGTAATTAGTTATTGATATATATATATATATATATATATATATATATATATATATATATATATATATATATATATGGTGGTCTCGGTGGCTAAGTGGTTACGCCCTTTGCCTTGTGAGTCAACGGTCGTGGGTTCGAGTCCTGACCGCACCGTTCTGTTCACAGGTGCAGTTTTCCAGAGACCCCTAGGATTGTTGCTGGAGCTACGGAGTTTGTGCTTTGTGCAATACTCTCGGCATGTGGCGTGCCATTTCTGCTGAGAGGGGCCAAGCCATATGGGGTAAAACCCAGTGCAATGAAGTCAATCCTTCGCTTTAAACC
Source organism: Arion vulgaris (assembly GCA_020796225.1). Taxonomy (NCBI): domain Eukaryota; kingdom Metazoa; phylum Mollusca; class Gastropoda; order Stylommatophora; family Arionidae; genus Arion; species Arion vulgaris. The sequence goes on from CM036771.1 coordinate 20,416,170, forward strand.
CTTTTATTTTTAGTTATTGATATGGTAAAACTTCTATGTTTACTTAGTGTTATTTCCATTATTTATGTGCAAGGAGCCAGAGTATTCGGCTCCGAGTCAATGGTTTCTTTGGTTGTTTTAACTCGTCTAAACTTCGCAATATTTGTCTATCCACCTTCCTATTGATTGTTCAGCCAGAATTGCCCATTTGTTGATACGCAGGGGCAGTTGACTGGGGAATTCATTCTTATATGTCCTTCTTTTAAGGCTCAATATCGACAACTTGTTAACCACTCTTTGTGGTTTGTATGTGATTTGAGCCTAAGAGTGATTTTGCGTTGTGCCAGTTATTCGTCGATAAGTAGGCCAGCACATTTGATTTCTGTGACACTTTTTGCTTACTAGGGTAGCTTCCCATGGCCCCTAACTCAGTTGCCTCTTACGACATGCCTTGTGGGTCACAGTGTTGCTATTCTTTGCTCCCTTGCAACACCGGCAACACATTGGCGCTGAGGTCCAACTTCCATTGAAAATACTATACAACTCTACTATGTGTTTTATAATACTTGATTAAAAGGCTTCTCTGTACCCTACAATATAAAATTAACTAATAAAGATTGTGTAATGTGTATGATTTACAGATCTGGATGGAGCTGCAAGAGATAGCTACTAAAGATAGGAAGACTTACCATGAATTGGTTGATGGTCTAAGCCCTATTCATGGTTAAAAAGGAGGGAGAAAGAGAGATAAAGAATATGTACTTGTCTTTTTGACAGTGTACTGTGCCTGCTATTGGCAATCATGTATCTCCACAGCTTTCTGCCCCAAACATTGATTATCAACCCACATATTGGCATTCTTTCCATTCCGACCTGTCATGCTGCTCAGTATATTCTCTCTCTGTCATTCTCGATCTCTCTTCCCATTAATTTTTCCTGTTGACACAATTTGTTTGACGACCTGTATTTTCTTCTTCTTTGCGTTCGTTCTTTACGACCAATTTTAATCACTCTTTGTGATATGTTTGATCTTTGCCAAGAAGCGTGTATCGTTGACATTGGTTTGGTAGGCCCTAACGCATAGACTTCTAACGTTTAGGACACATGCATCCGATTTCAGCCGAACCTCCTTAGTCGCATCTTACGACATGCGTGGCAGGTAACAGTGGTTCTATTCTTTGCACCCCAAATTTGGGTCCGTAACCACTTGGCGGGAAAAAATCGGTACTAATCTAAAATGAAAACATGCAAAAATTCACCCAATAAGTGATGAAAATATGGACAGCAGGGAACGGCAAAAGAGAAACTGATAATCATGGAGATGCTCAAAGTAGCGTGTTGTAGATAGAATTGATAATCATATCCACCAGGTAACATGATGATTGGTTTGAAATATTTTATCATAAGTTATTTGTTGCTTCTGCTACCAGATTACATACATGATATCTGCCTGGGCAAGAATGTGCAAGATTCTAGGAAAAGAGTTTGAGCAGTATCTTCCACTTGTCATGGGGCCAGTTCTGAAGGCGGCTTCACTGAAACCAGAGGTTGCTGTAGTTGACAGTGAGTGAATACTTCTGTGTTTTTAAGCATAGTTATTTAGTTTATCTCTCTCGTTTATTAATCTGTGATTGTCAACTATGCTTCTATTCCAGCATGGGTGGCAAATTGGTTTGTGCTTCTATAGTGTTCTCCTGCCCCCAATCATTTATCTCCAAGGGAAATTACTTCTGGGTTGACAACATGGTGGATATGTTAATTTTAAATGTATAAACTGTGTGCGGGTTCTTGTGTTAAGTGTTACTGGCGTGGTTTCTGGTCACATTAAGCGGATAGAATGTGAAAAATAGTGCCAGCGTTTGTGTGTATGACTAGAGCAAACCCCTGACAGTACATTAAGGCCAATGAGCGTGTCAGCTACATATAGAATGTTAGCATGCCCTGTTTCATATTGGTTACACTTGACCTAGTGATGGACAGAGCGAATGCTATATGCTGTCTTTAGGTGGACATCTTTAGAGATGTTGACAAGATGTGAATGCATGTTTTGAACATATTCAAGTTGACATCTGAGCGTGAGAAAGAAGCAGACGTTATTGTGGACAGGAATATAGATGGAAATTAGTTCATATTTGGGAATGATTTTTTGAAGTCTTGATATCATGTATAAAGAGACAATGGGGATGAATTGACATGTCTTCAGGATGGGAAAAGAGACAGCCAAGACATGCGATAGGACACCAGAGGGCATATGGAGAAGGTTTGAAGCACAGCTCAAAGACATTCATAGGACTGTTTGAGACAAAAGAAAGGCAAAGATTGAATTGAGTGCAATTATTTTTGGTCTCTTATGTGTAACGATAAGGCTAATGATGATGAGAAATATTATGGATGTATCAATTTTTATATTTGTTCCTTTTTCTCAGGTGAAGACATGAAAGATTTAGTGAATAGTTCAGATTGGCAGTTTGTTACACTTGGAGACCAGGTACTAAATTGACTTTGTTTTTGTAGCTCATTTAGCATAGCTAAGGCAGTGGTGGCCAAATATTTTTGTATTCCAGCCCCTCCATAGAGTCCATGATTCTTTATCGATCTTTTGGTTAAAAAAGAATTTGTAGAGGCAGTGTAGATTGTCTTGTTTTTAAACTTGTCAAAACCATTAATGATTTTCAGTCTTTCTTTGTCATTACTGACCCCATTTTCACCAGTGTGTTGCCGGGCTGCAAGGAGCAAAGAATAGTAACACTGTGCCCTACTAGGCAACTGTGGTAGGGGCCTAGGGAAGCTGCCATAGTAAATAAAAAACGTTGCAGAAATCAGATATGCTGACCTATAACTGGCACAACATACAAATCACAAAGAGTGCTCTAACAAGTGGTCGATATGGAGTGTTCAAAGAAGAACTGACCCCTATTGGGTGTCCCTGTCATGGTTAATAATAATAATAAGACCCATAAATTGCTATGGTTGCAGAGGTGTAATGATGGAGACTTCAGCACAAAAACCCACAAGAAATCAATATTGTACTTTTCGAACAAGTGTGAAGTCATGTCCTGACCAGTTCTTTTGATGTTAATCCATGATTTGCTCATGCATCATCTTCTCCTTTCACCCTCAACTGTTCCCCTCTAAAATAGTCTTAGAAAGTGAGGCATATCTCATGTGACAACTATGCAAGCGTACCTCATTTCACCTGGTTAAACATACAATGAAAGAAAATCGAAGGAACCTGTTTTCATACCATAAACTGATAAAAGTTTTTTTAAAATAACAGATCAAGGTTGATGATGTGGTCATCATCATCTCAGCCGCCTTTGTTTTTCAGTGCTTCTTTGGTACCCATTTAAGGGTGGGGGGACTTGAGAACAGTTACAATTGAAAAAATAATCTCTCCAACTGTGGAGTTTGAACCCAGACATGGGAAGTAAATGCACCAACCAGTACACTATGCTATGAAACATACATTATGGCTGTTTTAACGAATGCGACACTGGTTATTAAGTAATTAGTTTTGTACCTAAATTAATTTTCTAACCCCTTAGGTGTATGTACGGATTAAGATGTAGTTTTCTTATTGTTGAAATGAAATTGGATACAATTATTTAGATAAATAAATGTACGTCTATCACAAGCTGACATTGCAAAAGAAGTAAATAAAAAGCTGCTAACTATCGTTATTGGTTACTAACCTGCCGTCATTGCACTCCGGCGGACCTATAGGTGCTCAGTCTCCCCAACAGATATTGAAGAGTATGCATACTGATGGTTCCCGTGGCTCGCTGATTAAACACACCTCTCACTCTGCCTCTCAGGCATCCAGTTCGACTTTAACAATGGATATCCTCATCCAGCAGACAGTCGCGAAGAGACTGAAGAACATCCCGTAACTATCATCGGCAAGCTACTTTTGACCTAATTTGACAATGAACAAATCATGGTGCAGCCAACAGCATATGACCAAACCAGACAGACAAAGGGGCACATGCTGTGTCATTTGGTAATTGTGTTAACATCACTAGGGATAGGAAGTTGTGGAATAGCAATAGTTTATATCTAGTGACATGACTATGATGATAAACTAAGATCTACGATTAATAAAGACTGATGAAACATAATTCTTACCCCATACCTTTTCTTCTCATCCTCAGCAAAGCTTTGGTATCTGTACCTCAGGTCTAGAAGAAAAAGCTACAGCTTGTCAGATGCTGGTTTGTTACGCTAGAGAGTTGAAGGAAGGGTTTGCCGCTTATTCTGAGGAAGTTGTGAAAATCATGGTACCATTGTTGAAGTTTTACTTCAATGACAGTATCCTTTGACAGCATTATGTATTAATTGTTTCATTGCTGTTGAATATGCGATTGAAAATAAGTTTCTGTAGCTACCTTTTTCTTTCATTTAATTGGCCGCCAATCCAATCTTGAACAATGCTTAATCTGTTTGGCATGGTTAAATTTTCTCACAGCAGTGCTACCTCCGAGATTGCTCACAGGGACGCTAGGATACTTAAGCCCTTCCACTAACTACATGTGGACACATCCTATATAATTTTTTTTTAAGCTGTCGTTACTGCCTGTAGTACTGCTTTTTAGGGCGGTGTGGGACAAGAGCCTTAGGAATTTAATGGCTAGTGCAGTTGCAGCAGAACTGTTAGGATTTTTCATTTATGCCCCCAACATGAAAAAATCCTCTGCCTTACCATGAATTAAACAAGGTTCTCCGCATGGGACTGCGCTTAAATCCATTTGGCCAGACTCTCCTTAACACATCTTATATACTTCACCTAGATACATAACCCTATACCTGCTTTACATCAGGCTCCCTGAATCTATTGACAACTGCGTGTGAGGATAGTATAGTAACAGTGTATACTGATATAACGTGTTTGCTGATGTGATAACCATGGTAGCCGTACTGACTGAATGTTTGAAGTCATACCTCATTATGAATGTCTGATCAGTCAAACAAAGTACAACACATAGTGTCTGTTATCATATTTGACATGTGCCCATCTTAATGTAGTCTAGTAGCAGAGTACAAGCAAACTGCTACAAGTTCATTATCTGACAGCTAAAATAACTTACCTTAATCCCAAAATGAATTTATTGCAGATGCTTGAATCTTGCATAACATCAAGCTTTTCTGACGAGATATAGATCTATCTTTTTTCTATAATCCTGTTTTTGCCTCACAGCGTCACGATAAGAGATTTTTTAGAATGAGCCCTTGTATACACTTCATAATTAGTGTCTTTCATCACCTCTGTTATCATATAAAGTGACAATAATAATAGATACAAGATCAGATTCTCTCCATATTGTACAAACAAAATTTCTTTTCAGATACCTCATTTGAAAAGGGAACGCATTGTAAGATTCACTACAGGTTTATCAAGTTAACATTTACCAGAAAAAATTCCTTTCAATTTATAGCTCAAGTCTATGATACTTTAGACAAACAATGTTGGAAAATACAATGAGGTCCACATAAAGATGAAAGTACAATGCTCAACATACAAATGTTTCTTTTGGTTGGCATCCATTCAACGTATGTGAAAAAGTTAATTGCATATCCTTTGCAGGACTTTGCGAATCAACCCCAACTTTTTAAGGCTGTTTGTGATTTTTCTAGGCATTATTATTTTCAGTAGTTTGCCATTGCTTTCTGAACGGGTGGTGCCATCATCCTTTTGTAAAAATCCATGAGAAACAATTTGCAACCAAACTGTCTGCAGCGTGATTCGAACTCAGAACATCAGGGTTAATAGACCGAGTCACTATCCCCTAGGCCATAGACACCACCCAACGTATGTGAACATGATGTTAATGAATACATATCTGATATGCAAGCTCTGGCGGTCTCATCTATGACCAACAAGGTCTGGCTCTGTGCTACAGTATAATTCTTCTTCGAATGGTCCATATTGACCACTTGTTAAAACACTTTTTCTGACTTGTATGTGATCTGAGCCTAAGAGTGAATATACACTACGCCAGTTATGCACCTACAAGTAGGCCAGCACATCTGATTTCTACTACGCTTTTTATTTACTTTGGTAGCTTCCCTAGGACCCTACCTCAGTCGTCTCTTACGACGACATGTCTTGTAGGTCGCAGTGCTACTATTCTTTGCTCCCCTTGTGAGCACGGGCACAGTATAACTCAGTGCATGTGGTAGTATTAAATAAGATTTTTTTATGCAGTATCTTTCCAGTAGCTCTCCAGTAATTGCATACTGATAAAACATGTTTGCTGATTTGATGACAACCATGGTAGCCGTACTGACTGAATGTTTGAAGTCATACCTCATGAATGTCTGATCAGTCAAACAAAGTACAACACATAGTGTCTATTATCATATTTGACATGCACCCATCTTTAACAAAAATAGTTCATTAGAACAGACCACATTTAACACACACAAAAAACAGTTTTGGAATGTGTTGTTTTGACTTTACCATCTACCCCATATATTAATTATTAGTTCATCAATGCTAAGAAAACTTGACAAACATATTTGATTGCAGTGAAATGTACTGCCTTTTTTTGGTTAGTTTTCTTCTTTATTCACTTTGAACATGACCTTTGTTATGCTGTCCCACAATTTACAGCAAAGTTGTAGTATTTAACAAAAATACAGCGCCTACCTGCCCAGCATGTTTGTAGCGTGACAATGAGGGACAAGCTCCATGTGAGTGCGTTTCAATTCCGTGGCTGGCAGAAAAGCCACAGGTTCTCCAGATTTAAGGTGTTCGTGGCACCGAACCAAAGGATTATGATGTCCATGGCACCAAGCCGAAGAGCTGAGAGCTTCTGGATCCAAAAAAAAACCCTGATTTCAACACTGAACCTTTCCTATTCAATCCCTACATGCTTAACTAGACTGTTAGTTGATGCAGCTTGTATCCAGATATGGACTAGGGTACTGGTCAGCTATGACTTCTGTAATCTCATTTACTGCATCCTTAAGGTCCCGACTAGAGTGTTAAATTTATATGAAATATAAGCATAGAAAAAAAAAACCCACATAAAAGAAATCACTACATCTTTATTTATAACTATTTAACTTTTGCAAAATGAAAACGGAATATAAATTTTGTTACTAAACTCTTGCATATATATTCCAATAAATACATTGAGGTAATCTATATAGATGTTCCTATATAAATACCTCTTTGTACAACTTCTTGTTACGAAATTTAGCCTTAATCAGTTGTTCAGGTGTGAGAATTGCAGCAACAGAAAGCCTTCCTTACCTCTTGGAGTGTGCAAAGATCCGTGGGGAAGAGTATGTGTCAAATATGTGGGGCACATGCATATGTCCAAACTTGCTAAAGGCAATAGAGATTGAACCTGAACAGTCTGTGCTTCCAGAGTACTTGGCATCATTTGCAAAGGTGGGTGTGTGTCTAGTGTATGTTATTTGACAGCAAATGCAATTTTTTAAAAATCAATTTTGTATAGTGCTATAAAAGATTTGTGCACAGAAATATACTATTGTGTAACTATGTGGATAGGAGATACTATATACTTCACCTAAAGACATAACCCCGTACATGCTTTACTTATTCTTTGTCACTTCATATCCATATCACTTCTTAACCACTTTATGTGATTTTTATGTAATTCGAGCTTAAGAGCGAACGTACGTTGTCAGTTATGCGCCTACAAGTAGGCCTGCACATCTGATTTCTTCTATGTTTTTTATTTACTAGGTTAGGTTCCCTAGGCCCCTACTTCAGTCACATCTTACATCTTGAGCTAGCCAGATAACAGCAAATGTACATAGCTGAAGGAGAGAATTGGTTGAAGGAATGTTGATGCAGCTCTGTATTTAAACACAATAGCGGATCATGTTAGTTAAGGATTAATGACGGTCATCATTATTGCATTTCTGACAGGTGCCTAGGTACTCAGATCCCAACATTTCCATCAGCGTAAAGCGAGGGATAACACCTGTTCTATGTGGATTAATCAAAAGTCTGGTACTCCAGCGAAATGTTCATGTCTGGTAGTTCCCAGTTTCATAACCTTTTATTTAGATACATCATTTCTGAGGTTTGAAACTGATTTCATGTGTTGACGGTCATTGCCCAAGACTCGCAGGTGTTACAGTTTCTTCTGAGCAGTCACACAGGTGATATTGCGGGGTAATCTTTGGTTGAATGCAATGCAGGTGAGCATTCAAAGGCATGTGCTGAGGCAGAAAATAATGACCTGGTCTTGTACGCCATTTATGATATATTTTGCGTTTAAATCACACTTTGGATAAGTGCACATGTGCTCCAACATAGCATCCATCTTAGTGTTACCATACTTGCTAGACCCAAGTATTGTTGGTTGCTTTCCACATTTTTACACAAACACATACCCTTCCCCCATTTCAACCAGGTGACTGATTCTGATAGCAGTTTTGGAGCAGAGGGTATTCATGTTTTTCCCTTCAGTGGACGCTGTGACAATCAGTACCCAAGATGGCCAGACATGTAAAGACAGTTTCTTAAAAGCAAGACTTTTGAATGCTGTCCACTCTTTCAGTGCCAATCTTGCATTAATCCACCAGAGCAAACTCATTGAGTCTATTAACTACTATTGCAAGGAGGGGGCCTTCTGAAAGTCGTGGGATGGAATTTGGACCCGCTTCTGTTCACAAATGCATATTTTTCAGACTCCTGGGATTGTTGCAGGAGCTACAGAGTTCATGCTTTGTGCAAGAGTCTTGGCAGGTGATGTGCCACTTCTGTGAAGAGGACCAAGCTATATGCTCTTTTTCTTTTTTTCTTTCGTCCGCTTTCAACTCAGACGAGTTTCATCTCTGAAACTGATTTTTGCGTGAAAATCCGTTTTCCAATTTCTTACAATGGCAGCAGCGTGCACATTGTAAATTACTTACACTGGCAGCCGTGTGCTCAATGTACTCGTAATTAGTATTCCTCGCCATACAGGCAGATTTTCTCCGACTTCAGAGGTACTCGTTATCGTCCTGAGTAAGACCAAGGGACTCGAACAAATGCCGGACAGTAAGTTCGAACCCGAGCTATGAGGCGTCTCACAGCTAGCAGGCCAAGCTACTATCAACTACTCTAGGCAGTCCCCCTGCTATATGCTGTAAAGTCTGATGCATAAAGGAAATCCTTCGTTTTTAGACTACTATTGCATGTGTCTTTTTGAAGTGACATCCAGTGTTTTGCGATGTGCTGGGTATTTCGAGAAATAATTAATGGCTCCACTTAATTTCAATATGACATTTAGACAAGAAAGGAAAATTACCACATGTGAAATGAGATGCCTGAGGAAAGCAGTAAATAAAACAAGAAGAGACCATATAGGAAATTAGAACAGTCGGAACAACGCCTGCTATTAGATTTATTGAAAAACAGAGACTCAAATGGTTTGGCCACTTGGTCAGAATGAACCCGAATACACCAGTTGCAAGAGCGCACAACCTGAAAATGGAATCATCAAGAGGAAAGGGCAGACCAAGAAAAGATGGGTTGATGGAGTTACAGACATCTTAAAACTCCACAATACCACACCATATCAAGCGACCGAGCTGCATTATCTCGAAACCGATCATTAGTTAAACCTGCTACGCCTAGCTGCAAAAAAGCAGAGAAGGACAAAAGAAAGAAGAAAGAAAGATTTGAACAAAATAAAATGTTATCATCTAGAAATTATTCTGTGCTCTTTTACTAACAATTTTCAAATGTCCTTTCAATGTTTTTATAGTGCATTGAAAGTCTTGGTAAGGGCTGTCTGAGTGATGAGGACATGTCTACATTAGTTACTCTTCTTGACAACCTACTAAAACAACATTTTGTAAGACAACTACAGAGATTGGAAAAGAGGAAAGATGAGGATTATGATGATATTGTTGAAGAGACCTTAATAGAAGAGGTGAGAATATTTGTACACAAGTTTTTCTTGCAGTATTATTAGATTTAATCTTCTTCTCTTCCACCATTTACTTCTTTATAGAAGTGTTCGGGGTGAAACGTAGTGATCTTGTGTGTGCTTTTTTAAGGCACTTGGTAAGCTGATATTCATGTTTGTAAGGCTGTTCTTTATGTCGCGATCCATCTTTGCATGGTCTTCCTCTTGCCTTGTAGTCATTATACTTTTTCTGTGTGGCTCTCTGTGGTAGGCGATACCAGGGCATTCTGGTCAGGTGTCCAAACCATTTAATCTGTTGTTCATTTATGAATTGCATAACTGGTTTCACATCCAGTCTCCTGATTTCTTCATTTCTAATTTTGTCTCTTATTGTCACACCTGCAGCTCTTCTAAGACACATCATCTCTGTCATTATGATTTTCCGCTCATTAGCTGCTGTTATTGGCCATGTTTGACACTGGTAACATAGTGTTGGCCAGAAAATCGTTCTTATGAGATTTGCTTTAGTTGTTAGTGGTATCTCTTTGTGTGACAACAGTAGATTTAATCAAAGTATAGAAAAATCAAGTCTAGAATACAATCAAGAAATAATGTATGCTTTGCCGTACAACACTTGCTAAAAATCCAAGTGTCCTGTAACACCAAGATGACAATTTACAAAACTAATAAGACATTGTTCTGTATTGATTCGAAACCCGGGAACACCACAAAACAAGATGAAACATTACAGACCTTTGAAAACATAGTCTTAAGACAAATCTTTGGGTCCAACAAGGATGAACATAATTTAGAATGAGAAACGGTAAGGATATTTTAAACTGAAATCATTAATTACCACCATTGTGACGGTTAATAGAATTTGATGGCTAGGGCATATTGAAAGAATGACAGAGAACAAGTAGTCTGAAATTGTATATACACAAAGTAAATATGAAGGGGAAGAGACTACCAGACAGGCCAAGAAAATGATGGAAACCTAGGAATAATGAGTCAACAATTGAGAAGAGAAGGCTAGGAAAAGAGATGACTGGATATCCTGTGTCAATAAATTTCAAAGGACATGAAAATTAAAGTCAAATTATAAATCAGAAATAATTTTGCCCCTTTTCCTTCTAACTTGATGGAAAAATGGCAAGCAGACACATAGATAAATACCTGGATGGTATGGTCAGGACACAGACCTGATAAGGGAATCGGATGATAATGGGAGATGACAAACAAGGACAGCCTACGCTTATCAACATGGCACATAATGCTGATTTTGTCTTCTGCAATCAGTTTCCAATGCTAGGAACTATAGAACAGTTGCCTCCATGAATCCAGTCATCAGCAGGTCCTCATGGATGTCTCACACTTTCTCCTTCAATTTAGTCCCCAGGTTCATGTTTGAGCTCTCATCAAAGTATGTTTGCAGAATGTGTATTCAATAGTCTTGTCAGTTTGGGAATGTCCAGTGGGTAGTTTTTATTTTGCAGCGATTGACTTGTAGTCATTTTTGCCAGTGTTTTCAAACATTGACTTGTGTATACTTCTAAAGTAGTTAGTAGTCACCTGGAGTCTCTTTATACAGTTTGTCTTGGACTAACTCGTTGTTTGGCTATGTGTGTTTCCTCTGTTCATTGTATGTTTGACATTCTTACAAGATGTGTGTGTCATTTTACTGGTATCAGATGTGATACATTGTATACAAATAGATTGTACATCAGTCTATTGTGCCCAGTACGTAGCTGGAAGATGTTTACTTGTTTCGCTTCTGGGAGTTGGTAGTTACAGTATCTTGGGCTAAAGATGGTAGTTTGTTGTGTTCTATTTAATGTGAAAATGGTGCTGCGTGTTTACTTGCTTCATGAACATTTGTACTTCTGTATGTTTTCCTCATTGAGATTCTCTAATGGAATTTTTCCATTTTGTTTCCTGATTTTGATAGTTAGTGATGATACCACTTGAGTGTAATACTTTTTCTAGCAGTCACCTAGATTAGATCACTTGTCAAATGTAAACCACCATTGAGAGCTTGCAATACAGAACGGGTATCCATGAAGATAGCCACCTAATGTCAACTTTTCTTGATAATAATAATTGTCCCGAATAATGACATTATTAATACTTTATTTCAAGTGAAAAACTGAAAATTATCAAAAATTCTTTTATGTTTAATTTTATAAATTAAATATAGAAAATATCATACTTTTTTCTAAAATTTTCTTAGGATGATGAAGATGCTTATGTGTTGAGCAAAATTGCAGATATTATCCATTCATTCTTTGGCACACACAAAGAGTCTTTCCTGCCAGCTTTTGAACAGATTATGCCCTACTTTGTCAAGTTGTTGGTAAGTTTTTTCTTTGGTGTGGAAATATTAATTGTTCTTCTTATTGATTTCAAATAGTCATGCTACAGTAAACAGACCACCCGAGTGGTTATCGGGGCCCAAATTTGGGTGTAAAGAATAGAACCATTGCTACCTGCCACGCATGTCGTAAGAGGCGACTAAGGAGGTTTGGCTGAAATCGGGTGCACATGTCCTAAACGTGTAGAAGTCTATGCGTTGAGGGCCTACCAAACCAATGTGCAACGTATTTCTTGGCAAAGATCAAACATATCACAAAGAGTGATTAAAATTGGACGTAAAGAACGAACGCAAAGAAGTAAACAGACTATCTCAAACATTCAGGGAAGGAGAGATCGTGGAAGACAGAGGGAGAAGATGTTGGATGGCCTGACATCATGGTTCGACAAAATATCGACGCCAGAACTGATTACATGCACCAAGCAAAGAGAGTTGTGGAGAGACATGATCAGCCACGCCGCAGGCATGGCACTTGATTGATTCATCATAAGAACAATTTAATATATAGTAGGGTCATACTTCAGAAAATTAGTGGAAGATATTTTGTGGGAATTTTATTTTTGATCTTTTTCTAATAAATTATGCCTGGACGGTGCCTTTCCAGCCAGCTCTTCTCAATTTTGAACTGCCAAAGTTTCTTTTACATGCTCAAATTGAACACAGGATCTACGTTTATTGTCCGTCTCCAATAGGACTTGGAATTTGATCTCACCTACACTGAGGTCAGGGATCTCTGGAAAAATATCACGATATTACCTTTGGCGCGAGAGGCAAGCACCTAACTTCTATGCTACAATGACCCCCAGAGATAATTTCTTCACCATCTTCAAAATGACGCCGGGTCCCCTCGCCGGTGTTATGAAGTGCGTGCACTGCAGCCGAGATCTTCCTGTGTAAGAAAGAGATTGGAGCACACATGGTTACTCACCAAAGTGCAATGATGATGGTCCTATCGATCAATCACTTGAGGAAAACTATACTTAAGTTATAAACAAAGATGTGTCGGTGTATCAAACAAATTATTCTTCTTCTGCTTTCTCACTGGATTTGGATTCTCTAATAAAGGCAGCCATCTGCCTCAAATTATCAGCCGCACCATACAGTTTGTCTTGGACGCTGGTGTAAGTGGGTCACCTCTTTCTTCTCAAGTCTTGCATACTGAGGGCATACATGTCCCGACCAGTCGTCTCCATAGCCCATCGGTTCAGCCAATCTTCTCTGGAGTTGTTTTTCAGCACCTGTTTTATACATTGAGGGCTAAATATGTTTAAAAAAATATCCAAAATGTAAAGACAACTTCATGACCATTCCCCGACATCCTTTTAGAACAAGTTTTACTAAGATGTTGACATCTGTAGACCTAATCAATACTTTCTTTAGAAATACTCTAATTGACATGAGAAAGTGTGCGTTGAAGATGATGAAAAAGACCACTATTTGTATGGTATTGCTAGATAACGGTTATTACTTTTTTAAATAATGATGGCTAGAACAAGTGGTGGGGTCAGACGTTATGTCACCGTTCAGGGGACTACACACAAGCTGCATGGGTGTGTAGTAGTCAGTAACTCATTGCTGACTGCTAGCGTCATGGTCGGTGTAAGAACATAGCTGACCAAGACTCCACCTCCCTGTGGCAACCCCAGAAACAGATGACTACCAAGAAGTCTGGTTATGTCTATGATCGAAGAGGGAGAAGATAAATCCAAAAGGCTATGCTGAGGTCAGATTTTTTGGACTGAGAGGTGCAGATCACTTTGAAAATCACATACCACAGCTCACTCTGAAAACTGCGTGACACAGCGCATTCTGTTATCTGGACTGTATCCTGCTATAACCAGCGGGAATATGAGAACGAGGAAGAAGTTGTGATGTCAAAGTTTCGGGGTCTTATCCGAAAGGTTCGGTGTTCAATCCTTGTTATATTAATGTTGAATATAACAATTGTTATAATATAAGCCATTATTTTACCAGTTACCAGACAGACCATGGTCAGACAGACAGTGGGCTCTATGTGTATGGGATGATGTTATAGAACATACAGGACCAGTAAGTCAATTATTCCATTATTTTGTATGTTCATGCGTTAATATTTTGTTCATCTGATTATGGGTGTCATATTCTGGGCAAGAAATTGGGCTACTTCGTTGTATTTTGGAGGGGGTCTCTGTGTTGAAGTGGTCAAACCGTTTGCCTTCCGCTCAAAGGTCTAATCTGGACCACTTCGTTTTATTTACAAGTGCCTTTGGGGGTCTAGAATTGTTGCTCTTCTATAGGTTCTTGTGTATTGGGTAGCAGGGTAGTTCTGTAGAGAGGGACCTAGTCATATGGGAAACTTGATAAATTGAAGTAAATCGTTCACCTTGAAACCTTTTTTTAACATTTTCTCTGCCACAGTCGACTTTTGTCTGCCATTTGTGTGTCTTTTTTTCATGTGGAGCTTCGCTGACCGTATACCGGTATTACATTATGCAATACTTCCCTATTGTTCAGAAGAGCTCTTCAAAATGATACATGTTTAAAATGTATGTAGTCCATTTATTTAGCAATTTTTGTAAGTAAAAATAAATTTTCAAAATGAGCGATGTAGCTGATGATAGTCAGGTCCAAAATGACCCCAATTCTGACTTCTTAGCCAGTGATAAAATGGGGTCTGAATGTGATAACATTTGTACTTTGATTCAATGAAGGATGATTATAGATCAATAGCAGATATTCTCAGAGGTACAGATTTTTTGAAATTATCACCCTGGAAACTGATCATGCCCCAAAAAATAGTGTGGCAGTGAGCCAAACTTGGTTGAAAAATTGTTATCAGTGAAAGTGTTACAGGTTGTATTCTGAGCAGTTGATGTAATCATCTTATACAATTTAGCAAAATCAATCAATGTTTGTGTGTATAAATGTTTGTATGTCAACTGTCAACAATAGAAAATGTTGGATGGGTCATTCCTGTGTTTCTTCTTATTCTGTTTAGCCTTAAAATAAGAATAGATTTCTTTTATTGCTAAAATAAACTTGTTAGACCAGTCCTTGTGATTTGCACCTTGGAGCGCCAGTCCACTGTGCCAGTTTAGGTGCCCAGAGACACGCAGGCCAGCACATCTGATTTCTGCTCCCTTTTTTTATTTCAGTTTACCTTCCTATGTAAGGAAAGCGGGGAACTGACCTAGGAAAGTCCATTACCCTTAACGAGCCAGAGCCCTGTTTGCCTTTGACCTTGCTTCGAGTTTCTCCTGGTCTTACACCACTGGCTATTGTATTCCACGTCATCAGTAGGCTACTAATGTAATGTAAATTTAATTAGATGACCCTAACTTGCCAGATGCAGACATAGAGCAGCACACCTTGTAGGCCGAAATTTTTATAATGGGCTCTTGTGTGTGCTTCATGTATGGTGTCTTTCACTGCCTCTATTATTCCTTTAGCAATATCATCTTTTTTTTGACGTCTTTCCTTGCCAATTAATTGTGTTTTTTGCTTATTTTAAAATGTATATATATTTTGCATAGTCTATAATAGTAATATATATATTCTCATTATTTCAGTTGTCATACAAATATTGTGAGTTTTTCCTGCAAAATATGATTGAGTCACTCACAGACAAGACACCAGAGGTTCGGCAAGCTGCTGCTTATGGTATTGGAGTCATTGGAAAGTATGGAGGAGATGTCTATGCACATGCATTTTCTGGTAGGCACGATTTTTCTGCTTCTCTTTTCTCCCCAGCCCTAGGCGTTTAGGGCAGTAACAAATGCATGCAATTTTTCTCTGTTCTTGATCATCCCATGTTGTGTTCCAGCTGTGCTTCATTTCTGTCAGTTCCTGTTCTCCTGGTGATTTTTGGTCTTCCATGTTTTTGATTGCGGTCTGATGTATATCTCATTACAGTTTTCGGAGAGTTAGTCTTCATATGTATCACTTATCCGAACCATTTACAGCATCTCTTTTGGATGAGGGTGTTCACATTCTCTTGCTGACACTGTGTATGCAGTTCTTGGTTAGAGATAGTTCTTGGCCAGAACTCCCATAAGATATTTCACAGACAAGTTGTATGGATAGTGAGAGATACAATTTCTGCCTAACATTTCTTTTATCTTTTGAAAGGAAATTCTGCTGCTGGATCTTTGAAAAAGAAGAAAGTTCTGCACACATACTTGGTACATTAGGTATTACACTAAATATAGACTACTTCTTTGATCGCTCCATATCGATCACTTGTTAACCACTCTGTGTGATTTGTATGTGATCTGAGCCTAAGAGCGACTACGTTTGCACCTACAAGTAGGCCTGTACATCCGATTTCTGCAATGCTTTTTATTTACTAGGTAGCTTCCTAAGTCATACATCAGTTTCCTCTTATGACAGGCCTTGTAGGTCGCAGTGTTACTATTCTTTGTTTCCCTTGTAGACCCTGGCACCACACAAGCGATATAGACATCTTTAAAGACCTGAACAATTTATCATAAACAAAAACTATTTAGAAGTTTCAACTTTTCTCTCATGCACATTTTCGTTCCCTGGTAAACATTTCTCCCATTTTTGCTCTGATTTTCTCACTCCTTTCTTTTTTTCTCTTGCAATATTTTTTTATCCAACTATATTTTTATGCTTTTCTGTTTCAGTGTTACTTGCTGTTGATGACTATTTCACTACATAAATCACTTTATAATATTTCATTTATCTGGTACTTCCGTAGTTTTACCGACTGGGATGGTGATCTCAAGATCGAAGCACTCTCCCAGAGAAAATAGGGGCTATGACAGTATCCTATCAAATTGTCTCACCAAAGATCTGCAAAATTCTAACTAAATGAAAGCGACATATTTCCTATATAGACGGGTGATGTTCCATTTGCAGAGAGAATATTTCCAGAGAATATGGCTCAGTACCCAATGACTGCTGTGACAATCTTACAAAGATGACTGCCGGATTTAGTCCTTCTTTCTTCTGCGTTCTCAGAGATTGGGATTTCGGATTCTCTAATAAAGGCAGCCGTCCTCAGATTATCAGTCATGCCATACAGTTTGTCTTGGACGCTAGTGTAAGTGGGCCATCTTTTTCTTCTCAAGTCTGCATACTGGGGACAGTTCTGTAGGATATAATTCCTATGATTTCTGCTTCCCGTTTGTGCCGACCTCTTCCCGCAGTAAGTTTTGGCTACCCTCGTGATGGTAGGTCTGATATTCTTACTGCGTGACTAAATCTCCTAGACAGATTGGCGACCGTAGAATCCGTGATCTCATTGTGAGGGTCGTTGCACCATGTTATGCGCCTTACGGCCTGGTGCATCCGTTTTTCTGCAAGCATTTGTTTTGGGTTAGCATTCCCTAGCGGACACGTGCATCCAATTTCAACCAAACCTCAGTCGCTCTACGACATGCATGGTAGGTAACAGTGGTTCTATTCGTTACACTCCAAATTTGGGCCCCGGCAACCACTCTGGCGATTTAGTCCTTCAAAAAGTAGGTTTGAACATTGGGACAAACTACTGGTAGGGACCTGCTTATCTGAAATACTTTTCCACCGATAATTACTCAGTGTCTGGGATACTGCAGTGCGCATTGATAGATCCCTTTAACATTTTCTATTGCAGTTGACACATTCAGTTATTTATGAAAAGTTAATATTGCCGATATTCCTTTAATTTTTTTGGGCAATTATGTATCGGAGATACACACAAAAATAAAAGCGATTGACATGATGTTGAACAAATCACCTATCTTGTTCTATGGGTAAAAGAATATGGACCCTGCACAGTATTCTCCATCATACCATATGGCATAAAGACCGGTCAACTTGTAAGCACCTCATGGTATGCAAATAAAAACACTGAGGTAAATCTAGATAAATTATGTATGCTCTATGTTAACGGATTGCAGCTTCAAGCAACATTTAGTTAAACAATTAAGAAAGCTCTAAACAAAGTTCCGAGCCATATTAAACTCTATGACTACGACTGAATTCATAGCGGACTAAAGAGAGAAAATTAATTAAAGTTGCTGTGTTAACAATTTTTGACGTATTTATCCAAGACCTGGCGATGCAACTTATTCATGTAAATTTCTTTCCGCAGAGTGTATTCCACGTTTGGTTAATGTGATTGAGCATGAAGATTCGAAATCTGTTGAGAATGCCCCAGCTACTGACAATGCCATTGCTGCAGTGGTGAAAATATGTCAGTACCATGGATCGAAGGTCAATTTAGAGGAGCTACTGGCAAGACTAGTGACCTGGTTACCTATCCTGAGTGATGAGGAGGAGGCTATTCATGTGTATACTTACTTCTGTGATCTATTGGACAAGTGAGTTCATCATTTAACCTGCTATGTTTTACCCAAAAGTTTTTCTTGTTGGTTTGGGTCATTGTTTTGTGTGTTCACTCTGTTAATCTCTTGTTAACTGCAATTCTTTTTCTGAGTATGATTTCTACTAGAATGCATGAGAGCCATATGCCCTCATAAGTGGACACCCTGTAGGCCGGCCACACATCCAAATTTCGATGGGGGTGTTTAAATATTGAAAGTACAATTTCATTGCATTGAAATTGCAGTGTGTTGCTGGGTTTCCAAAGGGAGGAAAAATAGTAACACTGGTATGTCGTAAAAGGCGACTATGGTAGAGGCCTAGGGAAGCTACCCTAGTAAATAAAAAGCGTTGCATGAATCGGATGTGTTGGCCTAGCTTGGCACAAAGTACAATCACTTTTAGGCTCGGATCACATACAAATCACAAAGTTGTTAACAAGTGATTGATATGAGATGTTCAAAGAAGAATTGCAGTGAAAATGTATTTTTTGGAATAGATGTCTGCTCAGGGTAATGAAATATGCTAATTTAAGTTTAGTTCTTCTTCGAACACTCCATATTGAGAGTTATAGATACTCATTAGTTACAAAACTCGGGGGACTGTCTAGAGTAGTTGATAGTAGCTCGGCCTGCTAGCTGTGAGACGCCTCATAGCTCGGGTTCGAACCTACTGTCCGGCATTTGTTCGAGTTCCTTGGTCTTACTCAGGACGATAACGTGAGTACCTCTGAAGTCGGAGAAAATCTGCCTGTATGGCGAGGGAATACTAATTACGAGTACATTGAGCACACGGCTGCCAGTGTAAAGTAATTTACAATGTGCACGCTGCTGCCGTTGTAAGAAATTGGAAAACGGATTTTCACGCAAAAATCAGTTTCAGAGATGAAACTTTGTCTGAGTTGAAAGCGGACGAAAGATTTAAAAAAAAAAAAAAAAAAAGTTACAAAACTTAAATTAGTTACTTTAATTAAGTTACTAAACTGTTTCATAAAAAAAAAATATAATTGTTAACTTGATTGTTGCTAATTTCAGAAACCATCCTGGTATAATGGGAGAGCAGGCATCCAACTTGCCAAAGGTTGTTAGCATTGTTGGAGAAACACTGCATAGGGAACTAATACAGGAGGATACAGAACTTTACCATCGCCTTGTCAACATTGTTAAACAAGTTCAGGTATAGCATCATATTTGTGTAATCAATTTGAATCAGTGGAGGAAAAGGATAATTTCTGCAGTCTACACAACCTAGTGTTCAATGACTTGAACATTTCTTGATATAACTGTCACTCTTCGTCTGTTTCTATTCTGCAATTGCACCCATAAGCATCTGGCTTTTGATGTTCTTTGAGGTACTCACAAACTGCAGTCCTATCTGCTTTCTCTTCTAGGTTATTCTCTACATTCCCACTGACCACATACTCAGTGCACATCTAGTTCAACTTCCATGTTGTTCCTCAACATCCCCACTACCCACATACTTAGTGCACATCTAGTTCAACTTCCATGTTGTTCCTCAACATCCCCTCTGGAATTCAGTGCATATCTTGTTCCCCTTTTAGGTTATTTGTTGTGCTGTTCCTCGACATCTCCACTACCCACATACTGAGCGCATATCTGGTTCCCTTTCTGGTTGTTCTCTGAGTTGTTCAACATATTCGCATACTCATTGCACATCTGGTTCCCTTTTAGGTTGTTCTCTGTGCCGTTCTTTAATATTCACACTACTGAGAGAACAATTGGCCATGTGACTACGGTTGCGACTCTACCAAAAGGGAAGAATGGATCCCAACAGATGGTAGCATGACCAACTATCTCAACGTTATCATTACTCTTGGAAGAGAATGTAGAGATTGGGGCAACATGAAGGCTGATCTCGCAGTTAAGCAGCTGATAGAAGATAATGCAAGGGATGATGATGTTGTTGTATATACCGATGGGTTGGTTCAACGTGGTGAGAAATCCGGCTGGGGTTTCTTGGCTAATGCGCATGGTAGGGTTGTTGCAGAGCGAAGTGGGGCATACAGGACAACTACTTCTAGTATGAGGATGGAGGTTGAGGCCTATGCTGCCCTCCATTGGATTTCTGGGACTTCATTTACTGGGGCAGTTGTTGTATCTGACTCTCAGTCGATGCTTCACAAGATCCAGAAGGGCAGGTTTCGGTATGAGTGGATGTCGTCTATAGAAGTTTCTAACCTCCAGCGGCTTACGTGGATATACTGTCCTGGGCATGCGGGTGTTTACGGTAATGAGAGAGCGGACAGGTTTGCATCCGATTGTTGGGGAGTTGAAGATGGATAAGGGGGATATTCTTCGGTCTCTTCGCGACTCTCTGTTGGATGAGGACACTAAAATCGATGTTGAATCGATCAAGCGATTTAAGCAGTTTGGAGTTACCCGTTGTTCAAGTCGAACTGGATGCCTGAGAGGCAGAGTGAGAGGTATGTTCAATCAGCGAGCCACAGGAACCATCAGTATGCATACTCTTCGATATCTGTTGGGGAGACTGAGCACCTATGGGTCTGCCCGGAGTGCAATGACGTCAGTTTAGTAACCAATAACCACACTACTCAGTGTACATCTGGTTCCTGCTCTAGGTTGTTGCTTGTGTGATTCCTCGACATCACTACAACTCACAAACTATATTCAAGTGAACATCCTATTCTGTGCAGTTCCTCAATGTTTACTCACAGGCTCAGCGCTCATCTGGTTTCTCTTGTAGGTTGTTCCCTGCTATGTTTGATATAACCACAACTCAAAAACTAGTCAAATGCATATCCTCTTGTAGGTTGTTCCCATTGAATTTATTGCCACTATCTCTTCATCTGTATTGTATGATTGCAGAAAAATAGTTTTGTGTCATTGCTTACGTAATAATAGTTCTCATATTTAGCCGTAAAAATAGTTCTCATATTTAGCAGATTGTTGTAAATTACTGAAATTTTATCCATGTCTATCCTGGAGTGTAGATGTTATCCAGACAGAAAACATCACCTAATAATATCAGCAGTCTCAACTGGTAGCAGTTCAAAACCTAGTCTTGTTGTGCCTAATGTCATCCTTCCATCACACTCTTCATCTTTCTGGATCATTTATGTCCTTTACGCTTGGCCTTCCATATTTGCCGCTGCAATAAGTCATCTTCCATTCCGCAAAGATGATCTAACCATAATTTGGATTGTTATACCCTGATCAAGAGTGAGTGGTTCAGCCACTTAATAAGAATGCAACCAAATTCCACTGTATACAGAGTTTTTAACAAACAGAACATCACGAAAGAAGATAAAGAGGAAGACCACAATAAAGATGGCATTGCTGAATCCTGTCCAAAAGCAAAAATAGCTATGACCCAAGCCATTAGAGCAGCACAAGACAAAAACAGAAAACCATGACACTGGCCAACCCAGTAACAGTGTGACCACTAAAGAAGAAACCCTGATCTCATGATCGTTCTTAGGTCGCTTTTATCATTCGATTGTGATATATAAGCAGCCAAACATCAAGAACGAATGTACGTGCACAGCCTTCAGTACAAACCCTGATCTGTGATGGTTTAACTTTGAAACTTTATTGTTTGGATGTAATCTCATCCATCATATTCATTGAACAACCTTCCATAAATATCTTATTTCCAAAGATTTAAACTGGCTTTTTGATCTGTGTGTTGTAGATGTAGAACATGACATTTGTTCATGTTTTAGTTAATAATAAATTGAAGATCTAGTTGAATGTTGTAAGTTTTGAAATATTTTTCTTTCTTTTTTAGTCCAATCAGGACGCTTTTCAAGTCTGTGTGGCCCAGTTAACTGAACAACAGAAACAAGCACTTAGTGAGGCTTTAGCATAATGACTTCTATTGGTGATATTACCAGGGGCTTGTTGCAGAGTGGAAAATGTTACTAATAATGACTTCTATTGGTGATATTACAAGTGACTTGTTGGAGAGTGGAAAATGTTACTAATACTGACTTCAGCTTGGTTAGAGTGGATTTTCATTTTCTAACATAATTTCAAGTATAAAGGCAAATAGATTAATGGGAAAAAATGTAATGAGCAGTGATATTCACCCTCTGGTAATTTTATTGATGACTATAGCTATAATTAAGACCATCATTTGCTGCTATTGTTTTTATTTGCCCCCAGTAAATAACTACTTGCTTATTAAGTCTTTTTCCTTCTACATTAGTATGTAACAAGTCATCCAGAGATAACGCTTAAGCAATCCTGTCAGTTGTCATAGCTTTAAAATCTGCTTTCCCTCGCTATTATTTGTTTATTTAGATTTTTAAGGGCACACAGGTGATTTGCCTGTTTTGCCTTTGCATGGTTGAGGGGTTGCTTCATTGCAGATCTCCTGACTGGACTGATTCCCAGTTTTACCTCCTACTTTCTTAAATGCAAAAAGCACTCGAGTCTGTCAGAATCACTCCACCTTTGTGAGCATATGCTCTGAACAGTTCATTTCAGAAGTTCCAGGTTTTAAAAAAAACTTCCATTTATTATAAGTATTCAATTTTAACAATGAATGAAATCAACCTACTTCTATATCTGTTTTGTCACTTCTCTCATCTGCTATTTCCTTCTCTACCTTTCCCCAAGTGTTGTTTTATAAATCTGGTCTCACAAGTTTAAGCCTTCAACTGTTGAATGGACTCGTTCTGACTCAAACTTAATCCTGGACAAAATTAATTAAATCAACTATATTTCTGTCCCAACTTGTCTCTTCAATCTGCCTCTTTCTTGCATATGTAGC
This sequence comes from Arion vulgaris, assembly GCA_020796225.1. Lineage (NCBI taxonomy): Eukaryota > Metazoa > Mollusca > Gastropoda > Stylommatophora > Arionidae > Arion > Arion vulgaris. The sequence continues at coordinate 20,439,453 of CM036771.1, forward strand.
TTAAGCGGTAGTGAGCTTGATCACAACCCAAGCATACCTGGCTAAACTCCACGGCAGGCAGTGTGAAAGCAAATTGCTTTCCGTGGAATTTTTAAGAAATGTTAAAATATATCTCACCATTCAGAAAGAAATGGCAAACTATTGAACGTGTAAGTGGTGCCTACAAAATCAACAACTCGTTTACGGTGGTTGATGGCTACGTCCTGTAAAGGATATGCCACGATTTTCATTTCATATATTTCTTCTCTACTTCTTCCCGTAACAGTGTTTTGTTTTGTAAATCTAGTCTAGTGAATTTTGATGAGTTCCTTCCAAAGTTGAATGGTATTCATGTACATGAATTAGTGAAGAATTTGTCAATTGTTATATTTTACTGTATATGTAAAATATCGGAGTTCAGGAAACAGTTCTTCTGTTGCGATTGTTCTCAAAACACAACAGGCATGTTAACATATTCTTCTAATCTGAGTATGTATGACTTTGAATAATACAGCCCACTGCCTGAAACATGTGACTCATAGACAAATTAGCAAAAATTGTGTGTACAGCTTATTTCTTCGCGATCACCGCTAGAGCATGTTTCAGATTTCCCCATAAATCTCATTCATGTCGAAATCTGATTCTTGCAGCCTTAGCATTAGTGTGGTTTTTTTACGTCACATCATTCAGCACCATTTGGAGCTTTGGTGCTTATCCTTCGGCGATGTGTCTTGATTTCAGCTAGAATTCGCTCTCCGTCAGACTTTGGCTGTCCCCAGCCGGCCTGCATGGCAGCAGGTTGTATAGCTTATTTAAGATGAGAATTTGATTGACATAGCTTCTTTCTGTTTTTCCTTAACCCCTTGGAGGCTAGCTTTATGATGCATCTGTTGATAAGGGTCTGGGTCAAATAGGGTCTAGGTCATGTAAATAGCACCTACTTATATAATTTTGGTTTTCTCTTGTGACAGGTATCTTTGTGCTTCATTTGTTAGAGTGTTATGCATTGTTTTTCTTGTTTTTCATTTTGTTTTGGTTATGTTTTATTTGTATCTTTTTAAAACAACAGAGTTTTAAGTTTTGTTATTAAAATGGAACATTTTTAGGAAGATCAGTGTGTTGAATCTTTTTAAAGAACAGAGTTCTATTTGTTTAATATCACACTTGTCCTATATTAGTGAGTTTGATTTCACTTGTTAAATTATTAGTAAAAAGCTAGTATCTATCATAGTTTCAGTGAATTTATTCTCAGTATCAAATATTTAGCCTTGAATAGTTTAGCGGGCTTCACTATTTGAAGCATTGTTCTCATTAAAAAAACAGGTGGCAAATCACTTGTATTCTGTGTAAAACACTGAACAAAGGAAAGTGCATGGTAAACAGGCATGAATGAAATACAAGACCATATCCTAAAGAAACTAACAAATCATCTTGGGACTCCATACAGGATAATGTAGACTGCAAGTCTCCAGATAATACAAGCTACCAGTTCACATATCAAACACATTCTGCCAACCTCTATCTTTGAAACCTGACCCCAGTAGACTAAATTGGAGAAATTGTATCACCCTGTTGACCTTGCCAATGATTTGGTTTCATGGATGCACCTCTATCTTTCTGTTTAGACTCTGAGACCTTTAATAAACTATTAGAAGACAGAATTCTCGTGAGAAAACTTTTAGCTGTTTATTTGGAAAATAACTAGTGACCGTAGAACTTTATTCCATTCCTCATTGTGAGGGGTCACACCATGTTATGCGCCTTACGGCCTGGTATCCGCTTCGCAAGCATTTGTTTTGGGTTAGCTTTCCCCTAGCGGACACAGGCATCCGATTTCAGCCAAACCTCCTTAGTCGCCTATTCTTTACACCCCAAATTTGAGCCCTGAAACCACTGGCGTTTCTAATTCTATTCTGCCTCAAAGCTGAGGATAATAAATTTTGAATAGGCTTATGTGTGCGCTTCATAGTGTTTTTCACAGCTCTGTGATTTCGGGAGGTCCACCTTTGCTTTGTATCCATTGTATCGAGTAGCATTGCTTTTTGAGGGTGTTTGTAATTGTTGTTTCTGATGAAGTTCATTACTGATGTACCCATTATTTTACTGATGGTCTACATTTCTAAACCGGTCTCTATTGATATTTCCAGCATTCTGTGTAGACACTTCTCTGACTAGAGTTTTTCTATCATTTGATGTCAGCCCAGGTTTGGCATTAGGAAATCTAACTAGTCTGTGGTCAAGAAATTTAATTTCTGCATATTTTTACAGTAATAGTTTCACTGTTTGTTAAATTATATTCCAAGCAGTTTTGTTTATTGTAATAATAATAACTCTCTGCATCATAATGCTACATAGGCCTGCAAGCAATTTCTCCACACCACTCTATCCTGGGCAACTCTGCTAATCTCCTCCATGGAACTGAGACCTATTTTTCCCTGCCTCTCAGCAAATTCGCTTCAGGTCTCTTTAGGTCGACCTCTTTCTTGAACCCTTTGCATCCCACTTCAATACCTGCTTTGATATTCGTGATCATTTCTCCCAAGGTGTTCCAACATATCTCCATCTTCTCTTCTATAACAGTTGTCACTAGTTGTTGACCAGACATGTTCTGATTTCATCACTTCTTAATTCGCTCCATTTTATATTCATTATTTTTGCAGAATCTATTTTCAAATGCATTCAACTTGCTTTATATATCTTTAGTCATTTTCCAACACTCGCTGGCATATGTTAGGATTGATACAATATTTGAATTGAAAATTCATAATTTAGTTTTAATATATATAACTTGTAGTTTTTGTTGCATAACACTGCAGTATTGTCATATAGACATGCCTGGTACTAAAGAGGGCTCTAATTATCTGACTTGAGATGGGTTCCCATTCTAACATTACTGTATTACTGTAATACTTAGCTTTTAATGCTACACTGTCCTTGTTGAGATGTTGATGCATTTGTTGCTAGATTGTACAAATATTTTGTGTTTTATAAAACATGACAGAATTCTGAAATTACCGATAAATAGAACCTGACACTGAAACTATTACTGATCATCAGGAGTGTGTTTAAGAACCAGCAAGCCATGATAACCATCAGTATGTATAACCATTGACATCTGCTGGAAAGACTGACCACCCATGTGTCCGCCTGTAGTAAAATGATGTTGGCTCAGTTACAGATGATATATGTACGCCATGACTAGTAGATGGTCAAATATTTTTCATGTTCCTAGTGAGAAACACATTGTGGCAACTGGTAAAATTGAGGGAGCGAGCAGGAAGACAGAGAGACAAAATTTTGGATAGCCGGGACTTGATGGCACGGTAGAGCGTCAACATCTGAGTTGATAGCAAACACCAACGACAGAGATTTGAGGAGATCCATGATCGCTCCAGCCAGTACGGCACCTGATGATGATTTGAAGGCATAATTTTGAGGCAAGAAATTGTATCATTTGTACTACACAAAACTATCAGATTTATATCCATTTTTAAATGATTCTAAATACTAGTGAAAGTAAAATAGGTCAATATGTTGGGGTTTTTGTTTAGCTTTTTGTTTAGTTAGTTTGCTTTAATTTGAGGGAATAAAACGATAGAGGTAGGGGAAAATACTTAAGTTCCATAATTTTTACTGTCACTGTAAGAAACATGTTGGTGAACCAACACCAATAGATTTTTTTAAGGGATCTGAAAACAAGATTTTACTATAATAGATCCCAACATTGACCCTTGTTCAAATTGTAAATGCTATGAATTTATGACATACAAACTTTTCTGACAATTTTTTATTTCTGAATTTGTTCATTCACTTAGGATATACAACAAAAGTACACATGAATGAATAAATTTTTGTGAATTAATACATGTCTTCAGACCTTATGCACTGCGATGTTTTTATTTTTATGTTGTCTTGTCAAATATTTTATTATTTGTTAGGAATATTGTGGGTACATACAAAAAAATGACACATTGATAAAAACCGATGGCATAGAATTAGATGCTTGCTTCACATAAAGGAACTCAGTACGCTCACTTGTGGAGCCATCAAGATATTTTTCCAGAGATCCCTGATCTAAGTGTAGGTAAGATCAAGTTCCAGGTCCTATTGGAGATGGATGATAAAACATATATCCAGTGTTCAAGTTATGCATGTAGAACAACCCTTGGCAGTTCAAACTAGAGAAGAGCAGGCTGGAAAGTCGCTGCCCTTGCAGAATTATTAGAGGAAAACTCCCACAGAATGATTTTACTATCTTCTAAATTACATTGTGGTCCCTCTCCTGAGCTTCAGGGCTGTGCACCTGCCGCTGGGATCTTCCAGGCTCAGGGCTGGTGCACTGCCGCTGGGATCTTCCTGTGCTTCAGGCTGGTGCACTGCTGCTGGGATCTTCCTGTGTTTAGGGCTGGTGCACTGCTGCTGGGATCTTCCTGTGTTCAGGTGGTGCACTGCTGCTGGGATCTTCCCTGTGCTTCAGGGCTGGTGCACTGCTGCGGGGATCTTCCTGTGCTTCAGGTGCCTGCTCTGACTTCCGGCCAGGTGGCACTGCTGCTGGATCTTCCTGTGCTTCAGGCTGGTGCACTGCTGCTGGGATCTTCCTGTGCTTCGGGGCTGGTGCACTGCCGCTGGATCTTCCTGTGCAAAGATATAGAGCAAGCGGTTACTTACCAAGTGCAATGTTGATGGTCCAATATAGAGGCCGCGTGCCCATAGTGCGACTTACGAGTCGCTGGACTAGGGGTGACTAGTCCTCTGGGGGCGGGTTTAACTCCGTGGACTGGCAGAAAAGCTACAGGTTCCCAAGATTTACGGTGTTCGTGGCACCGAGCCAAGGTTACGATGTCCATGACAAGAGCCAAGAGCTTCAGCCAAGTGCTTCTGGATCAGAGGGGAAGTAGAGGGGAAGGTTAAAGGACGAGCAATTGGAAGATGGAGACACAGGTGGGAGGAACATTGAAGAAATGGACAAATTACGGCTTGGCAGAAAGAGATTTTTGAGGTCCTCCATTGCGTCAACTTCGATGTCAAGATGTGGTATCTGATGATGATGGTGTGTGGGGAGAAATTTAAAAGATGTCACATGGCTGAATTATGTCATGGCTGAATTAATCATCATCAGTCTCCTTCATCATCTTGTTTGCATCTCAGTGTAGGTGAGATTGAGGTCCTATAGGAGACAGAATGATAACACGTAGGTGCAGTGTTCAAGTTTAATGGCAAACACGTCATAACAAAGTACTGTAGTTTTAAAAAAACAATGACAATACAGCAACGTATCAACCAAAAAGGCCTTTATCAAGCAACGATACAATAAAAGTGATGAATGTCACAGAACACTACATATAGACTTTGACAAAGATATTACAACGGTTAGAAAGGAATGAAAATGTGACTAAAAACGAATAACGAAATAAATACAGAAAACTAGAAGTGGAAAAAGAAGAGAAACAATAAAAAATAAAGTAAATATGTGACTCATATACATTTAACATATACACATAAAATATAGAAGAGAAAGTACAAAGAAGCATAGGAATGTAGAGCGTTGAGTCCATGCGGTCGCAAGGTACCATATAAAGAGATTCTCCAGAGAAAATCGACTACGATCATCAGATGAACATGATCGGATGGCAGTGATTCGACGTCATGAGCACCCAAATGGTCAGTTCCATTGAAATGAGGGCTAGGGTGACAGAGCATTGCGTATATCGTGTGTTCTGTGACATTCGTCACTTTTGTTGTATCGTTTGCTTAATAAAGGCCTTTTGGTCAAAACGTTTCTGTATTGTAATTGCTTTTGTAAAACTACAGTACTTTGTTATTACGTGTTCTCCATAGTTTTACTCGCAGTCTCCATCTATATTGACATTGTTTATTTAGTACGTAAAGAACCCTTGGCAGTTCAAAATCGCAAGGGGCAAGCTGGAAAGCGTGTCCGACCAAAGCACTGGAAAGATTTTTTTTTTCCCTACAAAATTTTTAAATCTAAATTACATCGGGGCCCCTCGCAGTGCTGTAGTTCCTGCACCACCACCGAGATCTTTTTACTCACCGAAGTGTAATTCTGATGGTCCAATCAACACATTTCTTGGCCAATTTACAGTTTCTTCCTGGTATTCCAGTGAGACTGCATTTCTTGCGCTGGTTGCACAGTTCAGGAAACAGACCCTTTCTAGATGCAATTTGTTTGGAATAATGATCTGTCAAATGTAAACAGGTTGTGGATCAAGCTAGTGTTCACAGTTGCCACCTGGAGCATACAGAACAACTAATTCCAATATAAGGATGGAGGTTGAGGCTGTTACTGCTGCCCTCCATTGGCTCGGAAATCTTTTTTAGGGCCCATCCCAAACGTACGGACCCAGTACAAGAGAACGTGAAGACGTTTATAAAGTAGCAAGCACCATGAATCCTTCGATCGAGGGATTTTTAGTTTTTGTAAGGGGTAGTCATTTAGCATTTAATGAAGGCTTCAACCTTCGACCCAAGTGGCACTAGTTCTAACACAGGTTGATACCTTTGTGAACCTAAAGATTGGGCCACGTGTCAGATATCAAGCGATACAGATACTGGATCTAGCCAAAAGCCTGAGAAGGATTCAAAATGTATTTAAATGGGAACTTAGAAATCTTTATAAAGAATTATTAAAAGATATTCAAAACGTTAACTGTTTGATTATAATACCCTACAGAGAGCGTTTGAAAATAGTTTTTAGACTCATTATGTTGCTCCTCTGCACTAAAATCTTTATTATTTTTAATAAAATGTTTAGGGCCCGCCCTGGATGTGCATACCAGGGGGACCTGCAATGGAAGGGAAAACGTTTATAACAAACTATCAAGCCCCATCAATCCTTGATCGACGGCACCTAGTTTTGTACTTCTTCGGATCAACTTTGCTATGCGACTACTCTGGTATGTGTCATAAACAGGGCGGTGAGCTTGAGGTCTTCACTGGTTCCTAAGTTTGTCTTGAGTGTTGTTTCTGCTGGCCAGATTCCACCTCACTACTCAGACTATGGCAGTCTTGCAGGATGTGCCTGGTGACTGCTTGGTCCCTCCACAGGTGCAGGCTGCCGAGTCCCTGAGACCCATTCTGTGAAGGTGTGCTCTGAGACTAGTTTTGTACAAGGGTAGCCATGTGGTATTTAATGAAGGCCTTCCTTCGGCTTGATCAAATGGGCACTAGTTCCGTAACACAAGCTGATAACTTTGTGAACCCATATAATGGGGCACGTGACATATATCAAGCGATACAGATACTACACTTCGATACATAATATCCAATCGTTCTTTGATTATATACCCTATAGAGAGGGTTTGAAAAATAGTCTTTAGACTCATTATATTGCTCCTCTGCACGAAATCTTTTTTTTTAAAAAATAATTTTTAATTGTGTATTTCCATTTTGTACATAATAATATCAGCAATTTCATGTTTGACAAATATTTGTGGATGAAGTGAAATGCCGTGAGGTGCAAATATGAGATGTTGGGCTTTATGTTTCAGTTTCAGTTTGAATATCTTCATTGCACTCTGACATGTCCATATGTGCTCCGATCTCCTTCGCAATTTTTCCCAAACAGCGTCCAGCGATTGATCACCAGTATTTCTAGCCAGAGTAGTGCATTGTCACCGCCAGTACCTCCATTGTCATGCTGCTTGTTGTCATACTAAATGCACCACTGGCTCCTTGACCATTCTGCCACGTGAGCTTGCAGAGAAGGCCCATGCAGATTTTTCGTGACGAACTACCAATCCATCTGTGTAAATAATAACGTCGTCTGCATTGCAGTTTTCATCGATGATGGCTTTGACGTCTGCATTCATGGGCTTTATGGTGATTGTCTAATGAAGGTGATGATGATAAATATAATACATCGATACATACTTTTAAAAAATACGTTTTAAAGAAAATACAGGAAAATATCATACAAACTATGACATTTGCATTTTCGAAATTGCTTCTCCAGGACAGGCTTTCGGTGATACTTCCCATCTGAGCTCGACGGCCAGAAGCAACAAAATCCGGCATGAGTAAAAACACCGTGTCCTCTGTTCTTTTGTCACTCGGCTTGAGACGTAGACTAGTCTCTATTCGACTCGAACCTTATTTTGTTTAGGGAGGGGAAGGGGGAAAGAGGAGAAACAATATTCGGTCCATTGTTCAGTTTTCCACTGACGTTTGACTTATTGAAACAAATATACATTTAACCATTGATGTTCAAGGATTTCAACTACTGATTTGGATCAAGATTTAATACAAAAACCAATAATTTCAACATACTATCATACATTTCAACAAATCAACATACATATTAACATACATTTCAACATACTTTAACATATATTAACATACATTTCAACATACATTTCAACATACATATTAACATACTTAACATACATTTCAACATACATATTAACATACATTAAATACATTTCAACATACATTAAATAATTAACATACATTAACATACATTTCAAATACATATTAACATACATTAACATACATTTAAATACATATTAACATACATTTCAACATACATATTAACATACATTTCAACATACATATTAACATACATTTCAACAACATAAAATACATTTCAACATATATTAACATACTTCACATACATATTAACATATTAACATACATTTCAACATACATATAACATACATTTAATACATTTAACATATATTAATACATTTCAAAACATTTAACATACTTTAAATACATTTAACACATTCAAATACATTTAACATACTATTAACATACATTTCAACATACATTTCAAATAACATTTAACATACATTAATACATTTAACATACATTCAAATACATTAAATACATTTCAACACATATAACATACATTAACATACATTTAACATACATTAACATACATTTAACATACATTTCAATACATTTCAACATACATTTCAAATACATTGATGTGTATACAAGGGATTTCTAACCTACATTGTTTTGGGATAAGGCATTTCAACATACATTTCAACATACATATTAACATACATTAACATAATATTAACATTCAACATAAAATTAAATACATTTCAACATACATTTCAACATAATAAAGGCATGTATTTTATGGTACTGAATATATGTCCGTTTAAAATATTTTTTTTTCCTCTTTCTTTTTCTTTTTTTTTTCTCTCGAGAAATTGTGCTTTTTTTTCCTCATAATACTTTCAAGAAATATTTCAATGACAGACTCAATTATAGATGTGTCAAATTTAGTTGACTTTGTCCATGACATGACGGTGGACATAACGGAAAAGATGGTTAGATGGCGTAGCAGAATCCCATGAAAGAGCAAAGATAACAATCACACAAGCCACCAGAACTAGCAAGACAAAACAGAAAACAACGACACTGGGCAACAACCCTGGTAGCAGTGGACGACAAAAGAAGAAAAAATGACGATGGGCATTATAATATATGAAGTGACGATGATAGTGTAATTATACATTTTGAAATACATTATGAACAATAAGGAAATGTGCAATTTAACAGTGATGTTTCCAAATAAAGAGCTGTCAACAATAAGTTTCCTTCAGAATGATCTATGTTATTTTTATCTTGTCTTTACCTTCCATACATACATCATATTATGGATGCGGCTTTCTGAAGGAATATTTGTTGGAATAGATGAGCATTGTATGTTTTGATGTAAAATTTGCTGCATTCCTGCAGGTCCATATGAGGTACCTGTATTCTGCGAGCAGTATAGTAATTTGTGTGTATGTCTGGAGTTGTTTTGGTAGTGTTTTAGTATGATGGCTTTTATATATCTATCTTTTTATTTGTGTGTGTTTTGATTATGTTTCCAAGTGATATTATATTATAATAAATTAACGAAGTGTTAGATAAAGAAAGGCTGAGTTGGTTAGGTTTGATATATCAAAGTGCCAACCTCGTGATATTTGTTCTATTACTTAACGTGGATATAAAGTGTCAGAGAGCTAGTTATCAACACGTGGTGACATAATTTCATCAAATTTCGCCAAGCCCCAGCTTGTGGCAAACGCTGCAGATCAACCACGTGGCAGAAGAACTTCCATCTTAGGTTGACAGTCTTTCATGAGACTTTCATTCTACAGTGTTGTTCTTTGAGAACGTATGAGTTTGTCGCATTTAATCATCCCTCAACCTGATTTGAACTGTTCAGTGAAATAGTTACCACGCGTGTTGTAACATCCCGTGGGGACTGGTACATGGCTCCAGGAAAGTAGAGAAAGAAAAGGATAAGAAAAAAATAGAGAAGAATAAATCAAAGAAGTCGAATGGTGAATGCATGATCTACCGCTAAGTCTGACATACGACTACATTGAATTTAACACAAGACTCGTCTAAACAACTTATACAAAGTTTATTAACTACTGATATGATTCAACAAAAGAACACACAAGGATCGTACTGAACCTTTACTGAACTAGAGGAACCCCAATGGCTGGATAATATGTCAACATTAAATAATAAAAGAAAATTGTGAATTCCTCCTTCCCCTAATTGAATTCATATAATTTTCTGGGCACACTTACTATCCTAAAATTTAAGTAAAATTCACCACTAGCTTAGCATCGCAAGTTATTATGAGATGTCCGACTTCCCGCTGTGGGTACTCACTGCAAATCACACATTTAATCAACTACACTCGCAAAGTTATTATGAAATGTCAAAATTTCCCGTTGTGGTACTCACTGCAAATCACAACGTAAAATCATCTACACCGCAAGTAACAAAACGTTGCTCCTAGAATTTCCCCTGGCTGTCCATTTTTCACATGGCAAGAATTAAATGGTCTCTCTCTCTCTCTCTCTCACACAGTCCCTCTCTCTCTCTCTCAGTCCTCTCTCTCTCGTCCTCTCTCTCTCAAGTCCCTCTCTCTCTCTCTCTCTCTCCCTCACGTCCCTCTCTCTCTCTCTCTCACAAGTCCTCTCTCACACAAGTCTCCTCTCTCTCTCAAGTCCTCTCTCTCAGTCCCTCTCTCTCTCTCTCTCTCAAGTCCTCTCTCTCTCTCTCTCGTCCTCTGCTGTACGCTTTCTCCCGACTCTATACGGGGATAAATCTGCTGAGTCACATGTTTGAAAATTCTCACTCGCTGTTTTTCAACTTTCTCTTCAAACTTTATTCTGACCGTTTCTTTCTCAAGTCCTCTAAGCTTCCGTCCTTTCGACTTTAAACGTGTCTGTCTAATCTGTCCAAACTAAAAACAACAGGCCCTGCCCTGGTCTCGAGATCCCTGACTTAACGGGAGTCCTCGCATACTCAAGTTAGATCACTTTGCTTGAGCTTATTACCCACTGCTCAGCAAATTGGGACTGGTAAACAATTTATTTAATGCTAACTTGGCAAGGATGCCAAGTGCAATAAAGAGGTTTTGCTGACCCCGACTCTTTCTCCCAAATAACAGTGAAACTGTTACAGTGTCAGCTGTCAAGCACTAGCCTTGGGTTAGCTCAGAACGACGATCCAGTGCTACTTCGTCAATTAACTAGAGCTTCAGTTAGTTGGTACACAATCGGATCTAGAAGGCTGCAGTTGGGAAACCAAAACGAAATCTGTGTGTAGAGATATGTAATAGTGCCATAGGTGGTCAAGAGAAATGGAATCAAATGTGTATAGGCCACACCGGTGACAATCACAAAGGTAAAAGGGCAGGTAATTAAACTGTTGACCGATCTGATAACGTTTCAGAACTAAGAGCCAACTCAAAGAGGGATGGAGACTAAATGCTATTGGCAGCATTGAGTGTTACTACAGGTGACGATCAAACAAGTACGTCCGGTTAAGGAGTCCAGCTCAGTGGGCGATTTTATAGTTAGAGAGGGAAAAATGTACCCCAGAGATGTCCAGATAGGAAACTTTCAGAGATAATACTATTGAAGATTTGATCTGAAAAGAAACTGTACAGACTAGACCAATTTTAGGTCGAACAGCAGAACTTGTGATCAACAGATAAAGAGTCAGTCTAGCTTTTGTGAAATCTAGATCAAAGGGATTCCTAGAGTTTTAGCCAGTGGGAAATAAGTCAAACAGGGATGTTAATGACAGAACTACATGGCAGTGGTGCTCTCAAGGGACCAGGCAATTAGTTCTAGCCAGGTAAATTTTCTGACCACCTGAACAGGTCTAGGAACAAAGGATTGTGATTTAGGATTGGGGGATAAATAGACAAACAGAACACAGAGCAAGGACAAAATAGATCCACGAGTAGGTTGTTGAAGATAGTGATTCCATCAGAACCAGAGCAGAGAGAACAGATGTTTGGAACAGGAGGTAGAGGAGAATTCAGGCAGGTATCATCGACAGTCCAGCAGGAATTATATGAAAAAACTAAATTCAATTTTAGTACAGTCACAGAGCGACAGAACAAAACTTCAGCAGGAACTTAGGAAAAACTTAGCAAGCTGAGAAGAACTTGCAGAAGCACTTAGAGAGGAACTTACGGAGACTCAGAGAAACTTAGCAGAAGAACAAACTTAGTAGAATACAGAACGAGGAACAGAACTGCATCTTAGGACAAGAACTCAGGAAGAAGAAATAGACAGTGAAAGGCAGACACCAGTGAAAGATATAATGTCTCGGTCCAAATCACTAGAGAACCAGAAGACAGAGAATTGAAGAGTAACAAAATGCTGATACTACCGAGTGGGGTAAGATATCAGCTGATGTCTTGTATGAGTGTTTTACGATATTGTTTTCCGAAGACGAATCTATTGTATAGTATTTGATCCACTCGGAAATATGTGCTATGTTGTAGTTAAGTAGTGTTTTATGTAGGAATGTGTGTGATATTCTATCAAAAGCCTTCTCCTGATCTAACGATAGGATCGACAGTCTTTCTGGTGATGTCTAATGAAGTGTATATGTTTCTACACGTGACACAAGATATCAAGCGATATATACTATCCAATCGTTCTTTGATTATATACCCTACAGAGAGGGTTTGAAAAATAGTCTTTAGACTCATTATATTGCTCCTCTGCACGGAAATCTTTAGTAAAAGGCGAAAGATTTAATCGTTTGTGCAGAGAAACCAGAGTTAACATATACATCATGTTTTGGGAAAACCCCATTACACGAAAAATGCATTTTGCTACTGGTGGCATAAAAGTGTATGATTTATATCAACAAATATTCTGTATATGTGACAAAAGAAAAAACACTGAAATTGCATGATTATAGTGTTTTTATTCAAATTAGGCTCTACTTTAAATCGATTATGATCAAAAAAGTATAATTTAATTGTTTTGTTCATATTTATAATGTATTTTAGTTGTCTCCTTGGTGGATAAAATCTCATCGAAAGCACAGCAAAACTAAAGTTAGATAATGCTCGAAATTATTAATAATATACACTTACTGCAGACCTCAATAATTTAATTTCACCAGTATGTCATATTCTGAACACCGTTACATGTACAACTTTTGTTGTTTCTTTTCCTCTATAAGTTCTTCCTCTTAACCGTTTATTAGTATCGCCACGTGGGTGTAAGTGGGAGATATAGTGTGTGACAAAAACAATACAGTAAAACAGACATCACTAGGAAAGATGTGGGTATTTGTTCAATGTAATTATAGTCTTCTTGTTAGGTATGAAAAGTCATCAGACTCATATTGCTCCTCTGTGCGGAAATATTTTCCTTTTTATTGGGCCCTAACAGGAAGTGCCACAAAGAATTGACCCAGTATGGTTGAACTTGTAAACTATTTATTTTTAATCTTGGAAAATGTAAATAAGTATTATCGCACGGGTTGAACGCAAATATGCATTTTTAAGAGTAGTACCTTGCGAAATTTGCAAGGTTACAAAATAAATGTAATCATCGGAAAAACTTACCCGTTCAAAAGTGTCTCTCTCTACTTAACATATGATCATAAAATAATATGGATACGTTAAAGTTGCACGTCGAAATATCGGTTTATCTATATGAATGGTACGCATTTCATATGAAGCAATTTTCTTGTGCCCCGAACAAAACCTAGTTTTATTCTAGCAGCTTTCACAAGTTTTAAAGTGTTAAGTTAGAGAAACTTCACTGTGAACTAATTTGTGTTTTTTGTTGGAAATGTGTGCTACTTGCATTGCTATTTTTGTAATCGTTTGATAAAACAACTTTTGATAGATTCGTGAACAATGCTAACATATTCTAAGATTAAGTACAACAGCTCTGTTGTGCTGTTCATCTTATTCTGTACTACCAATCGTTCATTATTAATGTTTGGGCCAGTCCCGGAAGTACTGCAATACCGGGTCGACCCGCGACGAGAGCGGAGCAAGCCCCGGGCATCTCATCTAATTCCAAAAATCAGTTTAATATCGTAGTGACCCAATGGGCCACGTATCAGATATTAAGCTGATAAGAACAGATACTACACTTTGATCTTAGCCAAAAGGCCGAGAAGCGATAACAATTACACTCTCAAACTTTGCCTGCCAGGACAAGTATCTTGCAATAATTCATAACTATAAATCATTTACTAACAAAAAAATTACTTACCGATATTTATTACTCTTAACTTTGTATCACGTCTAGTAACTCTAGTTGACTTATAAATATACAAAAATTAAATCTCAATTCTTTTTATAAGAATATATTATTTGACAAATGAAAAAGTTTGTTTCAAATGATAATTGTTCTTTTCTGTTGATTATTAACCGTGGGGACAATAAACTACAATTGTCTACACTTGTTTATTGTGGGCGGTAAGCCAATAAATAGTTTGTAATATTTTCAGTTACTTCGCTTTGACCATTACTGATTGCTGAAACATTTCTGTAACACGTTTTATTATTATATATCAACAACTATCTTATTATTTTTCTAAGCACCTAATGTCCTGACGGTATCTTTACATTTTAATTTCATCAGCATGATACCCACAGAATCTTCAGGATTAAAAATAATTTATCATAATAATTCAATATACAATACTCACTTAGATTAAGGTTTTAAATCTTCATTTCCTTTGGAGATTGTGTCACATTAGACTGTAAGCATCGAACAAAAACTATAGTGCTTTTCAAAACTTATGCCCATGTTTGAAATTCTGTAAGTCCGGAGCCCTTTAACGTAAATAGGTGAAATTTTGCACGTCCTCTATTAATTGTCATGACATTGCAAGGAAATAATTACAATGAAAACAAACAGCTGGTTTTTACTTTAGCTTATATGCGGTATGCAAAAAACATCAAACATGAACGAGACATACATTTGAAACGCTTACAGTAGCTTTATTGTTATTGGTTCGCAATTTTAAAAACCTCAATATCCACGTGTTTTTAGTGTTTTCCCGTTATTTACCGGAAGACCAAAAGTGTTTACAATTGAACGGACAAGTTACGTTTGGTTATTCGAAGGTCATTTCAATAGCCTCATTCCTTTCATAGGCGTGCACATTGTAGGGTTTAGTTTTAGTTTAGTCGTCGGATCACCACCACTGCACGTCGAACAAATTAGTCCATAAGTGCTCCGATCTCTCCCTCAGTACGTCCATCAGCGTGTGGCGACTAACGACACCGGTTCTTTGTTGGTTTACAATTCTTCTTTGTCTGCCAGCATAGCGTTCTTGTCAACATTGTAGGGTCTTTACAATGAGTATAAAAGTAAATTTGACACTGCAAAGCATCACAATGCAGATATATCAATATTTTTGTAGAGAAGCTAAGGGTGGGAGCATTTCTATCCATGAGAAGAGGTTAATGTGCGTTTTAGGAGTAAATCGACGTACATTCAACCGCTGGATCCAAGACGTTTCACGCACATGTGCTATGCAACCAAGAACACAAGATAGAAAGTCATAGATAGTTTTGATAGAGAGCTTATTCAAAGAGAATTGTGTCGAATGTTTGAGTTGAAAGAAACACTGACATTAAGGAAATTAAAACCGCCGAGTGATTACCGGCGCCCAAATTTGGGGTGTAAAGAATAGAACCACTGTTACCTGACATGCATGTCGTAAGAGGGGTGGGATGGAGGAAGCTTCAAATTTAGAAAATAAGCCGGTGGAAGAAACATTATCTGTGAGAAACCGCCTCAAATTGTGATGAGAAACAAATATTTGCGTGAAGTTAGAGAAATGCGTCGACAAAGCTATGACATTGTGTATTTAGACGAAACATGGATTAATGCTCACCACACCAATGAAAAAGTATGGCAGTCATCAGATGCAACGATTAAGAAATTAGTAGGCCTACCACGGGCAAAGGGCAGCGTTTTATAATTGCACATGCAGGCAGTAAACAAAATGGGCTGTTGAAGAATGCTCAACTCCTATTTGTTTCGAAATCGACCGATAATCGGGACTGCCACACAGAAAAGAGCTGTCATATATTTAGAGAGTGGATTTAGAAAACTTTACTTCCGACATTAGATAGGTCCTCTTGTCTGATAATAGACAATGCATCATACCACAATGTAGTGGCACAAGAAGACAAAGTCCAACGTTGTCTAGTAAAAAAAATATGCAATACAGATGTTTGCATGAGATTGTCATCAATGTACACATCTGGTCCTTTTCAAGACGCAATCATCCTGACCTCTTAACATGACAACTGGATCGAAATGAAGGTACAAGTTGAAGTAAAGCCATTTCTTTTTGTTTGAATTCCACCGTCGCGAAAAATGTGGATACACCTATGACTTATCAAAAGTTGCAAATTTGTTATATTGCTGTAAATTCTATTTTGTGCTACCAAAATAATCATTAGGTAGTCAAAGTTCAAAGAAAATCGCCGCTTCAGTAAAACGGCAGTACCTACATAAATTTAAATTATATATTCGTAATGTCATTGCAAATCTAACACCACATGCACAATTACATTGTATTTCATGCAAGAGTTATTGAGATATTGGAAGAAGTTTGTGGGCACGAGATTTGAAACGCACTATAGTTTTATTGTTGCGTCGTATTCACAACTTTATAGTGTTACACGTTACATTACGGAAACTTCACTTTGAATTCTTCAGAATTATGTTCTGTTGAAAAGGTTTTTGGAAACGTGTGTCGCTTGCATTGCTATTTTTGTAATTGCTGGCTAAAATAAGATACAGATTATTACAGATTAATGCGATTAGCAACTTTTCGTTTATATTTACACGAAATGTCATTGTCTTTTCTGTGCCTCTGAATACGAGACAAATTAATAGTTCCAAGTAGGTCAAATTTAATGTACCACAAACGCACTTGTCATAGTTATTACAATAATGACATACTTCTGATATGCTTTGATATTTGCATGTAAGAATCACATCTGGTAAAAGCAATGTTACTTACGCTTGCTGTGTTCTAGTCTCTTATTGATGATTAATTACTTCTGTGTTATCTTGTGCATGTTTGTCTATCTTTCAATGTAATAGTCTGGATTCCCAGATCTCTATACTTTCTCTACACACTACTGAACATACCAGGTATATCCACGAGAGAGTGGTTTGCCAAGGACAAGTTGTGGTGTGCGTGTAATCTGATCTATGACTAACTAGGAAAGCGTCTCCCAGTACAACGTTCTCAACTGGTGAGGAGCAATTAAATGACACAGCGTTTGGTAGGTTCCTAGTCCAGTCAACTGCTGGGGACTAGCTTCTAACACTGTGCGGTTCAAACTTCGACCAGAAGACAACACCTTTAAATAGCATCGGGGTATAACAGCAATAAATCAATGGCAATGTGTGTTGTGGTGGTGGGAGCATGATAATGATCTACTCTACATTCTAGATTCAATGGGTATGGTCGTCCACAGTGGCGGCCCGTCATTAAGGGCCAGTGGGGCCGGGCTCCACCAAAAATAAGGTGAACGTGTATTTATTATTTTATACATTAAAATATAACCTAACCGAAACCATGGTTTTTCCAAAAATCTCTGTCTGGCCCCACCAACAAAAATGATCACGAGCCGCCACTGGTCATCCATACCTTAAGGCAAAGGGAAGGGGTGCCTCCTACACGAAATGGATTTTTGATGAAACAGTTTTATGCATCCCTGGTTTTTTCATTTCCGCATAGTAAACTATCAACTATAATTTTGTTTGTTTCATTTTGCTCCTCCCTTGCGCCCGTGTGGTGCCGGGTCCCACAAGGGAAGCAAAAGTAGTACCACTGCAACACACATTGCATGTCGTAAGAGGTGACTGATGTAGGCTCTAGGGATGCTACCCTAGTAAATAAAAAGCAGCGCAGAAATCGGATATGCTGGCCTACTTGTAGGCGCATAACTGGCACAACGTACAATCGCTCTTAGGCTCAGATCACATACAAATCACACAGAGTTGTTTAACAAGTGGTAGATATGGAGCGTTCGAAGAAGAAGCTCCTCCCTGGAAAAAAAAAAACTTATGTGGACGCCCATGTCCATGTGGTAATTTTCCTGTAGGCGGAAACCGTGGCGATGTGGGCGCCCATGTCCATGAGGTAATCTTCCTGTAGGCGGAAACCGTGGCGATGTGGACGCCCATGTCCATGTGGTAATCTTCCTTTAGGCGGAAACCGTGGCGATGTGGACGCCCATGTCCATGTGGTAATCTTCCTGTAGGCGGAAACCGTGGCGATGTGGACGCCCATGTCCATGTGGTAATCTTCCTTAGGCGAAACCGTGGGCGATGGTACATTAATATTGAGTTCTTAATCATCAAATGTCATATTGGCTGACGTACACGATGATGGGTCTCTCCACAAACGTCTGTCAGCCTTGAGTCTGGCCAGAGATAAACTATAAACTTATGGGCCTGCGGACTGAGGTAAAAATTGTGGGAAATCAGACCCCAACCGGTCACTTGACCTCGTATTCCAGTATTGTTGTATATAGACGAATTCATTTTAAAATCAACACAAATGCTAAATCAAAATTATATGAACGTTTAACAATAAGGAATATCAATATTATTAATATTTTCATCAATAAATAACCATAGACTCATAGAATTGAGTAAAATTGCAAAAATACTTGCAGTGTTCTATTAAACATACATATATTCTAGTCCCACAACTGAAACTAGGTCATGGGTTTCTCCGTCAGTTATCAGGCCCAGTTAAGAGTTGGCTGTGGTCTGACTAGGTATCAGTTCGGATATTGACACTCTTCCTTGCCATAAAGCCTAAATATCAAACATTTTCTGTCTTCATGTCTCGACTCTCTTTGATATTACCGGTTTCTACAATGTCCTCTAATTGTTTCACAATGTGTTTCTTATCATAAGTTCGAAAAATGATAACTGACTCTTTTATTGATAACTAGCAGATGTGCTCGTTCTTGTAAAGACAGCTATAGTCTAAATTTAGTTGCAAATGTATTTAAAGAACGTATATAACATGAGGTGTACCAATGTGCAACGTATACACATTCTTGGCAAAGATCAAACCTTCTTCTTCTTTTTGCGTTCGTTCTTTACGACCAATTTTAATCACTCTTTGTGATATGTTTGATCTTTGCCAAGAACGTGTATACGTTGCACATTGGTTTGGAAGGCCCTTAAACGCATAGACTTCTACATGTTTAGGACACATGCATCCGATTTCATCCAAACCTCCTTAGTCGCCTCTTACGACATGCATGGCAGGTAACAGTGGTTATATTCTTTACACCCCAAATTTGGGCCCCGGTAACCATTCGGGCGAGATCAAACCTATCACAAAGAGTGATTAAAATTCGTCGTAAAGAACGAACGCAAAGAAGAAGAAGAAGATATAAGGTGGACCTCAGAGATAACATAGGCGACGAAATACACTGTTTACGAAGCGCACACATAAGTCCGTTCTTTTTCTTTTTCGAACGCTCCATATCGACCACTTGTTAAACCTCTCTTTGTGATATGTATGTGATCTGAGCCTGAGAGCGATTTTACTTTGTGCCAGTTATGCACCTTCAAGTAGGCCAGCACATCTGATTTCTGCGACGCGTTTCTAACTTTTTATTTACTAGGAGTGTCTTATATCAATCGCTTCTCACGCATGCCTTGTAGGTCACAGTGGTACTATTCTTTGCTTCACTTGTTGGCCCCATCATCACACGGGCGATGTAAATCGATTTCAGCAACTTTGAATGACTGTCCCTGATCTTTGCTGCGCCGTCTGTTGCCGGGGCTCGCAAAAGGAGCAAAGAATAGTAACACTGCGACCTACAAAGCATGTCGTAAGAGGCGACTACGATAGGGACCTATGGAGGCTATCCTAGTAAATAACAAGCGTCGCAGAAATCAGATGGTGCTGGTCTACTGGTAGGTGCATAATTAGCACAGCGTACAATCGGTCTTAGGTTCGGATCACATACAAATTACAAAGAGTGGTTAACAAGCGGCCGATATGGAGAGCGCTAAGAAGAATAAGATCTTTGTTAATTGTCGTTATCAAATATGGCTTAACTGGGAACTGATGTCAGTAGTCATGGATTATACAGAAGAGAGCATGCGGGGAAAAAACAACTTTGTTGGTTGATCACATACAATGAAAATGCCCAGTATCGCAATTGTCAGAGAAAAGCGATTCTCTCTCTCGCGATCGTTCTTTTCCGGCCATTTTGATAATTCTTATTGTGATATACAAATAGCCTTTGCCAAGAACGTATTTTTACGTCACATCATTCAGCGCCATTTGGAGCTCTGGTGCTTATCTTTCGACGACGTGTCCGGTTTCAGCCAGCGTTTACTGGGTTCGCTCTCCGTCTGCATTTTTCTGTCCCCAGCCTACCTGCAAGGCAGCAGGTTGAAAAGCGCGTCAATTTAATTCCAGTGACGGAGTCTGAGGTGACATTCAACATTTCTGTCACGAACCATGATGATTCGCTACTCAAAGACATCTGAGATCTCAATATATGTGCCGTACGTGTACGGCTAAATTATTTAAACGTTGTACTGTTCAATAGACATACAGTCCTCACTACTATCGCTGCTACTGAAGTCTCTGTAATTATCATAATTTGCCACTATGTGACTGACAACTTCATTGCGGGCACAAACAGAAAATATTTCAGTCATAAACAATGTGAGACTGAGCATGTTCTTCTTCTTCGAACGTTCCATATCGACCACTTGTCAACCACTCTGTGTGATTTGTATAGGATCTGAGCTTAAGAGCGATTGTACGTTGTGCCACTTATGCGCCTACAAGTAGACCATCACATCCGATTTCTGCAATACTTTTTACTAGGGTAGCATCTCTAGGGCCTACATCAGTCGCCTCTTACCACATGCATTGTAGGTCGCAGTGGTACTATTCTTTGCTTCCCATGACTGAGCATATTAAGACATACTCCGTCTCCTGCGCTCGCAAAATTTCAAAATCGGCTGCTCTATCATAAAAAATAATCTTTTTGTTGTTTACGTCGACTAAACAATGAATGAAAATCGTGGCATATCCTTTACAGGACGTAACCATCAACAACAGTAGAGAACAATACTTGAATTAATGCAAGAGCATGTTATAGCCGTAAACAGTCAAACTTGGAAGAGATTGGTATGAATTTTTGATTGATATGCAACTCCGAAAAGTCACTGGCCTAGGCGCCCGCTCGCTACCGGGGCTCTCAATGGGAGCAACGAATAGTAAGAGGCGACTGAGGTAGAAAGCTACCCTAGTAAATAAAAACGTCGCAGAAATCGGATGTGCTGGCCTACTGGTAGTCGCATAACTGGAACAGCATACAATTGCTCTAATAGCCCAGATGACAAAGAGTGTTAATAAGGGTTGATATTGTGAGTTCGAAGGAATATCCTAGGAAAATGAAAAAGTTTCTCTTGTAGCACAATTAAATTCAACAACAGAACTGATATGTGAACTTATCGACAAGTTACCACATGTGTTAAAATCTTCCTACCACCATGTACCTCTTTTTTTTAAAAGGAGAGGGGGCATAGTGATCTTGTGTGTGCTTGTTTTAAGGCACTTTGTAAGCTGATATGCATTTTCGTAAGAATGTTCTTGATGCCATCGACCATCTTTTGTGTGCTCCTCCTCTTGCTTTGTACTCATTATACTTTTTCTGTGTGGTTCTCTGTGGTAGGCGATACCAGGGTATTCTTGTCAGCCATTTAATCTGTTGTTCATGAACTGCATGACTGGTTTCACATCGTCTTCTAATTTCTTCATTTCTAATTGTGTCGCACTTGCAGATCTTCTAAGACACATCATCTCTGTTGTTATGACTGATGAGACGACTGATGTAGTACCTAGGAAGCTACCTAGTAAATAAAAAGCGTTGCAGAAATAGGATGTGTTGGCCATAACTGGCACAATGTACAATCGTTCTTAGGCTCGGATCATATACAAATCACCAAGAGTGGTTAACAAGTGGTCGATATGGAACGTTCGAAGAAGTGAGTCTACATGATCACATGTCCAAACCACCTTCAGCGTCTCCTTTGGATGATGGTGCTCATATTCTCTTGTTGACACTGTGCAAACAGTTCTTGGTTAGAGATAGTATTTGGCCAGAACATACTAAGACCTTTTGTAGACAAATTGTATGGCAGGAGGAGAGTTTGGACATATCTTGTTCTGTCCTCCAGCATTCTGATCTGTATAGTCTTCCTTCTTCTTTGAGTTCGTTCTTTACGACCAATTTTAATCACTCTTTGTGATATGTTTGATCTTTGCCTAGAACGTGTATACGTTGCACATTGGTTTGTGGGCCCCTAAACGCATAGACTTCTACACGTTTAGGATACATGCATCCGATTTCAGCCAAACCTCCTTAGTCGCCTCTTACGACATGCATGGCAGGTAACAGGGGTTCTATTCTTTACACCCCAAATTTGGGCCCCGGTAACCACTCGGGCTATCTGTATAGTAAAGTTGATAGCACACAGCTGTGGTATATATTAATATTGGTTCTGATGCTTTTATTGTGATGATTTCCAGACAGCCTGCAGGGTCAGGAGTGCAGTATTTTTAAACTATATGAGGTAGCGTTTGGCTATATCATTGGACAGAGAACAAATAGATCTATTCAGAAAGAAAAAATCAAATAAAACTAGCTGATGCTACAAATAAGAAAGAGAAAATTGAGGTATTTTGGACATAAAAAGACATGAAGAGCTGGAGACCATCATGGAAGGAGGCATACCAGCAAAGAGAAGAGGAGACCACGGAGAAGATGGATTCAGGATGTAACTGATGGTTTGAACATGACCGCTGCAGTGGCGGGGCATCTAGCCTATGAGAAATTCCAAGGACTGTTGGAGTGGCAAAGTTCTGTTCAGGACAATCTATTTGATGACGGGGTAACCAACCCTATACCAAAACCAGAGCCAACTTATAAACTTATGGGCCTGCGGACTCAGGTAAGAATTATGGGAAATCAGACCAAAACTACACCACATGGCCTCGCATTTCAGTATTGTTGTATCTTCTTCTTTGCGTTCGTTCTTTACGACCAATTTTAATCATTTTTGTGATATGTTTGATCTTTGTCTAGAACGTGTATACGTTGCACATTGGTTTGGTAGGCCCCTAAACGCATATATTTCTACACGTTTAGGACATGTCATCCGATTTCAGCCAAACCTCCGTGCCTCTTACGACATGCATGGCAAAAGTAGTGGTTCTATTCTTTACTCAAATTTTGGCCGCGGTAACAACTCGGGCGAAGTTAAGTTTAACAATAAGGAATATCAATATTCTATTTTTCACCAATAAATAACCATAGTCACAGAATTGTAAAATTGCAAAAATGCTTGCAGTGTTCTATCAAACATATATTTTCCAGCCCTCAACTTAAACTAGGTCAGGGATTTTCCAGTCAGTTGTCAGGCCCAGTTAGAGTTGGCTGTGAGAGAAGTCAAGGATTTGCTTTTTGTGAGTTTCTAAAGATTTCTTGTGTCCTGTCATAAAACGTTAGGATATTTTGTGGATAATTGATACATTTTCTGGGCCGTCACACATTTATAATTCCCTTTCATAGACGTTGCTTCTTTCCGTGATATGTGATTTGCTACACACATGGGTCTGCTTTATTGCCTGTCACCTGCCTCATTTGTTCCCAATGTGAGAATGTAAAACATGATTATATAACATGTATAATCCAAGCTCTGTACCAGGGGACTAGAAGTAAAGAATTGTGAAGAACATTGGTATAAATAAAATGGAGATGGACACACAGGAAACATCTGAACAGCATAACAAGATGGACACTTGACCTACAGGGGAAGAGAGTCCATAAGTATATGCGTAGAAGATAGAATGATTGGAGTGTCGTGGACGGCCCAAAATAAGGAATTAGAAGAAGAGCGACAGTTGCAGATGTCACACTAGAACAAGAATGTTTAGTACTCGTAGTAGTATGGTTGCCATGTTTCAGTCCTAACTTTTATCTCATCACTGCATTTGGGAAGGTGGGACTGGGTTTGATTCCCGTACTCGTTACTAGGGCCACCAACTGTAGCATTTTAAAAGTTTTAGACTGAGGGTGTCTGACCTAGAGATATCCAGAGAAACAGTTGGAAGTAAAGGTGGCCAGCAGAATGAATATTATATCCCAAACAATGTGCCATTGGTAGAAGAAAAACTAACATTTCTTTTTGCATTCCAGTATATTACATTCCTCTCGTACAAATATACAGGACCTGCAAGTAATTTCTCCATACCGCTCCGTCCTGGGAAACTCGCTCAATGTCTTGCATGGAATCGAGTCTGATATTTCAGCCTCTCGGTAACATTCGTTTCATGGGTTTCCTAGGGCGTACTTCCTTTCACCTTTTTTCTCTACCCCTTTTAAGTCTTCTTTGATCAAATCTCCATCTCTTTCTCATAACAGTTGTTACATTTCTCTCATTTCATCACTTCAATTCAATAATCTTCTTCCTCTTGTTCACCCGCAGTCATGGCAAATAGTACGCCGATTGTGACTAATTTGTGTGAAGGCTTGTTTTCAACATCAGGTCTCGCCATTCAGGCGAGCCTTCTCCGACTTCAGCAAGAAAGAAAGTTAAATATAAACATAAATGAAGATCAAAAGTGAACAAATGTTAAATGAACACAAAGTTACACTTACTAACAAGAAAAACAAAACCATTCATTGTTCTTTTGTCATAGACAGTTGTAATAATTTGAAATAAATAAATAAATAAATATATATATATAAATGAAATACACAGCTGTAATGGCAACAGGATGATGTTGAACAAAAAGTCAGCCCTCAGCACAGATGATGAACAAATAGTTTAGCCCATCTGGCAACAGGATGATGTTGAATAAATAGTTGTCAGCCCATCAGGCAACCGGATGAAGTTGAACAATAGTTGTCAGCCATCAACGAATGTGATATGAGGTTTTCGAACAGATCACTATTGGTTTGATGTCACTAGCAACACTAATCTTCCACATCAAGCATATGCCCAAGATTAAGTGTCATCTCCAAAGTACTGGTTTGTAGCATGTGCTCATTGCCCAAGTTGGTTGTAATCAATCTGAAATGGTTAATGCTACAGTGTTACATCCTGTTAGTTACTTGCCAGTTTGATTAGCTAAGGAAGGAGCAACACAGGAATCAAATAATCACCTTCCAGGAAAAGAAAATGCTCATCAATGCCATTAGAAAAGAAGACCAGCAAAGAGATAATTACCACTATCTAGACTGAGCAAGGCAGGCGATATTGTTTCAACTCAGAACTGGACACACAAGACTAAAAGCAGTTCCATCACCCATGTGTGCTTGTGAAAATACCGCACAAACAGCTGAATGCATCCTGCAAGCTTGTCACCTGATGAATCAACTGCGTAAAGAACACTGGCCAAGAGACAAAGCTGTTTGGAAGATTTGCTGAACTAACAAAAACATACATCCAGAGAACTGGACTCATTGTGTAGACATTGAACATCAGCAAACGAGAATAAAAAGACTTTGCCAGTTAAAATGCTACTATATATATCCCCTGATCACATACTTGAATGACAAGAAACAAAGTAAATGAGTAATTACGTTGTGATGTCTGACCACGCAAGCAATCACTGATCTATTAGTTTGGACATTGACACTATTCCATGTCATGAGATTGTTCAGGACTGCCTGACACAGGATTTATTTTTCAGATCACCATGGTTTTAAACACCCCTCTTTCTCATTGCAAATAAAGCTTTTCTGTGCTTTGATCTCTTTCACAAGCAGTCATTTAGCAGTTATTGGAACATTTTCTATTCATGACGGGAACATCCCACTGCTCATCATTAAGGCTGTGATGTATTACATCATCACCACAACCACAATGACAAGTAACAAGATTTCCCCCCCTCATCCTCAGCTGCTAACCTTGTCATCGCAGTACATGAAAATTACACAACAGCTGAAATGAAGTCTTAAATAAAAAAAAATATTCTTTTATGGCACGAAACTTGTTTCTGGTTACTACGATATGGGGAGTCCGTCTTGACGATAGCATGTATACAGTGGAGTTTGGTTGCATTCTTATTTAGCTGCAGAACCAACTCATTCTTAGTTTTTCAAATGTTATTCAAGCAAGGCTCTGTCCCAGCACGTTGGTCTTAGACTCATTCGTTATTTTTGACTGTTTGCTCAATGTTCTTGTTTGTATCTGGTAACGTATAAGCATGAAAATGCTGTTGATTATCTCTTGTTTAGATGTCAGTGCGAAATGTAGAGCCAGTTAGTTATTTTTTGTTACTAATGTAAATATATAAATGTGATGGTGAAAAGAACATCGCTCATCAGTTAGGCTGTGATGGTATTCTACAACAACACATCCCTGCTGACAAGTGACACTTTTCCTGTTCATGACTGCTTAGATAGAATATAGCTACATGAATGCACAACTTGTTTAGTTGTTTGTAGACAACCCAAGATGTTCCAAGTTTGCACTCTTGGTAGCACTAAGGAAGGTATTTCTATTGTCTTTATTTTTAAAATCCATGCACAGCTTATTCCAAAACTTGCATTGTGTGCAGAACTGTGTAGAGATAAGTTTCCTGCAATGACAATGATGGTTGCTGGTGACTCCCAGATTATAATCACCAGTCACCGACTGCAGGACAGAATGCTTTAATAAGCAGATTTACATTTTCTGCAGGGCTACGAACACAAATACGAATACAAGACAACTACTATAATATGAGCAGATTAAAACAAGTTGTCATTCTGTGCCTTAGAACAGGAGACAATCGACTCTGCAGCCATATGTATACAAAATTCAAGATTGGCAATTCAGCCATGTGTGCTTGTAGACAGGCACATACTTCAAGAATGCTCTGAATATGATATACTGAGGCAAACACTGGCCTAACGAAACATAATATGTATAGACAATATTTTAAGTGAACGAAAGGAAATAAACCTTCAATACATGCCCCCGTCAAGAGACATTTATAATGAAAATTTGATTCCTCCAAATGGAACACCAGAATTGGGACATGTATTAAGTATATACAACATCAGGAATGAACAGATCAATGTTAGTTATAAAATGTACTTCTCAAAGTGCAGATCCTAAAGAGTGGCTGGTATGGAGCATTCAAAGAAGAAGTATATTTCTAGAAGAAAAAGTAATCTAATGAGGGACATGGAAGATGTTTACACATACGAACCCCACAAGAACAGACATTTCAATAACATGAATTAGTAAAGTAACAAAATAATATATTTTTTAAAAAGTTTTAGATTGACAACAATGAGGGCATACTTGTCAGAAGACAAAGCTAACAGACAATCATCAGTGACATCACAATATTAAGGGACAAAGTTCTTTGTTCTCCAACTAGGATATTAATTGAGGCTCTAGTTATGTTGTGAAATGAGTCACCAGATGACTTAATAGGAAAAAAAGAAAAAGTTATGAACCATGACCACCTTCACCGTAAAAACCCATTCCACATAGCAAACACAGCACATACCAGCATTATTAAGCATTCCTGTGCTATACTGCAGGATCTCGGTTTGTAAATGTTTAAAATCTAGCATTACTGTTAATACTAGACCATCTAACATAATACTTGAGATCATGTGTAGAGAATGAGATCCTCATCACCCACTAATCGCCTGTGATATGAGAATGTAAAACAAATCACAGCAGACTAATAGGAGATGTGAATGTCCAAAGTATATGTTCCATCTTCTGGCAGTACTAGAAAAAAAATTCATGGGCAGTTGTGTTAAGCTGAAGTTGTCACAAACACTGAATAGTAGCAATGAGCAGACGACCATAACTTCTTTATCACATTCTCAGATGGCAAGAACAAATAAGACTGGAAAAAAAAAACTAAAAACACACGAAAGGGTAACATAACAAATTAATGACTATAACAACTGTGTTGTTTGGGATCCTAACTGAAGCAAAGAACAGTACCACTGCGACCCACAAGGCGTGTCATTAAGAGGTCACTGATGTAGGAACTAGGAAACTACCATAGTGAATAAAAAGCATCGTAGAAATCAGATATGCTGGCCTACTTGTAGACACTAACTGGCAATGTATCAATCGCTCTTAGGCTCAGATCACATACAAATCACAAAGTGGTTAACAAGTGGTCGATATGGAAATTTAAGATGAGAACGGCAAGACAGCAAAAGGCAGAATAACAATGTTAGACACCACAAGTTCAGCAGATACAAGGTCTGATCTGGCTAACAGGCCTCTAACCACAGTTGTGCTATTTTAACAATTCACAACAAACTGCAACTACTAGAGACCAGAATGTCTTGTTTTGAATCCACAAGAAAACTTTTGTACATACAATATAAATATAGTACATTATCCATACACCTGATCTTGAATTTCAGTCTGTTGCTAAGCCATTAGCTTCATGTTCTGAATGTTGTGGGGTTTTGATTCATGTAGTGTCATTCTGCGTTGAAATATAATTGTTATGGAGATCCCTAGGATTGCAGCCAGAGCATCGGAATTTGTGCAAAACTCCAGCAGGCGGCATGCAATTTCTGTGGGATGGGGCAGAACCAAATGGAGAATCCTAGTGCAATGAAGTCAATCCTGTGAGAAAATAAATACACAAAAAAGTTAGAAGAAATGTTAGCAATGTAATAAAACATTTGTTGCCAAAAGTTCCTGAAGGTCATCCAAACAATCCGCTAGAGTATAAGTTCTCCATGCAGATTCCTTGAAAGGGTAGTTTTAGAATAAGTCTCTATCCACAGTTGGACTGTGATATGGTTTAAATAACAAATCACAGTCACCTGTGAAGACAGACAGTATCCAGTAGTGTATCGCGGTACTAGAAAGAAAAATATTTTTTCCCTCTTTCTTAATGACATGTGGCGCAGTGGTTAACATCACTGCTACCGCTGTTATTTTCTCAAGGTATTCAATTTATGCTGGTTTTTTTTCTTTCGTCTGCTTTCAACTCAGGCGAAGTTCATCTGTGAAACTGATTTTTGCGTGAAAATCTGTTTTTCCAATTTCTTACAATGGCAGCAACGTGCTCAATGTACTCGTAATTAGTATTCCCTCGCCATACAGGCATATTTTCTCCGACTTCAGAGGTACTCACGTTATCGTCCTGAGTAAGACCAGGGGACTCTAACAAATGCCGGACAGTAGGTTCGAATCCGAGCTATGAGGCGTCTCACAGCTAGCAGGCGAGCTACTATCAACTACTCTAGGCAGTCCCCCTATGCTGGGTTAACTAAGCGCCATTACTGCTGCAAAAGATCCCCCTCCACAATGAAAGATTTTCTCTGCTATGAATTCAGGCGTAGTCAGGGCATCAGTATGGCGCTTCTGACCGATGTTTGCATGAAGGCTTGCTTTCCATACCATCAGTGTTGCTCGCCATTCATACGAGCCTACTCCGACTTCAGATGTAATAGAAGATATGAAAGTGAATCTCACATGATTGGGGCACACTTTGGGTTTAGCAGCTTATATAAAACTTAGCACCCATCAATAGGCTGTGATATGGCATTGAACAACACATCACAGCATATTGAAGAGAGACAAGATTCACAGGTCCCCAATTTCTGAGCGTTACAGTAGTAAAAGCTGAAAATATAATTGTGTAAAATATAATTAATGCAAGTATCTATGATGATACATATATACGGTAAAACCATGACACTGGGCAACAACCTGGTAAGTGAGAACAAAAGAAATCAATAAAATATATGATATAATTAGATTACGCAAACAAATAAATCTTGTACTTATTAACAATATATTTTTTTCCGATACAGAAGCACTTGAGCTTTCAGCTCTTCGACTTGGTGCCATGGACATCGTAACCCTTCGGTTCCACGAACACCGTGAATCTAGAGACTGTGGCTTCTTCTGCGTCGTTCTTTATGACCAATTTTAACTGATATGTTTGATCTTTGCCAAGAACTGTATATCGTTGCATATTGGTTTGATAGGCCCCTAAACGCATAGACTTCTTCACGCTTAGGACACATGCATCCGATTTCAGTCAAACCTCCTTAGTCGCCTCTTACGACATGTGTGGTAGGTAACAGTGGTTCTATTCTTTACACCCCTAAATTTGGGCCCCGGTAACCACTCGGGCGAGACTGGCTTTTCTGCCAGCCCGCGGAATTGAACGCACACTCAGAGGTCAAACCGTAGTCCAACGCACAACGAATGCGTCGGGCAGGCGGGCTATTAACAATATAAAGAATGAGGACTCGGGTGGCATAGAGGTTAGGTGCTCATCTCTTGTGCCAAAGGTACCAGGTTTGCTCCTTGTGAAGCCATCTGAATATTTTACGGAGATCCTGATCTCAGTGTAGGTAAGATCAAGTTCCTAGTCCTATCAGAGACAGATGATAAAACATAGGTCCAGTGTTCAATTTGAGCACATAAAAGAACCAGTGGCAGTTCAAAATCGAAAAGAGCAGGCTGAAAGCAGAAAATTAAGAAGATAAATAATTCAACAAATGTAGTTAAAATTATCTGGACTCCTAAGAAAAGATTGAGCAAACATGTATACATAAAAAAATACAAAATGTATGTCCTACAATCTAAAAATATAAATTCTGGTGACCTCTCCTGTATAAGAAAGGAGATTGAAAGGAGCTGAATGGACACATGGTTACTCTGATTCGTTGAAAAGTGGGAATGACAGTCATGTCCTATAAATCAATAAAGAACTATAAATTTGACCATTGCTGTAGTTATAACAACTAGACTGATGGTTCACAATTTTGTTATTGTGTTCGGAATAACAATCAGTATGATCAGACTGATACATCAATCAATGTGAAACCTTTGGAAACATCCTCGACCATTGCATTCAACGCATGCACAAAGCTTCCTTCATGAGGCACACCCAATGATCTCCGTGAGTTCTTTTCACTAGTTGTTCAAGCACTTGTTCATTAGTTTTTCTTCTCTTTCCATTGTCTGATTCTCTATATCCACATTTTGTAAGCTTCAGTACTACTCTCCATCTGCTTGCTAATTTATATGATTACCACGGAACTTACATTTCAAGAAAATAAATCTGACCTCCAGATATGTTCTAACATGTTCTAGCAAGACATACAATGTGAAACAACAAAATTATGTAGAAAGTTTTACAAAGACAACTAAATCAACATTTCAAACAAAACATCAGTTCAGAATGTTGTGATTTGTAAAACTATTGTGCTCAGCGCTGTGTAAAATATTTGAAAGTATAGTTGTTTTTAAAGTAAAGTTCAGAAAAGTAAGATCAATACATTAATTATAGGAAGAAAGCATAGCGACATGGACATTAAGCAAAATTTAATTATGTGCACATTTCGTGTTTTTTCATGCAAATATCCCAACTGAACATCAATGACACATCTATGATAACCAATGCACATGTAGATCAAAGCAAACACAAAGCATTAGATAGGGAACTATACATGCACTGGGTATTAAATGAGAACAGTACAATGATAATGAGAAACCAATGTAGGAGATTAGAAGCCTAGAATGTTCTTGAATATGAAGTGAACAAGCTGCTTGTTCTCCAAGTTCTATTGGCTGTGATATGACAAGCAACAGATCTCAAACCAGTAGAACATGAAGACCATAGCGTAAACAAAAGCATATTGATATAAGCTTTAAAAACAATATCAGAAAGCAACCATAATAAAAAAAACCCAATTATATCAGAAAGCAGGGTGCGTCAAGCTACATGTTCCCCAAGTTCTATTGGCTGTGATATGGCAAGCAACAGATCTCAAACCAGTAGAACAGAAGACCATAGTTAACAAAAGCATTGAATAAGCTTTAAAAACTAAAGCAGGGTGCGGCAAGCTACATGTTCCCAAGTTCTATTGGCTGTGATATGACAAGCAACAGATCTCAAACCAGTAGAACATGAAGACCATTGCATAACACAAACAAAGCAGCGAGCTAACCAGTGATGCTAGGCAGACTACATAATGATGTTACATACATATAAGCAGTATAGATGATTTAAAGGATGTTCATAATAAGCATACATTCAGAATACACAAGCAAAACTATATTGACGCAAGCAAAACTACATTGACACAAGCAAAACTACATTGACGGCCTTAAGCAAAACTATATTAGACAAACTATATTGAGCTAACTAAAACAAAACATTGCAAGCTACATACCTGTTTTTAAAGCAGAGATGACGCATGCATGTGTTCTCCAAGCCCTATTGGCTGTGATATGACAAGTAACAGATCTCAACCAGTAGAGCATGAAGACCATAGCTTTACATAAGCAAAAGCAGTGACGTTTGCACTATACTGAGAGTCCTGCAGGTGCAAGACTTGGAATATCACACACGCTGAAAAACATGCTTTAACTATTTCCATGCGCAGTGTTATTTCCTCAAGTTTTTAACAATTCAATGAAGGTAAAAAATCAATTTAAGAAAAAAAATAACTATTTATATAAATATAATAATAATTCCTCTCGTACCGTTATAGTTACATAGGGCCTGCAAGTAATTTCTCCATACCGCTCTATCCTGGGAAACTCTCTCAATCTCCATGAAACTGAGACCAATATTTCCTGCCTCTCTCAGCAAAGTTCGTTTCAGGGTCTCCTTAGGTCGACCTCTTTCTTGAACCCTTTGCATCCCACTTCAATGCCTGCTTTGATATTCGTTGATCATTTCTCCTCAAGGTGTGCCCAACATATCTCCATCTTCTTTTTCTTACAACAGTTGTCACTAGTGGTTGACCAGACATGTCTCTGATTTCATCACTTCTGAATTCGTTCCATTTTATATTCATTATTTTTCGAGCCTCTATTTTCAAATGCTTTATCTTAACTTGCATTTCATCTATATCTTTAGTCATTTTTCTTCTTACACAACTCTCACTAGCATATGTTAGGATTGATACAACATTTGAATTGAAATTCGTAATTTAGTTTTAATAATTTAGTTTAATAATATATATATATCTTATTATATACTAATTTAAGAAAACTGGACAACCTATTAGACTAACAAAGTTAAAAAGTAGAAGTAAAATAGAAGTAAAACTCGAAAGACTTTTATAGGGAAGCAACTCTAATGGTGCAGTGTTCAGTTAATGGCGTTCAACAGATCTATGGCTGACAATGGTCAATCTCCATTGTCTTTTAGCTATATATCAGAATGGCACATGGGTTTGTTCTTATGATCAGATTGTAGTCTTTCACAGAGAACCAAGCCTGGTATATTTTGAAGATGATGGACACAAGCACAGGTGGATCAATTACATGATGCAAGCTTGTCGCCTGTGTGATGACCAATGCTCAACAGCGATTAATGAATGTTTGCATTTCTTATCAACCAAGTTAACCACTCGAGATATGTGTGTGGTTTGTGTCAACAACACGAGTATATTTTACAAAAGGATGATGGCACCAATTCAGAAAGCAATGGCAAACTACTGAACATAATAATGCCTAGAAAATCACAAACAGCGTTAAAAAGCTGGGTTGATTCGCAAAGTCCTGTAAAGGATACGCAATAAACATTTAACTTAACTTATGGTGTCAGATCTGATTGGTCATAGGGAGACTACCAGAGCTGACTTATGCCAATCAGTATAATTAACTCTTTCCGTACAGTTATTTCCTCAGTTATACACTTAATTCAAGGGAGGCAAAAAAATTGTAAGTACTCATTAAATATAAACATATATATTCATATACTAATTTGAAGACAAGAGTTAAACAGTGTTTCAATGAAACTGCAGACAGGTAACAAGTCATACAATAACAAAGCTGTGTGGTACAGACGTTCTCTTCCCCCTATCGGTTGTGATATAATAAGCCACAGATCTCAACAAATAGAGCATGAAGACCACAACTTAACATAAACAAAACAGTATAAACTTAGTAAGCAACATTTCACAGAAGCAAAGCAAGACTATAGATAGTGAAAAAAAGTGAAATATTGTGAATTATAGTGTTAGGCCAGTATTTTTATAATTATCAATATCGCTTTGACCACCTACAACCCTAATTAGACTGCAAGAATATCAAGTCAAATGTGGCGCAGTTAGACAAGAACACTGGTAGCCAAAGAAGAATAGTAAACCAACAAAGAACCAGTGTCATTGTTGCCCCAGGCTCATTAGTTGCCACAGGCGGATATAGACAAGACATAGAGTAGATTGGAGCACTTATTGACTTATTGTTTCGATATGCAGTGATGATTCAATGACTAAACTAAAAATTTGGCCATCTCTGTATTTCTCTGGCACCTAGTTGAGGCAGTAATTCTGACTGCTGCTGCCATAAAAAACTACAAACTGGAGAATTTGAGCCTGGAACCATGCTCGAACAAAGCAAGCTCAATAACGACTATGCTATAGCAGCTCACAAAAAAAAACCAACTATGACAATGTATAACAGAAGTGGCTTGGCAGACATGCTGGGTTACTTTTTACTTTTAAGTCAAAGCAAATAAAACACTGCATATACACTTTAACAGCAACCTAAAATTAATGACATAACAGTGGATGATGGTATGTGAACTAATGGCTGCAATATTAGCAAAATGTGTGTAAAGGATTAAAAAAATATGAAATTCAAACATGTTTTTTTTAAAACATTATGGGACGGTATAAGAAAAACACAGGAAGATGCTGCAGATCTTAATATAAAAAAAATTGAAAGTTTTTTTAATAATCATTTTAAATATTCAATGTCACTTATGTCAGGGCAAAATAAAATTGACAGACCTTATTCTGCAAGAATGTTAGGACAACATGAACCGATGTGTCTGCATCCATGTTCCATAGAGATTGCTCTAGATGTGGCACCGGTGATGGACATGTGAGCTTCTAGACTTTCTATGCTTGGTTTTCTGCAATAGATATTCAACTGTCAATTTATAAATGCCACAAGGGTACACATCCTATTTTTAGTTTTATAACATCGTTATCTGAATGTTTTACAAATTATGAACATGATGGCAAGATGTCTTTGGTGGATTAGTTGTCAAAATATATAGTGACATTAACGACAGCCAACTCTAGATAACTACGCCAGACAACTTACTGGGAATCCCAGACCTAGATCAGAGAAGGGGCTGGAAATTATAGATGTTTGATAGAACACTGCAAGCTTTTTTGCAATTTACTCAATTCTGTGAGCCTATGGTTTTTTATTCGTGAAAAATATAATATTGATATTCCTTATTGTTAAACTTGGATAATAGAACTTTGATTTACATTTTGTGTTGATTTTAAAATGAATTTGCCTATAACAATACTGGAATGCAAGGTTACATGGTGGAGTTGTGGTCTGAAGACCCATAAGTTTATAGTTGACCTCGCTTAACGCACGTGACATCCTACAAAAAACTAGCATCGAGGAACAATGATTTGTTGCATTAAATGAAATTGTTTTTGGAAGCTCATGAAATGTCAGGGTTCCTGAAACATGAGGCAGGGGATAACCAAGAAGTCGGTGTCTATAGTGCATGCTAGTGCTTGAAAACAATGTATTCTCACAGCTGTATTGACTGTGATATGAACACACTTTACAGATCACAGCTAACACAACTGTAAGAACAACACTGTACAGCTAACACAACTGTTAAGATCAATATTTTCTTATTTCCTATGTTTCCGACATGCACCTCAACATCACAAAGTATGTGAAAACTTATTTTCTTTTCCCCCATGCACTTGACGTTTATCTTGTCTCATCGCCCAAATAAACGGCTGTGATATGATGCATAAACAGATCACTGCTGTTTACTGGGAAATGCAAACAAAATATTCAATCTGTTCATCGTTGAAGAATTGAACCACTAGTCCACGAGTCTCTGAAGGATACTGGTGAACTGTTTATGCTCTTTTTTAATTCGATAAACTGACCTATGATACTTTTTTAAAAATTACAACACTAATTCATTATACATTGCAATATAAATGTCTAAAAAATAACCTAACAGCGAATGATTTGACTTCATTGCACTGTGTTACCTCAACGTCTTAACCCCTTCACTATAGAAGCCCACCACAATCGAAATTTACCTGGAGGCAAACAAAATTAAAGAGTCAAAAGTGTAAAGAGCAAAAAGGTCAACTTTCTGTAGCAAAGTTACTAGTCAAAGAGGCATATCTTTAAATTCTAGAATATGCAAGGTATGGTGTTGCTTTACTTATTCAACCCGAATATAAAGATTCATGAGATTAAACATGGATGGCATTCTTGCTATAATATCTACCATGTCTAAAATGAAATAAGTTTGCAATTCATATTTATCTGAAGCAGCAACAGTGAATTATAGAATGTTGTAAACCAGACGATATAAGATCACCACCAAAATGAAACTTGTTATAGATACGTTTCAACCAGACCCTAAGATATCAACACTAAAATAAAACTTCTGAAAAATGTTTCAACCAGACCATAAGATCACCAAAATGAAATATAATTCATGTCACTGAAAACAAATTGTCCAGTCTGACAAGATCAGAATAAAAATGTGCGGTCATACAAAAGATAT
The DNA here is from genome assembly GCA_020796225.1 of Arion vulgaris. NCBI lineage: Eukaryota > Metazoa > Mollusca > Gastropoda > Stylommatophora > Arionidae > Arion > Arion vulgaris. Next base: position 20,476,302 of record CM036771.1, read on the forward strand.
TCCAGCCTGACCATAAGATCATTCAAATGAAACTCACATGGTCAAAAGTGAGGGCAGTTTAAACCATTAATATAAAACATGCTTGACAAAAAAAACCAATTTATGAAATGATAAAATAATTAAGTAAATACCTCTTCATTTGATCCACAAATAATTCCCTCTTGAAGGTTTAGATAAATGTGCAGTAGTTCAAAACTTTTCACTTATTATTAAATAGATATGAGAATACTGCTCACATCTCACAATAGAAGTTCTCAGTGAATCATAACATAAACAATACTGAACACAGTTCATAACAATCTCTTGACAACATCACTGCTTATACCTCTACCAATAACACAGATCATCAATCTATTGAGAGGAGAAAGGGAGGAGGGGAGTTATATTTATAGCAAGTGTCAACAAAAACTCTCCTATCCATGTGTGTTATGTAGGTGATTGTGACCTCAGGACAAACCTGTTTTGGTTAAATCAGAAAGTGTAAACCATCAAGTTAGAAAATAAGAATTAACTCCTTTAGGAAATTAAAATTATCTTGAATTTAATATAATTCCAAATTATATTAAATGTGTAATAATGTAGCCTATTCATATTTCTATAGTACTCAGTTTTTAACAATGTAGAAATTTACTTTTATTATAATTATTTTTTGGGGAAATGTATATGGAAAATCTCTGTAAAATATCAGAAATTGTGAAACAACATGAGGTTTCCACCACATTATCGAATAAATTACATCATCAACAACAAACAGCTGTTAGAATAGTTAGTGAAACATCAGAATAATTTGACATGCAAAGCAATGGAAGTAAACAAGGTTATATCATCTACCAATACTTATTTAACTATTAACTATGCAGAAAGGAGAAGAAATGTGAAGAGTAGCCAAATCTGACAGAAATATGATTGCAGAATTAAGATATGCAGATGACAGTTATTTCAAATAGTGGTATGAGATTGGAAGAGTTAATCTTGTCCATTAAAAATGGAGTGAAGAAATGACAGTTTTAAATATCTAAACTGCAATTACCAACAATAAAAAATGAGAAGAATAGCCATGTTAGTTCAGAGGGTAATTAGTATGCAGAACACATAGCATAATGTAATAACTATAATATAGATTTGAATCATGAACTATACCACAAACTTTAGATAATAAATGGCACGCCACCTGCCGAGAGTATTGCACAAAGCATGAACTCCGTAGCTCCGGCAACAATCCTAGGGTCTCTGGAAAAACTGCACTCGTGAACAGAAGGTCGATGTCCGGATTCAAACCACTGACCTTCGACTCAAGGCAAAGGGCTTAACCACTCAGCCACAGAGACCCCTGAAACACTACATTTGTATTTTAGTTGGTGAGGATGTAATATTAAATTTACTGATCTTACCAAACATACTATCCAAATAGATTCATAGATGTTGTCGGTAGTGTAGACCAAGTAGAACTGTAAAAATAAAAGTAATTAAATAAGTAATACAAACTTGAAAATCAATAACACTAAAACTTAAATCAACCAAGTTCAAAAATTCACATACTTAGGAAGCATATTCACAGAAGATGGAAGACTAGACAGAAAGATAGAAGTGAGAGTGCAAAATACAAATGCTGAAACCTACCAGCTAGCCCCATTGTTAAGGCACCTAAAAATCTCACTGATAGCTAAACAGATGATCAACAGCATCTTCATACCTACTGTGTTACCAGAGCCAAACATGGACAATGAGCAAAGAACAGTCACAAAAAATTACATGTGAAATGCGCTGCCTGTGAAAAGTTACCAGCAATACCAGAAAAGACATCAAGCAGAAGAAGAGTCACCAACATCAGCATAAGAAAGAAAGTTGACACAGAACCTTGCTTGGAGAAACAAAGAATGAAGTGGTTTGGCCACTTAATAAGAATTCATTCAAACTCCACAGTATACAGTCTTCTACATAAGGAAAGATAGCGAGATGAAGACAACGAAAAAGATGGTTAGATGCATCTGAATCATGCAAGAGCAAAAATAACAATTACCCAAGCCACCAGAACAGCACAAGACAAAAACAGAAAACCATGACACTGGCTGGACAACAACCCGATATTGTGTGACGACAAAAGAAGATATAAAAGAATACAAACTTATAAATCACAACGTAAAACAATAGTCGGCAAAACGAGACTTAAAATACATATAAACAAAGTTATAATAAAGAATATCAACTTCTATTTATCAACATATCGGAAATCACTATATATTCAACTGATCCGATCAAATACTTAGTAAACTTTACAACTGGACAACCGTGAGCAAACCATATTTGTGAAATAGTGAAACTCATAGTTAGTACCTCCTATGACTGTTCCATCCCCACGATGTTAACAGTGGAATCAATCAATTACTTTCCGCGCGTTACTAAATATTGTTCAGCGCTGACAAAGATCGTTGACTCATCATTCGAGGAAGAAAGAAAAATACTGCGCACCTCGCGGTCGAGCATGACTCGTATCTAGTGGTGGTTGTTTCCTTTGTGCATTCAAAATAAAGACTTTAATGCAGATACATCTATCAAAACTGTCAGATGACATTTAATAGTTTGCTGCTGAGCATGCAATATATTTCCAGAAACTATATTACCTTGAACTTTTTTATACAACGTTCTTCTACTCCCTTTGTTGTTTGTTATTTTCCTTTGTGTACATCTCCGTAGGAAACTTGCCAGCCAAAGAAGCCAAATTTGAATTTTTAAACTACACATAAACCATGCCAATCTACTACTTTTCAATTAATTGACTCATTCTTAAAGTTATCAAGTCAGTTATGAAAATCTAAACGAAATTGTAGTTAAACAACTATAAACGCATATGTACAAGCTAGACAACACATTTATAAACCACCACGATTGACCATTTATTTTTTTAATCCACAGTGGCACATCACGTTTCATGTTTCGCGCGAGCCCGAGCCTCAGAGATTACTCTTGTGAATCAGCGCCAGAAATAGCGAAGTTATGTCCCTTCTTAGACGAACCTTCTTTGTTTGATCACGTTGGTTAAATGTATAGAACGTTATTGCTTTCTAAATTTTAGTTGAATAGCAGTAGGACATTTGTTCATTAACCTACAAATTTGTTCTTAGAGCAGACGAAAAGAAAGAGCTAAATCGACAAGTCCTTATGTGGTCACCAGTTGGGAAAAGAAAACGTGGAAGACCACTCAACGAAGAATCATCCAACAAGATAAGTAAACTATTGGGATGTAAAACCATACAAGATCTCCAACTGCTAGCAACGAACCGCATCACATGGAGATCTAAAACCTCTGCCCTATGTCCGCCTTTGGCACGAAAGGAACAAACTATGTTGCAAGTTCTCGTTAATTGTTCACGTGCTAATATTATTAAACATTTATAAATTATTAGATACAATTTTGGTTATACAAATAACATTACCGGGTCCGTGTAGATGGGCAGGCTGTGTTAGGCTAAGATCAAGGAACATGTCATTGAAGTTAATTTTTTTTAATGGTACCCGTGAAGACCAACACACGTGAACTTATCGGGATTTGAACACGCGTACTAAACGCTCCGTCTTCCTATTATAGGATTGTAACTAACTTTTCTTCCCGTCGAAATAAATCCACACGCGGATTGCTCAATAAGTTATTTAATGGAAATTATTCTCTTCTATCATATACTATATAGTCTCAGTGTATACTTTAGTTCTTCCTACAGTAAACAAAAGAAAAACAGACAGAAGTAAGAGTTTTGAGTAGAATACTCAATAATGTACTCCGTCAACATAATAGTGCATGAAGAGGCAACATGCCAAACTATTCCCATTATATGGTTCCATTTAACCCATCCACTCCGTATTTTTTTTAAAAACCTACAGACGCATTTATATTGCAATGTCACATGTGTACTGAACTAGCCAGTATAATAACTTTTGCGTCATCTTATGATCTTAAAAAGTAACGCGAGCCAGTATATCGACTCAAAAGAGCAAAACATTATACATCACAACAGGCAGTGGTACACACTACATAGTAAACGGGGAATATCATTCTCTGAACACTTCTATATACGAAGCACATAAGATGGCCTTCAGCCGCATGACATTCACAGTTAGTTGTATAAGAGAAATGATCATATATAAAGATCATATATAACTTTATAATAAAGTCAAACAATATTATATTGGTGAATTAGTCCCTTCAACAAATTGTACAATAAATAACTTTAAATAAGTGGCACATGAAAAACGCATATATTATCTATATATATAATATTATATATATATTATTTACCCGGTTATACATTCCATCATATTTGATACATTTGTCCGAGAACTTATTTGGTTACCGTGTAACGTAAAAATGAACAGACAGCATTTCACACACCTCGGGAGTGCTGGACACTGTTTTGCCTGATTCAGCTGTTTCTTTGTAAGTGGTTCCCGCCCAAACTGACCCTCTCCAACCCACATGTTAGAAAGCGGGAAAATGAAGTGACCTTTGGCAAGGCCATTATGCGGGTCACTGGTAGTTTTTCCGGATTCCAGACTGTGCCTTACAGTGGAGGTCACATGGTGAGGTGGATAAAGATAGGAAGTTGGGTTGTGGAGACTGGGACATAAAGCGCATAGTGGGAATATTGTGGTAAACTATAAACTGACAACCCATGGGCGTTTATACAGCATTATATGGGGAGGGGGAAGAGTGCCCTCCACGTAAAATGGCTTACTAGCTATGATTTAATAAAAGTTCACAAGAAGTTAATATTTCTTTACATGGAGCTCGAAATGTGATTCTGGTCTTATCACTCAATTTCCACGTGGTAAACTGATTCATTTTGACCCCCCGACAATATTTATGTGGGCGCCATGATCAAAACAAAATATTGAAGATAAGATTCTCTGCAAGAAGCTAACTATTAGTTTTCCTATTTGTGTGACCAACACGTGGGGGCGGTTTAGCGTAATGCATAAGCGTTCGCCTATTAACTCGGGCATGGTAGTGGGTTCATCCACAGCCGGGTTTCTAGCACAGGCCAGACAACTGGCCGGGTATTCCCTGACTTAAATAAGAAAAGGGATCTGAAAATTACAGATGTTTGATAGAACACTGCACGCTTTTTGCAATTTTACTCAATTCTGTGAGTCTATGGTTATTTGTTGGTGAAACATATTCATAATATTGATATTCCTTATTGTTAACTTAACTTGTTGCATAATATAACTTCGATTTAGCATTTTGTGTTGATTTTAAAATGAATTCGTCTATATACAACAATACTGGAATGCGAGGTCACGTGGTGTAGTTGGGGTCTGATTTCCAACAATTCTTACCTGAGCCCGAAGGCCCAGTAGTTTAGTTGGCTCTGGTTCATCCCACATGTGAAGAAAGGAATTGGCCTTCCTATTTCCTGCACACTAGGTGCAGAAATGTGAAATGACCGACACTTTATAACCTCCTAAGGTCTGAATAGCTACGGGACATATTGCGATGATCTGATGAAGCTCGTTCTTAGGATGAAAGTATCGGCTCGGAAAGACTTCCTATAAGAAAAATCGACACACATCATATATGTTTCATACTTTCATGTATGTCTCGTTTCATTTAGTGTCATCGTTCATGTTTTGTATACTTTGATGAACGTTATCCAAGCTTGTTTGTAAAACTCATCATCAAGTTGCTGGTCCCTTCCAGAACTTGGCTCCCATGACAGCAGTCTTGAAAAACTCTGTTCTGTGTAAGTTGACCGGCGTCAGCAGCAGTCATTCTCAAATTGTAAAACTATTTGTTCGTATTTTGAAATTTAACGCCTTTTTTTCGATGACGGTGGGGAATTCCCTGTTGAAGTAGATCTACAATTTTGCAGTCACCTAGGTAACACAAATAGTGCGTTGTCTAGGATTATTCAATCGTCATGTTTTCACCAAATAAACTAGAACACTGGCTAGAGAAGTGTCAGCAATAGAACACTTATTATGCGGTACCTTAGTAGAAGATTCTGAATGTTCTTTTAACTTGAAGTTGTGATATCAGTTGGGTAGACGTAGTATTAAAATTAAATTGAATGAGACTGCAATCAGGAATGAGTTGAATAGCACAAAAAGGAGTTGGAAGAGACTGATCGCCTAAGCTGGAAAGCATGGTATTTGTTTGAGATAATTAGATATTCTCTACATTGAACATTTTCTGACACTTTGGTTGATAGACATAAAGGAATACTTAACGAAAGACTACTTCAGACTGAGCAAAGTATAAAGTGGTTGCTACTGCTTTATAAGAAAGTAAAAGATGTAGAAGTGGGCACTTAACTACTTGGTATGTTGAGTTATTCACATTCTTGATAGCTCTGTATGATTAGTAGTTTGCTATATCGACTACATAAGAAAATATTAAGTTTGTTAAAAGATGATTAGAGGATCTTAGAATAGTTGGGTATACATGGGAGAATAAGGTTAGCAATATCACACTTCAAGAACTGATTGGTCTGGAAGGCATAAACAGATACAATGGTCGATTTGAAATGTCATCAGGGTGAGAAAAGAAGCGACCAAGATATGTAACGCAGTGAACACCGCAGATACAAAGAAAAGAATCTAGTGGCACTAATGATGTGAACTTTTGAAACAGAGCTCAAAGACAGGCATATGGCTATGTTTGAGGTAGAAAAGAGCACAAGATCGAATTGAGTGGACATTTGTGGTCTCCTTATGTGCGTTTGTTCGCGAGACGAGGATTGATGATAATGGTGGTATAATATAAATGAGACAGAATATGTGCCCATGGAAGAGAGGATTGATGGTGACTGCATTTGACATATTCTAGACTGTCCACATTCCAAACAAAGATGGTATAAGAAAATTAACAGTCAGAATCATAGGAGTCCATTTGTTAAGGAAAGGGTCACCACTATAAAATGTTTTTGAAGTTTTATGCGAATCTGGTATATTTAATTGAAATGTTAAACTAGTTCTGCTGTATGGGTCAGAAACATGGCGAACGACTAGCATAATAAATTGCAAACATTCATCAACTGGTGTCTGTGCATAATAGAAGGATTGCGATTGTATGATAGTCACAGGTGATGAACTTATGAACAGGAGGCAGAGATTAACGATATACGGGAAAGCTAGGAGCTTCCAGAGATAGCTAATGATAAAACGACGTGGCAAGAGCCTATGCCACAACCGTGGTTAAAAGAGCATGAAAGAGAAATGAATTCAATGACAGAATGTTAGAATGTTTCACTTAAAACATGTTCTCTTGATTTCACTAAACCATGGGTTCCCAAAGTGGGCGGTGCCGCCCCCTCAGTGAGCACTGAAGCCTTCCAGGGGGCGACAGTGGATTCAGAAGTATTTGGGGGGCGTTTTTCTCTCGTGATTTTGCGATTGAATAATTATTAATAATGTGAATTCTGCATTTTAATTCATCTTCCTGAGTGGCTACCGGGGCCCAAATTTGGGGTGTAAAGAATAGAACCACTGTTACCTGCCACGCATGTCGTATGAGGAGGTTTGGCTGAAATCGGATGCACGTGTCCTAAACTTATAGAAGTCTATGTGTTTAGGGGCCTACCCAACCAATGTGCAACGTATACACGTTCTTGACAAAGATCAAATATATCACAAAGAGTGTTTAAAAAACTGTTATAATGGGGAGGGGGCGTTACAAAGTTATGTCGTACAAAACTGGGCGGTGGGCCGAAAAAGTTTGGGAATCTTTGATGCACTAAACTAAATGTTACCATTGCATCATCCAAAATATATGCTATTGAAACGTTCCCAAACGTTTTGACCCATCGTTGACCTCAAACCAGACGGAGGTCTTTGTGGCCAAGACGTTTGCCTTGCGTTCCGAAGGTCGCGGGCTCGAATAAGAACTGCATCGTTAGGTTGATAGATACATTTTTATGAAGATACCTTCTTCTTTTGGTTCGTTCTTTACAACCAATATTAATCACTATTTGTGATGTTTGATCTTTGCGAAGAACGTGTATACGTTGCACATTGGTTTGGTAGTGAAGATATCTAAGATAATATTGCTGTTTGAGCTACGGAATTATGCAATACTTTCGACAGGTAGCGTGCCATTTCTGCCTAGAGGGACTGAGCTATGTGGGGAAACCCGGTGCAGTGAAGTTAAACCCGTACCAATAAACCCTTTTTTAAAAATTATCACCAGTCCTCATCGATCCCAATGGCACTAAAACAACTTGTTATCAATTTTTTTAAGCTCTGGGAAACTTAGAGAAGTTATATAAACTACCGCCACAGTGGTTACCGGGGCCCAAATTTAGGGTGTAAAGAATAGAACCACTGTTACCTGCCATGCATGTCGTAAGAGGCGTCTAAGGAGGTTTGGGTGAAATCGGATGCATGTGTCCTAAACGTGTAGAAGTCACTTAAGACGTATAGGGCCTACCAAACCAATGTGCAACGTATACACGTTCTTGGCAAAGATCAAATATATCACAAAGAGTGATTAAAATTGGTCGTAAAGAACGAACGCAAAGAAGAAGATATAAACTACACCAGCACAAAACTCTATGAAACGAGCGAGAACGTTCTTTCTATGGCACCACTAGATACCTAAGCTAACCTTCGCTTCCACTACTTCGTTTTTTTATTTGTCATGTAGTGAATATAAGCCGAGGAACACTTTCAAAGGTTATACCAGAGCGTGTATGCCAACAAACTTTTAACTTCTTGCTGAGAATCCAATATAATTATCCTTCATTTTTAGTCCCCCCGATTCTAAATACAAGCGTGTCCGCACTACTACTGATGACAGCCATTAGAGTTCTCTTGTCGCACGCTGTGCGCTATTTCCTTTCTATCTTTGTTATAAAGACGGTGCTCGGTCGGTGGTGTCTCATTGAGACATGTGCATGCACATAATCCGGATAATTACGTATAGCAGCTCTTTTATGTAAGAGCTTGTAATCAGCAGTCCTTGAGATAATCTTCAAAATGATCAAGGTCTCATGTTCTAATTCTGAAATGAAAATCGTGTCATATCCTAAAGGACGTAGCCATGAACTACAGTAAATGAATCGTTGATTTTCTAGGCACCACTTACACGTTCAGTAGTTTGTTATTTGCTTTCTGAACGGTGAGGTGTTTTCCTTTTTGTAAAAATCCCACTGAAACGAATTTGCTTCCAAACTTGCCCACCGTGGGGTTTGAACCAGGTACGATTGGGTTCATGATCGAGCTCACTACCGCTTGAACCATTACATAAAAGACCATCATCTTCTTGATATCATCTCCTTATTAAGACACAATCACACACACAGAAACTACTTTAACTGACAGAATAAGGTGTGTCGTAAATAAATTATTATTCACCACGCGGGTGTATGTATATTCTTCTTCTTTCTTAACCAGGGAGTTTTCACCTTGTGCAGCCAATGCCAATTTGTAGAATCTGCACGTGTTCTGTAATTGTGGAAGACTAGTATAGAGTGTATTATGAACAGATGGGTGTAGTGGGAGGAGTTCTTATCTAGCTTTATGTAGTCCAGGCATTCAACAAGATATGCTGTATGTACTGTCTCACATGAAGTGTATGTATATAAATTCAGCCTTTCAGTCCGTAATTCATTCTATCTCTAGACACATTTACTTTGACATGTAAACTAAATTAGCCAATATACTGGCTTAATGTCAATCTTAAAAAATATTGTGAGCCAGTTAAGTATATTAGCATAGCGAAAGGGTTAACTGTAGTTATTTGAACAATTTTGTTTATAAACCTTATCTCGTAGAGTGTGCTTATTTTCGTTGGAGTGGTTACCTCGCCCAAATTTGGGGTGTAAAGAATAGAACCACTGTTACCTGCCACTCATGTCGTACGAGTCGACTACGGAGGTTTGGATGAAATTGGATGCATGTGTTCTAAACGTGTAAAGTCTGTTTAGGGCCTAATAAACCAATGTGCAACGTATACACGTTCTTGGCAAAGATCACATATATCACAAAGAGTGATTTAAAATTGGTCATAAAGAACGAACGCGAAAAGAACAACTTTTTTATAAACCATATCTCGTTGAGTGTATTACTTATTTTATCAAGACCACATTGGTTAAGTCGTACATAGTTCTCAAAGATTCCTGATTGATGTAAATGACTATATTGTCCGCATTTATTACAACAGCATATATGACGCAACCTCTTCTAGATTTGCATATGATAAACCGCACTTACTACATAACTGCGACGTAATACATGCTTGACTACGTCAGTAAATAGTTCTGACCTTTTTATGTCATGTGCTTTATAAATAGTGAATATAGGAACGAATTTTTAAAAACCAATATTGATATCAAAATTAGTAAAACTAGTTTGCTCTAAAACATAGAATGATTAGTAAAACTAGCTTAGCATTCAACACATGAATTGTCAGTAGTAAGTAAAATTAGTTTAATACAGAGCACACTCAATACATGGAAAAACTAATAAGCAATTTAAGTCGATTTTGTCCAAAGTTACTACAGACTAAACTGAATGTCTAGAAAATATTTCCAACTTCTAGCATTCGTTTTGATATTATTTTGCAATATTGATTCTCTCGTTTATGAAATTTTCCCAATTGTTTTCAAATATTCAAAAATAGATACAAAATTTAACGAAAATAATTTATTTTATTGTAGGCAGTTGTGTATGATCTGTGTTATCCTTATAACATCGCAAACAATGATGACAACAGTCTCAGACGTGTGCTTCTCAGAAGCCTTCTGCACCTCTCTGGTGTGTGCGGAGGTGACTGTAGAGTCGAATTCTAGAACACAATCCCCTACCACAGGTGGGGCATACATGATCAAGGTTAGACATGTGCGTGTTCTGTCTTTTCGCGCAGCTCGTTTTCTCTGTGCCTCAACGGCACGATAACTCTAAGCTATAACATCTCTGAATAACCATTTAAATTTATCATCAGCTTACGACTAAATAAACACAATAAAAATTATCAATATTGAAATGTTTCCAACTATCCGGCAATATATAATAAGCATATGTCTATACATCAAAGTCACAATAAATAAACAGAAAATAATACTTACTTGTGTGTCGTCTCCTTTTCAGCGGTTTCGAGTCTATAAGACTAAAACCAAGAATCTTCTTTAAATATTTACACAAATGAGTTTGGAATAGCTCGATCGAAGCGCAGTATTACAAACCTCCATTTAAAAAAAATTGCAACGCATTTTATTCTAAGTGTCATTTTTTGTGCTGTTTACAAGATATTTCATATTGAAAGGTCTCAAACAGCAAAAATATAATTTACTAGATGTTCACCTGATAGTCATTTGTACTTGTAGTGTTCAATGATGTGATTATCATCAGCCCCCCTTATTTATGCGTTCCTGTCCACCAGTGATTTGGCGGGAGCATTTTTTATTCAACGATTCGCTTCAGTGCTATCGATCGAACGTCTTCTTTGTTGGCTACAAGGCATCCACCCATCTCCTCTCCCCATTGGTCGTTACCTCACACCCGAACAAAACCAGCCGGAACAAAGAATGTTTCGAAGCTCACGTGCTCCGTAACGATTACGCAAGCCATGGTGATGAAGAAGGATGTCTTTATTTGATGTAGGCGGAGACTACCTTCCCGTCCAGATTGATTAAATTTCCGAAGACTAGAGTGACCTCTTCATTGTTATCTGTCCTGGCCTAGAGCGTTGTTATTCATTAGTGGCCAGGTGGGCTTATTGACCCGTATTTGAACCACATTTTTGCTCTCACCAAACCTGAATACACAAAATATCCAACTTTGAATACCCAAGGAAATGTTGGCTTATGTTGCCTTATTTTTCGAAGTTCTCTATTCAAAAGTGTGTTTCTTTTCCAGTCTTGATTTTACAGGGATGAAATGAAAAAAGATAAATAGGTTTCTTCCCATAATTCATAGAGCAAAGCTTTTTCAAGGACCATTTATAAGACAGCTGCGGTATTATAGCAAATTAAACCAATGTAATATTATTTTCCTTCATATTCCCAATAATAAGGTTTCATATTATATGTGTGTTTCAACTGCATATCATATTTTATTGTTATCTTGTATCATTTGCTGCTGTATGGGTCAGAAATTGTGTATTTCGATGTGCAGAAACAGACATGTGGTGGATTCCATTTCTGCGTTCTGCTAACACGTTTCATCCCAGACAATTGTCTGGCTTCTGCAGCTCTCACAGCCGTTTTAGAACCTGTCTTCAGTAAGACTTGTCCATATCGAGCTCCTCCCAGTCTGTGTATTTAAGACCCTTCAAGTCACGCTTGCACACACGTCTTTGTAACGAAGTAATAAGGGTCACACAACAGCTCTTTTGCCAGGGATGTTTATCCATGGAGATTCTTCACCATGGACAATGTCAGTGGCTTTGTTAAGGCTGACTGTGAGACCGAAATCTTCACAAGCCATCGTAAATCTTGCAAAAAAGGTTGAAGTTTGGCTTATTTGAGTGTGACTAAAGCGTCATTATTTGTAAACAGCATATTCATTGATAACCCTTTTACCTTATCCTTCTTCTTCTTCTTTGCGTTCATTCTTTACAACCAATTTTAATCACTCTTTGTGATAAGTTTGATCTTTGCCAAGAACGTGTATACGTTGCACATTGGTTTGGTAGGCCCCTAAACGCATAGACACATGTTTAGGACACGTGCATCCGATTTCAGCCAAACCTATTTAGTCGCCTCTTACGACATGCATGGCAGGTAACAGTGATTCTATTCTTTACACCCCAAATTTGGGCCCCGGTAATCACTCGGGCGTACCTTATCCTGATTTCAATCGTATTAGATTAAATAATCTTCCCTCCAACTGAGTCCGTATGTAGACACCTTCTGTACACGATTTGAAGGCGTGATTTAGCGCAACAGCAAAGACAATGCTGAATAAATAATCTTCCCTCCAACTGAGTCCGTATGTAGACACCTTCTGTACACGATTTGAAGGCGTGATTTAGCGCAACAGCAAAGACAATGCTGAAAAGTATTGAACACATCTTTCTTTCACTTCCTAGTGGATGTTAAAATCTTCTGATGTCAAACCGTCATATCATACACTGTGTCTTCCATATCCTGATGGTAGGACTGGGTCAAACTCAAAAGCTTTCGGATAGCAGCCAATTCTCTCTAGTATCATGAGTAGTCCAGTTCTGTTGACGAGGTATATTGACACCCCAATGTGAAGCTCGAAAGACCTCTCCAGAATGATATTTGGCCATTCTGATATAAAAGAACACTGTTGTCCAAGCAGCAGTTCCATTTTCACGAAACTGACAGAACCAAAGGAACGGCAAGACCGATCCAGCGATGTCGCAGGAGTAGCCAGAATGTAATAGAATTCAATAAACAGAGAAATGACATTATCGTTATCAGAACAAGGATATCATTTATCTAATATGTCATGTGAAAGTGAGACTTGCAAAGCAGGGTGACAAAAGAGAAAATCAATAGGGAAGGAGGTTGATAAAATTTTGGACAACGTAAATTCATTGCACTGAAAAATATCACAATCCGAACTCCTTCTTCGTTCCCCTTGATACGACCGATTGTTACGTCGTGTTGTTGTTCACATCGAAACCCACGAAACATGCTGCCTTGCAGGTCGGCTGGAGCTGGATACAGCCAAAGGATGACGGAGAGCGAAACCAGTAAACGCTGGCTAAAACCGGACACATCACCGAAGGATAAGCACCAGAGCCCCAAATGACGCTGAAGATGTGACAAAACCACATCAATGCTAAGACTGCTTGAATCAGATTTCCACATAAATGAGATTTATGGGGAAATCTGGTACACCAGTCTAAGCGGTGATCGAGAGAAAGAGAGAGAGAGGGAGAAATCCAAGTCTTCTGGACCAATATTTTCATTTTCAGCATTGGAAATGTCCACCGTACACACTCTTCTCAGACAGAGATCACCGGTAACTCATCCCCATTATGAAAGATTGTCGAATTCCAAAGGTTTTCCTTTAGGGAGAACTGATCTCCGGGATAAGATCGAATGGAATACTCCAAGTGTGATTTAATTATGCATGTAAGCAAGATGTGAAGGCTCGTGACACATGCACATGGGAAACAACCGCCACAGATAGTTGTACTTGGACAAAGAAGATGCACGGTAGACTTGCATTTTGAGCCCAGCCTGTTTAAACAAGCAGAGAAAAAGAGGCTTTACTCCAGTATGCAATTCCATCTCGAGAGATATTTTACATCATGTAGGTGTATGAATTGTGACGGAGACTATTACTCCCGCATCAGACTTTACAGTCAACAACGGAGCTGCGAAGTAACTAGCCAACGGCAGAACTCTATGGTTCCCAAGGACATAACGAGAATCATTGCTGTTTTTGAGACCGGGTTTGCTGTCCATCTTTGATCTATACTCGCTTAGCCAGACTGCAGTGAAGAACTTCGTTACATGAACATAACTTGAAATAAGAGTAGGATATTGGTCAGCTATCGCTTGTGGGGTGTGGGTGCCCGCAAGGGACGCAAAAACCTACCACTGCGACCTACGTTTCATGTCGTAAGAGGCGACTGATGTAGGACTTAGGAAGCTACCTATTAAATAAAAATAAAAAGCATCGCAGAAATCAGATGTGCTGGCCTACTAGAATGTGCATAACTGGCACTACATACAACCGCTCTTAGGCTCAGATCACATATAAATCACACAGAGTGGTTAGCATGTGGTCGATATGGAGCGTTCGAAGAACTAAAAGGTCAGTTCTTCTTCTTCTCTTCCACCATTGACTTCTTTATAGAAGTGGTCTTCCTCTTGCTATGTACTCATTATACTTTTTCCGTGTGGCTCTCTGTGGTAGGCGATACCAGGGCATTCTTGTCAGGTGTCTAAACCATTTAATCTGTTGTTCTTTTATGAATTGCATGACTGGTTTCACATCCAGTCTCCTTCTGATTTCTTCATTTCTAATTTTGTCTCTTATTGTCACACCTGTAGCTCTTCTAAGACACATCATCTCCGTCGTTATGATTTTCCGCTCATTAGCTGCTGTTATTGGCCATGTTTGACACTGGTAACATAGTGTTGGCCAGAAAATCGTTCTTATGAGATTTTCTTTAGTTTTTAGCGATATCTCGTTATGTGACAACAGTGTCCCAGTACCTGGTTAGCTTTTATACAACGATTGTTGATTTCGCTATCGATACTTCCATCTGCTGTGAAAATTGCTCCTTAGCATTTTGCCTCAATTGTTTGTTTTATTTCTACGTTCTGGAGTTTTATTGTAAGGTTTTCTGGTTGTCTACTTATTGCCGTTGTCTCTGTCTTTATTATATTTATTTTCATGTTGTACTCCTCACCCTTGATGTTAACTAAGCTCAAATGGCTCTGGAGAGATTATTCATTTTCTGCATCAGTACTTGGTCATCTGCAAATAAAAGTTATGAAATATTATTTTCTTCCAGTATTCCTGCTTCTCTACTTATGTTGTCCATGTATGTTACAAACATAAGTGGGGAGAGCACATATTTCTGTCTAACTCCTGAGTTTACTATGAATATTTTTGATGTTCCGGCTTTTGTTCTTATGTAACTTTAATTTGAAATGTATAAACTCTTGCAGACCTTGATGAGATGCTTGCTGATTCTATATTTTCTTAAACAATCCCATAGTTTGTTTCTATCTACTCTGTCGAATGCCTTTTCCTATTTTATGAATGCCACACCACAGGTCTTGTTATGTTCTATTGCGCTTTCCGTCAGTTGTCTTAATGTGAATATTGACGGAAAAGGCCAGCTCTGTTTATCTTAAATTAGCTCATTCACTGTATCTCAGACACCCCAATCTAACATCCCAGATAATAATCAGTACTCAAGACCGACGTTTGTGCGGACCCATGATCTTCTACGCCATCCTTTCTCAATCAAGTTCCTACCTGGCGGCGTAGGCGATAGCCTGTCTCATCACAAATCTCTTTCCCTGGTCCAGTCAATCGATTTTGATGTTAATTTGTGTCGATCCCCAATGCCGGACATTTAACATTTTCTCCTGCAGTCTATGATCTCTGCTTCCCTTTATTTTATCAGTTGTCACCAAATGTTCCAAACCTGTTCTTGGCATTCTATTCCTGAAGAATATGTACACATATCTATGTTTGAGACCAGAAAAAATACATTCTCTCTCTCTTTCTCTCTCTCTCTATCTCTCGTGATCGTTCTGTTTGGCCATTTTGATCATTCCTGTGATATACAAACAGCCTTTGCCAAGAACTTTTTTTTTACGCCCGAGTGGTTACTGGGGCCCAAATTTGGGGTGTAAAAAATAGAACCACGGTTACCTGCCACGCATGTCGTAAGAGGCGACTGAGGAGGTTTGGCTGAAATCGGATGCATGTGTCCAAAGCGTGTAAAAGTCTATGCGTTTAGGGGCCTACCAAACGAATGTGTCAACTTTGCTGTACGGATCGGAATGCTGGAGAATGACAGAACAGGATATGTCCAGACTCTCCGCCTTTCATACAACTTGTCTGCGAAAAATCTTACGCCTGTACTGGCCGACTACTATCTCGAATCAAGAATTGCTTGCACGATGCCAACAAGAGAATATGGGCACTATCATCCGAAGACGACGCTGGAGATGGATTGGACATGTGATGCGCATGGAGACTGGCTCCGACACGAAAACTGCACTGAGATGGACTCCAGAGGGTAGGCGAAAGCGTGGAAGACCCAAGACAACCTGGAGGAGAACGATAGAGCAAGAGCTGAAGGAAATGAATCATAGCTGGAACACAATACAGAGGAAGGCCATGAACAGGGAAGAATGGTGTACGTTTGTTGCTGCCCTAAACGCCAGGGGCGTAACAGGCTAAAGAGGGAAAGAGGAAACGAATGTGTAACGTATACACATTCCTGGCAAAGATCAAACATATCACAAAGAGTGATTAAAATTGGTCGTAAAGAACAAAACGCAAAAAGAAAAATTGGAGGAAATATTGCGATTAAGCAGACAAGAGAAAAACAACGCTATAATTTGGAAACAAACCTATTAAAATGTGGACACGGAAGTTGTTTACAGAAAAGATCATTGT
Organism: Arion vulgaris; assembly: GCA_020796225.1. Lineage (NCBI taxonomy): Eukaryota > Metazoa > Mollusca > Gastropoda > Stylommatophora > Arionidae > Arion > Arion vulgaris. The sequence goes on from CM036771.1 coordinate 20,493,360, forward strand.
GGCAGGGGAGAATAAATGTTGGAGACCATTTGCAACTGACCTTCCATGAGGGAATTATACCGAATTTATGGGTCTCTGTGGCAAAATGGTCAAGACTTTTGTCTTGCGTTCCGTTGGTCGAGCGTTCGAGTTCGGACCCTGCAGTTCGGTCTACGAGTGCATTTATTCCGAAAATCCATAGAGTGGCCATTTCTGCGGACAGGGACCGAGCCACATTGGAAACCAGGTGCAATGAAAGTCAATCCTTCGCCGTCAATCTCTTTACACCTCGCTTTTAGGATATAATAAATATTACATTTTTATAAATTTTTGGGTAAAAATACCCCAAAACTCGGTCCAAAAAGCTGTTTTTGGGAGGTGTTTTTATCCAAAATTCATAAAAATGTAATATTTAATATATCCTAAAAAGCATGTGTAATATTTTAGATATTACAAGTGCTCACCTTAGAATGAAAACATAATTCATTTATATTCATTACATTCAGAGCCTTAAGGATTTGAAATTTAGTGTTTGGCAGCCATTTTTATTGTTTCCGTGGCAACGCGTTGACATATTTTTGAAAAGTAACCTTTTTCTACTCTTTTAAGTCATAATATCTCAAAATTGTAATACAAATTCTACATTAATATGAAAGCAACGAAAAAGTTTCCAGACCAGAGTCCCCCCTTAAACAACTCCATCTATCTTGGATTCTCCAAAAGGAGTTAATTCTTATTTTTCAAGATTATCGATATACACTCTCAGAAATAACCAAAAACAAGGTTCACCTTAAGTTGAAAGAGTGTGCCTCGACGTAAAAAGTCTTTAACCCCTACATAATCAAACACACAAATTTAGTTTCAACTTCAATGAACAACCACCACACATGTGTTACACACACTGACTTAAGCCTATTACGCTGCAAATAGTTAATTAACACTGAGGAAATGTTTGTGATGATGTTTGCTTGCTGGTTGTCGTTGGTTGGCGTGTTAGTTAGTTAGTTAGTTTATTCCTTTCGAGCCAAAGGCGGCACATAGGGCAGAGGTTTTAGATCTCCATGTGATACGGTTCTTTGCTAGCAGTTGCAGATCTTGTATGGTTTTACATCCCAATAGTTTACTTTCTTGTTGGATGGTTCTTCGAAGAGTGGTCTTTGGTCTTCCACGTTTTCTTTTCCCAACTGGTGACCACATAGGACTTGTCGATTTAGTCTCTTTTCGTCTGATCTAAGAACATGACGTAAATATTTCCACCTTCGTTTCCTTATATTTGATACGGGTTGTTGGTGTGTTCTATCTCTCACTGTGTTGTTAGAAACGAAATCACTCCATTTTACTTTTAATAATTTTCGTAGACATTTATTCTCAAAGCTGTCCAGTTTCTTATCAATTTTCTTTGTTGATTTCAACTTTCACAACCGTAGGTCAGTACAGGAATCACACATGACCTAAATAATTTAACTTTGTGCATATACTAAGGTCTTGACGTGTTATGGAAATTATTTGTTCTGCTTACAATTGATTCAGCTGGAGCGTTTGAACGTAATCTGTTTAACTCTATTCTGTCCAGGTGGTCTGTTCTGACATTTTTTTTTTACTTCCAACTTGCTACTTACTTTACTAATTGTTTTCATTTGCCTTTCCGCCTAAAAGTTTCTTCTTCTTCTCTTTGCGTTCTTTCTTTACGACCAATTTTAATCACTCTGTGATATGTTTGATCTTTGCCAAGAACGTGTATACGTTGCACATTGGTTTGGTAGGCCCCTAAACGCATATATTTCTACACGTTTAGGACATGTGCATCCGATTTCATCCAAACCTCCTTAGTCGCCTCTTACGACATGCATGGCAGGTAACAGTGGTTCTATTCTTTACACCCCAAATTTGGGCCCCGGTAACCACTCGGGCGAAAGTTTATTTAAACCTGGCTCCAAGTTTTTTTAGTATTCGTGTGATGTCTTCAAACGAGACTTGAAGACTCTAGACATGCTTGCATCGATGGCCCCCAGTAGGCCTTTCAATTCGGAAATTTCTTGTTGATTTGTATAAATGTCATGAGCAATTTAAGCTTTATCATAATTTTACACCCAGTATGGAAGTCCAAAATCTACAATAGGACCACAAAGCTTAAACTCTATAAAAGCATTGTTTTGCCAGTTTTGCTCTACGGATCGGAGTGTTGGAGGATGACCAAAGGAGATACTAGCAGGCTGTCAGTTTTCCACCACTCTTGTCTTCGCAGAATCTTGGGAATCTTTTGGCCAGCAAAAATATCCAATAACCAACTACTCCAAGATACAAGACAAGAGGCAATGAATGACATACTCAAAAGAGAAGATGGAAATGGCTCGGACATGTTATGAGAATGAGACAAGAAATGCCTGCAAGGGTAGCCTCACTTGGACACCAGAAGGAAAGAGAAAGAAAGGCAGACCACGGACAACATGGAGGCGCATGATGGAAGAGGAACTGGACACCGCATCTCTGACGTGGGCTCTGCGCTGAAGGTTGCACGGACAGGAGAGCATGGAAAGTCCTTTCTGAAGCCCCATGTGTCACTAGGCATGACGGAATAACTAAAAACTATAATTTTACACAATTCTATGAGTCCGTGGTTATATATTGATGAAAAATATATAATCTTCTACCACCTGGACGTCTTACTACCATACATCAGAGTACTGAGCTCAGGAATAACCATACAAAAAAGACATCCGTTTTAAGTTGAAAAAGCTGTTGGATGACTTGATTGATGAGAACATCGCAAACAACAGCAAACAGGCGTTAGACAGGCGTTAGACAGACGTTCTATTTGCAGTCTTCTATTCTATTTTTGGCATCTGCTTTGCTGTTTTGATGTTTTTCTTACACATTTTATACAAAACAATAATCCCACTTTTAATCCGCAGTGAAGTTTCTCCAGATCAACAGTACTGTCACAATAAGGAAAATGTTTTACCAGGGAAAGATATTTTGGGGGCAAACTATACCAAGGATAGAACCTTTGTCCGCGCCTTTGTTGTTGTTGTTACAGTTGGCGTCAAGGAGGCTGAATGGACATGTCAACACCTTTCGTAACCAAGAATGGTGTCTACGTCGAGATGGCACTAAAATTCACGTGAAGCGCTGATCGAAATGGGAAATTATGGCAAGGTTCGACGGCCATAAGATAAATACACAAAGATGAAAGTCGATGAGGTAAAAGTCTTGACCGGTTTAGTTCAAATATTACTCTCCATATAATTTGCAATTTGGGTCATTCTTTTCCGACAGTTTTATTGTTGCGTTGACCGTGCTATAGAAATGGCATTGCTTATTTGATAAGATGGGAAGTGAGAAATCAGACTGAGCAGTGGGGGATAATAAACTGGGTGGACAGGTGTCATATACGTGGCAGAGAAATAGCCGAAGAAAAACAAGAATAATTAGATTGCTCTTTCGTCGCAACTCAAATAGCAGACCGTCTGTTTATTACTTACTTACTTAATCCCGTCATGCCTAGTGACACATGGGGCTTCAGAAAGGACTTTCCATGCTCTCCTGTCCCGTGCAACCTTCAGCGCAGAGCCCCACGTCAGAGATGCGGTGTCCAGTTCCTCCTCTTCCATCATGCGCCTCCATGTTGTCCGTGGTCTGCCTTTCTTTCTCTTTCCTTCTGGTGTCCAAGTGAGGGCTACCCTTGCAGGCATTTCTTGTCTTCTCTTTTGAGTATGTCATTCATTGCCTCTTGTCTTGTATCTTGGAGTAGTTGGTTATTGGATATTTTTACTGGCCAAAAGATTCCCAAGATTCTGCGAAGACAAGAGTGGTGGAAAACTGACAGCCTGCTAGTATCTCCTTTGGTCATCCTCCAACATTCCGATCCTTAGAGCAAAACTGGCAAAACAATGCTTTTATAGAGTTTAAGCTTTGTGGTCCTATTGTAGATTTTGGACTTCCATACTGGTTTCATTCTGGCAAAAGCGGTTCTGGCCTTACTTAGACGTGATTTTATATCTTCCTCTGTGCCACCATTTAGTGTCAGTACGCTACCAAGATATGTAAACTGCTCAACCCTTTCCAGTGTTTCATTTTCTAACATTACTGGTTGTTGGATTTCACTGTTTGTCATAATTTTTGTTTTTCCTGTGTTTGTTTTGAGGCCTACTGTCTTTGCCGTGCTGTGAAGTATTGTACTTTTCTCTTGTATATGTTCATATTTGTGTGACACCAGGGCTATATCATCTGCAAAGTCCAGATCCTCAAGCATATCGAAAGGGGTCCATCTTATTCCTCAACCGTCTATTTATGCGATATCAAAATACGTAGGTATTCACACATCATCATCAGGTGCCAGCTGGCGTAGGCGATCATGGATCTCCACAAATCTCTGTCGTTGGTGTTTGCTATCAACTCAGATGTTGACGATCTACCATGCCACGAAGTCAGGCTATCCAAAATTTTATCTCTCTGTCTTCCTCTGTCTCGTCTATCCTCAATTTTACCGGTTGTCACAATGTGTTCTAATGGTATTCACACATACCATTGTATAATTTTTTTCTCCTGAAAGATGTCTATATTTTCAGCGATTAGTGTGATCTGATCTTCAGTTGATCTACGATATCCGAAACGTTGGTTCAGTAGTATTTTTTTATCCAGAAGCCGTATTTTACTGACAAGGTGTCCTGTGAGCTCTCATTGACAACTCGTTACGCTTTTGAATATATAACTGTCAACTTTGTTGCTTTTTTTCTGTTTACATTGGTATAATAAAGGATGTTTTTCATATTTGTAGTATCCCAGCTATTGTTGAAAAATTTCAATAATTATTTTCTTGATTGATGGTCCATGCATTTCGTGTTGGATGTCATCTAGGCCTACAAGGTGTATTCTGAATCTGTCATTGATAACATCAAAGTTGGAGTCGGTTTCGTGGAAAGGGCAAAAAAAAAATTAAAAAATTAGTAGCTTGCTGATAAGTTGTAGAACACAGTGCCAGCCATCACCTCCCAGTAGTGTTGACCAGAAAATTTTGCCCGTGAGGTCCTAGGCCAATGGACTTCCTAGGTCAGGTTTTATTTTTTGTTCTCAACCCACCACTTAACCCTTTCGCTGCTAAATACTTTCTGAAGGTTGAGATAAAAATAGCTACTCTTTGTTTCTAGGTCACTAACGTGAATGTACGCCTATAGCAGTGACAGTAGCAATGTATGACGTGTTAACACGTCTTTAGCCCACAGAAGAGATATAATAACAGACGTGTTAATGCGTCTTTAGAAGTGAATGGGGACAACGTATATATACGTCCTTAGCAGCTAAAGGGTTAAGGAGGTGAATCTGAATAGAAATCATGTAGAAACATGATATGCCGGTTTGTATGCGTTAAACTGACACAACAAACTCAAGATCTAAAGTTCAACTCCCATATAGACCATACAGAATGATTTAACAAGTATCTGATCTAAACTAATCTAAACCGAACAATATGGTGTAACAGTGGACGACTTGATGAGAGCAAATGTCCTGAAAGAATATCCTGGGCACGGCAACATGGGCTTGATGATGATGATGAACTCTTTTGTCTATCTCTAATTCTATCTGTTTGTTTGGCCACGGCACCACCAGTAATTACACCGGACTAAAGATGATGGCAGTTTTCTTGACAAGTTATCTTTCTGCTGCTGTAAGATCTAGAAAATCACTTTCACCATAAATCAATTCACAAATGCCAACATCTCAGATGAAAGTTAATCAAATTTTAATTTTCTCTCTGCAAATCTTGCTGAGAACTTCCTCATTCTATTTTTTACATGAAATTAAAACAACAATTTCACTAAATCAACATATCTCTAGAGTTCCAGGTCACTACTGGTGTTAGACAGGGATGCCTGCTGTCCCCCTCCTCTTCTTGGTGCTACTTGATTGGGTCACACGCACAGCCTACGCCAGGTCTGGAAAAGGCATACAGTGGACACTTATGTCAAAGCTAGAAGACCTGGATTTTGCGGACGATCTCGCTTTGCTTTCGCATAGACTACAAGACATGCAGGAAAAAGTGGATGCTCTGGCACAAACTGCACAACGAGTCGGCCTTAAAATCAGTCAAGAGAAGACTAAAGTAATGCGTAGCAACACCATACAGCAAGATCCAATACTGATTGAGGGAAGGGACATAGAAGATGTGGATGAATTTGTCTACCTTGGAAGTAAGATCAGCAGATCAGGAGGTACAGATGAGGACATTAAGGCTAGGATTAGGAAGGCCCGACAGGCCTTTGCGATCCTGCACATGGTGTGGAAGTCCGCTGCCATCTCCACGAAAACAAAGCTCAGGATTTTCAGCTCAAATGTGAAGTCGGTGTTGCTGTATGGCTCGGAAACTTGGCGAGTCACTAGGGCAAATACAAATAAGATCCAGACCTTTGTCAACGGATGTTTGCGGCGGATTCTCAGATTGAAATGGTATGATAGAGTTACAAACACGGATCTGTGGATAGGAACAGGGCAGGAACCTATGATGACACAGGTCAAGAGGAGAAGATGGCGATGGATATGCCATACCTTGCGGAAGACACAGTCAGAGTGTCACTAGACAGGTGCTCGAGTGGAACCCGCAGGGAAAACGAAAAGAGGACGCCCTAAGCAGACTTGGAGACGAGGTCTTACTGAGGAGCTGAAGAGTGCTCAATTGACCTGGGAGACCATAAAATAACAGCCAGAGACCGAGAAGAGTGGCGAACAACTGTTGAGGCCCTATGCTCCACGAGGAGCGGAGAGGATTAATGATGAACATATCTCTAGAGATCCCATGGCTCGATCGAAAAATTTGCACTGTCTTAACTATCTACGTAGGCCTACCAGAACCAAAATCCATACTGGTCCATTGAGTCTTCCATGACCACTGGATCTCTATAATTTATCTATAAATCACAGGGTCCACTCTGCACGAGCCCCCTGCAACGACACCTGTCGTTTCAATCCATCTCTATCTCTCTCTGCCTGTCTCTCTGCCTTTCAACCCCGAGTATTTATACCAGGCTGGTATTGCGCAATCTATATCTCCACGAAAGATCTAGTTAGGAGTTGTTGATTTCAAAAATACTACGCACATTAAAACTTTAACCATCTCATTGATCTGTTTTATTTCAACCTACCAATAATTTTCTCCGCTTGTTTACTAGACCTGCACAGTACAATCGTGTCATTCTTCTCGAACATGGTTCTATAAAATAGTAAATATAGAATTTTCCTATCTGTTTTTAATGCATCGTCATTATCAAAAATGCGTTGTCACCAACCCTTCAATCTACATCGTTGAATAATACCCCGGATATCACGTGATGTTTACAACACAATACATTTCCAAATTGCGTCCAATTTTCTTAGGAACACTTTTTTTTTTTTCACCTAGACTTGCTAAGATTTTATTATAGCCTGGTCATTCCTTCCTTGCTTGCATTTTACTAGAAATATATCTTTATTTATCATATATAGCCTGGTCATTCCTTCCTTGCTTGCATTTTACTAGAAATATATCTTTATTTATCATTATCTCCTGGTATAAATAACCTCACTACTACAGCAGAAGTAAGATGTCATCTAGACCTGCCGATTTCTTGAGTTTCTTCTTCTTCTTCGAACGCTCCATATCAACCACTCTGTTGACCACTCTGTGGGATTTTTATGTAATCTGAGCCTAAGAGCGATTTACGTTGTGCCAGTTATGAGCATACAAGTAGGTCAGCACATCCGATTTCTGCGATGTTTTTATTTACTAAGGTAGCTTCCTAGGTCCTACATCAGTCGCCTCTTACGACATGCATTGTAGATAGCAGTGGTACTATTCTTTGCTTTCCTTGCGGGTCCCGACACCACATGGGCGCTTGAGTTTCAACACAACAAATTGTTCATTTCTTTCGTTTATTATGATGTTCGTGGTGTCTTCTTATTACCTGAGTATTATCAATATTGCAAATAGAGAAAAATACTTGTAAAAGAAGGTGATGTTTGTGTAGAACGATATAGAGGAAGAAAACAATTGTAGAAGATAAATAAACATTTGCACATGCTACTATTGTCTCCATTCCCTCTGTGTCCCTTTGACATCTCTGATCACACCCCAGAATATGTCCTGCAAGATTGTCCCCTGTATGTTTTCCCTATAAAGAGACTCTGGTCACACAACACTACATTAAAAACTACATGGCACCAGAGATAAGCTACAGACAACAGTCGACATCATCATAAGAACACGTCTGTCGGTATAATCATCAAAATAGCGATTGCATGAAGAAAAAGAAAGAGGGAGAAGACATTCTTGAGTTCGCTTGAAATATTGTCTATATATTCAACGTTGTCTCATGTATAAACTTCACTGTCTTTTGTAGCTCACGCAAAGTTCCGTGTATTTTTTTTTAAACGGAGGAGTCTAAGGTGGCCCACTTTAAGCTGTGAGATGTGTCCATTTTCTCCCCTTTCCTCCGCGGTAGTTATCAATATTTTGTTTGATAAGAGACCGATAACTCTTCTATGAACGTTAACTTTCAAATAAAAGCATATATAATAGTTATTAAGCATAATATAAAGGCATAATATAAAGGCAGGTGATATAGAATAGTTCTATTTGATGATTTAATTATGTTACGTAAAATAAACATTTAATCCTCACACCTGGAGCTTTGAATACGTCTCAACTATGACACGTAAACTAGTTAAACTTCCGGATTACGATTTTGTTAATCCATTCGGCGACATATTAAACTAGATCCCTCTTGTGACAGATTCTACGAGACACCTTGGGTGACAGATTCTACGAGACACCTCGGGTGACATATTCTACGAGACACATCGGGTGACAGATATTACGAGACACCTCGAGTGACAGATTCTACGAGACACCTCGGGTGACAGATTCTATGAGACCTCTCAGTGAAGATATATCTTCAACATATATTTTATAAAGGAAATCTCAGAAAATGTAGTTAAAAAGAAAAACCGGATATAACATGAAATTCTCTCTCTCACGATCACCGTTTAGACTGATGTACCAGATTTCCCCATAAAATCTGCTGTAGTTTCTTATTCATATGGAAATCTGATTCATGCAGTCTTAGCATGGGTGTGCTTCGTCCCATCTTTAGCGCCATTTGGGACTCTGTTTATCCTTCGGCGATGTATCCGGTTTTAGCCAGCATTTAATGGCTTTGCTCTCCGTCAGCCTTGGGCTGTCCCCAGCCGACCTACAAGGCAGCAGGTACATGTAATTCAAACATGTACGTTTGTTAATTTTTTGGTAACAAATATGTCCAGACCACCATATATCTGACACTGAAAATAATGGATTAGATGTAGTTTCTAGTATAAGACAAATCATATATATTAAAATTGCTATTTACATTGTTAGCAAGTATAAATGTAATTAAATTAATTGGTTCTTTTTTTCTGCAAAATACTAAAATTAAAAATATTGAGAGCATGCATTTTCCCAGTGGCTACTTATGGTTGTGAATCGTAGACTATAACACAGAAATTAAGAACGAAAATCCAGTCCTTCGAAACTAAATGCTACAGAAAGATCCTACGAATACCATGGACAGAAAAAGAAAGAACACTGATGTCCTGAAAGAACTAAATGTTAAAGAGAATTGGCTGATAAACAACATACTATACAGAAAATTACATACTTTGGTCACATCAAGCGTCACGATGGCCTGGAAAGAACAATACTAGAGGGCAGGGTCCCAGGACGCAAAGGCAGACCAAGAAGAAGATGGCTACAAGATATTAAAGAAACCATGAACATGACCATCGACGAAGTGGGTGAACTGGCAAGAGACAGAGTGAATTTCAGATGTGCTGCAAAGAGAGCAACGTCCTATAAAGGATACGCACCTTGATGAAGATGGTTCTTTTTTGGGTATTTATTTTAACAGGGTGTCCCCGTAGTGTTGGGACTAGACGTATTTATTCTTGTACCAAAGTTTCTGAGTTCGATTTCATTTTCAGTTTGAGTTAAATTCCAAAATGTTTGTAGCAACTCATAATCGTATGGTAGAGTGAGAACAAACGTCTAATCCTGATGTCTCGTGTATAACTGAAAAACAATGAGGCCTCATGTATAAATTGTGCATGCTAATGATCAATTGGCAGTTTTAAATTGAAATAACAGTAGATTACGTGAGTTGTCAGACAAAATTTGAGAAATGAAAGTTAATTTTATTTAATAAAATATAATCTGCATGTGCAACTGCCCCCTTTCCTCTCCCTAGAATTCGATAGCTTAGCTGCAAATAAGAAGTTCTTCTTCTTTGCGTTCGTTCTTTACGACCAATTTTAATCACTAATTGTGATATGTTTGATCTTTGTCAAGAACGTGTATACGTTGAATTAGTTTGATAGGCCCCTAAACGCATAGACTTTTACATGCTTAGGACACATGTATCCGATTTCAGCCAAACCTCCTTAGTCGCCTCTTACGACAGCGTGGCAGGTAACAGTGGTTCTATTCTTTACACCCCCACCTTGGGCCCCGGTAACAACTCGGGTGATAAGAGAGCTGATACACTGTCCCGAGCTGGTGGTTGAATGGAGCAACTCAATCATCTACTACAAGATAGAATGAGTAAGGTGTCGCTCAGTAGAACAATGTGAGCACAAGTGACGAAGAGAAAAAGTACGGGCCCAGTTGGTGGACGAGGGCGCAGGCAGAAATGGGCGAAGGGCACCTCAAAGAAACGAGGTGGACAAAACGGTGGCGATCCTCGAGATGGGGTCTCCATGCAGAGAACAATAACCCAGTTTCCCCACGCAGAGAACCACTACTGCCTTGTAGTTCGATTGGGGACAACCAAAGGCCAGCGGAGAAAACCGTACACACTGGAAAACTGGACGGCAGGCAAACCAAGTAGTCCAAAAAAACGACTGGTAACCTGGGCAGATGACGCTCAACATCCCGGGAGGAAGGTTGTCTAAGGGTGGTACCTAAAACAAAATAGCAACATGCTGCCTTGCAGGTCGGCTGGGGATAGCCGAAGGCTGACGGAGAGCGAACCCACTAAAACCGGACACATCGCCAAAAGATAAGCACATGAGCTCCAAATGGCGCTGAAGATGTGACAAGCCACAACAATGCTAAGGTTGCATGAATAAGATTTTCACATGAATGAGAATTATGGGGAAATCTGGTACACCTGTTTCAGCAGTGAGAGAGAGAGAGAGAGAAAATCATCCACTTTCCTACAGAGAAGCAACAACTATTATCCACATTCATTAAACTTCAAGATGGAAGAAGAATAAACAGAGTTCCAAAGCAACAGCAGAATTTATGAGGAAATCTCACCGAGTGGTTACCGGGGCCCAAATTTGGGGTGTAAAGAATAGAACCACTGTTACCTGCCATGCATGTTGTAAGAGGCGACTAAGGAGGTTTGGCTGGAATCGGATGCATGTGTCCTAAACGTGTAGAAGTCTATGCGTTTAGGGGCCTACCAAACCAATGTGCAACATATACACGTTCTTGGCAAAGATCAAACATATCACAAAGAGTGATTAAAATTGGTCGTAAAGAACGAACGCAAAGAAGAAGGAGATGAGGAAATCTGGTAATCAATCTAAGCGAGGATCGCAAGAGAGAGAGAGAGAGAGAGAGAGAGAGAGAAAGAGAGAGAGAGATAAGTAATAATCACCTCAAAGATTACAATCAGACTACATCAAAATGCACTACCAAACAAAATAAGACAAAGTTTTCATCAATTAAAATATCTTATAATTATGATAACATTAGACGGTAGGTGCAGATCAGAAATAATTATGATAACATTAGACGGTAGGTGCAGATCAGAAATAAAGTGTACAAAAACAGCATTCAACAAATTTTTAAAGGAATTATATATGTTGATGAAAATATATTGAAATCTACCCACTCTTATTATAACGTCTAGACGTAATGCCCACTTCATAGTTGTAAAGTCTACTAGGTGCTATTTGCACACAAGGTGTGAATCCAGGTCCACGGTTGTGGAGATTAAGTACAAACATCCGGCGCCAATGAAACTGAGGGTTGATGGAATGATATGACGGATCGATTACGCCTGAAGATAAAATATACCGTACTTTCTTCAGTAATTAATTCCATGACATGGTGTTTCCGTAGACCTGCATTCAGGATTAAGACTTTTGGTGGAATGGTATAATAGTCTAGTCTACAGTTACGGTTTCAAGGCCACGATTGAATAAATTAAAAAGTAAAATGCCTGGAATGTCTGTTCTGAGATAGTTGTATTACTAATCTCAAGTTACATTAGTAGTCTTAAGTTGCATTAGTAGTCTTATGTTACATTAGTAGTCTTAAGTTAGATTAGTAGTCTTCAGTTACATTAGTAGTCTTCAGTTACATTAGTAGACTTCAGTTACATTAGTAGTCTTATGTTACATTAGTAGTCTTGTGTTACATTAGTAGTCTTCAGTTACATTTGTAGTCTTCAGTTACATTTGTAGTCTTCAGTTACATTAGTAGTCTTATGTTACATTAGTAGTCTTCAGTTACATTAGTAGTCTTATGTTACATTAGTAGTCTTATGTTACATTAGTAGTCTTGTGTTACATTAGTAGTCTTCAGTTACATTTGTAGTCTTCAGTTACATTAGTAGTCTTCAGTTACATTTGTAGTCTTCAGTTACATTAGTAGTCTTATGTTACATTAGTAGTCTTATGTTACATTAGTAGTCTTATGTTACATTAGTAGTCTTCAGTTACATTAGTAGTCTTGTGTTACATTAGTAGTCTTCAGTTACATTAGTAGTCTTCAGTTACATTAGTAGTCTTCAGTTACATTAGTAGTCTTCAGTTACATTAGTAGACTTCAGTTACATTTGTAGACTTCAGTTACATTAATAGTCTTATGTTACATTAGTAGTCTTGTGTTACATTAGTAGTCTTCAGTTACATTAGTGGTCTTAAGTTACATTAGTAGTCTTCAGTTACATTAGTAGTCTTCAGTTACATTAGTAGTCTTATGTTATATTTCTAGTCTTCAGTTACATTTGTAGTCTTCAGTTACATTAGTAGACTTCAGTTACATTAGTAGACTTCAGTTACATTAGTAGTCTTATGTTACGTTAGTAGTCTTATGTTACATTAGTAGTCTTCAGTTACATTAGTAGTCTTCAGTTACATTAGTAGTCTTCAGTTACATTAGTAGACTTCAGTTACATTAGTAGTCTTCAGTTACATTAGTAGTCTTCAGTTACATTAGTAGTCTTATGTTACATTATTAGTCTTCAGTTACATTAGTAGTCTTCAGTTACATTAGTAGTCTTCAGTTACATTAGTAGACTTCGGTTACATTAGTAGTCTTCAGTTACATTAGTAGTCTTGTGTTACATTAGTAGTCTTCAGTTACATTAGTAGTCTTCATTTGCATTAGTAGACTTCAGATACATTAGTAGTCTTCAGTTACATTAGTAGTCTTCAGTTACATTAGTAGTCTTCAGTTACATTTGTAGTCTTCAGTTACATTAGTAGTCTTAAGTTACATTTGTAGTCTTCAATTACATTAGTAGTCTTCAGTTACATTAGTAGTCTTATGTTATATTTCTAGTCTTCAGTTACATTTGTAGTCTTCAGTTACATTAGTAGTCTTCAGTTACATTAGTAGACTTCAGTTACATTAGTAGACTTCAGTTACATTAGTAGTCTTCAGTTACATTAGTAGACTTCAGTTACATTAGTAGACTTCAGTTACATTAGTAGTCTTCAGTTATATTTGTATTCTTCAGTTACATTAGTAGACTTCAGTTACATTAGTAGTCTTCAGTTACATTAGTAGACTTCAGTTACATTAGTAGACTTCAGTTACATTAGTAGTCTTCAGTTACATTAGTAGTCTTATGTTACATTAGTAGTCTTGTGTTACATTAGTAGTCTTCAGTAACATTAGTAGTCTTATGTTAGATTAGTAGTCTTCAGTTACATTAGTAGTCTTCAGTTATATTAGTAGTCTTAAGTTACATTTGTAGTCTTCAGTTACATTAGTAGTCTTAAGTCATATTTGTAGTCTTCAGTTACATTAGTAGTCTTCAGTTACATTAGTAGTCTTAAGTTATATTTGTAGTTTTCAGTTACATTAGTAGTCTTCAGTTACATTAGTAGTCTTAAGTTACATTTGTAGTCTTCAGTTACATTAGTAGTCTTATGTTACATTAGTAGTCTTCAGTTACATTTGTAGTCTTCAGTTACATTAGTAGTCTTCAGTTACATTAGTAGTCTTAAGTTACATTTGTAGTCTTCAGTTACATTAGTAGTCTTCAGTTACATTAGTAGTCTTATGTTATATTTTTAGTCTTCAGTTACATTTGTAGTCTTCAATTACATTTATAGTCTTCAGTTACATTAGTAGTCTTCAGTTACATTAGTAGACTTCAGTTACATTAGTAGTCTTAAGTTACATTTGTAGTCTTCAGTTACATTAGTAGTCTTCAGTTACATTAGTAGTCTTATGTTATATTTCTAGTCTTCAGTTACATTTGTAGTCTTCAGTTACATTAGTAGTCTTCAGTTACATTAGTAGTCTTCAGTTACATTAGTAGACTTCAGTTACATTAGTAGACTTCAGTTACATTAGTAGTTTTCAGTTACATTAGTAGACTTCAGTTACATTAGTAGACTTCAGTTACATTAGTAGTCTTCAGTTACATTAGTAGTCTTCAGTTACTTTAGTAGTCTTCAGTTACATTAGTAGTCTTCAGTTACATTAGTAGATTTCAGTTACATTAGTAGTCTTATGTTACATTAGTAGTCTTCAGTTACATTAGTAGTCTTCAGTTACATTAGTAGTCTTCAGTTACATTAGTAGTCTTCAGTTATATTAGTAGCCTTATGTTACATTAGTAGTCTTGTGTTACATTAGTAGTCTTCAGTTACATTAGTAGTCTTATGTTACATTAGTAGTCTTCAGTTACATTAGTAGTCTTCAGTTACATTAGTAGACTTCAGTTACATTAGTATACTTCAGTTACATTTGTAGTCTTCAGTTACATTAGTAGTCTTCAGTTACATTAGTAGACTTCAGTTACATTAGTAGACTTCGGTTACATTAGTAGACTTCAGTTACATTAGTAGTCTCAAGTTACATTAGTAACCTCCTATTTCAATGCCTGCTGTGGTATTCTTTGATTATTTCTTTTTAAGGTGTACCCAACGTATCTCCATCTTCGTCTTCTTATAACAATTGTTACCACTCGAGTGTTGCCAGGCTCTCAAAAGGGGCAAAGAATAGTAACACTGCGACCTACAAGGCATGTCGTAAGAGGCGACTGAGGTAGGGGCCTAGGAAAGATGCCATAGTAAACAAAAAGTGTCGCAGAAGTCGGATGTGCTGGCCTATTTGTAGGCGCATAACTGACACAACGTGTAATCACTCTTAGGCTCGGATCACATTCAAATCACAAAGAGTGGTTAACAAGTGGTACATATGGAACGTTTGAAGAAGAAGAACAAGAATAACTGTTGTTACTAGTGGTTGACCAGACGTTTCTCTGATTTCATCATGTCTCCTCAATTCGTCCAGTTTTATATTCAATTTCAGTTAAGCTGTTGATTTAATAATTTAATAAGTTTGTATTATCTGGCAATGATAGTGGCTACTGTATTTCAATCTTTCTTAATGAGAAAAGGAATTATGTTGCAGGTCCAGTGGCGTGAGACATGGAGTCCAGATTAGATGATGGTGTGAGAGTAAGCGATGAAATTTGGTTTGAGAGTGTTGTAACACCCGCATCTGTGAATAGTACTGGTTCCGGAGATGATGTGACGGATGTCGAGGTTAGTAAGGTGAACATGTTGTTTAAGGGCATGGTGGTAGCAATCTGTGATTCAACAGTTTGGGATATTAATGATGATGATTCGGCCCGTGCGGTTGTCAACGGAGGTGCTGTAGCTGTTGCTGATGGCAGGATCACTATTTGGAAACTTCCAGAATTAGTTTGTGGATGCAGATATGAATCCCCATTGATCAGGCCTATTACAGGAAGTGGAAAGTTCAGGACGACCGAGGTAGTATTGAAATGTGGTTGATTCAAAGAGGACGTTGCGACTTCTGGTTGTTCAAAGGGTATGTCATTCAATGCATACAGATCATTCTCTGCAAGGTAAGGAGGCATGGTAGCTGACTGGCTGATAGTGCTCTAGAGGATGTCAGTGGTGTACCTGTTTAAAAGAAAACATTCATGTGTATAGCAGCAACAACTTTAAGTGATAACACGTTATCCTAATTTTATTTAACAGCTTTGTACTTCTTCTTCCATTTGCCCGCTTTGAATTCATTCTTAGTCAGGGTGCCTGGTATGACGTTTCTGACTGATTTTTTGCGTGAAGACGGGCTTTTCTTTTTTATCAGATTCCTCACCCACGTGGTTACCGGGGCCCAAATTTGGGGTGTAAAGAATGGAACCACTGTTACCTGCCACGTATGTCGTAAGAGGCGACTAAGGAGGTTTGGCTGAAATCGGATGCACATGTCCTAAACGTGTAGAAGTCTATGCGTTTAGGGGCAGACCAAACCAGTGTGCAACGTATACACGTTCTTGGCAAAGATCAAACATATCACAAAGAGTGATTAAAATTGGTTGTAAAGAACGAACGCAAAGAAGAAGATCAGATTCCTCGCCATACAGGCGTGCATTCCCTGACTTCATAGGTAGCAGCTATGTACAATGCTATCTTTATATTATAACAGCTTTGTATTGTATCTCTTCTTCTTCTGCTTATCACTAGATTGGGGTTACTGATTCTCTAATACAGGCCGCCGTCTGCCTCGGATTGTTAGCCTACTGCTGCCTTGTAGTTTGATTGTGGACAATCAAAGGCTAGTGGAGTAAATCGTACACAAAACTGGACGGCAAGAAAACCAAGTATACCAAAAAAAAGGCAGGTTTTCTGGGCAGATGACGCTCAACAACCCAGGAGGGCAGGTCGTTTAACGGTCGCTACCCTAAAAGAAAGTAGCAACGGCTGCCTTGCAGGTTTTGGCTGGGGACAGTCAAAGGCTGACGGAGAGCGAACCCAGTAAACGCTGGTTGAAATCGGACACTTCGCCGAATGACAAGCACTAGAGCTCCAAAAGGTACTAAACGATGTAACGTAAAATTGCGTACTTGGCAAAGGATGTGTATATATCACAATGAGAATGATAGACATGGCCGTAAAAGAAAGATCGAGAGAGAGAGAGATTGTTAGTCATACAGTTTGTCTTGAGAGCTGGTGAAAGAGTTATTTTTAGCAGATCTTGTGAGGGTTGGTCCAATCTTAGAGGCAGAAAAGAGACCATAAAACCCGTTATCCCATTACTCATTGTGAGGGGTTGTTGCACCATGTTATGTGCCTTTCGGTCTGGTACATCCGGTTTCTGCAAGCACTTGTTTCGGGTTAGCCTTTCCTAATTTTATTGAAAGGGATTATGGTACTTCTCATCTTCCTCTTGTCGATCGTTCTTTTTAGCCATTTTGATCATTCTTATTATGATATATAAACAGCCTTTGCCAAGAACGTTTTTTTTTGCGTCACGTCATTCAGCGTCATTTGGAGCTCTGGTGCTTATCCTTCGGCGACGTGTCCGGTTTCAGCCAGCGTTTACTGGGCTCGCTCTCCGTCAGCCTTTGGCTGTCCCAGCCGACCTCCAAGGCAGCAGGTTACAGTGGATACAAAGCTAGGGGGCCATCCACGCAAAAGTTGAAGCTCAGAAATAACAGAGGCGGCAAAAAACACATTGTGGGAAGCGCACACAAAAATCCGTTCTAGAAATCTATTTTTATCCTGTGAGGCAAAATAGGATAGGAGAAAACGATAGTTTTGTTTGACAAAAATTAAAGCTCTAATCTTAGTATTTTTTAATAGTATGCTGTCATGTGTATATGTGAACATGTGTACCAGACTACAAACGTGAAGCACACACACATCAAGACTGGCCTGAATATAATATATACTGAGCGAGGCAAACCAGAGCCAACTATAAACTTATGGGCCTTCGGACTCAGGTAAGAATTATGGGAAATCAGACCCCAACTACACCACGTGACCTCTTATTACAGTAGTGTTGTATATAGACGAATTCATTTTAAAATCAACACAAAATGCTTAATTTTTTTTTTTTTTTTTCTTCCGTCCGCTTTCAACTCAGACGAAGTTCCATCTCTGAAACTGATTTTTGCGTGAAAATCTGTTTTCCAATTTCTTACAATGGCAGCAGCGTGCACATTGTAAATTACACTGGCAGCCGTGTGCTCAATGTACTCGTAATTAGTATTCCCTCGCCATACAGGCAGATTTTCTCCGACTTCAGAGGTACTCACGTTATCGTCCTGAGTAAGACCAGGGGACTCGAACAAATGCCGGACAGTAGGTTCGAACCCGAGCTATGAGGCGTCTCACAGCTAGCAGACCAAGCTACTATCAGACCTTACTCTAGGCAGCCCCCTAAATGCTTAATCAAAGTTATATTATCAACAAGTTAAGTTTAACAATAAGGAATATCAATATTATTCATATTTTCATCAATAAATAACCACAGACTCACAGAATTGAGTAAAATTGCAAAAAAAAACTTGCAGTGTTCTATCAAACATATAAATTCCAGCCCCTCAACTGAAACTAGGTCAAGGTTTCCCCGTGAGTCCCAGGCCAATACGTTTAAATTTCATATCACTCAGTGCCGTCTCACATCGAAGGTTTCTGCAATGAATCTCAGCATCCTCTGTCTTTCATGGTGATCTACACTGGGCAGACTGTAATGTCCTTTCTTAAAGTTTCTCCCTTTTCTCTCAGCTTCCTCTTGCTCTCTCAACTTTCACTCTGGATAAATGTTGTATCATGGTGTCATGTCTTTTATGGCCCAAATGCTACTTGTCTGAATTTATTTCTCTTAATAATGTTCTTCTCCAGTTTCCTAAAACTGTTTGGATTGTCTGTTTAAATTTGCTGTGCAGGCAAACTCACTGACTTATGATCCAGTCTGAAAAACCGTATTTCAATGTGACCTACATTTACAGTGGTTTCCAGAGCAACATTCAATATATGACATATTTACAGCGAAAATGTCAGTATACCAGCTTTGTCTAACTGTTGCTCGCGGTGCTATGAGCCAGTGTAGTGTATCTCTGGCGCCCTATTTTATTCCTCCAGTTCAACGTTAATTAGAATTTCAGGATCAAAAATGTGTTTCTGAATAACAGTGTGATTCAGTTTTGTTTTCGTTAGCACAATATATAAAAACAAACAAAGTCAGGTTAATTAAGTTTGCATCTGTTATTATTCTTCTTCTTCTTCGAACGCTCCATTATCGACCACATGTTAACCACTCTGTGTGATTTGTATGTGATCTGAGCCTAAGAGCGATTGTACACTGTGCCAGTTATGCGCCTACAAGTGTACTGCACATCCGATTTCTGCGACGCTTTTTATTCACTAAGGTAGCTTCCCTAGGCCCCTACGTCAGTCGCCTCTTTCGACATGCCTTGTAGGTTGCAGTTGTACTATCCTTTGCTTCCCTTGAGGGCCCCGGTACTACACGGATGACTTTTATTCAAGATACTATTAATTTATTATTAGCATTCTAATTTCAATCGCCACAATGCGCCTCCATAGTCATTAGTCAGATACGCCCCAATGAAATATATAAAAACGTTAGATAGTACTCAAGTACAATGTGTGTTGTATGAAACGATGGAAAGTACTGAAGTACAGTGTGCGTTGTATGAATCGTTAGATAGTACTCAAGTACAGTGTGCGTTGTATAAAACGTTGGATAGTACTGAAGTACAGTGTTGCGTTGTATGAAACATTGGATAGTACTGAAGTACAGTGTTGCGTTGTATAAAACGTTGGATAGTACTGAAGTACAGTGTTGCGTTGTATAAAACGTTGGATAGTACTGAAGTACAGTGTTGCGTTGTATGAAACATTGTTTTATTATTTACTCCGCCCGAGTGGTTACCTGGGCCTTAATTTGGGGTGTAAAGAATAGAACCACTGTTACCTGCCATGCATGTCGTAAGAGGCGACTAAGGAGATTTGGTTGAAATCGGATGGCATGTGTCCTAAGCGTGTAAAAGTCTATGCGTTTAGGGGCCTACCAAACCAATGTGCAACGTATACACGTTCTTGGTAAAGATCAAACATATCACAAATAGTGAGTAAAATCAGTGATTGCAGACGATCAGGCAATCATATCAACAACAGAAGAACAGCTACAACAACACATCAACAGACTCCAGTTAGCATGCAACGAATACAACATGAGAATTAACATCGACAAAACAGAAGTAATGACATTCGCCAGAGGAAAACACTACCAACATCTCCATCGATAATCATCTACTAAATCAAGCAAAGATTTCACATACCTGGGGAGCATTTTTCAGCAAATGGAAGAATAACTAATGAAATTCAACACAGATGCAACAAAGCAAATCAAATGATAGGGCAAATGGCGCCAATTTTAAGATGCAAACACGTCACCATGAACACAAAAGAGCAATGTTCAACACAATCTTTCTCCCCACATTATGTTACCAGTGCCAAACCTGGACGCTGACAACAAACGATAGAAGAAAACTAGTCACAACAGAGATGAAGTGTCTACGCAGAATGCTGGGTGTAACAAGAAGAGACCGGTTGAGAAATGAAGACATCAGGAAAAAGTGGGTACAACATCAGTACTAGACTTCATCAAGAAACAACAAATTAAATGGTTCGGTCACGTAAGCAGATTACCATCAGACAGTGCACCCCAAAGAGCAATGCTGCTCCGATACAATGGGTACAAAGCAAAAGGCCGGCCACGCAAAAGATGGGCCTCAGAGATAACAGAGGCGACGAAAGAGACTATCTACGAAGCGCATACTAGGGCCCGTTTTAGAAATCTCTTCCTGACCTGACGCTGTGAGGCATACAGGATTCGAGAAAGAAAGAAAAGAAAGAAAGTGAGTAAAATTGGTCGTAAAGAACGAACGAAAAGAAGATTATTTACTCTTCAAAAAAGGCAGTACAAAACTACATTAAGAGAAATAAACACCCGACTGCATATTCTTACATTACACATAATTTTATATATTCTATTAAATATTTAAACTGTTTACCTTTCTGTAACCAATACTTTTAATAGTGTCCACAGCCAAAATCGTCTTTTCTCCGTAAACAAATTATAGAATTACACCGTAGCCAAACCGTGTAGATTTTTACATCTCAATATAGAGAACGTTAACGTTAAAACACATTATTTATACTTGGAGTTAAAAATTTACACTTCAAATACAAAACAACGTCTTAGATTCTACTGCAAAAGTAGAACCCACACGATTGACATTTACAATAAAACTGATAAGGTTTATCAGTTTAGTTTACGTTAATAAAAGACCCTTAGTCTACATCTGTACAACCTGACTCAAACTTACAAAGTAAGAAAATTGCAATCACTTCGGGAAATTCCGATATCACATGTTACTATATATACACGTTACTGGGTATACTGTTATTTTGACCTGCAACCTATTTATAGTTCGGATATTTCTTAATTTAATGGATTTTTCAGGAAAACTGAAAATATGTTCAGAATCAATGTTTCACTATTAAGGACGCTTCAGTTGATGTCCAGTATTTTTTCGTCAGCGACAAAGTACTGACAAAGTAACTACATCGAGGATTCCGTTTTCCTCCTAAAACACGGAATGTGTAACCAACAACTGAGACCAGTAAAAGACCTCACTTATTTATAATAATAATAATAATAATAATAATAATAATTCCTCTCGTACCGTTATACGTTACATAGGGCCTGCAAGTAATTTCTCCATACCGCTCTATCCTTGTCAACTCGATCAATCTCCTCCATGGAACTGAGACCGATATTTCCTGCCTCTCTCAGCAAAGTTCGTTTCAGTGTCTCCTTAGGTCGACCTCTCTTTCTTGAACCCTTTGCATCCCACTTCAATGCTGCTTTGATATTCGTTGATCATTTCTCCTCAAGGTATGGCCAACATATCTCAATCTTCTCTTTCTTATAACAGTTGTCACTAGTGGTTGACCAGACATGTCTCTGATTTCATCACTTCTCCTGAATTCGTTCCATTTTAAATTCATTATTTTTCGCAGACATCTATTTTCAAATGCATTCAACTTGCTTTCTATATCTTTAGTCCTTTTCCAACCCCGATATGTAGGTTGATAACAATCTCCTGGCATATGTTAGGATTGATACAACAACTCTCGCTGGCATATGTTAGGATTGATACAACAACTTTTGCTGGCATATGTTAGGATTGATACAACAACTCTCGCTGGCATATGTTAGGATTGATACAACAACTCTCGCTGGCATATGTTAGGATTGATACAACAACTCTCGCTGGCATATGTTAGGATTGATACAACAACTCTCGCTGGCATATGTTAGGATTGATACAACAACTCTCGCTGGCATATGTTAGGATTGATACAACAACTCTCGCTGGCATATGTTAGGATTGATACAACTCTCGCTGGCATATGTTAGGATTGACACAACTCTCGCTGGCATATGTTAGGATTGATACAACAACTCTCGCTGGCATATGTTAGGATTGATATTTATATATTAGGATGCACTTATTTGGACAACGTGGTATCGGTAGATAGAAGAATCAATACTGAAAATCAACAAAGATGCGATAAAGCAAGCCAAATCATTTATCGAATGGCACCGATGTTCAAATGTAAACATGCATCTTTTCGGACAAAATAGCATTATCCGATACGATCTTCATCCCAACTTAGTGCTACCAGCGTCAATATTTTACACTTACAGCAACTATAAGAAGAAAAGTGTCAGCAAACTAGATGGAATGTATGTGGAAAATAGTGAGAGTAATAAGGAATGATCCTCCGAGTGGTTACTAGAGTCCAGATTAGGGGTGTGAATAATAGAACCACTATTACCTGCCACGCACGTCGTAAGAGGCGTCTAAGGAGATAGAGCGAGGGGGTAGCTACCCCACACCGAAAAAAACACAAGCTACATAAACTACAACCATGAAAATTCATAGCTCGCGCCACCCGAGGAAGAAGAAGGACCACGCATGGAGGGACTCATGGCAAGACAATGGGGGAGAGAGTGGAGAGATCTGGAAAAGATAACCATGGATAGGCGGACTTGGAAGGCCTTGGTTGCGGACCTATGCCCCCTCCACCCTAAATAGGGACGAAGGGTGAAGAAGAGAAAAGAAAAATAAGGAATGATACTGATAAAAAACGAAACTATTAGAAACATGGAAGAAACAACACTCAAGTTTGATCATATTAAGAATATACAAATCAAATGTTTCGACTATGTAACACAATTACCATCCAAAATACCATGCAAGGAGCACTGCTATTCAGATGCGATGGTTTCAAGGCCAAAGACCGTCCACGCAAACGGCGGATCATAGAAATATCAGAGATATTAGGAATCACCATATACGAGACTCACTGGAGGGAATTTGTGAGAAGTCTGTATATCCTGACACTGAAGATAATATCAGAAGAATATAAAATAAAGAAAGAGCACTAGACGTTGTGAAGCAAGTTCCAGTTGGAAAGAGTAGGTAACCGATAGTACGCAGTCCTGAACATTTAACAGAATTGAATCCAGTAAGACTGTCAATGAATAACGGAAATTAAATTATTTTTCCCCTTTAGTTAAAAATAAATTATTATTCATTGTTGTTTCCCTTTAGTTAAATAACGCAGACTTCCTTTGTCGTATCACTTTAGTTAAATAGTCTCCCTTGTTGTTTACGTTTGTTGTAAGTCTTCTACAGGGTGTTCAACTTAGAAGCAGCCCGTGAATGGAGCTAATCTGGCATATATGTATGGAAATGGAAGGTTCAGTTATGACGTAGTATAGGTCAAGGTTGTGTGACGGTGTGTAATTGTAGTGCGGGAAGGGGCGATGAACAAATGTGACGTGGAACGAGCTAGTCAGAACCGGTTTAAATAGTAAATAAACACAACTCAATGTGTACCTGGCAACATTCGAATTGTCAATGGGGCTGCAATTATCTTGAACACCCTGTATTTGTTTTCGTTCAGGAAGACCATACAGTTTTCATTTTTGTTGTTCAATTTATTAAAACAGCACAATCTTTCTCTCTGTTTCCGTTTAGTGAAATACAAGAAATATACAGTTGGTGGTTACTAGAAAAAAACAACCTTGTAATCAGACAAGGATCTTGTGATGTTGTCCAGCAGCTCGATCTAGGAGGCAGACATGCATAAGAAGAGGTAGAATGACGCAGTGAAAGGAACGACATCAACTCTTGTTTAACCAGCTAGTCGCATAAATCTCTCTCTCTTTCTATTCTGTGACGCCTCTTGCATTTATGTCAGCAAGAAATCCACGCCATTATTCTCTATTCTTGGCTGACCTCTGTAATGTGTTCCAGCTGTGATTAATTTCTTGTTCTATTGTTATTAGCTTTCTTTCAGCTTTTACTACTTCTAATTATAAAAGTCAATGACAATGACTCTAGTAGCCCGTCGTATCTGTGAATATGTACCAAGGACTGATTGATAAGGACCATCATCATTGCACTTCGGTGAGTAACCATGTGTGCTTCGATCTTTTTCTTACATAGGAAGATCTCAGATGCAGTGCACAAACTCTATAGCACAATCTATGAATATTAAGTGTCTTTGTTGCTGTTTCCGTAGATATTTTTTTAATACGATGGGATTGTTAGTCCTTAGACAAACCCCCAACCTGGAGGACAATGAAGCCATATTTAGTCTTGTCCCTCCTCAGTGACCTGTCATCCATGGGTGACCCTGTCAGGAACATAAGTTCCCTTTCTAGCTCACTGTATCAATGGAGCACGCAAGCCTCACCACCACTACAACATAGTGACCTTATCGTGAGGAGTCGTTGAAATCGCCAGCATGCATTCGCTTCAACATTTACTGGGAGAGACTATTAATCGACCAGAAGTTCTTTAACGTCGGTTCATTAAGCAATCAGTTGTACTATCAGTGTCAAACATGGACGCTGACAACAAACGATAGAAGAAAATAAGTCACAACAAGATGAAGTGTCTACGCAGAATGCTGGGAGTAACAAGAAGAGACCGGTTGAGAAATGAAGACATCAGGAAAAAAGTGGGCACACCATCAATACCAAACTTCATCAACAAAAAATAAATTAAATGGTTCTGTCACAAAAGCAGATTCCCTCCATATTAGCCTACCTTATCGTGGTTGGAGGGTTTGTGTGCCTTTAGGATCCTTCAGGCTATATCGGCCGGAGTCTAACTCCTGGCAGGTCTAAACAAGCCGAACAGACTGAAGGTGAAAGGCCAGACCAAAAGACGGGGAGCAGGATGGGGTCTCATAAGGTGACAGCGCAGAACCTACCGGCGAGTGGTAAATGCTCTGGCTGCAACCAACCCATCCCCCAGCTATGGGACAAATAGCACTTGTCCTCTCTCTCTCTTGAGGAGGACATTCTTTTTCTTGTCTTGTACTTCTATGACACTTTCCCTTAAGTATATGGGATTAAACTACAGTGTCCAAGGAGCACACCCTGCATAAAAGCCTGGGTTGGTGAGCCCGGCAACAGAAGGCCGAAGTCATCTAGAGTAGGACGACTCCAGACAAACCCAGGAAGACAGATCTCGTCAGCAGGGGACTACAACTGTCTAGAGAACAACCTCAAAAAAAGATGTCCTCAGAAACGGAATGTGTCAGCCATTATTGGCGGGGAATGATTGACACATACGAACAACTCAATGGGCAATTCACTTGCAGTGGATTCCATTCCCTGTGGCATTGCAGGCAATGAGAGTGCCGATGTCTTAGCTAAGGAGCGCAGTGCCAAAGAGCAAATTTACCAACCCTTGCCTTTTCAAGAGATCAAAACCCTCATACAGAGAAAATCTGCAGTAGACTGGAAGACAAACACTGGATATGATTATGGAAAAGACTCCCTCAAAGACCTAAGCAGAACATACGAGGTCATTATATTTCGACTATGCACCGGACACTGCAGACTCAACAAACACTTATATAGACTAGGAATAAGTCAAACAGCTTTCTGCCAGTGTCAGCAGGCAGAACAGACACCAGAGCATATCCTGCAAGACTGTCCTCTCCTGTGTGAGCTGAGAAGCAACATGTGGCCACATCCAGTCGATCTGAAAACTAAGCTTTGGGAAACCTGACAGACATGAAGCTGACTGTCCAGTTTGTGGTCCACAGTAAATTAAGCGCATGACCAGAGATCGCTGAAGAAGAAGAAAAAGCAGATTACCAACGGACAATGCACCTCAAAGGGCAATGTCACTCCGTTCAATGGATAAATAGCAACAGACAGTGTACGTAAAGGTGGATCTAGAGATAACAGAGGCAACGAAAAACACTGTTTATGAAGCGTACACATAAGACCAATCTAGAAGTCTCTTCTTTTCGTGAAGCTGTGAGGTAAACAGGATTAGTGAAAAGAAAAAGAGATTAAACAAAAAGTTACAATCAAACCAGTGATAAAGTCATGGAAGATAAAACAAGAAAAAATAGCAGCAAGGGAAAAACGTGAAAGTACTCATTTGATAACTTCAGTGAAATGGGATGCAATGTATTCACGTTCTTGGTGTAAACCACAAAGATTACAAAGATTAGTTAACTTGGTTTATAACAACGAACGCAAAGAAGAAGAAGACGATAACTGACAAAAATTCGAAACAAAATTTTATTATTTTAAAACAAAAGTTTATTCATTAAGAAACATTTTTCAAAATTCAGTATAAAAGTAATTTGTAACACCCCTCTCCCCCTTCCACCATCCCCCAATAAAAATTTAAAAAACAACACACACCATATAAATATATAAATATACATCTTGAATCCTTTTTTATACCTTGAGGTATGTTGTGTAATACATTGGTAGGCCTGTATTTTTCATTGACCGTCGGCACACGATGGGTAATGTGGTCAATATAACGTCAGACGCCTTTACTTCCAAATGCTTTTCCTTGTTCCTAATTGAGGCTGGGTCAATCTGAGAGCCGTTACTGTCGATTCTTTGCAGAGGAACCGAGCCATACGGAGTAAAACCTGGTGCAATTAAGTTAATTCTTCGGTATCAGATCCTTTAGATCCGTATCATATTTGAGTGTCCCAGATATCATTTTTATCATAGTGAAAATTTGCAAGTATTTTACAAAATTGATATTAATTATTTTCCCTGATAATTTCCACTTTTATGGATTGTCTACAGCTCTTCTAGGGGTTCTTCTTTGTGCTCAAATTGAACATCCAATTTACATTTTGTTATCGTCCATATAGGAGGAGCTTCGAGCCGAGTGGATTAGAGTGTGGCTCCCATACGATAGACCAGTGTTCAATTACGGTAAGGCACAGGATTTTGTTCTTTGTGGCATAAATGAAAAATTCTAACCTGAACAACTTCGTGGCGACTGCACTAGCCATGCGGACATTAAATTCCTCAAGCTCTCAAGGGGAGCAAAGAATAGTAATACTGCGACCTACACGGCATGTGGGTAGGGCCTAAGGAAGCCACTCTAGTAAATAAAAAACATCACATAAATCGGATGTGCTGACCTACTTGTAGGTGCATAACTGGCACAACCTACAATCACTCTTTGGCTCAGATCACATACAATTCACAAAGAGAGGTTTAACAAGTGGTCGATATTGAGCTTTCGAAGAAGAAGAACCTTATTCCGACTTCAGAGGTTATTTGTGATTTATACCCTCCAAGTAAAGGATCAGGTCTTCCTTCCTTCCTTCCTTTCGTTCGCTTCAAATATGTCTATATATTCAATGTTGTCTCTTGTATGAACTTCACTGTCTTTTGTCTTACAAAAGACAAAAGACAGGTCTTCCTGTATTCCAACAACGTAAACGTGTAAACGTGGTTAATAGCACAATGTGTTATCAACTTCTCTATAGGGGACCATATGGCTGTTTGAGATGCATGTCTTAGGATAAGATGTTATATGTAGACTTTTTTCATCTTTACAAACGATCAATTGACAAGTGTTTCAGTGTCCTCTCCATTTATGCCTAACCTGGTCAGTTGATATGTGGAATGTACCTTGCCCATATAGCACAAACTCTATCAAACTATTTCTTCTTCTTTGCAATCGCTATTTTGATGATTATACGCGTTCTTATGATGAAGTCGACTGTTGACTGGAGCTCATCTATGGTGCCATGTAGTTTTGATGATTATACCGTCAGACGCGTTCTTATGATGAAGTCGACTGTTGTCTGGAGCTCATCTCTGGTGCCAAGTAGTTTGGAATATAATGTGGGGTTGTAGGGCCAGCATTCCATTTTAGGGGGGACATATAGGGACAGTTTTGCAGGACATGTTTTCTGTTGTTTGATCAGCAGTGCCACAGACGGGATGGGGACAATCATAGCAACCATACTATTTCATCCAAAGGATTAATAGTGAATACTCGGGAAAATGTACGTCGAAAAAATTGAAAAATAAGATTTAAAAACCCTCCAAAAAAACAAACAATAATTTAACTTGTATAAACAAATATGGTAAACAAGAGAACTAACTCAACAATCAACATTATAAAAACAGGAAAACTGACTAAATTGTAAACAATAAATACTGAATAAATTAAAACTAATATCACCAAAATGTGTAATCAACAAAAATAGAATTTACGGCAAAATATTGCCAACATATTACACATCAATAGTGTCATAACAACTTGGGTTGCCATTAAATGATTGCTTGATCCATTTTCCTGTGCAGACTGTGAGACCAGTGAGACCTGTGTAGGTGGCCTGGCATCATCGTTTGACCTGAATTGAATAATACAGATGATAAAATAAAGATTGTAATACTTAAATACTACACTTAAAAATTTACATAAAATTGTTTACTTCTAGTTTGTAGCATACTGAATTTGTAAAATTTCTTTTGGCCTTCGCTCAGTTGTTATCCCACAATCTTGGGAATCTTTTGGCCAGTAAAATATCCAATAACCAACTACTCCAAGATACAAGACAAGAGGCAATGAATGACATACTCAAAAGAGAAGATGGAAATGGCTCGGACATGTTATGAGAATGAGACAAGAAATGCCTGCAAGGATAGCCCTCACTTGGACACCAGAGGAAAGAGAAAGAAAGGCAGACCACGGACAACATGGAGGCGCATGATGGAAGAGGAACTGGACACCGCATCTCTGACGTGGGGCTCTGCGCTGAAGGTTGCACAGGACAGGAGAGCATGGAAAGTCCTTTCTGAAGCCCCATGTGTCACTAGGCATGACGGGATTAAGTAAGTAAAGTAAAGTTGTTATCCCAGTCAACATGAAAAGGAAGTTTTGGAGAAACCCAATTGACCTGAAGCCGATTGCGATTCTATTCATATTTTCAAAAATCCTTAGGAGTATTACTAAAGTTGCGAAGTTCATGCATTGTGCAATACCCTCGACATGTGATGTAGCCTTTATGGATCGAGGGACCGTGCCGTATGGGGTAAAACCCTGTGCAATGAAGTCAATCCTTCAGAGTATAATATTAGTCGCCATGACAAAGCTTCATTTCATACACTTTCATGTTTATGGGACAAATATTTTCTTCTTCTTCTTCGAACGCTCCATATCGACCACTTGTTAACCACTCTTTGTGATTTGTTTGTGATCCGAGCCTAAGAGTGATTGCACGTTGGGCCAGTTATGCACATACAAGTAGGCTAGCACATCCGATTTAGGCAGAACAATTTAGAGAAATAAATATGGAACAGGGATATGAACAATACATTAAAAAAATAAAAATAAACATCAAAGATCTAAACAGATGAAGAAATCAGTAGAAAATAAACAAAGAAATGAAATGTTAAAAATAAATACTTTGTATCATTAGAAGCGGTGTATACACATTTTTAGCTAAGGAAAGTTTTGTGTGCCTGAGACCATTTACATGCAGTAGATAACATTGAGTATATGAGATTAAAGCATTTACAAAATAAATGGAGATGAGGTGCATTAGAAGAGCTGCAGCAGTGACAATAAGAGACACAATAAGAAATGAAGAAATCAGAAGAATACTGGATGTTAAGCGGATCATGCAATTCATAAAAGAACAACAGATTAAATGGTTTGGATACCTGACAAGGATGTCCTGGTATCGACTACCACAGAGAAGCCACACTGAAAAAAAGTGTAACGAGTACAGAGCAAGAAGAAGACAACGCAAAAGATGGAGAGACGGCATCAAGAACAGCCTAAAGAAAATGGATAGCAGCTTACAAAGTGTTTTAGAACAATCGGACACAAGATCACTACATCCATCCACCCCCTTCCTTCCACCCAACACTTCTATAAAGAAGTAAATGGTGGAAGAGAAGAAGAAAAATAAGTTCCAGTTGCGATCGTGTGTTGCCGGGGCACAAAGGAGCAAAGAATAGTAACACTGCAACCTACAATCTATGTTGTAAGAGGCGAATGATGTAGGACCTAGGAAAGCTACCCTAGTAAATAAAAGCATCGCAGAAATCGGATGTGCTGGCGTACTTGTAGGCACATAACTGGCACAACGTACAATCAATTTTAGGCTCAGATTACATACAAATCGAGGGACGCGGTAGCGTAGGTTAATGAATTCGCTTCAAGGCTGGTGGTCCGGGTTCAACTCCTCACTGGGCGTGGAATTCTTCCGACCGACGGCTTCAGGTCGACCCAGCCTCAACTGGATACCAGACATGGTCTGGGAAAGTAAAGGCGGCCGGCGTGATGCTGACCACATCACCCATCGTGTGCCGACGGTCAATGAAAAATACGAGCCTAACGACCTATACCACAAGGTATGAAAGGGTTCCTTTACTTTTTTTTTTTTACTTACATACAAATCATACCGAGTGGTTGACAAGTGGTCGATATGGAGCGTTCGAAGAAGAAGAGCGAGTTGCACGGAAAGAACGGTATGGAGAAATTACTGTGCACGTCCATATAAAGTATAATGGTAAAGAGGAATAGAAAATAAATTGGTAATGACATTCGTCAACGTTTTTGGAAACCTTACTTTCAAAAAGAAAAAAACGGGTTCAGAATCATTGCTTTTGATGCAATTCTTGTGAAGTACATGCACTATGTGCTATTTTACAGATAAAGCTTGTGGTATTCACCCGAAGTACATGCACTATGTGCTATTTGACAGATAACAGCTTGTGGTATTCACCGAAGTACATGCACTATGTGCTATTTGACAGATAACAGCTTGTGGTATTCACCCGAAGTACATGCACTATGTGCTATTTGACAGATAACAGCTTGTGGTATTCACCGAAGTACATCACTATGTGCTATTTGACAGATAACAGCTTGTGGTATTCACCGAAGTACATGCACTATGTGCTATTTGACAGATAACAGCTTGTGGTATTCACCCGAAGTACATGCACTATGTGCTATTTGACAGATACAGCTTGTGGTATTCACCCGAAGTACATGCACTATGTGCTATTTGACAGATGTATATATGTATAGATAGATAGTTATTACTGCATGTGCAAAACGTAGAACAGTAAATGTACTTTGAACAGGTTTTGCAGGACTTTGGCAGTGTCTCAGCATGTATCTGGATTCTGGAGTGCACTGGTCGTTCTCAGCCAGATTCCGCACAAGACATTGGTGATAGTCTAATGATCAGTGATAACTTGAATATAAGCGATAACGTTTGAATATATGAACGATAACGTTTGAATGTATGAGTGATAACGTTTGAATGTATGAGTGATAACGTTTGAATGTATGAGTGATAACGTTTGAATGTATGAGTGATAACGTTTGAATGTATGAGTGATAACGTTTGAATGGATGAACAGTAGGATAGTATGGAGATTGAAATTGATAATAATGTTTTGATAGGATCATCATCAATGTACTTTGGTGAGTAACCATGTATGCTCCGATCTCTTTCTTACACAGGCAGATCTCAGCTACAGTGCACGAACACCGTAGCACCGGCGAGGATCCCTGATGTTATTTAGAAGATTGTGAAAATATTTGGCAGGAATTTTTATTATTTAACCTACTTAATGAATTTTGCCCGGGCAGCGGCTTTCCATCCTGCTCTTCTCAATTTTTGAATTGTCAAGAATTCTTTTACATGCTCAACTTGAACACGGGACTTACGTTTTATCGTCCGTCTCCGATAGGACTAGGAACTCGATCTCACCTACACTGAGATCAGGGATTGCTGGAAAAATATCCAGAAGTCTTCACGGGGTAGTGTACCTGGGACCGTTGGCACGAGAGACGAGTGCGTAAACTCTAAGTCCCAGATACCCTAATCATGTTTGCTCCGATTTCTTTCTTACACAGGAAGATCTCTTCTTATCCTGACGCTGGGAGACAAAACAGGATTCTTCTTCTTCTTCTCTTCCACCATTTACTTCTTTATAGAAGTGTTAGGAGGGGGACGTAGTGATCTTGTGTGTGCTTTTTAAAGACACTTTGTAAGCTGGTATTCGTTTTCGCAAGAATGTTCTTGATGCCATCGCTCCATCTTTTGCCTGGTCTTCCTCTTCTTTTGTACTCATTATACTTTTTCTGTGTTGCTATCTGTGGTAGGCGATACCAGGGCATTCTTGTCAGGTGTCCAAACCATTTAATCTGCTGTTCTTTTATGAACTGCATGACTGGTTTCACATCCAGTCTCCTGATTTCTTCATTTCTAATTTTATCTCTTATTGTCACTCCTGTAGCTCTTCTAAGACACCTCATCTCTGTCGTTATGATTTTCCGCTCATTAGCTGATGTTATTGGCCATGTTTGACACTGGTAACATAGTGTTGGACAGAAAATCGTTCTTATGAGATTTGTTTTAGTTCTTAGCGGTATCTCTTTATGTGACAACGGTATCTCTTTAACTGTCCCAGTTCCTGGTTAGCTGTTGTGCAAAACATGATTAGAGAAAGAAAAAAAGGAAAGAAGAAAGAAAAATCAATATACAAGAATACTCACCGTTACAATTTTTACACGACTTTTTACATGATACTAGATTGTAGCTAGGGTTTGTGTCACAATAGCCAGATTTGGCCCAAACGGCACAGTTGCCATCCATATCATTGCAGCCTGAGCCTAGGAACAACAAACAGAATGTTGAATATGAGGAAGTTTCAATAAAACTGAGTAGTCATTAATTAACTTCTTGTGGATCAAACGCCACACTACGTGACTTTGTGTTGTGCGTCTTTTTACCAGGAGCCACACCAAGGGGCGTTTTTTATTCTGAAAACAAATGGCTTGTAAAAACTTGGTTTTTGCCCTGGTCCACTAAGATTAATGTCTCCCAGCGTGTGGCAACCAACGACACCGGTTCTTTGTTGGTTTACTATTCTTTGACTACCAGTATAGTGCTTGTGTGTAGATACGCCACATTTGACTTGGTATTCTTACTGAAGGTTGCGTCGGTCTCGGTCCGCCATTTTGTAACCAAGCAAACCAAAATAAACCTTCACCACACGCCGATGACAAACACTAAGGAAAACTCTAGAGCACAGATGCTCGAGCTCCTTAGCACTGACGAAGATCCACAATGAACGGACATCCTATTTTTTTGGCATAACGCTCTGCAAAAGATGATGAAATTAACCTTCCTCCTTACAAGAAATATTAGTGTCGCACAAAGCAATACATTGCCTTGCGCCACTTTGAACCGGGAGATAGAAGAACACATGGAACACGATGATGATTGTTATATTAATCAATCCGCTCGTGTGTTGCCGGAGTCCGCAAGGAAGCAAAAATAGTACCATTACGACCTACAATGCACAGCAGCTTACAAGTGCCTTAGAACAAGGATCACTACTACATCCCTCCTCCCCCAACATTTCTATAAAGAAGTAAATGATGGAAGAGAAGAAGAAGAAAATAAGTTCTAGTTGCGCCCGTGTGTTGCTGGGGCTCACAAGGGAGACAAAGAATAGTACCACTGCAGAACTACAATCTATGTCGTAAGAGGGACTGATATAGGACCTCAGGAAGCTACCCTAGTAAATAAAAGCATCGCAGAAATCGGATGTGCTGGCCTACTTGTAAGGCGCATAACTGGCACAATGTACAATCACTCTTAGGCTAAGATCACATAAAAATCACACCGAGTAGTTAATAAGTGATCGATATGGAGCATCTAAGAAGAAGAGAATATCAATCACTCAATTCTTTAAACATCGATGAGAGAAAACAGTGTTATAATGTATACACCGTTATTCACACCGTTATTCACACACCGTTATTCACACCGTTATTCACAACCGTTATTCATCGTTCTTCACACCTGTTATTCCACACGTTGATTCCACATCTTTGATTCACACCGTTCATTCACACACCGTTATTCACACCGTTCATTCACACATCGTTATTCACACCGTTCATTCACACTGTTATTACCACCGTTGACTCACACATCTTTGATTCACCACCTTCATTCACACACGTTATTCCACACCGTTCATTCCACATCATTATTCACACCGTTCATTCCACATCGTTATTCACACACCGTTCATTCACACACTGTTTTCACAACCGTTGATTCCACGTTGATTCACACACCGTTGATCACACACGTTGATTCACACACCGTTCATTCACAACCGTTCATTCACATACTTTATTCACACACCGTTGATTCACCACGTTATTCACACACGTTCATTCACCACCATTTATTTACACAACGTTCATTCACACACCATTCATTCACACTGTTTAAAAACACACCTGAAGGCGTCGGTCGTTGTAGCTCTTGCCATCCTTACGCTTTACAAGCCATGGCAGTTTCAACATCCATTGAGGTTAATGTTGCGGTCAGTTCAGGCCCAAATATTGCATTCTGTATCTGAGCTGTGGAGGTTTTTGCACGGACCTTTTGATTGTATACAAAATAAACAATGTTATATTTCTATGACAACATTATTTTTTTGCAAATTTAGGACATGCAATAAAATATCACGGAAGAAATCAATCATAATCTGAGAATAGAACAGAAGTGTGTACAAAAATTTAAAAAACTTGAGGCATATACTAACATTTAAAGAAATAAATGAATGCTACTAAATATTTTTGCTTCTAATTAAACCCAGGAACCTCTGTTGTGTAGAGGCTAGGTGCGCGTTTTCCGTTCTAAAGGTATTCGGTTCGCTGCCTCGTGAAGCGATCAGGATATTTTTTCAGAAATCCCTGATCTCAGTTTAGGTAAGATCGAGGTCCTAGTCTTATCGGAGACGGACGACAAAACATAGGTTCCGTGCTCAAGTTGAGCGCTTAAAAGAACCCCTGGCAGTTCAAATTCGCGAAGGGCATGGTGGATAGCCGCGGCTCTGGAAAAATTCATTGGCAAGATGAAAAGAAACAAATACCTGTAACACCATCTTCTAAATTGCACTGGTGACCCTCACCAACCTTTGCCGGTGCCACGGAGATCTATACTACCACTGAAATCTTCCTGTGTAAGAAAGAGATCGGGCGGAGCACACACGGCTACTCACCAACCTTCGCCGGTGCCACGGAGATCTATACTACCACTGAAATCTTCCTGTGTAAGAAAGAGATCGGGCGGAGCACACACGGCTACTCACCAACCTTCGCCGGTGCCACGGAGATCTATACTACCACTGAAATCTTCCTGTGTAAGAAAGAGATCGGGCGGAGCACACACGGCTACTCACCAACCTTCGCCGGTGCCACGGAGATCTATACTACCACTGAAATCTTCCTGTGTAAGAAAGAGATCGGGCGGAGCACACACGGCTACTCACCAACCTTCGCCGGTGCCACGGAGATCTATACTACCACGAAATCTTCCTGTGTAAGAAAGAGATCGGGCGGAGCACCCCGGCTACTCACCAACCTTCGCCGGTGCCACGGAGATCTATACTACCACTGAAATCTTCCTGTGTAAGAAAGAGATCGGGCGGAGACACACACGGTTACTCACCAACCTTCGCCGGTGCCACGGAGATCTATACTAGCACTGAAATCTTCCTGTGTAAGAAAGAGATCGGACGGAGCACACATGGCTACTCACCAACCTTCGCCGGTGCCACGGAGATCTATACTAGCACTGAAATCTTCCTGTGTAAGAAAGAGATCGGACGGAGCACACACACGGCTACTCACCAACCTTCGCCGGTGCCACGGAGATCTATACTACCACTGAAATCTTCCTGTGTAAGAAAGAGATCGGGCGGAGCACCACGGCTACTCACCAACCTTCGCCGGTGCCACGAGATCTATACTACCACTGAAATCTTCCTGAAGAAGAGATCGGGCGGAGCACACAACGCTACTCACCAACCTTCGCCGGTGCCACGAGATCTATACACCACGAAATCTTCCTGTGAAGAAAGAGATCGGCGGAGCAACACGGCTACTCACCAACCTTCGCCGGTGCCACGAATCTATACTACTACTGAAATCTTCCTGTGAAGAAAGAGATCGGGCGGAGCACACTATGGCTACTCACCAACCTTCGCCGGTGCCACGAGATCTATACTACCACTGAAATCTTCCTTGCAAGATGAGATCGGACGGAGCACTGCACTCACCAACCTTCGCGGTGCCAGAATCATATACACTGAAATCTTCCTGTTAAGAAAGAGATCGGGCGGAGCAACACACGGCTACCACCAACTTCGCCGGTGCCAGGATCTATACTACCACTGAAATCTTCCTGTAAGAAAAGATCGGCGGAGCACACACCGGCTACTCACCAACCTTCGCCGGTGCCAGAGATCTATACTACACTGAAATCTTCCTGTGTAAGAAGAGATCGGGCGGAGCACACTGGCTACTCCCAACCTTCGCCGGTGCCACGGAGATCTATACTACCACGAAATCTTCCTGTTAGAAAGAGATCGAGGGAGCACCATGGCTACTCACCAACCTTCGCCGGTGCCACGAGATCATATACCACTGAAATCTTCCTGTGTAAGAAAGAGATCGGCGAGCACCTGGCTACTCACCAACCTTCGCCGGGCCATGGAGATCTATACTACCACTGAAATCTTCCTGTGAAGAAAAAGAGATCGGGCTGGAGCACACTAGCTACTCACCAACCTTCGCCGGTGCCACGGAGATCTATACTACCACTGAAATCTTCCTGTGTAAGAAAGAGATCGGGCGGAGCACACACGGCTACTCACCAACCTTCGCCGGTGCCACGGAGATCTATACTACCACTGAAATCTTCCTGTGTAAGAAAGAGATCGGGCGGAGCACACACATGGCTACTCACCAACCTTCGCCGGTGCCACGGAGATCTATACTACCACTGAAATCTTCCTGTGTAAGAAAGAGATCGGGCGGAGCACACACATGGCTACTCACCAAAATGCAATGATGATGGTCCTATCAAACAACCCAGATCTACAACTGTTGCTAGCCACCGAATTCTATTCTGGGCCGTTTTCTTCAATGCTACCCATACAACAGTGGTCTATCTTAGTCTTATTTCACTATTTGTCTCCATATATTCTTTGGCTAAACAAATAAAGGAACCCGTTTTCATACCGTGAGCTATATTCAACCTAAAAACGACTCTTTTGTTGGTTATATCAGAAAGTGTAGGCAAATAAACGTTACAAAGTAAGAGAAAACTCCTTTTGGAGAATCAAACACAAACATATTACATATATGTATAAATATAGATAGATATATATATATATTTATATATATATATATATAATGCATATATATATAATATAATATAATGATCGATTATAAAACAAAAAGTGCATATATATGTATATATTTATAGATATATATATGATATGTCTCTTTTGTTTCACGACATTTCGCACCTTGGGTAACTCGTGACACTTCTGAGTTAGGCTTAGTTTCCTATGTGCATTGAAAGCTCAGATTATTTAAGCTTTCGACGTCATTTTGGCATAACAAGAGTTGGGTCGGGAACCATATTAAGTAGTAAACTTGTTTTCCATAATGCTAGGTTACCAGCTGTTTTTTCTTCTCCATTTGTTGGGACTATTAAAGATATCATTAAGTGAGGCCTGGCAGATATCTGCTCATTGGTCTTCCTTGGATTATTTTCATTTCCTAACGCTCACAGAATACAACCTGTTGGGGTATCACCCTTTCTTCTCACATGTTCCAGTCATCTTGGTCTTCTCCTGATGAGTATTTCCACGAGGAATAACAAGTTTCCACGTTGTATAACATGTTGTACTTCAGAGTTGGTTATTTTATCATGCCCCCTGATATATATATATGGGTCCGGGGTTGGCGATAACGGAATAGATAACCAGTTGCGCTAGTAACCAACAGGCCGGTGAAATTCCGGTGTTCATGCGAGCTTTGACCAACAATTCTCAGTATGCACACGGTATTAGACTATAGGATATCCTGATCCTTTCCTTGTGGATATAAATTACAAGTACCTCTGATATAGAAGTAAGACTCGGCTGAATGGCAAGGGGCACTGGTGATAAGGAAAGCATTCTTTCACGCAAAAATCAGTCAATTATGTCCTATTAGGCGCCATGACTACGCCTGAACTCATAACGGGCGAATATATATATATATATATATGTTTTATATATGTATATAAATATCTATATGTATACATATAGACCCCTGTTTCTTTTTTACCATTATGTTCCCCATTGAGCTTCATACATCAGTATAGTATTACTTCGTGTGATAACTTTATGCCTGATAATCCCGGTTCTTTCTCTTGAGTTCACAAAGAACTCTTTTATTTAACTCTTTATAGTTATGTTTTTCTAAGTTAGCAACGTTAACAAACATTGTATACATATACCGTTGGTGACTATAGACATAGTCGATCGTTTCACAGAGGCGTCAGTTGTTGTTCGTTTCACAGAGGCGTCAGTTGTTGATCGTTTCACAATGGTGGCAGTTGTTGATCTTCTAACAATTCCAGAAGTAGTAGTTCTTCTAGTTTGAATTTCTTTGGTTGGATCAACCCCTTCACATAAGCCACGCCCACAGGCCTTGGCGCAATGTTTACCCATCCAATCCCCGTTTGTTAAACATTCGAGCTTTTGTGCCCAGATTTGGCACTGAACATCGTCGTAAAAATTCTTGCAATTACCTTTAAAAATGTATGAATAAAATAATTTTGAACACATAAAATCATTAGCAGAAAAGACACATTTTAACATGTAATCTATTCCGGAATATGGTGATAGACATGTGTTTTTTATTTTACCAGCGACACACGAAGTGCGATGAAGTCAGCATCACGTGGAATATTTTTACTTCCTAGTTTAGTTTAGTTGTAGGAGTATCATCACTGCACATCGAACCAATTTGTCCATAAGTTCTCCGATCTCCTCAGTATGTCTCTCAGAGTATAGAACAATAACATCTGTACTTTGTTGGTTTACTATTTTTTTTTGGCTACTAGTGTAACGGTCTTGTCTAGCTACATCACATTTGACTTGACATTCTTGCAGTCTGGTTAGGGTTGTAGATTAATTCCTATTACTTGAATCAACTACACGTCCTATCTCCCTTTGGGAATTCAGAATATCAGCCTGGTCCATTTCTCGCTTGCTTTCTACAGCAGTTGTAACTTTAAGCCTATCAATGCGTTCATTCCTCCCGACACCTACATTTTCTGGCACAAAAATAAAACTGATTTTTGTCAGCCTAGACGTCTTCAGCGGCTCCAACCATTTGCTCCGATCTCAGCCTGTTCTAACCTTACTGAACCCACTCATCGGGTCTCTGAGAAAAAATGCATGGATAAAAGTCGGTGACTCCAGCCAGACCATCTTGTGATAGACCATAGACGTCCTAGTGATTCTTTGATATCCAGTTCAGGCTGGGTTGACATAAAAATCGTTTATTGTTGGAACAAATCAAATTTCATTTGAAAATCGAGCAGAGATTCCCCATCCAGGAATCAAGGGCACTAGAATATGACCCTGTGTCTCTCAATATAAATAAAAATTTTTTTTTTTCAAACTGTTTATTGTCTATTGTCGTTCCTCAGGTAGATGATGAAATTGGTTGTTAACTATTACTGTTAAGCGTTGGGGGTGGAAACTTTAGTTTGCGTTCCAGGGCCAGATAAGTCGCCCGTGTTGTGTTATATCCGTGTTCCGAGAACGCAAGAGAGAAAGATATCCGTGTTCATTTAGTGTGGTCTTCGCCCGAATGGTTACCGGGGCCCAAATGTGGGTGTAAAGAATAGAACCACTGTTACCTGCCACGCATGTCGTAAGAGGCGACTAAGGAGGTTTGAATGAAATCGGATGCATGTGTCCTAAACGTGTAGAAGTCTTATGCGTTTAGGGGCCTACAAACCAATGTGCAACGTATACACGTTCTTGGCAAAGATCAAACATATCACAAAGAGTGATTAAAATTGGTCGTAAAGAACGAACGCAAAGAAGAAGAAGAAGAGTGGTTTGATATTGTCTATCCATCTGTTCTTGGTCTTCCTTGCTCTAGTACCTGATCTCTTTTTATCATATGCTGTTATTGGTACGATAAAAAGAGATCAGGTACTAGAGCAAAGGGAAGACCAAGAAAAAAATGGATAGACAATATCAAGACAATACTAAATAAACACGGATATATTAACTGTTTATTAGTTTAAAAGAATAGAAATGTGACACACATATTCAATTCGAGATAGACAGCAGCAAAACGTTGTTGAAACACTTCCCATTTATTACTACTTATTTCTCTTTGCTCCTTGTGGAGCATAGGACAATAAAAATTGTAATCCACTTCTCCTGGTCTCTGACCGTTTTATTTATGGCTTCTAAGATAGTCCATGATCCTGCAGTTTCTCAAGAAAACTCTGTTCCTTTGTCTGTTCAGAACGTCCACTTTTCGTTCTTCTTTTCTGGTTTCACTCAAATACTTATCTAGTGATACTCGATTGTATCTTCCACAGGGTATGCTCGACACATCGCCATTTTCTCCTCCTGACTTGAGTCATCATGAATTCCGACCCTGTCCTTTTTCCAAAGATGAATAAATACGGAAACAATATTCATAAATGGATTAGTTACCATCTCCGCATAAAATGTTGACACTGAATGGATCTCCAACACTGCATGTCTCTTGATATGATAGTGTTTTTCTATCAATCTTGTCTTTATCAATCTCTTCATGTTTATTCCCACTTATATTGTTATCTTTCTCTTCCACACAACATTATATTTTTCAGCACAGTGTAATGTCCGTTTATGTGTTCAAAATATTACTTTCCTTTTTGTGGTATGATCTTTTACAATTTTGTATTTATTATTAATTTTTTTAAAAAGTTCATTTGTTTATGTCTGTGCCTATCAAAACCTTTCAATCATTCTATAAACCTACATCTCAAAGGCAAGGTTGCCATTCTATCTTACGAGTATATATATACTTATTTAATGAAAGTGTTTATGCGTTATAGAGAAATTATGAATGCATATTTAAAGCATTCCCATCGTACTGTTATACCTTACATAGGAGCTGCAAGCAATTTTTCCATACCGCTCTATTTGGGCAAAGCGTTCAATCTCTTTTATGGAATTAAGTTTGATATTTTTCACATCTCTCAATAAAGTTCAGTTCAGGGTTTTCCTAGAGAGTCCTTTCTTTCTTGAACCCTTTGCCTCCGAGTTCAATGCCTGATTTGTGATTCTTTGAGTATTTCTTCACCGACTATACCGAATACATCTTCATGTTTGTTGTCCATCTTGTTCACCCTTAAATATTTACTATCCAACTTACATCGCTGTTTTCATTTCGTCCGCTTATCCTTAATTTTCTTCTAATACGGGTTACAGCACACTGTCATCGTCTCTATATGTGTTCCAAATATTTAATTTGTTTGTTCTTACTACCTTTAAAACACTGTTAATTTCACTACTAATATGTTCATTGTTCATTTTACTGCTAATATATTCATTGCTTATTTTACTGCTAATATATTCATTGTTCATTTTACTACTACTATGTTCATTATTCATTTTACTGCTAATATGTTCATTGTTCATTTTACTACCACTATGTCCATTGTTCATTTCACTACTACTATGTCCATTGTTCATTTCACTACTACTATGTCCATTGTTCATTTCACTACCACTATGTCCATTGTTCATTTCACCACTAATATGTTCATTGTTTATTTTACTTGTAATATGCATAAGACGTCAACTCAATTGAAAATAACATTTCACATCCATTTCAGGCCAGTAATATATATATATATATATATATAATATGCATATGTATAATATGCATACATAAATATATATAACATATAATATATAAAAATACATGTAACATATAGTATATACAAACACATATATGTAATGTATATATGTATATAACTATATATATATATATATATATATATATATGTATATATATATATGTATATGAATACGTATATGTATGTATGTATATATATATACATATATATATATATATATCCGTATGTATGTATGTTCATATGTGTGGATGTGTAGATCTCTTCTCTTCTATTATATACATATATCGCTAGATAGATAAATACATAAATAGATAGATACACATATTACATACAATTATATATAATAGATGTTATCTGTTAGAACAAAGAGAGAGATATAGAAACAGACAGACATAGACACTTACCGTCGTCACATTTATTACAAGCTTTCCTGCAGTTGGCGATCATATATTGTGGATTAGTTTCACACTCACCACCTACAGCCCATTTCTCACATGTTGGGTTGGTGTTTTTACAATCCACTGGAATAAATATATATATGTGGCGTAAGTTTATTCCGAGTTATACGTTACATAGGACCTACAAGCAGTGGCGGCTCGTGTTCATTTTTGTTGGTGGGGCCAGACATTTTTTCCGGATAAATCATGGTTTTTGGTTGCTATATTTTAACTTATAAAATAATAAATACACGTTATAAACTTTTTGGTGGTACCCGGCCCCACTGACCCTTAATGACGAGCCGCCACTGCCTACAAGTAATTTCTCCATACCTTTCTGTATTAGTCAACTCGCTCAATTTCTTCCATGGAATTGAGTACGATTTTTTTTGCCTCTGCCAGCAAAGTTCATTTCAATGTTCCCTATGACCCTTTCTTGAACCCTCTGACTCGCATTTCAATGAGTGCATTGGTATTCTTTGATCATTTCTTCTCAGCGTATGCCCAACATATCTCTATCTTCTCCTTCGTATAACAGTTGTTACTAGTGGTTTGAACATGGAGTGCCGGGGCTCACAAGGGAAGCAAAGAATAGTACTACTGCGACCTACAATGCATGTCGTAAGAGGCGACTGATGTAGGCCATAGGGATGCTACCCTAGTAAATAAAAAGCAACGCGGAAATTGAATGTGCTAGCCTATTTGTAGGCGCATAACTGGCACAACGTTCAATCACTCTTAGGCTCAGATGACATACAAATCACACAGAGTGGTTGACAAGGGATCAATATGGAGCGTTCGAAGAAGAGGATGAAAAGAAGAAGTTACTAGTGGTTGACCAAACATTTCTCTGATTCCATCACTTCTCCCGAATTCGTCCCATTTTATGTTCATTATTTTTCGCTGACAGCTATTTTCAAAATCATTCAGCCTACTTTCTATATCTTTAGTCATTTCCAACTCTCACTGGCATATGTTAAGATTGATAGTTAGTTAGTTAGTTTATTCCTTTCGAGCCAAAGGCGGCACATAGGCAGAGGTTTTAGATCTCCATGTGATACGGTTCTTTGCTAGCAGTTGGAGATCTTGTATGGTTTTACATCCAATAGTTTACTTTCTTGTTGGATGGTTCTTCGAAGAGTGGTCTTTGGTCTTCCACGTTTTTTTTCCCAACTGGTGACCACACAAGGACTTGTCGATTTAGTCTCTTTTCGTCTGATCTAAGAACATGACCTAAATATTTCCACCTTCGTTTCCTTATAATATTTGATAAGATTGATACAACATTTGAAATGAAAACGCGTAATTTAGTTTTAAAATTATGTAGCTTGCAGTTCCATATTTCATTTCGCATTCCACTGGAAAATAAATTATTATAAAAAATATGTATAAGACGTAAGTTTATTTTGTTATTTGGTATCTGAAGTATTACCAACCTGCATCAAGATATAAAAAAAAAATGCTAAGGATGATCTAAAGAGTGGCATCCTTGAAACGACATAAAATAAGGCATTGCTAGCACGGACATACCTAGATAAGTCCAACGGTACCAAAATGGTTGAGAGTGTTCCTTATTCGGAACGACTTCACAACAGGCAGGAAGTGGAGGAAAATCCGAGAGGGAAGTCGAATCTTGTTTAAATTATAAATTGTCGTAGAAATTTTTGTAGTTCGAGGTTAAGACCAAACATTTTATGTAAGCTCACGGCAAGTGGTTTCAACGATAGGTTCCCTCACCACAGATCAATACTTGAGGATCAAAACTACAAGTTCATCTGAAGTTGGAGAAGGCACATCTGTAAGCCGGGGTAAAAACTGATAAAAAGGAAAGTAGGCTTTCCCACAAAAATCAGCCAGAAGCGCCACACAAGGCGCCCTGACTACGCCGGAATTCATAGCAGGTAAACGCAAGAATAATAATAATTACCAACCGACATTGCCTTTCAACAAATAATACTATTGAGATACAATAGACACAGGACAAAATATCACCCACGTAAAAAGTGGAGAATAAAAATAACAGGAAGTGAAAAACACAAT
This sequence comes from Arion vulgaris, assembly GCA_020796225.1. Classification (NCBI taxonomy): domain Eukaryota; kingdom Metazoa; phylum Mollusca; class Gastropoda; order Stylommatophora; family Arionidae; genus Arion; species Arion vulgaris. Next base: position 20,538,056 of record CM036771.1, read on the forward strand.
GCGTAAAACCAGAGCCAAGTATAAACTTATAAGCCTTCCGACTCAGGTAAGAATTATGGAAATCAGACCACAACTACACCACGTGACCTCGCATTCCAGTATTGGTGTATATAGAGGAATTTTTTAAAACAAAATCAACACAAAGTTATATTATGCAACAGGTTAAGTTGAACAATAAGGAATATCAATATTATGAATATTTTTCACCAATAAATAACCATAGGCTCACATAATTGAGTAAGGATGGAATGATAATGCTGAAGTGATGAGGGTGAAGTGATTATGCTGAAGGGAAGGATGGAGTTATGATGGAGTGATGATATCGAAGTGATGATGCTGACGGGATGATTTTGAAGTAATGAGGATAAAATGAAGAAGTTGAAGTGATGATGAAGTGATGATGCTAAAGTGATGATGGACTGATGACACTGAATGAATGATAGAGGAATGATACTGTAGTGATAAGAACGTAGTGATGATGGAGTGATGGTGATTTTATGAGGATGAAGTGATGATGCTGTTCTGCTGATGATGTGATATGCTAAAGCGATGATGCTGAAGTAATGATGGAATAATGATGCTGAAGTGATGATGGAATAATGATGCTGAAATAATGATGGAATAATGATGCTGAAGGATGATGGAATAATGATGCTGAAGTAATGATGGAATAATGATGCTGAAGTAATGATGGAATAATGATGCTGAAGTGATGATGGAATAATGATGCTGAAGTGATGATGTAATAATGATGCTGAAGTAATGATGGAATAATGATGGAATAATGATGCTGAAGTGAAGATGGAATAATGATGCTGAAGTAATGATGGAATAATGATGCTGAAGTAATGATGGAATAATGATGCTGAAGTAATGATGGAATAATGATGCTGAAGTGATGATGCTGTTCTGCTGATGATGTGATATGCTAAAGCGATGATGCTGAAATGATGATGGAATAATGATGCTGAAGTAGTAACAGATACAATAATAAATAATGACACATTACTCACAGTTGTCCTCGTCCACCTGTCCATTGTCAATTTCAATTTCCACTCCCTCAACATCACACAATCCACATGACTGCTTGCAATTTGTAAACATCCACTGTGCATTCACAGAACACTCCCCATCTTTGGCCCAATTATCACATTTGACACTGTCATTATTTAAGTTCTTGCAAGCGACTGTTGATTAATAATGTTAAGTGGTACCAGTCATACAATGTGGATTTAAATCGTGAACAGTGAATACATGTACCGCCCTGTGGTGCCGGGGCCCGCAAGGGAAGCAAAGAACAGTACCACTGCGACCTACAAAACATGTCGTAAGAGGCGACTTAGGTAGGAACTGGAGCTCCCTCGCAAAAAAAGCATTGCAGAAATGGGTGTGCTGGTCTACTTGTAGGCGCATAACTGGCACAACATACAATCGTCTTAGGCTCAGATCACATACAAATCACAGAGTGGTTAACAATATGGAGCATTCGAAGAACAAGGAAGAAGAATACATATACGAGTCGCAGATAACCTACTTGATATCAAAGCTGCGCTAGTGCAGGGCTGGGAAAATTCTGGAGGCCAGCTTGGGACATTTTTTGCTGTGCCTCGGTTGGCCGTTGGACTACAGGAAACCCAGATCTTTACTTGGGGATCTAAACTACAAGTACCTTTGAAGTCAGAGTAAGGCTCGTCTGAATGGCGAGGGACACTGGTGATAAGGAAAGATCAGTTAGAGGCGCGATATTAAGCGCCATGTCTACGCCTGAATTCAGAGCGGGCAAAATTAATTAAATACACATACAAGACGATTACATGAAGTCACATGTAAGTGAATAGAAAAGAACCTTTTTAATACAATGAGGTATACTGGTGGATATTGTGTTAGGCCTTTGTTTTTCATTCATCATCGGTACACAATATGTGATAGATCAACATCACGCTAGTCGCCAAACTTTTCATTATTTTCTGGATCCTCATTGAAGCTGGGTAACCTAAAAGACATTACTATTGGGGAAAATGTCACTTTCCTGTTGAATTGAACATGGACCACTTTCCTAAGAAAGGAGTGCACTAAGCACTACGCCATGTGTAATAGCATCATGTCCATATTTTTCTTTGACCAACGACATACATAGGGGATGTGGACAACATCATGACGGTCGACTTTATTAGCCAGCGTCTTTCTGCTACTTAGTTGCGTTTTCGTCGACCTATGAGTCGCTATGGTTGAGAAAAATTCCAAACTTCTACGAAATTTGATCTTGGGTTCCTGCGCCAACGAAGCACGTACAATAACCACTGAGCTATAGCGGCTCTCATCACATAAATGTGACGTCATAGCACTTCGGAAAGACACATATGTGCTCAGTGTCCCCTAGCAGATGTCAAAGGGTATGCATACTGATTTCTTCCGTAGCCCGATAGTTAAAGAAACTCATTCTGTCCATTAGATATATAGTTCTGATTGTACAGCATATAATTTCAAACTATTTCTGTAGGAATGTTGCTCATTGTTTTGTACTTCAATAGTTCCGGTAAGCAATGCGTAAATGCTCGGGGATAAACCTATCTTTTTCTTCTAAACCGTCTTTGGTTAGCTTACTTCTTGTGTCCTCTTTTCTTCTCTCTATCAATCTACCTCTTGTTATGTATGCACATTTCCTTGATCGATCTGCTTTAGGATCGTCGACAGTGCACGAACTCCGTAATTCTTACAGATGCTCACTGAAGAGATTTCAAAAGGAAATAAACCTGGAAACAAAGAGCATTCAAAAATTTTATGATAAATGGGCAGATAAAAAGGAAGTGAGAAAGTGACAGTGTCTTTTTAACATTACTGTGTAGTAATGACTTCTCTACATTACTGTGTAGTAATTATATCTCTACATTACTGTGTAGTATTTATATCTCTACATCACTGTGTAGTAATGTGTTCTCTACATTACTGTGTAGTAATTACTTCTCTACATCACGGTGTAGTAATTACTTCTCTACATTGCTGTGTAGTAATGTGTTCTCTACATTACTGTGTAGTAATTACTTCTCTACATTACTGTGTAGTAATGTGTTCTCTACATCACGGTATAGTAAGGTGTTCTCTACATTACTGTGTAGTATTTATATCTCTACATCACTGTGTAGTAATAACTTTTCTACATACATGTGTAGTAATTACGTCTCTACATCACCATGTAGTAATTACGTATCTACATCATTGTGCAGTAATTACATCTCTACATCACAGTGTAGTAATGACTTTTATTTTTCATATACATTTAAACCACTTTCACAAACCCTTATGATCCCATTCACATAAGTACACATATACGTACATATATAAGTACATACATAAGTACATACATAGGTACATATAGAAGTAAATATATAAGTACATACATAAGTACATATAGAAGTACATATAGAAGTACATATATAAGCACATACATAAGTACATATATAAGTACACACATACGTGCACATATAAGTGCATTTATAAGTGCATACATAAGTACACATGTAAATACACATAATTACTTATAATTACCCTGAGGACGTATTGAAATATCTCCACACAGATTACAGGTGGCTTTACAGCTTAATTACTTATAATTACCCTGAGGACGTATTGAAATATCTCCACACAGATTACAGGTGGCTTTACAGCTTAATTGCATCCATCTTTGGTTCGTGGTGCAATCACCTCTTTCCTTCCACATCTCGCATTTGCTTTTAGCATACACATCTTTGCATTCCCCTGAAAAAATATGCACAATAAAAGTATTCTATGAATTCCTGATCTGTAAGTCCACATCACAACCATCCTAATGTGTTGAATTGATGATCGAAGTTGATTTGTTATATAGAACCATTTCGTTTATCTAGATGACAGGGAGGAGAGGGTGCACAGCTGGCTATACTTAGCACAAGATTTAAGAGCAATAACATAAATTGCACTAGAAATGTTAATAAACAAATTTTGCTACGAATTGTCAAAGCAACATCAGTTTTTAAAAGTCTAAATAAAGTATGCAATTCCAAGTTATATAGTTTTGAAACTAAATTAAGAATTTTCAATTCAAATGTTGTATCAATCCTAACATATGCCAGCGAGAGTTGGAAAATGACTAAATATATAAAAAGCAAGTTGAATGCATTTGAAAATAGATGTCTGCGAAAAATTAAGAACTACAAATAGGACAATAGGCGAAATCAGAGAAATGTTTGATCAACTACTAGTAACAGCTATTATTAAAAAAAAAAGAGAAGATGGGGATATTTTAGGCATACTCTGAGAAGAAATGATCAAGGAATAACAAAGCAGACATTGAAGTGTGAGACATACATTTCAAGAAAGAAAGAACGTCTTAGGGAATCTTAAAATTAACTGAGAGAGGTTTCTTCTTCTTCTTTGCGTTCGTTCTTTACGACCAATTTTAATCCCTCTTTGTGATATGATTTGATCTTTGCCAAGAATGTGTATACGTTGCACATTGGTTTGGTAGGCCCCTAAACGCATAGGTTTCTACACGTTTAGGACATGTACATCCGATTTCAGCCAAACCTCAGTCGCCTCTTACGACATGCGTGGCAGGTAACAGTGGTTCTATTCTTTACACCCCAAATTTGGGCCCCGGTAACCAATCGGGCGACTGAGAGAGGTTTGAAATATTGGACTTAATTCCATAGAGAAGATTGAGAGTTTCTCACTATAAAGCGGTTACCATGAAATTACTTGCAGGTCTTGTGTAACGTATAACGGTACGAGAGGAATATAGTAATATTACTTATACATGTAATCCTTACTTAATAACGGTGACTAGCAGTGGCGGTTCGTCATTAAGGGCCAGTGGGGCCCCACCAAAAATAATGTGTAACGTATATTTATTAGTTAATAAATTAAAATATAACCTAACCAAAACCATGATTTTCCCGAAAATTTGATTCTGGCCCTACTAACAAAAAGGATCACGAGCCGCCACTGGCGACTAGACAGAAGGCTAAAAACCAACCTTGACTGAGAACATCACTTCCGCAGGTACCGCATGCTTTAGCACACTCCTGCTTCATGTAATGCGGGTTCCTCTCACACTCGCCTTGGTTGGCCCAGATATAACAAGACCAACTATCATAGTTGTTGATACAATTATCTGTAAGTAAAATCATCATCAGATTAGTTGTACTTACGGTTGGTTATATGATGTCGTGTTGGGTAAACTAAGGTAAATATGTGCAAGGCTACGAATGACTCAAATATCAATTTACAGTTATCTTAAGTTATGACTACAAACTAAGTAAATATCCATTTAGTCGTTACATAAACTAATCAAATGGCGTGTCCTGAGCAGAACTTCGCCACCCCAACAGTTCTACGGAAGTTCTCTCTCTAATAGGCCAGGTGTTCCGACCTTGCAGCCGTCATGTTCAAACCACCAGTTACATCCTGAATTAATCTTCTCCGCGGTCTTCCTCTTCTTCTCTTTGCCGGTATGCTCTTCCATGAAGGTCTTCCAGCCCTTCGTGCCTTTTATGTCCAAAATACTCAATTTTCTTCTTTTGTAGCATCAGCCAGTTTTTTTGAGTTCTTTCTGGATAGATCTATTTGTTCTCTTCTCAGTCCATGATATACGAAGGAGTCTTCTGTAGTACATAAACTAGATTGCTCAAATATTCATCTAACATAGTATATCTAGCATATCTCTTTGTCTTGTTAGTTCTTCCTGCAACTGAAGGTACACAAATACGTATGACGTCTCTATAAAGACCACTGCATGGTATATGCCATTCTCTGGGTTTGTTTCTATTGATGTTTGGGATGGACACATTTGGTTCATCAAGACTGTATAACTAAAGAATTAAACAATCTATTATTCCGAAATGCTTTTTTTGTCACTGAAAAACTGATTATCATTAAAGACAGCGGAGTAACTTGGGGGAGACAGAAATGTATAACAAGGGTGCAGCGTCGGACAGCACTGTTATAGGGCTTCTTGTTTTTCAAGCACCATTTGCCTCCTACTTCAATGCCTCCTTTGTTACTTTTTAAAACCATTCCTTCTCAGAGTATGCCCAACATATTTTCATCTTCACCTTCTTACAACAGGTTATACATTATTTTAAATCTAATTTACTGCCCGTCTGCCCAGCGTGTTTGTAGCCCGTTGGACTACGGATGACTACGCTGTGAGTGCGGGTTCAATTCCGCAGGCTGGCAGAAAAACCACAGGTTCACCAGAGTCACGGTGTTCGTGGCACCGAACCGAAGGGCTACGATGTTCACGGCACCGAGCCGAAGATCTGAAAGCTCAAGTGCTTCTGGATCGTAAATAAAAAGAAAAATCTAATTTACAATTTATATATTAAAAATACAAATCGGGGCATATCCTTTTGCAGGACGTAGCCATCAACCACAGTCAACGAGTTGTTTTTCTAGGCACCACTTATACGTTCAGTAGTTTGCCATTGCTTCCTTTTTTCAAATTTATATATATACAAGAACGTAAGCCCTAGTTGAAACTAGATGGTAAAACTAGTATAACATAAATTCATACCGTCATTTCTTCTCTTGGTCCTGTCACAGTCAGAGCTCCCGTCCCTACAAATACATTTACAATTTTGATCCAAATGTCCCTCAGGTCCACACTTATTCTTGTTTGGACAGTGATCTGCAGTGGACATCAAATATATTATTATATGTCAACACAAGACGACTACTATATTAGGAGCAGATTAGAACAAGTTGAACAGGAACACAATCGATTCCGCAGCCACATGTATATAAAATTAAAGATTGGCAATTCAGTCAGATGTACATGTGGACGGGACACATCAGATGCAGAGCACATGCTTCAAGACTGTCCCGAATACGATATACTGAGGCAAACTCACTGGCCTAACGAAACAACACTCGACAAAAACCACAGTGTGAGCTACAAAGACAGTGAAGTTTACACAAGAGACAACATTGATTATATAGACAATATTTCAAGCAAACGAAAGGATCATTATATGTGAATATGTTTACTAACAGTTTATATTGATTGCAATATGTGAAAATTACATTGTCTCATTGTCAACTGTTGGAAATTATCGAACGCATGACTTATAATTTTCAGAGGCTAATGTTTTTCTCTCTCGCTATGAATTCAGGAGTAGCCAGCCATTGCGTGAAATATGACTATTCTGACCGATTTTTATGTGTAAGTTCATTATAGCTATTCAGACGAGCTTTGCTCCGACTTCAGAGGTACTTGTAATTTGGACCTCAAGTAAAGGAAGAGCGTAGTGATTCAATGGAGACCACTACTGTGTAATATTAGGGGAAACTCGTCCGAGTGGTTACCGGGGCCCAAATTTGGTTGTAAAGAATAGAGCCACTGTTACCTGCCACGCATGTCGTAAGAGGCGATTAAGGAGGTTTGGATGAAATCGGATGCACGTGTCCTAAACGTGTAGAAGTCTATGCTTTAGGGACCTACCAAACCAATGTGCAACGTATACACGTTCTTGGCAAAGATCAAACATATCACAAAGAGTGATTAAAATTGGTCGTAAAGAACGAACGCAAAGAAGAAGAAGAAGAGGGGAAACTAAATAGTTGATGGTCTCATCAGAAATAAAAATTTAAAGAGCCCATTTTATGATTTACGTGACTGGTTTATTCCACTCCATTCCTCGTTGAGCATAGGGCCTCAACAATTGTTCTCCACTTTTCCTGGTCTCTGACTGTTTTCTTTATGGCTTCTTAGAAAAGTCCTGCACCCTTCAGTTCGTTCAGGTCTGTCTAGGATGTCCTCTTTTCCGCTTTCTTTGCGGATTTCACTCAAGTGCTTGTCTAGTGACAATCGACTGTTTCTTCTGCAGGGTATTCCTGACTCATCCGCATCTTCTCTTCTTAACTTGAGTCATCATGTGTTTCTGTCGTGTTTTTATCCACAGGTCTGTGTTTGTAACTCTATCATACCATCTCAATCTGAGAATACGCGAGACATTAGTTGACAAAGATCTGAATTTTACTTGTATTAAACTTGTTGACTCATCATGTCTCCGAGACACACAACAAGACATATGTTGGACGGTCTTTTGCTTTGCATCCACTGCATCGGACTAACATTGCTCTTTGAGGCAATGTCTGTTGGTAATCTACTTATGTGGTCGAACCATTTAATTTTTATTTCTCGATGAAGTTCAGTACTGATGTTGTACCCAGTGGCGGCTCGTGATCCTTTTTGTTGGTGGGGTCAGGCACAAATTTTCGGCAAAATCATGGTTTTGGATTAGGTTATATTTTAATTTATTAAATAACAAATGCACGTTACACATTATTTTTGATAGGCCTGGCCCACTGGTCCTAATGACAAGCCGATCCTGTTTTACCCATATTTTTTTTTATATCTTCATTTCTAGAACCGGTCTCTTCTTGACACTCCAAGCATGATACTTCAAGCATGACACTCCAAGCATGATACTCCAAGCATGATACTCCAAGCATGATACTTCAAGCATGACACTCTAGCACTGATATGCAAGCATGATATTACATGATACTCCAATTATACTAAACTGATTCCAAGCTGATACTCAAGCATGACACTCTAAGCATGATACTCCAAGCATGATACTCCAAGCATGACACCTCAAGCATGACACTCCAAGCATGATACTCCAAGCATGATACTCCAAGCATGACACTCCAAGCATTCTGCGTGGGGACTTCATATCTGTCGAGACTAGTTTTTTTCTTTCTAATTTGATGTCAGCGTTCAGCACTGGCACTGGTAGCATAAGTTTTGTAAGAGATATTGTGTTGAACACTGCTCTGTTAATGTTATGGCCTCTATAGTCCCATATCCACTTTATTCAATACTGTAACCTTTCATTAAAAAAAGAATATATCATATTACATACGACCGTTAGATGACATATGGGCGATAATAACCATGATGAAAACGACGAAGGTAATCATGATGACAGCGATGATGTTGAAGATGGTGAGATCGTACACTTACTTGAGCAGTTGTACATGAGATTCACAATATTCACATCTGTATAAGCCAGTTCCTTCAAATAAACAAGGCCTATTGTGCTCTCCTTGGATTGATCATGAGCACGGATAGTTTGCGATTTCCCGTCAGCGGCAAACGCCTGAAATAAATGAAAGTTAAAATATTTCTTCTTGTTATTTTTATCATTTAAAATTCCGGGAACAAATGTGTAAACTTCACTTGTAGACATTTGATACACTTTTACCAGGATTAGATAACTCTCCATAGATTTACCCTCGCTTTTCAAACGAAGAGTATCGAACTAAATGAGAAGCTGTACGGAGCGACAGAGTCCCTAAAAGCAACAGCAGAATTTATGTGGAAATCTGGTACATCTGTCTAAGCGGTGATCGCGATATATATATAAACATGAAAGAGCTATCAGAGAGAATTGTATTTCAACGATTCATACTTTTGCTTTTGTCCCGATGTCTTCATTTTAAACCGTTCTCTTCTTGATACTCCCAGCATTAAACCGTTTAGTATTACTTACCGTATTAAAGAAATGAAATGGAGCTCCAGAAATTAGTCAATAAGGTTGTGAGCGAAAGTAACAACAAAGGATTCAGTTAGAATATTAAGAAGACAGAAGTTATGATCATATAAAAAAAGCAGCATTGACAAAATGCACCATCACAGTAAATGGGACTGAACTAAGACAAGTGCTGCAATTTAAATACCTCGGAGTCCTGGTAAAATCAGATGGCAGATGCCGATTAGAAATGAAGAGCAGAATAGGAAAACGAAAACATCTTCCTGAAAATGAGAAGCATTATTGCACAAGTCCTTGTCAATCCCGATCAGAATGCGAGTTATTCAGTGCTACATAGAACCAATACTGACATACGGATGCGAGTCATGAACAATAACAAAGAGATAGAAACATCTCTGGAGGCCACAGGAATGTGTTTTACAGAAGAATGATGAGAATCCCATGGATTACTAAAATCACTAATGCTGAGGCGTTGAATTAGATCAAGACACAGAGGTAAACTTATCAATATAAGAAAGAGACAGTCATCATTTTAAAGACATGTGATAGGAGGGAGGTTTAGAAAACATTGTAACAACTGGTAAAATCGAGGGTAGACGAGACAGAGGAAGAAAGAGAGAAACAATTTTGGATAGCCTGACTTCATGGCACCGTAGAGCGTCAACATCTGAGTTGATAGCAAACACTAAAGATAGAAATTTGTGGAGATCCATGATCGTCTACGCCAGCCGTCATGGCACCTGATGATGATGATGATTACTTACCGTTATTCCGTAATGCATCACAGATGAGTACTCATATGGAACATCCATCTGGTTGACTTCTTTGTCTGTGTACTTGTTAAACCAGACACGCATGATTGGGTTCACATTTTCATACAGAACTTGAATGTACCTGTCCCTGTCGGGAAGTTGATGTTCGTGGACAAGTCCAACAGCATGACCGATCTCGTGAAGATATAGTCCTTTCTGAGGAATTAATTTGAATAATTAATTATCCCGGAGATAATTAAAGTAACAAACTTAATGGGATACGTTTATACAGCCACTACATTTATAGAGGCCACTGCGTTTATAGAGCCACTAGTTTATAGAGCCACTAGTTTATAGAGCCACTAGTTTATAGAGCCACTACGTTTATACAGCCACTAGTTTATAGAGCCACTACGTTTATAGAGCCACTAGTTTATAGAGCCACTACGTTTATAGAGCCACTAGTTTATAGAGCCACTAGTTTATAGAGCCACTAGTTTATAGAGCCATTACGTTTATACAGCCACTACGTTTATAGAGCCACTACGTTTATAGATGCCACTACGTTTATAGAGCCACTACGTTTATAGATGCCGCTACGTTTATATATCCACTACGTTTATAGAGGCCAGGCACATAAGGCGTCGCTGGCTGATCTTTTTCGTTTAGGCTTGCTTTCTTTATCTCCAGTTTCCCTCGCTATTCAGGTGAGCCTTACTTGAGTTCAGAGGTTGCATAATATCAAATACCACTAATTAAACTCTTGTTGGTACAGTCTCAACTAGTACTTGTATTTTATCTCTTGATTATTCGTTTTAACATATACATTTATCTTTCCTTTGCATTTTAAATAATAATTTCAAATCAAACTTACTTCGTGTATATTTCCTAACAAGCTTGCAATACACACAATGTTTAACCCCTTCACCCATCTGAGCTGTTATACTGGTTCGTTGTATATTTTAAGAGGACACAATGCCAGTTTACTGGCTAATCAAATATGAAATGAAAATCGTTGCATATCCTTTACAGGACGTAGCCATTAACCACAGTAAACGAGTCGCTGTTTTTCTAGACACCACTTATACGTTCAGTAGCTGCCAATGCTTTCTGAACAGTGAGGTCTATTTTTACCGTTCGTAAAAATCCAACGGAAACGAATTTGCTTCCAAACTGCCTGCTTCGGAGTTTGAACCCAGGTACGCTTGGGTTATGATTGAGCTCACTACCGCTTAAGTTACAGAGGCTCACATTCAGTATATGTTACAATATAAGTGAGTACTGAGGTACCAAAAAACAAAATAACGGATTGAAAGGGTTAAACAGTGAAAGATAGAAGACATAGATAAGTTTGTAGTGAAAATTGAAACTTACATATCTACATCCAGGAGCTTGCAGATTGAGTACTTGAACACCACCAACCATACCAAGTTGTGAGTTACATCTGAAGAAACATATAAGTATTATTAACAAGTTTCAACGTGTCTGACAGTAATTATACTACTAAATACTATTAGTAAAACACTGCACTAACATGCAGTGGTGGTTCGTCATTAGGGGCAAGTGGGGCTGGGCCTCACCAAATATAATGTGTAACGTGTATTTGCTTTATGAATTAAAAATAACCTAACCCAAAATCATGATTTTTCCTCAAATTTTGTTTGGCCCACCAACAAAAATGATCACGAGCCGCCACTGCTAACATGGTTCATCAAGAACAACAAATGTTTGAAGTTACTAACTAGAACTGGGGACAACACAAATCGCACCTACATTTCTTATTGTTTCGTTTTCAGCTATACCACTTCTTGTTATTTATTGTTAGAACATTTTTTTAAACAAGTAAAACATTCAAAAACAACGACAGTAAGATGTTGGCAATCAATAATCAATGTCTATAACGATTAAATTTTACAGATACGAAACAAACATCTTTCATTGATGCGTGAATCTAGTTCTTCTTCTTCTTCTTCGATCGTTCTGGGCCTGTTTTAATCATTCTCATTGTGATATATAAACCGCCAACAGAGCGTAATGTACGTGCACCAGCCTTCAGCACCTATTGGAGCCCAGTTGCTTTTCCTTCGGTGGGGTGTTCGTTTCAGCCAGCTTTTGATTTACTAGGGTGAGCTTTCCCTAGGGGACGATCAGCTTTGCCGTATTTTTGGGCTTTTGATCTACGCCGGACAGTGAGTTACGCTGTTTATGCCCGTTCTGACTGAGAAAATATTTCTCGGGGCTTGTAAGCTTATCCTCGGACGGCGTCTTACTCGTATAAGACACCGTGTAAAGTATCGGCCTTCGCCAATGTTCAGACCCGAACTTCCTGTTTGATCCGTACAATGTCGGCCTTGCTTTACCGTTCATTTTGAGTTTGATCCGGGAAGGAACATTCTCAGCCTTTTCTAGACGCGTATCGGTACGTGGCAATTTGCAATTGACCTCGAAAGCACTGGCATGGGGCCGAGTACAAACAATGTAGAGGGTCGTTTCAGTCGGCGCTATCAGCGTAACTGAGGGTTTTGCGCTCGCCGCCATCACCCGCCCCGGTTATTCCGGGGATGTTAGTTACGACTGGAATCAAACCTTGCCCGGTTGCCCCAAGGCTGGCAGTTCCGTTAGGCATCACCAACTTCAGTTCTTTCGGGAATGTTAATTTCAATCGCACAGTACCTTGCACGGTTTTTCCAGGGCGGGTAGTTTCGTTATGCACTAAACGCAACTTGTTCTTTTGCGCTTGGCAAACCTCGCCCAGTACATGTATCTGCACCAGGCTACCAGTGCGGGGTGAGCTGCAATCTTCTCTCGCACCAATACGAGGGTAGACTTTTATTCGTTACGGTCCTGTCTTATTTATTCTTGCCGACGGGCTGGCAATGTTTGCCCCTCCTCAGGGCTTCGAGCTTCGCCCTACGTGGGCATTCGTTTGGTCACTGGATGCACCTCTCATCCATGTCTGAGACGTTTCGTTGCTGTTTCTTTGCGTTCAGGGACTTGGGCAATATCTTGTTGGACATCGGTCAGGAGATTTGTGCATTTTATTTGTATGTATCTTTATCGTATTTCCGTACTTGCACTGCTACCACTACCAGTAGTTTTCTCTCCCCGATTCCTGCCCCTCTTAGCCAGACCAGAACCAGAGTCTGTTTCCAGGGTCACCACGTGGAGGTTAGGGCAGGGTCTTGGAGCGCCCCTCGCTAGCCCTGGCTCATGTTACCACTATGACCTCATGAGCCTTTTTGACCCCGAATCTAGTTCATTGCTACTGATCTACACCGAATTCTAAAACAGATTGTAATTAGAAAAATTGAATGTTCTGTATAGAGTATAGATAATAGGATATATTTACAAATAAAGTGCTACATAACATTTCTTTACATGTTTTAGGCAGAGAAAAAATTGATAATTTTTCAAGACTTGAAGATCAATGTACATTGATCCATAAACAATGTTATGTTTTGGAAACTGAAATATTTTGATTGCATTAAAGTCTTTGTTGCTTAGAGCACAGCCCCCATGTAGCATAATGCCAAATTGTTGATATTGAAAATTTGCAGCGTAAATTCCAGTATTGTTTGTTCCCGTCTTTTTATGTATCCAATGTTTCAATTTTCTCATTTCTATTTGTAACACAGGCACATTTTATGTAATTTTGAGTTCCTATGAACATATCTTTTGTTTTTCGTTGTTCATATTATACGAATTACTCTTCTGTAACATTTATATTCAACAGCACATATATGCTTTTCTATTGTTTTGTTTTCACTGTCATTACATTCCACGCAAAAAAAAAAAAAAAAATATCATGTGGAAATTAAACCATACCCGACTCCATTTTGAAATCTGACACTGTTCTTATCTTGCAAGTTGGCTGGTCTGAACTTGAGACATGTGTATCTTTCCCATTCAGTCATTGATCTTCTCATCATATATTCTTCGTTTACATCTGAAAAAAAAATTAGTTTTGTTTATAATGTTGTCATTGCTATTTAACATGTCTTCAACTTAAACTTGGTGTAACCCTAAGCTAGGAAAACTTGTAGGTTTCTTTCGCTTGTTAAACACACTTCACACTCTGCCCCTCAGGCATCCCTTTTTGCTTATGCAACATGCAGTGGCGGCTCGTCATTAAGGGCCTGTAGGGCCGGACACCACCACACATTATGTGTAACGTGTATTTATTATTTTAAAAATTAAAACATAACCTAATCCAAAACCATTATTTCCCAGAAAATTTGTGTCTGGTCCCACCAACAAAAATGATCACGAGCCGCCACTGGCAGCATGTATTTTCAAACTCATTATTCCTTTTTTAGATTGACCGTCCGTGATAACGAAGAAAAGGCCATACAATCATATTTTACATCTCAGCGTCAGGATAATAACTAGCTAGTGTTGAATTGAAGCATGGTGTAGCCCTAAGATATGAAAACGTGTAGGTCTCTTGTTAATAAAATTGCTGGAAAAGGTTTCACAAAACTTGAATATATGTCTCGTCTTTGTGGTGCTGTGGCCCTCAATGGGAGCAAACAATATTAACACTACGACCTAAAGGAATGTCGTAAGAGGCGACTGAGGTATGGGCACATGGAAGCCTCCCTAGTAAACTCTCTCTCTCGTGCGCGATTCCTCCCTAGTAAACAAACAAACAAACAAACAAATAAGTCGCAGAAGTCAGATGTACTGGCCTACTTGTAGGTACATAACTGCCATTACGTATAAATACTTTTAGGCTCGGATCACATACAGTGAATGCAGAAAAAGAATATGATACATATACAAACACGCATTTATTACTTACTAAAATGTCCTCTAGCAAAAAGATATGGAATTTCAGCATTTGTCCATCTTAGTCTATATTCTCGAACAGCTTTCCTTTTAGTTCTTATGCCACTGCCTTTGTAGTCTTCTTCAGTAGAATCATGGAGGTAGTTGTATATTTTAGGAACCCCTACCGTACTGTTCATTTGGTTCATGTCACTGAGAAGTATAACACCGTTTGTTATAATGACATAATTAAATAATGACGTAATTAGCAATTAAATAGTTATATAATTATTAACTAAGTAATGATATAATTATTAATTGAATAATGAAATAATTAGTAATTAAATAATGACATAGTTAGTAATTAAATCATGACATAATTAGTAATTAAATAATGACATAGTTAGTAATTAAATAATGATATAATTAGTAATTAAATAATGATATAACTAGTAATTAAATAATGATATAATTAGTAATTAAATAATGATAATTAGTAATAAATAATGATATAACTAGTAATTAAATAATGATATAATTAGTAATTAAATAATGATATAATTAGTAATTAAATAATGATATAATTAGTAATTAAATAATGACATAATTAGTAATTAACTAATGACATAATTAGTAATTAAATAATGACATAATTAGTAATTAAATAATGATATAATTAGTAATTAAATAATGACATAATTAGTAATTAAATAATGACATAATTAGTAATTAAATAATGACATAATTGGTAATTAAATAATGACATAGTTAGTAATGAGCCTTATTTCGTATATCAGAGTGTGAAACATGTAAAAACAAAGTAATGTAGTTTTACGAAGTACATAAACAATATACAGCAACGTTTCGACCAAAAGGCCTTTATCAAGCAATGGATACAAAAGAAGCGATGAAAGTAGGCTTACTATACACCGGACATCACATATACAGTCAGACGAACTAATTTCACATTGACTGTTTTGTCTTCCAACGAGTTGTTACCTAATATAACTTACCGTCTTTAACAAAAATAAGATCGGCTGATTGTATATGTGATGACTTGAGGAGACTTGTCGGAGAATCGGTATAGTCCAAACGGTTTACTATGTATTTATCGTACTGTAGGAGTTAAACTGAGTAAAGTCTCTGCACTCAGGGTATACCTTATGTGCCAAATTCTTTGCGCCATCAAAGAAGCATAAATGAAAGAAGGAACTTCTTCTTCAAACGCTCCAAATCGACCACTCTATGTGATTTGTATGTGATCCGAGCCTAAGAGTGATTGTACGTTTTGCGAGTTATGTGCCTAACAATAGGAAAGCACATCCGATTTCTGCGACGCTTTTTATTTACCATGGTATCTTCCCTAGGCCCCTACCTCATTCACCTCTAACGACATGGCTTGTAAGTCGCAGTGTTACTATTTTTTGCTTCCCTTGTGGACCTCAGCAACACACGGGCGGAAAGAAAGAACAACATATTAATCAATGATTACTCACTCTTGGCTTGGTCGTTGGTACATTGCAATAAACTGTTCGTTAGTCAGATACATATCTAGTTCTGCAAGGATATGACGATCGTCTGCGAGAATCATATTGCTGGCAACTGTAATATAACAATTTGATAAACATTACGATCAAGTGAGAGTAGATAATCTTTCCAGTAACAGTAAAACTGAATAGACAAGATATGATAGTCGTATCAGACAAGCAATGAATTCATTAACGAAGCAAAGATCATAGGACAAACAAGTAAATTTAGTGAAATAGAACAGTTTCGATGATCAAGAGTATAAATAACAAAACGAGAATCAACGAAGAAGCAGTACCATAGAAGAATGGAATATATGAACAATGTATAAATATAGAAGCAAGAAATCTATGAATAAAATATAAATATTGATGATTGGAATTAACGAACAATGCGTGAATATAGAAGATTATTGTTTATGAACAATGTATATGCTTCTTCTTCTTTTGCGTTCGTTCTTTACGACCAATTTTAATCACTCTTTGCAGTGGCGGCTCGTCATTAAGGGCCAGTGGGGCCGGGCCCCACCAAAAATAATGTATAACGTGTATTTATTATTTTGCAAATTAAAATATTCCTAACCCACAATCATGATTTTTACGAAAATTTTTGTCTGACCCCACTAACAAACATGAGCACGAGCCGCCACTGACTCTTTGTGATATGTTTGATCTTTGCCAAGAACGTGAATACGTTGCACATTGGTTTGGTTGGTCCCTAAACGCATAGACTTCTACACGTTTAGGACACGTGCATCCGATTTAAGCCAAACCTCCTTAGTCGTCTCTTGCGACATGCGTGGCATGTAACAGTGGTTCTATTCTTTACACCCCAAATTTGAGCCCCGGTAACCACTCGGGAGGAACAATGTATAAATATACAGAAGATTGGAATATATGAACAGTGTATAAATATACAGAAGATTGGAATATATAAACAATTGATTGGAATATATGAACAATTGATTGGAATATATTAACAGTGTATAAATATACAGAAGATTGAAATATATGAACAATTGATTGGAATATATGAACAACGTATAAATATACAGAAGATTGGAATATATGAACAATTGATTGGAATATATTAACAGTGTATAAATATACAGAAGATTGAAATATATGAACAATTGATTGGAATATATGAACAGTGTATAAATATACAGAAGATTGGAATATATTAACAATGTATAAATATACAGAAGATTGGAATATATTAACAATGTATAAATATACAGAAGATTGGAATATATGAACAATTGATTGGAATATATGAACAATGTATAAATTTAGAAGATTGGAATATATTAACAATGTATAAATTTAGAAGATTGGAATATATTAACAATGTATAAATATTCAAGACTAGAAGAATCTATAAACAATGTTATCTGGCCCGATAACACCGAGCTTTGCGAGAAGCTGTACAGGAGGACGGAGTCCTTAAAACAACTGTGGCATTCATGATAAAATCTGGTTCATCGGTCTAGGCGGGGATCGCGAGAGATAACAATTTTATCAGTTAACGGTTATGAGGACTATTATCCTAGCACTCCGGACATGCCCATAGGGGGCTCTAATCTCCGCCTCAACAAATCCAGCAGCGTCCAGCGGCACAACACGTCAGTTCGATGTTGATTAATCAATCCTTCTGCATTTTGGTATGCTGTGCTTTTGGGCCGCACAAATATCGACACCTATCTCTCTTAATCTGGTCAGCGAGTTGGATTCACATCCCTAAAACTCTTCTGTTCGGAAATGTATAAATATAAAAGACTATAATCCTTTTTGTCAATTATCAGTTACATCATGACTATCAGTATATCGTTTCGGACGTGTTCATATGTGTTCCGATCTCTGCCTCAACAGATCCAGCAGCGTCCAGCGGTCAACACATCAGTTCAATGTTGATTAATCAATCCTTTTTTGTATTTGATATGTCGTTCTTTTCGGGCTGTACCGATCATTATAACACATGCTATTCAAGTATGTTAACCATACAAGATCTCAAACTGCTAGCAACGAATCGCATCACATGGAGATCTAAAACCTCTGCCCTATGTGCCACCTTTGGCAGGAAAGGAACAAACTAACTAACTAACTAACTAACTATTCAAGGATCTGGTCACCACATCTTTGGTCACCCTTGATGTTTCACAACTGCCGGCAAGGAGAAATTTGTTGCATTTTTTTAGGTCTAGATGTCAACTCAATTTCAGTCATATATACGATAAACGAGGGACGGATTAGCGTAACTCGTAAGCATTCATCTATTGACTTGGACACAAGAAGGTTGCGAGTTCAATCCCACACTCGACGTTCCACGCTGGAGGAAAGGAATTGGTTCTTCTAACTCCTGTTCAATAGAGCCTCAAAATGTGAAGTGATAGGCACTTAATTCCCAAAGGTCTGAAAAAGTTGAGGGAAATTTTATTAATTATTATACGATAAATAATATCTTTGAGATGGTAAGCTAAGGTTACGAACGAGGAACTCAGAGAAAGAACTAAGCAGATACCAGTGGAGAAAGAGCTAAGAAAGAGACGCTGGCGATGGATAGGACACACGCTGAGAAGACCGATCGGAAACATCGCAAGACAGGCACTGTTTTGGAACCCGCACGGAACGATGAGTAGGAAGGCCTGGACATACCTGGAGAAGAGAGCTGGGGTTGATATTAAAAGGATAGGTAAAACAAAAAAATTGGAAGAGATGGCAGGAGAGAGGAAGAGCTGGAAGAAGTTTGTTGAAGACTTGTGCTCCGTTGGGAGTTGAAAGGTGAAGTAGAAATAATATCTTCTCTCTCATTAAAGAACAGACATCAGTCAAACAAGACAATACTCACCATCTACTCCCCCCATTGTTCCAGTAATGATTTCATCCATTGTCTGATTTGAAACTTTTTCCCTGGGTCGACCCAAAGTCGAAGGGAGTGGTAGAGGTTTGCTACCACTTTGTGCTAGCGTTGTCAACAACAATGGCAGCTGAAAATATATCAATAATACTAAATAGTACAAACTTCTTCTTCTTTGCGTTCGTTCTTTACGACCAATTTTAATCACTTTTTGTGATATGTTTGATCTTTGCCAAGAACGTGTATACGTTGCACATTGGTTTGGTAGGCCCCTAAACACATAGGGTACGTTTAGGACATGTGCATCCGATTTCAGTCAAAATAGTACAAACAAAACAAATACAATTAAGTCATATGATTCTCCAGTGATTTTTATTCCATGTTCTTTGATATTTTTTTTACAGTTGATGTTTTTGTCCTACTTTAACTTCTTTTATCGTTGTACAACAGTAGTTAGTAAATTGTATTTAATCTTCTACTTTCTTTTTCTTTCTTTCCTTCTTCTTCATATTCCACTTATTCTTTTTCTTCATATTTTCTTCTTTCTTTTCTTCATTTCCCTCTTCTTCTTCTTTTACTTCTTCTTCTCCTTTTTCTTCTATCTCATCTTCGTCTTACTTCTTCTTTTTTCTGCTCATCTTCCTTTTCTTCATCTTCCTCTTTTTATTTTCTTGTCTTTATTTCTAATTTTTACTATTAGTGCCGTTCTTCTTTTTCTTCTTCGTTTTCCTCTTTTCCCTCTTCCTCTACTGCTTCCCTTTCATCTGTTTCTTTTTTTCTTCCTCTTATTCTTTTTCTCCTTATTTTTCTCCGATCATAACATCTTTGTCAGAAGACAGAAAAAAGATTTCAGTTTTCCCGTTTCCATGACAATAGTATTGTCTGGAACAAATAATGAAATTATTCTTTAGTTTTATTTCTTCTTCTTCGTCAACGATCATTATTCATTTCAGAATGAAATCTAGGTCCTCGTTATAGTCCACTGTCTGTTTCAGGATTTCAGTTCCACAGTTGTAGTTTATCTTTGAAGATGATTGTGGGTCCAATCATTTGTCCCAGGTCTGTTGCAGTGTGCAGTAAGCGACATCGTGCGCTTCCAATGAAATCATCGTATGTAAGAAAGAGATCGGAATACACATGGTTACTCACCGAAGTGCATTAATGATGATGCTATCAATCACTCATTCATTCAATCAATCAATCAATCTATATATCTATCAGATAAAGGTTACATTTAGTTTTTTGTTGTTTCTATGTGCTTGATAGTTACTATTTAAAAAAGGCGAAACTAATACTAATCCCATCCTATACCATACATTCTGTTTTGAATTGATATTAATATTGAAATACAGTAATTAAAAGCAATTTCACTTATGTAGACTTGATTGGTCTAATTATGACTTCTATCAGAACTTTTATTTATAATCTGGATGAAGATTATGATAATAGTTATGGCGATGCGTGTGGCAATATTATTGATAAGGACATCTTATTATTTTTTCTTCTTCTTTTGTCGTCACATGGTTGGCGGGTTGTTGCCAAGTGTCGTGGTTTTCTGTTTTTTCTTGCGCTGCTCTAGTGTTAGTATAGTTATTTTTGTTTTTTGAAAAGTTTCTGCTCTACAATCTCTCAATCTTTTTTGTAGTCTTTTTCTCGCCTTCTTTTCTAATGTTCTGTTGTAGAAGATTGTATACAGTGGAGTTTGGTTGCGTTTTTATTACGATTTAAAATTCTCACTAGCTGATGACATTATGACTATGTTTAAGATGAAGTATGAAGAGCCAGTACGATGAGAGCTGATGATAAATCTCGTTCTCTGTAGCTACAGTGGGCGCTATGATTTTCAGCCCTGACACCGAGTCAGATATTTACTCACAGCACGACTTACAGGAGCGTCAACTGTACACGGTCGCGAACATTGTCTATTTGGGTTGCTAAATCTGCTCTTTGTTCAGTTCTCAACTTCGAGTTGAAATCGGATGATGACAACAATGCTGATGATGAGAACAACGGTGATAATGATGATAATAAAGATGATGATAAGTTAGTGATGACAATGATAATATTAACAAACACAATAATGAAGACAACAAATTCACTTACAATGCACATAATTGTGTAAACAAGTTCCATGGTACGTTTGTGCTTGATAAACCTTTCTCTTTTACTGGTCCTCTTTTCACGATCTTTCTTTCTATCTTCCTACTTTGAAGAAATTGTTAATTCTCTAGTTTTGTTTCACTTCCTTGAGACTTTCATTTATTCGTTCTCCGTTATATTTCGTTTTTTACACTTTTAATTTGTTAAGTGATTCAAAACTAACTTTCCGCAAGTTTTGTGAGCGAAATACAATTATACAAAAGAATTGTTCTCTTTGTTCTTCTAATGTTTATATCTTTAGTATATTTTGTAATTTATATTAATTTTTTAATGGAAACAATAGTTGTAATTAGAAACTATTTAAACACCTCAAGACGTTGTTCGATAAATTGTGTTAATTTAATAATGATTGCGATCATGTTATTTATACTCTCTGATTTGTAAACAGCGGATGTAAATAAAACATCACGTGACCAACTTAGGATATTTCAAAGCTTACAGAGTCCTTAAAACATACGCTGAAGTTGACTACAAAATGCGTCATGGATTCCATATCCTGTATGAAAAAACAATATGAATGTTATAAGAATGAAATGACTAACGCAGAACCTTATTTTTTGTGTGATTATGTCTGTTATTCGTTTATAATAGGAGCGGTCTGTGCTCTTGAAGCGTAGAATGACCGCGTTCTTGTATTGACCTTGCAGTTTCAGATGTGAATTAGAAGGAACAAGCTTGGTGAGATGAATGAAGAGAAGAGGATGAAGTGCTTGACTTAGATCAACTGGTACGGAAGCACTTTTTGAAACACACTTGCTGACTTCATTACATATAAGAAAAAAATCCGCATTTGCTAATCTTGCACTTGGGATCAAGTTTTTGTTTATTAAGTGGCTTCACATAAGTGTCTCCATAACGGGAGTGGATAATTCCTGACTCGTGAGCAGTTGCTTGACAATTTTATGTTCACTCGTCATTGATGGTTAGCTAAAAATAAAAATGAGGTATCAGATAACATTCATTCAATGAAAAGCAAGGGGCACACAGTGGATTAGTCAGAGATGACGTGTCTACGTAGAATGCTGGGAGTAACAAGAAGAGACTGGTTTAGAAATGAAGACATCAGGGGAAAAAATGGGTACAACATCAATACTGAACTTCATTATTTTCTTCTTTTTTTTTTTTTACCCAGAAGCACTTTAGCTTTCCGCTCTTCGGCTCGGTACCATGGACATCGTAACCCTTCAGTTCGGTACCACGAACACCGTAAATCTGGAGAACCTGTGGTTTTTCTGCCAGCACGCAGAATTGAACCGTACTCACAGGGGGCTTGTAATCCGTCGTCCAACTTCATCAAGAAACAACAAATTAAATTGTCATTAAAATGTCTTTAGTACCGCTTTTTAGGACGATGTAGGAAAAGGGGAACGAGCGCGAGGCTTAGGAATTTAAGAGCATTGCTAGTGCAGTCGTCGCGAAACTATTCAGGTTAGGATTTTTTCTTATGCCCTGACAGAAAAAGTGTTTTTAGTCTTACCGGGGATTGAACACGGGTCTCCCACAATAACAGCCAGTAGGTAACGCCTCTAAGAGCAATGTTGCTCCTATACAGTGGATACAACATAAAAGGACGTCCACGGAAAATATAGATCTTCGAGATAACAGAGGCGACGAAAAACACTATTTATGAAGTGCACACAAAATGTCGTTCTAGAAAATTCTTCTTACCGTGATAAGAAGATGAGGCAATACAGAATTAGAGAAAAGAAAGACAGAAGAAAAATCACACTCGTAATTTCTTGCAAATATTTTATGAAAACAAGATCATTAAACTCTCGTAACTTTCATAACTATCTCGGTGATCCTGTTGATAAACACCAGCCACCAGAATCAAACATTTTTTTATCACGTTTGCTGCGGTTAAAAAGTTAATTGCATATCCTTTGCAGGACTTTGCGAATCAATCTCAGCTTTTTAACGCTGTTTGTGATTTTCTAGACATTATTACGTTCAGTAGTTTGCCGTTGCTTTCTGAACTTGTGGTGGCATCGTTCTTTTGTAAAAATCCACGCGAAACAATTTAGCTGCGGTTGGGTAACGGAAATATTTTGAAAGAATTGTATGACTTATTTAGGCGTGAGTCGCTCGTGTTTTGTCGGGGCGCGTAAGGGGAGCAAAACATAGTTACACCATACCTACAAGGCATGTCGTAAGAGGTGACTGAGGTAGGGGCCCTGTGAAGCTACCTAGTAAATAAAAGCATCGCAAAAATCTAATGTGCCTAATACTTGTAGGCGCTTAACTGGCACAACGCACAATCGCTCTTAGGCTCAGATCACATACAATCACAAAGAATAGTTTAACAAGAGGCCGATATGGAGCGGTCGAAGATGAAGAAGAAGATACCCTCAGTTGCTATTCCGTCCGGACCAGTTGCTTTATTATTTTAAAACTGTATTATGGCATATATTACTTATTCATAATCAGACTATTCAACGTTTAGTTGACATTTTAGTATGTCCTTTTTGGGAAAGTGATCTTTGTTTTTTTTCTTAAATTAACCCCTTCGTCATTCTGAGCCGATATACTGGTTCAGTGTGTTTTTAAGATGACGCAAAGACATTATACTGACTAATTCAGTATTAACTGCAATATAAATGAGTCTGGAGGTAAAAGAAAAACAACTACTGAGTCAGAGGGTTAAACAGTTTTGTAAAATATTCTTCCCATCTATGACTTTCTTCTTCTATTTCTTTAATTGTTATGTTCCCACTGCTATACTTTATATCATATTATATCTTGCAGGTGCCCTCATGTTAATGTCTTAACTCTTAGAATACACACACCATTCTCACAATTAATCTCACAATTACTCTCACAATTAATCTCACAATTACTCTCACAATTACTCTCGTGTTTTCATACTCAGTGACTCCATGAGCATGATTCGTAAAGTCGAATCCAGTATGGTGAGACGCAACTGGGTGGAGGTACTGGTACAGACAATGATCAGAGAAATCACCTTCATTTTTGTCCCGGGGCACGCAGGAGTTAGGGATAATGAACGAGCTGATAGATTGGCTGGCTTGGCTACAATATCAGAGGGGGCTGCCATGGATCGAAGTGACATTCTTCACGCATTGAGAGAGTCTTTCCGAACAGAGGAGTTTCAGGGCTGTGAATCCCACTCGCTGATCAGATTGAAAGAGATGGGTGTCAATATTGGTGCAGCCTGAAAAGAACGACATACTAAATTTGCAAAGAGATTGATTAATCAACATCGAACTGGCGTGTTGGGTCGCTAGACCTGCTGGATTGCTGAGGCGGAGATCGGAGCACCTATGGACATGTCCGGAGTGCTATGATGATAGTCCTCATATAACTGATAACACACCATTCGTTCGAGGAATCTCTTCTTATTCTGATGCGGAGAAGCGACAGAGGATTTGAAAAAAGAAAGACAAGCTTCAAATTAATCTTGTGAATAAATTAGTTTTCATTTAATGTTTTAGTTCTTCTTCTTCTTTGCGTTCGTTCTTTACGACCAATTTTAATCACTCTTTATGATATGTTTGATCTTTGCCAACAACGTGTATACGTTGCACTTTGAGTTTGTAGGCCCCTAAATGCATAGACTTGTACATGTTTAGGAAACGTGCATCCGATTTGATCCAAACCTCCTTACTCGCCTCTTACGACATGCGTGGCAGGTAACAGTGGTTCTATTCCTTACACCCCAAATTTGGGCTCCGGTAACCACTCGGGCGATGCTTTAGTTCATGAGGTGGCTTAACGGAGCATTGTTACTGTCAGGATGGTTTGTTGAATGGCTTGTCGTATCATATGAGTTAAGTAATATTGTGTATAATAAACGAAAATAGTTCGATCACATTAAACGGCATAGTTGTTTAGGGAGAGCAATAAACGAGCACATGTAAGACGAGACAGAGGACTAGCAAGACGATGGTGGCAACATTGCATTCTTCTTCTTCTTTTGTCGTCACACTGTTACCGGTTTGTTGCATAATCTCATGGTTTTCTGTTTTTGCCTTGCGCTGTTCTAGTGGCTTGGGTGATTGTTTTTTCACGGGATTCTGTTGTGTCATCATTTTCGTGGCCTTCATCTCGCCTACTTTTCTGATGTTCTGTTATAGAAGATTGTATGCAGTATAGTTTGGATACATTCTTATTAAGTGACCTAACCATTCCATTCTTTGTTTCTCATGCAATTCAAACAAGGTTCTGTCCCAACTCTCTCTCTTATGCTGATGTTTGTGACTTCCTTTTCTGGTGTTGTTGGTAACATGACGTTAAAGAAACCTAACACGAAGATGGAGGAGATGGGAGAACTAGCTGAAGATCATACGTCTTTCGGGTAGGCTGTAATGAGAACGGCATTCTGTCAAGTACCCACAACACGAAACATATGAAAATTATAGTTATTTTACAGCTTTTGTAAGATAGTGCGCAATTCCACTGGACGTGGTTACAGGGTGTAGAGCACTACGTCACATAGCAGTTTAAGTGTTGCATGTAGCATGTTATCTTCTTCTTCTTCTTTGCGTTCGTTCTTTGTGACCAATTTTAATCACTCTTTGTGACGTTTGATCTTTGCCAAGAACGTGTATACGTTGCACATTGGTTTGGTAGGCCCTAAACGCATAGACATGTACACGTTTAGGACACATGCATCCGATTTCAGCCAAACCTCCTTAGTCGCCTCTTACAACATGCGTGGCAGGTAACAGTGGTTCTATTCTTTACACCCCAAATTTGGGCCCCGGTAACCACTCAGGCGTAGCATGTTATGGAGCTTAAAGTCTCCAAACAGGGAAGAGAGTGTAGTGCGGAGGGGGTGGGAGTTAAGAGTGATGGCCAAGATGACCCACATATCTTAAGGAAAATTAGAGCATGTTCTGCCCTCAATGACATGTTTATTCCATGTCTTGGAAGTGTAAATTTGTGTGCGTGTTTGTTTGTCTGGATGAGATGTGTGTCTGAGAGTGTGAGTGTCTGTTTGTTTGTGAGTATACACGTACATTCAAGTGTGTTGATAAACAGACGAAGATATCAACTTGACAAACGTTGTTTAAGTTCACGAGAGGTCGTACGACAATATCGAGAGCAAACTGAACTTAGGGAAGATATTTGGGGGTGGGGTGGGGTAGAGAGTAACAATATACGGAGGAACTGGAAGGAGCTGTAAGAGATAGCTGAAAACTGGAAGACTTTTCGTACGTTGGTTGAACGCCTATGCTCCAACCGAGGTTAAAATGGCACGAGAAAGAGAGAGAGAGAGAGTTAATGGGTTAGTATTGCTTCTTTATTAATCGTTAATTATGAAATTTGAAAGTGGGAAAAGAAGTTTGAATAATAGTTGTCTGTCTGTAAGTTGTGTTCTGCGACTGGTTCTGCGTCCAGTAGAGTTGAGGTCGGCAAGTCTTTAAGTTGTTTTCTGCGACTGGTTCTGCGTCCAGTAGAGTTGGGGTCAGCTAGTCTTTCTTATGAAGGGAGAAGAGAGAAAATTAGTAGACTGTTAATGACCAGTAAAACACATAATTCAACTCCACCTTCCAGTGGTGTAGAACTGGCAACTTTGACCAGGAGGTCCAAGGTTGACGGGCTCAGTAAAACTGGGAGGAGGGGAGATGGAATCTATCTCATTTTTAATACATAGGAAGGCGAACCCGAATACAAAAGCCTGCAGAAACCGGATGTTCTGGTCTACTGGTTTGTATGTACCTCACTGACACAACGAACTCATTTTCTAAGGTACAAATTACAAAAAGGACACAAAGATTGGTTTAACAAGTGGTTAATGTGTAAGAGAACTTGCGTTTACTACATCTGTTCCTGTATTGCTGAGTTCAAATTAGAGACATTCATAACAAGGACCGGGGATGGCCAAGTTTCGACCAGGTTAATGAACCTTAAAATAACAAACTTGGTACCTGGACTAACATGTACCGAAAATGAGGAACGGACTTATGTTAACAAGTTCATACTTAAAATATTTCCTATGTTTACAGTTTTGTATTGGAACCTAAGGTCTTGATAACTTTGCAGGATGAAGGGAGTGAATCACTTGGGTTTTCCTATTTTAATAAGAAGGTTAACGAACTTGAAGGTAGAAATAAAAGATTTCCATTCTTTTTGTTTTAGTTGGGCAATGAACTCTTACATCAACACGAGAAGAAGCAATACTTGGTTAAAACAATTATCGAACATGTTGCTTGGTGACTGATCGAGTGAAATAGCTATTGAAATGAACTAAGGGGATAGTTTTGCAGTATGGGTCAAGAAATGTGGTTAGAGAGAGAGAAGAAACTGTTCATTTTTTCAGAGGACAAGGTACAATGAGAATTTTGAGTAAAATTGGAATGTCAATGACCGACCTAGAAAGTTTTCCTCAGACATAGGAAAATAACATTAGGACAGGCATACATATCGAAGAATAACTTGGAGGCGAGATAAGTCAGAGATAGACAGGCAGAGAGAGCCGAGGGTAGAACTAGAGTTCATATAGTAGTCTCGGGGAAGTTAGTTCCGTTGAGTCAGTTCCGAGGGTAAGAACTAGAGTTCATATAGTAGTCTCGGGAAGTTAGTTCCGTTGAGTCAGTTCGAGGTAAGAACTAGAGTTCATATAGTAGTCTCGGAAGTTAGTTTCGTTGAGTCAGTTCCGAGGTAAGAACTAGAGTTCATATAGTAGTCTCGGGAAGTTAGTTCCGTTGAGTCAGTTCGAGGTAAGAACTAGAGTTCATATAGTAGTCTCTGAGAATTTAGTTTCAGAACGATATAAATCAGAGCAGGACTAAGATAGATAGAGAGAGATAGAGAGAGAGAGAGAGAGAGAGAGAGACAGACATTGAGTGTTGGTGGAAGAGATTGCGAAATCATGATTATCTTGAGTAGTGACGGCTCGTGATAATTTTTGTTGGTGGGGCCCAGCCCCACTGGCCCTTAATGACGAGCCGCCACTGATCTTGATTCCCTAATTATGAATAATGTATAAACTGGCAAACGAAATCAGAAAGAAACGGGTATACAATAGAGCAGGTAACTTGTATGAAGAATCTATGGCAGAACACAAGCAAAGTAACAAAAGTAACAATTCTGAGGGCATGCTTTTTTTCTGTGGAAATAGATGAATTTATAAGATTGATCATAACACACGCCCGAGTGGTTCGGGGCCCAAATTTGGGGTGTAAAGAATAGAACCACTGCTACCTGCCACGCATGTCGTAAGAGGCGACTAAGGAGGTTTGGTGAAATCGGATGCACATGTCCTAAACGTGTAGAAGTCTATACGTTTAGGGCCTACCAAACCAATGTGCAACGTATACACGTTCTTGGCAAAGATCAAACATATCACAAAGAGTGATTAAAATTGGTCGTAAATAACGAACGCAAAGAAGAAGAAGATCATAACACAAACTATAAAGCAGAATTTAGCATTTCTGACACAGTGTTATGGGAAATATTTTGAGGGTAGAGCTCCTGAATAAACAAAAGAAGAAGTATAGAGGATATTACAAAACCTGAACATTAAGTATGTGGAACAATAACTAATAAACAAAAGCTTGCATAGAAAACTATAATGTTGTGGTTAAATTAAATGTCGTAGTGGATTAGAAAGAGCCATAACAGTGGACATGTTGCTTAGAATGGGACGACCAGGGCGGTGTTGGTAACGTTCCATTAAAGAAATCTCAAACACGATGATGGGGAAGTGGAAGAACTAGTTGAAGATCCCGAATCTTTCAGACATGTTGAGATGAGAACTGTGTTCTGTAAGGTACATTCTACATAAGGAAGAGATGAAAGTTAAATTTATTTTACCGATATGGTCGGGAAAGGCGCAATTCGTGTGTACTTGGTTCCCGGATGTAGTGTATACGTCATAGGACAGGTCAAGCTTGTTATCATGGAGTTTAAAATGAGCAAAAAAGGGAGGAGAGGGTAGTGTCAAGGGATGGGGTGTTAGGAATGATGGTTATATTGACCTATATATCTTATGAAAAATTAGAGCATGTTCTGCCCTCAATGAAATGTTTATTCTCTGTCTTGGAAGTGGACATTTGTGTGCGTGTTTGTTTGTCTGCATGAGCGTGTTTGGGTGTGCGCGTGTTCCTTATTGTTTTATCATTAAGTGTTCGATTGGCTCATAAACAACACCATATCCCGGAAAATGAGGTATTTCGGTCACGTTCAATGACACGTGGTTTGGAGAGAACAATGATGGAATGCATGGTTCCTGGAGTTAAAGGCAGGGAAGACCAAGACGAAGGTGGCAGCAGGACATCAAAGAAACCTTGAACATGACGTTGGAAGAGGCGGGAGAACTTGCTAAAGCCAGAGAGTCTTTCAGGCAGGCTGTTATGAGAGCGACGTTCTACAAGGGACATGCTACCTTCAAAGGTTGCTTAATATGTCTGCATGTTCACATTCCTTATATGTGAAATAGGACAGTTAAGGCATATATGTTAAATAGGACAATAAGGCATAGTCAATGTATGCATCCTTGAGGGAAGTGATACATGTTAAATAGGACAGTTAAGACATAGTCAATGTATGCATCCTTGAGGGAAGTGATACATGTTAAATAGGACAATAAGGCATAGTCAATGTATGCATCCTTGAGGGAAGTGATACATGTTAAATAGGACAGTTAAGACATAGTCAATGTATGCATCCTTGAGGGAAGTGATACATGTTAAATAGGACAATAAGACGTAGTCAATGTATGCATCCTTGAGGGAAGTGATACAAGTTAAATAGGACAGTTAAGACATAGTCAATGTATGCATCCTTGAGGGAAGTGATATATGTTAAATAGGACAGTTAAGACATAGTCAATGTATGCATCCTTGAGGGAAGTGATATATGTTAAATAGGACAGTTAAGACATAGTCAATGTATGCATCCTTGAGGGAAGTGATATATATGAAAAAATGACAATCGGGGCATATCCTTTACAGGACGTCGTCATTAACCACAGTAAATGAATAACCGATTTTCAGACACCACTTATACGTTCAGTAGTTGGTATGTGGGACTATATGGTGGATGGTATATGTAACTATACGGTGAATGGTATGTGGAACTATATTGTGAATAGTAAATGTAACTATATGGTGAATGGTAAATGGAACTATATTGTGAATGGTAAATGGTACTATATTGTGAATGGTATATGGTACTATATTGGAATGTAATGGTACTATTTTGTGAATGGTATATGGTACTATATTGTGAATGGTAAATGGTACTATATTGTGAATGGTATATGGTACTATATTGTGAATGGTATATGGTACTATATTGTGAATGGTAAATGGTACTATATTGTGAATGGTATATGGTACTATATTGTGAATGGTATATGGTACTATATGGTGAATGGTAAATGGAACTATATGGTGAATGGTATATGGTACTATATTGTGAATGGTATATGGTACTATATGGTGAATGGTATATGGTACTATATTGTGAATGGTATATGGTACTATATGGTGAATGGTAAATGGAACTATATGGTGAATGGTATATGGTACTATATTGTGAATGGTATATGGTACTATATTGTGAATGGTATATGGTACTATATGGTGAATGGTATATGGTACTATATTGTGAATGGTATATGGTACTATATGGTGAATGGTATATGGTACTATATTGTGAATGGTATATGGTACTATATTGTGAATGGTATATGGTACTATATTGTGAATGGTAAATGGTACTATATTGTGAATGGTATATGGTACTATATGGTGAATGGTATATGGTACTATATGGTGAATGGTATATGGTACTATATTGTGAATGGTATATGGTACTATATTGTGAATGGTATATGGTACTATATGGTGAATGGTATATGGTACTATATTGTGAATGGTAAATGGTACTATATTGTGAATGGTATATGGTACTATATTGTGAATGGTATATGGTACTATATTGTGAATGGTATATGGTACTATATTGTGAATGGTATATGGTACTATATGGTGAATGGTATATGGTACTATATTGTGAATGGTATATGGTACTATATTGTGAATGGTATATGGTGAACTGGTGTTTTTATCTATATGGTGGATGGTATATAGTACTATATGGTGATGGCCTTTGATGGATAGTGTAACTGATACAGCAAAAACTATTGTGCATAACACACACGTATACACACATTGTGATCCAATGCACTATAGTAAATATTTATTATCATATCTAAGTTTAACACTTCATGTCTGCAGTAAATTGATGGTGTTGAATAACGTTTCAATTTGTCGATGTCAGCAAACGAGGTTTACGTATTTTAATCACAATCTTTCTCCCAACATTTTACTCATCATCAGGTGCCTTGCCGGCTGGTGTAGGCGATCATGGATCTCCACAAATCTCTTCTTCTTCACCCTTCGCCCTAGAAGCATAGGTCCGCAATCAAGGCCATCCTTTTCAGATCTCGCCACTCTCTCCCATTTTCTTGCATCCCGTTTCTAACTCCCGTCTCCGGGTGTTCCTGGATCTTCCCCACCTCTATTGCCCTGGGGGTTCCATCGGAGAGCCTGTCTTGTGATGCCGTTAGGGGGTTTCCACAGTGTGTGTCCTATCCATCGCCACCTTCTGCTCCTTATCTCTTGTTCTACCTGTCGTCCTGTTCTATTCCAGTGTTCCCTGTTTGTAGTCCTGTCATACCATCGCAGATGGAGTATCCTGTGCAGGCATCTATTGATGAATGTCTGCAACTTTTGGTGTTCCCCTTAGTTGTTCTCCATGTTTCCGTACCATATAGAAGGACAGCCTTGACATTTGAGTTAAATATCATTATCTTATTTTTATTCCTTATCCTTCTTGAACTTCATATGTTCTTCAGAATGGCAATGAATTTCTCTGGTTGTGGTTTCTGTAGCCATCTAGTGTTTTTTACGGGGTTGGGTAGTTAGCCCCACTCCAACCTCCTTAGTCGCCTCTTACGACATGCGTGGCAGGTAACAGTGGTTCTATTCTTTACACCCAATTTGGGCCGGTTTAAAATTTTTTTTTAAAATCGATCCAGAAGCAGTTGAGCTTTCAGCTCTTTGGCTCGGTGCCATGGCCATCGTAACTCTTCGGTTCGGTGCCACGAGCACCGTGAATCTGGTGAAACTGTGGTTTTTCTGTCAGCCAGCGGAATTGAGCCCGCACTCGCCCGAGTGGTTACCGGGGCCCAAATTTGGGGTGTAAAGAATAGAACCACTGTTACCTGCCACGCATGTCGTAAGAGGCGTCTAAAGAGGTTTGCCTGAAATTGGATGCATGTGTCCGCTAAGGAATGCTAACCCGAAACAAATGCTTGCAGAAAACGGATGCACCAGGTCGTAAGGCGCATAACATGGTGCAGCAACCCCTCACAATGAGAAATGGGATAACGGATTCTACGGTCACCGATCTGCCTTGGAGATGTGGTCAAAACGGGAAGCGGAAATCATAGGAATTATATCCTACAGAACTGTCCCCGGTATGCAGACTTGAGAAGAAAGAGGTGGCCCGCATACACTAGCGTCCAAGACAAACTGTATGGTGTGGCTGATAATCTGAGATAGACGGCTGCCTTTATTAGAGAATCCGAAATCCCAATCTAGTGAGACGCAGAAGAAGAAGAAACCTCCATTTCTCATCACATGCCGGGAAAATGATGACCGCCTCTGTCTTATATTGATGATAAGCTTTCTCTGTGTCTTGACCTCATTCAACACAAGAACAATAGTCCTTTTAGCAGTCCGTGGTTTTCTCATCATTCTTCTGTAAAACCCCATCTCTGTGGCCCTCAGATTATTTTCAATCTGTTTTTATTGTCCATGTCTCGCATCGTATGTCATTATTAGTGCTATGCATCTATCACTGTCAAACCTGAACGCTGACAACAAACGATAGAAGAAAACTAGACACGAAAGAGATGAAGTGTCTACGCAGAATGCAGGGAATATCAGGAAGAGACCGGTTTAGAAATGAAGACTCAGAAACAAAATGTTTCCAACATCAGTACTGAACTTCATGAAAAAAAAAAAAAAAAATTGTTAGGTCACATGAGTAGATTATCAACAAGCTGTACGACTCAAAAAGCAATGTTACTCCGATACAGTAGATATGAAGCAAAAGGCCGTACACGCAAAAATGTGAATCTCAGAGATAACAGATGTGGCAAAGAACACCATTTATGAAGCACACACAAAAGCCCGTTCTAGAAATCACTTCATAACCTGACGCTGTGATGCCAAACAGGATTGGAGAAAGAAGAAATAAGTATTTTGATCATTTTTGTGTTATTGAAAAAAAATTAAGTATCACAAAGGTTTACCGTAGCCTTGCCCATTATTGTTGTCACAAAAATAATATGAAGGTTGTAGTGTTGGACATTTTCGTTAGATGATGAGATATGTGATATGATACCGGCGATGCTACGGCGTTCATGTACTTTCAATGAGATCCTCCTGTGTACGAAAGATATAGGAGCACACATGGTTACTCACAGAAGTGCAATGATGATGGTCATATCAATCAATGAATCAATAGGATACGGTGAAATGTACCGAAAACTCTTTTTCTTCTTCTTCTTTTGTCAGCACACTGTTACCGGGTTGTTAACCCAGTGTCGTGGTTTTATGTGTTTATTTTGCACTTCTCTTTTGACTTGTGTGATGGTTTTCTTAGTCCCTGGCAGAATTCAACTACGTTATCTATCCACCTTTTCCTCGGTCTTCGTCTCGCCTTCCTTCCTGATATTCTGTTGGGGAAAGCTTCATAGGCAGTTTGGTTTGTTCGCATTTTTACTAAGTGGCCAAACCGCTTCATTCTCTGTTTGCTTTATAGTTCAAGCACGGTCTTGTTCCAACCTTTTCTCTGATGCTGGTATTCATAACTCTGTCGATTCTTATGTTGTTGGTGACTGCGGAGACATCTCATTTCGAATGTTGCTATTTTCTGTGCATGTCTTATTCATTGTCCATTCTTTTTTTTTTTTAAACAACTGAAATGGAATTATTTTTTTTTTCATTTCACATCTTGAGTTTCAGTTTACCAAAGCCCGTTCGCTTTAAAAATCGGATTTTCTCTGGAAATTTTAGTATCTTCTAAGTATTCAATAAAATTTAAGACGATAAAACAGGTTAATGACTTGTTCATCCTTATTTTGAATGAACCGCCGTTGAGGTCACAGTGAGCGCGCGTTTCCGGAAATTATGAGTGTAAAGGTCAAGTACACTCTCGTGCTCAAAGTGAATGGTAAACACGCTACCCCCTCCCATTTACTTTTATATTTCATTCTTTAAAACATCCAACTTCTTTTTTTGGGTAAACACTGGAACACAAGTTATAGTCTGTCCATTAATTCGTGAGCACGTTTGAAATTGATTTTCTCGAAAACTACCTGTTGGATCTCAGTGATTTTTTGCAAGCAGCCTTAGAATATCCATGATGCTAGAGAAATATTTTTTCCAAGAAAATTTGATGTAGTTTGAAATATTTCTTCTTCAGGTTATGTTAAAATCAACCTCACCGGATTGTACACAATATTAACAGATCTACGGTACACAGACGCGTTGTTCTAAAAATACATTATGGTAACATTGAAATATCGTGAGTAAACAACAATTTCACGAATTCCCGTGCACCTAACCCAGTCGACTTTGAAAGCGGAAAGCATATGACGTTATAATTGGGATACCGTTTTATAGTTACAGGCGTATCTCGCTATTTGTATGAAGCTATTGTATCATATTTGTTGGCTTATCAAAACTGACATTGATATCACATTCATAATGAGTCTGAAGTGCACATTTATAACAATGCAGAAGGTTACAGTTTTACTATACCAACACTTCCGTAAGGAATCTAAGAGAGGTCATCTATATTGCGATATTCATAACCCTGAGAAACGAGCGCAACTGGCGCTTGGTCTGAATATAGAATCCTTTTCCCGATGGATTAAACAGGACACAAAGTGCACTAATGTCAAGCAAGGACGGAAAAGAACAATTGACGACTTTGACATAGATGTCATAAGACAGGAGCTCTTGAAAATGTTTGCGACAAATCAACTTGTTACTCTCAGGAAACTGAAATTAAAACTGCAATCAGATTGCAGCATAGACATTCTAAAAGTACTCTATGGAAAATTGTAAGAGCCGCCGCTTCACCTTCAGAAAAACTATAGGCGGCAGGAATATTACTTGTGAAAAGCCACATTTAATTGCTGCCGAAGTAAATACCTGAGGCAGATCCGTGAGCGGCGGAGGCAAGGCTATGATATTGTATATTTGGACGAATCCTGGGTCAATGCTCACCACACCAATGCTAAAGAATGGCAATCAGTAGACGGTGAACAGAAAGAAAAATACCAAGCAGCAAAGGCCAGCGTATTATACTAACACATGCAGGAAGCAGTGAAGAAGGTCTTGTCCATGACGCTGGACTTATTTTCCAATCAAAAGTACCGACGGTAGGGACTACCACACAGAAATGAATGGACCTATTTTCAGGCACTGGATGGAGAAAGATCTACTTCCAATTCTAAACAGACCATCATGCTTGGTAATGGATAATGCATCCTATCACAACGCAGTATCAGCGGAAGACAAAGTACCAACTGCATCAAATACAAAAGATCAAATTAGGACTTGGCTTGCTAAGGAAAATGTCAGCTTCGATGATACATATTTGAAACCCGAGTTGTTGCACCTGGTGAGGATGACAAATAAGACAAAGGTGTTTCATATTGACAAAATCTTTGCGGAATACGGCCACACGTCTTTGCGACTACCTCCATATCATGCTCAATCCGATAGAGCTTGTCTGGGCTAAAGTAAAAGGCAAGTTGCCGAACAGAACAGGACGTTTAAAATGTGTGATGTTGAAGTTCTGACACGTGAGTCCTTCTCAATGATAGACATGCAGTTCTGGAAGAAGTGTGTTGAACATGTGCTCACGCCCGAGTGGTTAGCAGGGCCCAAATTTGGGGTGTAAAGAATAGAACCACTGTTACCTGCCACGCATGTCGTAAGAGGCGACTAAGGAGGTTTGGCTGAAATCGGATGCATGTGTCCTAAACGTGTAGAAGTCTATGCATTTAGGGGCCTACCAAACCAATGTGCAACGTATACACGTTCTTGGCAAGATCAAACATATCACAAATAGTGATTAAAATTGGTCGTAAAGAACGAACGTAAAGAAGAAGAACATGTGCTCCGAGAGGAAGACGAGTACTGGCACCGAGATGGATTACAATTTGTCCAGCCAGTAACAATTATCAACCTCATGGAATCGTCAGATTCGGGATGATACAAATCATATTTTGATTACAGACTGAGAAATAGCAACGTATACATTTCCATATCCAAATGCGTCTACCATCATACAATTTGTGGTGACGTTAAGACACCCTGGGGTCTAATGGTGACCGAAGGGAGGACTAACTGTTGCATATTGTATCCAAGTTCACGATTGCACATAAAGGGCAACACTTAATTACTTGACCTATCAAGTTAATATGGAAATACACCTATGAATAGAATTGACATGGACAAATTCTAGGGATTACTGTAAAATCTAAAATTTGAGCCCCCGTATTTGCAATTGTCATAAAAGATCAAAGGAATTCGCCGATGTGCAAAATCCGTTAGCAAAACTGGTTAGCTTTATTTTAGCGTCATGGATATTCTAAGGCTGCATGCAAAAAATCACTGATATCCAACAGGCAGTTTTCGAGAAAATCAATGTCAACCGTGCTCACGAATTAATGGACAGACTATAGACTATATATCTTCTTGTGTTGTCGGAACTCGCAAGGGAGCAAAGAATAGTAACACTGCGACCTACAAGGCATGTCACAAGAGGTGACTGAGGTAGGGGCCTAGGCAGTGCCGGATTAAGCGCGGGGGCCTGTAGCAAATTTTACCAAGGGACCTAGGTTTTGTATGATAATAAAATTTTATACCCACCTCCCAACCTTGGTTCCTTGTTTATGACTAGGGACAGCTTAGTTCTGTCACATAGGCGCGGGGCCCGTAGCATTTGCTACTTCTGCTAATAGGCTAATCCGGCGCTAGGCCTAGGAAGCTACCCTAGTAAATAAAAAGCGTCACAGAAATCCGATGTGTTGGCCTACTTGTAGGCTCTGCGTACAATCGCTCTAAGGCTCAGATCATATACAAATCACAAAGAGTGGTTTAACAAGTGGTCGATATGGAGCGTTCGAAGAAAAATGTATAAATATTTCCATTACATATGTTATATCATTTTATCCGTTTACAAAAAAAAAACCCGATACATTTAAATTTCATTTCTGATCTCTGATTTTAGGACCGTCTGGAACTTATTGTTCATGTTATATCTGCCGTTCAAGAAGTCAGAATTTCTTCGCTTCTGTTGTATCCTTTTCTTGATAAAGGCCTTTTGGTCGAAACGTCACTGTATATTGTTTTTGTACTTTGTAAAAATACAGTACTTTGCTTTTACGTGTTTGGTATGTTTTCCTGCCGAACTCAATTCTGCATACATCATTTTATACCTTTATCTCTTTGTCGCTATGCATCCTTCCATGATGGTCTTCTCCAGACCTTCATGTCTTTTTATATGTCCAAAATACTTCAATTTTCTTATTTGTATTAGTCGCCAGTTTTCATTGATTTTGAGTTCTTTCTGGATAGATCTATTTGTTCTCTTCCATGTCCATATTTTTAAATTTTTTTCCGATCCGAAGCACTTCAGCTTTTCAGGCTCGGTGCCATGGACATCGTAACCCTTCGGTTCGGTGCCACGAACACCGTAAATCTGGGAATCTGTGGCTTTTTCTGTCATCCGCGGAATTGAACCCGACACACAGAGGATAGTCACCCGTAGTCCAACGCGCTGCGAACACGCTGGGCAGACGGGCATGTCCATGATATATAGAGGTCACTTCTGTAACACTTATATTCAAAAGCACTGATATATTTTTCCACTGCCTTGTTAAATGTCCATGCGTCACACCCATACGTTGTCATTGGGAATATGCATGCTCTTAGTATTCTGATCTTTGTTTTCCCGTCAGTTCCGTTTCAGAGACCTACTCTTTTAAATTGTCTAATTTTTTGTAGTCATGCTTGTTCTATTTTTAATTTCCTTCGTCCCATTTCTATCTCTTGTTATCAATCTTCGTCTTTTTACTCTCCATATCGACCACTTGTTAACCACTTTGTGTGATTTGTATGTGAACTGAGTCTAAGAGCGATTGTACGTTGTGCCAGCTATGCGCCTACAAGTAGGTCAACACATCCGATTTCTGCGATACTTTTTATTTACTAGGGTAGCTTCCTAGTTCCTACATCAGTCGCCTCTTATGACATGCCTTGTGGGTCGCAGTGATACTATTCTTTGCTGCCATTGCGGCCTGACACCCACGGGCGCCTGTTAGCAGTGAACCAAAATATTCAAAACTGTTCCCATTTTCTATTTTCTCTCCGTTGATAAAAATATCTTTTGTCATGCTTATTTTATATGTTGTTATGGAGAGAAATCTAATTCTCCTTGTCAAAATTCTCGCCTACCCAAAACAGTGTATATCTGACTACTCAACTGTCTAAACCAGAGATTCCCAAACTTTTTCGGTCCATCGCCCACTTTCCACAACATAAACTTTGTAACACCCCCTACACATTACAACAGTTTGTCAGCGCCCTTCCACATATATACATGCTATATTTTCTCTTTGACATAGAACATCGATATATATTTCTGTAATACATGGTCAATTTTCAAATGATTATATGCATGAAATAGAAAATTGATGAACGAATGGATCGTGTAAGACGGGTATAAGATGAATTAAAATGCAGAATAAAAATTTTAAATGATTATTTAATCGCAAAATCACGAAAATAATTTATTTTAAAATATTCTTCTTCTTCTTTGCGTTCGTTCTTTACGACCAATTTTAATCACTCTTTGTGATATGTTTGATCTTTGCCAAGAACGTGTATACGTTGCACATTGGTTTGAGTAGCCCTAAACGCATAATAGACTTCTATACGTTTAGGACACATGCATCCGATTTCAACCAAACCTCCTTAGTCGCCTCTTACGACATGCGTGGCAGGTAACAGTGGTTCTATTCTTTACACCCCAAATCTGGGCCCCGGTAACCACTCGGGCGTTTAAAATATTTATTATTAATCTCTTCTTTAAGGAGCCACCGACCCTAATCGCCTGAACACCCCCTCCAATTTTTCTGAACCCTATATCCCTCCCCCGCCCTAGAACGCTTCAGCGCCCACTGGGGGCAGTACCGCCCACTTTGGGAAATGCTGGTCTAAACGATGTATATATATAGTTCTTTGTTAGGAAGTTGCTTGTTTTTTTAAAGACATATTTTGGCTTGGCTAATTGGTTCTTCTCTTCTTTTGTCGTCACACTGCTACTGGGTTGTTGCCCAGTGTCGTCACACTGCTACTGGGTTGTTGCCCAGTGTCGACACACTGCTACTGGGTTGTTGCCCAGTGTCGACACACTGCTACTGGGTTGTTGCCCAGTGTCGTCACACTGCTACTGGGTTGTTGCCCAGTGTCGTGGTTTTCTTGTTATTTTTGCTCTTTGACAGGATACAGCTATGCCATCTAACTATCTTTTTTCGTGGTCTTCCTCTCGCCTTCTGTACTGATATTCTGTTGTAGAATACTGTATACTGTATACCGACCACTTGCTAACCACTCTTTGTGATTTGTATGTGATCTGAGCCTAAGAGCGATTGCACGTTGTACCAGTTAAGCACCTACATGTAGGACAGCACATCCGATTTCTGCGATGATTTTTATTCACTAGGGTAGCTTCCCTAGGCCCCTACCTCAGTCGCCTTTTATGACATACCTTGTAGGTCACAGTGTTACTATTCTTTGCTCCCCTTGCGAACCCCGGCAACACACGGGCGCCAACATGAATCGAAGAGTATGTATATTGATGGTTCACGTGACTCTCTGGTTAAACACACTCCTCACTCTGCCCCTCAGTTCTACTTGTACAACGGCTGCCCCTCAGTTCTACTTGTACAACGGCTGCCCCTCAGTTCTACTTGTACAACGGGTAACTCCAAACTGCTTAAATTACTGGATCGATTTAACATCTATTTTAGTGTCTTTATCCAACAGGCAGTCACGAAGAGACCGAAGAACATCCCTCTTATCCAGCAATAATCGATGCTGTGGATGCAAACACCCGCATGCATAGGACAGTAGATCAACGTCAATCTCTGGAGGTTAGAAACTTCTATAAACGACATCCACAAAACCTGCTTTTTTTTTTTTTTTTTTTTAAGATCTTATGAAGCATCAACTGAGAGTCAGATACAAGAACCGCACGAGTGGTTACCGGGCCTAAATTTGTGGTGTAAAGAATAGAACCACTGTTACCTGTCACACATGTCGTAAGAGGCGAGTAATGAGGTATGGATGAAATCGGATGCACGTGTCCTAAATGTGTAGAAGTCTATGCGTTTGAGGGCCTACCAAACCAATGTGCAATGTATACACGTTCTTGGCAAAGATCAAACATATCACAAAGAGTGATTAAAATTGGTCGTAAAGAATGAACACGAGGAAGAAGATTCATACTTTTCATCAATAGAATTGAGTAAAATTGCAAAAAAGCTTACAGTGTTCTATCAAACATATACGAAAACCAGCCCCCATTAAACAGGAATTTTCGACTTCCCGTCTGAGCTATTCGGCCTTATGTTCCCGGGGGCTACGGTTGCCTCTAGCGAAGCGTGTTATCAACTTCGCTGTCGGCGACCGTTTTGCTTCTCATAAGATTGACACCTTTGCAAAAAGATGTTTGAAGTAATTTTGTCAATCCCACACTCATCAGAAACTCATATATTTATTTGTTGAAAGGTTAGTAGTTTTATTTAATTGTTGATAGGACCATCATCATTGCACTTTGATGAGTAACCATGTGTGCTCCGATATCTTTCTTACACAGGAGGATCTCAGCTATAGAGCACGAACTTCGTTACATCACCGAGGTTCCTCGATGTAATTTTGAAGATGTGAAAATGTTGTATGAATTTTATTTAAATTTTTTTCTAATGAATATTGTCCAGGCAGCAACTTTCCAGCTTGCTCTTCTCGATTTTGAACTGCTAAGGGTTCTTTTACGTGCTCAAATTGAACACGGGACCTACGTTTTATTGTCCGTTTCCGATAGAACTAGGAACTCGATCTCACCTACCCTGAGATCAGGGATCTGTGGGAAAATATCTAGATCTCTCCATGAGGGAGCAAAGCTGGTACCTTTGATGGCACGAGAGACGAGTATCTAACCTCTACGTCACAGAGATCCCATGTTTGATTGTATTAGTGCAGTTTCAAGATTACGTACAAGTTGTTATTCTGATTGATTGAACAATGTACTTTGGTGAATAACTCTGTGTGCTTCGATCTCTTTCTTACACAAGAAAATATCACTGCATGAACCCCGTAACACAGCGTCAGATCAAGAAGAGATTTATCTTCTTCTTTGCGTTCGTTCTTTACAACCAATTTTAATCACTCTTTGTGATATGTTTGATCTTTGCCAAGAACGTGTATACGTTGCTCATTGGTTTGATAGGCCCTAAACGCATAGACTTCTACATGTTTAGGACATGTGCATTCGATTTCAGCTCCTTAGTCGTCTTTTACGACATGTGTGGCAGGTAACGGTGGTTCTATTCTTTACACCCCAAATTTGGGCCCCGGTAACCAATCGGGCGGAAGAGATTTATAAAACGGACCAATGTGTGCGCTTTGTATATAGTGTCTTTCGTCGCCTCTGAGGTCCATCTTTTGAGTGGTCAGTCTTTTGCTTTGTACCCATTGTATCAGAGCAGCATTGCTCTTTGAGGTGCACTGTCTGTTGGTAATCTGCTTATGTGGCCGAACCACTTAATTTGTTGTTTCTTGATGAAGTCTAGTACTGATGTTGTACCCACTTTTTCCTGATGTCTTCATTTCTCAACCGGTCTCTTCTCGTTACACCCAACATTCTGCGTAGACACTTCATCTC
Organism: Arion vulgaris; assembly: GCA_020796225.1. Taxonomy (NCBI): domain Eukaryota; kingdom Metazoa; phylum Mollusca; class Gastropoda; order Stylommatophora; family Arionidae; genus Arion; species Arion vulgaris. Next base: position 20,580,660 of record CM036771.1, read on the forward strand.
TGTCGTGACTAGTTTTCTTCTATAATTTGTTTTCAGTGTCCAGGCTTGACATGGTAGCATAATGTGGGGAGAAAGATTGTGTTGAACATTGCTCTTTTTGTGTTCATGGTGACATGTTTGCATTTTAAAATTGGCGCCATTTGTCCTATCATTTGATTTGTTGCATTTCATTAGTTATTCTTCCGTTTGCTAAAAAATGCTTCCTAGATATGTAAAGTCTTTGACTTGGGCGATTGTCGATGGAGATATGGGTAGCGTTTTACTCTCTAGCGAATGTTCTTACTTCGGTTTTGTCGATGTTTATTCTCATGTTGTATTCACTACATGCTAACTGGAATCTATTAATGTGTTGCTGTACTTCTGTTGTTGATATGATTGCCTGATCGTCTGCAAAAAGAAATTCGTTTAAGAGTTCCCTGAGGTTGTTTCCTTCGCTGTTGTTAGCTGTTTTACAGACTAAACTTGTAATATAATGTAACCTTGATTTAACATGCTGTGTTGTTTTTAAAATGAATTTGTCTTATCTAACAATACTACAATGCGACGACACACGGCGGTTGTGGTCTGATTTCCTAGAATTTTTACCTGAGCTCGCCGGACTTATGTTATCGGAGACCACGGCTCAACTTAAACACGGAACCTGCGCTTTATTGTGCGTCTCCGATAGGACTAAGAACTAAATCTCACCTACGCTGAGATCAGTAATCTCTGGACAAACATCCCGATCGCTCCAGTCTAGGAACGGAGGATCTTTGGAACAATAACCAAGTACCGTATCTTCACGCCGTATAGACCCTTATTTTACTACTGCCTTATCGTTAGATTGTTAAAAAGAATTATGATACGAATTAGCAAAGCAACATCAGCTTTTAAAAGTCTAACTAAAATATGGAACTGCAAGTTATATAGTATTAAAACTAAATTACGAATTTTCAATTCAAATGTTGTATCAATCCTAACATATGCCAGCGAGAGTTGGAAAATGACTAAATATATAGAAAGCAAGTTGAATGCATTTGAAAATAGATGTCTGCGAAAAATAATGAATATAAAATGGAACGAATTCAGGAGAAGTGATGAAATCAGAGACATGTCTGGTCAACCACTAGTGACAATTGTTATAAGAAAGAGAAGATGGAGATATGTTGGGCACACCTTGAGGAGAAATGATCAACGAATATCAAAGCAGGCATTTAAGTAAGTGGGATGTAAAGGGTTCAAGAAAGAGAGGTCGACCTAAGGAGACCCTGAAGCGAACTTTGCTGAGAAAGGCAGGAAATATCGGTCTCAACAACCTGGGAGGGTAGATCGTCTGAGGGTCGCTACCCTAATAGAAAATAGCAACCTGCTGCCTTGCAGGTCGGCTGGGGACAGCCAAAGGCTGACGGAGAGCGAACCCAGTAAACGCTGGTTGAAATCGGGCACATCGCCAATGGACAAGCACCAGAGTTCTAAATGGTACTGAAGATGTGACGTAAAAAAACCGTCCTTGTCAAAGGCTGCTCATATATCACAATAGCCTGAGTGTTTACCGGGGCCCAAATTGGGGTGCAAAGAATAGAACCACTGTTATCTGGCACGCATGTCTTAAGAGGCAACTAAGGAGGTTGGTCGTGGGGCTAGCTACCCCACACCGTAGAAAACACTAGATGGCTACAGAACGGAGAGCGAACCGAGTAAACGCTGACTGAAACCGGACATATCGCCGAAGGATAAACACTTGAGCTCCAAATGGTGCTGAAGATGTGACGTAAAACACACCAATGCTAAGGCTGCATGAATTCGATTTTCACATGAATATAATTTATGGGGAAATCTGGTACATCGATCTGGGCGGTGATCGCGAGAGAGATATCACAATAAGAATGATCAAAATGACCAAAAAGAACGATCGCGAGAGACAGGCCCCTATATATTTGCTGTCTACGCAGAATACTAAAAATAAACTGGCAGGTCAAAATTCCAGATACCGAATTCCTCACAAGAGTAAATATCCCACGCGTCAACACACTGCTGGAGAAGACCCAAGTGAGATGGACCGGTCAAGTTGCTCGGTTGCATGATAAACGCATCCCAAAACAGTTGATGTATGGCGAGCTTGAAGGATGCAGACGTTTTGCTGGTGGACAGAAAAAACACTTTAATTAAAGACACTCTTAAAGTGTCTTTGAAATGTTCGATATAAACACCACGTGCTAGAATCCCCGGCCAATCCAAATGTGGCGCTGTAATAACACAAGATGAGCCCGCATAGCTGAGAATTATCAAGCCGTTGACGCACAGAGAAAACGAGCTGTGCATGTCTAACCTTGATCATGTATACCCCACCTGTGGTAGAGGATTGTATTTTAAGATTGAACTCTAGTCACCTCCTCACACACCAGAGAGGTGCAGCAGCACACGTATGGGGCTGGTGTCATAGTCGCTTGCGATGGACGACTAGTACTATATACCCTCCCCCCCCCAACTTGACCCTTTGAGCTGGTAATATGCGCTGTTCTACACTTCATCGTGTGTTTTTGGGCAACCATCTTGGTAAATAGTGCACGAGATGACACAGTCCTGACACGTGCAAACCCTCTTGGTAAATAGTGCATGAGATGACACAGCCCTGACACGTGCAACAAGTTATTTTGTAACAGCTGGTGTCATCACCAACACATAAACGAAAGGGTCTGCATCCTGAAATAAGTGCTGGGACAAGCCAGATTCAATGATTCATAAACGTAGCACTGTTCATATACTAAGTGGGTTGTGCAAAGGATAGACTCAATTGCCTAAGTCTTTTTTAACGGATCTTGTTGTGCTCATTTGGTTATTCAACAATCCTTGATTGTGGGAAACAAAATAATTCGTCATACGAGAACCGTATTAAACTGCTTCTTAGGCGATAATCCGGGTTCAATTCCATAATTGGTGTGGAATATTCTTCAGACTGTAAGGGAATCTCAGGTCACCACAGCTTCATTTGGACACCAATTTGATGTTGATCACATCACCCATCGTGTGCCGACGGTAAAAAGATATCAAGTAAAAAGCTCAAGTGCATCTGGATGAAAAAAAAAAATAGAGAGCACATGAGGGAGAAGAATAGACATTATTTCAAGCGAACAAAAGAAAGAAGAAGTATAACAGACTTACATTAGACAGCAAGGAACAAAGTTAGTGCTTATTAACCATGAGAACAGGACAAACACAATCAATTTATTACGTAACACTCCCAAAGGTGCGTTATAATTTAGGGAGAGCTAGCTGGTTTGTGTTCTTTTTTTTCCGATCCAGAAGCACTTGAGCTTTCAGCTCGATGCCATGGACATCGTAACCCTTCGGTGTCACAAACACCATAAATCTGGAGAACATGTGGCTTTTCTGCCAGCTCGCGGAATTGAAACGCACTCACAGGGGGGCTTGTCACCCGTCGTCCAAAACGCAGGTCAAGTGGGCGGTTGTGTTTTTAAAAACACTCGTCTGTTGGACTAGGCGCTGTAAGAAATAAGGGTTTGTGGTTCGAAGCCGCTGTTTGATAATTTTTTCCCCCTGAAAATCCTAATACTTGTACACTGTCTATTTATTGATCATATTCATTGGCTCGGTGCTTCCCTGGGGTTCTTAACACTTATAATTTACACTGGAGTGAAGTTGTGGTAAGAAAGGCGATGTTTTGGAACCCGCAGGGAAAGGTTCCTACCTGGAGAAGAGAGCTGGAGACTGATATGAAAAGGATAAGTAAAATATGTAAAGAATTGGAAGGGATGGCAGGAGGGAGGAAAAGCTGGAAGAAGTTTATTGAAGACCTGTGCTCCATTGGGAGTTGATCGTTGTCATTACGGATGAAATTAGCTATTCATTTTTCTGAATTGGTTATTATGTGTTTGTTTATCTGTTATTGTTGACAATCTGACAGTGTCTTCAGTGCAGGATCTCATTGTTAAACAATATCTAGGCTGACGGATCCCAAACATAGCTCGTTGACGCATGGTGTGGTAAGTGGGACAACCTTTGCCATAACGTTGAGTTGTAATAAATGGCCAAACACTGGAGAAAGTCAAACATTTTACATATTTGGGTAGTAAAGTGTCAAACAACGGAGACACGATGAAAGAAATAAACTCTCGTATTGCTATAGCAGCTAGTGCATTCACTAAGCTAACAAATATCTGGCAATCTCAAGACCTGAGTATATGTACAAAAGTTAAACTGTTTAGGTCATGTGTGATTCCTGTACTGACCTACAGTTGTGAAAGTTGGAAATCAATATAGAAAATTGATAAGAAACTGGACAGCTTTAAGAATAAATGTCTCCGAAAATTATGAAAAGTAAAATGGAGTGATTTTGTTTCGAACAACGCAGTGAGAGATAGAACACAGCAACAGCCTGTATCAAATATTATAAAGAAACAAAGGTGGAAATATTTAGGTCATGTTCTTAGATCAGACAAAGAGACTAAATCAACAAGTCCTTATGTGGTCACCAATTGGGAAAAGAAAACGTGGAAGACCTAAGATTACTCTTCAAAGAAAATCCTACAAGAAAGTAAACTATTGGGATGTAAAACCATACGTCATCTTCCAAGTGCTAGCAACGAACCGCATTACATGGATATCTAAAACCTCTGCCCTATGTGCCGCCTTTGGCAAGAAAGGAACAAACTAACTCACTCTTCAACTCCCAATGGAGCACAGCTCTTCCTCTCTCCCTTTCAATTCTTTACGTTTTACCTATCCTTTTAATATCAGTCTCCAGCTCTCTTCTCCAGGCCAGGTCTGTCTAGGCCATGGGTTCCCAAAGTGGGTGGTATAATCTTCCTAAGACAGAGTATGTCAGCAATGATCTCCTTAAGATGGGATGTGCCAGTCTGATCTCCCTAAGACAGAGTGTGCCAGCAATGATCTTCTTATGATGGGATGTGCCAGCCATGATATAGAAGATGGAGCCTGATCTTCCCAAGATGGAAATTAACTTACCAATTTGTGGAAACATATGTGTTTACTTCAGAGAATTACACATAATTTTAAAGACACCAGGAAAGAACTAACCTACACCTAGACAGCATACCTCCATAAGACACCAGCCAGACAGCACAGCATCCACCATGATTTACAGCAGCACGCCAGTCAGCCAAAATAAAAATCCAACAACATAGAACCACACACAAGCACTCCTCAGGACTAAAAGCCAGATTAACACAAAAACCCTGATATCAGGGCTACACCCAGTACAAGACAAAAAGTTATCAGGACTTCACAACAGAAAAACACAATATTCAACATACTGTCTGAACCAGTACGAGTTCCAGGCCACATGACAACACCAAGAAAAAAGGCCATTATGCCCTGATATTACCAAAATCTCACCTTTCTTAGGTTGAAAGATCTGTGCCTCGGCCATATGGAGGCTTAAATCCCTACTTAAACACCAAAAAGACAAGAGTCACCAACATCAGCATAAGAAGAAAGTTGGCACAGAACCTTGCTTGAATTACATTGAGAAACAAAAGAATGAAGTGGTTCGGTCACTTAATAAGAATGTAACTAAACTCCACAGTATACATTCTTCTACAACAGAACATCAGGAAATACAGTCACCAACATTAGCATAAGAAAGAAAGTTGGGACAGAACATTGCTTGAATTACATTGAGAAACAAAAGAATGAAGTGGTCTTTGGGAAATTGGATGCATGTGTCCTAAATGTGTAGAAATCTATGCATTTAGGGGCCTACAAACCAACATCAACGTATATACGTTCTTGGCAAAGAACAAACTAAGCACAAAGAGTGATTAAAATTGGTCGTAAAGAACGAATGCAAAGAAGAAGTGGTTCGGTCCCTTAACAAGCAAACAAGAACTATAGTTCGCTTCAAAATTCACGAACACATTAAGGTTTAATTTGTATGAAATCTACCTTATGCATCCCAAAGTGATTTTGTGCAAGCAGTCTATATATCTCACTGACCTTATAAATACATATTTAACTAATTGGTAGGTAGCTTGGTTGATGCAAAAACGTTATTTGTTATACAATTTTGCATAAGCACAACAAAATGATCAAAGTTTAGAATTTACAGTAATACACAAAATGGTGGCGAATGATTGCACAGGCGTATCCCTATTATATATTATAAAAAGAAAGGTGACATAGTGAATAAATGATACCTTCCACTTCTATAAATGACAGTCGGTAGGAAACATTGTAACTGATTAATCCATGGGATTCCCAATTTTGACTTGCACTGAATTCCATGTGGAACACGGAAATGCTTAGTTATAGACAAACTTGACAATCGTACTGTAAAATTTCACTCAAGCTCACCAAATCAACATGTTTTTAGTAATAAGATATAATAAAATCTACAGAACTAACAGGTTTGAGTGGGACAATACTTTTGGAAGGTCAGCCCACATTTACCTTTATATTAAATGTAAAAATCAGAATTTATGTCTAGGGGATGATTTTATTTTTCAGTTTGTACTATGATCTGTAATTTTGAACAGGCAACTATTACCTAATTATGTCCATCATGAAGAAACAATTGTAATTTTTAAGTATAAGTAATACATGGCACATATCTTCTTTTAAACAACATGAAGCATAAATATATACAATCTCTAAATATTTCTAAATAGACATAAATAATAATGTTCTGTAATCAAATATGATTATAACTCACATGTTTCTTCATCCAACAAACAAAATGTAGTATCCAGTCAATGACACGTAGGTGACTTGTCAGTCCGATGCTACTGCAAGTCGTGGACATGTGGCATGAGATTGTTGCTCAGTCTGACTTCATAGATGCACTGGCCTTTCTCTTTGTCTCTCGCAGTACTGATGCTGCTTAATACGCAGGACATAAATAGCAATACAACAAATATAACTTATAAAATAATTGCAGATAGGGACTACCGAACCTATTTTCTAAAAATTGAGTAGATACCCTTTATCTGCCATTGTGAAGATCTTTACAAAAACATTAACCCATTTAGTTTCTTAACTGTCAATTCAATGTACAGGGTATTTATAAAGTCACGGTGCAGTGAAATTTACGCCCAGGTGAAACTATGTCACGAGATACTACTGTTCTTGGCTGGCCTGTATTCAGTAAAGTGACTGTGAGTCTGGAAATTTCAGCATCTATTGTACAATTACCATTTCAGTATATTTGCCACCATTATGAAAGACACTGTTTCAATGGTTAACACCATTTCCTTTCAGCAATTAAATCATGAATATAACAACGACTTGTTGCGTACTGTTGCACACAGGATTATGGAACTCAGAATATCATGATGTAAATTTCCATCATTTGTGACATAATTACTGAAATATTTTCAAAATTCACTGCACAACGACTTTATTATAAACACCATACTTCTCAAAAGTCAAGTTTCTATTGACACTTGACTTTCTTTCCATATATTCATTGCCAAGATTGACATAGGTATAACACTGTTGGTCACAGAAACAAATGTAAAATATTTTTCCTTTTCTAAAGATGTCTAAGGGAGTCAGCACAGATGTGAGCTAGATAAAATGTCCCAGGAGCAACAGCAAGAGCATCTTTTTTTAATCTGCTACAGATACCTAAGGGAGTCTGCACAGATGTGAGTTAGATTAAAACTCCCAGGAGCAACGGCAAGATCTTTCTTTTTATTTGCTAAAGATACCTAAGAAAGTCGGCACAGATGTGAGATAGATTCAATTCAAGGGAGCAGGCACAGATGTAAGCTAAGTACAATCTCCCAGGAGCAACGGCAAGATCATCCTTTTTATTTGTGAAAGATGCCTACGGGTATACAGCTGTCAGCTAAATTCAGTCTCTTTCTTAAGGGGTTTGGATCTCTAGAAAATTTTAGTTTTAGTCAAAAACATCGATTTTTCAAAGTTTTTAGTTCTATAAAGTACAACATTTGTACTATCAATTACACATCAAATTATGTTGTTTTGTTTGCATATTAGCATTACAAAATTAATAAGAAACATCCAATTCCAACCTTTTTTCTTTCAAATTCTAAGTTTGAAATTGAGTTTTCTAAAATTATATTTCACAATTTTTGTGTCGAAATCCATGAGTTTTAAACTGATACTAAAGCTAGATACACGAAATTTGAGGTGAATATCCCAAATATCATTTTGTAGCTACAGGCGTATTTCAAATTACATTTTTGTGAAAATGTGTTTTTAAAATAAATTTTCAACGTGAAACGACACATTTTGTGCAGTTTTTTGGTATGCATAAATTTAAAATAAAAATATTTCTTGAGATTTTACAGAAAACAAATAACTGTAAATATGCTTACAGTTTATGAATCAGCCGTTTATTTCTCAATATATTTGTTTGTTTTGTAAATTTTAGGATTCTAATAACATGTTAAGCAAAGATGTCGAGCCTAATCTAGTGAAAAAAGCAATTACAATGGAACATCTCCATTACGTTTCCAGAAGACAGCTGGATAAGAATTTACAGATGGATCGGCAATGGAGGCAACCATGAATGGTGGAGCAGGAGTGTACATTAGGCACCCAGATGCTACCACTGTGTCTCTAGCTGCTCCTACTGGAAGAATATGTTCCAACTACAAAGCAGAACTCATAGCCCTTCTGATGGCAGCACAGCACATGAATAAGCTGCAAGCAAGATGGTATTTCTTACAGACTCATTGTCAGCTATACAAGCCCTGGAGGCTAAATCCACTGACAGCACAGTACAAAAACTACAAAGAGAACTTGCTCAGCTTTCAGAAATTCACTTGCAGTGGATTCCATCTCACTGTGGCATTGCAGGCAATGAGAGTGCTGATGTCTTAGCTAAGGAGGGCAGTGCCAAAGAGCAAATTTACCAACCCTTGTCTTTTCAAGAGGTCAAAACCCTCATACAGAGAAAATCTGCATTAGAGACTGGAAGACAAACACTGGATATGATTATGGAAAAGACTCCTCAAAGACCTAAGCAGAACAGACCAGGTCATTATATTTCGACTACGCACCGGACACTGCAGACTCAACAAACACTTATACAGACTAGGAATAAGTCAAACAGCTCTCTGCCAGTGTCAGCAGGCAGAACAGACACCAGAGCATATCCTGCAAGACTATCCTCTTCTGTGTGAGCTGAGAAGCAACATGTGGCCACACCCAGTCGACCTGAAAACTAAGCTTTGGGAAACCTGACAGACCTGAAGCTGTCTGCCCAGTTTGTGGTCCACAGTAAATTAAGCGCATGACCAGAGATCGCTGAGAAGAAGAAGATAATAACATGTATTTTTTTAAAGATGGCCACTGTTGTCATGGCAGCTTATGCAACGTTTTTTAAAAACCATTAAAATAGATCTACATTCTTAGCTTAACATGCCCATTATAAAATAATTGCACATATTTAATTAAATTAATAAAGAAAATTATTCTTTTCGGAGCCAAACCCCATAACTCTTTCTGAGTGCAGTTATTTCCTAAATTTTTAAACAGTTAATTCAAGGGAGGCAAAAATAAATAAAAACTCTCTTCAATAAATAAACATATATATCTTATTATATACTGATTTTAATAAAACTGGACAACCTATTAGAATAACAAGATTAAAAAGTAGTAGAAGTAAAACTAGAAAGACTTCTTATAAGGGAAGCAACTCTAATGGTGCAGTGGACAGTGAATGACATGGAAAGAGTTATGTATAGGAATTCAATTTCCTGTTATTACTACTAATTTCATAATCTACTCAGACTTTAGGAATTAGGGGCAAATTTGAAATTGTCAATGTGGACCTGCTTTGTTGCTGACATTTTGAGCTCTTGAAAGAGACTGCACCAATAGTGGTGCCCTGAGAGGTAGATTTTATCAGTTTCAAATAAACCATAGAACAAAGTTGATTGGTAGGACCATCATCATTGCACTTTGGTGAGTAACCATGTGTGCTCCAATCTCTTTCTTACACAGGAAGATTTCAGCTGCAGTGCATGAACTTCATAGAACCGCGAGGGTCCCGCAGTAATTTTGAAGATGGTGAAAATATTTTTGTAGGAGTTTTATTTCGGCCTTCCAGCCTACTCTTCTCAATTTTGAACTGCCAAGTGTTCTTTTATGTGCTCAAATTAAACACAGGACCTATGTTTTATTGTCCGTCTCGGATAGGAACTCAATCTCACCTACACTGAGATCAGGGATCTGGAAAAATATCCAGATGGCTCAAAGAGGGAGCAAACCTGGTACCTTTGGCACGAGAGATGAGCGAGAATCAAGTGTCCAGGTAGTTATGCCACCAACCTTTCGATCGTGAGAACAAATGTTCTGGCCTCTGCAAGGTCAAGACTTCTCTCTTCAGAAAGTGAAAGAAAATGCAAAATGCTACACTGCAATTGGAAGACAAGGACAAACAGTATATACTTCTCGGTGCAGAATTTTCTCAAATTAAGAAATGGCGTTATAAAATAGATATTTTAAAACAACATTCACACAAGATATTACTGCAAAAGAAAATGATAACTTAGTTACAATTATGAATCGGATACTTAAATTTAAGCAGAGGCACATTCTTTTCAACCTAAGAACGAGTTTGTTTTTTTGGGTTATATCAGAGCATGTATGCCAACAAACATGAAAAATAAGAATGAACAACTTGTGGAGAATCCAAAATCTACCATTTTAGGACCATTAGGGATTTAATGTTTTATTGCATAATGCCGTAAAAGAAGTCTGAATTTATTCTCGTCTGTTTAACCTTTGCTTGATAAAGGCCTTTCAGTTGAAACGTCGATGTGTATTGTTTCTGTACTTTGTAAAACTGCAGCACTTTTTTTTACGTGTTTCGCCATTTTTACAGTTTTACTGCAGTCTTCCATTATATCAATAAGTCTATTATAGTTACAGAAATAATAAGAACACATCTATTTATTGCTATTGTTAGGAATGGTTTCATCTTTCCAAAGCTGAAGTAAAGGCAGCCTTTCAGATATCTTGATGACTTCTGTTGTTATGTTGTAAACTTCATTGTGTAGTGCATCGATTGAGGCATCTCCATTGACAGTCTGAAACAGAGATACAAAAACTAATGTAAACAAATTTGTTGACTGACTCTCAAAATGCTATTAGTAAATTAAAAGACTATATAAAGAATATAATCGCAGGACAGTGATTCGTAGCTGTACCGACACAAAGTTCACCCTCAGGTATATTAGAAAAAGGACTGTTGAATCCGACAAACACCTACATGTTGCGTTCGTGGACTAGGAAAAAGCGTTCGACATCGCAGATAGAAACAAGTTGTTGGAAACAATTGTCAATCTATCAAGTTAATGACCTTTTTTTGCATCTCATTAATAAAAGTAAGAGCCTTTCACTCTGTATAGTTTACCTAATGAGAGAAGAAAAGCAATGGTTTCACCATGAATTTTTTGGTCTTCCAGTTGTTTCATGATAGCAGATTTTGTATGAATCAAAATTAATGTCATTCTATAGTGGATCCTGGCACACAAATATCCCAGGAAATGACAATGCCAAACAGGGATCATCAAAACCACAAATAGACAAAGCTGTTAGCATACAAGTATAAAACAAGTCTGAAAAACAACTCCAGAGAAGATTGGTTGAACCGATGGGCTATGGGGATGACTGGTCGGGACATGTATACAGAGATAAATAGACCAAACCCAAGGACAATATAAATCTGCTACCACGAAAGATCAAAGCACTATCTTCCAGTTAAGAACAGGACATGTTGGACTGAATTACCACCTACACAGATTAAACCCCACATACCTACCACACTGTAGAAAGTGCAGTCATTCATATGAGACAGTACAGCATATCTTGCTTGAATGCCCTGGACTACATAAAAGTCCAGTATACTACAAGCCTACTGATGCACATAGTTTTCTTCTTTATACCTCTTCCCATTCCCAGGCTTGTCGTGATTCTTTACCATTCTCTCAACTCTTGCGCCTTCGTCGCCTCTGTAGCGAGGACGACATTTCCTGATAGAGCTCACGAGATGCTGGATTTCTTTCGTAGCGCTTATACCCGGATAAGGTGCTTGCTTCTGCTATGCGGCGCGTCAGCAAATTCTCGCCAGGAGGCTCTCTCTAACCAGCATAGAACTTCCAATTCTGACAGGGTGAAACTTGTCTTAACTTTCCACCCTCATAGTTCCCTTGTGAAGAAAGTCTTATTCCGTCATCTCTCCATTCTTCAGTCTGATCCTGATACACGTTCAATCTTCCAACACTATCCTTTGGTGGCGTACAGACGGGACAGAAGCCTTAAGGATATGTTAGTTCACAGTCGCCTCAAGCCTAACATCCAGAGTCATTTTGGCACCATCCAGTGTGGCTGTCGGCGCTGTAACACTTGTGCTTATGTAATACAGACCGCACGGTGTCTTTTCCAAAAGCCACGGTCGTTGTTGAAGACAGTTTCACATGCGAGTCCCGTAATATTATCTATGCCATTATCTGCAAGCCGTGCAACAAGGCCTATATTGGGGAAACCGGCAGGAGACTCAGTGACCGATTCGCCAACACTTGCGCGAATCGCCAATGCTCTGTGACCCTGTAGCTACCCATTTCAATGATACTGGCCATTCAGGAGCTTGCGATGTCCAGGTCACAGCCATCCGATCATGTTCCTCTGATGATCGTAGTCGATTTGCTCTGGAGAATCGGTTGATTTCTTTGTATGGTACCTTGCGACCACGCGGCTCAACGTATTACATTCTTATGCTTCTTAGTACTTTCTCTTCCCATGCTTTGTAATCTCTATGGGTATATGTTGCATGTATTACATTCTTATGCTTCTTAGTACTTTCTCTTCCCATGCTTTATAATCTATATGGGTATATGTTGCATGTATTCAAGTTATATATTTACTAGATGTTTCATTGTTTCTTTTCTATTTCTAGTTTTTATGTGTGTTTTTGTCAAGGAGACTTGTACACATTTATTTCGTTTTATTCCAGATTTTCCTTAGATACGTTGGTATTTGGTTGTCCATTTGTGTTTCATTTTAATTTGTCACTCCTGTTTGTTCGTTGCTTGATAAAGGCCTTGTTGGTCGAAACGTTGCTGTTTATCGTCACTGTTTATGTATTTTGTAAAACTATAGTACTTTGTTTGTACGTGTTTCACTATTTACCAAGTTTTACTGCAGTTTCCCCCTATTTCGATAAAGCTAGACAAGAACTCCTCCCACCACACCCATCTGTTCATAATACCCTTTACACTAGTCTTCCACAATTACAGAACACATGCAGATTCTACAAATTGGCACTGGCTGCCCAAGAGTGAAAACTCGCAGCCCTGGTTAGAAGAAGAAGTATGAATCAAATTTAATTTTTTAAAATTCATATTTAAAAAAAACAGTAGCTTGAATGCGTGTTTGATTTTCAACTGCATTAGGCTCAACTTTAAGACTAATATTTAACTATTGGTCTCTGACAAGACTAGGCACCCTCCTGAGATTAGAGATAATTCAAGATGGCCCAATCTCTCTACATGGGATACACACCGAGTACTATTGGAGTGTGAAGCGAGATACACTCCAATGCCGTAGAGTCCAGCCTACAATATATGCATAATTAGACTCGCGCGTGATCACCGCTAAGACTGATGAACCAGATTTCTCCATAAATTCTGCTGTTGTTTTTAGGGACTTCTCTCTTTATCGTCCTCTGATAGTTGTTTTAGCCTCCTCATAGCTGATTTTGTAATCAGTCTGCGGCAGTCGCTCTCCTGCATGTGCTAGTTTGTCTGTCTCTTTGTTTCGCTTATATTGCAGTGTGATGGGATCCACTGTATGACTGTGCATTTGAATGAGTTTGTTAATACTCAGAGAATCGTTTTTAGCTCATTTAGCTCTGTGCCGGTTGGACTTTTTTAGTGCTGTGATGTCGAAAGGGCGTCCGTGAATATCACTACTTTGTTATGTGATGCGCTGCTTCTCTCTAGGATAATTTCAGCGGCTATTCTTAGTGCGTCTGTCTCTGCACGGTAGTTGTTTAAGTACTTTCCTGTGGCTATTGACTTCGTGACCTTCACTTTCTGTGGGAGTTTAAGCACTATTCCTCCTCATCCATCGCATTTTTTGCAGATCCGTCAGTGTACATGTGTGTCCTCGGTCTCTAAGAGTACTCTGTCACTGTTTGCTTGCTGCCCCTTTTTTGTATGCCTGGTATTGATTCTCTTAGCTCTGGCATCATGGTCTTCCACAGCGGGTACTTGTCGGTTGCCGGTATAAGTTTAGGTTTACAGTTGGCTAGGACAGGATCGTCTTGGATCAGTGCTTTGGCATTTTTCGCAAAGCAATAATTAGACTGAAATACACATACAGATGGTAGGACATGCACGCACACAGGACAAATCTATAGAATTGTACAGACCTGCCAATATGATGGGTCCTGAAGTTGAAGAAAGATATTATTGACTTTCTGCTGAAATTCTTGTTTCTCATAACGTTCTATACCGTATTGGGAGCGTTCTGCTGCTTTTTCACTACTGACTGATATATAGATCACTTTATCAGGTTTGACAAGACCAACATCGGATTGACGACACCAGTCTATTGACAGCCCCTGATGTAAAACAAAATTACAACTATGTATACCTTTCCATTTTTGGTGTTTATAAAAAAAAAAAATTTCTTCTATCCTGACGCTAAATGGCAAACAGGATTAGAGGAAAGCAAAAAGAAAGATTGTAGCAGTCAAATAGTGCATAAATATTACAGCAGTCAAATAGTGCAGCGTATATAGCAGTTCTTGCATTCGTCTTTACTATCAATTTTAATCACTCTTTGCAATATGTTTGATATTTGCCAAGAATGTGTATACGTTGCACATTGGTTTGGTAGGCCCCTAAATGAATAGACTTGTACACGTTTAGGACTTAGGCATCCGATTTCAGCCAACCTCCTTAGTCGCCTCTTACGACATGTGTGGCAGGTAACAGTGGTTCTATTCTTTACACCGCAAATTTGGGGCCCGTAACCACTGGACGATTATAGCAGTCAAATAGTGTATGCATTTTTATAACAGTTAAATAATGTATAAATATTATAAGTCAAATAGCGCATAAATATTATAGCCGTCAAACAGTGTATAAATATTATAGCAGTTAAATAGTGTCAGTCAAACTGTGTTTAACACTTTCACTGCCAGCTATTTTTCAACAAAGACTGGCCCACCGCCATGCAATTTTTCGGCATGATCAGTTTTCAGAGTGATAATTTTTAAAAATCGTAAAAAATAAACTAATAAACTTTGGACTTTTAAACTATGGAATAGTGTTCATATATTAATGAGCTACTAACCTGTTCATATGTGGAATATATTCTGTATAATCCACAAGCTATTGTAGTAACTGATATCCCCATACCTATCCACAGTACGATATGCCGTCATTTTCGCGTTGGGTGTCTGTCATCTACTCCTGTACCCCTGGGAATGTCTGCTATCGATCTATAAACATCGTCACGTGAATCACAGTTCAAATTCATATCACATTCAGAGTTTGTTTTAACACTATCACTGGCTAAAAAGATTCATTTTGGACATCACTATTCATCAGCTACGTCGTCCATTTTGAAAATTTTTGTTTACTTATGAAAAATCGCACTTATACCGATGTTTACAGCTGTGTGTCAGATCCGCCATTTTGGAGAGCTCGTCGGAACAATACGGAAGTAGTACGTCACGGACCCCTTCTGCAAGCGATACTTCCCGTTAAAAGACATCGCGGCGACATGTCCGCGGACAAAGTCGCGGCAGCAAAGTGATAAATATCTTAATTGCTGAAAAGTGTATAAATACCTTAGCGGCTGAATAGGCAACACCGGAATAAGCATAGCGGTCAACAATAAGTGTAGTTCCTGACTTCAGAAGATTTACCATTTTTTGCCTACAAACAGAAAGCATAGCACTTTATTAGATGATTAAATAAGTCAAGTTCCATATCTGCAGAGTCAGTCACCAGGTCTACACTTAACTTCTTCATACGTTCCATATTGACCCCTTGTTAACCACTCTTTCTGTAGTTATGCGCCTACTTTCTTCTTCTTCTTTGCTTCATTCTTTAAGACCAATTTTAATCACTTTTGTCTTCTTCTTTGCGTTCGTTTTTTACGACCAATTTTAATCACTCTTTGTGATGTTTGATCTTTGCCAAGAACGTGTATACGTTGCACATTGGTTTAGTAGGCCCTAAACGCATAGACTACACGTTTAGGACATGTGCATCCGATTTCAGCCAAAACACTTTTGTGATATGTTTGATCTTTGCCAAGAACGTGTATACGTTGCACATTGGTTTGGTAGGCCCCTAAACTACACACGTTTAGGACATGTGCATCCGATTTCAGCCAAACCTCCTTAGTCGTCTCTTACGACATCGTGGCAGGTAACAGTGGTTCTATTCTTTACACCCCAAATTTGGCCCGGTAACCACTCGGGCGAACAGGCGCCTACAAGTAGGCCAACACATCCGATTTATGCAATGCTTTTTATTTAGCAGGGTAGTTACCTAGGCCCTACATCGGTCGTCTCTTACAACATGTCTTGTAGGTCGAAGTGTTACTATTCTTTGCCCCCCTTGCAAGCTCGGCAACAAACGTGCGTACACGTAACTAATACATACACAAAATAAGCTTATGTTGTTAGTGTTTGTTTTAGATGTAACACTTATACACCACTGTTTATAATTTGAGCCAAAGAGCGTGAATATGTTGCATGGCCTCATCCTCATCAGTTCTCATCGCACCCACTGGTACATATGGCACAGACAACAGATTATCACTCAATTCGACTGTGTGTCTTTATTTTCACCTCAAACCTAGTCCTATGCATGTCTTTGAACTCCCTGTGCTTCTAGGTTTTCCTTTCTTCTGCTATCCCTGTGGTATCCCATGCATTGCATGTCTTGGCATCTTTCTTTTCTCATCCTGAGGACATGTCCAATCTATTGCCACTGTCTCTCTTGTAACTCTTTAACATGGTTTAGAGATAAAATTTCAATATATTATGCCGTAATGCAATGTACATCAAATTTCAGAGTGCGGTTATTTGTGTCTTTCTTCTCCTCTCTTTTATCCTATATTGTACGGCAGCAGTTGTTTGCCATTTGAGCATTCTCCTAGAAAAATAGTTTATTTCTGGACGAATGAGACCATAATAATAAATTCCCATGAAATAAAAGACAAATTATAAATGAGCATAAAATAAAATAATAAATTGCAATGAAATAATAAATGAACACAAAAGTAAATTAATATATTAATAAATTCACATGCAATAAAATATACATATTTCTTTTTGTCCTACAATTTCTGACCATGCGCTTAATCCGCTGGGCAGTCAACTTCAGGTTCCCCCAAACCTTAGTTTTCAGGTTGACTGGGTGTGGACACATGTTGCTTCTCAGCTCACCCAGGAAAGGAGTCTTGCAGGACATGCTCTGGTGTCTGTTCCGCCTGTTGGTACTGGCAGAAAGCTGTTAGTCTTATTCATAGTCTATGTAAGTGTTTGTTAAGTCGACAGTATCCAGTACGTAAGTGAAATATAATGACCTGTTTTGTTCTGCTGAGGCCTTTGAGGGAGCCTTTTCAATAATCATGAGTGTTTGTCTTGAAATCCACTGCAGATTTTGAATTCATTATGGTTTTGACCTCTCGAAAAAGACATTGATTGGTAGATTTGTTCTTTTTACACTATTTCCTTAGCCAAGACATCAACACTTTCATTGCCTTCAATGCCACAGTGACATCAGATTCACTGTGTGTGAATTTCTCTGACAGCAAACAATTTATCTTTTTTAGGTTCTGTACCATGATACATATTTGAAAATATATCATTTTAGTTGGGGTTTACATATTCATACTATTTATGATATCAAGCAGTGAACTTATACAGCATTAACCCTTTCGCTGCTACATACTTTCTGAAGATGGATCTAAAAATAGCTACTCTTTACTTCTAGGTCACAAACGTGAATGTACGCCTATAGCAGTAGAAATGTATAACATGTTAACAGATCTTTAGAACACAGAGGAGAGATAATAACAGATGTGTTAATGTGTCTTTAGCAGTGAATGGGAAAAACATCTATACACATCCTTAGCAGCTAAAGGCTTAAGCTTCATGGATAAGATTTTTTTAAAAACTGTTGTTACTGCATGTAATACTACTTTTTAAGGGTGGTGTAGGACGAGGAGACGTGCTTGTTGAAGTTAATGGCGATAAGCTAGTGCAGTTGCTGCAAAACTGTTGAGGTTAGGATTTTTCTTTATGCCCCAGACAAAACAAGCTTGACCTGAATGAGGATTGAACCCACGCTATAATCCATTTAGCCAGATGCTTCACATGTGGATAATTTTACTTCCCAATTTGCCTGTATCTCCCACAAATTCGTGATCAATCAAATACCACTAATGTTTATAATGCTCAATTCAACTTTAAAAAAAAACTAAATTTGATAAATAATGATCATCTAAATTAAAATAATAAAAAGAACCTTCATATTCACTTTTGTACATAATGATCAACAAAAAACTTCACAACTAATTTGTTATATAAAGATTGATTAGGAAAATCATACATGGCTTCCCATCTGTTTGAAGAAAACAGCAAATGAATTGTATGGTCATCAAGTTCTTCTGTCTGCTTTAGGTAGCGGTCAATCATCTGACCAATCGGTGTTGTGCGATCTGAATGATGAGAAGATGGTACATAATATATGTGAAAGGTTTAAATAGTGTGAATGTTAACACTATAATTATTTAATCTATCCAGCGATTTAAGGAATTTTGAATTACACATGGTACAAGCAGAGCTGGATGTCTGAGGGACAGTGAGGAGTGTGTTTATCCTGCAAGCTACAAGAACCATCAGTATGACACCATCGATATCTGCTGAAAGAGTCTGTGCACATATGAGTGCTATGATGTGAGCTCAGAAATCAATAATATGAAGAGCCTGCAGCATAACATAGGCAAGATAACAAAAGTGAAATTGAGAATAAGTGTTTTTCATGTGGCAACATACAGAAGTGAATTATGGACCCTTCCACAACAAAAATGTCTTATAAAACCATGTGCTACAGATACATTAATGACTTGAAGAAAGAAGGGGAACAATGCAGAAATCCTACAAGACTTAAACATTGAGGAACATTGCCTCTAAATAATAATCCCTTGGACTTGAATATTTTGGTGATTTCTATATTGCTTTCCTTGTCACCAGTGTCTGACATTCAGACGAGCCTTATTCTGACTTCAACGGTACTTGTAATTTAGATCTAAGTGAAGGATCAAGGTCTCTGTAGCCTAACTGCGTGCACAACAAGAATTTTGGCCTAAGTCGTTTAAATCCAGGAAATTTTAAGGCACATAGTCACTAGCGCAGTGTTAGCCTCACATCCCACTGTAATGGCTGTTAGCAATGTCCCACAAGGGATCACCCACATAGTCACTTGAGACATGATCTCTTACACTTTCATTTGGTGCATTCTTTTAGAACCTGTGAGTTTCCAAAATGTTCTAGCAGATCATTCTGGGAAAGGAGGGATATCTTCAGTCATTTAGTGCATAAGTTGTTTGTGTTTAGAAGAAAGTTCTAATTTTCACACAATTTCTTGCTATGAGGATATTCATAAAACCAACAATGTGGTAGCTATGACTACGCTACTACTAACGATTACTAATTACTGTTAGTAGTGTTACTCAAGTTAGTGCTACTCAGATTACTGCTTTAGACACACACAGTGCTTTGACTGGACACGTTGTTTGGGCTGGACCTCTCCAATTATTTCACACTAAAATGAAGTCAAGAAGAGTTAAAAAAATATCCTCAGATATGTCAATCGACTCAACCAAGTAGAATAGAAGTCAAGCAGGTGAGTGTGTTTTAACTCGAGACAACACTTTAGACAATAATTAATGATCAGAGTGAAAGTACTGAAAGAGTCTGATCATGTAAATTCTTAAATCCAATGACATGAATTTATTAATTCAATCATCAAAATCAATGTGAATGACAAGATTAGAAAATCATTTCAACTGAACATTGTTTTGTTGAGACTCACATCTAAGGACATAATTTAAAATAATTTTCTTACAGCATTACAAATATATTTTTATAAAAACTGTGATACATGCTTTTCTGTATTGTACGTCACTTGCAACTACCTGGAAATTTCATTAACTTGACTTTCTTTCCATCGGCAATTAGTTTTTCTGCCAACTTAGCACACTGTGTAGATTTTCCACTTCGGTCGCATCCTTCAAAAACAATAAGAGCACCTCTGATTCCACCTTTGACACAACCGTTCATTGCTTTAAACTATTTAAGCACAGTGTGCATGGAAATTTTGTTTGAAAATTATGGATATTTTAATCTCTAAATAGATCGAAGAGCAGACGTAAACACTATCACGACAGATTGCAGGGAGACAATGAAAAACTAATTTTGTGAAATGTGGGATTGTGAAATGTGAAACGAAATTTCAATTCAAATTTCATAATAATATTCATAGGAAAATAGATACATCGACAAGCATAAATTAAAACAAATTAAACAAATACTCTACATATCGGCACAGGAAATGGGGGAATGGCATTTTTTCAACATATGGAAGTATAACTAATGATATCATTATCTACACCGATGGTCTGCAAGCGTGGCACCAGATCATCGTGGGCTTACTCAGCACAACGAAACGGTCGCACACTTCATGAGGACTGCGGGGCTTTCGAGACAACGACATCGAGCATGACTATGGAGATCACCGCTGCCTCAGGGCTCTGTCATGGGTGGCTGAGCAACAGGTTACCCATACGATCATCATATCAGACTCGATGAGTATGCTTCAACTGATTGCATCTGGAAGTATGCGGTGGAATGGGTGAACAGCATTCGGAGATCACATCTCAAGAAAATGACTTGGCTGTACACGCCTGGACATGCTGGAGTGCGGGGTAACGAGCGTGCTGACTCTCTTGCAAACAGTGCCCCGACTCAAGTGGGCAGAATCATGGACAGAGCCGATATCATCAATGCGGTACGCGCTCAATTGTGTGACATGGGCGGGTCTCAGACACTGGAACGAGTTCGAGAATTAGGTGTTAAGTTTGGACATGCCAGACAGTGTCGTCTTCGTGGTAGAGAGAAGATATAGTAATCAACTTCTCATGGGTACTGTGAGCAAATGGACTTTGGGATGGCTGCTGCAACGGAGGACAGAGCACGAATGGGAATGCCCAATGTGCCATGACGTCGATCGCATAACATAACATAACATAACATAACTAACGAAGTCTAACAAAGATGCAATAATTTAAATCATCATCATCAAGTAGCTTGCCACTTCCGGAACTTGGCTCCCAAAACAGTAATCCTGAAAAACTATGTTCTGTGCAAGTTGACCGGCGATTGAAATCATATGATCGGACATAACAAACTAGTCTCGACAGAGATGATTTGTCTACGTAGAGTGCAGGGAGCATTGAAAGAGACCGGTTTGGAAATGAAGACATCAGACAAAAAAGGGGGTACAACGTCTTTACTAAACTCCACAAAGAAACAACAAATTAAAGGGTTTGGAAACATAACCTGAATTTCAACTAACAGTGCGATGCTAATCAGATACAGTGAAGTGAATACAAGGTAAAAGGTAGACCATAGAAATAACAGTCAGTGAAAGACACGATGTTTCAAGCGCACAGTTATATAACCTGTGAAATAAATCGCATCTTATCCTGACACTTTGATACAACCCAGAATTAAGAGAAAATAAATGAATAATTCATAGATGCACCATTTGTTCCAACTTTATGCCACCAGGGCCAGACACAGACAGTCCAAGAAAGACATAAACGAAAAGCCTCAACTTGTGAAATGAGATACATACGAAATACTACACACAAGACATATAAAGACCACAAAAGAAATTTTACTGCGAATAATCATTGGAACAACACTAGTCAACAATTGTATGGAATATCAAAGGATTAACCGACTTGGGCATTTGATCAGAAGGAATCTAAATCAGTCTGTAGCAGTACTATATGAGAACATCAGGCTACAAGACATGATGAAGGAAGCCCAGAGAAAGATGGTTTATGAACTGTAACAAAGTATGAGTGTACCATCATTATGTGTGATTGTGTGTATGTACAAAGGTTGTCCATCTCTAGGTCAAGGTAAGAGTACTCTTTCAACAAGTTATCATCATCTAGTAGCATGTCTTGTGCAAGAAATATTCCAACAATAATACACACCCTTCTTTTTCTCCATATCATAAGCCAGATGTACTTACCTTGGTTACTGTCATGTTCAAGTCACGTATCAGATTCTGTATCCATCTTCATCTCAATCTTACCAGCTTTCCAGGAATGTCTTTTCCCGTAATATCCCCCTCCCCAAACCTTCATGTCAAATATGCGTCCAGAATACTTCATTTTCTTTGCTTTCAGTTATTAGAAGACTATCATCATATCACTCCGGACCGCCCGAGTGGTTACCGGGCCCAAATTTGGGGTGTAAAGAATAGAACTACTGTTACCTGTCACACATGTCATAAGAGGCGACTAAGGAGGTTTGGCTGAAAACGGATGCACATGTCCTAAATGTGTAGAAGTCTATGCGTTTAGGGGTCTACCAAACCAATGTGCAACGTATACACGTTCTTGGCAAAGATCAAACAGATCGCAAAGAGTGATTAAAATTAGTTGTAAAGAACGAACGCAAAGAAGAAGGAGAAGAAGCACTCCGGACACATCCATAGGTCCTCCGATCTCCGCTTCAATAAATCCAGCAGCGCCCAGAGGTCCAACACGCCAGTTGGATGTTGATTAATCAATCTTTGCATATTTAGTATGTCGTCACACAGATGTGGATACCCAACAGAAGAAATGGGACAGGAAGGGATTATATATTTAATGTTCTGTGCTCAGATATTTTACACTGAATAATTATGCAAAAGTTGATAACACGATCTGCTAATCTTCTTTTTCTTCTAAGGCTCCCTATCGACCACTTGGTAAAACAACATTTTGTGATCTGTATGTGATCTGAGCCAAGAGCAATTATACGCTGTGCCAGTTATGCGATCACAAGTAGCCAGCACATCTGATTTCTGCACTTTTTTTTTACTAGGATAGCTTCCTTAGATCTCTACCTCAGTCGCCTCTTACGTCATGCATTGTAGGTCACAGTGTTACTATTCTTTGCTCCCCTTGAGGGCCAAGCAACACACAGACGGCTGCGATAGTGACAACATGCAGTGGAAATATCGATATTGGAAGCTAGTTTGGGCACAACATTCTTATTGTTCATACATACACGATTGAACTATCAAAGACCTTGATCCTTTATTTGGGGATCTAAATTACAAATACATAGGAAGCTGGAGTAAGACTTGCCTATATGGCGAAGGGCATTGGTGATAAGGAAAGCAAGCCTGCACGCATAAATTGTCAGTTGCGCCATATTAGACGCAATGATGGGGTCAAAGGCGCATGGGGACAACGTCGAGCCAGGATTAGTGAGCTGGCACTAATCAAGATCCTACTGCACCTCCACGTGGTGACCCTGGTAACAGACATTGGTTCCTGTCTGACTAAGCCCTGAGGTGGGGCCCGAACAAATAAACATATAGGATGAGAGGTGCACCCAGAGAAGAGACGTGGGGGTGAAAGTCAGAGCCCTGAGGTGAAACCCGAACAAATAAACATAGGATGAGAGGTGCATCCAGAGAAGAAACTCGAAGCCTGTAGGTGCCGGGCTTCGGGTTGAGCTGCACATGGATCCAAATAGGTGAAACTCGGAGCCTTGAGGTGGGGGCCCAAGTTGGGCTCCATGTCCGGACTGCCTGGAGGTATTGTGCGCGTTTCCGCTCGCAGATATCTACTACTGCCTTGTAGTTAGATTGGGGACAATCAAAGTCTAGCGGAGCAAACCGTACACAAAACTGGACGGAAGGAAAACCAAGTAGTCCACAAAAAGACAGGCAACTTAGGCAGATGACGCTCAACAACCCGAGAGGGTAGGTCGTCTAAGTGTCACTACCCTAAAAGAAAATAACAACCTGCTGCCTTGCAGGTTGGCTGGGACAGTCAAAGGCTGACAGAGAGCGAACCCATTAAACGCTGGTTGAAATCGGACACGTCGCCGAAGGACAAGCACTATAGCTCCAAATGGTACTGAAGATTGTGACGTAAAACAAATGTTCTTGGCAAAGGCTGTATATATATCACAATAAAGATGATAAAAATGGCCAAAAAAGAACGATAGAGAGAGAGAGAGAGACGAAATGATAACACCTAAATCATAGAAAGGTGAACGATAAAAAAAAAGTTTTTGAATTTCAATAAAGCAAATCTCTGCAACTGTCACCCTCCACAAATGTTTATTTCTTTTTATCTCCTGATTTCCAGACCACCCAAGTGGTTACTGGGGCCCAAATTTGTGGTGTAAAGAATGGAACAATTGTTACCTGCCACGCATGTCTAAGGAGGTTTGGGTGAAATCGGATGCACGTGTCCGGTAGGGAATGCTAACCCGAAACAAACACTTGCAGAAAACGGATGTACCAGGCCGTAAGGCGCATAACATGGTGCAACGACCCCTCACAGTAAGGTAACGGATTCTACGGTCGCCAATCTGCCTCTGAGATTTAGCCACGCAGTAAGAATGTCAGACCTACCATCACGAGGGTGGCCAAAACTTACTGCTAGAAGAGGTCGGCACAAACAGGGAAGCAGAAATCATATGAATTATATCCTACAGAACTGCCCCCAGTATGCAGACTTGAGAAGAAAGAGGTGGCCCACTTACACTAGCGTCCAAGACAAACTGTATGGCGTGGCTGATAATATGAGCAGACGGCTGTCTTTATTAGAGAATCCGAAATCCCAATCTAGTGAGAACGCAGCAGAAGAAGATTTCCAGACACGTGGTTGTTGGTTCTTTTATTCGCTAAGATTCATTTTTCTTGCTGGTATTTAATCATAGCATATTTGATATATCCTCACATTTTTTCAGGGATGTGTTCTCAAATCTTATCATGAACTCTTCATGAGACACAGTCAAGGGCACTTGCCAGAACTCTTCAGGAGTCACACACGAGGGCACTTGCCAGAACTCTTCAGGAGTCACACACGAGGACACTTGCCAGAACTCTTGATGAGATTACAAGAACTCTTCTGATATGATATCATTCAGCTGATATCATTACACTGACATCTTCACACTGATATCATTCACACTGACATCCTTCACGCTGTTATCATTCAGATTGATACCATTCATACTGATACCATTCACACGATATCATTCAGATTGATACCTTCACAATATCATTCACACTGACATCCTTCACACTTCTATCATTCAGATAGATATCATGCACACTAACATCCTTCACACTAATATCAATCAGATTGATCTCATTCACACTGCTATCATTCAGATTGATATCATTCACACTGACATCCTTCACACTGATATCATTTAGATTGACAACAATCATAACAACAGCATAAACACTTTTATCTTCACAACAACAACATATAAACTGATATCACTCAGATAGATAACATTCACAGCAACAACACTGATATCACTCAGACAGAAAACTTTCACAACAACATAAACTGATATCACTCAGACAGATAACATTCACAACAACATATACACTATTATCATTCATACAACAACACACACACAAAAAGAACAACACCACTAACTAGAACTTTTCACTAATCAGTATCTTTATGAGGTATTACGGTTTGACCTGTATTAGACACAAAAGAAATGTTGACAAGTACAAAAACAATTGTTAAAAAGCTGGAATGGTTAGAATTTCTAAGTCAGTCAGCATATATGAAATCAAATGAATGTGGAATGAAATGAAAAACATTAATAAAATGAAGGAAAAATGTCAATTCTCTTAACAAGAAAATGATAATCCAAAACATGATGATGTTAACAGCTTTCAGTCTTTAGATGGCGATGTGGTGTATTGGTTATTGGTTACTTAGTTGATTTCACAGCACTCCAGGCAGACCCATATGTGCTCAGTCAATATAAGCCAGTTTTATACTAATGAATAAGCAGTCACAAACCAAATAACAGTGTCATCTTATGCAGTATAGGGCAGGGTAGCAAGTGGAACAGATACCAAAAAATGAGATGGTCCATTTATCTTATGACGGGAGAAACAAAGCGGAAAAGACACTCTAAATTCTTCTACTGGGAAGGAAAACTCGAAAAACAAACTCAACGCACATGGCAAAGTGAGACTCCATAAGGTGAAAGAACAGAACCCACAGTAAAGTGGTATATGATCTGGTTGCAACAAACCCACTTTCCAACTATTGGACAAACAGCAGTCTTCTCTCTCTCTCTCTCTCCCTTAAGGGCATATTTTTTCTTGTCTTGTATTCTACTTCTATGACACTTTACCCAAGTATACAGGGATTAAACTGTAGTGACCAACAAGCACACCATGCGCAGATGCCCAAGTTGGTAGCTAAACAACAGAAGGCTGGATTTCCTTAAGAAAAGGACGACTCTAGACAACCCCAGGAAGACAGATCTCATAAGTAGGGGACTGCAAATGTCTAGAGAGCAAACAAAGGTCTAGAGAGTGAAAAAGGTCCCTGAAATAGAATGGGCTAGCCATTATTGACAGGGAAGAATCTACACATACAAATTACTCAATGGCCATGCATACCAGTGGTCACATTTTATGAAAAGTATTCAATTTTACGCTTTTATCTCAAAATTAATAGTGGAACATTAATGCAGTTATATAGCAGTACAAAATACTAACTTGATGCTGTAAAAAAATAACAGATATTTTTCTGTTATCAAAAATGTTATTTTGAAACATAACAAGGTTGTTAAAAATATTAAAGACAAAATTAAAAATAAATAAAAATTTCCAACAGCCTTTGCAGATCTTAGTGTATGAAGTCACTTCACATTTCTAGATCCCAGTATAAAGGAGTTAGGAGGGTCAATTCCTTTTCTAACGTGTGGAACATGAAGTGGGGGATTGAATCCACAACCCTCTTGCTTCTGAATCGATAGGCGAACGCATATGCATTAACAAATCCACCCTAATCGAAGATCAAATACGTAAACATAAATTAAAGTAGTTCTTTAACCACCTTACTAAATGTTTCAGTATTTGGTTTCGGTATAAAATTTTACTGCAGTCTTTCATTGTATCAGCAAAAATATTTAAGTTCCCAGATTAAAATAAAAAAAATAATAAATAAATATAGTGAAACAGTTGAAAGTTAATCATTGTTTTAGTTATTTCATTTTATTTCTAAATTTGCTTGTAAATTTTAGTTTTAAAAAAATCAGTAAAATTTATATCAATATTGATTATGTTGCGGCATTTTGCATAAAATATAATATAATAAATATACACAATGTTGTTGGTAAAATTCTTGCGACACTGTTCCCACAATCTGTTTTAACTTTTGTGATCGGGTCTTCATGGCTTATATCGTCTTGATCCCAACTTCCACATGTTGGAAATCTTGGAGGAACTGGTGGAAACTGACTTTGATCTCCAACCTTAAACAAAAGTGCCATGCCAATCTCTACGTGATACTCTATGTGGCAGTGTAAGAACCATACACCTGGAATTTGACAGATAATTAGGTTGTGGGTAATAAGGATAATTAATTAAAACAAAATAATTTATCACATTAGATCGTTGATTTGCTAGTGTGTTGCCGGGGCCCACAAGGGGAGCAAAGAATAGTAACACTGCAACCTACAATGCATGTCATAAGAGACGATTGAGGTAGGAGCCTAGGAACCTACCTAGTAAATAAAGAGCGTCAGAGAAATCGGATGTGCTGGCCTATTTGTAGGCGTATAACTGGCACAATGCACAATCGCTCTTAGGCTCAGATCAAATACAAATCACAAAGAGAGCCTTAACAAGTGGTCGATAAGGAGCTTTTAAAGAAGAAGATAGTTGATTGAGGTAAACAGAATACAACAATACGTCAGAAATAATAACAAGGTTGATGCTAATAACTTATGGTCTGTGCTTATATGCCATTGCTAGAACCTGGTTTGACATTCTAAGAGTTGCAAACTCAATGTGTTAAAAAGCATGGACTGGTGAACACTCTGTTCTGTTAATGAGCTTAGTTGATCGTAGTCTATTGTACATTGAATATCATAGCCAGGCGGGGTTGCCTTGTGGACGGTCGTGGGTTAGTACTGTACTGTCCTGATGTACTGTACTGAACTGTTACTGATGTTCAATGTAGTATTCTCCCGTCACTGAAATTTGGAGTAGTATTATCACTGGTCACTGATGTTTAGTGGCGTCTCTGTGGCTAAGTTGTTAAACTGTTCGCCTTCTGTTCTAAAGATCGTGGGTTCGAGTCTGAGCCGTTCTGTTCACAAGATAATTTATTCCAGAGATCCCTAGAATTGATTGTTGGGGCTATGGATTTAAAGGGTTTTAAGCCAAAGGATTGACTTCATTGCACCAGGTTTTACCCCATATGGCTCAGTCCCTCTCAGCAGAAATGGCACGCCACATGCCGAGAGTATTGCACGAACTCCGTAGCTCCAGCAACAATCCTAGGGGTTTCTGGAAAAACTGCACTCATGAACAGAACGGCGCGGTCCGGACTCGAACCCATGACCTTCGACTCACAAGGCAGAGGGCGTAACCACTTAGCCACAGAGACCCCCTAGATACTGATACTCTCGGCATGTGGCGTGCCATTTCTGCGGAGTCGGAGAGAGCCTTATGGAGGAAACCAGGTGCAATGAAATCAATCCTTTGTCTTTAGAGCCTTTAGAAAGTTTGTGTGTGCTACTGTGCATTTGTTTACTAAAGAATGCTGTGATATATACTATAAATCACCTGAGTAGTTACCGGGGACCAAATTTGGGGTGTAAAGAATATAATCACTGTTACCTACCATGCATGTCGTAAGAGGCGACTAAGGAGGTTTGGCTGAAATCGGATGCATGTGTCCTAAGCGTGTAGAAGTCTATGTGTTTAGGGGCCTACCAAACCAATGTGCACCGTACACACGTTCTTAGCAAAGATCAAACAAATCACAAAGATTGATTAAAATTGGTCGTAAAGAACGAACGCAAAGAAGAAGATACTATAAATATACTGTTTCTCTTCCCTATCTTTGTTTTGTTGAGTTGGATAAAAGGCATCATTGCATTGAGGAGTAAACACAGAACTTTGTTCTCATTTAACAACGTACCTGGGTTAGTAGCATGAAATCTCACAATTGTGTAACCTCCATCAGGAATACTAACTGTGTCTTTGAGTGGTGGTCTATCAAGATTACGAGTTATTTCCCCTCGTTCGTCCATTGCCACAATGTCTTGAGCGTAAACGGAAGCTGCAATCTGTAACATTTAAATGCTATTATTTGATAATTAGTACTTTTAATTATTAAAAAAGTAAAAACTGTATTAACTGAAGAGATCAAAATTAACAAATCAAATATTTTAATTTAAATATTTTAAATGAAAATTATGGTTAATATTTTGTACACATAAAGTTTACGTGGATCTACTGTTGCCCTGGGTATGCTGCGGGTGTTTGCGGAAATGAGAGAGCGGACAGGCTTGCACCAACAGCATCGATTGTTAGGGAGTTGAAGATGAATAAGAGATATGTTCTTCGGTCTCTTTGCGACTGCGTGCTAGATGAGGACACTAAACAAGATGTTGAATCGATCCAGCGATTTAAGCAGTTGGAGTTACCCGTTGTACAAGTAGAACTGGATGCCCGAGGGGGAGAGTGAAGAGTGTGTTTAATCAACAAGTCGCTGGACGCTGTTGGAGATATTGCGAAGGAGATCGGAGCACCTATGGACATGTCCGGAGTGCAATGAAGATATTCCAAACTGAAACTGAAACGGGCCGGATATAAACTCATCGCGGATCGGATGCAGCCAGCGGGCCGGAGGCTGTCTCTCCCTTCTTTATAGGGAAAGAAAACAACAATAACAACAGTACTGACCCTGTCCATAGCCAAAACTCTGAATCCATGTCCATGAAGATGGGTTGGATGACTAGCATTCCATATGTGACCTTGATCCACCATTATGATCTCAACCACGTCGCCTAGTTTGACTTCATACATGTGGATACACTCACAGAACTCTGTGCTACAGTCTTTTTGCATGGTATCGTTGTTGCAAGTCATGTTCTTGTAAATTAGATGAGAATAATCATGATAATAATACAAAATAGGCAGCAATAAAGGAGATGGTGATAGTGGGACATACAGAATAATAAATATGTTTGAAGACGAAACATAATAGAAGTGAAGAAATTTTGTATCTTCGTTTTTCCACTTCTACTTTTTTTTGCATTTATTTAATTATTCGTTTTTAATCACAGATTTTCATTTTAGGATTGTTAGGAATTTTTTTTTACGATTCTATATGGGTACTGTGCCGTGTAAGAAGTGAATTTCTTCACTTCGATTGTATCCGTTGCTTGATAAAGGCCTTTTGGTCGAAACGTTGCTGTGTATTGTTATTGTTTTTTTTAAAAATATAACTACAGTACTTTGTTTTTACCTGTTTCGCAGTTGCTACATAGTTTTACTGCATTCTTCACTTATATCGATGTATCGTTTTACCTTCATGATAAGACAAAAAATAAGATATAAAAATGTGTATTTATGAATAAATAAGAGAACAGCAGATGTGATGCTATTAATTAGGAATTCAAGGACAACAGATGTACTGTCATTACTCTCCCCCTTTCTTTTCTTCTTCGCGTTTGTTCTTTACGACCAATTTTAATCACTCTTTGTGATATGTTTGATCTTTGCCAAGAACGTGTATACGGTGCACATTGGTTTGGTAGGCCCTAAACGCATAAACTTCTACATGTTTAGGACACGTGCATCCGATTTCAGCCAAGCCTCCTTAGTCGCTTCTTACGACATGCGTGGCAGGTAACAGTGGTTCTATTCTTTACACCCCAAATTTGGGCCCGATAACCACTCGGGCGACCTCTCATTACTGATGAATATGAGGACAACATATATGATAACATTAACCCTTTCACACCGTAATTTTTGTTACCTTCCGCAGAATTTATAATGCAATGTATACTAAATTAACTATTGTACTGACTTTGTGTCATTTAGAAATATACCGAGGGCCAGTATATCGGCGCAGCAGAATTAAGGGGTTAATGATGAATCCGATCACAATAACGGATATACAGTTGTACAAGTCGAACTGGATGCCTGAGAGGCAGAGTGAGAGGTCTATTTAATCATCGAGCCACCGGAACCATCAGTATGCATACTCTTCGATATCTGTTAGGGAGACTGAGCACCTATGTGTCTGCCCGGAGTGCAATGATGTCAGTTTAGTAACCAATAATCAATAACTGATCACAACATATATGATAACAATATTGATGGATCTGATAACAACAGATGTAATAACACTAACAATGATAATGAACAATGATAATGATGTTACCTTTGGTATATCTGTCATCTGAGAAAGTGGTGGCGCTGATGGCATCATATTTGTGATACCATTCAACTGTGGTGTTTGCAACTGTCGGTTGCCTATCAAAAACTGTTAGAGTTATAAAATCATAAGAAAACAAAATATGTAACTGTTATCTATAAATGTCTGATTTTCTAATTTGTTTTATTTGTTAAGTAGGGTTTAAAGCTTTTTAGCCGAGGCACGCCCTTTCAACCTAAGGCGAACCTTTTATTGGTTATATCAGAGCGTGTAGGCCAACAAACATGAAAATAAGAATTAACTCCTTTTGGAGAATCCAGAGACGTAAAATCCATTTGCGACAACAGTAGAAGATCAGGTTTGAGGACGTGAAGGAAGACAAGAAGCGAAAAGGTAGATACTAATATATATTCGACTATATGGGCTTACAACAACCTGTCGCACTTTGTAAAATAACACAAATTTAAGCTTTCATCGCATATCGATGCTTCATGACAGGGGATAGACAAGATAAGATTTAATCATCATCACCATCATCGTCATCATGGTCATCATCATCATGATTATCATCCTCTTCCTCCACATCTTCATCATCATGGGGGCCTCTATTAAGTAGTGATAACGTCGTTTTTCTTGTGCTCTGAAGGTCGGGGTTAGAACCCGGGACCGCGTCGTGCTCTGCTCACAAATGCATTTGTTTCGATACGGTAGAGAGGGTTTCTTATCCGGAGCGGCTTCACCGTGTCTGTAAAACTGGCACACTGTGCTCATATTTTTCGGCTGAGATGATACACAAGCTGTAACGTGTAGTGGAGAGGGGATCAATATCGAATAAACGGCGTTCAGTGCCAGAATGAATTAAGGCAAACCCATACATCACAGTACACCGAAATTCATATGAGCCTGTCCTAAATACATGCCGTAGACATCCAACTGGAGAACGCACACACGTTCTCGGTGCAATTCACAAAGAGTGGTTAATTTGGTTGATAAAACAAACGCAGACAGCAACAACAAAAAACCCCAAAACAACAGCAACAAATCTAAAAATTAAGAGCAAAATATAACAGAAAAATAATACAATTAAAAAACCATTAAAGGAAAATAACTATGTATACTTACATCACGAGTCGAATACAAATGAGAGTTATGGAACCTTGGGTTGTCAATCACAGCAAAGTCCATGGCAACGACAATCTTCCTATCTGGTTTTCTTGTTATTGTTTCATCATTTTCAATTAGTGACGTCAAATTCGAGACAAGTATTTCATTTTCTGATCCCCCAGAGTTGACAGGATTTAGGACCTGGGATAACATTTATTCGTTAAATATCATTTATGATTCTTAGTGTAAAAAAGCACATTAAAAAGCACACACAAGATCACTACGCCCCACTACAACTTCCCCAGCCCCACAATCGATATGATTTTTTATGAAATGTGAAGACAAAGATAGAAATAGAGACAAGATGCCAAAAAGCAAATGCAGTGATCTACTAGCTGGCACCATCATTATAACATCCATATGTCAAGATGGGAGTAAAGAGACATGATAAAAAGTATTTCCTACCAACACTTTGTTACCAGTGCCAAACTTGGTCTCTGACAGCAACACACCACAGAAAGCTCACCACGTGTGAAATGAAATGCTTTAGGTAGGCGATAGGGGTCACCAGGAAAGATCAACTACAAAATGAGGACATCAGAAGCAGAGTGGGCATTACTTCATGCATCGAATACATTGAAAAACAACAAATGCAGTAGTTTGGACATTTAATAAGAATGGAATACAACTAACCACCATTAACATCATAAAATAAAAAGAGACCAGGTACTAGAGCTAAGGGAAGACTAAGAAATATGGATAGACAATATCAAGACCGCACTAAATATAAGCGGATATAACACAACTTAACAAGGGTGACTCAGCTTGCCATGAAACGCAAATTAAAGCTCACACCCCAACGCTTAACAGCAAGATTGGACAACCAATTCCACCATCCACATGGAGAAAGACAAAAGATGATAAAATACAAATGTATAATTTTAGATGTGAAACTTTTACACGCAGTAAGAATATCAGACCTACCATCACGAGGGTGGCCAAAACTTACTGCTGGAAGAGGTCAGCACAAAGCGTCCAAGACAAACTGTATGGCATGGCTGATATATCATCAGAGGCAGACATCTGCCTTTATTAAAGAATCTGAAATCCCAATCTAGTGAGAATGCAGAAGAAGAAGATGTGAAACTATTATAGAGATATTTGTTATCAGTGTATGGGAACCTACCAGACCATCCAAAGAAGGCGGAGGTATTATAAAGGTGTGATTGTTCTCCATTCCTTCTTCTGCACCATCATATTGCAATATAGCAGTCTCCATAGCATTCTTGAATCTATTTCCACAATCTAAATCTCCTTGAACTCTGATGAAGTAATTATCAACGCTATTGTTGGCTGTCAGAACAAAGTCATACCTGCAGAATACATAATACATGCATAAATTATTGCCTCTGAAATCGGAGTCAGGATCACTTGAATTGCAAGAAACACTTGTGATAAAGGATAGCAAGTCATCACGAAAAAATCGTAGGAACACTGAGATCAGAGATCTCTGGAAAAATATCCAGATATCTACAAGAGGGAACGAACCAAGTACCTTTGGGAATAAAGGCTAGTACCTAACCTCTATACCACATATACCTGTGAATTCGTGTCTTGATATTATAGATTCATTCTTCTTCTTCTTGTTCTTCGAACGCTTCCCATCGACCACTTGTTGACCCCTATTTGTGATTTGTATGTAGCCTAAGAGCGATTGTACGTTGTGCTACAGGGTGTTCAAGATAATTGCAGCCCATGAATGGAGCTAATCTGGCATATATGTATGGAAATGGAAGGTTCAGTTATGACGTAGTATAGGTCAAGGTTGTGTAAAGGTATGTAATTGTAGTGCGGGAAGGGGCGATGAACAAATGTGACGTAGGACAAGCTAGTCAGAACCGGTTTAAATAGTAAATAAACAACAACTCAATTTGTACCTGGCAACTTTCGAATTTTCAATGGGGCTGCAATTATCTTGAACACCCTGTAGTTATTCGACTAAAGCACATCCGATTTCTGCGATGTTTTTTATTTACTAGGTAGCTTCCCTAGGTCCTACATCAGTCGCCTTGTAGGTCACAATGGTATTATTGTTGCTTCCTTGCGGGCTTCGTCACCACATGGGCGATATATTAATTTCTTTATGGTGTATATCAGTGGCGGCTCGTCATTAAGGGCCAGAGGGTCAGGGTGTACAAGTATAATTTGTGTGCTGCTACTATTCTTCTGTAATCCTTACAAGACACCTCTCCTCTACTCAACAACATTAACACTATTCACACTAACTCGACAACTATCATACTATCACATAGAATACAATTCAATTAAATGGTCGTAAAATATATTGTACATCTATGTGAGAATCAATCTGATTCTCAACTTTTATTTATTAATTTATTTCCTGCTATGTCTCATCAGTTACAATGGCATATACTTCTATATACAGGGTGTTCAAGGTAATAGCAGCCTGTGAATGGAGTCAATCTGGCATATATGTATGAAAATGAGAAGGTTCAGTTATGACGTAGTATAGGTCAAGGTTATGTGACGGTATGTAATTGTAGTGCGGGAAGGGGCGATGAACAAATGTGACGTAAAACGAGCTAGTCAGAACCGGTTTAAATAGTACATAAACATAACGCGATAGATTATCTGGCAACTTTCGATTTGTCAATGGGGCTGCTTTAATCTTGAACACCCTGTAGAACATGCAAATTATTCATACATAGAAATCATCAACAAAATATTTATCCTACAATCCTTAATTAGCTATAGAAAATCGAAAGTCTCCTTTAACACCTTTCTCGCAAACTATACACACTTGAATGATATGACTATCTGGTACCCTCTTTAGAGAACTGTCTATCTCGCAAACACTTGTATAATGAATAATCTGTTTATCTTCTACACACTGGAATAATCGGTATATCTGCTACACTCTTGAGTGAACTGTCTTTCTTGTAAGCACTTGTATATATGTCTATCTTTTACACACTGTTTAATTCTAACCTGTTAGTTCAAGTCCACAAGAACTCCCGTGGCCTGATATCTTGCCTCACTCGGACAGTCATCAGCATATGTTGTACTGTTCAGGTTCTCTGTCTTCTGGTTCTCTATGTGACTGGACCGAGACACTATATCTTTCACTGGTGGTCTGCAACTTTCACTGTCTATTTCTTCTTCCTAGTTCTTCAGTCCTAAGCTGCGGTTCTGTTCCTCGTTCTGTATTCTACTAAGTTTAAGTTCTTCTGCTAAGTTCCTATGCTAAGTTTCTCTGGGAGTCTTTCCGCTAAGTTCTTCTGCTAAGTTTCTCTAAGTTCCTCTCTCTGTGTCTCCTCTTCTTCTCAGTCTAAGTTCCTCTCTGTCTCCTATTCTTCTCAGTCTAAGTTCCTCTCTTTGTGTCTCCTCTTCTTCTCTAAGTTTCTCTCTAAGTCTCTTCTTCTCAGTCTAAGTTCCTCTCTTGTGTCTCCTCTTCTTCTAAGTTTCTCTCTAAGTCCCCTTCTTCTCAGTCTAAGTTTCCTCTAAGTCTCATCTTCTTCTCAGTCAGTTCCTCTCTAAGTCTCCTCTTCTTCTCAGTCTAAGTTCCTCTCTAAGTCTCCTCTTCTTCTCAGTCTAAGTTTCTCTCTAAGTCTCCTCTTCTTCTCAGTCAAAGTTTCTCTCTAAGTCTCCTCTTCTTCTCAGTCAAAGTTTCTCTCTAAGTCTCCTCTTCTTCTCAGTCAAAGTTTCTCTCTAAGTCTCCTCTTCTTCTCAGTCTAAGTTTCTCTCTAAGTCTCTTCTTCTCAGTCTAAGTTTCTCTCTAAGTCTCTTCTTCTCAGTCTAAGTTTCTCTCTAAGTCTCTTCTTCTCAGTCTAAGTTTCTCTCTAAGTCTCTTCTTCTCAGTCTAAGTTTCTCTCTAAGTCTCATCTTCTTCTCAGTCTAAGTTCCTCTCTAATTTTTTTATATATATTTTTTATTGATTATAAAGGCATATGACATATTTATATATATACACGTTTCTATGTGTGCGAGTTTGTCATAGGATGAGGTACAACATTTTATGAAAATACATTATGGAAGTGTAAAATGATTTTCTTTCATTCTTTTTACTTGGTGCTGTTTTCTTTGGTATTCTCGGTTTTAGGGGTGTTACAAATCCCCGCATTCTCTCTTCTCATTCACTCAGTGTGTTTGTGTGCCAGTTGCTCGTTGTGTTATGTGTGTTGCTTTCTGGTCATATATATGTTTGAAAATTTCTGCGTTGTATCGTTGTTGTTCGTGTTTTGCTTTGTTTCTGCATAGCCAGATGATGTATCTGAATTCTGCTAGCAGTGTGAGGTTTGTTTTGTGTGAGTTTTTGTTTGTGTGTGGGACTGTGTTTAGCATGATTGCTTTGGACATGTTTACTTTGTTTGTTGCGTTGCCGTCTATTGTTTGTTGCAGTGATTTTAGTGCTAGTGATATTGTGGTGCAGTGATTTTACTGCTAGTGATATTGTGTTGCAGTGATTTTACTGCTAGTGATATTGTGGTGCAGTGATTTTAGTGCAAGTGATATTGTGTTGCAGTGATTTTAGTGCAAGTGATATTGTGTTGCAGTGATTTTAGTGCTAGTGATATTGTGTTGCAGTGATTTTAGTGCTAGTGATATTGTGTTGCAGTGATTTTACTGCTAGTGATATTGTGTTGCAGTGATTTTAGTGCAAGTTATATTGTGTTGCAGTGATTTTACTGCTAGTGATATTGTGTTGCAGTGATATTACTGCTAGTGATATTGTGGTGCAGTGATTTTAGTGCAAGTGATATTGTGTTGCAGTGATATTACTGCTAGTGATATTGTGGTGCAGTGATTTTAGTGCTAGTGATATTGTGTTGCAGTGATTTTAGTGCTAGTGATATTGTGTTGCAGTGATTTTACTGCTAGTGATATTGTGTTGCAGTGATTTTACTGCTAGTGATATTGTGGTGCAGTGATTTTAGTGCAAGTGATATTGTGTTGCAGTGATTTTAGTGCTAGTGATATTGTGTTGCAGTGATTTTACTGCTAGTGATATTGTGTTGCAGTGATTTTAGTGCAAGTTATATTGTGTTGCAGTGATTTTACTGCTAGTGATATTGTGTTGCAGTGATATTACTGCTAGTGATATTGTGGTGCAGTGATTTTAGTGCAAGTGATATTGTGTTGCAGTGATATTACTGCTAGTGATATTGTGGTGCAGTGATTTTAGTGCAAGTGATATTGTGTTGCAGTGATTTTAGTGCTAGTGATATTGTGTTGCAGTGATTTTACTGCTAGTGATATTGTGTTGCAGTGATTTTACTGCTAGTGATATTGTGGTGCAGTGATTTTAGTGCAAGTGATATTGTGTTGCAGTGATTTTAGTGCTAGTGATATTGTGTTGCAGTGATTTTACTGCTAGTGATATTGTGGTGCAGTGATTTTAGTGCAAGTGATATTGTGTTGCAGTGATTTTAGTGCTAGTGATATTGTGTTGCAGTGATTTTAGTGCTAGTGATATTGTGTTGCAGTGATATTACTGCTAGTGATATTGTGTTGCAGTGATTTTACTGCTAGTGATATTGTGTTGCAGTGATTTTAGTGCAAGTGATATTGTGTTGCAGTGATTTTACTGCTAGTGATATTGTGTTGCAGTGATATTACTGCTAGTGATATTGTGGTGCAGTGATTTTAGTGCAAGTGATATTGTGTTGCAGTGATTTTAGTGCTAGTGATATTGTGTTGCAGTGATTTTACTGCTAGTGATATTGTGTTGCAGTGATTTTAGTGCTAGTGATATTGTTTGTTGCTGTGATTTTAGTGCTAGTGATATTGTATTGCAGTGATTTTAGTGCTAGTGATATTGTGCTGCAGTGGAAGAAGATGTGATCTTCTGTTTCTTGTTTGTTTTGTCTGCAGAGTGTGCATTTGGTTTGTTGTGATTTGTGTGTTCTTCTATATGCTACTGGTGTTATATTGAAGAGTAGTCTGTACATTACTTCTTTTGCTTTGGTTGATGTTTGTGTTCTGTGTAACTTTCTAAAAATGCTTGATTAGTCTGTTATAAAGTGGATGTAACCTCGTTTAATTCTATTGTGCAGCGAAGGTTCCTGTCTTGTGACTAGGTGCCTGTAGATTGTCTTTGTGGGGTTTTGTATTGTTTTCTCATTTCCTTGTATGCTTTGTATGCACTGCTTGTAAAAGTCAGGTGGTATGGTGTCGTGTTGCTTACTGTGTGTAGTGAGGATAGTCTGAGGCCTATGTAGTAGGAAGCTAGTGGGTATTCATTTGGTTTCTTAGTGATTTCTCCTACGTATTTTATTCTTTGTGCCTGTATTCCGGTTTTTATGTCTTGCAGGGATATTCCTCCCTGTCTTTGTGTTGTATTAAAGTTTTTGTTTTGATAGCGTGTATTGTATTTTGGAAGACGAATTTCCTGATGTTTTTGTGTATTTCTGTCAGCACTTGTGGTGGTGGGTGGAAAACGTTTGATGTGTATATTAGTCTAGGGGTGATATAGGTGTTAACTACTGTGCTTCTACCGAAGATGGTGATGGTTTTGTATCTGTAGAGTTCTAGGCGGTCCTTGCTCTCTGTGGTGATGTTGTGCCATATTTATTTGTTTGCTTTTAGGGGTGAGTTGAGATAGTGGATACCGTATATTATTATTTTATTTACTTGTGTTAAATTGAAAGGAAAGTCAATTTTGTTTTTCCATTGTCCTATGCCCATTATTTGTGATTTTTGTATGTTTACTCTTTATCCACTTTCTGTGCTATATTTTTGTAAGGTGTGAAGGATTTTCTTTATGGATGAGTTTTTGGATGGGAAAATATTGTGTCGTCTGCGTATGCTATTAGGTTTTTGTCTCCTAGGCCAGGGAGAAAGGTTCCTTTGATGTCCGGGTCTCCTCGTATTTCCTCTAAGACTGGTTCTAGCACTAGTACGTACAACAAGGGGGGAGAGAGGGCATCCCTGTCTTACCGCTCTCTTTATCGGTATCGGTTCTGTTAACGTGTGGTTTATGAGTAATGTGCTTTCTGGTTCTTTGTAAATCAATTCTATCCAGTCCACGTAGCCGGAACCGATGTTGTTTCGTTGGATCGTTTTGTGGAGGAAGTCGTGGGACACTCTATCGAAGGCTTTCTCCTGGTCCAGGGACAGTATTGCTGATTGCGTGTCTTTTTCATGTGTGTATTGATTATGTCTCGTATTAAGTGTGTGTGTTTGATGATGCTTCTGTTCTGTATGCTGCATTGTTGGTCCGTCTGAACCAGGGTATGCATAAAGGGAGTAAGTTTCAGAACTTTGTCCCCCTAAC
Source organism: Arion vulgaris (assembly GCA_020796225.1). Taxonomy (NCBI): domain Eukaryota; kingdom Metazoa; phylum Mollusca; class Gastropoda; order Stylommatophora; family Arionidae; genus Arion; species Arion vulgaris. The sequence goes on from CM036771.1 coordinate 20,620,546, forward strand.
AGTCCTTCAGAATTTCGTTTTATTTCATAGGCTAGATGTCCGTCCCCCTTCTGCAGCAGTCGTGCTCAAATCATCATTTACACCATGAATCCATCTCCTTTGTCTTCCTCTTCTTCTCTTTGCCGGTATGCATTCTTCTATAGTGGTCTTCTCTAATCCTTCGTGTATTTTATTATATGTTCAAAATATTTCAGTTTATTACTACTATTATAAAATATTTCAGTGTATTACTAATATTATAAAATATTTCAGTTTATTACTACTATTATAAAATATTTCAGTTTATTACTAATATTATAAAATATTTCAGTTTATTACTAATATTATAAAATATTTCAGTTTATTACTAATATTATAAAATATTTCAGTTTATTACTACTATTATAAAATATTTCAGTTTATTACTAATATTATAAAATATTTCAGTTTATTACTAATATTATAAAATATTTCAGTTTATTACTACTATTATAAAATATTTCAGTTTATTACTAATATTATAAAATATTTCAGTTTATTACTACTATTATAAAATATTTCAGTTTATTACTAATATTATAAAATATTTCAGTTTATTACTAATATTATAAAATATTTCAGTTTATTACTACTATTATAAAATATTTCAGTTTATTACTAACATTATAAAATATTTCAGTTTATTACTAATATTATAAAATATTTCAGTTTATTACTAATATTATAAAATATTTCAGTTTATTACTAATATTATAAAATATTTCAGTTTATTACTACTATTATAAAATATTTCAGTTTATTACTAATATTATAAAATATTTCAGTTTATTACTAATATTATAAAATATTTCAGTTTATTACTAATATTATAAAATATTTCAGTTTATTACTAATATTATAAAATATTTCAGTTTATTACTAATATTATAAAATATTTCAGTTTATTACTACTATTATAAAATATTTCAGTTTATTACTAATATTATAAAATATTTCAGTTTATTACTACTATTATAAAATATTTCAGTTTATTACTAACATTATAAAATATTTCAGTTTATTACTAATATTATAAAATATTTCAGTTTATTACTAATATTATAAAATATTTCAGTTTATTACTAATATTATAAAATATTTCAGTTTATTACTAATATTATAAAATATTTCAGTTTATTACTAATATTATAAAATATTTCAGTTTATTACTAATATTATAAAATATTTCAGTTTATTACTACTATTATAAAATATTTCAGTTTATTACTAATATTATAAAATATTTCAGTTTATTACTACTATTATAAAATATTTCAGTTTATTACTAATATTATAAAATATTTCAGTTTATTACTAATATTATAAAATATTTCAGTTTATTACTAATATTATAAAATATTTCAGTTTATTACTAATATTATAAAATATTTCAGTTTATTACTAATATTATAAAATATTTCAGTTTATTACTACTATTATAAAATATTTCAGTTTATTACTAATATTATAAAATATTTCAGTTTATTACTACTATTATAAAATATTTCAGTTTATTACTAATATTATAAAATATTTCAGTTTATTACTAATATTATAAAATATTTCAGTTTATTACTAATATTATAAAATATTTCAGTTTATTACTAATATTATAAAATATTTCAGTTTATTACTAATATTATAAAATATTTCAGTTTATTACTAATATTATAAAATATTTCAGTTTATTACTAATATTATAAAATATTTCAGTTTATTACTACTATTATAAAATATTTCAGTTTATTACTAATATTATAAAATATTTCAGTTTATTACTAATATTATAAAATATTTCAGTTTATTACTAATATTATAAAATATTTCAGTTTATTACTAATATTATAAAATATTTCAGTTTATTACTAATATTATAAAATATTTCAGTTTATTACTACTATTATAAAATATTTCAGTTTATTACTAATATTATAAAATATTTCAGTTTATTACTACTATTATAAAATATTTCAGTTTATTACTAATATTATAAAATATTTCAGTTTATTACTAATATTATAAAATATTTCAGTTTATTACTAATAATATAAAATATTTCAGTTTATTACTACTATTATAAAATATTTCAGTTTATTACTAATATTATAAAATATTTAAATATAACATTATTCACATTCTTCTTCTTCTTCGAACGCCGCATATCTACCACTTGTTAACAACTCTGTGTGATTTGTATGTGATCTGAGCATAAGAGCGATTTACATTGAGCCAGTTATGCGCCTACAAGTAAGCCAACACATCCGATTTCTGCGATGCTTTTTATTTACTAGAGTAGCTTCCATCTGTTTTACATTAGTCGCCTCCTGCAAAATGCCGTGTAGGTCGCAGTTGTACTATTCTTTGCTTCCCTTTCGGGTCCCGATACCACATGGGGGACAATTATTTTATCAAGGAGACTGGATGTGAAACCAGTTATGAAATTCATAAAAGAACAACAGATTAAATGGTTTGGACACTTGACCAGAATGCCCTGGTATTGCCTACACAGAGAGCCACACAGAAAAAGTATAATGAGTACAAGGCAAGAGGAAGACCACGCAAAAGATGGAGCGACGGCATCAAGAACAGCCTTACGAACATGAATATCAGCTTACAAAGTGCCTTAAAAAGCACACACAAGATCACTACGTTTCACCCCCAACACTTCCGTAAAGAAGTAAATGGTGGAAGAGAAGAAGAAGAAGATTAATGTTCAAATTAATTTTTTTCCGATCCAGAAGCACTTGAGCTTTCAGCTCTTCGGCTTGGTGCCATGGACATCGTAACCCATCGGTTCGGTGCCACGAACACTGTGAATCTGGGGAACCTGTGGCTTTTCTGCGAGCCCGTGGAATTGAACCCGCACTCACAGAGGGCTAGTCCCCCGCAGTCCAACGCGCTACGAACACGCTGGGTAGGCGGGCATTCACATTAATAACAATGAAACAATATTTACTTCAGAGTTACTCACCTTTCGCCTGGAAATATATTAAATGATTCAATTTCCATTGGCTCTACTGGCGAACCATCTGTTGCTATGATTTGAATACTGTGATTGTCAACTGATACTCTGAGTGGGCAGTTCAGGATTCCATTACTGGCGACTCTGAAGCGGTATCGAAAACCTTGTTTCACTATGAACTTTTCACGGGGAGTGGTGCTGTTTCGTTTAGTATTTACATCATAGAAAAACATACCCAATCCTTTACCTAAGATACAACAAATAGTAATGTTAACAGATCAGATACAACAAATGGTATAAAGTTATCAGATATAACAAATAGTAAAGTTATCAGATCAGATACAACAAATAGTAAAGTTAACAGATCAGATACAACAAATAGTAAAGTTATCAGATACAACAAATAGTAAAGTTATCAGATCAGATACAACATATAGTAAAGTTAACAGATCAGATACAACAAATAGTAAAGTTATCAGATCAGATACAACAAATAGTAAAGTTAACAGATCAGATACAACAAATAGTAAAGTTATCAGATACAACATATAGTAAAGTTAACAGATCAGATACAACATATAGTAAAGTTAACAGATCAGATACAACAAATAGTAATGTTAACAGATCAGATACAACATATAGTAAAGTTAACAGATCAGATACAACAAATAGTAAAGTTAACAGATCAGATGCAACAAATAGTAATGTTAACAGATCAGATACAACAAATGGTAAAGTTATCAGATATAACAAATAGTAAAGTTATCAGATCAGATACAACATATAGTAAAGTTAACAGATCAGATACAACAAATAGTAAAGTTAACAGATCAGATACAACAAATAGTAAAGTTAACAGATCAGATACAACAAATAGTAAAGTTATCAGATACAACATATAGTAAAGTTAACAGATCAGATACAACAAATAGTAAAGTTATCAGATACAACATATAGTAAAGTTAACAGATCAGATACAACAAATAGTAAAGTTATCAGATACAACATATAGTAAAGTTAACAGATCAGATACAACAAATAGTAAAGTTATCAGATACAACATATAGTAAAGTTAACAGATCAGATACAACATATAGTAAAGTTAACAGATCAGATACAACAAATAGTAATGTTAACAGATCAGATACATCAAATAGTAAAGTTATCAGATCAGATAATATGCCATCTTCAAATCAACGTTTAATTTTATTGTATCTGTAACGTTTTCTGTCTTTTGACATGAGTCTACGTTATGTTAGACTGTTATTAATTTTGCTTGGTTATGTGATGCTGTACATACACGTAGATGTTAGCTCTGATTCATAAAAACATTGATTTCAATTATCAAGAAAACTTCAATAAAAATATATAGTTAAAAGTTGGGATATCAAAATAGTAAATAATAAAAAGCAAGCAGGATAAACATACGTTTTGATAAATCTTGGTTTTTTTGTGCATTTCTTTACTTTTTGTCGTCAGTCGTAGCAGGTTTAACTGATTATCGGTTTCCGAGAAAGTGCACGCTCGTTCGCTTGATATGCTGTGTTATAGTGGAGTTTTAAAATGTCTGTAGCTCCTTCAATCCATTTTTTGGTCTGCCCCTTCCTTTTGATGATTCTATTTTCAGGTTGTACGAAATGATTAGGTTGATAAGAGGTATTTTGGTCGAAACTTGGTTTTGGTCTGCTTTTTTTTGTTTTCTAAAACGATATTACTTTGTGTTTTTATATTCATGGAAAAGAAGGTTTGTATCGTAATGGATGGAAGAGAAAGATCAGGAGCAGAATTAGGAAAAAGGAAACATTTTTCCAAGCTTCCTAAGATGGCTCGGTCCTCTTCGCAGAAATGACACTCCCCTGACGAGAATGTTGCACAGAGCGCATACTCAGTAGCTCCAGCAACTATTCTAGGAATATTTTTTTTAAAATGCATTAGTAAACCGAACGACGGGGCTCAGATTCGAACACACAATCTTTAGAATGGGAGACAAACTGCTTAGCCACTTCGCGCCAGACAACCCCCACCTCCTCCTCTTCCACCTAATCGGGTGATATGACGACTCCTACTTCGAAATATTATTTTTGTGCTCTATATCCCACCATAGCCTCCGATAACCATACGGTCAGCGGGCTCAGGTAAAAATTCTAGGAAATAAGACCACAACCGTCGCGTCACCTCGCATTCCAGTATCGTTGTATAAAGACGAATTCATTTTAAAATCAACACAACATGCTAAATCAAATTTATATTATGCAACAAGTTAAGTTTAACGCTAAGTAACATCAGTATTATTAATATTTTTCATCAATAAATAACTATAGACTCATATAATTAAGTAAAATTGCCAAAATAAGGTTGCAGTGTTCTATCAAACATATGCAAAATCCAGCCCCCAACTCAAAACTAGGTCAGGGTTTTTCTGGTCAATTATGAGGCATAATTTAAAATTGGCTGTGACCACACAAACCTTCATCCTTGACTGGTGTATCTATAAATAGCAATAGACATGCGTAGTACGTACACAAATCAACGTTTTGGATAATCTCACCATTAATTAACACTGTTCTTGGTTTGTTGTCACCGTTGCTATGGTGATGCTGTGCAAAACTGGGATCTGCGCCACGGTGCCACCAGTCGTTCACAAGAATTGTATGTTCTGGGAGGTCAAAGTCATAAAAATGAAAATGTGGCTCCCTACTGGGCGGCTGTCGAACCACTAGATGCCCAAACAATCCATCCGCGCGCTGCAAACCAGCATGACTATGCCAAAAGTGGGTACCTACTGTAGTGGCGTTGAATCTGACGAAAGCACATAACTCTGATAATATTACAACTCACGAAAAATGAACAGACAAAAATAAGGGACAAGCACAATTTTATCAACTGAAAAATACAGGGGTACATGCTGTTATAGACAATACAACAACTCAGTAGCGTCTCGTGCTCATTTTTGTGGGTGGGGCCAGACAGAAATTTTCGAAAAAATCATGGTTTTGGGTTAGGCTATATTTCAATTTATAAAATAATAAATACATGTTACACATTATTTTTGGTAGGGCCCGACCCCACTGGCCCTTAATGACGAGCCGCCCCTGCAACAACTACAGTGATGTAAGAAAAAGATCGGAGCACACATTGTTACTCATCGAAGTGCAATGGAGATAGCGATATCAATCAATCAATCAATCAATCAATCAATCAATCAATCAATCAATCAATCAATCAATCAATTCTGTTACATATACAAAGGAAGGCTGCTGTAAAACTATGTATCAAAAGAGAAATATGTAACCACAAATTAAGGTAGCTTTACAATGTAAAAACAAGATGCGTTTCGACCAAAAGGCTTTTATCAAGCAAGGAGAAACGAGATACAAGACTATGGTCTTATTGATTGATTGATAGGACCATGATTATTGCACTTCGCTGAGTAACCCTGTGTGCTCCGATCTCTTTCTTGAAAAGAAAGATCTCAGCTGCAGTGCACGAACTCCGTAGCCCCGGCGAGGGTACCAGTGTAATTTTGAAGATGGTGAAGATATTTTTTGTACGAATTTATATGTTTAATCTTTTCTGATGAATTTTGCCCTGGCAGTGGCTATCCCTGCTCTTCTCGATTTTGAACTGCCATGGGTTTTTACGTGCTCAAATTGAACACAGGACCTACGTTTTATCGTCCATCTCCGATAGGACTAGGGACATTGTCTCACCTATACTGAGATCAGAGATCTCTGAAAAAATATCCAGATGGTTCTACGATGGAGCGAACCTGGTACCTTTGGCACGAGAAACGAACACCCAACATCTACGCCACAGAGCTTAAACAACAGACATGATAGACACAATGAGATCGTTCATTCATAGCTAACTTCCCTAAAATGAAAATACGTAATTACAAACGCAAAACAAAATAAATGTAAAAAACTGGAAATGGATGTTTAAAAATACAATAATAATAAAGTAGTAATAAAATATGTGCTGTGTTGTATATTTACATACACAAGGGAAGAAGAAAATAGATAGTAACAAGAAGCATGGAACTGCAGTGCCAATGACCAAGAGGTCGCAAGATATCATATAGAACTACGCCCGAGTAGTTACCGGGGCCCAAATTGGGGTGTAAAGAATAGAACCACTGTTACCTGCCACGAATGTTGTAAGAGGCGACTAAGGATGTAGAACGTGGGCTAGCTACCCCACACCGTAAAAAACACTAGATAGCTACAGAACGGAGAGCGAACCGAGTAAACCGGACATATCGCCGAAGGATAAGCACCAAAGCTCCAAATGGTGCTAAAGATGTGACGTAAAACACACCAGTGTTAAGGCTGCATAAAACAGATTTCCACAGGAATAGAATTTATGGGGAGATCTGGTACATTGATCTGGGCGGTGATAGAGATATATATATATATATATATATATATATATATATATAGAACTAGCAAACGGCAAATCGACTACGATCATCAGAGGAACACGATCAGATGACTATGACCTGGATGGTTAACGCCTACTAAACGGCCAGCGCTCGCAAGGAGTTCATTCTAATTTGTTTGTTGGCCTACACTTTCTTATATAAAAAAAAGACTGGTTGCTTAAACATCGGCTTTAAAGTGGAAGGATTTACATCTTTTCACTGGGTTTTAACCCATATGGCTCGGTACCTCTTCGCAGAAATGGCACACCACCTGCCGAGAGTAATGCACAAAGCACGAACTCTGTAGCTCCGACAACAATCATAGCAGTCTCTGAAGAGAAAATGCACTCGTGAACAGAACGGCGTGGTCCGGGGTTCAAACCCGCGACCTTCGACTAGCAAGGAAAGGGCTAACTCTTAGCCACATAGACCCCCTGGTTGTAAAGAGTGTTAACAATTGTTTTTGGCGAGGCTACTTATATCTTTTCAAAAGTTAAGAACAAGACGAGACTCACACATATGTAAATGCTGTGTGTGTCGATATAGGGCATTGTGTCACCATGGAAACGCCATCCATGTATGGAGACCCTTTCTGCAGGATTCCGTGCCAGTGTATAGAAGTTCCTTGAGATCCCTCCATCTTGTTGTGAACTCTAACTCGTATAATGTCATTTTCGCAAACCTGTGCAGTACAATTATCATGTTGTTACTTTATGAGACATAAACATCGAACACATAGCTAGAAGACAGACAGAAGGTGAAAGAGCAGACATGCTGGCTAGCTCTGCCACTCTATCGGGGGGCCAGCCAATGGATAGAGCTGATATTTTGAACGCCTTCATAGAGTGTGGCCGCAAAGAAGATTTTCATTTAAACCAATCCACGTCAACTGCTAGATTGCAGGAGCTGGGATTGAAGATTAGCGAAGCAAGAAAAGAATAGCACAACATATATATATGAGTAAGTTCATTAATCAAAATCGAACTGGTACGGTCAGTCGTTGGACGTTGTTGGGCATATTGCGAACGAGATCGGAGCATTTATGGATATGCCCGGAGTGCAATGAAGATATTCCAAATTTAAACAGCTAGAATACATGTGTATTAGATTAATATATACAGCAGCTGTGTAACATATAACAGACCCGACTCTTTTCCAGGGGCGGGTAAAACATCCACACACTTTAATACTACATGTCATTGAACCGAAGGAAACATTTCAAGCGTTGTTGGATCATTGAAGAAGAAAAAGAAAAAGAAGAGTATGAATAAAATGTTTTATAAATAATGCCACGGCCATTTTATACACACATGCACGATATATATATCTTTTGTGAAGAAACAGCAGAGTTCAAACTATGGTCTTCTTACAACCCACACATTGAGAACTTCTGCTATGTTTGTTGCATGTCAATAGAAGAACCATGTTTGTCTTAACTTGAGCGTATACGTTATAGAATAAGAGCCAAAAGATAAAAAAAATAACATTGTTAGAAGATAAAAATTGGATATCCACAAAGTGCAATTATGAGTGTGACCGTAACGAGGACTTTTATCTGATCCAATCCACGTTAACTGCTAGATTGCCAGAGTAGCTTGAAGTGGCCAGAAAAAGAAGAGCACAACAGGTACATGAGTAGGTTTATCAATCAACATCGAACTATTACGGCCTTGTGTGAGCTTCATAAATTCATAAATAGTGTCTTTCGTCGCCTCTGTTATTTCCGAGGTTCACCTTTTGCATGACCAGTCTTGTCTCAGTCTTTGTATCCATTATATCCATTGACAAATTTTACAATATGGTTTAATTTTACAAACAGAAAAACCCTACTTTTAAATATGACATCTAGAGATGTAACTTGGTATCAAATTAGATTGGTAATAGGGAGGTCGTTACAGATGACTCATGGCACCTAGCTAGTTCTTTCTTCTTCGAGCGCTTCATATCGACCACTTGTTAACCACTCTGTATGATTTGTATGTGATTTGAGCCACAGAGAGATTGTACGTTGTGCCAATTATGCGCCTACAAGTAGGCCAGCACATCCACATCTGCAATGCTTTTTATTTATTAGGTAGCTTCCCTAGGTTCTACATCAGTCGCCTCTTACGACATGTCTGGTAGGTTGCTGTGGTACTTGCGGGCCCCGGCATCACACGGACAATGCCAGCTAGTAATAAGTAACTTAGGACTACTTGTACAAACTAGCTGTACTGATGCACCCAGTAACATGGTATAATTTAAAAAAAAGCTAAACCAAGTTTTTGACTCACGTGAATGGAAGGACCAGGTAACATTCTATTGGCAGCGATGATACCTCGGAGTCCTCCATCAGCAGGCACACAGTGTGGACGTGAACATGAAGCAGGGTTGTGAGGACAGCTGAAACGTAACGAGAAGTGAATAAATCAGAACATCATTTTTAGACTAGAAACATTTTCATCATCACCATTGGTTATTGGTTATTATACTGACGTCATTGCACTCCGGGCAGACCCATAGGTGCTCAGTCTCCCCAACTGATATCGAAGAGTATGTATACTGATGGTTCCCGTGGCTCGCTGATTAAATACACCTCTCACTCTGCCTCTCAGGTTCGACTTGTATAACGGGTAACTCCAAACTACCTAAATCGCTTGATCGATTCAACATCGAATTTAGTGTCCTCATCCAACAAACAGTCGCGAAGGAAGAGACCGAAGAATATTCTCCTTATCCATCTTCAACTCCCCAACAATCAATGCTGTTGATGCAAGCCTGTCCGCTCTCTCATTACCGTAAACACCCGCATGCCCAGGACAGTATATCCAAGTAATCCTCTAGAGGTTAGAAACTTCTATAGACGATATCCACTCATACCGAAACCTGCCGTACTGGATCTTGTGAAGCATCGACTGAGAGTCAGATACAACAACTGCCCCAGTAAATGAAGTCCCAGAAATCCAATGGAGGGCAGCAGTAACAGCCTCAACCTCCATCCTCATACTAGAAGTAGTTGTCCTGTATGCCCCACTTCGCTCTTCAACAACCCTACCATGCGCATTAGCCAAGAAACCCCAGCCGAACTTCTCACCACGATGAACCGACCCATCGGTATATATACAACAACATCGTCATTCCTTGCATTATCTTCTATCAGCTGCTTAACTGCGAGATCATCATCATTAAATAGATTGTCCTGAGCAGAACTTTGCCACCCTAACAATCCTTCGGAATTTCTCACTCTACAGGTCAGATGTCCCACCTCTGTAGCTGCTCATGCTCAACCATCAGTTAGATCCTGAACCAATTTTCTTTCGTGGTCTCCTCTTCTCCTCTTTGCAGGGATGCCTCCATCCATGATATTTCTCAACCTTCGTTGGCTCTTTTGTATGTATTAAATATTTCAATTTCCTCATTTTTATTTGTAGCATCAGCCAGTTTTCTTTGATTTTGAGTTCTTTTGTATGTATTAAATATTTCAATTTTCTCATTTTTATTTGTAGCATCAGCCAGTTTTCTTTGATTTTGAGTTCTTTAAGAATAGATCTATTTATTATCTTCTCTGTCCATGATACACGAATGACGTTTCTGAAACATATATATTCTTCTTCTTCTTCTGCATTCTCACTAGATTGGGATTTCGGATTCTCTAATAAAGGCAGCCGCCTGCATCAGATTATCAGCCACGCCATACAGTTTGTTTTGGACGTTAGTGTAAGTGGGCTACCTCTTTCTTCTCAAGTCTGCATACTGGGAGCAGTTCTGTAGGATATAATTCCTATGATTTCCGCTTCCCCGTTTTGGCCACCCTCATGATGGTAGGTCTGACATTCTTACTGCGTGGCTAAATCTCCAAGACAGATCGGCGACCGTAGAATCCGTTATCCAATTCCTCATTGTGAGGGGTCGTTGCATCATGTTATGCGCCTTACGACCTGGTGCATCCGTTTTCTGCAAGCATTTCTTTCGGGTTAGCATTCCCTAGCGGATACGTGCATCCGATTTCATCCAAATCTCCTTAGTCGTCTCTTACGACATGCGTGGCAGGTAACAGTAGTTCTATTCGTTACGCCCCAAATTTGGGCCCCGGTAACCACTGGGCGAAAATAATCAAAAGCACATATATGTTTTCCCACTAATTTGTGAAATGGCAATGCTTCACACACTAGAAACATCACATTCTATAATAATGTATATATGATCTTTTTCGCCTTTACAGATGGTCAATTGGCAAGTGTTTTACTATGACAACTTCTGCGTTTGCGCTGGTCTCTTTTGCCTTTCATCTATCTCGTTCCTAAGTTTCTCGTGACTGTTGCTTTCCTGGGGCGTCCCAGTCAAAAGCAAGGAAGAAGTGTTCTCTCCATTTAAGCCAAGCCTCGACAGTTGATATGGTTAATGCGCCTTAACGATTTTGCACAAATTCCATCTCTACCCTACTGTTTAATCCAAAGGAAAGACAAAGTTCATACATTTGGAATCAAGCAAGGTTTGCAGGGATGCCAGAAGATGGAATGTAATACACACATAACCATCAAATTGCCTTAGGGTCCCTTCCTCCAAATTTGTGGTCAAGGTTTACTACTCTAGCGTTCTGCATAACCATGCTGACCCATAGGCAGTGGGGATTTTCTAACAGGATTTACTCCCCTAGCTTTTCGTTCTCCCTAGCCTCATTACATTAGGCAGTGGGTTCAATAGTTGCAGATAGTATAACTGTCATAAGGTAGCAGAACTATCTGATCTGATCTACTTATAATAATAGTCCTTCCGTCTTTTTTCCTTGAAATATTGTTTTTATATTTCATGTTGTCTCTTTCATAAACTTCAATGTCTTTTGTAGCTCACACAGAGGTCCGTGTAATTTTCTTTCACTAGGCCAGTGAGTTTGCTTCATTATATTATATTCGGTGTATTGAACTGTATGCTCTGCATTCTAAGATGCATGTCAATACGTAAACATTACTGAATTGCCAATCTTTTTATTTATTTATGCATAAGATAAAATACTACAATATCTGTAAGATGAGAGACTACAATATCTGTAAGATGAGAGACTACAATATCTATAAGATGAGAGACTACAATATCTGTAAGATGAGAGACTACAATATCTGTAAGATGAGAGACTACAATATCTGTAAGATGAGAGACATCTGTAAGATGAGAGACATCTGTAAGATGAGAGACATCTGTAAGATGAGACATCTGTAAGATGAGAGACATCTGTAAGATGAGAGACATCTGTAAGATGAGAGACTACAATATCTGTAAGATGAGAGACTACAATATCTGTAAGATGAGAGACTACAATATCTATAAGATGAGAGACTACAATATCTGTAAGATGAGAGACTACAACATCTGTAAGATGAGAGACTACAACATCTGTAAGATGAGAGACTACAACATCTGTAAGATGAGAGACTACAATATCTGTAAGATGAGAGACTACAATATCTATAAGATGAGAGACTACAATATCTATAAGATGAGACTACAAATATCTGTAAGATGAGAGACTACAACATCTATAAGATGAGAGACTACAACATCTGTAAGATGAGAGACTACAACATCTGTAAGATGAGAACTATAATATCTGTAAGATGAGAGACTACAATATATGTAAGATGAGAGACTACAATATCTATAAGCAGAGAGACTACAATATCTATAAGATGAGTGACTCATATATCTATAAGATGAAAAGACTACAATATCTATAAGATGAAAGACTACAACTATCTACTAAGATGAGAGACTACAACATGCTGATAAGATAGAGAAGACTACAAATCAAAAAACTCGTAAGATGAGAGACTACAATATCTATAAGATGAGAGACTACAACATCTATAAGATGAGAGACTACAATATCTATAAGATGAGAGACTACAATATCTATAAGATGAGAGACTACAACATCTATAAGATGAGAGACTACAATATCTATAAGATGAGAGACTACAATATCTATAAGATGAGAGACTACAACATCTTAAGATGAGAGACTACAATATCTATAAGATGAGAGAACGATAGAACATCTGTAAGATGAGAGACTAAATCTGTAGATGAAGACTACAATCTGTAAAATGAGAGACTAATATCTATGAGACTACATCTGTAAGATGAGAGACTATCTATAAGATGAGAACTCATCATCTATAAGATGAGAGACATCTGTAAGATGAGAGACATCTGTAAGATGAGAGACATCTGTAAGATGAGAGACATCTGTAAGATGAGACTCTGTAAGATGAGAGACTCTGTAAGATGAGAACATCTAGTAAGATGAGAACTCTGTCAAGGGATCTGTAAGATAGAGACATTTTGTAAGATGGAGACATCTTGTAAGATTGAGGGACATCTGTAAGAGAGAGACTCTGTAGAGATGAGACTCTGTAAGGGGATCATCTGGTGAGATGAGAGCATCTGTAAGGGACTCTTAGTGAGAGCTCTTCCGTTAAGGAGGACTCTGGTGAGAGAACTTAAGGTGGACTCTGTTCAAGGGGATCTCTGTAGAGCTTAGGTGCTCATCTCTGTTCCAAGTGTAGATCTCTGTGGCGTAGAGCTTAGGTGCTCGTCTCCGTTCCAAAGTTCCAGGTTCGCTCCTCGTGGAGCATATCCGAGCCATCTGGATATTTTTCTAACAATCCCTGATCTCAGTGTAGGTGAGATCAAGTTCCTAGTCCTTTCGGAGATGGACGATAAAACGTAGAATCCGTGTTCAATTTGAGCACGTAAAAGAACTATTGGCAGTTTAAAATCGAGAAGAGCAAGCCGGAAAGCCACTGCTTGGGCAGAATTCACTATAAAAGATCACAAATAAAATTCCTAAAAAAATATCTTCACCATTACACAGGCAACCCTCGCCGTTGCTACAGATTCCGTGCACTGCAGCAGAGATCTTCCTGTGTAAGAAAGAGATCGGAGCACACATGGTTACTCACTAAAGTGCAATGATGATGGCCCTGTCAATCAATCAACCACTAAGAAGAGAGGCTACAACATCTCTAATGAGAACGAGCTTTTGCATTGTGACTGAGTACTTACTCCCAGCATGCCTTGGTCATGGTATGATAGTATTCCACCAGGAAGTTGTAGTCACATATCATGCTAGTTGCCCCATCTTCACATTCTCTTTACATGGATGTTTTTGTAGTCTGTGACAGAGTGAAATAGTATTGTTTGTAATGGTCAAGCAAAAAAAAAGCAAGCAATTAAAATGCACTACTTGATTTATATTAAAATCTACATCAGTTACATGCGCCCTTGCATGAAATATATATAAGAACTTACATGAATTACATAAGTACTCACTCTAGTGGTTACCGTGGCCCAAATTGGGGTGTAAAGAATAGAACCACTGTAACCTGCCATGCATGTCGTAAGAGGCGATTAAGGAGGTTTGGCTGAAATCGGATGCACATGTCCTAAACGTGTAGAAGAAGTCTATGTGTTTAGGAGCCTACTAAACCAATGTGCAACGTATACACGTTCTTGGCAAAGATCAAACACATCACAAAGAGTGATTAAAATTGGTCGTAAAGAACGAACGCAAAGAAGAAGAATAAGACATAAGTACTTACATGAATTACATAATTACTTACATGAATTACACGAGTCTGTCCTTACTGCTTGTGTAATAGCGCTTTTTTTAGGGCAGTGTAGAACGGGAAGGTAGGCATGAACCTGGTGAATTTAATAGTCGCATGGCTAGTGCAGTCACATAGAAACTGTTCATGTTAAGATTTTTTTCTTTATGCCTCCGACAGAAACAACTTCTTGACCTTACCGGAAATCGAACTCGGGTCTCCCGAATAGGAACCCGCGCTCTAATCCATTCGGCTGGACGTTTCTCAATTACATGATTACTTGCAGGAATTAACTGCAAGTTATAAAGTATTAAAGAAATAGAAGCAACAGGCGAATTGGGCGTAAGCGTTTTAACAAAATTATTCAATGACATCTACAACACAGGATATGTACCCAAAGATTTACGACAATCCATTTTATAGCACTACCAAAGAAAGCAGGAACGATAGAATGCGAAGAACACCGCACAATCAGCCTCATGAGTCACGTAACAAAACTACTTTTCAGCATTATTATGAGAAGGGTACGAAACAAAATAAGACCAGAAGTTAAAGAAGAACAATGTGGCTTTGTTGAACGCAGGGGAACAAACAACGCAATATATACAATAAGAACAATTATGGAAAGATCAATAGAAATGAAGTTGGACTTATACCTATGTTTCATAGACTACGCGAAAGCTTTGATAAAGTAAAACATGGAGAAATAATCAGCATGTTAGAAAGTATAAATATTGATGGTAAAGATCTTAGACTGATCAAGAATTTGTACTGGCAACAAAGTGCAGCCATTAGACTAGAGAGTAAGATTGGAATCTATCAGGCGATACAGTTAGGAGTACGGCAAGGGTGCGTACTCTCACCAGACTTATTCAACTTATATAGCGAAAACATCATGAGATCTATAGAAGAAAAGACAGGAATAGCAGTCGGTGGACAAAATATAAACAACCTAAGATACGCTGATGACACAATTCTCATGGCTACAAATGAACACGATCTGCAAGACTTGATAGACATACTAGTGAGAGAAAGTGAAAATAAAGGATTAAGCATGAATATAAAGAAAACAGAGGTTATGGTTGTCTCCAAGAAACAAGAAACATCAACATGCAATATCAAAATAAATAACACAACACTGAAACAAGTCCACTGATTCAAGTATCTAGGAACATTCCTAACATCAGATGGAAGATGTACAACATAGATTAGGAGTAGAATAGCTCAAACGAAAGCAGCTTTATGAAAATGAAGAACACACTATGCGTGAACTCACTACCAATGACACTGCGAAAACGAGTACTCCAATGCTATATTGAACCAATTCCTATGTATGGCAGCGAATCATGGACACTGAACAAACAATCAATACGATCATTGGAAGCCACAGAGATGTGGTTTTACAGAAGAATGTTGAGAATTCCATGGACAGCAAAGAAAACAAACGTGGAGGTTTTAAATCAGGTCTGCACACAAAGAAACCTTATCAAAAGAATAAGAATCCGACAATCAAGGTTCTTCGGGCATATAACGCGAAGAGAAGGTTTAGAACATTTGGTGACTACAGGTAAAATTCAGGAAGGAGAGATCGTGGAAGACAGAGGGAGAAGATGTGGATGGCCTGACATCATGGTTCGACAAAAATCGACGTCAGAACTGATTACATGCACCAAGCAAAGAGAGTTGTGGAGAGACATGATCGCCGGCAGGCATGGCACTTGATTGATTGATTGATCAATCCTAACATATGCCAGCGAGAGTTGGATAATGACTAAAGATATAGAAAGCAAGTTGAATGCATTTGAAAATAGATTGCGAAAAATAATGAATATAAAATGGAACGAATTCAGGAGAAGTGAGGAAATCAGAGACATGTCTGGTCAACCACTAGTGACAACTGTTATAAGAGAGAGAAGATGGAGATATATTGGACACACCTTGAGGAGAAATGATCAACGAATATCAAAGCAGGCATTGAAGTGGGATGCAAAGGGTTCAAGAAAGAGAGGACGACCTAAGGAGACCCTGAAACGAACTTTGATGAGAGAGGCACGAAATATCGGTCTTAGTTACATGGAGGAGATTGAGAGAGTTTCCCAGGATAGAGCGGTATGGAGAAATTACTTGCAGGCCCTATGTAACGTATAACGGTACGAGAGGAATTATTATTATTTATTATACAAATTACCTAAACACTTATACGAATTACATGATTACTTACATGAATTACCTAAACACTTAAACGAATTACATGAGCATCTATCTTAACGAAAATTATCAAAGTAACAAATCAGCATATGATTGTCTTACATGTCATTTAAAAGTAGCGTAGCTGAGTCACAGTAAACTAGATCTGATAGTGGTAGATAGTCTTTCTATTGTCTATTGTCTATTCCCAGGTGGAAGATGTAGTTGGCTGTCCACTCTTGCCGTTAAGCGTAGGGATGGGAGCTTAAATTTGCGTTCTAGGGCTAGATGAGTTGCCCTTGTTGTGTTGTATCCGTGTTTATGTAGTGTGGTCTTGATATTGCCTATCCATCTTTTTCTTGGTCTTCCTTAGCTCTAGTACCCGATCTCTTTTTATTGTATACTGTTATTGGTGATTGGTTGTATTTCATTCTCATTAAATGTCCAAACCACTGCATTTGTTGTTTTTCGATGTATTCGATGCATGAAGTTATGCGTACTCTGATTCTGATGTCCTCATTTCCTAGTCTGTTTTTCTTGGTGACTCCCACTGCCTTCCTCAAGCATTTCATTTCACACGTGGTGAGCTTTCTGTGCTGTGTCAGAGACCAAGTTTGGCACTGGTAACAAAGTTTTGGTAGGAAAATACTTTTATCATCTGTCTTTTCACTTCCATCTTGATCTTTGGGTGTTGTATTAATGGTGCCAGCTGGTAGGTCACTGCATTTGCTTTTGACACCTTGTCTCTATTTCTCTATCTAATTTTCCGTCCTCTGTAAAAATACTGTCTTTCTATTTGTGATGTGAATTATGGACAATAAATAACAATAATAGTAAATTTGATAGAATACAGAGATGTATTTTTATAGAGTGGTGTATGTGGCCTAGGGGATAGTGACTTGGTCTACTAACCCCGACGTTCTGAGTTCGAATCACGGTGCGGACAGTTTGGTTGCAAATTGTTTCGCATGGATAGGACGATGACACCACCCGTTCAGAAAGCAATGGCAAACTACTTAACGTAATAATGCCTAGAAAATCACAAACAACGTTAAAAAGCTGGGGTTGATTCGCAAAGTCCTGTAAAGGATATGCAATTAACTTTAGTTTTGTAGAAGAATGATGAGAATGTCATGGACAGAAAATATGAACAATGATTATGTTCTCAAGAAAGCAGATGAGAACAGATCGCTTATAAAACACAACACAAAGACAACAATCAACATTCTTTGAACTTGTTATGAGAAGAGAAAAGATTGAATAAAGTATGACAACAGGCAAGATAGATAGATAGATGTCCATTCTGGGCAGATGCCGTTCATCAGCCCGGGAGGGGAGGTTGTCTACGGGTCGCTGCACTGAAAGAAACTAGCAACCTGCTGCCTTGTGGGTTTTGGCTGGGGACAGCAACAGTCTAACGGAGAGCGAACCCAGTAAACGCTGGTTAAAATCGAACACGCCGCCGAAGGATAAGCACCTGAACTCCAATAGGCACTGAAGGCTGTGCACGTACATCCGTTCTTGATGTTTGGCGGCTTATATATCCTAATCGAATGATAAAAGCGGCATAAGAACGATCGCGAGAGAGAGAGAGAGAGAGAGAGAGAGAGAGAGATATGTCCACTAAGGGAAAAGTATAGGCCTATGGGAAACCAACTCTAAATACACCAACTTGCAAACTTGCCTTCAATCACGGGCATGCTCAGCAGCAGAAGACTAAGCTGGCTAGGGCATGTGCGAAGAATGGACAATTGCCACATACCAAAACAGATGTTGTTCTGTGAACTTTGGAGGGGAAGAGGCACCAAGGCTGCTCAGATATAAATATGTCTGCAAGGCCTCATGAATAACTGTTCTATCGGTCCCAGCAAATAAAAAAAAAAAAACTAGATGACGATCGAGTTATATGGAAAACCACATTACTCAAAGGTGCAGAATCTTTTGAAAAGAGACTTAGGGATGAGCTGAAAGAGAAGAGAGACAAGCAAATACTCAGAAGTTGTCACAGTAAAACACCAACACGTGGCTGTAAAGAGGGAAAAGGCCATATACCGGGAAAAAAAATATAAATCACTCACCTTCAATCTCGTCATAACCCATGTGATGAAGTAGTTTAGCATAAATAGGGTCGAGAACACAAAGAAGGACGAAGATGCACCGTAGTTTGCGCATCAAATCCAGAACAGTATAGTTGAAGTCATATCCCAAGAACTGAAACATAAGTGTAGCACAGTTAGACATGTAATCTGCTATTATAAATAAGTAAAGGAATCATTTACATATCATGAAGTATTTTGGAGGATCCGCCCTAAAGTCCGAACACTGTAGCTCCGGCAACAATCCTAGGGATCTCATGAAAAAATTGCAAATGTATCTCCGCCCGGAATCAAATCCACAACCTTCAGTACGACAGGCAAACGACGTAAACACTTCGCCATTGAGACCATTATACGTACGGATGTACGTATACTTAATTCCTCAGTGATTCGAGGCAAGCAAAGTGCAGGGTTATTTACTGCGAGCTCAAGATGCAAAACTATCAAGAAGGACAGCGGTGCCGATGCTGCAACGAAGTGAAGAAGACTCCCAATGGAGATCACAGCGCTAAACAGGGCTCTGAAGCCATTAAGAACACATGAATTCATACATACGTGAATATTTAAGAGACTCAATGACTATGCTAAAGAAAATCCAAACTGGCTGTATAGGGCATGAATGACTTGTTCAGTTGAGCACATTCCGAATGAGCCATTTAAACTTTATTTTTGTACCATACAAGCAGGTACAAAATACAGGATAAGTCTGCATGTACGTCTGCAGTACAGGATAAGATACTTCAAACAGGACAGGATACGTAAGCAGTACATGACAAGATACGTCAAACATGGCATGATGATACGTCAAAGTACAGGATTTTAGCAGTAAAGTAATTTGCTAACATATTTATTTAGTTTTTCAACACTTGAACCAATTAAAATTGTATTTTGTATCCCGTTCGTATCTGTTGATGAGCATCTTTGGAGACCATCATTACAAGACGAAGATGGAGGTGGATTGGACATTTATGCCAGTAGGGGCATTGGCTAGAACAGCTCTCAGATGGACAACGGATGGGAAGAGAAGGCCTGGACGTCCAAAGGAAACATGGAGAGAACTGTGGAGAGAGAGTTGAAGGAGCGCAGCCTGACGTGGGAGACGGTTGGTAGAAAGGCAGCAGAACGGCAACAGTGGAAGTCTCTTGTAGAAGCCTTATGTATCAATCAGTACACGAAGTATTAATAACATATTATCAATCAATCAAGTGCCATGCCTGCCGGCGTAGGCGATCATGTCTCTCCACAACTCTCTTTGCTTGGTGCATGTAATCAGTTCTGACGTTGATATTTTGTCGAACCATGATGTCAGGCCATCTAACATCTTCTCCTCTGTCTTCCACGATCTCTCCTTCCCTGAATTTTACCTGTAGTCACCAAATGTTCTAAACCTTCTCTTCGCATTATATGCCCGAAGAACCTTGATTGTCGGATTCTTATTCTTTTGATAAGGTTTCTTTGTGTGCAGACCTGATTTAAAACCTCAACGTTTGTTTTCTTTGCTGTCCATGGAATTCTCAACATTCTTCTGTAAAACCACATCTCTGTGGCTTCCAATGATCGTATTGATTGTTTGTTCAGTGTCCATGATTCGCTGCCATACATCAGAATTGGTTCAATATAGCATTGGAGTATTCGTTTTCGCAGTGTCATTGGTAGTGAGTTCACGCATAGTGTGTTCTTCATTTTCATAAAAGCTGCTTTCGTTTGAGCTATTCTACTTCTAATCTCTGTTGTACATCTTCCATCTGGTGTTAAGAATGTTCCTAGATACTTGAATCGATGGACTTGTTTCAGTGTTGTGTTATTTATTTTGATATTGCATGTTGGTGTTTCTTGTTTCTTGGAGACAACCATAACCTCTGTTTTCTTTATATTCATGCTTAATCCTTTCTTTTCACTTTCTCTCACTAGTATGTCTATCAAGTCTTGCAGATCGTGTTCATTTGTAGCCATGAGAATTGTGTCATCAGCGTATCTTAGGTTGTTTATGTTTTGTCCACCGACTGCTATTCCTGTCTTTTCTTCTATAGATCTCATAATGTTTTCGCTATATAAGTTGAATAGGTCTGGTGAGAGTACGCACCCTTGTCGTACTCCTAACTGTATCGCCTGATAGATTCCAATCTTACTCTCTAGTCTAATGGCTGCGGTTTGTTGCCAGTACAAATTCTTGATCAGTCTAAGATCTTTACCATCAATATTTATATTTTCTAACATGCTGATTATTTCTCCATGTTTTACTTTATCGAAAGCTTTTGCGTAGTCTATGAAACATAGGTATAAGTCCAACTTCATTTCTATTGATCTTTCCATTATTGTTCTTATTGTATATATTGCGTTGTTTGTTCCTCTGCGTTCAACAAAGCCACATTGTTATCCATGACCGTGCCGTGCTATGATACAGAGAGGCGGCCGCACCAGACGGTGCCGTAAGGGGGCGGCATAAGCAGTGAAATAAAAATACAACTTGAAACATTTAAGGGGCGGAATTTCGAAGACTTGCATCATACTGAGATAATATACCGCACGGCTCTGTACAAATTACAAAGAGTGGTTAACAAGTAGTCAGTATGGAAGGTTCGAAGAAAAGAAGAAGATTATATAAGATATTTGTCTTAATTCAATCAACATACTAATACAGTCCAAGTTAAAAACGGTATTAAGAATCACACACAAACAAAATAATTTTATTTTAGCTTTTTAAAATATTACCAGGTGTGTCACAATATATGTAAACCCTCTTAAGTGTAAACGTTCACTCCACTAACTCAAGATTTGAATAAACAAATCTTCTAGACACACAGCATTTAGAAGGACCTGGGATATAACCAGATTAAACAAATTTATAATTGACACACTTATGACTTCGCTAGAATAGCTGTCACACTCTGTGATAACTCACAGTGTCACCGCATTGACCTGCTTAGCTATCAGACCATATCTCTTTGTAGATATCAACACATACACAATCATTTCATCACCATTTACTACCAATTGATGTAGCATACGTAATTTAGTCTGTTCCGTTTGACTGTGTTGTGTAGACCGCGCCAGTTTGTTCATTTGATGATCCTCTTCATCGCAATCGGACCTTGTCCATAATTGCTTTGATCTCCCCACAAGCATGTGTTTCAGTGTGTTTAATCAAACAACCCCCGTTCGGTGTTGATTGATGTATCTACTGGGTTTTCTCTCGTGGATTTCCCGTTTTTTTTTTTTTTTTTTTTTCCAATCCAGAAGCACTTGAACTGAAAGCTCTTCGGCTCGGTGTCATGGACATCGTAACCCTTCGGCTCGGTGCCACGAATACCGTATATCTGGGGAACCTGTAGCTTTTCTGCCAGTTCGCGGAGTTGAACCCGCACTTACAGAGGACTAGTCACCCGTAGTCCAACGCGCTACGAGCACGCTGGGCACGCGGGCAGGATTTCCCGTCTTGCCGCACCTATCGGTATGCACCAGTTGTTTCATTCTCAAATTAAGTTAAACTTTATCTTAATACTTTCTGATCGCTACTTATTGCTACATTTTTTCTTGCTCATTCGGTTAGCTTTGAGAAAAGCTCATTTGTCTACAAAAGTGCATTTAATGTATCTACAAAATTACACTTTATGATCTACAAAAGTACATTCATTTATTTACAAAAATACATTTCATTGATCACATTTCGTTAAAATAGAGGAAAACTGCAGTTTAATTTGTACATCAACAGTCTTCTTCTTCTTCCTCATTCGTTCTCATTCTCTGCTTATATCAGGATGCCGTCCGGAGAACAGAATACGCTGTGTTGCAGCTGTCAGCGTAAGTTGTATTCCGCTTCTTCAAACACCCCATATCGACCACTCTTAGTGATTTTTATGTGATCTGATCCTTAGAGCGATTGTACGTTGTGCCACTTTGCGCCTACAAGTAGGCCAGCACATCCGATGTCTGCGACGCTTTTTATTTACTAGAGTAGTTTCCCTAGGACCCTACCCCAGTCGCATCTTACGACATGCCTTGTAGGTAGAAGTGTTACTATTCTTTTCTGCTTCCCTTGCGAGCCTCAGCAACACACGGGCGGTGAGTTGGGTTATCCGCACCACTAGGTCCGACACATCCGATTTCAGATTAGCCTTTTTTGGGTACTAGGTTAGCCTCTTCTTCTTCAATCTCCACAAACATTGCCAGACTTATTTGTAGCCGTCTGTTTTTCTGGTACGCTACGAGGAGGCGGAGTGTAGTTTTGTCCACTTTTGCTCTTACACTGACGCTAGTAATCAGCTATGAGTCGCTGACTACTACAAGGCCATGTCGCTTGAGTGTGTAGTCCTTCGAAGAAACAGAGCTTCTGGCACCCCATATTGGGTATAAAAGCAAATATCAATGTTGTCAGACACAGAGTGTTTTTCATTGAGGTATTTAATGTTTTCAAGAATATCTGAAATTTAAAAAAAAAATATTTTGGCTTTCAGGTATGCAAGCTTGCCAACCCCATCGACGATATCGATGTTTTGAATTTGTGAATCCCATCATTAAAATCAATGCGTTTCATCAACTCGTCAGTAGATAAATAATTCAGCAAGTTTGCAAATCAGAGTTTCAGTCTTGGACCAGAGCCAAATATAAACTTATGTGCCTTCGGATTCATGTAAGAATTATGGGAAATCAGACCACAACTATACCACGTGATCTCACATTCCAGTATTGGTGTATATAGACGAATTTATTTTAAAATCAACACAAAATGCTAAATCAAAGCTATATTATGCAACAAGTTAAGTTTAACAACAAGGAATATCAATATTATGAATATTTTTCACCAATAAATAACAATAGACTCACAGAATTGAGTAAAATTGCAAAACGTGCAGTGTTCTATCAAACATCTGTAATTTCAGCCTCCTCGATCTAGGTCACGGAATTCCCGGTCAGTTGTCTGGTCTAGTTATCTAGAGTTGGCTGTGCTTGGACGCACTTTAACCACATCCAACTCTAGATAACTGGGCTAGACAACTGACTAGGTGTTCATGACCTAGATCAGAAAAGGGGGCTGGAAAATATAGATGTTTTATAGAACACTGCAAACTTTTTTATATATACCAATACTGGAATGCGAGGTCACGTGATGTAGTTGGGGTCTGATTTCCCATAATCCTTACCTGAGTCCGAAGGCCCATAATTTTATAGTTGGCTCTGCTTTAACACAGTATAAGAAACAGTAAACTATTAGCTGTACTTATGTAGGTCAGATGTGCCTTCAGAGGTTAACCGATTTATTATAGGTCAACTGTAGGTTAACTCAACCGTCGCCAGCGGTAAGATTTTTAGAGTTGCCTGAGACGCAGCAATTGAACAGAACGGTGCGATTCGGATTCTAAACCACGCCACTCGGAACGCAAGACAACGACTTAGCCAAGTAGACCTCTAACCGTGCAAACGTAAATGTACTGTGGTAATACACAGCCAACTATAACCTTATGGGTGTATGTTTGCAGTGTATGCGTTATTGGACTCACAAATGCAATGGGGATTTTCTCTCATGGTTTACTCAACTAACCTTTCTCTCTCACAAGCCCTCCTCCACAAGGCAGTGGGTTTAACCAGAACCAACTATAAACTTATGGGCCTTCGGACTCGGGTAAGAATTATGGGAAATCAGACCCCAAATACACCATGTGACCTCGCATTCCAGTATTGGTGTATATAGACGAATTCATTTTAAAATCAAAATGCTAAATCAAGGTTATATTATCCAACAAGTTAAGTTTAACAATAAGGAATATCAAAATTATGAATATTTTTCACCAATAAGTAACCATAGACTCACAGAATTGAGTAAAATGACAAAAAAGCTTGCAGTGTTCTATCAAACATATATAATTTCCAGCCCCCTTCTCTGATCTAGGTCAGTGATTCCCCGATCAGTTGTCTAGCCTAGTTATCTAGAGTTGGCTGTGCCCTAACTGTGCAAACGTAAATGTAACTGTATTAATATAACTGTGAGAATAAGGAGTTTGAAGAACCCCAGGGGAAGCAACGAAAGCAATGAATGTGATCAAAAAATAGACATTGTATAAGTATTAGCAGCTTCTGGAAAAAAAAAATTCACCAAACACAGGATTCGAACTTTCGTATTCTTCTTCTTCGAACCTTCCATATCACCACTTGTTAATCACTGTGATTTGTATGGGATCCGAGCCTAAGAGCGTTTATACGTTGTGCCAGCTTTGCACCTACAAGTAGAACAGCACATCCGATTTCTGTTACACTATTTATTTATTAGGTAGCTTCCTATGCCCTACCTCAGTAGCCTCTTACGACATGCCTTGTAGGTCGCAGTGTTACTATTCTTTGCTCCCATTGAGAGCCCCGGCAACACGCGGGCGGGGATTCGAAACATAAACCCTTATTTCTTACGGCCCCCCCATTGTCTAGTCCAACAATACCAACGTTCACAAAATGTACTAATATATGTTAGATCTACTAACAAGGGGCCGAGTGGTTATCAGGTCCCAAATTGGGGTGTAAAGAATAGAACCACTGTTACCTGCCACGCATGTCGTAAGAG
This sequence comes from Arion vulgaris, assembly GCA_020796225.1. NCBI lineage: Eukaryota > Metazoa > Mollusca > Gastropoda > Stylommatophora > Arionidae > Arion > Arion vulgaris. The sequence continues at coordinate 20,646,362 of CM036771.1, forward strand.
GCGATTAGAGGTTGGGCGTGGGCTAGCTACCCCACACCGTTAAAAACACTAGATGGCCACAGAACGGAGAGCGAACCGAGTAAATGCTGGCTGAAACCGGACACATCGCCGAAGGATAAGCACCAGAGCTCCAAATGGTGCTGAAGATGTGACGTAAAATACACCAATGTTAAGGCTGCATGAATCAGATTTCCACATGAATTGAATTTATGAGGAAATCTGGTACATCGGTCTGGGCGGTGATCGCGAGAGAGAGAGAGAGGGAGAGAGCGAGAGAGATTTACTAACATAAATTAACTATGCTAACTCCACAACGACCAGATTGTCTACTGGTTATGTCAAGTTCTCTCACAGGTTCGCATAATGCCAAACAAAAGTTCAAAGCAGTCCGATCTTCTTGACAAAGTAGGCCAGCACATCCGATTTCTGCAGCGCTTTTTATTTACTAGTGTAGCTTCCCAAAGCCCCCATCTTAGTCGCAGCTTGCGAGATGTCTTGTAGGTTGCAGTGTTACTATTCTCTGCTTTACTTGAGGGTTCGGACAACACACGAGCGTGCAATATCTCTGACAGAGAATACTGCACTAAAGGTTGCAAGAAACAATAAAGCATGTAACGCCATTACAGAAGTCGCATGTGCCACCAGGCATAAGGAGAACAAGAGTGAAGCCAGGGTGCAACACTTTCTTTGTGAACCTACCTCCTACAACACTAGCACATTCACACTGTATGTCCTACAACACTAGCACATTCACACTGTATGTTTAGCCTGTCTCCTGGTAACATGAGGTCGTTCAGCTTAGTATGGAAATCATAACACGGCGTCATATTTGCATTGAGATACCGCTCTTTTAGTAATTTGCACTACTTTTTTCAGCGCAGTCCGTGACGGTAAATAAATTTAACACAAGTCAGCCATTGTATTTTTTATATAAAAATTCATGTTGATGTGAGCAGACTTTACCTTCTTCTTCTTCTCCTCTTCCACCATTTACTTCTTTATAGAAGTGTTGGAGGGGGTTGAGTAGTGATCTTGTGTGTGCTTGTTTTAAGGCACAGTCTAAGCTGATATTCATTTTCATAAGACAGTTCTTAATGCCGTCGCTCCATCGTTTGCGTGGTCTTCCTCTTGCTTTGTACTCATTCTTTTTCTGTGTGTCTCTCTGTGGTAGGCGATACCAGGGCATTCTTGTCAGGTGTCCAAACCATGTAATCTGTTGTTCTTTTATGAATTGCATAACTGGTTTCACATCCAGTCTTCTTCTGATTTCTTCATTTCTAATTTTGTTTCTTATTGTCACACCTGCTGCTCTTCTAAGACACCTCATTTCTGTCGTTATGATTTTCCGCTTATTAGCTGCTGTTATTGGACATGTTTGGCACTGGTAACATAGTGTTGGCCAGAACATCGTTCTTATGAGATTTGCTTTAGTTTTTAGCGGTATCTCTTTGTGTGACAACAGGCGTTAACTATCCCAGTGCCTGGTTAGCTTTTGTTCAACGGTTGCTGATTTCGCTATCGATACTTCCATCTTTTATGAAAATTGCTCTTAAGTATTTGGCATCAATTATTTGTTTTATTTCTACGTTCTGGAGTTTTATACTTTTATGTGAGTTGGAAATAAAGCGATAAGCTTTATTGCTATTTTATACAATTCTATGAGTCCATAGCAGTCCGTATGTTGTCGGGGTTTGCAAGGGAAGCAGATAATAGTATCACTGCGAACTACATGACATGCCGTATGTTGTCAGGCTTGCAAGGGAAGCAGATAATAGTATCACTGCGAACTACATGACATGCCGTATGAGGCGATGGAGCTAGGGAAGCTACCCTAGTAAAAAAGGCGTCGCAGAAATTGAATGTGCTGGCCTACTTGTAGATGCATAATTGGCACAATGTAAATCGTTCTTAGACTCAGACCACATCATCATCAAATAGCTTGTCCTGAGCAGAACTTTTCCACCCCAACAGTCCTCCGGAACTTCTCTCTTCATAGGCCAGATGTCCTGCCTCTGCAGCCGTCATGTTCAGACCATCAGTTACATCCTGAATCTATCTTCTCCGTGGTCTTCCTCTTCTTCTCTTTGCCGGTATGCCTCCTTCCAAGATGATCTTCTCCAGTCCTTCATGTCTTTTTATATGTCCCAAATATCTCAATTTTCTCTTTCGTGTTTGTAACATCAGCCAGTTTTCTTTGATTTTGAGTTCTTTCTGGATATATCTATTTGTTCTCTTCTCTGTCCAAGATATACGAAGGACTCGTATGTAACACTTATATTCGAAAGCACATATATGTTTGCCCACTGCTTTATTAAATGTCCATGCTTGACACCCATACGTTGCCACAGGGAATATGCATGCTCTTAGTATTCTGATCTTTGTTTTCTTGTTAGTTCCGTTACATACTGTTTTCAGTTGTTTAATTTTTGTAAAGCCATGTTTGTTCTTCTTTTAATTTCCTTCATCCCATTTCCGTCTGTTGTTAGCAGTGAACCAAGATGTTCAAAACTGTTCACATTTTCTACTTTCCCTCCGTTGATAAAAATATCTTTTGTCATGTTCGTTTTATCTGTTGTCATTATTTTTGTTTTTGCTACATTGAGATATAGATTTTGTTTTTCACTTTTATCTTTCACTTCTAATAATTTCTCCATCCCTTTTGTGATGTTGACAGTAACACTGTATCGTCAGCGTATCGCCCGAGTGGTTAACAGGGCCCAAATTTGGGGTGTAAAGAATAGAAACACTGTTACTTGCCACGCATGTCGTAAGAGGCTTCTAAGGAGGTTTGGCTGAAATCGGATGCATGTGTCCTAAGCGTGTAGAAGTCTATGCTTTTAGGGCCTACCAAACCAATGTGCAACGTATACACATTCTTGGCAAAGATCAAACATATCACAAAGAATGATTAAAATTGGTCGTAAAGAACGAACGCAAAGAAGAAGTCAGCGTATCGTAGTTCAGGTAGTTCTCTTCCTCCGATTATAAAAGGATCGTATTATTCTTTTCCGCTATCTTCTGTAACATTCCTCATGATGTTTTCTGCATACATGTTAAACAGACAAGACGACAAAATGCAACCTTGTCTGACTCCCTGCCTTATGTCAAACCAATCTGATGTATTATCATATGTTCTTACAGCCACCATTTGATCACATACAGATATCAAAATCGTGGTTTAAGAAGTAGTCAATATGGAACGTCTGAAGAAGTCCATAGTTATTTATTGATGAAAAATGTTATAATTTAGATATTCGTTAGTGTTAAATTTAGATATTCGTTAGTGTTAAATTTAGATATTCGTTAGTGTTATAATTTAGATATTCGTTAGTGTTAAATTTAGATATTCGTTAGTGTTAAATTTAGATATTCGTTAGTGTTAAATTTAGATATTCGTTAGTGTTAAATTTAGATATTCGTTAGTGTTAAATTTAGATATTCGTTAGTGTTAAATTTAGATATTCGTTAGTGTTAAATTTAGATATTCGTTAGTGTTAAATTTAGATATTCTTTAGTGTTAAATTTAGATATTCGTTAGTGTTAAATTTAGATATTCGTTAGTGTTAAATTTAGATATTCGTTAGTGTTAAATTTAGATATTCGTTAGTGTTAAATTTAGATATTCGTTAGTGTTAAATTTAGATATTCGTTAGTGTTAAATTTAGATATTCGTTAGTGTTAAATTTAATTTGTGACAAAATTTAACCTTGTTTTTGCCCGTTGTGTTACTTTAAAATGAATTCGCGTTATCTAACAATATTGGAACGCAAGTGCCACATGATTTGATTTAACGTGATTTTTCCTTGAGTTGAAAGATCTTTTGGGGGACTATGAACTATATCACCACGGGACGACATCATCGGTAATCAAACTATTCCAGCATTTGTTTGAGAAATATGTTAACAAATCAAATGTTTCCCGCAGTTTCCATAAGAATGAGTTTGATTGATAGGACCATCATCATTGTACTTCGATGATTAACCATGTGTGCTCCGATCTCGTTTTTACACAGGAAGATCTCAAGCACCGACGAGGATCCTCGATGTAATTTTGAAGATGGTGAAGATATTTTATAGGAATATATTTTAAACTTTTTCTAATTAATTTTTTGCCCTGGCAGCGTCTTTCCAACCAGCTATTTTCGATTTTGAATTGCCAAGGGTTCTTTTACGTGCTCAAATTGAACAAGCGACCTCCGTTTTATCGTACAATAGGACTAGGAACTAGATCTCACCTACACTGAGATCAGGATCTCTAAAAATATCGATATGGCTCCACGATGGAGCGAACCTGGTATCTTTAGCACGAAAGACGAGCACCTACCCCTACACCACAGAGACTACCCCTACACCACAGAGACTACCCCTACACCACAGAGACTACCCCCTACACCACAGAGACTACCCTCTACACCACAGAGACTACCCCCTACACCACAGAGACTACCCCTACACCACAGAGACTACCCCTACACCACAGAGACTACCCCTACACCACAGAGACTACCCCCTACACCACAGAGACTACCCCCTACACCACAGAGACTACCCCTACACCACAGAGACTACCCCTACACCACAGAGACTACCCTCTACACCACAGAGACTTCCCCCTGAGACTACCCTCTACACCACAGAGACTACCCCTACACCACAGAGACTACACCTACACCACAGAGACTACCCCTACACCACAGAGACTACCCCTACACCACAGAGACTACCCTCTACACCACAGAGACTACCCCTACACCACAGAGACTACCCCTACACCACAGAGACTACCCCTACACCACAGAGACTACCCCTACACCACAGAGACTACCCTCTACACCCCAGAGACTACCCCCTACACCACAGAGACTACCCCTACACCACAGAGACTACCCCTACACCACAGAGACTACCCTCACACACAGAGACTACCCCCTACACCACAGAGACTACCCCTACACCACAGAGACTACCCCTACACCACAGAGACTACCCTCTACACCACAGAGACTTCCCCCCTGAGACTACCCTCTACACCACAGAGACTACCCCTACACCACAGAGACTACCCCTACACCACAGAGACTACCCTCTACACCACAGAGACTACCCCTACACCACAGAGACTACCCTCTACACCACAGAGACTACCCCCTACACCACAGAGACTACCCCTACACCACAGAGACTACCCCTACACCACAGAGACTACCCCTACACCACAGAGACTACCCCTACACCACAGAGACTACCCCTACACCACAGAGACTACCCCTACACCACAGAGACTACCCCTACACCACAGAGACTACCCCTACACCACAGAGACTACCCCTACACCACAGAGACTACCCCTACACCACAGAGACTACCCCCTACACCACAGAGACTACCCTCTACACCACAGAGACTACCCCTACACCACAGAGACTACCCCTACACCACAGAGACTACCCCTACACCACAGAGACTACCCCTACACCACAGAGACTACCCCTACACCACAGAGACTACCCCTACACCACAGAGACTACCCTACACCACAGAGACTACCCCTACACCACAGAGACTACTCCTACACCACAGAGACTACTCCTACACCACAGAGACTACCCCTACACCACAGAGACTACCCCTACACCACAGAGACTACCCCTACACCACAGAGACTACCCCTACACCACAGAGACTACCCCTACACCACAGAGACTACCCCTACACCACAGAGACTACCCCTACACCACAGAGACTACCCCTACACCACAGAGACTACCCCCTACACCACAGAGACTACCCTACACCACAGAGACTACCCCTACACCACAGAGACTACCCTACACCACGAGACTACCCTACACCACAGAGACTACCCCCTACACCACAGAGACTACCCTACACCACAGAGACTACCCCCTACACCACAGAGACTACCCCTACACCACAGAGACTTCCTACACCCCAGAGACTACCCTATGCAACAGAGCTTCCATAAATGACACATTAGAAAATGAATGAAGAATATACCGCGATATAGAAATTTCTGAAACCTGAGAATAAAAAAGAATTGAAATGAAATAATAATAATAACAATAATAATGAAATCATACCTTAGAATAACATCTTACACTGTGAACGTGGATAGTGTTGGAAGTTCAAAGATATTTACAGTTTGTGGTACATAAAGTTGACATATAACGATTTGAAAAACGTCAAAGAGATAAGATAACGAGGAAAATACGGTATGTAGACAGTCGGTAGCAGAACTGACTGATAAGCTACACTTAGACAGGAAGTTGTTGAGATATGGTTGGTTATATGACACTTGAAGAAGAATGATAATATAAGAAATTGGTCACTGAATGTGAGATTTTGTAGTTTTTGTATGTTTGTAAATGTGTACGAATTCTAAGTGCTTGGGAGAGGTGGAGGGATAGGTATAAAAGTTGATTAGGCCTTTGTCTTGCCTTCCGAATGTCGTGAGTTCGAATCCGGACCGCACCGTTCTGTTCACAAGTGTACTTTTTTCAGAAACTCCTGGGATATTGCCGGATCTACGGAGTTTCTGCTTTGTGCAATACTTATTTGGAAAGGGACCGAGCTATATGGGATAAAACCTGGTGCAATGAAGACAAAGAGACAAAAGGAGATATAGAAATAAAGTGAGAGATATATGGAGTCTTTTACTATACAACTAATGAACAGGTATAATGTAAACACAAAAATAGTAACTCGTTTTCATACCATGTGGTTTCTTGAGGGAATTCAGTGTTAGACCCGTATATTTTTGTATCAGCGGTACATTAGAGATGTGGTCAACATCAAGCCGGATGTAGAGGTCTCTGTGGCTTAGAGGCTAGGTGCTCTGCCTCTCGCTCAAAAGGTACTTGATTCGCTCCTCGTGAGTCTATCGGGATATTTTACCAGAGATTTATGATCCCAGTGTAGATGAGATCGAGTTCCTAGTCCTATCGAAGACGGACGATACATCGTAGGTCCTGAGTTCATGTTGAGCACGCAAAAGAACTGGTGGCAGTTTAAAAGAGCAGGGCTTCGAGAAGAGCAGGCGGAAAAGTCACTGCCCGGACAATATTCTGTAAAAAGATAACAAAAATTAACATACCTACAAAATATTTCACCATCTTCTAAATTACATCGGGGATCCTCGCCGGTACTACGGAGCTCGTGCAATGCTGCTGAGAATGTCATGTGTAAGAAAAAGATCGGAGCACACATGGTTACTCACCGTAGTGCAATGAAAGAGCATCATATGAATCAATCAATGAAGACGGATGCTTTAACTTTCCAGTGATTTTCTTAAACCAATCTGATGCTGGTTCTGGGTTGTCGGATCAGTCCAAGAATTCTAGAACAAGGAATGGGGGTGGTGTGGGTGGTGGCATGTGTGGAAATACGTCATGACGAATGAACTGACAGTCAATATTACCTTTGTGCGCGAGTGCCGAGAATGGGTGGTGGCATGTGTGGAAATACGTCATGATGAATGAACTGACAGTCAATATTACCTTAGTGATCGAGTGCCGAGAATGGGTGGTGGCATGTGTGGAAATACGTCATGTCGAATGAACTGACAGTCAATATTACCTTTGTGCGCGAGTGCCGAGAATGGGTGGTGGGCAATTCCTGGACGGTTGAAGTATGATGCCGCCCCTCGCTACAAAAGTGCTGAGTTAGTAATCAATGATCTCAATATATCTCAACCCCGCACCTTTAAAAACATTTAATAATGTTATTATTTCCGGTAGGGTGGGAGAGGTGGGTTGTGGCAACGGCACCAGGTCTCAAACAAATAATGTAGAGTCGTGACATTTGCTTAGATCATTATTTCTCCACTACTTCCTTGAACTTGTGACATTTGCTTAGATCATTACTTCTCCACGACTTCATTGAACTTGTGACATTTGCTTAGATCATTATTTCTCCACTACTTCCTTGAACTTGTGACGTTTGCTTAGATCATTATTTCTTCACTACTTCATTGAACTTGTGACATTTGCTTAGATCATTATTTCTTCACTACTTCCTTGAACTTGTGACATTTGCTTAGATCATTATTTCTTCACTACTTCATTGAACTTGTGACATTTGCTTAGATCATTATTTCTTCACTACTTCATTGAACTTGTGACATTTGCTTAGATCATTATTTCTTCACTACTTCATTGAACTTGTGACATTTGCTAAGATCATTATTTCTTCACTACTTCATTGAACTTGTGACATTTGCTTAGATCATTACTTCTCCACAACTTCATTGAACTTGTGACATTTGCTTAGATCATTATTACCTTGATCTTGTGACATTTGCTTAGATCATTATTACCTTGAGCTTGTGACATTTGCTTAGATCATTATTCCTTCACTACTTCCTTGAACTTGTGACATTTACTTAGATCATTACTTCTCCACAACTTCATTGAACTTGTGACATTTGCTTAGATCATTATTACCTTGAGCTTGTGACATTTGCTTAGATCATTATTACCTTGAGCTTGTGAAATTTGCTTAGATCATTATTCCTTCACTACTTCCTTGAACTTGTGACATTTACTTAGATCATTACTTCTCCACTACTTCCTTGAACTTGTGACATTTGCTTAGATCATTATTCCTTCACAACTTCCTTGAACTTGTGACATTTACTTAGATCATTACTTCTCCACTACTTCCTTGAACTTGTGACATTTGCTTAGATCATTATTTCTTCACTACTTCCTTGAACTTGTGACATTTGCTTAGATCATTACTTCTCACTACTTCCTTGAACTTGTGACATTTACTTAGATCATTACTTCTCCACTACTTCCTTGAACTTGTGACATTTGCTTAGATCATTATTCCTTCACTACTTCCTTGAACTTGTGACATTTGCTTAGATCATTATTTCTTCACTACTTCCTTGAACTTGTGACATTTGCTTAGATCATTATTCCTTCACTACTTCATTGAACTTGTGACATTTGCTTAGATCATTACTTCTCCACAACTTCATTGAACTTGTGACATTTGCTTAGATCATTATTACCTTGAGCTTGTGACATTTGCTTAGATCATTATTACCTTGAGCTTGTGACATTTGCTTAGATCATTATTCCTTCACTACTTCCTTGAACTTGTGACATTTACTTGGATCATTACTTCTCCACAACTTCATTGAACTTGTGACATTTGCTTAGATCATTATTACCTTGAGCTTGTGACATTTGCTTAGATCATTATTACCTTGAGCTTGTGACATTTGCTTAGATCATTATTACCTTGAGCTTGTGACATTTGCTTAGATCATTATTACCTTGAGCTTGTGACATTTGCTTAGATCATTATTCCTTCACTGCTTCCTTGAACTTGTGACATTTACTTAGATCATTACTTCTCCACTACTTCTTTGAACTTGTGACATTTGCTTAGATCATTATTCCTTCACTACTTCCTTGAACTTGTGACATTTACTTAGATCATTATTTCTTCACTACTTCATTGAACTTGTGACATTTGCTTAGATCATTATTTCTTCACTACTTCATTGAACTTGTGACATTTGCTTAGATCATTATTTCTTCACTACTTCATTGAACTTTAATCGTGAGAATAAAAGCTGAGATCTTTACTTGACCTACTTTGCAGACTTTTCTAGATTTATTAAACTTGAAAAAAAACCCATTAAAAACTCACTTTATAACTACCAGGAACATTTTGTCGAATGAATTAGAGCGTGGCTACCATGTTCAATTCCCATTAATGCCAAGGATTGTTTCTGTTGGGCATAAATGAAAAATCCTAACCTGAACAGCTTTGCGGCGAATAGTCATGCGGCCATTAAATTCCTCAGAATGTCTTAGCAGCTGTCCTATGCCGCTCTAAAAAGAGATACTACAGACAGTTTTACTAAATTTGATTGATTGATAGGACCATCGTTTTGCAATTCGCTGAGTTACCATTTATGCTCCGATCTCTTTCTTACACAAGAAGATCTCAGCTGCAGTGCACGTAATCCGTAGAACCAGAGAGGATCCCCGATGTAATTTAGAAGATGGTGGAGATATTTTGTAAAAATTTAATTTTAAACGTTTTTTGTAATGAATTTTATCCAGGCAGCGGCTTTCCAGCCTGCCCTTCTCGATGTTGAACTGCCAAGTGTACTTTTACGTGCTCAAATTGAACAAATGGCCTATGTTTTATCGTCCATCTCCGATAGGTCTAAGAACTCTATCTCACCTACACTGAGATCAGGGATCTCTGGGAAAATATCCAGATAGCTCCACGAGGGAGCGAATGTGATATTCTAGCAGACATTTTGATAATTGAATTACGTGTCATGAATAAAATCTCAACACAGATCTTGTTTCTTTCATTTTACACTTTCATGGGGTCACTGACTTTGAATACGGACAAGTGTTGTTACGTTAACGAATGAATTTGTTTTGCATAATTTGATCCAGTGGCGACTCATGATCATTTCTGTTGGTGGGGCCAGACAAATATTTAAAAAATAAAATCATGGTTCTGGGTTAGGTTATATTTTAATTTGTAAAATAATAAATACACGTTCACATTACTTTTCGTGGGGCCCGGCCCAACAGACCCTTAATGACGAGGAACCGCCACTGATTTGATCCTTAAGGTTGTTGCCGGGCTACGCAGTTCGGGCTTTGTGAAATACTATCGGTAGATAGTATGTCTACCGATATAAGAGTATAAAATCAAGGAAAATTAAATAATTGTGACACATCAAACAACATGAGTGTATAGAGAAGATAGTTTTGGAGGGAATGGTGTCTGGAAGAAGAATGAGAGGAAGACCTAAAAGACGATAGGTGCAAAATGTCATTGACGATCTGAGATGACTACTGCTGACGCCAGTCAACTTGCCCAGAGCAGAGAGTTTTTCAGGACTGCTGTCATATGAGTCAAGTTCCGGAAGGTACAAGCTACTTGATGATGATGATGAGATGGTATGTTATTTCTTGACAGAAGGATTGAACTATATGAGGAAATTATGTGCAACGAACTCAATTTTTCGCCTTAATGTCATTAATTTTATCAATTATCAGGGATCAGCTTGCACACATTTAAATTCAAAATAAATCAGTAGGCATTCTAGAATAACGGCGACTGTTCCAAAGTAAGAGATATTGTCTATTGTCTATTCCCAGGTGGAAGATGTAGTTGGCTGTCCACTCTTGCCGAATGTGATGGGAGCATTAATTTGCGTTCTAGGGCCAGATGAGTTGCCCTTGTTGTGTTGTATCCGTGTTTATGTAGTGTGGTTTTGATATTGCCTATCCATCTTTTTCTTGGTCTTCCTTAGCTCTAGTACCCGATCTCTTTTTATTGTATGCTGTTATTGGTGGTTGGTTGTATTTCATTCTCCTTAAATGTCCAAACCACTGCATTTATTGTTTTTCGATGTATTCGATGCATGAAGTTATGCCCACTCTGCTTTTGATGTCCCCATTTCGTAGTCTATCATTACTGGTGACTCCCACTGCCTTCCTCGAGCATTTCATTTCACACGTGGTGAGCTTTCTGTGATGTGTTGCTGTAAGAGACCATGTTTGGCACTGGTAACAAAGTGTTGGTAGGAAAATACTTTTATCATCTGTCTTTTCACTTCCATCTTGATCTTTGTGTGTTGTAGTAATGGTGTCAGCTCGTAGGTCACTGCATTTGCTTTTTGACATCTTGTCTCTATTTCTCTATCGAGTTTTTCGTCCTGTGTGAAAATGCTGCCTAAATATTTGAATTCAGAAACTTGCTTTGCTCTGGTGTTATCTATTTGTATGTTTGTTTGGCTTGGTGTTCTGCTGATTTTCATGGTCTCGGTCTTTTGTTTGTTGATTTTCATATTGTACTTTCTACATGCTATTATATCCGTTATAGAGGGAGAAGATGTTGAATGGCCTGACATCATGGTTCGACAAAAGATCGACGTCAAAACTGATTATATGCACCAAGCAAAGAGAGTTGTGGAGAGATGGTCGTCTACGCCGACAGGCAAGGCACTTGATTATATGCACCAAGCAAAGAGAGTTGTGGAGAGATGGTCGTCTACGCCGACAGGCAAGGCACTTGATTATATGCACCAAGCAAAGAGAGTTGTGGAGAGATGGTCGTCTACACCGACAGGCAAGGCACTGATTATATGCACCAAGCAAAGAGAGTTGTGGAGAGATGGTCGTCTACGCCGACAGGCAAGGCACTTGATTGACACTATTTCGCCTTTTCATTTTTACTTATGAATGTTGGGAAAAATATTGTTGAAGTTTTATCTTTGAAAAAACACATTTTTGTGTGTGCATATTAAAGGAATAATTGTTATAAGAAGGAGGAGATGGAGATATGTTGGGCATACATTGAGAAGAAATGATCAAAGAATACTAAAGCAGGCACTGAAGTGGGAGGCATAGAGTTCAATAAAAAGCAGACGCCATGGGGAGACCCTGAAACGAACTTTGCCGAGAAAGGATAGAAATATCGGACTTAATTGAATTAAAGAGATTGAGCAAGTTGTCCAGGATAGAGGGGTATGGACTAATTACTTGCAAGCCCTATGTAACATATAACGGTATGAAGGGAATATCTATTTATATATAAATTGAAATAATTTATGACACCAACAAATACAAGGAGCTGTGACCAGGATCTGTCGTGTGGTCGCCCTGAAACAATCTCTTGCACACGCCCTTCAAATACTGGAAGAAAAAGTATCAACGTATTTAGGTTGAAACGTTAACCAGGATGTTGGAGTGAGCAATTTAACTCTATCCCTACTATTAACTTCTATAGTGACATACACATGTACACCAATAACACCACCAACTACTGTATGGGTTTTTAGCATATATAAATGTCCTATCTGAAGTCATCAGGGTGCGATGATATACCAGCGGAATTGATTCAAGCAGGCGGGGAGGCCAGTGTTCGGGTATATCATAAATTGTGCACAAAGATATGGAATAGCTCCTCCTGGCCAAAGGAATGGAAAAGATCAGTATTTATACCTATTCCAAAGAAGGGAAACCTGATACTATGCCCCAACTACAGAACTATTGCCCTTGTAAGTCATGCCAGCAAAATTCTACTAAGAATCATAATGAAGAAGATGGAACAAAAATTAGAAGATGAAATACACGAAACACAAACAGGTTTCAGAGGAGGTAGAGGCACTAGAGACCATATTTGTAGCATGAGACTCATTATCGAGAAATGCAGAGAATACAACATAGACCTGCATGCATGTTTCATATACTATAGCAAGGCTTTCGACCATATACAACACCAGAAAATGGGAAACATCATGAAAGACATGCACTTTCCAACACACATAATACAACTCATAGAATCTCTATACCACGAACAATAGGCAACCATTAAAATAGGAGGTGAAATAGCTGAATGGTTCGAGATTCAAAAGGGGTACGACAGGGATGTATTTTGTCACCATACTTATTCAGCATATATGCGGAGAACATCATGAGGAATGTAAAAGACGATGCCAACTATGTGAATTACGACCCTCTCACTTCTTCTTCTTCTTCTTCTTTAGTCGTCACACAGCTACCAGGTTTTTGCCCAGTGTCGTGATCTTCTGTTTTTGTCTTGCGCTGTTCTGGTGGTTTGTGTGATTGTTATTTTGCTCTTTCACAGGATTCTGCTACGCCATCTAACCATCTTTTCCGTGGTCTTCCTCTTGCCTTCTTTCCCGATGTTCTGTTGTAGAAGACTCTGTATACTGCGGAGTTTGGATGCATTCTTATTAAGTGGCCAAACCACTTCATTCTTTGCTTATCTATGTAATTCAAGCACGGTTTGTGCCAACTTTCTTTCTTATGCTGATGTTGGTGATTCTGTCTTTTCTTGTGTTGGTGTTGGTAACTTTTCGAAAGACAACGCATTTCACATGTAGTTATTTTTTGCTCAATGTCCATGTTTGGTTCTGGTAACACAAAGTAGGTATAAAATGCTGTTGATCATCTGTTGCTTAGCTGCCTGTGAATTTTTGGGTGCCTTAACTATGGGGACAGCTGATAGGTTACCGCATTACTATAGTCGGCAAATGCATACCAGAGCTTACATACGCAGACGATACAGTATTATTATCCACCAGCAAAGAGGGTTTGGAAAACCTAATCATGACGACCAAGAAACATAGTGAAGACCAACATCTATATTTGAATACACAAAAACAAAAATCATGTCAACTGACAAAGAAAAAGGCTCACCTAACATCCAAATAAACAATGAAGAACTCCAATGTGTAGAGAGCTACGAATATCTTGACTCAATAATTAACAATAACGGTGACTGCTCCAAAGAGATCTCAAGAAGATTGGCAATAGCAATCAATAAGTTAAACACAATGAAGAACATGTGGCAAGCACCAGCAAAATACTAAAATTAAAAATATTGAGAGCATGCATTTTTTCCAGTGGCTACTTATGGTTGTGAATCATGGACTATTACACAAAAATTAAGAACGAAAATCCAGTCCTTCGAAACTAAATGCTACAGAAAGATCCTACGAATACCATGGACGAAAAAAAAGAACACTGATTCCTGAAAGAACTAAATGTTAAAGAGAATTGGTTGATAAACAACATACTACACAGAAAAATTACATACTTTGGTCACATCAAGCGTCACGATGACCTGGAAAGAACAATACTAGAGGGCAGGGTCTAAGGACGCAGAGGCAGACCAAGAAGAAGATGGCTACAAGATATTAAAGAAACCATGAACATGACCATCGACGAAGTGGGTGAGCTGGCAAGAGACAGAGTGAATTTCAGATGTGCTGCAAAGAGAGCAGCGTCTTATAAAGGATACGCACCTTGATGATGATGATGATTTGTGCTGAGCCTTTCAAGCCTTTGTCGTAGCTATGAATAGTAAATCAAATATACGTAACTACATATTGTATTGCTTTGAGAGCTAGCTGGTTATGTTTTGAAAAACGCTCGTCTGTAGGACTACACAATGGCTACCGTAAGAAATAAATTTTGTGGTTCGAATCCTGTGTTTGGTAAATTATTTTATCTGAAGCCTTAACACTTGTTTATTGTATGTTTATTTACCATCTTCATTGGCTTCGGTTTTCCTGGGGTTCTGTGCTTCCCCTGGCTTCGTGCTTCCCTGGGGCCTCGTTGCTTCCCTGGGGCTTCTGTGCTTCCTGGGGTCTGTGCTTCCCTGGGGCCTCGTTCTTCCCTCTGGGGTTCTGTAATATCTTATGCTTCGTTGCTTCCTGGTTCTTAAACTGTTATTCAATTGCACCCGTGTGTTGCCGGGTCTGCAAATGAGCAAGAATGGTAACACTACAACATACAAGGCATGTCGTAAGATGTGGCAAAGATCAAACATATCACAAAGAGTGATTAAAATTGGTCGTAAAGAACGAACTCAATGAAGAAGAAGAATGAGTGAGTCGTGATCAATACAATGAGAATGATGTTCAATACGGGAAAGAACATAAGATGTCTGGGATTGTCAGGTCAGGCAAACCAAAGCATCATTCTTCTTCTTCTTCTCTTCTCTCATCATGTTTTGCATCACAGTGTCAGAATAAGAAGATTTGTAGAACGGGCTTTACTGTGCATTTCATAGATTGTGTCATTCACTGCCACTATTAGTTGCGTGGACGCCCTTTTTGCTTCGTATCAGCTATATCAAAGTAGCATTGCTTTTTGATGCGTACTGTCAGTTGGTAACAGCTTATGTGGCCGAACCATTTTATTTGTTGTTTCTTGATGAAGTTCAGTTTGATGTTGTACCCAATGTTTTCTTGATGTTTTCGTTTGTAAACCGGCCTCTTCTTGATAATCCTAGCATTCTGCATAGACATATCATCACTGATGTGACTAGTTTTATTCTATCGTACCATGCCAACATCCAGGTTTGGCACTGATAGCATAAAGAGGGGAGAAAGATTGTGTTGTACAGTATCACTTTTGGCTGAAATTCAAATGCGCTTGCTCTACATGTCTTATACACCTAACGGGGTGCAACGTACTTACGTTCTTGGCGTAAACGACACAGATTACTAATAGCGTGTAAATTAGTTGTAAAGAATAAACACAAACAAACAACAAACAACTTGCCTAACCGAAGATCGTCGTATTGTTGTGTCACAGAGACAAATATCCCATACACACAACATCCACCTGTTCAACCTTGACAATATATATCCCACCTGTGGTAGATGACTACGTTAAAAAAGTGGATTCTTATAATCACACCCCCTTCCCGCATACACCAGAGAGATTAAACAAAACACGTTTAAGTTTGATGTCATCATCGATCCCGAAGGACAGCCAACAAAACCAACTATATATTTGTTTCAGTTGTAGCAGTTGTGTTTTCGCCCTCACTTTCCAAAGTATCTGTTCCTGACACAATTCCTGAGCCTGTCACAGGTTGCACATGTATCAGGTTGAATTATTCAAGTTCCTAACATAGTTTGAGAGCCGAGATAACCTAGTAGTAAGTGCACTCGCTCTTTATACATGTTGTCCCAGGATCAAATACCACAATGAGAGTGAATTCCACCTACCCCCCTCCCAACATAACAGGTCTCATGACGGCCACGTTTCTATTGAATACCAGCGATTGATTGATTAATAGGACCCTCATAATTGCACTTCGGTGAGTTACCATATATGCTCCAATCTCTTTCTTACACAGGAAGATCTCAACAGCAGTGCACGCACTCCATAGCACAGGCGAGGGCCCGATGTAATTTAGAAGATGGTGAAGATATTTTGTAGGGATTTTATTTTAAACCTTTTGTAATAAATTTTGCCCGGGCAGCGGCTTTCCAGACTTCTCTTCTCGATTTTGAACTGCCAAGGATTCTTTTGCTTGCTCAAATTGAACACGGGCGTGCCCAGCGTGTTCGTAGTGCGTTTGACTACGGGTGACTAGTCCTCTGTAAGTACGGGTTCAACTCCGCGGACTTGCAGAAAAGCTACAGGTTCCCCAGATTTACGGTGTTCGTGGCACCGAGCCGAAGGGTTACGATGTCCATGACACCGAGCCGAAGAGCTTTCAGCTCAAGTGCTTCTGGATCGGAAAAAAAAAAAATCACCCGTCTCCGATAGGACTAGGAACTCGATCTCACCTACATTGAGATCAGGGATCTCTGAAAAAAATATATCGATGGGAGCAACCGAGGAGCGAACCGAGTACCTTTGAAACGACAGGCGAGTACATAACCTCTACGTCACAGACACACCCCGTTTGAATACCAGAGAAACACTGAGAAGTAATGGAGACCGAGGTGATATTGATTACATCACATATCGCGTGCAGTAATAACAGTAAAAACACAGACCTAACACCGTGCACCATAACACGGTGTCTCATTGTATGAAAACAAGTTCTTTACTAAAGAATTTACAGGCGTAGGATTCACTCTGGTTCCCAATATGCCTCCGCTCCTGTCGACAAAATGGCACGCCATCTTCTGAGAGTGTTACACAAAACATGAACTTCGCAGCTACAGAAACAATCAAATGAATCTAATGAAAAAATTGCTATTGTGGCTGGGTCAGGATTTGAACTCGGAACATTCAGAGCGACAAGCAAATGTCCTAACCATTTCGCTATACATATCCCCGATGTTCTTTACTTTCTTTTTCTAACATAATCCTCTGGTGGCTCCTTAATTTACTTAGATTTCTTGTAAGATGGCTTCTACTACATCACATTTATTTTAGAAACCGAGCAATTCAATAATTATTAGCAGAGGACACAATCGACTCCGCAGCCACGTGTATACACAATTCAAGATTGGTAATTCAGTCATGTGTACATGTTGACAGGCACACCAGACTTAGTTAGTTAGTTTGTTCCTTTCGTGCCAAAAGCGGCACAAAGACGGCACACCAGACTGCAGAGCACATACTTCAAGACTGCCCCGAATATGATACACCGAGGCAAACTCACTGGCCTAACGAAACAACACTCGACATAAAACTACACGGACCTCTGTGTGAGCTACAAAAAAACCCCCCACAACTTAATTGCATATCCTTTACTTGACTTTGCAAATCAACCCCAGCTTTATAACGCTGTTTGTGATTTTCTAGGCATTATTACGTTCAGTAATTTGCCATTGCTTTCTGAACGGGTGGTGCCATCGTCCTTTGTAAAAATCCACGCGAAACAACTTGCAACCAAGCTGTCTGCAGCGTGATTCGAGCTCAGAACGTCGGGGTTAATAGACCGAATCACTATCCCTTAAGCCACAGACACCACCGTTAGCTACAAATGGCAGTGCAAATTATACAAGAGACAACATTGAATATATAGACAGTATTTCAAGCGAACGAAAGGAAGGAAGGAATAATTATTAATTAGGAAAACCAAATGTTTTGAAAAAAAGTTGTATATATTTTTGGTAAAACAGCATCTTTGATAAAGAAGTGAAGGGATATAAGCATCGTACACGGAACGATTTTCTGGCCAACAGTATGTTACCAGTGTCAAACATGGCCACTAACAGCAGCTAATGAGCGGAAAATCAATAACAACGGAGGTGAGGTGTCTTAGAAGAGCAGCAGGTGTGACAATATGAGACAATATTAGAAATGAAGAATCAGAAGAAGACTCCAAGTGAAACCAGTCATTCAATTCATAAAAGAACAACAGATTAAATGGTTTGGACACATGACAAGAATGTCCTAGTATCGCCTACCACAGAGAGCCACAGAAAAAGTATAACAAGTACAACGCAAAGAGGAAGACCACGCAAAGATGAATCGACTCGCAGAACAGCTTTACGAAAATGAATAGCACTAGAAAGTGCCTTAAAACAAGCACACCAAAGATCACTACGTTTCTGCAACACTTTAAAAGAAGTAAATGGTGGAAGAGAAGAACAAGCACACACAAGATCACTACGTTTCCTCCCAACACTTCTATACAGAAGTAAATGGTGGAAAGAAGAAGAACAAGCACACACAAGATCACTGCGTTTCCTTCCAACACTTCTATTAAGAAGTAAATGGTGGAAGAGAAGAAGAACAAGCACACACAAGATCACTACGTTTCCTCCAACACTTCTATAAAGAAGTAAATGGTGGAAGAGAACAAGCACACACAAGCTCACTACGTTTCCTTCCAACACTTCTATAAAGAAATAAATGGTGGAAGAGAAGAACAAGCACACACAAGATCACTACATTTTTTCCTCCAACACTTCTATAAAGAAGTAAATGGTGGAAGAGAAGAACAAGCACACACAAGATCACTACATTTCCCTCCCAACACTTCTATAAAGAAGTAAATGGTGGAAGAGAAGAAGAACAAGCACACACAAGATCACTACATTTTTTCCTCCAACACTTCTATAAAGAAGTAAATGGTGGAAGAGAAGAAGAACAAGCACACACAAGATCACTACATTTCCCTCGCAACACTTCTATAAAGAAGTAAAAGGTGGAAGAGAAGAAGAACAAGCACACACAAGATCACTACATGTCTCACCAACACTTCTATAAAGAAGTAAATGGTGGAAGAGAAGAAGAACAAGCACACACAAGATCACTACATTTCCCTCGCAACACTTCTATAAAGAAGTAAATGGTGGAAGAGAAGAAGAACAAGCACACACAAGATCACTACGTTTCACCTGCAACACTTCTATAAAGAAGTAAATGGTGGAAGAGAAGAACAAGCACACACAAGATCACTACTTTCCTCCAACACTTCTATAAAGAAGTAAATGGTGGAAGAGAAGAAGAACAAGCACACACAAGATCACTACATTTCCCTCAAACACTTCTATAAAGAAGTAAATGGGGAAGAAGAACAAGCACACACAAGATCACTACATTTCCCTCCCAACACTTCTATAAAGAAGTAAATGGTGGAAGAGAAGAACAAGCACACACAAGATCACTACATTTCTCCTCCAACACTTCTATAAAGAAGTCAATGGTGGAAGAGAAGAAGAACAAGCACACACAAGATCACTACATTTCCTGCAACACTTTTATAAAGAAGTCAATGGTGGAAGAGAAGAACAAGCACACACAAGATCACTACATTTCAACACTTCTATAAAGAAGTAAATGGTGGAAGAAGAAGAACAAGCACACACAAGATCACTACATTTCCCTCGCAACACTTCTATAAAGAAGTAAATGGTGGAAGAGAAGAAGAACAAGCACACACAAGATCACTACATTTCCTCACAACACTTCTATAAAGAAGTCAATGGTGGAAGAGAAGAACAAGCACACACAAGATCACTACATTTCCCTCCCAACACTTCTATAAAGAAGTCAATGGTGGAAGAGAAGAAGAACAAGCACACACAAGATCACTACATTTTCTCCCTCAACACTTCTATAAAGAAGTCAATGGTGGAAGAGAAGAAAACAAGCACACACAAGATCACTACATTTCCCTGCAACACTTCTATAAAGAAGTAAATGGTGGAAGAGAAGAAGAACAAGCACACACAAGATCACTACATTTCTCCCAACACTTCTATAAAGAAGTCAATGGTGGAAGAGAAGAAGAACAAGCACACACAAGATCACTACATTTTTTCCTCCAACACTTCTATAAAGAAGTAAATGGTGGAAGAGAAGAAGAACAAGCACACACAAGATCACTACATTTTTTCCTCCAACACTTCTATAAAGAAGTAAATGGTGGAAGAGAAGAACAAGCACACACAAGATCACTACATTTCCCTCCTAACACTTCTATAAAGAAGTCAATGGTGGAAGAGAAGAAGAACAAGCACACACAAGATCACTACATTTCCTCAACACTTCTATAAAGAAGTAAATGGTGGAAGAGAAGAAGAACAAGCACACACAAGATCACTACATTTCTACCCCAACACTTCTATAAAGAAGTCAATGGTGAAGAGAAGAAGAACAAGCACACACAAGATCACTACATTTCTCCAACACTTCTATAAAGAAGTAAATGGTGGAAGAGAAGAAGAACAAGCACACACAAGATCACTACGTCTCACTCCCAACACTTCTATAAAGAAGTAAATGGTGGAAGAGAAGAAGAACAAGCACACACAAGATCACTACATTTCCCTCCAACACTTCTATAAAGAAGTAAATGGTGGAAGAGAAGAAGAACAAGCACACAAAGATCACTACTTTCCTCAACACTTCTATAAAGAAGTAAATGGTGGAAGAGAAGAACAAGCACACACAAGATCACTATGTTTCTGCAACACTTCTATAAAGAAGTAAATGGTGGAAGAGAAGAAGAACAAGCACACACAAGATCACTACATTTCCTCAACACTTCTATAAAGAAGTAAATGGTGGAAGAGAAGAACAAGCACACACAAGATCACTACATTTCCTCAACACTTCTATAAAGAAGTAAATGGTGGAAGAGAAGAACAAGCACACACAAGATCACTACATTTCCCCCAACACTTCTATAAAGAAGTCAATGGTGGAAAAGAAGAACAAGCACACACAAGATCACTACATTTCCTCAAACACTTTTATAAAGAAGTCAATGGTGGAAGAGAAGAACAAGCACACACAAGATCACTACATTTCAACACTTCTATAAAGAAGTAAATGGTGGAAGAAGAAGAACAAGCACACACAAGATCACTACATTTCCTCAAACACTTCTATAAAGAAGTAAATGGTGGAAGAGAAGAAGAACAAGCACACACAAGATCACTACATTTCCTCACAACACTTCTATAAAGAAGTCAATGGTGGAAGAGAACAAACACACACAAGATCACTACATTTCCTCCCAACACTTCTATAAAGAAGTCAATGGTGGAAGAAGAAGAACAACACACACAAGATCACTACATTTCCTCACACACTTTATAAAGAAGTCAATGGTGGAAGAGAAGAACAAGCACACACAAGATCACTACATTTCCTCAACACTTCTATAAAGAAGTAAATGGTGGAAGAGAAGAAGAACAAGCACACACAAGATCACTACATTTCTCCTCCAACACTTCTATAAAGAAGTCAATGGTGGAAGAGAAGAAGAACAAGCACACACAAGATCACTACATTTCCTCAACACTTCTATAAAGAAGTAAATGGTGGAAGAGAAGAAGAACAAGCACACACAAGATCACTACATTTCCTCAACACTTCTATAAAGAAGTAAATGGTGGAAGAGAAGAACAAGCACACACAAGATCACTACATCCCTCAACACTTCTATAAAGAAGTCAATGGTGGAAGAGAAGAAGAACAAGCACACACAAGATCACTACATTTTCCCTCAACACTTCTATAAAGAAGTAAATGGTGGAAGAGAAGAAGAACAAGCACACACAAGATCACTACATTTCCTCCCAACACTTCTATAAAGAAGTCAATGGTGGAAGAGAAGAAGAACAAGCACACACAAGATCACTACATTTTCCCTCAACACTTCTATAAAGAAGTAAATGGTGGAAGAGAAGAAGAACAAGCACACACAAGATCACTACGTTTCACCTGCAACACTTCTATAAAGAAGTAAATGGTGGAAGAGAAGAACAAGCACACACAAGATCACTACATTTCCTCAACACTTCTATAAAGAAGTAAATGGTGGAAGAGAAGAACAAGCACACACAAGATCACTACATTTCCTCCCAACACTTCTATAAAGAAGTCAATGGTGGAAGAGAAGAACAAGCACACACAAGATCACTACATTTTTTCCTCCAACACTTCTATAAAGAAGTAAATGGTGGAAGAGAAGAAGAACAAGCACACACAAGATCACTACATTTCCCTCGCAACACTTCTATAAAGAAGTCAATGGTGGAAGAGAAAAAGAAGACAAGATGGATAAATCGAATAACAGTGGCTCATAAACAATATCATGTTTCTCAAACTGAAATATTTTGGTCACCGTAACTGCTCTACTGTCAATCCATCCTCAATTAGGCACCAGAAAATTTATAGGAAGTAAAAAATGACCGGAGTGATGTTGACCACATTAACTCTCATGTCAAAGAAAAATCTACCATCGTATTACCCAATATATCTCAAAGGTTAATTTCCTCCTTTTAAACGTCACATGGGTTTAGAGAGGAGGGAGAGAGAGAGAGAGGTGGAGAGTAATAATGGGCATGGTTCTTGAAAGGTGAGACAGGGAGATCCAAAACGACGGTGACAACAGGACAGCTAGAAACCTTAAGCACACCTACTGGGAAGGCTTCAAAAATGACATGATAATAAGTCATTCCTTAGTGATTGTGATGACAGAGGAGTTTCAGGGCTGTGAATCCCACTCGCTGACCAGATTGAAAGAGATGGGTGTCAATATTGGTGCAGCCGGAAAAAAACGACATACTAAATATTTTCAAAGAGATTGATTAATCAACATTGAACTGGCGTGTTGGGTCGATGGACACTGCTGGATTTGCTGAGGTGGAGATCGGAGCACCTATGGACATGTCCGGAGTGCTATGATGATAGTCCTCATATAACTGGTAACTGTAATGTCAGCGACTTTCTACAAAGGACACGCTACACGAAGAGCAAACAACTAAAGTATATTATGCTTATATTTGGATATTTCTATTTTTTTCTGTTGTCGTCACACTGCTACCGGGTTGTTGCCCAGTGTCGTCACACTGCTACCGGGTTGTTGCCCAGTGTCATGGTTTTCTGTCGTCACACTGCTACGGGTGTTGCCCAGTGTCATGGTTTTCGTCGTCACACTGCTACCGGGTTGTTGCCCAGTGTCGTGGTTTTCTGTCGTCACACTGCTACCGGGTTGTTGCCCAGTGTCGTGGTTTTCTGTCGTCACACTGCTACCGGGTTGTTGCCCAGTGTCATGGTTTTCTGTCGTCACACTGCTACCGGGTTGTTGCCCAGTGTCGTGGTTTTCTGTTTTCTCTTGCGCTGTTCTAGTAGCTTGGGTAATAATTATTTTTGCTCTTTGCTAGGATTCTGCTGTGTCATCTAATCATCTTTTTCGGGTTTTTCTCGCCTTCTTTCCTGATGTTCTGTTGTAGAAGACTCTGTATACTATGGAATTTTGATGCATTCTTATTAAGTGGCTAAACCACTTCATTCTTTGTATCTCAATTCAATTCAAGCAAGGTTCTGTGTCAACTTTCTTTCTTATGTTGATGTTTGTGACTCTCTTTCTGGTGTTTTGGTAACTTTTCGTGGACACCACATTTCACATGCAGTTATTTTTTGCAACTGTGCTTTCCTCATTGTCCATTTTTGGCTCTGGTAACACAAAGTAGGTGTGATACATTCGGATATAAACAATTAAAAAGTATAAAAATATGTAAAAACAAATATATATATATGTATAGTGCAAAACAAAATCACAAACTGAGTGGCAAGTAGAGAGAATTATGCACAATCTCAATAGATTTACCAATAAGACTTACCAATAGGGAAAATATACACACAAATTTGTCTTTTCCCGCCATTTAATGAACATTTGTTGACACATGCGAATGAAGTGTTGCACAAATCAACACAAATTTACAAGTTAGTAAAGTAAATTAAAACCGAATGCAATACATTTTGTGTGTGTAAAATAAATGTGCTGTCGATGTATGGTCGCATACATTTACATAATCAATAATGAAATATGGTACTATTACTCAAGCTGTTATATTTTAGTTACTATTTATACTTAACTAACGCAAATATCAGCCTAACAACCGTTACGTTTAACAAAAAACAATACTCGCACTCGGCGCGTGTTCTTTGTAGGACGTTGTTCTCATCACATCTAGTACGAAGCGCTCTCGATTAGGATAGCCCTGGAATAAACTCACTGTAGATAGAAAAGTAAGGTCGATAATGTAAAGATCGCCCGCCTGCCCAGCGTGTTCGTAGCGCGTTGGACTGCGGGTGACTAGCCCTCTGTGAGTGCGGGTTCAATTCCGCACGCTGGCAGAAAAGCCACAGGTTCCCAGATTCACTGTGTTCGTGGCACCGAACCGAAGGGTTACGATGTCTATGGTACCGAGCCGAAGAGCTGAAAGCTCAAGTGCTTCTGGATCGGAAAAAACAAAAAAACATTAGGATAGCCCTGGAATAAACTCACTGTGGATATAAAAGTAAGGTCGATAATGTAAAGGTTAACTGGCACAAACCCAAACATTGGCGAAGGGCAATACTTTTCTGACGCCCATCATCCAACTCTTGTAAGATGAAGTCCAAGTGGCAAGCTCATCTGTCCCACATTCTAGGGAAAGCTACCATAGTAAGTAAAAGCGTGGCAAGAAATCGGATGTGCTGGCTATAATAGGAGTTTGTATAACTGGCACAACGCACAATCGATCTTAGGCTCAGATCACATACAAATCACAATGCGTGGTTTAATAAGTGATCGATATGGAGTGTTCACAGAAGAAGACAGAAGAAGATTAGGATAGCTAGCTGGTTATGTTATTAATAACACTCGTCTGTAGGGCTAGGCAATGGATGACGTAAGAAAAAAACGTTTGTGGTTCGAATCCTGTGTGTGGTAAGTTGTTTTTTTTCTTCTGGAAACCCTAATACTTGTTCCCCTTCTATTTCTTGATCATATTCACTGACTCCGGTGCTTTCCTGGGGGCTCTTAAAACTCCTTATTATCTTATATTCTCATCGAATATAGCCGCTTTGTAGTCAATTCTCATACCTTCTCCATAGCTATGTTCAAGATTTCTTTAATATCTTGTTCTCATTGTCTTCTCGGTCATTCCAGTCTCGTCTTCCAGGCCATTATTAGCTTCTAAATCGTCTCTATTATGCCACATTGTCTCTAAACGGTCTTCTACAGCCATCATTATTGTCTCACATCTCTCACACAGGCATCATTAGTCTCTAACAGTCTCTCACACAGGCCATCATTATTGCTCTCTCTAAACTCAGTCTCGCACACAGGCCATCATTATTCTCTTCTAAACCCAGTCTCGGCTTCTATGGCATCATTATTGCTCTCTCTAAGCCCCTGCAAAGTTTATTAAGATCAAAATAGTTTCAGTTTCAAGATATGATATTGTTTATGAGTCAATGTTTCTCTATGTTCAGATAAGATAGGGTGTCTATATATTTTTCTTTATTCTTGGCTTTCAAAGAATTGGTATATAGTTCTTTGTTCTCAAATATTCAATTTTTATCTTTAACTCGTTCGATATCATGAACGTTAATACGTTCTGACCACACATTGTTTTATATATATATATATATATATATATCGATGGGCGTCTGTAGCTTCAGCTGTAGTGAACTCGATCAAACCCAAACGTATCTTGTTCAAACTTCGCGACCGGCAGTTTGGAAACAAATTTGTTCGCTTGGATTTTTAAGAACGGTAGAAATATACCTCACCGTTCAGAAAGCAATGGCAAACTGCTGAACGTATAAGTGGTGCCTAGAAAATTGACGACTCGTTTACTGTGTTTAATGGCAAAGTCCTGTAAAGGATATGCCCACGATTTTCATATATATATATATTACTATTGTTAGCAACGTTGCACACTTGAAAGATTTAGCTCAAAACGAAAAAAGTGATGTAGGTTTAAAGTTTCTGTAGTGATCAATGGTGGGATTGGTGCAGATGTGTACGCCAGTACAGTGGTTAATGGTACTGATTGAGTTAATGCTTGTATTGTGGAGTATTTACATAAATATGTTGCCACAGGAAACGTGATTGTTTTTAGAATTGTCAATTTCGTTTTTTAGTTAGAGTTAGGCCATAACGTATTCATACACATTATCCCATGAATTCACATGGCAAGTCTCCTCATTTCTAATGTAAACTTTCCAGCGTGGCTAACTAAAGGAGCCAAGTGTTGCCAACTACGGAGTCAAGTGTTGCCTACTACGGAGTCAAGTGTTGCCTACTACGGAGCCAAGTGTTGCCAACTATGGAGCCAAGTGTTGCCAACTACGGAGCCAAGTGTTGCCAACTACGGAGCCGAGTGTTGCCAACTACGGAGAAAAGCTATTATAAGTTTCAAATATCTTCCATGTCTTCATTATCCATACTAACTTCGGGTTACAGAACATTACACCGCCCGAGTGGTTACCTGGGCCCAAATGTGGGGTGTAAAGAATGGAACCACTGTTACCTGCCACGCATGTCGTAAGAGGCGGCTAAGTAGGTTTGGCTGAAATCGAATGCATGTGTCCGCTAGGGAATGCTAACCCGAAACAAATGCTTGCAGAAAACGGATGCACCAGGCCGTAAGGCGCATAACATAGTGCAACGCCCCTTCACAATGAGGAATGGGATAACGGATTCTACAGTCGCCAATCTGCCTCGGAGATACAGCCACGCAGTAATAATGTCAGACCTACCACCACGTGGGTGTCCAAAACTTACTGCGGAAGAGGTTGGCACAAACAGGAAGCAGAAATCAAAGGAATTATATCCTACAGAACTGCCCCCAGTATGCAGACTTGAGAAGAAAGAGGCGGCCCACTTACACTAGCGTCCAAGACAAACTGTATGGCGTGGCTGATAATCTGAGGCAGACGGCTGCCTTTATTAGAGAATCCGAAATCCCAATCTAGTGAGAACGCAGAAGAAGAAGAAGAACATTACACAAGTGACAAAATAAACATACACACAGAAACGTACAAACAGAAACACGCAAACAGAAACATTCAAACATAAGTGAGAACATTCTGAATTATCAGCAAGGAGTTAAATTATGAATTTGATTTTTTTTGCACGGCCAACTCGTTCTGATATAACTGTAGCACACGCCCGAGTGGTTACCGGGGCCCAAATTTAGGGTGTAAAGAATAGAACCACTGTTACCTGCCACGCATGTCGTAAGAGGCGGATAAGGAGTTTTTGGATGAAATCGGATGCACGTGTCATAAACGTGTAAAAATATGCGTTTAGGGACCTACCAATGTGCAACGTATACAACGTTCTTGGCAAAGATCAAACATATCACAAAGAGTGATTAAAATTGGTCGTAAAGAACGAACGCAAAGAAGAAGAAGAAAAACTGAAGCACATACTTATTAGATGTAAAGCGAAGCAACAAGTTGTTAGGTGTAATGCGACGGAAATCGGTTTCAAGTGGTATCAGTTCAACATAAACCAATAAAAAAAGAACCACCATTCATAGAGAACATTTTGAATGCTGCAAGGCTGCAATCGAGAATGGGTCTTCCATGAACAAAAGTGACATCATCAACGCTCTAACAGAAAACGTACGCTCTGAAGATTCTAACGAAGAACGTAACGGGCATTCTCTATCTCGGTTCGACAAGACGGAAAAGTCCTGAGAGAAACCCCAGTAGATACATCACCCAACACAGACCGGGCGTTGTTAGTCTAAACACAATGAAATACATGCTTGAGAGAAGATCGGAGCAATTATGGACATTTGCGATGCATCAACAGCATCGATTGTTGGGGAGTTGAAGATGGATAAGGGGATATTCTTCGGTCTCTTTGCGACTGTCTGTTGGATGAGGACACTAAAATCGATGTTGAATCGATCAAACGATTTAAGCAGTTTGGAGTCACCCGTTGTTCAAGTCGAAATGGATGCCTGAGAGGCAGAGTGAGAGGTGTGCTTAATCAGCGAGCCACAAGAACCATCAGTATGCATACTCTTCGATATCTGTTGGGGGAGACTGAGCACCTATGGGTCTGCCCGGAGTACAATGACGTCAGTTTAGTAACCAATAACCAATAACCAATTTGCGATGCAGATGATCCTGAAATGAACAGTATTATCTCTTTGTTCTCATGGATCGATTCCATACAATTGTTCTGTTCTTTTTAAAAAAAATGTATTCACAGAAACAAAAGCATACACTTAATTTACATATTACAATGTGTAAATATTATGTAACCATATGCTGTGTGTCTCTGACATACATGCTGGTACACTGTTAACTGTATGCGTTAGTTTATATGGTATAAAGGAAACACACAGTTGGTAAATATACAGGAAAGGAGTGAAGGTCGAATTGTAAGGTTTCAGATGTAGATGTAGATAGGTAAAGTGGAATGATTGCATAAGAACAGTTGTTTTTTTTAAAAGTGAAAATCCGTTTTATTACCAAGTTGACGTTGGTGAATACGGTAATATGCCTGTATTTATTTACTGGCAGCATACAATGGAGGATGTACTAACATCGAACCTGCCGTCTTTAACCCCCGCCTGCCCAGAGTGTTCGTAGCGTGCTGAACGACGGGTGAGAAGCCCCATGTGAGTGCGGCTCAACTCTGCGGGCAGGCAGAAAAGCCACAGGTTCTCCAGATTTAAGGTGTGCGTGGCACCGAACCGAAGGGTTACGATGTAAATGACACCGAGACGAAGAGCTGAAAGATCAAGTGCTTCTGGATCGAGAAATTTTTTTTTCTTACAAGTGTTTCTCTACAGATCACAGTGAACCAAGAGAGGTGAAGAAAATACGCCTATGCTGGATAGGACACGCCTTGAGAAAATTCAAGTGCAAAATAACAAGCAAGAAGGGGTCTTTCGTGGAACTCGCAGGGAAGGCGAAAGAGAGGGAAGCCTAGACATACACGGACAAGCGATTTGGAGGCAGATATTAATGACATACAGAAGATCTGGAGGGCGCTTCATGAGATAGCTAAGGATAAGAAGACTTAGCATGAATTGGCTGAGGACGTAATCCTAATCGGAGTTAAAAGGGCACGAGAGAGAGAGAGAGAGAGAGAGAGAGAGAGAGAGTGTGTGTGTTTCTCTAGTACCCAGTTGTGTTGTCCTGAGAGCAGTTAAGATCGGTAAAAATTCCATTTCCCCTTTGTAAAACTACATTACTTTGTTTATTACGTGTTTCACCATTACTACACAGCAACAACACAGTGAGAGATAGAACACACCAACAACACAGTGAGAGAGAGAGAACACACCAACAACACAGTGAGAGATAGAACACACCAACAACACAGTGAGAGATAGAACACACCAAGAACACAGTGAGAGATAGAACACACAAACAACACAGTGAGAGATAGAACACACCAACAACACAGTGAGAGATAGAACACACCAACAACACAGTGAGAGATAGAATACAGCAACAACCTGTATCAAATATTATAAGAAAACGAAGGTAGAAATATTTAGGTCATGTTCTTAGATCAGACGAAAAGAGACAAAATCAACAAGTCCTTAATGTGGTCAGCAGATGGGAAAAGAAAACGTGGAAGACCTAAGACTACTCTTCAAAGAAAATCCTATAAAAAAGTAAACTATTGGGATGTAAAACCATACAAGATCTCCAACTGCTAGCAACGAACCGCATCACATGGAAATCTAAAACCGCTGCCCTATGTGCCGCCTTTGGCACGAAAGGAACAAACAAACAAACTGACACAGTTTTACTGCTATCTTCCTTATATCGATAAAACTGAACAAACTAACAATTAACAAATAAAACAAGAACAGTAGCAAGAAAATAACATTCAAATAAATGCAACAAAAACTAACAGCTAACAAACGCGATAAATAAGAGTTGCACAAAATAACATTCTAAAAAAAAACAACAGAAAGTAAAAATTAACAAACGCAATAATTAGCAATCGCACAAAAATATTCTAAAAATACGAACACGAACTAAAATTTAACAAACGCAATACATAACAGTCGCACAAAAATAACATTCTAATAATAACAATACAAACTAACATTTAACTAAAAAACGGCCTTAAGATGAAGAAGGATTTACTTTATTGCACTGGATTTCCAATATGACTCGGTCCCTCTCCGGAGTAATGCCACGCCACTTTCCAAGAGTATTGCACAAAACACGCACACTGCAGCTCTATAGCAACTGTCCTGGGAGTCTCCGGAAAAATTAACTTGTGGACAGAACCACCTTCGTAACGCAAGACTAAAGGCTTAACTATTTAGCCGCCCGAGTGGTTACCGGTTCCCAAATTTGGGGTGTAAAGAATAGAACCACTGTTACCTGCCATGCATGTCGTAAGAGGCGACTAAGGAGGTTAGGATGAAATCGGATGCACATGTCCTAAACGTGTACAAGTCTATGCGTTTAGGGGCCTACCAAACCAATGTGCAACGTATACACGTTCTTGGCAAAGATCAAATATATCACAAAGAATGATTAAAATTGGTTGTAAAGAACGAACGTAAAGAAGGAGGAGAAGAACTATTTAGCCACAAATTAATCAATCCAGTGCCATGTCTGCCAGCGTAGGCAATCATGTCTCTCCACAACTCTCTCTGCCTTTATGTAATAAGTTCTGATGCCAATCTTGTGTCGAACCAAGATGTCAGGACATCCAATATCTTCTCCCTCTGTCTTCCACGATCTCTCCTTCCCTAAATTTTACCTGTTGTCACCAAATGTTCTAAACCTTCTCTTCGCATTATATGCCCGAAGAACCTTGATTTCCGATTCTATTCTTTTGATACGGTTTCTGTGTTTAGTTAGTCTTTCCTCTTGGCCTGTGGCGCGCATAGGCAGAGGTCATAGCTCTCCATGTCTCGCGGTTCGTTGCTATTTGCTTTAAGTCTTTGATGTTTACTAGGCCCATCGTTGAGCCTTCTCTGGTGATGGTTCTACGCAGAGTCTCTCTTGGTCTTCCTCGTTTCTTTTTCCCTCTGGTGTCCATATGAGGGATTGGTAAGGAGTCTTCTCTCATCCATTCTAAGTGTGTGGCCGATGTAGTTCCAGCGGCGCTTCTTATAAAATTTGATACATTTTCTTGCTTGGTCTCTTGTCTTATTTGTGTATTGGGTCTGAAATCTGACCATTTGAGGTTCAGTATTCTTCTAAGACATTTATTCTCAAAGTTATCTAATTTTCTTTCTAGAGCTTTTGTTGCTTTCAACTCTCGCATCCATAAGTTAAACTGGAATCACAACTGCAAAGTTGTGGAACTTTTCTTTTCTTCGGCGATTTCCGGTCATGCGTGTAGTCCACTAGGAACCAAACTATGCCTTCAGCTTGAGGACCTGGTCATCGACTGAATTCACAACCCTGAAACCCTCTGTTCTAAAGTCTCTCTCAATGCGTTAAGAACGTCATTTCGGAAAGATAATTCTGTGTGTGCAGGCCTGATTAAAAACCTTCTCATTTGTTTTCCTCGCTGTCCATGGAATTTTAAATATTCTTAGCCAAAAAAACCACAGAAAAAACGAGATTAAAATATATTCTAATATCAATAAGACAAACTAATAATTAATAAACTAAACAAGAATATCAATAAGACAAACTAATAATTAATAAACTAAACAAGAATATCAATAAGACAAACTAATAATTAATAAACTAAACAAGAATATCAATAAGACAAACTAATAATTAATAAACTAAACAAGAATATCAATAAGACAAACTAATAATTAATAAACTAAACAAGAATATCAATAAGACAAACTAATAATTAATAAACTAAACAAGATGTGGCGTGCAATATTTTACCTTCCGCAGAAGTGATACACTGCTTATTTAGAAGGTACACCTCCAAGCGAATCACAAATTAGTGTAATACCTGATTTACTAGATCTAGGTCTGAATAAGCGACTTTATACCTGGGATATATTAATAGTACACGAGTAATTCCGAGAGAATCTTTTAAAATTAGCATTGACCCTTTTGGGTTAAATCATGTCAAATGAATGCAAACATGTTTCGTTATGAACCTTTCTTTTGTAGGTTACCCGCACGTGTGTTGTCGGGGCTTGCAAGGGGAACAAAGAATAGTAACACTGCCACCTACAAGGCACGTCGTAAGAGGCGACTGAGGTAGGAGCCTAGGGAAGCTACCCCAGATTTACGGTGTTCGTGGCACCGAGTCGAAGGGTTACGATGTCCATGACACCGAGTCGAAGAGCTTTCAGCTCAAGTGCTTCTGGATCGAAAAAAAAGGAAAAAAAGGGAAGCTACCCATTAAATAAAAAGCGTTGCAGGAGTTAGATGTGCTGGCCTACTTGTAGGCACATAACTGGAACAACGTACAGTCGCTCAGTCCTTTTCTTAGACTCGGATCAACAATTCACAAAGAATGGTTAGCAAGTGGTCGATATGAAGCGTTCGAAGAAAAGTCACCTGTAAACGAAGACGTCAAATGAAATTGACTAGATTTTCGTTTATAGATGTTTAAATAGTTATTGGTTACTAAACTGACGTGATTGTACTCTGGGCAGAGCCATAGGTGCTCAGTCTACCATAACAGATTTCGAAGAGTATGCATACTGATGGTTACTGTGGCTCGTTGGTTAAACACAGCCAGGTTAGCACAGGCCAGACAACTGGCCGGGTATTCCCTGACCTAGATAGGAAAAGGGATCTGGAAATTACAGATGTTTGATAGAACACTGCACGCTTTTTTGCTATTTTACTCAATTCTGTGAGTCTATGGTTATTTATTGGTGAAAAATATTTATAATATTGATATTCCTTATTGTTAAACTTAACTTGCTGCATAATATGACTTCGAGTTAGCATTTTGTGCTGATTTTAAAATGAATTCGTCTATATACACCAATACTGGAATGCGAGGTCACGTAGTGTAGTTGGGGTCTGATTTCCCAAAATTCTTACCTGAGCCCGAAGGCCCAGTAGTTTATAGTTGGCTCTGGTTAAACACACTCCTCACTCTACCCATGAAGCGTCCTGTTCTACCTTCCCAACAATAGATGCCGTGATGCAGGCATGCCCGCTCTCTCATTGCCGCAAATACCAAAGCGAAGAGACCAAAACACATCCCACTTATTCATCTTCAACTCCCCAATAATCGATACAAACACCTGCATGTCCAGGGCAGTAGATCCACGTAAACCTCTGGAGATTAGAAACTTCTATAGACGACATTCACTCTTACCGAAATCTGCCACTTTGGATCTTGTGCATGAAGCATTGACTGAGCCTCAGATGAGAGTTAAATAGTAATATGTTTATATAAAAATAAACATTCTATCCGAGTAGGAGTTTCGGCAACTCTAGGCATAGCACGTTGGGAAGTTGTGGGTGAATAAATGTGATGTTCTTCGATCTTTTCACGAATGCCTGTTGGATGAAGACACTAAAATAGATGTTGAATCGATCCAGCGTTTTAAGGAGTTTGGAGTAACCCATTTTACAAATAGAACTGGATGCCTGAGGGGCAGAGTAATGTGTGTTTAACCAGCGAGCCCCAGGAACCACCATCATTATTCATACCATTCATCGAGTGGTTACCGGGGCCCAAATTTGGGGTGTAAAGAATAGAACCACTGTTACCTGCCACGCATGTCGTAAGAGGCGACTAAGGAAGTTTGGATGAAATCGGATGCACGTGTCCTAAACATGTACAAGTCTATGCGTTTAGGGCCTATCAAACCAATGTGCAACGTATACACGTTCTTGGTAAAGATCAGGCATATAAAAAAGAGTGATTAAAATTGGTCGTAAAGAAAGAACGCAAAGAAGAAGAAGAAGATTGATACTATTCGATATCAATTGGGAGAGACTGAGTACATATGGGTCTTCCTGGAGTGTAATGACGTCGGTTCAGTAACCAATAACCATCCGCCTGCCCAGTTCGTAGCGCGTTGGTCGACGGGTGACAAGCCCCTGTGAGTGGGTTCAATTCCGTGGGCTAGCAGAAAAGCCACAGGCTCTCCAGTTTTACGGTGTTCATGGCACTGAACCGAAGGGTTACGATGTCCATGGCACCGAGCCGAAGAACTGAAAGCTCAAGTGCTTCTGGAAAGGGAAAAAACCCAAAACCAATAACTAATAGGCATAGCACTACAAGCTTGAAGTCTTCTGGGCCTGCAATTAAAATTCGGGTACTCTCCTCTGCTCTATATAAGAAAAGAGGAAAGCTCATAATTTCCTGGGTTTCAAAAAAGAAGAAGAAAATATGAAAACAAGAATTCGTTATATGTCAAACCACATTAAAAATAAGCATGACTTATATCCCATGCGAATGCTAACCCGAAACAAATGCTTGCAGAAAACGAATGCACCAGGCCATAAGGCGCATAACATGGTGCAACGACCCTCACAATGAGGAATGGGATAACGGATTCTACGGTCGCCAATCTGCCTCGGAGATTTAGCCACGCAGTAAGAATGTCAGACCTACCATCATAAGGGTGGCCAAAACTTACTACAGGAAGAGGTTGGCACAAACGAGGAAGCAGAAATCATAGGAATTATATCCTACAGAGCTGCTCCCAGTATGCAGACTTGAGAAAAAGAGGTGGCCCACTTACACTAGCATCCAAGACAAACTGTATGTCGTTGCTGATAATCTGAGGCAGACGGCTGCCTTTATTAGAGAATCCGAAATCCCAATCTAGTGAGAACGCAGAAGAAGAAAAATATCCCATACATATTTAGAATAAAAGATGTGAGTAAACATACACATATTAATAACAGACATTTATCTAACATACATCAGTACGACTGTGTATTATATTTTATAAATGGATAGAGCTGACGTTTTGAACGCCCTCATAGAGTGTGACAGCAAAGAAGATTTCATTTAAACTAATCCACGTAAACTACTAAGATTGCAAGAGTTGGAATGCAAGATTGAAATGGCCAAAGAGGAACAGCACGACAGGTGTATGAGTAGGCTAATCAATCAAAATCGAACTGGTACGGTCAGTCACTTTACGATGTTGAAGATATTGCGAAGGAGATCGGAGCACCTATGGACATGTCCGGAGTGCAATAACCTATTCCGTAGTGAAACTGATTGATTGATTTAGAGTCAAATTTGTCACAATTCCACCCTAGGGAATAACCATTTGTGCCCCATTCTCTTTCTTACACAAGAAGATCTCAGTGGCGGTGCACGAACTCCGTAGCATCGGCGAGGGCCGATGAAATTTAGAAGATGGTGAAACTGTTTTGTAGGAATTTTATATTTTAATCTTTCTAATGAATGTTGCCCTAGCAGCGACTTTCCTTCCTGCTCGTCTCGATTTTGAAATGCCAGGGGTTCTTTTACGTGCTGAACTTGAGTACGAGATCTATGTTTTATCGTCCGTCTCCGATAGGACTAGGAACTCGATCGCATCTATATTGAGATCAGGGATCTCTGGAAATAATATCCAGATGGCTCCAAGCGGAAGCGAACCGAGTACCTATGGAGTAATAGGCGAGTACCTAACCTTTACAGAGATCTCATATGAAGCAAATCTGATGCAATAAAGTTAATGATTCAACTTTATTATTATTATTATTATTATTATTATTACTTGCTCTGACCTCATATGGAGCAAATCTGATGCAATAAAGTTAATGATTCAACTTTATTATTATTATTATTATTATTACTTGCCCTGACCTCATATGGGGCAAATCTGATGCAATGAAGTTAATGATTCAACTTTATTATTATTATTATTACTTGCCCTGACCTCATATCACTTATGACAGACCTATGTGTGGTAATATTCATCAGCAAGTGTCAAAGGGTTTGTTAGTTGACGGCTTCTGAGGTTTGTTAGTTGACGGCTTCTGAGGTTTGTTAGTTGACGGCTTCTGAGGTTTGTTAGTTGACGGCTTTTGAGGTTTGTTAGTTGACGGCTTCTGAGGTTTGTTAGTTAACGGCTTCTGAGGTTTGTTAGTTGACGGCTTTTGAGGTTTGTTAGTTGACGGCTTCTGAGGTTTGTTAGTTAACGGCTTCTGAGGTTTGTTAGTTAACGGCTTCTGAGGTTTGTTAGTTGACGGCTTCTGAGGTTTGTTAGTTGACGGCTTTTGAGGTTTGTTAGTTGACGGCTTTTGAGGTTTGTTAGTTGACGGCTTCTGAGGTTTGTTAGTTAACGGCTTCTGAGGTTTGTTAGTTGACGGCTTCTGAGACTTGTTAGTTGACGGCTTCTGAGACTTGTTAGTTGACGGCTTCTGAGGTTTGTTAGTTGACGGCTTCTGAGGTTTGTTAGTTAACGGCTTCTGAGGTTTGTTAGTTGACGGCTTCTGAGACTTGTTAGTTGACGGCTTCTGAGGTTTGTTAGTTGACGACTTCTGAGGCTTGTTAGTTGACGGCTTCTGAGACTTGTTAGTTGACGGCTTCTGAGACTTGTTAGTTGACGGCTTCTGAGGCTTGTTAGTTGACGGCTTTTGAGGCTTGTTAGTTGACGGCTTCTGAGGTTTGTTAGTTGACGACTTCTGAGGCTTGTTAGTTGACGGCTTCTGAGGTTTGTTAGTTGACGGCTTCTGAGGTTTGTTAGTTGACGGCTTCTGAGGTTTGTTAGTTGACGGCTTCTGAGGCTTGTTAGTTGACGGCTTCTGAGGCTTGTTAGTTGACTGCTTCTGAGGCTTGTTAGTTGACGGCTTCTGAGGTTTGTTAGTTGACGGCTTCTGAGGTTTGTTAGTTGACGGCTTTTGAGGCTTGTTAGTTGACTTCTTTTAAGGTTTGTTAGTTGACGGCTTCTGAGGCTTGTTAGTTGACGGCTTCTGAGGTTTGTTAGTTGACGGCTTCTGAGGCTTGTTAGTTGACGGCTTCTGAGGTTTGTTAGTTAACGGCTTCTGAGGCTTGTTAGTTGACGGCTTCTGAGGTTTGTTAGTTGACGGCTTCTGAGGCTTGTTAGTTGACGGCTTCTGAGGCTTGTTAGTTGACTGCTTCTGAGGCTTGTTAGTTGACGGCTTCTGAGGCTTGTTAGTTGACGGCTTCTGAGGCTTGTTAGTTGACGGCTTCTGAGGTTTGTTAGTTGACGGCTTCTGAGGCTTGTTAGTTGACGGCTTCTGAGGCTTGTTAGTTGACTGCTTCTGAGGCTTGTTAGTTGACGGCTTCTGAGGTTTGTTAGTTGACGGCTTTTGAGGTTTGTTAGTTGACGGCTTCTGAGGCTTGTTAGTTGACGGCTTCTGAGGTTTGTTAGTTGACTGCTTCTGAGGCTTGTTAGTTGACGGCTTCTGAGGTTTGTTAGTTGACGGCTTCTGAGGCTTGTTAGTTGACGGCTTCTGAGGTTTGTTAGTTAACGGCTTCTGAGGTTTGTTAGTTGACGGCTTCTGAGACTTGTTAGTTGACGGCTTCTGAGGTTTGTTAGTTGACGGCTTCTGAGACTTGTTAGTTGACTGCTTCTGAGGCTTGTTAGTTGACGGCTTCTGAGGCTTGTTAGTTGACGGCTTCTGAGGCTTGTTAGTTGACGGCTTCTGAGGCTTGTTAGTTGACGGCTTCTGAGGTTTGTTAGTTAACGGCTTCTGAGGTTTGTTAGTTAACGGCTCTTGAGGTTTGTTAGTGACGACTTCTGAGGCTTGTTAGTTGACGGCTTTGAGGCTTGTTAGTTGACGACTTTGAGGCTTGTTAGTTGACGCTTCGAGGTTTGTTAGTTGACGGCATCTGAGGCTTGTTAGTGACGACTTCTGAGGCTTGTTAGTTGACGGTTTTCTGAGGCTTGTTAGTTGACGGCTTCTGAGGTTTGTTAGTTGACGGCTTCTGAGGTTTGTTAATTGACGGCTTCTGAGGTTTGTTAATTGACGGCTTCTGAGGCTTGTTAGTTGACGGATTTGAGGTTTGTTAGTTGACGGCTTTGAGGTTTGTTAATTAACGGCCTGAGGCTGTTAGTTGACTTCTGAGGCTTGTTAGTTGACGGCTTCTGAGGTTTGTTAGTTGACTGCTTCTGAGGCTTGTTAGTTGACTGCTTCTGAGGTTTGTTAGTGCTGCTTCTGAGGCTTGTTAGTTGACTGCTTCTGAGGTTTGTTAGTTGACTGCTTCTGAGGCTTGTTAGTTGACGACTTTTGAGGTTTGTTAGTTGACGGCTTCTGAGGTTTGTTAGTTGACGACTTTTGAGGTTTGTTAATTGACGACTTTTGAGGTTTGTTAATTGACGACTTTTGAGGTTTGTTAATTGACGACTTTTGAGGTTTGTTAATTGACGACTTTTGAGGTTTGTTAATTGACGGCTTCTGAGGTTTGTTAGTTGACGGCTTCTGAGGCTTGTTAGTTGACGGCGTCTGAAACTTGTTAGTTGACGGCGTCTGAAACTTGTTAGTTGACGGCGTCTGAGGTTTGTTAGTTGACTGCTTCTGAGGCTTGTTAGTTGACGGCGTCTGAAACTTGTTAGTTGACGGCGTCTGAAACTTGTTAGTTGACGGCGTCTGAAACTTGTTAGTTGACGGATTCCGAGGTTTGTTAGTTGACTGCTTCTGAGGCTTGTTAGTTGACGGCGTCTGAAACTTGTTAGTTGACGGCGTCTGAAACTTGTTAGTTGACGGCGTCTGAAACTTGTTAGTTGACGGCTTCTGAGGTTTGTTAGTTGACGGCGTCTGAGGCTTGTTAGTTGACGGCGTCTGAAACTTGTTAGTTGACGGCGTCTGAAACTTGTTAGTTGACGGCGTCTGAAACTTGTTAGTTGACGGCTTCTGAGGTTTGTTAGTTGACGGCGTCTGAGGCTTGTTAGTTGACGGCTTCTGAGGCTTGTTAGTTGACGGCTTCTGAGGCTTTTTGGTTAAAACTACTCCTATTCTGCATTGCTGTCTAGTCCTACCCCTGTACGCCAGTGACTCCATCAGTGTGATTCGTAAAGTCAAAACAGGAATGGTAAGACGAAACTGGTTGGAGGTATTGGTACAGACAGGGATCAGAGAAATCACCTTCACATCTTCAATTTTGTTCCTGTACACGCAGGAGTCAGTGGTAGTGAACTAGCTGATAGATTGGCTGGCATGACTACGATATCAGACAGTGCTGCAATGGACCGAAATGACATTCTTAACGCATTGAGAGAGACTTTACGAACAGAGGAGTTTCAGGGTTGTGAATTACAGTCGATGACCAGGTCCTCAAGCTGAAGGCATAGTTTGGGGTCCACAGTGGACTACACGCATGACCGGAAATCGCCGAAAGAAGAAAAAGTTCCACAACTTTGCGAGTTGTGATTCCAGTTATAAATAGATTAGAATAAGACGGCATCTTGGACAGTTCTTCCTGTATTTACGTTTCGAAACCATCGTTCCACTAACAACGCCAGCGCTAAAAAAAAAGCAGAATAATGTTTACGGATCTGTGTAAAGAGACATCCCCTGGTTTGATGTTAGTAATTAACATTAAGAGAATATTACTCGTGACAGCACATACCAGTTACCGTCTTAAGAAGTGTCAAGGATGTAACAATTCTTGACACTAGATTAACAGGCATAGTGTGAACACAAAATGTAAATTGACTTTACTCATAGAATACGGAATACCACTGGTTATTGGTTATTGGTTATTGGTTACTAAACTGACGTCATTGCACTCCGGGCAGACCCATGGGTGCTCAGTCTCCCCCAACAGATATCGAAGAGCATGCATACTGATGGTTCTTGTGGCTCGCTGATTAAGCACACATCTCACTCTGCCTCTCAGGCATCCAGTTCGACTTGAACAACGGGTAACTCCAAACTGCTTAAATCGTTTGATCGCTTCAACATCGATTTTAATGTCCTCGTCCAACAGACAGTCGCGAAGAGACCGAAGAATATCCCCTTATCCATTTTCAACTCCCAACAATCGATGCTGTTGATGCAAGCCTGCCAGCTCTCTCATTACCGTAAACACCCGCATACCCAGGACAGTATATCCACATAGGCCGCTGGAGGTTAGAAACTTCTATAGACGACATCCACTCATACCGAAACCTGGCCTTCTGAATCCTGTGAAGCATCGACTGAGAGTCAGATACAACAACTGCCCCAGTAAATAAAGTCCCAGAGATCCAATGAAGATCGGCAGTAACGGTCTCAACCTCCATACTCATTCCCATCCATCCACTTTCAGTTGTGTTGTACTTTAGTAATGTGACATCAACATTTAATATGTAACTTTGAAAAATTATCGAAAAGCACATCATTTATATTTTAATTTAATTTTTAATCGTTTGACGTCATCAAAATTGAAGTAAACAAGTCAACGATAAAGTAGTCTTCTTCTTCTCTGTGCGTTCGTTCTTTACGACCAATTTTAATCACTCTTTTGTGATATGTTTGAGCTTTGCCAAGAACGTGTATACGTTGCACATTGGTTTGGTAGGCCCCTAAACGCATAAACTTCTATACGCTGCTTAGGACACGTGCATCCGATTTCAGCCAAACCTTCTTAGTGGCCTCTTACGACATGCCCCTTAAGACATACTTAAGTCAGATCCTGAGACCCGTTCTGTCTTCCCCAACTATCCTTTGGTGGCTTACAGACGGTACATAAGTCTTAAGGATATGTTAGTACACAGTCGCCTTAAGTCCAATATCCAGACTCATTTTGGCACTGACCAGTGTGGCCGTCGGCGTTACAACACGTGTGCTTATGTGATACAGACGCTTACTGTATCTTTTCCTTTAGCTACGTTTGTTATTGAAGATGGTTTCACATGCGAGTCCCGTAGTCTTATCTATGCCATTATCTGTAAGCGGTGTAAAAAGGCTTATATCGGCGAAACAGGCAAGAGGCTCAGTGACCGATTCGCCCAACACTTGCGCGACATAAGCCAATGCTCTGTGACCCCTGTAGCCACCTATTTCAATGATACTGGCCATTTAGGAGCTCCACTGCATGGCTGTGGAGAGGCACAGTCGTTAACGGAGGCAGTCAATGGGGTGACATCTGGCTGATGGGCATATGCCCTGACCTCTTCCCCAGTGTGAGGGCACCACTGGGGTGACCGTATAATACCCCTCATCATCTTATTAACTAATCATGAATAACCAAACAAAACTAATCGATCCTCGCCGGAGCTACGGAGTACGTGCATCTGTGCTGAGAACCGATGCAGCAGAACCACCAAAGAAAAAAAAGAAAAGAGGACAACATGGAAGACGAAAGAGGAAGAGACGTGCTGGTGTTAGGAAAAGTATGCCAAAAACAGAGAGGCTTGGGTTAAAACACATCCGTATCCTTTACTGGAACTGCAGGAGTGTCCGTCAACGAGGTCCTGTCTTGGAGAAACTTATTTATGAAGCAGACATAATCGCACTCCAAGAAACTCGTCTTCACCAGACGGATAGATTGACAGTTGCAGGTTTCAACGCTTTCCGCAATGACACTCATGTGGGTTAAGCAGTCCTGGTTAGGAAAGATCTCCAGGCCTCGGAGATGGACACTTCTGCATGGAACTCGGACGACTTGCAGGTCCAGGCAGTAACAATTACCGCACCAAAAAAGTTCACACTTGTTAATATCTATGCCTGCAATCACAAGATGGACAAAGACAGGTGGAAGATATTACAAGATATATGTCTTCATGCTCCATCAAGTGTCATTATGTGCGGTGACTTTAACGCCAGGGGAAAGTTGTGGGGCAATAGTATTGTTGATAAGTATGGTGAGGCACTGGAAGAAGTATTGACTGAAACGGACTTAGTCTGTCTGAATGATGGCAGGCCAACACGTCTACCTGACCGACAGGGTGACACAGATAGTGTACTTGATCTCGCTCTGGTTTCTCCAGATTTGAATGCATTATGTCGCTGGGATGTTCTCGGACACCATTGGCAGTGATCATCTACCTTGTGCAATACTGGTAAAAAAATCAGCTAGGATGAGATCACAGAATCGTGCCTCAGCTTTCCAGTATGACAGACACCAACCTAATGTCATCAGTCAGCTGCGACTAAAGGCACATTGTTCATCAATTAAAACAAGAACTTCTTTCCAGCAGCCACCAAGGTGGACACCTGAGATTGCGGAGGCATGGGCGGAAAAAAGGATGGCAACCAGAATATGGGAGAAAGCCAGAAAATCACAAAATCTCTCAGAGGAACGTAGAAAGGCCCTGGCAGAATGAAAGAACAGTCTGGCAATACATTTCAAGCAGATTGCAAGAGAAGCCAAGCACATTGTATGGGAGAAATTCTGCGTTGAAATTGGAAACGAGCAATCACTTGCAAAATTCTGGAGATTGCATCGCAGCATGAATGGCGGTAGGAGACCTTTTTCAATGCCTAATCTGACTATGGACAGTGGGGTAATCTTGAGGACAGATGAGGAGAGGCGTTCTTGCATAACTTTATTCTCCAGACAGAAAAGAAAGACAGAGAGGAACGTAAAAGAATGCAGCAGATCGTACACCATGCGCTTGAGATGCAGACTGTCATAGATGACGATACATAATATATTTCTGTCGATAATATCAAATCAATACTAAAGACATGCTCTAATACAGCGCCGGGTCCTGATGGTGTTCGGTACAGTCACATAAAATGTCTGGAGGACAAAGATCTTGCTGAATTATGCAGGCTTTTCAATAAGAGTATCCATACTGGCGCTATTCCTGATGATTGGCTTCACAGCTATCTGAGACCCTTGCCAAAACCTGGCAAAGACCTCACAAGCACAAGTGGATATATAATTATTACCTTGTAAAACAATATCGGCAAACTACTTGAAAAATTCATAGCCCGTAGAGTTTCAAATATAATGGAGACAAATGGTCTGTTCCTCCACCCCGGCGGCTATCGTCCAGGAAAGGATACCTGGTGCAATGCAGCGGTTTTTGCATATGATGCGTATGAGGGGTTTCAGATGGGGATGGAAACAGTAGCAGCTGCCATTGATTTACAGGACGCATATAACAATGTCTCTTACAACTTACTTATGCAGTCATTAATGGATATGCAGGTGGACAGCCACTTTTTGAACGCACGATATCATTGCGTTGGGGTTCATGGGCATCACAACCACAACAAGTCCTTATGAGTCTTCCTCAGGGATCACACTCGCCAGTCCTGTTCAATGTATACACAGTCGGGGTAACCAACACACAGAGGGTCGGCATTGACAGAACAATGTCGTACGCCGATGACATTCTGGTGTATCGCATGGGCAAGGACAGAAATGAGATCTCATCTGCATTACAATGTGAACTGAATAGGATTGGTGACTGGTGCAATGAATTCAAAGCGAGTGTGAACCCAGCAAGGGCTTCACTGACATGGTTCTCTCTTGGCACTCGCATAGTGGAGACACCTACTCCAGTTGTCAGCATGTGTAACAAAGTCATAGAAAGAAGCGAAACACTCAAATATCTTGGTATGACAGTTGACAGGGGCCTGTCATTTG
Organism: Arion vulgaris; assembly: GCA_020796225.1. Classification (NCBI taxonomy): domain Eukaryota; kingdom Metazoa; phylum Mollusca; class Gastropoda; order Stylommatophora; family Arionidae; genus Arion; species Arion vulgaris. The sequence goes on from CM036771.1 coordinate 20,690,287, forward strand.
GGAGTCATGTTGAGAATGTGATCCTAGGGGCAAGAAAAGGGCTGGCTGCCCTCAAGGTAATGGTGGAGGAGGATGTTGAACAACGTCTTCTGCTTCTTCTTTATCAAGGACTGGTGCTTAGCGTGGTGGACTATGGTCTTGGCCTTCTGACAGTAAGCAGAACATCGCTGGATAAGTTAGACAGGGTCCAAGGTGGGGCGATTAGGCTTATGCTTGGTTGCACATGTGCGGCAGTGCATGGACACTTCATGTGCGGCAGTGCGCTATGTCCTTGGATTGCCAACGATGGCCATCAGACACAAAGTCGCACAGGTAAAAGCTTATCTGAGCGTTTCTGCTGACAAAAAAATCATCCTCTGCACACATCCATAAATGAAAACAAGGGCAGGCGATTGAAGAGAGGCCGATCCTGGATGGCCGAGGATGTTATTAAACAGGTCTGTACTCTAGATGAGCTGAGACATGGTGAAGAATGGATGCCTATATCAGAGGATATGACTGCTTACACCATGGTTGTCAGTACACTTGGGAGACGCTGTAGAGAATGGCCCCGGCGCGTCCAATGCGGAGATTCTTGCACTCGTGGATGAGCACTCCCATCCAGATGATATCATTATCTACACCGATGGCTCTGTCAAACGCGGAACCAGATCATCGTGGGCTTATTCAGCACAGCGAAATGGTCGCACACTTCATGAGGACTGCGGCGTTTCGAGACAGCGACATCGAGCATGACTATGGAGATCACTGCTGCCTCCAGGGCTCTGTCATGGGTGGCTGAGCAACAGGTTACCCATACGATCATCACTCGATGAATATGCTTCAACTGATTGAATCTGGAAGTATGCGTGTGGAATGGGTGGACAGCATTCAGAGATTACATCTCAAGAAAATGACTTGGCTGTACACACCTGGACATGCTGGAGTGCAGGGTAACAAGCGTGCAGATTTTCTTGCAAACAATGCCCCGACTCAAACGGGCAGAAGTATGGACAGAGCCCATATCATCAATGCGGTACGCTCTCAATTATGTGACATGGGCATGTCTCAGGCACTGGAACGAGTTCGAGAATTAGGCGTTAAGGGTGGACAGCATTCAGAGATTACATCTCAAGAAAATGACTTGGCTGTACACCTGGACATGCTGGAGTGCAGGGTAACAAGCGCAGATTTTCTTGCAAACAATGCCCACTAAACGGGCAGAAGTATGGACAGAGCCAATATCATCAATGCGTACGCTCAATTATGTGACATGGGCATGTTCAGGCACTGAACGAGTTCGAGAATTGGAATGTGGACATGTCAGACAGTGTCGCTTCATGGTAGAGAGAAGATATAGTAATCAACTTCGGGTACTGTGAGCAAATGGACTTAGGATGGTGCTGCAGCGGAGGACAGAACATGCATGGGAATGTCCAATGTGCCGTGACGTCAATTGCATATCATAACATAACATAACATAACAGAAATATAAATACAACAAAGTGTAACATATTTTTTATCATATATTTTATATATAGATATACATAACATATATATATATTCATATATAGTATATATCAATATAATATTGAGCATATAAAATATAATGCCTAACAAGTGTGTATTACTGGTACTTAAACTAAATAAAGTAAAATCAAGTTAAAATACTGCAGAATATAGCAAATAAGAAGAAGAACAATATAATATCATATATCACAATAATAATATACAGTGATTTTTATGATTAAATTATGTATGTTGATTATGTATGATCCCAGTATACAAACATGTAAAAAGAACAATTATTCTATACGGATCCAAAACTTAACATATAAAATAGAACAAAACTTAAAATATATGGAAGCAGTGTCCTGGGAGTGTTATTATGCGTTAGTGAGTGATGAAAAATGAACCATAACATCATCAAAAAAAGAATCCTGCAAATTTTCTGGTCTAATAAAGAACAAATGAAGAGCTTTAAAACAGAACACACTGTGCATCATTGGAGACAATCATTAAAAGAGGAAGATGGATGTGAATTGGGTATATTGGTTGTATGCCAGTTGGGCATTGGCTGGGACAGCTCTCCCATGGACAGCGGATGGGAAAATAAGGTAGGATATCTGAAGTAAATACAGAGAAGATCTGTGAAGAAAGAGTGGAAAGATTGTAGCCTGGTGTGGGAAACAAGTAATAGAAATGTGGAAGAATAGCATCCCTGGAAATCTTTTGTGGAAGACTAGACACAAAGACGATATAGATATAGATAGATGATTGTTTCCATAGTTTATGCAGCTGAAAATGGTATTCAGATTTTCTGAGTTGAAAATAGAGAAATATAAAAATATTTTGAAGCTGGCAGATTTAGCTAGTTTAGTTATTGGATGATTCTTATTGCACGTCAAACCAATTAATCCATACATGCTCCAATCTCCTCCTCAGTTTGTCTTGCAGCATGTGGCAATTAACGACACCAGTTCTATGTTGGTTTACTATTCTTCTTTGATTTCGAGTATAGTGCTCTTGTCTCAGCTTGTAGCCCCGGCAACATAAGGCAGACTAGGTAAGACGAGAAAACCAAAATTCCTGCTTAATGGGGGCTGGTTTTTATAAGTGTTTGATAGAACGCTAAAGTTTTCTGCAATTTTACAAAATTCTCAGAGTTCATGTAATTTATTCATGAAAAATGTTAATAATATTGATATTCCTGAGTGTTAAAACTGTAACATAATATAACTTTTATTTATCATGTTGTGTTATTTTTAAAAATGAATTGGTCTGTATCTAACAATACTGAAATGTGAGGTAACATGAAGGCTGTGGTTCGATTTCCAAGAATTTTTACCTGAGCCCGCTAGCCCTATGTTATCAGAGGTCACGTCTAGCTACACCACCTTTGAATTGGTGTTCTTGCAGTTTGGTTAGTGTTGTTGATTCACAACTAGTACATGATGAATCATTTACACTACCTCTCTCCCTTAGAAAATTGAGAACATCAAGATGGTCCATTGTTCGTCCCTTTTATTTACAACAGCCATACCTGCAAGTCTATCAGCATGTTCATTTCTCCTTATACCTGGATGTCCTTGCACAAAGATAAAACTGACCTAGACCTCTTTAGGACTTCAACCATTGTCTCGAACCTAGCATGTTTCAATCTTCCTTAGCATACTTAATGAGTCACTGAGAAAACATGCTTAGATAAAAGTCTTGACTCTAGCCAGATCATCGCTTTAGTTACTGCCGTGATTTCCATAGTAAGACTGCTCATAGTCACAGCAAAATATCACTGTTTTCCTTCACAACATCCCCTCTGACTTTAGCAGTAAAAGCCTATGAGCTCTGCACATGTCACTGCTCCCATCTGTGTAAATGATTGCATCATCCTCAGACAAGTTCTCGGAAATTAACACCTGAAATTCACTTGCATTCAGCTAAATGAACAACACTGAGCACTTATGAGTCTCACGTAGAGGCATATTTCTAAAATGGAGTGTGTATTATGACAGAAATATGGCAATTCAAATGATAACCTACTCTGATATCCTGTATGATGTATGAGACAGTTCAAGTCACAAACAAAGTCTAGTACACTTAGTTTGAAAGACTTCATATTATTATGCAAAAGAGTATAAGATTACATTTTTTGAAGAAGAAATGTATGGAAGCTGAATATTGCTTTAGTATAGTTAGTATACTTTAGTATAGTATAGTATACTTTAGTATATTTTGTACATGCGTTCAGAAAACACTGACAAACTACTGACTGTATAATTGGTGCTTATAAAATCACGACTCGTTAATGGTTAATGGCGAAGTGCTGTAAAGGATATACCACGATTTTCATTTATATTTCATATTTTGTATTGTATTGAATACTTCCTGTACTGTTGTATGTTACATAAGACCTGCAAACAATTTATTTATACTGCTCTATACTGGGAAACTCATGCAATCTCTTCCATGGAAATGCATCTGATATTTCTAGCCTCTCTCAGTAAAGTTTGTTTCAGGGATTCTCTAGTTTGTTCTTTCTTTGTCAAACCCTTTGTTCCCCACTTTAATGCCTGCATTGCAATTCTTTGATCATTTATTATCAGAGTATGCCAATATATCTCTTATACTAGTTACTAGTGGTTGACAAGACATTTCTCAGAATTCATCACCGCTTAGAATTTGTCTAATTTTATGTTAAATTTTGTAAATTTGTACGAATATAACATATACAGGATTCAAAGTCTAAAGAAATGTTTGTTGTTTACTGAACAATAATCATGAAAACAAATGTGTATATCAGTTAATATCAAAGTTATATATCTACAGCTAGCTAAAAACACATTTTAATTCAAGGATTATAAAATTATTATTAAGTGCATTAACAAAAAGTGAACATGTCATTAACAAAACTCTAATTTTTAAAACGGGTCTAAAGGTGAAGGATTAGCTTCATTGCCCAATGTTTTACCCGATATGGCTCCGTCCCTGTCTGCAAAAATAGCATGCTATTTGCTGAGAGTGTTGCACAAATTATGAACTCTGTAGCTCCAGCAAGAATCCTAGGGCTCTAATGAAAAAAACTGCAGAAGACTCGGTCTGAATTCTAGCCCACAACCTTAAGAACGACAGGCAAATATCTTAACCACTTCGTCAAAGATAACTCTCCAAAATCAAAGACATATTTAAATATTTTAAAAATTAAGTTTAAATCCAAAATCAAATCTAAATGTAGATGCAAACAAACAAGAATATATGTTAATATTTTACCCAAAAAAGAAGAAAAGTTATTATTAATAAAATATATGTGGAAAAAGTCAACGTATATTTACACTATTATGTCAAATAAACAGTTTGTGTTACAACAAAATTATCCAACAAACTTGGACCTGAGAAATCTTTTGTGGCAGTCACAAGGATTATTCTGAGATCAGCTTCATCAAGAAATCAACAATCTAAACCTGATAATATATCTCTCTTAAAAAAATATTCAAGCTTTTTATGAGAGTTTACGCAGAATAAAAGCATTATTAACAGACTGCAATTTTACAGTTTAATTGAGCATTCTATAGATATAGTCAATTGAAGAAACTGTAGGTCATAAGAGACAGAATTATATGTTTAAAGACACATTTAAAAAAATAACATATGTCTATGAGACCTGGAAGAGAACAAATAGATCTATCTAGAAAGAACTAACATAATAAAACTGGCGGATGCTATATAATAAGAATGAGAAAATTGAAGTATTTTGGACATATAAAGAGAAATAAAGGGTTGGAGAAAGGCCATTATTGAAGGAGGCATCCCGGCAAAGTGGAGACACTTTTGCAATTTGATTGAGCATTCTATAGATAAAAAGAACACTTGATGTCCTGAAAGAACAAAATTTTAAAGAGAATTGGCTGATAAACAACATACTATACAGAAAAATTAGATACTTTGGTCACATCAACCGTCACGATGGCCTGGAGAGAAAACAATATTAGAGGGCAGGGTCCCAGGACCCAACACCTGCAAGAAGAAGATGGCTAGAAGAGATTAAAGAAACCATGAATATGACCATCGACGAAGTGGGTGAACTGGCTAGAGTGAATTTCAGATGCACTGCAAAGAGAGCAGCATCCTATAAAGTATATGCACCTTGATGATGATGATTCTACAGATATAGCCAATTGAAGAAACTGTGGGTCATATGAGACAGAATTAAAGAATTATATGTTTAAAAACGTGAATTTTTTCTATAACAACAAATGTCTACTAGACCTGGACAATGGCAAATACAAGTGGTTTTTCTAATCATCACAGCGATTGAAAAAACAACAAAACATAACAAATTACTCACCAGTGCAGAAAACAAACAAAAATGTTAATGATTTTGGAAGATAATAACAGACCTCTCCAACATAATTTATTCATTATCTGGCCACTGGGAAGAAATGATTAAATCATGTCTTCACTATTTGACCACGGGGAAAAATATGTAAATAATTTATTCAATATCTAACCACAGAGAAGAAATTATTAAATAATTTATTTAATATCTAACCACTGGGAAGACATTACATAATTTATTCAATATCTAACCACAGAAGAGAAATTATTCAATAATTTCTTAACTCTTTCCACGCGGAGTTATTTCCTCAATTTTTAAGCAGTTAATTCAAGGGAGGTAATAAAAACAAAAATGATCCAACTACTCGTCAATACATAAACATATATATATTATTATTAACTAAATTAAAGAAAACTGGACAACCCAATAGATTAACAAGGTTGAAAAGTAGTATAAATAAAATAGTAGAAGTAAAACTAGAAAACTTCTTATAAGGGAAGCAACTCTATGGCGCAGTGTGCAGCTAATAGTGTGCAACGGACTTCCACCGTGGCGCAGTATGCGGCTTAAAGCGTGGAAAGAGTTAATATCTGACCACTGGGAAGACATTATTAGATAATTTCAATATCTGACCACAGGGACTAAATTATTAACAAAATGCACAAGATAGACAAAACAGCAGATAAAATATTGTTAATATTCATCAAAATATTGCAAGATATTTTCATGCAAATGTCATAACATATACAAGCATAATAAACATGTACAAACATGCCCAAAATAAGGAGGTATTAGTGTATAGAAGAATCAAAAGGAATGTTTTTTTTCTAACTTTTTGATGGACAACATTCTCAACTAAAAAAAAACACTGAAAAAGTGTTAACATTTTCTCAAACTAAATGCCTCAAATAAATCAAAATCCTTAAAACTAATTTTCAAATGTGTATAATAAAGTTATAATTGTGTGCTCAATCTATCCACAAATGTGTACAATCTATTAATGTATAAAATACAAATACAAAATACTGTCTATCAGTGGCCTCCCTTAGGCGACAGGGCGACCCACTAAAAATAATGTACAACGTGTATAAATTAAATTATAACCTAACCCAATACCATGATTTTCCATACAAAGTATGTCTGGCCCACAACAAAACTTAGCACAGCGCCACTGCTGTCTATGCTGCCTGTGTAATATCGCACTTTAGGGTGGTGTAAGACAGGGGAAATGAGACTGAGGAATTTAATGGCAGTATGATTAGCGCAGACACTGTGAAACTGTTCAGGATATAATTTTTCTTCATGCCCGGACAGTAAAAAAGTACTTCACCTTATCGGGATCAACGCTGCCTCTCTATGTTTACATAGAGAAACAAAGAATGAAGTGGTTTGGCCACTTAATAAGAATGCATCCAAACTCCACAGTACACAGAGTCTTCTACAACAGAACATTGGGAAAGAAGGCAAGAGGAAGAAAACGGAAAAGATGGTTAGATGGCGTAGCAGAATCCTGTGAAAGAGCAAAGATAACAATCACACAAGCCACCAGAACAGCACAAGACAAAAACAGAAAACCACGACACTGGGCAACAACTCGGTAGCAGTGTGACGACAAAAGAAGAAGAAGAAACGCTGCCTCGCGAATCGGAGCCTGAGCTTTAATCCATTTTGCCAGATGTCCTCCTATCTATCAATAAATGTATATAAATGATTGTTATACAGTAAATCCATTAATGTGGTATCAATTTTTATGTGTACAATTGTATCACAAATGTACTCCGCTTTTCTCTAATCATGTTTTGTCTCACAGAGTCAGGATAGGAGATTTCTGAAGCAAGCTCTTGTGTGCTCTTCTGACAAGGTGTATTTCACAGCCTGTTATATTCATTATGTGTACAATTACATCACGCATGTGCACAATCAATCCTTATGTGTACAATTACATCACAGATGTGCATAATCAAATTACAAATGTATACTTCAGAAATTCTCTATTGAACAATGGTTATCAATATTTGGTCCCAGATTATATCTAAAAGTGCACATGTTGATTATCTTACAAAAAGCTGTAAGAAATCTCTTATGTGGTCCACTAACATACAGTTTGGTACTAAGAAGCATATTTCTTTTACAAAAATAATAAAGATAAACCAACCCTCCTATATATATATATATATATATATATATATATATAATATATAATATTATATAATACATACATACATACAACAATACATTATTATAATTAATATATATTATATATATTATATATATATATATAATATATAATATATATTATAATATATATATATATATATATATATATATATATATACATACATACATACATATATCAACAGAAGAAAGTGTTCCGCTCTCCTGCCCACACTTTAAATAATTGACAAACATGCTATGCTTCAATGAACACACAAGTTAGCAGTGCTTACTTCCAACATGTGACAAGTATGCTTCAGTGAACATACGTTGCAACTGCTTAATTAAATATCAAAAAGTTATATTTAAATATAAGGATATATCAGAAAATATACAGCCTTATGTCTCACTTACTGGTGTACAAAATCAAATTTGTGTTTTGTAGAAATCTGTAATATTCAAGCATCAATGTTGATAGAAAGTTATAAGAAGAGAAGATGAAGATATGTTGGGCACACCTTGAGGAGAAATGATCAACGAATATCAAAGCAGGCATTGAAGTGGGATGCAAAGGGTTCAAGAAAGAGAGATCGACCTAAGGAGACCCTGAAATGAACTTTGCTGAGAGAGGCAGGAAATATCGGTCTCAGTTCTATGGAGGAGATTGAGCGAGTTGCCCAGGATAGAGCGGTATGGAGAAATTACTTGCACGCCCTATGTAACGTATAACAGTACGAGAGGAATTATTATTATAATGTTGATATTAATGTTATTTTTTTCTAGCATAATTTGGTGTAGCATAAACAAATTCAAATATTGATTTGATTTCTTCTTCTTCGAATGCTCCATATTAACCACTCTGTGTGATTTGTATGTGACCTGAGCCTAAGAGTGATTGTACGTTGTGCCAGTTATGCGCTTATAAGTAGGCCAGCACATCAGATTTTTGCGATGTTTTTTATTTACTAGGATAGCTTTCCTAGGTCCTTTTATGACATGCCTTGTAGGTTGCAGTGGTACTGTTCTTTGCTTCCATTACGGGCCCCGGCACCACACAGATGCCGATTTCATTTCTGACTTCAGTAATAGAAGTTTATGTATTCAAGCATCTAAATTTCAGTCAATGGCTGACGTGTGATTTGTATTTATTTTACTGCTTATATAAGAGACAAGACAGACTTGCATTAAAAACACCTATAGCCATGGTGTTGGAAATGGAGAAAAAAAAAAATACTTTTGCATAGTAACTGTCTATTGGATGGAAACAAAAGTAAAGAAACCTCTTTTTATAAACAAAATTTTTCATTGACCACAGCACACGATAGATGATGTGGTCAACATCCTAACAGACACCTTTAATATCATGTCCCTCCTATCTTTAATTCTCGGGGCTTTTCTGGTACCCAATTGAGACTAGGTCGACCAACTGTCACGATTGAACCTGGACCATGCGTCTAAGAAGTGACTGAACTAACCTCTACACTATCGCAGCTCTCTCTCTCTATTTGATGGTACTAGTTGAATTAAGTCTTCACTTTGCTGAATTTATGTGAAGTTAATGTTCAGTCAGATACATAAGATGGGAACACAGGTTACAGGGAAAAAACTGAATAGAATAAGATATGTACTCACTGTGTCTCAATAAGTACCTCATCTCATTCAGCTAACTAAAGATGTGAATGGAGAAACACACAGTATATCTAGCGATGGATCAGAATTTCACCCAACACAAGTCTGGGTAGCGATTTTCAGTTGGATGACTGGAGAAGAGGAAGACCGAGAGATAAGTGGGAGGGAAACTTTAAGAAATGGACAGGTTACAGTCTGGCAGTGTGCAACACCAAGGCGAAAGACAGAGGATGCTGGAGATTCATTGCAGCCAACCTTCGATGTGAAGACGGCACCTGATGATGATGATGACTGGAGAATCAATTGTATAGGGATCTGAACATCAACAAATGGGGCATAAATTTCGCAAACTATCAATAAGCTATGCCGCCTCCCTAAGTTATCCATACTCGTTTGCTGAACTTGTCGGGAAATTCAAATGCTTCATACAGAGGTAAGATAAGGGAATGTAGATAGCTAATGAATGTATCAATAGTGTGAGTGAAGTCCCTCATTTTGGTACATCTTGGGTACAACAAGCAATATGTTTACATACCAAAATATTAAAACACAATGAAAGTGTCAGCTAAAAAAATTAACTGGCAATATTAAAAGAGGTCTAGAAAGAAAAAGAGCCCGACAGCGCAATTGTTAGCACATTTGATTTGTAGGTATGCGGTTCTAGGAATACTACTATCTGAGAATTCTGCAATGCAGATTAAAATACTTCTCTCATATAACTTTGTATTGCAGATAGAAATACTACTACACTGTATCAAAGTTAATTATCTTGGTTGATCGTTTGAATATCAAAGTTTAGTTGAAGAAAATGACTGGCAAACCAAATAGTCTGTTAATGAACTCATTTAAATATAAATGTGTGAATGTGGGTTACAGAAATACAAAATTAATGAGAAACATTTTGCTTGAAAAAAAAATCTAAGAAAGCAAGTTAAACGCTGCCATGGACAACAAAATCTGGAAAGCCGAAGGATTAAATCTTTTAACAAAACTTAAAATATACGTAAGGGTGTCTTGGGAAAAAGGGTCTAAAGTCGAAGAATTGACTTCTTTACACTGGGTTTTATTCCATATGGCTCGGTCATTCTCCCCAGAACTGGCATGCCACCTGCAAAGAGTATTGCACAATCTCTGTAGCTCCAACAACAATCTGATGGGACACTGAAAATGTGCACTCATGAACAGAATGGTGCGATCCAGATTTGAACCTATGACCTTCTGAGCGCAAGGCAAAGGATTAACCACAGAGACCCTCAAAATGTCCTGGGAGTGTTATTATACAGTAGTGAGTGCTGGAGAATAACCCACAACATTATAAACAAACTGGAGACATTCCAAAATAAATGATGAAAAATCCTGCAAATTTTCTGGTTAAATATGATATCAAATGCAGAGCTTTTAAAATGAACAAACTGTGCATAACTTTAGACCGTCATTAAAAGATGAAGGTTGGGTAGAACATGTTGGTCAAATGCCAGTAAGGGAATTGGCTAATACATCCGATGGACATCAAATGGGAAAAGAAGACCAGAGCATCCAATGGAAACATGGAGAACAACTGTGAAAAAAGAATTTAAAGATAGTGGTCTGATGTGGGAAACAATTGTCAGGAAGACGGCAAAATGATAACAATGGAAATTTATTGTGGAAACTTTATGTGTCAAACGAGACACAAACATGATATAGCTTTAACAGTTTTTTTAAAACTAAAACAATACATCAAATTATGATTACAGTTTTAACTTATTATATATCAAATAAAAAGAGGTATATATGGATTATATAAAATGTTAACTATATTAGCAAATGTCATGCAGTATTTACCATAAAAGTAAAATTATGAGTATATGACAAAAAAATATATAAATTATTAAAACAATGCAGACATACCAACGCACAACTTATTTCAATCATCTAACTCAACTAGACTCTTCAGTAGATGCTTCATATATGAATTAATAACTCTTGAGCAAATTATGTTTGCACACAGGATGTGTGATCTGTTCACAAACTAGCAATATGAAAAGTCCTACAACAAAATGTCTACACCAAGTATACTCAACCTTCACTTTTGAATACAAGTCCTCATCATCAGGTGCCGTGCCGACTGGTGTAGGCGATCATCGATCTCCACAAATCTCTGTCTCTAGTGTTTGCTATCATCTCAGATGTTGAATCTCTTCCGTGCCATGAAGTCAGGCTATCCACAATTCTCTGTCTTCCTCTGTCTCGTCTCCCCACGATTTTACTGGTTGTTACAATGTGTTCTAAACCTCCCTGCCTCATCATGTCCTAAAAATGATGACTGCCTCTTTCTCATATTGATGATAAGATTTCTCTGTGTCTTGACCTCCTTCATCACCTCAATATTATTAAATTTAGCATCCCATGGGTGAATACAATTACTATGAAGTTAATATAATAAATGATACAATTAAACATTAACATAAAAATAAAGAATATTTTTCAAAAGTCATTCAAGTGATTTTGCGACCAGCCGTTGAGCAAAGCGAGTTATTAAATCGGTCTTGCGAAGTACCATCAGTTAAACATACATGTCCCGACTGACAACCATTAGAAGTGCATCAGTTGCTATATTAGAACATAAAGTATTGCATTTTACAAAGTAATACAACAGAGTACATCCAAATTTTGACCAAACAGCCTTTATGAAGGAAAGGATTGAAGGTAAATATACAGTACAAAATACAATGACATTAGGAAGAACATAACCCAGAAACTAATATCTATTTTAAAAAGTGTGTCTCAAAAATGGAAAATAAAATAAAAATTGAAAAAAACAAACCGTGTAATTTGAACATTTAACCTCTGAGAAGATACACAAAAGGCTTGCTGCATTTTGTAAGATGACACAAAACCAGTATCCTTGCTAATTCAGTTCTTCTTCTTCTTCTTTTGTCAGCACATTGTTACCGGGTTGTTAACCCAGTGTCGTGGTTTTATGTATTTGTCTTGCGCTTCTCTGGTGACTTGTGTGATGGTTTTCTTAGTCCCTGGCAGAATTCAACTACGTTATCTATCCATCTTTTCCTGTCTTCCTCTCGCCTTCTTTCCTGATATTCTGTTGTGGAAAGCTTCATATGCAGTTTGGTCTGTTCGCATTCTTACTAAGTGGCCAAACCACTTCATTCTCTGTTTTGCTATACAGTTCAAGCACGGTCTTGTTCCAACCTTTTCTCTGATGCTGGTATTCGTACTCTGTTGATTCTTGTGTTGTTGGTGACTTTGCGGAGACATCTCATTTCGCATGTTGCTATTTTCTGTGCATGTGTCTTATTCATTGTCCATGTTTGACATTGGTAACATAGAGTGGGTATGAAGACGCTGTTGATCAACTGTTGTTTAGCTGTTGGTGAGATGTTTGGATTTCAGTAATTCAGTATACATTGGATTTCAGTAATTCAGTATATATTGCAATGTAAATGTGCCCAGAGGTTAGACAAAAATTTGGGAGTGAAAGGGTTAAGGAGAATTATAAAATAAAGGCCATTTACAAGTATTTTTTAAGTGAGTATTTTACATACTACAACTTAAAAAAATAATAAAGAGGTATTTAACTACTTTATAATTTATGTGAGCAGCCTGAAAAACCACATTCAGTCAAGAGTGTTTTGACACTGCTGTCACTTACAATCACAAATCGTTTGTCTGAATGGCTAAATAAGTAAACATTGCCTGTGAACACATCAAACCACATAGCATGCACCTGCAGGACCCCTGTTTTGATAAGAGTCTGGAGAAATGGATAAGTTGACACGTGGCTGGCTTGCTCCAAGCAATTAATCTGGTGATAGTTTAAACAATCTCATGTCATTTATTTTTTCATTTTCATAAACATTTTAGAAAACTTACTTCTAAGATAAAATAATGGTGATGGAATCAATACATTAAACATGTGAAATTATCCCAGATATGAAACTGGTTATTGGCTACTAAACTGATGTAATTACACTCTGGGCAGAGCCATAGGTCTCCCACAATAGATATCGAAGAGTATGCATACTGATAATTTCTTTGACTTGCTGATTAAACCCACTCTTCACCCTGCCTCTCAGGCATCCAGTTATACTTGTACAATGGGTAACTCCAAACTGCCTAAATCGACCAATCAATTCAACATATATTTTAGTGTCTTCGTCCAACAGGCAGTTGTGGAGACTAAAGAACATCCCCCTTATCCATCTTCAGCTTCCCAACAATCGATGCTGCTGATGCAAGCTCTCTCATTGCTGCAAACACCCGCATGTCCAGGATAGTAGATCCACATAAGCCTCTGGAGGTTAGAAACTTCCATAAATGATATCTACTCATACCGAAACCTCCCCTTTAAGATTTTGAGAAACATCGACTGAGAGTCAGAGACAACAATGGACCCGGTAAAAGGAGTTCCAGAGAGCCAATGGAGGGCAGCAGAAACTAAATAAAATGAATTGCAAGGAAGAAGTGGATGATGGATGAAATTTTACAGTAAATGAATAAGTTAAGATAAAAAAAAGCAAATAATAGGATATGACATACTATTGTTGCTGCTGAACAGCCACAAATGATGACGACCACTCTGCTTACATTTTACAATTATTAAGTGTGTTGAGTCAAACTATAGGTATGTAGGTAGACTGCTGCAGGTCTGAAAGGTTCTTGGTCTGTGCGGGCAGGGAATCTTTGCAATTTTTGGATGTCGTATTGCTTTTCTGTGGGATGGGCTAGTGCAATACATAAGTGCAATATAGGAAACGAGAACTCGTGATTCTCTTGAACTCTGGACTGCGTCCCGTCATACAGTTGCTGTATTGTGATACATTGTTTTGGGGGAAATCACATTTTTCCATGTTCTTTATGATAAACTCTACAATTGCCTTCATATTGGAGCAGAATCGATTCTTGTATACTGCTTTTGTTAATGTCATAAAGGCATTTGCTCTGGTTGGTAGGGTGGAGCCCTCTGCTTCTTCTTTAACTGATTCGGTCCCGTGGAACACTGTAGTGCACATATTTCTTATCTCGTGTCCCAAGCGTCTTTTAAAAGACGGCTACTATTGCGTTGAGTTTTTATTAATTTTCACTCCGATTGTAGTTTTATATCAACCTGAAACTAAGTAGAAAGGAAGTACTAACGATAACCAAATCACAACATCGTGGTTTTGACTAGAATCAGAAGTGAAACCAAGTTTAATTTTCGTTTTCAAGTTACCCTGTGATTAAAAAATTAACAATTCAGAGTCTAGAAATGGTTTGTTATCAGCTCGTTCTGCACGTTTTACAGCTGCAGAAGCGCGAGATTGGTTGCATGAAGATGTAGATACTGATAGTGAAGATAGTGAAGCTTCTGATGACACAGAAGTTTGTGATTTAAATACGTCGATTATTAATAATTTAAATAATACTAGTAGTGTTTCCCAACCAGCTGCGAGAGGGCGTTGCCCCAGTCAGGTTCCAGTAGGATTGCAACAAAAAGAAGAAGGATTCAGACAGAACCTACACAGTCTACTTGGAGAGAAGTTATATAGTTGCTATGTTAGGACTATTATTCATATACTTTAGTTCTTTATTCCTGTAAATATTGCTATAATTTCCACTGTATGTGATTATATATTATGAGACATGAATGTTTAGTATGTGAAATCTTCAATTTGACAATTTTTAATGGAAATTTCTTCAAAGATGGTCGTGTTGCTAATTTGCGAACAGTTAGTAAACCATATATTCCATCAATATTTTCTTAATTTTTGTGTATTCATAAATGGATTACTTATATAAAGAGAGCAGTTACACTGACTTATTCACCATATTGTTCCTCAAGGCCCTTGGTAAGTTGGATTTTGTTCTCACAATTTCAATTAATTTTTTATTACATGCTAATATTTGTCATGCACAGTCAACACAACATTATATTTTCGCATACAATAAATATTTTATGAAAGTACAATCATTTATCTTTAATTTGATATATAATAAGTTCAACTTTAAATCATATTTAGAAACAATATTTTAATTTAACTAAAGTATGTGTGCAATATTTTTGAAGCTAAAAAATAATTCCGTCCAGAGGTGAAAAAAACCTGGTACTGAATCAGTTAATCCTATTTTGCCTCACTGCGTCAGGATAAGAAGAGATTTATAGAACAGACTTAAGTGTGCACATCATAAATAGTGTTTTTCACAGCCTCTTGTTGTTTATGAGGTCCCCCATTTGTGTCGACAGCCTTTTGCTTTATATTCACTATATCGTCTATTCCATGCACTCAAAAAATATCAGCTGTCTATCAACACCCCTCAGCATCAATAAGTCATTCCATACAAGAATGGGAGATGCCACATATGTTGATAGTGTATTCCCAGAGGTTTGTAATCAAAAGTGAGGTAAATATGTACTTGTCCCCACTCTCTTTGGTATATACTATTCACTCTTTCTGAAATATGCATTTCAGATCAGGATGTGGGTATTTTGATCTATTCTCACACAGAATGTGGTCTCTAAAATGCTCAAAGACTGAAAGAAAAGACCAGGATTAGATAGATACTAATCAGAGAACTGCTGTATATGAATAATAATGCAATTATCACTTGCTCAGGAGGAATTGCAGAAGCTAATATCTGCATTCTCCAATGCCTGAAGTGATTTTGGATTTAGAATCAGAAAAAAGAGAACACATGATTATGATGCAGGGTGCAAATTATAGACCAGCAATACCAACAACAGAGTTGGTGATAGTTGATCACGTTACTTCCTTGCCATTCTCTATCAACAACACTATTATTCATCATCATCATCATCAAATGGCTTATCCTGAGCAGAACTTTGCCACCACGACAATCCTCCGAAATTTCTCTCTCATAGGCCAGATGTCCAGCCTCTGCAGCCATCATGTTCAAACCATCAGTTACATCCTGAATCCATCTTCTCCATGGTCTTCCTCTTCTTCTCTTTACGGTATGCCTCCTTCCATGATGGTCTTCTCCAGTCCTTCATGTCTTTTATATGTCCAAAATACCTCAATTTTCACTTTCTTATTTGTAACATCAGCTAGTTTTCTTTGATTTTGAGTTCTTTGTGGACAGATCTATTTGTTCTCTTCTATTATTAGATCAAAAAATAAATATCAGTATAGTCTAAGCAGCAACAACAATGAATAGACCAACACAGAGTCTTGTGAAACAGAAAGCTCACCACCAAAGCAAAAATCCCTGTTTACCAGGCATGTGTACACATCTTTAGTAAGACATGGCCAACCTACCTACACCAGGAGAAGCGCTAAAGCAGCTTCCACATGCATTGCATTTTAAGACTTTTTGGCATTAGGTGGCAAGATAAGACCACCAGCAATGAGGTGTTGGAAAGAACAAGAATTAGAACAACATTTTCCATGTTCAGTCTTCATAGAATTAGGTTGATGGAGTTACAGATATCATAACTCCACAATACCACAGCATATCAAGCGACCGAGCGTGCACTATCTCAGAAACCGATCATCAGTTAAACCTGCTACGCCTAGCAACAAAAAAAAGCAGAGATGGACAAAAGAAAGAAAGTAGGCCATGGATCACAATGCATGCAGAGAGAAGATCAAGAGTGGAGTTCAGAGAAAGGAATAGCATATTGCAGACCAGTTAAGAGTTGAACTGCTAAAGAGACACATCATGGCACCAATGTTCCTGGAATCGCATGCAACAATTGTAGTAGACTTTTACTGGCACAGATTGATCTTTTGCTAGTCATATGTGACATTGTCAGTGGGACAGATTAACATAATACATAAATGTTCGATTATTGACTTCCGACACAAGAGGGTTGTGGGTTCAATTCCATACTCAACGTTCCACATTGGAGGAAAGTAATTGACCCTCCTACCTCCTGCACATTAGGGACTAGAAATGTGAAGTGACAGACACTCAATACCCTACGGGGAGTTTTATTACATTATTACTGTTTACGCTACATTGTTATGGATTGTGATTTAGAGCACAACATACACATTTCTTTTCTCTAATGTTGTTCTGCCTCTCTGCATCAGGATAAGAAGAGATTTATAGAATCGGCTTTTGTGTGCGCTTTATAAATAGTGTTTTTTTTTACTGCCTGTTATTTCTGAGGTTCACTTTTTACATGGACAACCTTTTACTTTATATCCAATGTATCTAAATAGCATTGCTATATGTATCATCATCATCATAATCATCATCAAATAGCTTTTCCTGAGCAGAACTTTGCCAGCCCAACAGACCTCTGGGATTTCTCTCTCTCATAGGCCAGATGTCCTGCCTCTGCAGCCGTCATGTTCAAACCATCAGTTATATGTTGAATCTATCTTCTCCATGGTCTTCTCTTCTTCTCTTTGTTGGTATGCCTCCTTCCATGATGGTCTTCTCCAGGCCTTCATGTCTTTTATATGTCCAAAATATCTCAATTTCCTCTTTCTTATTTGTAGCATCAGCCAGTTTTCTTTGATTTTGAGTTCTTTCTGGATAGATCTATTTGTTCTCTTCTCTGTCAATGATATATCAAGGACTCTTCTGGAACACTTATATTTAAAAGCACATATATGCTATATGTATAGAGTAGTCTATAATGGAGACAAAAAATTCTCACCTGTGACAACTTATCTTGTATACAAAAATTATTTTCTGGATCAATAAATGCTGTAATTTGGCCTTGGCCCAGATTGACATTGAATGCAACAGGATCAGTCTGATCTTTCGGCTTGATCTCTTCTGGAAACAGCTCAGACAGTTTGACTGCTGTTCTGCGGCCATTGAGGGCAACCCAAGTTTTCAGTGGGGATTCGAGGTGGTAGTGTCTATGATCACAATCATTGTGCATATCGTAGAGAGCATACAGCGCCTGAATAGAAATTTATTCTGTATGTTAATATGACATACACATTGCGATTCAATGCATTCAATAGTGTAACAGTTGTAAACAATTTAAAGTAATCAACAAATTTGATCTCAACTTTGCAGTTATGGTACAAGATTTAACCACACACACAGCAACAAACTTAACGGTATAAAACCGAAGGATTTACTTCATCACACCGGGTTTTATGCCCTCCGGGTTGGTTGCTTTCCGCAGAAATGGCACTCCACCTGTCGAGAGTATTGCACAAAGAACGACTCCGTAGTTCCGGCAACAATCTAGGGTCTCTGGAAAAATGCACTCGGGAATAGAACAGTGTGGTCCAAATTCGAACACACTACCTTCGGAATGCAAGTTAAAGGCTTAACCACTTGGCCACACAGACTCCATAACTTAAGTATTTCAACCAAAAGTGTATTTAGTAATGACTAGTTTTCAAACTCTAAAATTAAGAGCCTAATTAGTTATAACTGTCCCCCCTCTGTTGCTGTCCCGTCCTAGTTAGAGCATCATTTTCATTTCATCAATATATTCAAAACAAAGATATGCAGCAAATGTTCATTGAACTGGTCTTAAATTAAATTCTTGCACCTTAAATTTATGTAGAACCACATAAAAGAAAACAAGTAGCAAAGAAAGTCTTGAATTCCATGTGATTCACTAAAGTATATATAGCGAATATGCATGTGATGTAATCAGAACTGAATATGAGGGCGAGCTGAAAAGTTCTGACTTAACGTAAGTAGAAAATGAACAGAAAAAGATATTTTAATGAAATAAGAAAAGAGATATACCTACACAATTTAGTATTGAGCTGCCCAATAATTTTTCTACAAAATCATCACGCAAGTCAATTTGTGCAAATATTGCACTAGTTTTTAAACTCAACCCATAAAATTATTTTGCTTTTGAAACAATTTTCTCACTTCAGACTTCACTTCTTCATCACAGTTGATTGCTGGCCTTTCTTTTGGGAACAGGTGGAAATCACTTGGACCCAAGTCTGGGCTTTAAGTTGGATGTGGCTGTACTGAAACGTCTAGGTGTTGGAATTGCATCCCTTGTAGCTGTTCCTTGTGTGGCCTGGCACTGTCATGTTTCATTTCTTATTCCAATTTGCCAAATTCTTCTTTTTTTAATGCAGTAAGAGTTTCAATGTACATTCTCAGATGGACAACAGATAGAAAGAGAAAACAGGGCTGACCAGATGAATCATGGAGAAGGATCGTGATAATGAAAGGGGACATAAATGCAGGTGGACTAATATGACATCATCAAGTAGCTTGTCCCTTCCAGAACTTGGCTCCCATGACAGCAGTCCTGAAAAAATCTGTTCTGTGCAAGCTGGCCGCGTCAGCAGCAATCATTAATGACATCTTGCACCCCTCGTCCTCTCATTCTTCTTCCAGGCACAATTCCCTCCAAAATTATTTTCCCTGGGCATTCATGTCATTTGATGTGTCCTAAGTATTTAAATTTCCTTGTTTTTATGCTCTTTAATAGCCAACTGTCTATAATATCAAGCTGTTGCAGAACAAAAGAGTTTGTTCTTTTCTCTGTCCATGATATTCTAAGTACTCTTCTGTAGCATTTGCATTCAAAGGCATTAATGATCTCTGCCGCTTTGTCAATGTTCCATGTCTCACAACCATATGTTGACAAGGGAAAAATGCAGGCTCTTAAACACATGATTTTTGTTCGTATGTCAGTTCCCTTCCATAGGTTAGTTAGTTCTTTTAATTTTTGACATACCATGGATAAAAACAGTAGTAGACCGGCAGTAATGGGGAATAACTTGTGAATGTTTTATTTGTACACTATTACACAAAGAGGATACAGATGCTTCTCTGTTAGCTTATATATAGATAGTTAATTCGCCCTTTCTCATGCACTGTTTTCATTTATCTCAGCCCTGATAGAGACTTCATACTCAAAACATAGACTGTGCTTACTATACTTGTGTGACATTCTCAATGCCTTCATAGAGTGTGGACACAAAGATGATTTTCATCTAAACCAGCGTTTCCCAAAGTGGGCGGTACTGCTCCCCAGTGGGCGCTGAAGCGTTCTAGGACGGGGATGGGGGCGCGATAGTGGGTTCAGAAGAATTTGGGGGGTGTTCAGACTATTAGGAATTGAATAATGATTTAAAATTTGAATTCTACATTTTAATTCATCTTATGCCCGTCTTACACTATCCATTTTTTCATCAATTTTCTATTTTATGCCAATAATCATTTGAAAATTGACCATGTATTACAGAAATATATATAAATTTTCTATGTCAAAGAGAAAATAGAGCATGTATATATGTGGGAGGGCGTTGGCAAACTGTTATAATGTGGAGGGGCGCTTACTAAGTTTATGTTGAATAAAGAAAAAGTTTGGGAATCTATGATCTAAACTAACCCATATCAACTGCTAGATTGCAAGAGCTTGGATTGAAGAGTGGAGTGGCCTGAAATGAACAGCACAACAGGTATATAAGTAGGCTCATCAATCTACATCAAACTGATACAGTTAATTGCTGGACGCCATTGGAGATATTGCAAAAGAGATCGAAGCACCTATGGACATGTTTGGAGCGCAATGAAGATATTTCAAACTGAAACTTAAGTGAAATTGAAAAAGTGTGAATATTTCAAATACATACACATACTGCATTCAATGAATAACTTCAAAATAGAATGTTACTCAGATACACAAATAAAACACTCAAGATTGTCTCGTGGATTTGCAGTAAAAAAAACTAGCTTTAACATGCAATATTAATTTATGATAGCAGACTTCTTCTTCTTCTTTTGTCATCACACTACTACCGGGTTGTTGCCCAGTGTCGTGGTTGACACTGATAGCAGACAACAGTGATAAAAAAAGAAACCTCTCACATCCGCGAGATTTTTTTTATCGTTCACTTTCAGATTTGCACTCAAGATTTCAACAAAAGAAACACTTCTAAGACTTTTGATAGACAGGAAATGGCCATGTGTTACTCCAATCATAATTGTATACTTTGACAGGTATGGTATGAATCAGATGTTTGCATGTCATAGAGAAGGTACTAGAGATACAAAAACATGTGTTAACTTTTTCCCTCTTTTGTGTAACATGAATACCTCATGATCACTAATTTATTCCATCATTTGTTTTGTGTAACCAGAAGTATCTCCAAGAAATCATATTTAACTACCAAAATATTCACACTATTTCAAAGCTGAACTGGATCTCTCTTTCTCTTACCATTTAATCAGTTTTCTAATTTATTCATCTTCGAGTTTGTCCCAAATCTTCAGACACTGAAATGTAATCTTATTGAAATAATCTGAAATATATTAGTTTTTGAAGGACAAGCATGGCCAGTAGCCACTCTCTATTTCCTGCCCATTCTCTCATTGGATCCCGCTTTTAGCTTTTAATTACTTTCAGTATCATTTAATTAAATCCTTTCATGTTACAAAATCTGGGTGCAACGCGATCATCAGTTTCTGAATGCATTTCCACATTTTAAAATTCTATATTTTTTGGTTAGAGAGCTTGATAGCATAGTCGTTAGTACACTTGCATTATATGCGAGTGACCCCAGGGTCAGATTCCATAGCTGAAGTGTTGCTGTTTTTGATAGAACAGATCTCAATTCAACCCAGCCTCAAATGGGTAACCAGAGAAACACTGGGAAGTAAAGGTAAATGATGTTGACCACATCACCCATCGTGTGCCATTGATTAAAGATATAAATGGATCTAACAATGTATTCTCCAGTATACCAGATGGTATGAAATGGTTCTTTACTTTCTATTTTATTATTTTGTCCAGATTTCTTTCATATTCTCTATTTATGTGCTGTCCTGTTTCCTTTGTTCCTAAGGTTAAGCATACTAGAGAGCAAGGTTAAGTAGACGAGAGCAAGGTTACGAATACTAGAGGGCAAGGTTACGAATACTAGAGGGCAAGGTTATGCATACTAGAGGGTAAGTTATGCTACTAGAGGGCAATGTTAAGCAGAGTAGAGAGCAAGGTTAAGCATATTAGAGAGTAAACTGGAGAGTAAGGTTAAAAATACTAGAGATTATGGTTAAGAATACTAGCGTAAGGTTAAGCATAGTAGAGGGCAAGGTTAAGCATACTGGAGGGTAAGGTTAAGCAGACTAGAGGGCAAGGTTAAGCAGATTAGAGGGCAAGGTTAAGCATATTAGAGAGTAAACCGGAGAGTAAGGTTATGAATACTAGAGATTATAGTTAAGAATACTAGAGAAAGGTTAAGCATAGTAGAGGGCAAGGTTAAGCATACTGGAGGGTAAGGTTAAGCAGATTAGAGGGCAAGGTTGAGCATACTTGAGGGTAAGGTTGGGCATACTAGATGGTGAGGTTGAGAATACTAGAGGTTGAGTATTCTACAGGTATGCAGGCAAAAATAAGACAACTCTATTAGCAACATGGAGATATGAAGAGTCGGACAAATAACAGTCTTGACTGAATGCAGTAGCAATAGTAACCATCAGTCCTGATTCCAAATAGGACATTTGGTCCCATGGTCCCATAGGACCCATGATTAATGGTTGACCAGTGTGTAACAATAGCAAGAGACATAAAATATTGAGAGTTTATTATAGCCTTCGGCATGGAGATGTCACTTGATATGAGCTGAAAAATGTGAAATTCAGTAGGTTTTTCATTGCATAACTTTGAAACCACAAATCCCTGATGAGATACAAAAAGAAGTAATAAATAATCTTACCCTACAGTCAGAATGTCCACAAACAACTATATTCTTGATATTGTTGACTATACACCCAAGTTCAAGTCCACCAGCTTCAGTACTGATAAAACCTGCCAGATAATCTTCATAGTGAGGAATCATATTTCCTGCATTCCTGATGTAGAAAATTTCTCCAATTTCAGAGTTTACAAATTTTGATGGTAACACTCTGTTATCGATGCATGAGACAAATACAGACTGGGGCTAGGAAGAGAAAGATAAGTCATACTTATTAACAGAGAGAAAATGATGAATAAAATTGATGACTTCAAAATCGGTGTGAAATTCATGATAGTTATAGTTAAGATTAACTATTTAGTTAACTCCGCCTGTGTGGTGTCAGGGTCCACAAGGGAAGCAAAGAATAGTACCACTCCAACCTACAAGGCATGTTGTAAGAGAATAATGATGTAGGACCTAGAGAAGCTACCCTAGTAAATAAAAACATCGCAGAAATCGGATGTGCTGGGCTACTTGTAGGCGCATAAGTAGCACAGCGTACAATCGCTCTAAGGCTCAGATCACATACAAATCACACAGAGTGGTTAACAAGTGGTCGATATGGAGCGTTCGAAGAAGAAGTTAATTCAGAAGCATGACTTATTCCTGTCTGCTACTCATGGAGCTTGCTTATGGCCTCAACAGTTGTCCTCCATTTTACCCAGTCTCTGGTTGTTTTCTTTATGGCTGTCCAGTATAATCAGACATCTTTCAGTTTCTCAAGAAGACTCCATCTCAAGGCCAGTTTAAGGTGTCCCTTTTCTGTTTATCTTAAAAAAGGGTACCCCATATGGCTCCATCACTGTCAGCAGAAACGGCACAACATTTGCAGAAAGTGTTGCACAAAGCATGAACTCCGTAGCTCCAGTAACAATTCTAGGGATCTCGTGAACAAATTTGCACATGTGATTGGTCCGGATTCAAACCACACAACCTTCAGAATGACAAGCAAATGTCTTAACCATTTCGCCATAGAGACCCACTTCCATTAATTTTGTGGGACCCAATCAAGTACTTAATTTAGGAGTATACTGCAAAGTAAAAATGTGGGTGTGTAAAATGAAAGAAGTAGGACAATGTGTTATAGTGTGTAATACACATTTTAAAGCTACTCTTTTGAACAATTTTGCAGTTTTTCAATAACAGTTGTGTGTCACATAAACTACATCATTGTAATTTTGTATGATATTCCACTAAATGTTTATATAATTTAAATGTTATTAAAATATTCAAATTCTTTATTGCTTCCAACTTTTCCTGTTGTACCTTTCAGCGTCAGGTTATACAAAGAGTTCTGATAAGTACCCTCAAGTGTGCCTTATATACGGTGGCTCCTACTGCCACAGATATTTCTGCTGCCATTATTGTGTGGGTAGCCATTGCCCTTTAAACTATTGTATCTGAATAGTAGTGCTCGTTGTGGGGTACTGTTGGATGGCAATCCTGTTATGTTGCAGAACCACTTGGTTTGTTGTTTCTTAATATGATCTAGCACTGTTGTTATTTCTAACATGTTTCTATGAGTCGTTTTTGATCTTATCTCTCGTTACTATCAATATTTTCTACAGACTTTTCCTCCTGGTTGTTGTAACTTTCCTTTTTACATCTGCTAGAAAAAATAATATTTGTTTAAAATGGTTCTAATTTTTTGGCATGCTTTTTAATTTAAACTTATGATATATGGTCTAATGAACACCCTGCCATTTCTAATTAATGTGCATAAACTTCAAATTAAAAAACCAATGTAAAAAAATTAAAATCGATATTGCGCATACTATATCAATCAAATAGACAATGTATATCTAATATTTATCCACATTTCTGCCTAAAACATTATGAGTAAAGCTAATTATAGTATTAGATTAGCAGTTAAATTAAATGGTTGTGGCATGTTCAAAACACAACTTTTCTAACCTAATTAGTTTTCATTTTGTTTAATTACCTGAACAACTTTGCTTGTTAATTTGCCAATGTCGGCAACAAATTTCGCTTTATCCACCAAGTTGTATTTAAGGATGCCTCTGAGAATTTTATCCATCTTTGGAACACAGAATGTTGATGCCCTGATGTGCAAATTAAATCTACACCTAGGTTTGTGAGTTTTGATTTTGGTGTTAGTTTATGAACTTCGCAGGGTTATCAATATCATAGAAATACTATGAATGATATACTTACAATTCAATGAGATACACAATTTTACAATAGTGAATACTTGTAAAATATACGGTTTCGGTTATATGAGTTATCAGTTGTATATAAGAAACGATTGCACCTTTAAATAAGTTTTTTTCACAATAACAACTGTGCGTTTAGTGAAATTAGTGCTTGAAAATAATTGGAATGCACTTATGACTTATGATAGTCTGACTGCTATATATAACATACAATTAACTGTCAATTAACTATTTATTATAAATATAATATATAAAAAAGTTCAGTATCGACAGTTAATTCTTATTTTTTTAAAAACCAGTTTGGATGCTACATATCATAATACTGTATGCGATAAAGTAAGAATATTATCATCACTGTTCATCTGAAATGCGGTCAACAACAACAACCAGTTGTCACAGCTCTACTGCAAGCTGGATAGTGTGTAGCAACAACATTGGTAAATGGGATTAGTTTGTGTACAATTTGCTTCCTAACCTTTCCCCCCTCTTCTTTTAATATAAGAGTGATTTCCCTTATGACAGTGGTTCTCAAAAAGCTTTCTTGGAGACACAATTGTACACAATTATGTATAATAAATAAGTTTGCAAATATGAATACTGAATAACTATTAAATATTTCGGAACCAATTAAAAAAGCGTTTGAAGACAATGTTTTGGAAAATGTGTAGCGAAAAAAAAAATGCTCCGTGAGATTGATTGATTGATAGGACCATCATCATTGAACTTTGGTGAGTAACCATCTGTGCTTCAATCTCTTTCTTACACATGAAAATCTCAGCGGCAGTGTACGAGCTCCGTAGTACCGGCGTAGGTCCCCAATGTAATTTAGAAGATGGTAAAAATAATGTTGTCGGAATTTTAACATCTTTCGAATGAATTTTGCTCGGGCAGCTGTTTAGCAGCCTGCTCATCTCGAATTTTTGAACTGCCAAGGGTTCTTTTACGAGTTCAACTTGAACACGGGACCTACGATTTACTGATGCTTCACGAGGGAGCGAACCAAGAGGTGAGCATATAACCTTCACGCAACAAAGACCTCTTAGACCAGTGTTTCCCAAAGTGGGCGGTACCTCCCACCTGTGGATGCTGAAGCCTTCCAGGGAGGCGATAGTGGGTTCAGAAGCATTTTGCGGGAGTTTTTTTTCGTGATTTTAGGATTGAATAATCATTAAAACTTTGACATCTGCATTTTAATTCATCTTATGCCCATCTTACACGATCCATTTTTTCATCAATTTTCTATTTCATGTATACAATCATTTGAAAATTGACCATGTATTACAGAAATATATATCAAGTTTCTATGTCAAAGAGAAAATAGAGCATGTATATATATATTTATTTATTGGTGGGGGCGTTGGTAAACTGTTATAATGGGGAGGGGGCGTTACAAAGTTTATGTCGTACAAAGTGGGCGGTGGACCGAAAAAGTTTGGGAATCTATGTCTTAGAAAAAACCAAGAATCTGGACCAGAGCACACAAAAAAGAAGAAAAAAAAGGGAGGAATTGGTCATAGCGAATGAGAACAGAAACAGGAATGAAAACAGGATAGTCAAATTACTATCATACAGAAGTGATGAGAGTAGCCGGTGCTGTCTGTAGTGTAGAGATAGAGAGAGAGAGACAAAGAGAAGATATGCCAATGAACATCAGTTGGGTACAGTGAGTGTGGGAACATTGAGATGACTGCTGTACTAGAGGACGGAGCATGTATTGACTAGTCACCTATGTAAGAAGATCGATCAGAAGTACAGAGTTGACCTGAGCATAGAAAGCGGGTCAATGCTGAAGCAGATTTGTTGACTTATTAAATGCAATTTGATAACGTTTAGAATAATGATGTCATTTGTTTGACATGCTCGTATGTCTATATTGAGTTGGGAGAAATAAATTGAATTTCTCGTTTTAACGTGTAGGGAAGTATTGTTGATTAGCAAAGCAGGGATGTTATGGCAACCAACTCTAGAATGAATATGGGGATTAAGTCAGCAATTGCAGTTCTGCGCTGGTTTTCTGGAATTGCAGTGGATATAACCGTTGTTAAGTTAGACCATAAGCTCATTTTTCTGTCTCAAGGTACAAAACACATGGCCTCGACATAGTGAATTGTAGCTGTAGCAAGTATCATATGGATTACTGGTTGCCAGGGACAATTGGGGGTTAACCTGTAATGAAAGAGTCAACCTCCTAGCATCGAAAGAAACGATACGATTGCTGCAGCTGTTGCTACTCCCACATACTACTACTACTACTACTACTACTACTACTACTACTACTACTACTACTACTACTGAACATTCTCAGAGCTCAACTACAACCTCCGAAAGACGACATCGGTAAAAGGGATAAAAAAGGACCAAAAAAAAGAATCTATGTATCTTAACATCTGAATAGCGTTGTCATGGAAATCTAAATTGTATTGCTAATTTAAACTTTTTCGACAAAACGTGAGCGTATGTATATGATATACTTAAGGGTTTCATGACCTTCGACAGTTTGAGAATCGCTTCTTCCCACGAGACCTCATAATATACATTCGCTATAAACTAAGTGATACCGTGGTTAGTGTATTGCCATAACACTGAACCAACAAAACAATAAATAATACTTACACACCAACGCAGTGTGCGTATTGGAAACTCGGTTAACAATCGTTAGGAAAACATGAAAACAGAATAGTTTTGAAAACAGAACAGCAATTGAAAAGATTTTGGAGTCACACAGCTTGGAAAGCAGAATAGAGCAAATACATACACCAAAGATTTATAGGCCTACTAACATAGATATTGACAGTTATACATAAAGTTATAATGTCATAACGCATGGGTGCAGACAAGTCAATGCGTGTGTGTGTGTACCGCTACGAATGACAGCGTTAGAGAGGATGACATGAAAATGATTGCCTATAATATTGTTGTATAAGTGCAGTCGCACTGCGTAACCCAACCACAGTAACGCCACTACCATGACTCGACATGGCCTATTTGTTATCAGTATGTA
This sequence comes from Arion vulgaris, assembly GCA_020796225.1. Classification (NCBI taxonomy): domain Eukaryota; kingdom Metazoa; phylum Mollusca; class Gastropoda; order Stylommatophora; family Arionidae; genus Arion; species Arion vulgaris. The sequence goes on from CM036771.1 coordinate 20,718,688, forward strand.
CAAAGATATGGCTAAGAATGTATAATGGTGTTCAAGTTGTCTCCTTTCCTGCACCTTACTGAGCAGTAAGTAAAGTAAAGAAACCCTTTCATACCTCGTGGTATGTAGGGCAATACAGTGTTAGGCCTGTATTTTTCATTGACTGTCGTCACACGATGGGTGATGTGGTCAGCATCACGCCGGCCGCCTTTACTTTCCCAGAGCATGTCTGGTACCCAGTTGAGGCTGGGTCGACCTGAGAGCCGTCGCGGTAGGGAAAAATTCACGCGCACTGCGGAAGTTAAACCCAGACCACCAGCCATGTGAAGCGAGTTCACTAACAACTACGCTACCGCGGCTCTCTTACTGTGCAGTGCTGACACCTAAACTTATATGTTTTGTTTGAACGTATGAATAAAACACATATTTTAATATTTTAATCTTAATTATAAAAATGATTGTCTATGTTTATGTCATAGATAACACTTGAGAACGCCAAACTGTAACCATCAAATTTGAAAGATTTTTCCTGCAGCAAATTTGTATGTCAACGCGACCATTTACAACTTGTTACGTGTTTTCTTTACCGAGTTATGAGTTAATTGACTAAACATTCATAAATGTCGTAGCTTGTTCAGTCAGTCATATACTAAGTCATTGAGCATGCGCAGCAGCAAAGGGAAAAAAGTGATTGCACAATTTGTGAACTGGGAATATTAATTAAAATATCAGATCAACATTTTCTTGCATTTTGAAACCCACGAGACAAATTTAGTTTTCCGTTTTTCTTTTGTCTTCTATTTCTTGTAATTTTTTCTGTTAACTGTCCTGCACATTTTACAAATAAAAAAAAAAAAGGAAAAGGAACCAGTTTTCATACCATAAGGAATATTGGTGAATACTTTTTTATGTTCGTATTTTTCTGTAACGACCAGTGGCGGCTCGTGGTCATTTTTGCTGGTGGGGCCAGACTTTTTTTCCGGATAAATCATGGTTTTTGGTTGCTATATTTTAATTTAAAAATAATAAATACACGTTATACATTATTTTTGGTGGGGCCCGGCCCCACTGGCCTTAATGACGAGCCGCCCCTGGTAACGACCACCTTTATTTTCAGTATTTCTATGGCACCCAATTGAACAAAATTCCACATGTAAATGCCATGCGTATCTGTCACACGCTGACGCAGAAAAAAGGAATAATATTATAATGGAAGCGAATTTGATTATTGTGAGCATATTGAGAACATGCCTTTTTTATGTGGCCACTCATAATTGTGAATCATGGACCATTACACAAACAACAAGAACGAAAATCCAGTCCTTCGAAACTAAATGCTACAGAAAGATCCTACGAATACCATAAACAGAAAAGAAAGAAAGAGAACACTGATGTCCTGAAAGAACTGAATGTTAAAGACAATTGGCTGATAAACAACATACTATACAAAAAAATTAGATACTTTGATCATATCTAGCGTCCCGATGGCCTGGAAAGAACAATATTAGAGGGCAAGGTCCCAGGACGCAGAGGCAGACCAAGAAGAATATGGCTACAAGATATTAAAGAAACCATGAACATGACCATCGACGAAGTTGGTGAATTGACTAGAAACAGAGGGAATTTCAAATGCACTGCAACGTCCTATAAAGGATACGCACCTTGATGATGATCATGTAAAATATGTTATCTTATATGTCTGCGTTTCACTTTCGCGAGGACAGTATTTGGCCTTGAAACCATTGTACCTTAACAATAGTACGCCTTTATTTTCCGATTTAAAAACAACACAAACGCGCTGCACACACTATCGGTATCTTCCATCACGCGAAAGTCGTTCAGATAAGTACACAACTCGCTAACTCGCGCTGTGAATTTCCATTCCTTCGTTTTACTGCTAATTCAGGCCAAAAAATATTCAAAAACAACCAAAAAAAATTCATTATCAACTGCGATATTAATATGTTTTTCTATAATTATTCTTTCAATTGCTTATTTGTGAAAATATTTGTTTACATGACATTTACTCAGTGGCGTCTATATTTTGTTGGTGGTTAATTTCGGTAAATCATGTTTTGTTGCATATTAATTTATAAATAATACATACGTTATCATTATTTGGTGGGACGGCATTGGCTTTAATGACGAGCCGCCACTGCGTTTACTCATAACTCTAAGTCGAAGTAAACAATAAACTATTTGGTATTGACATATGATACACGTGATGTGGTAAATAGGTTACTCTGTGATTGCTTACACATCTGTGAAGTTTTTTTTTCTTTCTTCGATCCAGAAGCACTTGAGCTTTCAGCTCTTCGGCTCGGTGCCATGTACATCGTAACACTTAGGTTGGGTGCCACGGACACCATAAATCTGGAGAACCTGTGGCTTTTCTACCAGCCCGCGGAATTGAATCGCACTCACAGGGGCTTGTCACCCGTCGTCCAACGTGCTACGAACATGCTGGGCAGGCGGACGTCTGTGAAGAGTACGTCTCGTCATTGATAGATAGTGACTTTATTGATATGAAGTAGATTGAACGAATATAGTAGACGGTACGGTACCATCTGCAACTTTTAAACCCACTGCGTTGTGTAAGGGGGCTCGGGAGAGCTACAGACTACGGGAGTAAACCCTGATAGAAAATTCACGAATGGATGCCTATATCAGAGGATATGACTGCTTACGCCAGAGTTATCAGCACACTTGGACGCCGCTGTAGAGAATGGGCCCCGGGCGTCGTCAATGCGGAATTCTTGCACTCGTGGATCAGCACTCCCACCCAGGTGATATCATTATCTACACCGATGGCTCTGTCAAGCGTGGCACCAGATCATCGTGGGCTTACTCAGCACAACGAAACGGTCGCACACTTCATGAAGACTGCGGGGCTTTCGAGACAACGACATCGAGCATGACTATGGAGATCACCGCTGCCTCCAGGGCTCTGTCATGGGTGGCTGAGCAACAGGTTACCCATACGATCATCATATCAGACTCGATGAGTATGCTTCAACTGATTGCATCTGGACGTATGCGGTTGGAATGGGTGAACAGCATTCGGAGATCACATCTCAAGAAAATGACTTGGCTGTACACGCCTGGACATGCTGGAGTGCGGGGTAACGAGCGTGCTGACTCTCTTGCAAACAGTGCCCCGACTCAAGTGGGCAGAAGCATGGACAGAGCCGATATCATCAATGCGGTACGCTCTCAATTGTGTGACATGGGCGGGTCTCAGACACTGGAACGAGTTCGAGAATTAGGTGCTAAGTTTGGACATGCCAGACAGTGTCGTCTTCGTGGTAGAGAGAGAAGGTATAGTAATCAACTTCTCATGGGTACTGTGAGCAAATGGACTTTGGGATGGCTGCTGCAACGGAGGACAGAGCACGAATGGGAATGCCCAATGTGCCATGACGTCGATCGCATAACATAACATAACATAACATAACAAATGAAATCACACTGCCACGTGGGTCACCATGGTTATGCAGAAGGCTAGATGAGTAAACCTTAACCATAAATCCGGAGATAGAGACCCTGAATCAGTTGATGGTTATATGTGTATTCTATTCCATCTTCTGGCATCCCTTATAAACCCTGCCTGATTCCAATTGTATGGACTTTATCTTTCCTTTTTATGAAATAGTAGGGTAGAGAGGCGTAGGTTTGTGAAAAATGAGCAAGACACATTCCCCATATCAGCTGCACAGGTTAGGCATAAATAGAGAGAACTCTTCATTCTTGCTTTTGACTCGGACTCAACACGGAAGGCAACAGTCACGAAAAACTTAAGGATGAGCTGAAAGGCAAGAGAGACAAAAGCAAACTCAGAAGTTGTCACGGTAAAACACTTGCCATTTGACCGCCAGCAAAGACGAAAAGTCACACACACACAACATATATATATATACAGTGGCGGCTCGTGATCATTTTTGTTGGTGAGCAGAAAAAATTATGACACATATATCATCGGTTTAGGTAAATGGCGCTTATATTTTATTTTACTAACAAATAAAGCACAGTTACACATATTATTGGCTAGGCAGACTATGCACTTAGAAGTCGCCACGTGTAAATATTCATTTACTATATATATATATATATATATATATATATATATATCTTGAACCAATTATTGGATCTAGAGGTAAACACATTACCCCCATAGTATACACACACAAGGTAACACCCAATAAAGTCACCCACACAATTGTGTGGACGTGAACATTTATTGCAATTACAACTATCTTTAGAAATAACGTGTGCCGCATATTGCAATTTCTTGTTTTGTTTATGTTTATTCATCTCCTTTTCTCGTGGAGCATTGGGCCTCAACATTTGTTCGCCACTTTACCCGGTCTCAGGCTGTTTACTTTCTAGCTACTCAGGATAGTCCAGCATCCTTCAGTTCCTCAAGAAGATTCTATCTTCAGGTCTGTTTAGGTCGCCCACTATTCCGTTTTTCCCGGGGGTTCCATCAAGTGCTTATCTAGTGACACTCTACTGTGTCTTACCACAGTCAGGCTCTAGCATAAGGCCTTCTTTCTAGAAATATCTCTTCCTTAAAGTGGTCTGGCATTTTGTGTTTTTCGGTAAACGATAGAGCATCAGCGTGTCTTGTTATTTTACTCGATTTTGAGTTCTTGGATATTTATCGACAACAAATATTAGTATTACTGATATTGCAGAGTGTTAAATTGAATTTATGCGTGTTGTTTTCATCTTAAAATGGGACAAAAATGTTGTGTTCCTGGATGTAAATCGAACTACGACTCGACTAAAGAATATGTGAATGTGAGTGTTTTTAAATTCCCATCAAATTCTGATAGGCGAGACAGATGGAAGAAGTGCATTCCACGAAAAGACTGGTCACCAACTAAATCAAGCGTTGTGTGTTGTAAACATTTTCCTCCATGTGAAATTATATTGTCTGATACATTTATAGATAAATGTGGCGTTAAACATGAACTTCATCGGAAGCATCCTGGTTTGAAAAAAAAATGCTTATCCATCTCTGTTTCCTGAATTGCCATATTATTTATCGAGTCAACTACCACAATCTCGTAAAGATTCAGAAATACGAGTAGCAGAAGTCGTCTGTAAATATGACAATAGAACAGGTAAGTGGTTGTCTGCAGACATTATACAAGATTTTCCAACTTTATAGTTTGAGATAACAGCAAAGTTAAAAGACTTGGATAAAAACTGGAGAATGCATACTCATACAGTCACAGAGGATATATTAGAGGAGTTATCTAGAGTTGGCTGTGGTCTTAAACAGGGTATGCCAAAGCCATTGCAATTATTTCCTTTTAACATAGGTCATCATGGACTTCTGTCCTGTTCTCTTGTACTTTCTTTCTGTTTGAATTACAATTCAAATCTTTTGTTTTGTAGCGATTTCACGCTTATATATTTAACAGTTGCGATAAGAAACGAAAAAATCATTACGCGATTTTAAAAAACTATGAATTTATGCTAGCGACATAAGATAAGTTACCACGGCCAACTATATTTAACGTTAACATTATTTACGATGGCCGCGCTTATACTATAAGTACTTCTAGAAATAGTAAGTAACGAGTAGTAGATTACTATAATCTTGGATTCTCCGAAAGGAGTTAATTCTTATTTTTCATGTTTGTTGGCCTACACGCTCTGATAATGATAAACCAATAAAAGGTTCGCCTTAGGTTGAAAGAGCGGCCTCGGCTTAAAGAGGCTTTAATCCCTACTAACAAACAAAAACAAAGTAACGAGTAACGGCTCTGAAATGTACAGACTTTATGTTTTATTATTCATATTTGTTTATTTTAATTTTGTTTCCATAATTAAAAATTATCAGTGCAAGCTGAAGGCAACAGCAACAACAGGGTATTCATATTGGATTACAAAAGCTGTATGCAAATTGCTAAATAAGCAGTTCCTATTTCAGAAACACGAACGGAATGTAGACTGCTAGCATAGCCATCCATAAGTATTACTATTAGTATAAGATTTGTGCAGCAGCTCGTAGCCAATAAACTTAGTAACGGAACTCTGTCATGCTTGACTGCGATGCACACATTTAATGTTTGTTTTTCTCAAACTAAAACTCTTTATATTTGGTTAAAGTAAAGAGCACACTACTTTTACTTTGTACTTAACTTTTATTAAAATATTTATATATATTTATAAATATTACACTAGTCAGGAGCTGGGCAGGGAAGTCTGGTTTGGCAGCGGCAGAGTGTACCCGACGGTCAGCGTAATCCCGTGCATAAAGTAAAGGACATAAATATTTGTTTTGTTTGTTGTTATACAGGGAACTAAAGCCTCTCTTTCAGTTCCGCTCTTTCAACATAAGCACTAACCTTTTATTGGTTATATCAGAGCGTGTAGGCCAACAAACATGATAATAAAAATGATTAAATAATTAGTAAAGGACAGCTTGTTGGATACCCATTTCATTACATAGCCGTGATGATAGCCAGTCCTCGATGCTGAAACAGTGACAGGGCACTACAGATTAAGTCATAGTTCTACAATACTTGTAGAATTGTTGTTTAATGTTGTAGGAGTAAAGTAATACAGCAATCATTGATGCTGATGATACTGTGTATAATATCATGTATCAGCACAGTTTCATTTCTGCCTATCAGAGTTATCTGTTGGTTCTGTCACTCTGTAATCTCACTCCACTTTTTAAACTTAAAAAAACCAAAACTATTCATTTATTTTAGTGAGTGTTCGTTTGAAGTTTATGATCAATAAATTACAGTGAGTAGGCAATTTCTCCTCTCCCCACATTTGTTCGATGTTCAGTAGTTATAAGCAGAACATACTTAAATACATAAAAAAACACCACAATGCAGTATCCAAATAAACAACACAACACTGAAACAAGTCCATTGATTCAAGTATCTGGGAACATTCATAACATCAGATGGAAGAACCATAACAGAGATAAGGAGTAGAATAGCTCAAGCGAAAGCAGCTTTTATGAAAAACACACTGCGTGAATTCACTCCCAACAACACTACGGAAAAGAGTACTACAGTGCTTTATTGAACGAATACTTATGTATGGCTGCGAGTCATGGTTATTGATTACTCAACTGATGTCACAGCACTCCAGGCAAACCAATAAGTGCTCAGTCTCTCCCAACAGATGTAAAAGGGTATGCAATCTCCTGTCAGATGTAACACACTCCTGTCTCTGCCCCTTAAGCATCCAGCTCTACTTGTACAACAAGTAATTCCAAACTCCTTAAATCGCTGAATTGATTCAATATCAATTTGAAGATCCTCATCCAAAAGTAGATCGCCAAGAGACCAAAGAATGATGGTTGGTCCATCCTAAACTCCCAGACACTAGATGCTCTCGATGCATGCCTGTCTGTTCTCTCATTGCTGCGAACACCCGAATACCCAAGACAGCAAAGTTATGTGAATCTCTGGAGGTTGAAAATTTCTATGAATAACATCCACTCTGTCATTCTGGATCTTCCGAAGTGACGATTGAGAGTCAGAAACAACAACAGCCCCAGTAAATGAAGTCCCAGAGAGCCAATTGGGGGCAGCTGTAACGGCCTCAACCTCCATCCTCATACCGGAAGTAATTGTCCTGTATGCTCCACTTCACTTCACTCAGCAACAACCCTACCATACACACTAGCAAAGAAACCACAACCTGGCTTCTCATACGATGCATAGACCCATCGGTATAAATATCATCATCCCATGCATTATCTTCTATCAGCTGCTTACTTGTGAGTTCAGCCTTCATGTTGCTCCAATCTCGTGAATCGTGGACAATGAACAAACAATCACTAAGATCGCTCAAAGCCACAGAGATGTGGTTTTACAGAAGAATGCTGAAAATCCATGGACAGAAGAAAACAAATGATGAGATTTTAAATGAGGCCTGCACACAAAGAAACCATATCAAAAGAATAAGAGTAAATGTTCTTTGGTCATATAATGCGAAGAGGAGGTTTAGAGCATTTGGTGACAACATGTAAAATTCTTCTGCGTTCTCACTAGATTGGGATTTCGATTCTCTAATAAAGGCAGCCATCTGCCTCAGTTTATCAACCAAGCTATACAGTTTGTCTTGGACGCTAGTATAATTGGGCCACCTCTTTCTTCTCAGGTCTGCATACTGGGGCAGTTCTGTAAGATATAATTCCTATGATTTCTGCTTCCCCGTTTGTGCCTACCTCATCCCGCAGTAAGTTTTGGCCACCCTCGTGATGGTAGGTCTGACATTCTTACTGCTTGGATTAAATCTCTGAGGCAGATTGGCGACCGTAGAATCCATAACCCATTCCTCATTCTGGGGAATCGTTGCACCATGTTATGCGCCTTACGGCCTGGTGAATACGTTTTCTGCAAGCATTTGTTTCGGGTTAGCATTCCCTATCGGACGCATGCATCCGATTTCATCCAAACCTCTTTAGTCGCCTCTTACGACATGCATGGCAGGTAACAGTTGTTCTATTCTTTCCACCACCCCAAACTTGGGCCCCGGTAACTACTCAGGCAATGTAAAATTCAGGAAATGAACTATTGGAAGACAGAGGGAGAAGATGTTGGATAGTCTTACCTCGAGGTTCGACTAAAGATCGTCAGAACTGATTAACTGCATCAAGGAGAAATAGTTGTAGAGAAGCATGATCGACTACACCGGCAGGTCTGACACTTTATTCTTCTTATTCTTCTTCTTTTGTCATCACACTGCTACCAGGTTGTTGCCCTGTGTCGTGGTTCTGTTTTTGTCTTGCGCTGTTCTGGTGGCTTGGGTGATTTTTATCTTTGCTCTTTTACAGGATTCTGCTATGCCATCTAACCATCTTTTTCGTGGCCTTCCTCTTGCCTTCTTTCCCGGTGTTCTGTTGTAGAAGACTTTATATACTGTGACACTTTATTGACACATATACATTTATATATTATATGTACTAACATATATACAACTTGTGTCAAGTAAATTTATGGCTGCTTAGATGACTGATGAGCACTAAGGGGAGATGATCCTAATGATGTTGAACCATGAACAGCTCAAGTGCATCATAGAAGTTTTTTCATGTAGTGGCTGTCTGTATTATCTTGAATTTTATCTGCTTTTTCACTCAGCCATGACTTACTTATCTGGAGCAGTTTCAGTTGAACAGTTTTGTGTATTTTATTCAAAGTGTCTTTCTTTGATGTAGATTGGATAATTCAGACATATTTGTTTGTTTGTTCAAGTTCATTCTTGTCAACCAAGTTAACTGCCCTTTCTGATTTGTGTGATATGCAACCATGGTATGCCACCACCACCACCCATTAGGCCACTATGACATGTAGCACATCCAAATGCCAGCACATCCAAATTTCGACCAAAGTGTATGCAAAGTATATCCAACAACACAAATGCCTTTCTTTTTTTTCTTTCTTTTGTCCTTCTCTGCTTTTTTGCTGTTAGGCGTAGCAAGTTTAACTGATGATCGGTTTCTGAGATAATGCATGCTCGGTTGCTTGATATGCTGTAGTATTGTGGAGTTTTAAGATGTTTATAACTCCATCAATCCATCATTTTCTTGGTCTGCCCCTTCCTCTTGATGATCCCACTTTCTGGTTGTACGTTCTTGCAACTGGTGTATTTGGGTTCATTCTCACCAAGTTGCCAAACCATTTGGCCATAGAGAGGCCATCAGAGCTGACTCATGCCAATACAGATTTTGTGAAGATTGTGTTTCTCAGTTAGCAATTGATGTTTTGCTAAACTGGCTAGAAAACAGTTATATGAGTAGGCTCATCAATCAACATCGAACTGGTACAGTTAGTCGCTGATCCGCTCATGTGGTGCCTGCGCCGCAAGGAAACAAAGAATAGTACCACTGCGACCTACAAGGCATGCCGTAAGAGGCGAATGATGTAAGACCTAGGGAAGTTACCCTAGTAAATAAAAAGCATCGCAGAAATTGAATGTGCTGGCCTACTTGTTGGCACAATGTACAATCGCTCTTAGGCTCAGATCACATGCAAATCACACAAAGTGGTTAACAATTGGTTGATGTGGAGCATTCGAAGAAGAAGCCGCTGGATGCTGTAGGAGATATTGTGAAAGAGATCATAGCGCCTATGGACATGTCTGGAGTGCAATGAAGATATTCCAAACTGAAATTGAATTATTTTTTGTGTTCAAAGTTTGTATCAAACTGGTCATTTTGTTTCTTTGTGACAGGATTCTGTAGCAGTGTTATAGATTTACTTAGGATTGCCCAATCTGCTTCCACACTTTGACCATCTAGTGAAATAGATTGAAGGCTATCTTCTAAGGTTTGGTTTTTTTGTGATTAAATCTGCTGATGTCTATCCATTTGTGAGTTTTCTTCATTTCTGAACACCTGACTTGTTGGATGCAGATATTAAATTTTTGGGATCTCTGTGACTAAGTAGTTAAACCTTTGCCTTGCAGCCAAAGGTCGCAGGTTCAAATCCAGACCTCACCGTCTCTGTTCATGAGCGCATTTTTCCAGAGACCCTGGGATTGTTGCAGGAGCTATAGAGTTTGTGCTTTGTGCAATACTCTGGCAGGGGCATGCCATTTCTGCAGAGAGGGGCCGAACCATATGGGGTAAAACACGGGCCAATGAAGTCAATCCTTCGCTGTAAAACCCCTTGAAAAATATATATTAAATTTAGATACAAAGAGAAGATGGTTGGTTCAGCATTCAACACCTAACATGGACTTGGTCACCATACATATACCTAATGTATATACATGTTTATATAATGGATCAGCACAATTTGTAAAGTGTTCGTTTATCAAATTATACACAAAAGGATTGTTTGTTCATTTCTCACACTACTTCTGAAGTTGAAGAAGGCACACCTGTATGACGGGCAACACTAATAATAAGGAACGGCATGCCTTCATGCAAAAATCAGTCAGAAGCGCCATACCAGGAGCCGTGACTATGCCTGAATTGATAGCCAGCAAGGAAGAAGAAGAATTTCTGACACAATGCTCCACATGTGAGTACAAGAATTGACCACCCTACCTTCTATATACTTGGGTTTAGGCACTTCATACCCTACAGTCTGCAAAGGCTATGCAACATTTTCATTCAGACATATGCTAGTATATATTTTCACATTGGTGTAATCTTTTCCAAATTGAAGTACAGTTTGTATGAAAACAGTCTGAAATATCAGTAGATATTGGATTTCATAAACAATGAGATTACCTTACTAGTATCTATATTAAAGTATATAGGTGTTTGATAATATATTCATACAAAGTTACAGATACATACATACATTTGAGACTGGGCTGCAACAGCTGTCCTGTATGAATGCATATAGTTCATTCAAAACTGTTACAATCATATTGATCATGTTCACTGTGGTATCATATGTGGCTATAGTTCGTCAACAAATAGGGTTGCATTAAGGCCTCTAGGCTAGAAGCAATGAAAAAATTAAGGTTGTCCCCTTCTACTTACAGGGTGCTTGTAAAATCTCACAATACTTCATAGGTAGAACAAATGTGAAAAACAAAGTACATGACCTCATAAAAAAAATGTGTCAATTGTGGTGCAATATGCAGTGAATGACTGTTGTCTGCTTGGGTAATTATTTTCACTCAAACCATAATGTTTTCAACTGAAGAAAGAATATTTGACAAGAATATTTCCAACATCTGCTATAATTAATATTTCATTTGTTCTTTTTAGTTTACCAAGAACAACAGAAGACCATAGCAGTAACTATTGTGACTAATTTCACTACTTTGTTTTAGCACATTTTGATGAAGTCATGAACTGCATTTTTCAATCTGATCTACATATGAAGTGTTGTGAGACTTTACAAAACCACTCTCCTCTCTCTCTCTCTTTTTCATATATATATATATATAATATATATATATATATATATATATATATATATATATATATATATATATATAATATTTAAATTGAACCACTATGAAATAGTTCATTTTTTCTATATAGCACAAAATGTGCAGATCGCTCTTGAATATGGAACAGTCTGCCTGTTTAACTAATATCATTTAAAAACCCTTTATATCGAATATAATTTACACTCAAATTAAACTCAATGTTTGGAATATTGATATCAAATGTCCTGCACATTATCAAGTTTAATGAAATATCTTAGATCATACCAGTCTGTTTCACTTACAATGGATTCGATCTAACTATGGCATTTGCAGACATAGTGCCAATGTCTTGGCTAAGGAGGGCAATGCCAAGAAGCAAATTTAGCAATCACTGTGTTTTCAAGAGATCTCATACAGAGAAAATCTGCAGTAGACTGGAAGGCAAACACTGGATATGGTTATGGAAAAGACGTCCTCAAAGACCTAAGTAGGACAGACTAGGTCATTATATTTCGCCAACGTATCGGACACTGCAGACTCAATACTTACATAGACTAGAAATAAGTCAAACAGCTCTCTTCCAGTGTCAGCAGGCAGAACAGACACCAACATATAGCCAACATATAGCCTCAACCAATTCACGCCAAGTCTTTAGCTATCTCCTGTAGCTCCATCCAGCTCTTCTGTATATTGTTAATCTCTGCCTCCAAATCTCTTCTCCATATATTCCCCTCTGGTTTTCTCAAGGTGTGCCCTTATTCAGACCCAGCGAAAGTTTTGCTTAGGACAAGCTTTTTGATGGTGATGATGACACCTATAGTTGCATCTTAGTGTTAAGGGTTTAAGAGTGTTAAGTATATGCTAACAGTAACTGCTTAACTTTGTAATTGTATTCAAAAGAACAAGTTGTTGCAGCAGAGAGATGGGAGCATGCAGAATATTGACTTTTATTACTGCAACATCAGTTTTGTTGCTGGCTTTCTACCTGTACAGCCCAGTACCAGTGGGTCTGGCAGAACCTTGGCTAACAAGAACTTACATTGCAGCTTTAAGAAGTGCAAACCTTATTGTAAGTTTTCACATAAATAAGAACTACTATTTGTTTTTGTTCTACGGAGGAGGTTCTGTCAATCATAAAGTTCTTGACTCAGTTGCTAAATTATAATATTTAAAAATATAGAAGCTGTGAATATAGATCAACGAATATCAAAGCAGGCATTGAAGTGGGATGCAAAGGGTTAAAGAAAGAGAGGTCGACCTAAGGAGACCCTGAAACGAACTTTGCTGAGAGAGGCAGGAAATATCGATCTCAGTTCCATGGAGCTCAGGATACCGACTCAGGATAGGTCATAACAGACTGAACAAACACCTCCACAGGCTGCGATTGTCCCCAACCCCTCTGTGCCCCTGTGGCTCCGCTGAACAAACCACAGAACATGTCCTGCAAGACTGCCCCCTGTATGTCCTCCCAAGAAAGGAATGCTGGCCCTACAACACAACACTACATTCAAAACTACATGGCACTAGAGATGAGCTCCAGACTACAGTCGATTTCATCATAAGAACGCGTCTAACGGTATAATCATCAAAAAAGCAATCGCAAAGAAGAAGAAGAAGTTCCATGGAGGAGATTGAGCGAGTTGCCCAGGATAGAGCGGTATGGAGAAATTACTTGCAGGCCCTATGTAACGTATGACGGTACGAGAGGAATTATTATTATTATTATAGAAGCAGTGTCCTGGGAGTGTTATTATACAGTAGTGAGTACTGAAAAATGACCCACAACATCATACAGAAGTTGGAGACATTCTAAAATAAATGTTTAAGAAGAATCCATCTCATTTTCTGGCAGAGTGCTATATCTAATGTAGAGCTTTTAAAACGAGCAAACTGTCCATCACTGGAGACCATCATTGAAAGACGAAGTTAGAGGGAAATTGGACATGTATGCCATATGCCAGTACAGTACATTGGCTAGGACAGTTCTTCGATGGAGAGTGGATGGAATGACTTGTAAGAAGCACCAAGAAGGTGCAGGAAATATAAGCATGTGTTCGTTTATTATTTACTGAACGAAATTGCGCCTGTGTGTTGCCGGGGCCCGCAAGAGGAGCAATGAATAGCAACGCTGCAACCTACAACGCATTCTGTAAGAGGAGACTGAGGTAAGGCCTAAGGATGCTACCCTAGTAAACAAAAAGCGTTGCAGAAATCAGATGTACTGGCCTACTTGTAGGTGCATAACTGGCACAATGTCCAATCGCTCTTAGGCTCAGATCACATACAGATCGTAAAAAGTGGGTTAACAAGTGCTGGATATGGAGCATTCAAAGAAGAAGAAGAAATTGAGCGCATTTGTGTATCCCAGGAGTTTGGTAATGTTAGTTATGTTTACTAATAAGTGATTTATCCAATAATTTTGTAATTGTGCAATTTTTTGTTCAGTTCTCTCCTATAAAATTACCTCATTTTATCTTGGAAGTATTTTGTAATTTTCATATATATTTTTCAGCTTTCCTCATTTACTAACATAGGACGATTAGCAAAATATGAGCAGATTAGTACACGTTGCCATTATGCTCATCATAACAGGACACAATTGACTTCACAGCCACATGTATACAAAATTAAAGATTGCCAATTCAGCCATGTGTACATGTGGACAGGAACCTCAGACTGCAGAGCGCATACTACAAGACTGCCTTGAATATGAAATAGAAAATCAAAGACTTTATATACCTAGGGAGCATTTTTTCAGCCAAATGGAAGAATAACTAACAGAATCTAACATAAATAAAATCAAATCTTAGGACAAATTGCACCAATTTTGAAATGCAAACATGTCACCATGTAGACTAAAAGAGCATTATACAACACAATCTTTCTCTCAACACTATGCTGTCACTACCAAACCTGGACGCTGACATCAAATAATTGAAGAAAACTAGTCAGAGATGAAGTGTCTTTGCTGAATGCTGGTAATATCAAGAAGAGACTGGCTTAGAAATTGGGATACTTCAGGAAAAAAGTGGGTACAACATCAGTACTGAACTTCTTCAAGAAACAACAAATTAAATGGTTCGTCAAATAATCGGATTACCAACAGAACGTGCGCCTCAAAGATCAATGCTACTTTGATACAGTGGATACAAAGCAAAAGGCCATCCACGCAGAAGGTGGACATCAGAAATAACAGAGGCTGTAAAAAACACTATTTATGAAGCACACACAAAAGCCCGTTATTTAAGTCTCTTCTTATCCTGGTGCCGTGAGGCAAAACAGGGTTAGAGAAAAGAAAGATTTTATTCGTTTTGTTAATTTTACAAAATGATAATTTCTGCTTTTTCTATTACAGGCTCATGTAGTACAGATGGTTACAGGAATATCAGAAGTTAATGTCTTTAGATATCAGATAGAGGCATTGTACAAACCTGTCTTTAATAGCAATCATGAACTGGTTGTAAGTATATCCTTTACATTTTGTTTCTATTCAGTGTATTTATTTTGTGAGTATCTCATCAGTCAGTCAGATCAGATGTTTCATCTGCTACCTTATGACAGTAGGTGGTACCATTTGCAACTGTTAAACCCACTGCCTTGTGGGTCAGATCAGATGTTTCATCTGCTACCTTATAACAGTAGGTGGTACCATTTGCAACTGTTAACCCTTTCGCTGCTGCATACTTTCTGAAGACGGAGCTAAAATGGCTACTCTTTGTTTCTAGGTCACAAACGTGAATGTACGCCTATAGCAGTGACAGTAGAAATGTATAACGTGTTAACATAACTTTAGCCCACAGAGGAGTGATAATAACAGACGTATTAATGCGTCTTTAGCAGTGAATGGGAAAAACCTATATACATGCCCTTAGCAGCTAAAGGGTTAAACCCACTGCCTTGTGGGTCAGATCAGATGTTTCATCTGCTACAGCATGACAGTAGGCGGTACCATCTGCAACTGCTAAACCCACTGCATTGTGGAGGGGGGCTTGGGAGACTAAAGAGAGTAAGCCATGATAGAAAATCTTCACTGCCTTGTGGGTCAGCATAATTATGCAGAAGGCTAGAGGAGTAAACCTTGACTATAAACCCTAAGGCAGTTGATGGTTATGTGTGTAATCCATTCCACCTTCTGGCATACCCTGCAAACCCTGCTTGAGTCCAAACTTATGGACTTTGTTTTTTCCTTTGGATGAAACAGTAGGGTAGAGGGAGTTTGTGCAAAATGGGCAAGACACTTTCCCCATTTCAGCTGCCCCAGGCTAGGCATAAATAGAGACTACACTTCATCCTTGCTTTTGCCTTGGCCACAACATGGAAAGCAGCAGTAATGAGAGACTTAGGGATAAGCTGATAGGCAAGAGAGTCAAGAGCAAACTCAGAAGTTGTTATGTTGGCAAAACACGTAATCACAAGTACTGTAGTTTTACAATTACAAAAAATGACAAATACATGCAACATTTCAACCAACAAGGCCTTTATCAAGTGTTGGTCGAAACGTTGCTGTATTTTGTCATTGTTTTTGTAATTTGTAAAACTACAGTACTTATGGATTACATGTTTTGCCAATCAATTAGTTTTACTGCAGTCTCCTCTATATTGTGATTAAGTTATGTTAAAACCTTGCCAATTGGCTGTCTGTAAAGCACAGAAAATTGTCATTTAGTATCAGTGTGCTTTTTGTAAGTATCTTGTTGCTGTTTTCGGAAGGCAGCACACCGACTCGTGTATCCAAAAGATACAAAGAAATGTGTGGAGACAGTTTATATACCACCAAACAGGATCTGGGTGACCAGTAGTTTGGTTAGTATAGTAGGTAATACTGAACAAAGACATAGAAATTAGAGAACAATTTCAAGATGATAATATAAACTGGTGCAATGTGGACTTACAATGTCCAACATCTGGAAATTGTTTTCTAAAGTAACACTAGATTCTTTTAGAGATCACGCCACTAAAAATAGTGACTTATAGACCCTGTTACCAGAACCACCACTCGGAGGTTGAGCAGGGGTCTTGGTTATATCTGGTTCGATGCCTCTGATACTGACTTCCATCATCTCATTCATTGTATTTCAAACCCCAACTCCATTATTTTAATCTCTTGCTGTGTTGTTAGCTGTGTTCTTGTCCGTAAATCTGTATTTGTAATTATTTTCATTCTTATGTGAATAATAATCGTATGACAATAATAATTGTATGACACAGAAAGCCTGTTCATGTAGTTCTTCAGTTTACATTGATGATTTTTCTTTTCCATTGAAGGTTAAAGATCTCAGATTTGATGGTATTCCAGTGCGGATATACAGACCTCATTCCACATCGAGTCCCGCTCCTTGTATTCTATATTTTCATGGTGGAGGCTGGAGTCTATTTAGCATTGGTAATAATTAACTAATGCTGATTCCAGTCTGAATCTAATCATATGTTCTACTGTAGTCATTTTTGTACAAGTAATAATTTCAATATGGGAATGCTTTAAAAGAAATTAAAAGAAGGGCCGAGCATTGCTTTGCAAAAACTAAAACAACTAACCTATGGAAGGGAACTGACATAAGAACAAAAATCATATGTTTAAGAGCCTGCATTTTTTCCTTGGCAAAGAAGTTTGTGAGACATGGAACATTGACAAAATGGCAGAGAAGATCATTAATGCCTTTGAATGCATACGCTACAGAAGAGTGCTTAGAATATCATGGACAGAGAAAAGAACAAATGCTTCTGTTCTGCAACAGCTTGTTATTAAAGAGAGTTAGCAACTAAAGAGCATCAAGGAAAATTAAATATTTCGAACACATCAAACAGCATGAGTATCTAGAGAAGATAATTTTGGAGGAATGGTGCCTGGAAGAAGAATGAGAGGAAGACCTAGAAGCCGATGGGTGCAAGATGTCATTGACGTTCTAAGAAATACTGCTGCTAATGCCTGTCAACTTGCATAGAACAGAGTTTTTCAGGACTGCTGTCATAAGAGCCAAGTTTCGGAAAGAGACAAGCTACTTGATGAAGATGAATAATTTCAATTCAATATTCGTTTCTTTATAATTTCAATTAGAAGTTTATTTGTTTATTATTTTAATCATTATTTTAATCTTATCTGATTCACTACCGGGTTTTTTGCTCTGAATGGAATTATTTGTTTAGTTTCCAAAATATTGCACACATACTTTAGCTAAACTAAAATATTGTTTCGAAATATGATTTAAAGTTTAACTTATTATATATCAAATTAAAGATAAATGAATGTACTTTCATAAAATATTTATTGTGTCCAAAAATATAATGTTGTGTTTACTATGCTTGAAAAATATTAGCATGTATTAAAAAAACTAATTGAAATTGTGAGAACAAATATCCAACTTTTCAAGGGCCTTGATGAACATTATGTTGTATAAATCAGTCTAACTGCTCTCTTTATATATGTAATACATTTATGAATACACAAACGTTAAGAAAATAGTGAAGGAGTGTATGGTTTATTAACTGTTCACAAAGTAGCATCATGAACATTCATAAAAATCACTAGTTTTTTACGGTCACATGGTATCCTAAAATGATTGATAAACTCCGGTTCAATTTGAATTCTAGCATAAGTCACGATGCTATGTATTCATTATTATTTACACATCACTTCTAAGTAGTTTCTGGTTAATATAAATCTTCAATCGGAACAAAACAAAATAAAAACTCAACAAAATAGTAATCGTCTTTTGAGTGGCGCATGGTCCAGGCAGATAAGAAATAGTTACACTTGAGTGTTCCACGGTATGGAATCAGTTAAATTGTAAAATTAATTGTCAGCCTATGTATCACAGAATTAAACCTTTCAATGCCTTCTGTCTGTCTTCTTATATTTGCTTTATTCAGGCATGTCATGTCTTGACATTTGTTTTCTCCAGTCCTTGCCTCTGAGAATTTAATCCGTTTCTGGTTCCCAAACTTAACTCTTTGTTATAAATTGTGTTTTAATTTCATCCTATTTATTATTCATCTGTCAGTTCTCAAATCACAGCACCAATGTACTGTGAGTTTTACTGTGGATCATTCATATAACATTTCAGGTTAACCCTTTCGCTCTGTATTATTTTGACCTCTGGACGCATTTATTTTGCGATTTAAATTTAACATTCAATGTCAATTAGTTTAAACCTTTATAACTCTAGTACTGTTTCTCTTAAGTATGCCATATTATATATTAAATTGTTGCTAGTTGGATGTGGAATACATTAATATAATAATATTTTACACCAGGTGATGTATGTTTGAGAAGTGGAATACATTAATATAATAATATTTTACATCAGGTGATGTACGTTTGAGAAAATTAGATTATTGTAGCATGACTTTTGAAAAAACAAAAATCATTAAAAATATTTTTACTCGGGTTTGTATTACATCTTAATATTCATAGATGTTTCCAGAAGTAGCAGTGAAATGAAGATAATCCATGTACGAACATATTTTATAAGTTTCATCTAACTAGGTGCAGTAGTTTTTATAATATTCACTTTTTACTGCGGACACGTCCGTACATGGAATGTCCATTCTTTAGATACAATTATTACATTAGACTTACAACTATCGATACTACATTTCATAAACAATCAAATGTCATTATTACCATCAATTAAATCTTCTTCATTACTATCACAAGTTATAATTTGATCTAACAGTACTCAAGATTACACTGTAAACATCGTCGGAAACATTAACGTTTAAAAAAAAAGTCTCTACATGAACACAATAATATACTGCTTTCCCTCTTTCAAATCTTTGTGAAATGGAGATAGTAATGTCCCTACATATATGTACTTTCCGTAGATTTTTTTAACTTCAGTAAAGTGGTCGTGAAGATACATTCGTTTCCGTGAACAGACATCCAAAAGCCGATATATCGGTATTGCGACATCATGAACATTACTCTGAACCGATATATCGGCTCTGCAGTCCCGTTGGGTTAAGAATTGGCACATTCTTCATAACTTTGCCTAACAGTAGAAGGTAGGAGTCATCTGGTTCTGCAATTGGGCGTGTCTGATTCACAGAATTTCAAATTCTGCTTTTATTATATGTTTTAATTCATTACATTATCAGATTGCTATTTTTGCGGCCTGCTTGTGAAATATGTCCTCTACTACCCTGAAGTCAGTCTGATTGTGAAATATGTCCTCTACTACCCTGAAGTCAGTCTGCTTGTGAAATATGTCCTCTACTACCCTGAAGTCAGCCTGCTTGTGAAATATGTCCTCTACTACCCTGAAGTCAGTCTGCTTGTGAAATATGTCCTCTACTACCCTGAAGTCAGTCTGCTTGTGAAATATGTCCTCTACTACCCTGAAGTCAGTCTGCTTGTGAAATATGTCCTCTACTACCCTGAAGTCAGTCTGCTTGTGAAATATGTCCTCTACTACCCTGAAGTCAGCCTGCTTGTGAAATATGTCCTCTACTACCCTGAAGTCAGTCAGTTTGTGAAATATGTCCTCTACTACCCTGAAGTCAGCCTGATTGGGAAATATGTCCTCTACTACCCAGAAGTCAGTCAGTTTGTGAAATATGTCCTCTACTACCCTGAAGTCAGCCTGCTTGTGAAATATGTCCTCTACTACCCTGAAGTCAGTCAGTTTGTGAAATATGTCCTCTACTACCCTGAAGTCAGTCAGTTTGTGAAATATGTCCTCTACTACCCTGAAGTCAGCCTGCTTGTGAAATATGTCTCCTACTACCCTGAAGTCAGTCAGTTTGTGAAATATGTCCTCTACTACCCTGAAGTCATCTGCTTGTAAATATGTCCTCTACTACCCTGAAGTCAGTCTGCTTGTGAAATATGTCCTCTACTACCCTGAAGTCAGCCTGATTGGGAAATATGTCCTCTACTACCCTGAAGTCAGTCAGTTTGTGAAATATGTCCTCTACTACCCTGAAGTCAGTCAGTTTGTGAAATATGTCCTCTACTACCCTGAAGTCAGCCTGCTTGTGAAATATGTCCTCTACTACCCTGAAGTCAGTCTGCTTGTGAAATATGTCCTCCGTATGTGAAATATGTGGCACTGTAACAACACAAGAGGAACTTGCATCGCTGTGAATTGTCATGCCGTTGAGGTGCAGGAAAGTGAGCTCGGGAAAAGACAGAACATGTCTAACCTTGATCATGTATACTCTACCTGTGGTTGGGGATTGTGTTTAAAGATTGGACTCAACAGTCACCTCCGCACACACTAGAGAGGTACAGGAGCATACATCTGAGGCTGTCATCATCGCTGCATGGACGTCTATTATGTCCTCTACTACCCTGAAGTCAATAAATATTGCATTTTAACATTATTTCAGATTGAAAATTATTGTTTTCCATGTCAGGTTCTTCGTCTTTCCCTTGACCAATCATTATTTTTTCACTGTCATTATTAGTCTCATCTCATCTTATATCACTCACTATCTGTTATCTATCTATTTGTTAAGAAAGAGGAAGTCATCATTTTTCGGGCATGTGATGAGGAGGGAGGTTTAGAACACATTGTGACAACCGGTAAAATTGAGGGTAGACGAGACAGGGAAAGACAGAGAGAGAAAATGTTGGATGGCCTGACTTCATGGCACGGTAGAGAGTCAACATCTGAGTTGATAGCAAACACCAACGACAGAGATTTGTGGAGATCCATGATCACCTACGCCAGCCGGCACGGCACCTGATGATGATGATGATCTGTTATAAAAAATTATCTCTCTCTCTCTACTTCAGTCTGTCCTCTTGAAGCATCTATAGTCTACAACTATGTTCATCATATTTCATTTTTCAGATTCCTACAACCTTGTCACAAGCAAGCTGTCACTTGAAACAAATGCTGTTGTTATTGCTGTTAAGTGAGTTACATAATATTCTTTTTAAATACAAGAATGAGTGGTTCTTCATGATTTTGGGGATAGAAACTGATTCATTTGTTTTTGCTGTATGTGTAGCAAAGAATAGTACCACTCCAACCTACAAGGCATGTAATAAAAGGTGACTGAGTAGGACCAAGGGAAGCTACCCTAGTAAATAGAAAGTATGGCAGAAGTCAGATGTGCTGGCCTACTTGTAGGCGCATAACTGGCACAACGTTCAATCACTCTTATTCTCAGATCACATACAAATCACACAGAGTGGTTAACAAGTGGCCGATATGAAGCGTTCAAAGAAGAAGAAGAAGCTGTATGTGTAGCTGTTGTGTTATGCATGGAGACTATAACTCTGTCACGAAAACTGCAAGGAGATGGATGCTTGAGGGTAAACGAAAAATGTGGAAACCACCTGGAGGAAAACAGTAGAACAGGAACCAAAATAAATGAAGCACAAATAAAACACAATACAGAGGATGGATGACAGCAGGACATCAAATAAACCTTGAACATGCCGCTGGAGGAGGCGGGAAAACTTACTAGAGACAGATTTTTACAGGCGGGCTGTGATGAAAGTGACGCTTCGCAAAGGTCATTCTACTACTTAAATAGAGGACGGCCCGAAGAACATAGGAAAATGCCATGCATTTGTTTCTGCCCTAGACACCAAAGGCGTTATAGGTGAGATGGAGAGAGAGAAATGCTTATCCATATGCATCCTGCAGTGGGGATTTCATTTTGAGAAATATAAGTTGCAGTGTGTTGTAGAATCAAGGCTATAACCTCCAAATATGTGCTACTGATATCTTATGCTCTTATATTTTAAAAACACGCCATAGTTTTGCTGCTCTCCCTCATTTAACTCTACTCATATTAGCTTGCTATGAACCCAGTTACTGTTGTGAATGTATCACAGATTAGCACACATTGATATCGCCTTCTTTTTTTCTCTAATTTGCACATTACTATAGAAAAATACATGCTCATAAAAGTCTATGCTTTGCCATAACATTTTCCATACTCATTTAAATTGTAACAAAAAGTAGAGAGCTTATGTAAACTCTATTATTGCATCCATAGTATAACCAGAGCCAACTATAAACTTATGGGCCTTCGGACTCAGATAAGAATTATGGGAAATCAGACCACAATTACACTGCGTGACCCTGCATTCTAGTATTGTTGTAAATAGATGAATTCATTTTAAAATCAAAACAAAACGCTAAATCAAAGTTATATTATGAATATTTTCACCAATAAATAACCATAGACTCACAGAATTGAGTAAAATTGCAAAAAGCTTGCAGTGTTCATTCTATCAAACATATATAAATTCCAGCCCCGCTCCGATCTAGAGTCAGAATTTTGCTGTCATTTAGAAGAATAAGAATAATACAACATGCCCAATTAGAGTTGGCTGCGGTATAACTCAACTATTCTTAGCGATCCAATTAAAAAATTCTACAGTTTGTAAACATTGTCTCCTGACATGGAATTCCCTGTACAGTTTTTATAGAGGAAATATAAACAATATATATAACTACCACACTTACCCACACATTTTCACATGCAGATGTAGAGAGTCATACATGTAGAATTGCTATAATTAATTTTGTTATTATTCTTCCAAGCTTTCGTCTTGCACCAGAAAATCCATACCCGATCCCATTTGATGACTGTGTAAAAGCTACTTGGCATATCTTGCACAACTACCAAGCATATGATATAGATATCAACAGAGTAGCCGTGGCAGGTAAATTTATTAGATAAATAAAATTATGATAATCTGATTTCAGATTTATGTTCTTTCTTTCTTCTTTTGTTAACACACTGTTACCGGGTTGTTAACCCAGTGTCGTGGTTTTATGTATTTGTCTTGCGCTTCTCTGGTGACTTGTGTGATGGTTTTCTTAGTCCCCTGGCAGAATTCAACGACGTTATCTATCCACCTTTTCCTCGGTCTTCCTCTCGCCTTCCTTCCTGATATTCTGTTGTGGAAAGCTTTATAGACAGTTTGGTCTGTTTGCATTCTTACTTAGTGGCCAAACCACTTCATTCTCTGTTTCGCTATATAATTCAAGCAAGGTCTTGTTCAAACCCTTTCTCAGATGCTGGTATTCGTTACTATGTCGATTCTTGTGTTGTTGGTGTTCATTCCTAATGACCTAAAATTTTCCATTTTAGCTTCTACAATGCAACAAGCATATACAAGTGCAAGAATTCAAATACTTAAGAAGAATCATATTCACAGAAGAGGGAAGACTAGCCAGATAGATAGAGGATAGAGTGCAGAGTGCAGATAGCAAATGCTGTAACCTACTAGCTATGCCTATTGTTAAGGCACCTAAACATCTCATTGACAGCTAAACAACAGATGATCAACAGCATTTTCATGCCTACTTTGTGTTACCAGAGCCAAGCATGGACAATGAGCAAAACACAGTTGCAAAACATAACTACATTGAAATCGATGCCTACAAAAATTTAATAGCAACACCAGAAGAGACAATCATCAACAGTAGCATAAGAAAGGAAGTTGGGACAGAACCTTACTTCAATTATATTGAGAAATAAATAGTGAAGGAGTTTGAGTATCGCGGTTTTTCTGTTTTTATCCTACGCTGATTTAGTGACGTGGGTGTTAGATATTTTTGCTTTTTGACAGGATTCTGCTATGCCATATATCCATCTTTTTCATCGTCTACCTCTCACCCTTTTGTGCCTGATGTCCTGTTGTAGAAGACAGTATAAAGTTTGGTTGCATTCATGTTAAGTGGCCAGACCACTTCATTCTTTTTTCAATGAAATTTTAGGCAAGGTCTGTCCCAACATCATCTTTTATGCTGATGTTGGTGACTTTTCATAGGCATCACATTTCACATGTAGCTATTTTTTGTGACTATGGTTTACTTATTATCTATGCTTGGCGCTGGTAAAACAGAGTAGGCGTGAAAATTCGGTTATTTAGCTGTCAGGGAGATGTTTGGGTGCCTTAAGAATTGGGTTGGCTGGTAGGTTACAGAATTTGCTTCTTTGTACTCTAGCCTCTATCTTTCTGTCTAAGTCTTCTATCTTCTGTGAATATACTTCGTAAGTATTTAAATTATTGCGCTTGGTTAAATGTAGTGCTGTGAAATCTGTAATGTAACTGTTGCAATATTTCACATTCTCTTTAGGATTTAACAAATGAGCAACATATTTGTGGTATGTCCCCTAGTAAGACATCTTTCCATTTTTGCAGGTGACGGTTCAGGTGCTAACCTGGCAGCTGCTGTTGCCTTGCGCCTATCAGAGGAAGATCCAGAGCATACACCACCACTCAAACTACAGGTCTGTGTAAAACAGATCCCATTTTTTGTTTACTTGATGGATAATCCATCTATATCCTCTTCATGTGATAGTTGACACAAAAATTATTCACAAGTGATCTACCAGTCTGCTGCATTTTTACCCATGGTATTTTGTGTCAGTTCTCTTTCTCCCTTTCCTTCTCCAAGCTTCTTTTTGGTCTGCCCTGTCACCTCATTCCATCTGCTGTTCATCGAAGAGCTGTCTTAGCCAAAGTTCCTGGTGACTCTCCAGAAATGCGAGACTAACACCAGATTCCCCAATATGCCACTTGGTATGAAAACTGGTTCTTTAGTTATTGTCAGTGTCACCCGATATTAATTCTCATTCAGTAGAAAAGCAATACTGTTTGGTTCATGACTATTCATCCTGCCAAAAATAGACTTACTGACAGTCTGATACTCAATATCTGGAGATACCCCATAATCCACCATCTGTGAATCCACATAGTTAGCGTGTCACCACATATTCCAGAATCCCTTTATCAGTTTTATAAAACACAAAAATATTTCACTGGTAACTAAATATAGCAAAAATACAGCATAGATTCAACAGGGGGAGATGGGATCTCTGTGTTGTAGTGGATCTGGCCGTTTTAACTTCCCAGTGTTTTTCTTGTACCAAATTGAAGCTTTTATCACCATTTTGTTGCCTGTGTGACTCTCAAGGGGAGCAAAGAATAGCAACACTGCGACATACAAGACATGTCGTAAGAGGCAACTAAGGTAGTGGTGTAGGGAAGCTACCATAGTAAATATAAAGCATAGCAGATATCACATGTGCTGGCCTACTTGTAGGCGCATAACTGGCACAACGTATAATCACTCGTAGGCTCAGATCACATACAAATCACAAAGAGTGGTTTAACAAGTAGTCAATATGGAGCGTTCAAAGAAGAAGCTGGGACGAACTGAGAGCTGTTCAGTAGGAATAAATGTGTATCCCCACTGGGGAATTGAACCCAAAACATGAACCTACAAAGCAAGTCTACTGACTACTATACTATCACAGCTCTCTCCTATTAATATATCAGCATAATTGTTTGCTTCAATAATTGTTTGCAGGTACTCATTCAGCCAACATTGCAAGCATTCAACTTTGACACACCATCATATAGACAGAACTCTGATTATTCACTTGTTACCAGGTGAGTTATGAGTTATCATTTATGATCAGGTGAGTATGCATTCTTAATTATCTTCTTGTATGCTTCAGTGGTCATCTGTAACTTAAGCAGTAGTGAGCTCGATCACAACCCAAGAGCTAAGTTTAGTTGTCGGATCATCATCACTGCACATCGAACCAATTAGTCCATAAGTGCTCTGATCTCCTCCTCAGCATGTCTCTCAGCGTGTGGCGACTAATGACACTGGTTCTTTGTTGGTTTACTATATGTCTTTGGCTACCAGCAATGTGTTCTTGTCTAGCTACACCACATTTGACTTGGAATTCTTGCAGTCTGGTTAGTGTAACCCAAGTGGCTGTTAACCCAAGAGTACCTGGTTCAAACTCCGTGGCGGACAATTTGGGAGCAAATTTGTTACTGTGGATTTTTAAGAACTGTAAAAAATAGACCTCATCATTTAGAAAGCAAACTGCTG
This sequence comes from Arion vulgaris, assembly GCA_020796225.1. Classification (NCBI taxonomy): domain Eukaryota; kingdom Metazoa; phylum Mollusca; class Gastropoda; order Stylommatophora; family Arionidae; genus Arion; species Arion vulgaris. Next base: position 20,745,363 of record CM036771.1, read on the forward strand.
AATGTATAAGTGGTGCATAGAAAATCAAAGACTTGTTTACTGTGATTAATGGCAAAGTCCTATAAAGGATATTTCACGATTTTCATTTCCATCATGCCTCAATAGGTGGGACGGATTAGCGTAATGCATGAGCGTTGGACTGTCGACTCAGACACAGGAGTGTTGTGGGTTCAATTCCATACTTGATGTTCCACATGTTAGGAAAGAAATTGGCCTGTACACTAGAACCTAGAAATATGTGAAGGGAAGTACTTTATACCTAAGGTCTGAAAAGGCTACGGAAATTAAGTTTAAAAAAACTACAAGTGCATCAATAGACCATTCCTTGTGGGAATGGGGAGGGAAGGTGTGTGTACCTCAGTGACTCAGAGAGCTATGCTGACAGCGTTACCAAAACCTGCTCTGAAAACAGATCTGAGAACTGGTAAAGCCAGACGTAGACAACTCGCTGATATTAAACAAGCCAGGTAAAAACAGAAATTAAATCCACCGTGACTGCTACATCTACCGTTTCTCAAGACCAGCAGGTTCTGTCATCCAACTAAAGTACATAAATTTATATAGTTAGCTTATATTTAAACAAGCTGAGAAGATCTAACGTGTACACTTTCATTTATTTGGATTATTGCAATGCATACTGTTCCTGTCTATATCAGTCCATCACAAAAGATGCTTTTGTCCTCACTGTTGCACTATAAAGTTGGGTTCGTTTGGCTTAGAAAACCTCACTGGCTGCCATTAATACTGCAGCTGCGTTCATAAGTTCATCGTTTCCAACAAAATAGATTTCAGAAATTACTTTTATCAGCTGTGTCTGGTGGCTAAACAAGTAATTGTTCAAGGACTTCCAAGACAATGCAATATGGCAAGAAATGACAGAACTGGCTTACTAGAACTGTGGTAGGAGGAGGAGAGTCCTTGAAACAACTAATCTCAGGTTACTCATATAAAAAGTCCAGGATGCAAATCAAGTCATCTATTATAAGAGAGTGGAGGGAATATCACACTGATAATATCATAAATTATCTAATACTCTTTCCCAAGAAAGAAACAGACATCAATTATTCAAACTTGATTATTCAAATTATTCGTTACCGCTGCCCTCCATTGACTCTCTGGGACTCCATTTACTGGGGATGTTGTTGTATCTGACTCTCAGTCGATGCTTCACAAGATCCAGAAGGGCAGATGTCGGTATGAATGGATGTCGTCTATAGAAGTTTCTAACCTATAGAGGCTTATGTGGATATACTGTCCTGGGCATGCAGATGTTTGCGGTAATGAGATAGCGGACAGGCTTGTATCAACAGCATCAGTTGTTGGGAAGTTGAAGATGGATAAAGGGATGTTCTTCAGTCTCTTCGCTACTGTCTGTTGGATGAGGACACTAAGATAGATGTTGAATCGATCCAATGATTTAAGCAGTTTGAAGTTACTCGTTGTACAGGTAGAACTGGATGCCTGAGGGACAGAGGGAGGAGTGTGTTTAATCGGCGAGCCACGGAAACCATCAGTATACATACTCTTTGATATCTCTTGGGGGAGACTGAGCACCTATGGGTCTACCGGATTGCAATGATGTCAGTTTAGTAACAAATAACCAATCAGACTCCGCATGTGTCACTACTGGCTCCTGTATCACATGTACAGGAAGCTCAAGTGTGGTTAGACTACAGGAAACCTTCATCTTTTACCTAGAGATCTAAATTACATGTACCTCTGAAGTTGGAGTAAGAGAAACACGACAAACAAAGTACTGTATACAAAATACAGAAACAGTGACATAAACAGCAACGCACTGTTTCTGATTTTGTAAAACTGTAGTACTTTGTTTGTACGTGTTTCGCTATTTCACCAAGTTTTACTTCAGTCTTCCACCTTTTTCGATGAAGTTGGAGTGAGGATTGCTTTAATGGCGAGGACACCGCTGTTGAGAAAATCAAGCCTTCAAGCAAAAATCAGTCAGAGCTGCCATATTAGGCACTATTACTACAGCAAAATTCATAGTGGACGAATGAAAATAAAAATTCATATTGTGCAAGGAAACTATTGCGTTGTATATAACTATTTTAAAGTACTGTTCTGCCATTTCCATCTTTATAGTTGCTTTCTTATTGTATTTTGCAAACCCATGCAATTTCTGACTTGTTGCTTTGTTCTTCAGGTCACATATGATTAAGTTTTGGTGTGAGTATATTGGTATTGAGCCCACTCTAGAGGTCTTGGAAGCATTCCAGAACAACAAGCACATCTCTACCAGCATAAGAAAATCTGTATATTCCACATACTTCACAGAAAACAGACTTCCTGAACATATAAAAAGGAACTACATTGAAAGCTCACTTGATGTTTTCAGTTATGACCATAACAGAGAAATTGCTCAAATTGTGGAATCGAAAGTTATTGATCCTTTCATGTCACCCTTACTGGCTGAAGATTTATCCAAACTACGTCAAGTGTATATAGTTATTGCAGAGTATGATGTGCTAAGAGATGATGGCTCGTTTTATGCTTCTAGATTACGGGATGCAAATGTTAGTGTTCAAATTAATTATGTTGGTAACCAGTCCCATGGGTTTCTAGTGCCAATGTTAGATTGTCAGTTCCTGAGATCTGAGAATTCAGCCAAGGTGTGGCATGAAATCTACACATTTTTAAAGAATTCTTTGTGAATTTGTATCATTGTAATGAGAGATATAACTGTATTTTCATGTTTATTCAGTTTTGTTGTGAATGTTTAGATTGTATACATTAATGTTATCTTTGTGGCTTGCTCAAAATTCAGGTGTAGTCATAACAACTAATGCTGCAACGAAGCCTAATTTTTACGTGAAGGTGATCTTTACTTATCACCAGTATTCCTTACCATTTAAACAAGCCTTACTCCAACTTCAAATGTACACAGAGAATTTTTAGCCTATCTGGCCTCAAACCCTGGTATTTCCACTACATGTTATTACTAGCACAGAGTATTATCAGTTACGCTATCGGTGATCATTGACAAGAAATAAACTTTATACAAAATTTCATATCTTGATACCAAATATTTCATTCATAGTCATCATTGTAACTACTTATTACCAGTCCCTTATATATATGTCTTGAAATGGTATGAAATTCTACATCACTATTTACTATTGAGTCATTTTAATGATTTTTAAATAAATAAAATAGCAGGGTTTATGTTGCGCTGCAATTGTACGGTTTGAATAGATTTACAACTGTTTTATGTAATTTTTATTTTCTAATGGTGCTAATATATGATTTACAACTGTTTTATGTAATTTTTATTTTCTAATGGTGCTAATATATGATTTACAACTGTTTTATGTAATTTTTATTTTCTAGAGTTGCTAATATATGATTTACAACTGTTTTATGTCATTTTTATTTTCTAATGGTGCTAATATATGAACTTTTTCTATTTTATTATTGTTATATACATTTACGCGCGCCTGCCCAGCGTGTTAGGTAGCGTTGGACTGCGGGTGACTAGTCCTCTGTGTGTGCGGGTACAATTCTGCGGACTGGCAGAAAAGCCACAGGTTCCCCAGATTCACGGTGTTCGTGGCACTGAACCGAAGGGTTATGATGTCCATGGCACCTAGCCAAGAGCTGAAAGCTCAAGTGCTTCTGGATCGGGGGAAAAAAAAAATATACATTTTATTGCAATGATGAAGTTCTTATTTGCTTAGAGTATTGTGCAGACAAGTGGCTTAGTTAGAGCGATGGCCTTTTTATAGTCCAATTTTATATTTTCTAATGGTGCTAATAAATGAACTTTTATATTTTATCATTGCTATACATGTTTATTAACTGATTCAGTACCAGGTTTTTTCACCTCTGACGGAATTATTTTTAGCTTCAAAAATATTGCACACATACTTTAGTTAAATTAAAATATTGTTTCTAAATATGATTTAAAGTGGAACTTATTATATATCAAATTAAAGATAAATGATTGTACTTTCATAAAATATTTATTGTATGCGAAAATATAATGTTGTGTTGACTGTGCATGACAAATATTAGCATGTAATAAAAAATTAATTGAAATTGTGAGAACAAAATCCAACTTACCAAGGGCCTTGAGGAACAATATGGTGAATAAGTCAGTGTAACTGCTCTCTTTATATAAGTAATCCATTTATGAATACACAAAAATTAAGAAAATATTGACGGAATATATGGTTTACTAACTTCGCAAATTAGCAACACGACCATCTTCTTTTTGTTGCAATCCTACTGGAACCTGACTGGGGCAACGCCCTCTCGCAGCTGGTTGGGAAACACTACTAGTATTATTTAAATTATTAATAATCGACGTATTTAAATCACAAACTTCTGTGTCATCAGAATCAGAAGCTTCACTATCTTCACTATCAGTATCTACATCTTCATGCAACCAATCTCGCGCTTCTGCAGCTGTAAAACGTGCAGAACGAGCTGATAACAAACCATTTCTAGACTCTGAATTGTTAGACATTATTTTTTAATCACAGGGTAACTTTAAAACGAAAATTAAACTTGGTTTCACTTCTGATTCTAGTCAAAACCACGATGTTGTGATTTGGTTATCGTTAATACTTCCTTTCTACTTAGTTTTCGGTTGATATAAAACTACAATCGGAGTGAAAATTAATAAAAACTCAACGAAATAGTAGCCGTCTTTTAAACGACGCTTGGGCCACGCAGATAAGAAATATGTGCACTACAGTGTTCCACGGGACTGAATCAGTTAAAGTGGTGATATAGTTGAATGGTTAAAGTGCTGACAATCAAGTGCTTATAGTGTTGGTACAGTCGAGTGTCTAGAGTGTAGATGCAGTCAAGTGTTTAGTGTGTTGGTTCAGTCAAGTAGTTAGAGTGTTGGTGTACTCAAGTGGTTAGAGTGCACGCTAATTTGTAAGCAAACATATTTAATAATGGTGCTAATATATGTCCTGAAAGAACTGAATGTCCTGAAAGAACTAAATGTTAAAGACAATTGGCTGATAAACAACATACTATACAGAAAAATTAGATACTTCAGTCACATCAAGCGTCACGATGGCCTGGAGAGAACAATATTAGAGGGCAGGGTCCCAGGACGCAGAGGCAGACCAAGAAGAATATGGCTACAAGATATTAAAGAAACCATAAATATGACCATCGACGAAGTGGGCGAACCGGCTAGAGTGAATTTCAGATGCGCTGCAAAGAGAACAACGTCCTATAAAGGATACGCATCTTGATGATGATGATGCTAATATATGAATTGCTATATTTGTCATGTTTTACACATTTTATTTGAGCGATGGCGTAATCTAGTGCTTAGTGTGTTGGTGCAGTCAAATAATAAGCTTGCTGGCTAGTCAAATGGTTAAACTGTTGGTTCAGCTAAGTGTTAGGGAGTTTTACTGCAGTCTCCATCTACATTGATATTAATTGAGGTAACACATTTTTATACTTTAATTTTTACTTGAGAATCTCATTATTCAATTTCTACATGAATTTATTAATACTACTGTTAGTTTATTGTTATCTCTTTTCTTGTAATGAAGTATTACCAGTTTCATTGTATTTTTGTTGTCATTCTTCATTGCCATGTTCTTGGACATTAAAATGTAAGTTAAGTTTGTAATTAAATTAAAAATATATTTTGAATCCTATTTCGTTTTCAATGATTCGAAAGTGTTTGGGCTATTGTTCATTCGCCCAGCTGTTTTGTAGTGTAATATACACACGGACACCAACAACCTGTATCAAATATTATAAGGAAACGAAGGTGGAAATATTTAGGTCATGTTCTTAGAGCAGACGAAAAGAGACTAAATCGACAAGTCCTTATGTGGTCACTTGTTGGGAAAAAAAACGTGGAAGACCAAAGACCACTCTTCGAAGAACCATCCAACAAGAAAGTAAACTATTGGGATGTAAAACCATACAAGATCTCCAACTGCTAGCAAAGAACCGTATCACATGGAGATCTAAAACCTCTGCCCTATGTGCCGCCTTTGGCACGAAAGGAACAAACTAACTAACTAACTATACACACGGTTTATGACCTTTTTCCATTTATTATATACCTTTCATGTACTCTTGTAGGAAGAAAGAATTTTCTTATATAAGAAACATAGATGCTTTCAATGTTCTTTGTACATATTGTTTGTTTGTATGATTTGTAGAACAAACTTGTTGACTTAAGTATTGACATGAATTCCAGAGACTTGCATGGATCTACTGTCCTGGTCATACAGGTGTTCACGTCAACAAGAGAGTGGATATGCTTGCATCCAAAGCATTGATTGTTGGAAAGTTGAGGATGGATAAAGGGGATGCTCTTTGGTCTCTTGCCAACCTACAGTTGGATGATGACACTCAAATTTACGTTGAATCAATCCAGCAATTTAGGAAGTTTGGAAATACTCGTTGTACAAGTAGAGCTGGAGAGAGAGGGAGGAGTGTGTTTAACCAGTGATCTACAGGAGCCATCAATATGAGTACTCTTCGACATCTTTTGGGATAGACTGAGCACCTATGGGTGTGCCAGGAGTGCTATGATGTCAGTCCAGTAGCCAATAACCAATGAGTTCCATTAGTCATTATTATTGTGAACAAACTGAATGCTAAACATATCATATGTATTTGATGTACATTATGTGTACATCAAATACATATGGAATACCAGACAAAATAATAAACAATTATTAAGAGCCTCTATGATGGTTCACAGTGTGCAGTTCGCACTGATGGTGGACACAGCGACTGGTTTATAGTTGAAACCAGAGTAAAGCATGGCTGTATTCTATCTCCGCTATTGTTTGCTTTTAAAAGTCTAAATAAAATAGGGAACTGAAGTTATATAGTATTAAAACTAAATTACGAATTTTCAATTCAAATGTTGTATCAATCCTAACATATGCTAGCGAGAGTTGGAAAATGACTAAAGATATAGAAAGCAAGTTGAATGCATTTGAAAATAGATGTCTCGAAAAATAATGAATATAAAATGGAATGAATTCAGGAGAAGTGATGAAATCAGAGATATGTCTGGTCAACCACTAGTGACAACTGTTATAAGAAAGAGAAGATGGAGATATGTTGGGCACACCTTGAGGAGAAATGATCAACGAATATCAAAGCAGGCATTGGAAGTGGGATGCAAAAAGGGTTCAGAAATAGCTTCAGCCTAAGGAGACTTGAAACAGGAATTTTGCATGAGAGAGGCAGGAAATATCGGTCTCAGTTCCATGGATGAGATTGAGCGAATTGCCCAGGATAGAGCGGTATGGAGAAATTACTTGCAGGCCCTATGTAACGTATAACGTACGAGAGGAATTATTGTTATTATTATGTGTACATTGCAGATTTATCTCTAACTCTCTCTCTCTCTCACCTAAAAATCATGTGTAATATTTTAGATATTACAATTGCGCACCTTAGAGTGAAAACAGAATTCATTTACATTCATTAGATTCAGAGCCTTAGGGATTTGAAATTTTGTTTTTGGCCGCCATTTTGTATTGTTTCCATGGCAACGCTTTGACTTTTTTAAAAATAATTTTTTTCTACTATTCTAAGTCATAATCTTTCAAAATCGTTATACAAATTTTACATTAATGTGAAAACAACGAAAATAGTTTCATGACCCCATACCACCGAATCCCCCCTTAACCCTGGTGGGAGCATAGACTCTCAATTAGCTCATGTTAAGTCATTGGGCAATCATAATTCCACTTTGATTAATAACCATGCATGCTTAGATCTCTTTCTCACACAAAATGATCTCAACGGCAGTGCACGAATCCTGTAGCACCAGCGATGATTCTCTTTGTAATCTTGAAGATAGTGAAAATTTTTGTTTGAATTTTATTTGAATTTTTTAAATGAAATTTTCCCAGACAGCAGCTTTGCAACCTACTATTATCAATTTTCAGCTACCTAGGGTTCTTTAACGTGCTCAATTTCAATACGTGATCTATTTTTTATTGCCCGTCTCCAAAAAGACTAGGAATTTGATCTTGCCTGCATTGAGATCATGGATCTCTGGCAATATAAATGTAAGTTGTAGTTATCAAAATTTTGAGTCTCTGTGGTGTAGAGGTTAGGTACTCGCCTCTCATTCTAAAAGGTACTCGGTTTGTTCCTACATGAAGCCATCAGAATATTTTTCCAGAGATCCCTGATCTCAGTGTAGGTGAGATAAGTTCCCATTCCTATCGGAGATGGACGATAAAAGTAGTTTCAATTTGAGCACGTAAAAGAACCCTTGGCAGTTCAAAATCAAGAAAAGCAGGCTGGAAAGTCGCTGCCCGGGAAAAATTCATTAGAAAATTTAATAATAAATTCCAACAAAATATCTTTACCATCTTCAAAATTACATTGAGACTCCGCGGGCTACAGAGTTCATGCAATGCCACTGAGATCTTCCTGTCTAAGAAAGATATTGGAACACATATGGTTACTCACCGAAGTGCGGTGATGATGGTTCTATCAATCAATCTATCAAAATTCCACACACACAACAAAGAAAATAAATACGACACATAAAATCAGTAAGAAATTGTTTTATTCTTACAAGTAAATCCTATTCTACATCAAGTGCATAAAATTAACAACAGTGAAATTAGAAATCACAGTTGCATGACCTGATGCAAGTGAAATGGTCACATAATAAATTTGGTCATTTGAAAATTTTGTCACATAAGTTGCTAATTAACGTGTGAGTATGTTTGGTATACAGTTCTAGCTATCAACATTAATGTGTTCAGTGTACAATTATGTTTTAAATTGATTGTAGAAATTTTGTGGAAAAAAAACTTTTTAAAATACATTTGACAGCTTTCCTCTGGTTCTGAATGATTTCTTAATTATTAGATATAATTTGTTTTAAAATTTTGCAGAAAGGTGAAGAGTTGAGAAATTTGCAATTAAGTTTCATGAATGTTCCATTTTAAGATATAGCGTGTCTGAAGTGCTATGATGATAGTCCTCATATAACTGATAACTGAAGAATAGCTAGTGTCCGAGAGTGCTATGATGATAGTCCTCATATAACTGATAACTGAAGATAAAGCTAGTGTCTGGAGTGCTATGATGATAGTCCTCATATAACTGATAACTGAAGATATAGCTAGTGTCTGGAGTGCTATGATGATAGTCCTCATATAACTGATAACTGAAGATATAGCTAGTGTCTGGAGTGCTATGATGATAGTCCTAATAACTGATTAACTGAAGATAAGGCAGTGTCTGGTGCTGATGATAGTCTCTAATAATTGATAATCTGAAGATTAGCTAGTGTTGAGTGCTATGATAATGTCCTCAATATAAGTTCATGAATGTTCAACTTTGAAGATATAGCTAGTGTCTGGAGTGCTATGATGATAGTCCTCATATAACTGATAACTGAAGATATAAACTAGTGTCTGAGTGCTATGATGATAGTCCTCATATAACTGATAACTGAAGATATAGCTAGTGTCTGGAGTGCTATGATGATAGTCCTCATATAACTGATAACTGAAGATATAGCTAGTGTCTGGAGTGCTATGATGATAGTCCTCATATAACTGATAACTGAAGATATAGCTAGTGTCTGGAGTGCTATGATGATAGTCCTCATATAACTGATAACTGAAGATATAGCTAGTGTCTGGAGTGCTATGATGATAGTCCTCATATAACTGATAACTGAAGATATAACTAGTGTCTGGAGTGCTATGATGATAGTCCTCATATAACTGATAACTGAAGATATAGTAGAAAAGAGAGTTAGAAATGATTAATGAAGTTAAAAGTGAAAGCTAAGAGTATATGATACTGCTATGAATTTAACTCAAGTTAAAATAAAAGGTAATGATATGAGTTTTCACTCTTTCTTCCAAAAACCATGCCACCCATTATTTTTTTCTTCAAAATGCACTGATATTTAATGCGGCTAAAATATTTCAGTTTCCAAGATAAAGTTTATGAGCCAATGCTCTTTGATGTTCAGGTTTTGTGGGATGCATTTTTCCCATTTTTTGTCCAGGAAGTTCAAATTAAATTTTTAAAACAATTTGTTTCAAATGATTCAATTTCCAGGAAGAATCTGTTCCTGGCAAACCTTTCCCAGTTTATTCATGTGAATATCACAAAAAAATGGAAAGATACAAAAATTAATGAATATATAAACACTACATTATACAAAAACTTACTATATATCTAATGTAGGATGGTAGAAAGAATCTGTAGGGTATGAATCCATTTTAATGGCATCACAGATAATGAGTGACCTTTCGAAATAAATGTCTTTGTAGAATCACGAAAACATTATGATCAGGATAGATGACAAATGAGGAAGTGTGAAAAAAGCTAATTGCGCATATCTTGCAGGAACAATCAGAGGAAAGATCTGATTTGGATTTATGTGTAGAATGTCATGTGGCTCTTTGGCGAAGACAGCTTTCTGATGGACAGTAGACGAAAGGATGAGATGCAGTAGACCAAAGAAGACCTGAGGAAACATGGGGGGAAAAGGAAGTGAAAGAGTGTGAACTAACTTGAGATACCGTGGGTAACAGCAGACAGCAACAATGGGATCATTTCTGATTGTCTTGTGTTAGCTGTGAGATGAAGTGATTATGGATAGATAGATGCATAACAGGCAGCCAGGTTTAATTTAAAAAACCACTAGGCTATACAAGAATGTTTACAATGTAATGGACAGCAGAAAAACCTCTAGGTGTTGATGTAAATACACAATGAAGTTTTTTTATCATGCTGCTGAGGAAAATGTAGTCATCTCATTGTGACAGATAAATGAGATACAAATGAGACTTAATGACTCTGGATATAAATACACTAAACTGGATAGAGCTTGCCAGGGCAGGTTCATCTAGAAACAGACTTTGAACACATGTCTGAAAACTAGTGAAGCTAGACTAAGGAAGTACAGTAATATAAAGCGTGCAAGGAGAAAGCAGCAACTCATCCAAATCCCTTACCTTCATATGGTATATTGTCTATTGGGACTATCAGAATGCCATAAATGTGAAAAACATTGGAGTGTATAGTAGCTATAGGCAAAAGTAATGGAAAAAAATACTGACAAAGAGAAGAAATGGGACTGCTAGGGATGACTGTGATAGAAAGCCATTAATAAAATTGGCAGTGTCATATATTTGCCCTATGTCCATGATTACCAATGCCAACCTGGTATGGTATTTGAGAAATAGGTAAACTATAGTTAGATTTTACGTCTATGAAATTAGAAAGGAAATTACTCAGGTGTGGAATAGCTTGTGGAACTCTGTGACTTCTTGCGCAACCCTTCCATAAAGCTATAAGTTTTTTTTTCTAATGTTCCTAACTTTGACGTGACAATATTGCTTATGGCTACTCATTTCTGCCTTTGTTGATATGCCATAGATAGGTCTCGACATCACATAGATAGACCTCAACATCATTCTTTTCTTTAGTAGTATTCGTTGTGTTTGAAATAGCTTCTTTTATGTTTCCTTCAGTGCTTGGTATTCTTGTTTGAAGTTTGTGTGTGGAAATTTTCTGTAGCTTTATGTATTTTAGTTTGAAATAATGTTTTCATATTGCCTTCGATTTTACTTAGTGTTTTGTAGGAAATAATTTTTGGTATTTTCTTCATTTCTTCTTCTCATGTTTGAAATAATTTTTCCATATTTTTGTTTAATAAGTATTTTAGTCTAAAATAATTTGTTGATTATTTCTGTCGTTTTTTTTAAGTTGTGAGATTCTTTTCAGTTTTATGTATTCTTGTGCATTTGTCTGCTGAAACATGACATAAGTTGTTAATGATTTCGCTCTTCTGTGTCGATACACTGTCTCATGGTGCTTTTAAGATGGCGCAAAGCCAGAATACTAATTAGTTTAGTTTTCATAGCAATATAAATGTTTCCAAAAGCGAAAAAATTACAGAGTGATAAAAGTTAATATGTTGAACTCACTTTGTAACCTTGCTAATTGAAATTGACACATTTTATTTCTTTTTGAAACATGAAACTTATTTCCGTCACTTGTTTTTTTTTTACAATTTCTTACAGGAAATGAGTTGGAGCTAAACTAGTTGCAAAAAAAACTGTTGACAAAATAATGTATTCAGATTTGTTGTCAAGAGCAAACATATTTCTTCTACACTTATTTCACAACATGGGTATTAAATATATATATATCGATAGAAACAGCTAGAGACACACATATATATCTATATATTCTTTGGATAAACCAGAATATAGATTTCTCAATAATGAAGCTAAAGATGGGGGTTAAGATTGAGTTAATCATTGAAAATTTAGTTCTTGTGAAAAACAAAGTCTTACATATTTTGTATTTTTTATTGTGTTGTTTAATGTTAAAAGAATAATAAATTTCAAGATGTTTTATGGATACAGTTTTTGTCAGTGATAGATGTAAGCTGTTTCAAAAAGATGTGAAAAGTTGTGGTGACGACATGTCTGGTCCTAAGGTGTTTCAGAAATATGTGAAAAAGTTGTGGTAACAACATATTTAGTCCTAAGGTGTTTCAAGAAGATGTTAAAAGCTGTGGTGACCACATGTCTGGTCCTGCTTACGGACTGTACAAAGTTTTGAATTCTGTGGAGAAAAGCAAAATGTTTTGGTAAACAAATTAATACTGTCTTGATTTGAAAATAATATGTAAAGAAAACACAAAATACAATGTTTTTCTCCTACTTCTTCCTCTTATTATTATTGTTCTTCTATTTCTAAGATAAGTTTCTCTAGCTTAGAGGTCCACACAGAGAAGTTGAGTTGCTTCCATTAATCATGTGATGATCAACAGTTACAACCCTATTCTATATAAGATATATGTGCATAGTCATTAACTATATATAATGCTTCATCCTTTTATACTTGGTCATGAGCAGAACTTTGCAACCCTATAACAGTCATCCAGAGTTTCTCTGTCCCTCTTAGGCCAGATGTCCCACCTCGCTGCCATCATGTTCCCTGAATCAATCTTCGCTATTATCTTCCTCTATTTATCTTTATCGGGATGCCGTCCTCCATGATTGTCTTCTCCAGCCCTCCATGTCTTTTTATGTGAGAACTTGCCATGGAGACACATCCATCTGGAGACATACTCTGAAAACGATCTGAGAATTGGTGAAGACAGTCTAAGACAACTTGTGGACATTAAATGTATCAGAAGAAAGCTGTAATAAAACCCACCAAATGTCACTGTCTCTATCGAGTTTAACAGGATACCATCATCAGCCAGCATTCTTTAATTTATATATATATTTATGTATATTATTATTATATATTATATTTTATATTTATATATGATTACATCTTCCATTTCTATTGCTGTTTATTCATGCCTGTTAGAGCTGACATATTGCATCTTCAGTGGAGAAAGTTAGGAAGTCATTTTGACCATATTCTTGCAGGACTTAACATTGCTCGCAAGACATCAGGGATTTGGAGAGTAGCCATCTCTGGAACAGAATTTATAGCTTGTATCCAGTTGAACTTGTTCTGGTAATCTGTTCCCAGCTTGAAGTATTTAGGTCAAACTTGTTTGCAGACATCCTTCTAGATAAGTAAGGGGCATCCAACAGTTCTCTTGACAGACACCAGCTCATTGTGCAGGGTATTCTTGGGGATTCAACCTTTCTTCATCTTGTACAGGTGATGCAGTCTTTTAAGGTGACGTTATCAGATTAATGATGGATATAATAGCATATTACACCATATTGTTTGTAACTCTCTCCGTTCAGGATAACCCGAGTATACACCTTATGCATCCTTGCTGGTGCTATGGAGTTTGTGCACATCCTAAGATCTTCATGAATAAAAAAGAGATCGAAGCACTCATGGTTATTCATGAAGTGCAATGATGATGTCCTATCAATCAACACCTTAGGTAGCACGGCGCGAGGAATGCAACAAAATTTATATTTCCAGTGATGCATCTTGAGTTCAAGATTCTGTGGCACAGAATAGGATGCTCAGCATACAAGCTTTGTATGTAGTAACCTTAAGGTTGATGGGGTCAGCATGCTGTTTCTCTATACTCTATACAGTCTCACTATGAAGGTTATCAATGCAAATGTTAACAAATGCAATGGCCTGACTTGGGTAATTTACATTGACATTTACCCATGCATGCTTTCTCAGTGGCTTAATGAGTATGCCCAGGAGGGTTGAGATGAGCTGGACTCAAAGGCAATGGCTAAAGTCTCTAAGGAAGTCAATACTGACAAAAGTGTGTTTTATTTTTGTGTCAGGACATACAACAGTAACCAAACCTGAACGCCATCATAGAGTGTGGCTGCAAAGATGACTTTCATCTAAACCAATCCACGTCAACAGTTAGATTGCAAGAGTTTGGATTAAAGATAGGAATGGAGAGAAAAGAACCGCCCGAGCGGTTACCGGGGTCTAAATTGGGGTGTACAGAATAGAACCACTGTTACCTGCCACGCATGTCGTAAGAGGCGACTAAGGAGGTTGGTCGTGGGACTAGCTACCTCACACCGTACAAAACACAAGATGGCTACAGAACAGAGAGCAAACCAAGTAAACGTTGGCTGAAACCGGACACATCGCAGAAGGATAAGTACCAGAGTTCCAAATGGTGCTGAAGATGTGACGTAAAACACACCAATGCTGCATGAATCAGATTCCCACATGAATAGAATTTATGAGGAGATCCGGTACATCGGTTTGGGTGGTGATCGAGAGAGAGAGATAGAGATAGAGAGAGAGAGAAAAGAACAGCAGAACAGACGTATGAGTAAACTCATCAAACAACATCGAACTGGTACGGTTATCCACTGGACGAGGTTGGAGATATTGCGAATGAGATCGGATCTCTTATGGATGTGCATCGACGATATTCTAAACTGAAACTGTAAGTCATACTTACCATCGAAAGAAAGTTTCCCATCTTTGTCGAGGTCTGCTACCATGTAGTACCCTTGAACCGTGTCCGCGGCTTCTAGCGGGAGGTACCCACAGCTTCTGCTACAGCAATAAGTTTTTCTTCTCTTCAAAAGAGTCAAACGATTGAGCCAGGGCCTCCACCAAAAATAATGTATAACGTGTATTTATTATTTTATAAATTAAAATATAGCTACCAAAAACCATGATTTATTCGGAAAATTTGTCTGGCTTACCAACAAAAATGATTACGAGCCGCCACTGATTCAAATATTTATTATGGTCTAGGGTGAAATTAAATAAGCAAACGACATCCGATCTCCCTGGCAAAACCCCACGTGAAGAGGTAGATTCATACACATACTGGAGTTTCTTAGCGTGGAGGCAATGTACTCGCCACTCGCCCCGAAAGGTACTCGTTCGTTCCCTCGTGGAGCGATCTGGATATGTTTCCAGAGATCTCTGATCTATAAGTAGGTGAAATTGAGTTCCTAGTTCTATTGGAGACGGACAATAAAACGTAGGGCGTTTAAAACAACCACTGACAGCAGAAAATCGATAAGAATAAATTTCAAAGTCGCCACCTGAGTTAAACCTATT
Organism: Arion vulgaris; assembly: GCA_020796225.1. Classification (NCBI taxonomy): domain Eukaryota; kingdom Metazoa; phylum Mollusca; class Gastropoda; order Stylommatophora; family Arionidae; genus Arion; species Arion vulgaris. The sequence goes on from CM036771.1 coordinate 20,760,867, forward strand.
AGAAATATTAAGAAATTAAGTTACTGCAAGTATTTTCACCATCTTAAAACTTCATCGGGGACGCCTGTCAGTGCTACGGAATTCGTGCACTGCCGCTGAAATCTTCCTGTGTAAGAAAGAGATCGGATCAAACATGGTTACTCATCGAAGTGCAGTGAAGATGAATTAATCAATCAATCAGGAATAGACACGCTGTACATGTACATGTGCTGATATCTTGCAAGAAGCTGTGCGCGTATGGAATTTTCTGTTGTTGGCACAGCCTCATCCGATTTCGATTAACTTAGTACTGAGGTGACACTTTATCTTCATAGTGTATTGTTTATTGGTTACTAAACTGACGTCATTGCACTCGGGCAGACCCATAGGTGCTCAGTCTCCCCAACAGATATCAAGAGTATGCATACTGATGGTTCCATGTGGCCCGCTGATTAAACACACCTCTCTGCCTCTCAGGCATCCAGTTCGACTTGAACAACGGGTAACTCCAAACTGCTTAAATCGCTTGATCGATTCAACATCGATTTTAGTAGCTTAGCTTTAAGTAGTAGCATGTCCCTTGCGTAACATCGCTTTCATCACAGCCCTCCTGAAAAGCTCTCTGTCTCTTGCAAGTTCTCCTGCCTTTTCCAGCGTCATGTTCAAGGTCTCTTTGATGTTCTGTTGCCATCTTCGTCTTGGTCGTCCCCTGCCTCATTTTCCAGGAACCATGCCTTCCATTACCTTTCTCTCCAAACCACTGTGGCGTTTAATGTGGCCAAAATATTTCATCTTTCGGGACATGATGTTATTTATGAGCCAATGCACCTTGATATTCAGGTCTTATAGGATGTCTTTGTTTCTTCTCTTCCCTGTCCAGGATGTTCTAAGAACTTTTCTATAGCTTAGCTAGGACAGAGTTATTGTCTGTCTCAGATGATTACAGCCACATCCAATTTCGATTAACTTAGAACTGAGTTGACACCTTAACTTTATAGTGTATAACTAGCTTAGCTGGGACAGAGTTATTGTCTATCTCAGATGATTACATAATTATCCCCCATTTCATTCCCTAAACGGTTTGAAATGGAAAGCTAGTTCATAAAATATACTATTAACTTTTACCGTTGTTTATTCAATGACTTTGTTTCCCTGGCCACAATTGTAGTCTATCAGATTAATAAAGGAGAATTATATTGCCAGGAAAGATTTCCGTCGGCTAATTCAAATTATCTCGTATACCAGTTCTATATTATTAGAAGTAATTTCCCATAAGTCAATATAATCTCCAAAATTGCCAGATTGGCGTGGTGTGTATTTCTTTCTACTCTGTCTAGACCATAGGTTCCCAAACTTTTTCGGGCCACCGCCCAGTTTGCAAGACATACATTTGGTAACGCTCCACCCTCTCCACATTTCTCCCCTCCACCCCCGTCCCCTATTATAACAGTTTTCCGGTCTCAAGCAGATTGATATTTTCGACGTACGTAGCAACCAATGATATATTACTGCTTAGGTCGTTAAAGATTAAAGTAGTGATCAATATGTGCTTTATTTTGAATACAATTATAAAATCTCAAAATCACGAAAATAATTTATTTTTAAATATAATTATTAATTTTTCTATGAGGACCACCGATTCTGAACCCAGTATAGCTACCCCCACCCCAGAAGGCTTCAAAGCGCACTGGGGGCGATACGCCTACTTTGAAAACCTAGTTAGAGTCTAGCCCATACTTTCCAATTTTTCGGCCACCGCCCATTTTGCACAACATAAACTTTGTAACGCACCCTCCCCATTATAACGGTTTTCCACAGGGACTCTTATAGTGCATAGATCTCGCCATGCTAGCTGTGATCACTTACATATGGATAACTTGTCCGGCATTTGTTCATCTCTGGTCTTACTCAGACGATAACGTAGTACTCTGAAGTCGGAGAAAATCTGCTGTATGGCGAGGGAATACTAATTAGATACATTGAGCACGAAGGCTGTCAGTGAAAAAGTAATTTACAATTGCACGCTTCTACCATTGTAAGAAATTGAAACGGATTTTCACGCAAAAATCAGTTTCAGAGATGAAACTTCGTCTGAGTTGAAAGCGGATGAAAGAAAAAAAAAAAGAAAAGGTTTTCCACCACCCTCCCCACATATACATGCTATATTTTCTCTTTGACATAGAAAATTGATACATATATTTCTGTCATACATGGTCAATTTTCAAATGATTATATACATGAAATAGAAAATTGATGAAAAAATGAATTAAAATGCATAATTCAAATTTTAAATGATTATTCAGTCGTAAAATCACGAAAATATTTTATTTAAAAATATATATTTTTAATTTCTTTTAAGGAGTACCGACCCTAATCGCCTGAACGCCAAAGCTTCTGAACCCACTATCGCCCCTAGAAATCTTCAGCGCTTACTGTGGGGGTACGCCCACTTTAGGAACCTATGGTCTAGACCAGCGTTTCCCAAAGTGGGCGGTACCCCCAGTGGGCGCTGAATCGTTCTAGGGGGCGTATGGGTTCAGAAAATTTGGTGGTGTTCAGTCGATTAGGGATCGTTGACTACTTAAAGAAGAAATTAATAATAAATATATTAAAATAAATTATTTTCGTGATTTTCCGATTGAATAATCATTTAAAATTTGAATTCTGCATTTTAATTCATCTTATGTCCGTCTTACACAATCCATTTTGTCATCAATTTTCAATTTAATCATTTGACAATTGACCATGTATTACAGAAATATATATATATAAATTTTCTATGTCTAAGAGAAAATATAGCATGTATATGAGGGAGGGTGCGTTGGCAAACTGTTATAATGTGGAGGGGGGTATTGCAAAGTTTATGGTGTGCAAAGTGGGCGGTGGGCCGAAAAAGTTTGGGAACCTATGGTCTAGACTCATGAATGAAAATTGCGTGACGCGATCCATTAATTAGCAGCTTTAGCTGTCATCATTGAGAGATTTATAGACATGATGACCTGGCACGGGAATGTTTTCTTATAAACATGGGCTGCTTAATAGACAGTGAACGTCTGTAGCTCAAGCGGTAGTCAGCTCAATCACAAACCCAAGCGTACCTGGTTCATACCCCACGGCGGACAAGTTTAGAAGCAAATTGGTTTCCGTGGATTTTTACAAAAGGTAAAAATAGACCTCACCGTTCAGAAAGCAATGGCAAACTACTGAACCTATAAGTGGTGCCTAGAAAAATCAACGACTCGTTTACTGTGGTTGATGGCTACGTCGCTTAGGATATGCCCGTATTTTCATTTCATTTAATAGACAACTATTAACAGCATATTTATAACTAGAGGTAGCTTCTGTCACATACCCAAAAACTATGTTTTAAAATATCTTTCCGTTGAACGGAGTAGCACAACTTATAGAGTTTTCGTCTTGCGAATCCACCCAAAAAAAAAAAAAAAGGATTGTCTGTTCATCTTACGTAACTCTCAAGGGAGGAAAGGATCTTGCTCATCTGCCTCCTGCATGACAGGCTTATAAATGAGAAGGAGCAGAAACTTCCCGTCATACGGTCTTAAAAGACTTCGGGACATTTTCATTTATTTCTATTCGCAACAATTAATCGTTTTTTTCAGTGACAAAATCTTGTGTCTGTCATGTAATATCCCTTTTGTTTTGTTCAATACATTTTTGAATATTTCCATACTTGTTTCTTCATTTGTATTTTATATTGTCAATGATCTGTTCTTGTAGACTGGATCAACGCCATAATCCCCGAAGGATGGTGGGGTGGCGGCAGGGTTTTCATATACAAGTCTAGTCAAAAGCCGTCCCATTCTTTTCTGGAGATCAGTGGCGGCTTGTCATTAGTGGGCCCAGACACCACCAAAAATAATGTGTAGTATATATTTATTATTTTATAAATTAAAATATAACCTAACCTAAAACCATGATTTTTCCGAAAATTTGTGTCTGGCCCCACCATCAAAAATGAGCACGAGCCGCCACTGCTGGAGATCACTAACTTTTAATTGAAGCTTTTAATTTCTCTATACCGTTCTATCCTCGGCAAGTGGTTCAGTATCTTATATTAAATTGAGTCCGATATTTCTCGCCTCTCTCAGTAAAGTTTCATAATTTTCCAAGGGAGAACTATACCCACAAGATCTCTGGATCCAGATATACACGGATGGACCAGCAGAAAACGCAGTAAAGAATGGAGGAGCTGAAGTGTACGCAGAATACCCAAACAAAATTACAGTTACGATTAAAAGTACCAACGGGGAAATCAAGGCAATCAAAGTTGTAAAATGAGAAACTGTTGAGCACAAAATTCGACCCACAGCCTTTTTGTATTTTTGGACAGATGCATAATCAGCACCCCAAGCACATAAGTGCAGACCATTTCTAGGTCTACAGAACCTACTGTTTGAACCGTGCAATCAGCGCGAGATCGTCTTGCAGTGGATACTGTCTCACTGTAGAATACCAGAAAATGAGTTGGCCAACCGAGTGGACAAGAAAGGCGCTGCAGGAAAGTAACCGGATGTACCAGTTACCTATCACCAAAAGAAAAGTATGATCAAAGGACGACCAATAAGAAAGTCAGAAATACTAACAGAAGACTACTGCACACAAAAATAGTATGAACATATTAAAACAAGTTCTTATTGGGTCAAGGGAGGAAGGTGTAAAAGGAATGAACATGCCGATATGCTTGCATGTATGGCTGCTGTAGAGAGCGGGTGAGCAATGGACCAGGCTGATATTCTGAATTTCCATTTTTTTTTTCTTCGATCCAGAAGCACTTGAGCTTTTCAGCTCTTCGGCTCGTGCCATGGACATCGTATCCCTTCGGTTCGGTGCGACGAACACCGTAAATCTGGGGAATCTGTGACTTTTTCTGAATTGAACCCGCACACACAGAGGGATAGTCACCCGTAGTCCAACGCGCTACGAACACGCTGGGCAGACGGGCCTGAATTTCCTTACGGAGAGGGAACGAGCGAACAATTAAAGAAATGATGGTGAATCTACAACCCTAACCAGACTGCAAGAATATTAAGTCTAATGTGGTGTAGTTAGACAAGAGAACTATAATGGAATCTAAAGAAGAATAGTAAACTAACATAGAACCGGTGTCGTTAGTTGCTACACGCTGAGAGGCATACAAAGGAGGAGACTGGAACACTTATGAGTCGATGCGCAGTGATCATGATCCGACGGCTAAACTAAACTAAACGCTACTCACCATTTACGAATCCATCGTCATTTGTGTCTTGAAGATGAAACCACTCCTTGGCTCCTTCAATTGTGTAGTCTGGGGCAGACATGTCATGTACATATTCGGGAACAAAGTCTATGGCTTGATTTCCTGTGCATAGTTATGAAATTAGCAAAGTAAAGTAACAGATGGAATGTCATGAACTAGACATTTTTCTAGACATTCTTCTACTAGACATTCTTCTACTAGACATTCCTCTACTAGCATTCCATTCTTTTACTAGACATTCTTCTACTAGACATTCTTCTACTAGACATTCCTCTACTAGACATTTTTCTACTAGACATTCTTCAACTAGACATTCTTCTACTAGACATTCTTCTAAACATTTTTCTACTAGACATTCCTCTAGACATTCTTCTACTAGACATTCTTCTACTAGACATTCTTCTAGACATTCTTCTACTAGACATTCTTCTAGACATTCTTCTGCTAGACATTCTTCTACTAGAGATTCTTCTACAAGACATTCTTCTTCTAGACATTCTTCTACTAGACATTCCTCTAGACATTCTTCTACTAGAGATTCTTCTTCAAGACATTCTTCTTCTAGACATTCTTCTACTAGACATTCATCTACTAGACATTCTTCTACTAGACATTCCTCTAGACATTCTTCTACTAGACATTCTTCTACTAAACATTCTTCTACTAGACATTCATCTCCTAGACATTCTTCTACTAGGCATTCATCTCCTACACATTCATCTACTAGACATTCTTCTACTAGACATTCTTCTACTAGACATTCATCTACTAGACATTCTTCTACTAGACATTCTTCTACTAGACTTTCATCTACTAGACATTCCTCTACTAGACATTCTTCTACTAGACATTCTTCTACTAGACATTCATCTACTAGACATTCTTCTACTAGGCATTCATCTCCTAGACATTCATCTACTAGACATTCTTCTACTAGACATTCTTCTACTAGACATTTATCTACTAGACATTCCTCTAGACATTCTTCTACTAGACATTCATCTACTAGACATTCTTCTACTAGACATTCTTCTACTAGACATTCTTCTACTAGGCATTCATCTCCTAGACATTCATCTACTAGACATTCTTCTACTAGACATTCTTCTACTAGACATTTATCTACTAGACATTCCTCTAGACATTCTTCTACTAGACATTCATCTACTAGACATTCTTCTACTGGACATTCTTCTACTAGACATTCTTCTACTAGACATTCTTCTACTAGACATTCTTCTACTAGACATTCTTCTACTAGACATTCTTCTACTAGACATTCATCTACTAGACATTCTTCTACTGGACATTCTTCTACTAGACATTCTTCTACTAGACATTCTTCTACTAGACATTCTTCTACTAGACATTCTTCTACTAGACATTCTTCTACTAGACATTCTTCTACTATACATGACCTTGCAATGACTCTCCTGTTACCTCTAATGTGAACTGTTTATATTTTCATTATCTAGGACAGTAAATTACATTTTATTCCCGTGGATTTTTACCAACGGTAAAAGTAGACGTCATCGTTCAAAAAACAATATCAAACTACTGAACGTATAAGTGGTGCCTAGAAAATTGACGACTCGTTTACTGTGGCCGATGGTGACGTCCTGTAATGGATATGCCACGATTTTCAGGACATTAAGACCACCATTAGTATCATTGATGTTCAGGACATTAAGACCCACCATCAGTATCATTGATGTTCAGGACATTAAGACCCACCATCAGTATCATTGATGTTCAGGACATTAAGACCACCATCAGTATCATTGATGTTCAGGACATTAAGACCCACCATCAGTATCATTGATGTTCAGGACTTTAAGACCCACCATCAGTATCATTGATGTTCAGGACATTAAGACCCACCATCAGTATCATTGATGTTCAGGACTTTAAGACCCACCATCAGTATCATTGATGTTCAGGACTTTAAGACCCACCATCAGTATCATTGATGTTCAGGACATTAAGACCCACCATCAGTATCATTGATGTTCAGGACTTTAAGACCCACCATCAGTATCATTGATGTTCAGGACATTAAGACCACCATCAGTATCATTGATGTTCAGGACTTTAAGACCCACCATCAGTATCATTGATGTTCAGGACTTTAAGACCCACCATCAGTATCATTGATGTTCAGGACTTTAAGACCCACCATCAGTATCATTGATGTTCAGGACTTTAAGACCACCATCAGTATCATTGATGTTCAGGACATTAAGACCCACCATCAGTATCATTGATGTTCAGGACATTAAGACCACCATCAGTATCATTGATGTTCAGGACATTAAGAACCACCATCAGTATCATTGATGTTCAGGACATTAAGACCCACCATCAGTATCATTGATGTTCAGGACTTTAAGACCCACCATCAGTATCATTGATGTTCAGGACTTTAAGACCCACCATCAGTATCATTGATGTTCAGGACATTAAGACCCACCATCAGTATCATTGATGTTCAGGACTTTAAGACCCACCATCAGTATCATTGATGTTCAGGACATTAAGACCACCATCAGTATCATTGTTTTCTGCTGCGTCTACTTTCGGAATATCATCATCATCATCAGGTGCCGTCTCCACATCGAAGGTTGGCTGCAATGAATCTCCAGCATCCTCTGTCTTTCGCCTTGGTGTTGCACACTGCCAGACTGTAACCTGTCCATTTCTTAAAGTTTCGTTCCCACTTATCTCTTGGTCTTCCTCTTGCTCTTCGCCCCTCAACTTTTCCCTCTAGTAAAGATTTTATCATGGTGTCATGTGTTTTTATGTGCCCAAAATACTTTACTTGTCTGAATTTAATTTCTCTTAAAAATTGTTTCTTCATGCCTAGTTTTGCTAAAACTTGTTTATTTGTCTGTTTTTCTGTCCATGAAACTCTGCCGATTCTTCTATATATTCACATCTCAAATGCATCAATTCTGTCTTCTAACTGCTTGTTCATTGTCCATGTTTCCGAGCCATACATTAATATAGGATATATATAGCATTTGATCATTCTCATTTTTAGCCTGTTTGTAATTTGTTTGGATGTCAGTAACTTTCTCATACTATTGAAATTATCTTTGGCCATTCCTAATCTCTTTTTTTATTTCTGAATATAAAGTCTGAATTTTCTTAAAAGGGTTTAAAAGCCGAAGGATTGACTTCATTGCACCGGGTTTTACCTCATACGGCTCGGTCCCTCGCCGCAGAAATGACACGCCACCTGCCGAGAGTATTGTACAAAGCACGAACTCTATGGCTCCAGCAACAATCCTAGGGGTCTCTGGAAAAAACTGCACTCGCGAACAGAATGGCGCAGTCCGGACTCGAACCCACGACCTTCGACTCACAAAGCAAAGGGCTTAACCACTTAGCCACAGAGACTGGTCTGAATTTTCTTACAGCCCCGTACATGTGCCAGAATAGGGATGCTTAAATACAAGATGACGAGGGAATCCTCTGTGCCACCCCGTGACACAGCATTCAAAGTATGGTTCATTGTGCTCATTCCCCGCCTTCAGCTGGTTATGGCATAATATATGTGTAAATGTTAAATGTTTGTACTATATGTAAATTTGATTATTATTGTTTTATATTTTTTATACATTTCAAGATTTTGACATTTATTTAGTTTTCTTTCGTTTTGAGTTATATATATATTTGAGGGTCGTTAGGGATTTATCTATACATATGTAAGACCGAGATCAGTTACAATGTATGTCTGTCGCAATTGTTTGAAGATATCTGGAAATTTGGCAAGATGGTAGCTTTCATACATGGGAAAATGTAAAAATTATAAAACTGGACTATTTCGTTGTTTCTATAACCATATTTCAACTCAAATGGTCATCGTGTATAGAAATCCCTTAATATGTCTATCTATGTTTTCACGATCCCCCGCTCACGTGATATGCAAAGCGGTCATGTTGTTATATTCCGATGACGTAATACGCACAGCAATCACATGAATACAAACATATTTATTGGTATTTCAAAATGTCTGTTCAGTGGCCGAATGCATTACATTCTCGGCTGCTATCATGAAGATAGCATGTTCAATTCACGGGAAAACATTTTTTATTATGAGAAAACATTTGATTATGAATTTCATTTGCATCGATAGAACTGATTCTGAATAAATTCAATTTGCAAATTGTTATTTGTCAACTTTCACGGGAATGAGAATTCTGTTGTATCAAGTTTTACTGGCAATCGGAATGAGGGACATTTTAATCTTATGTGGTCAACCGACAAAGTTTTCCCGTTAGAAGCATGGAAAGAAAAAGTATTATTTTTAATGGGGAGGAAGCCGATTTTGAGACAACTGGTATGTTTCTTTAAGGAACTTTACAACTAGATTTAAACTAAATTCCCCGTGCAAAGAACGGGTAAAACTGCTAGTTGTATATGTTATGTCTGACGTATAGGAAGTTTCTTCGCTTGTTCTATACTTTGCTTGATAAAGGCCTTGTGGTCGAAACGTCACTTTGTATTGTTTTTGTACTTTGTAAAACGTCTTTGATTTTACGTGGTTCGCCAGTGCTACATAGTTTTACTGCAGTTTTCCCCTTATATTGGTAAAATTTCACAAACAGAAAACATGCACGTTATAAATATTGAGCTATACCGTATCATTATTGACAAATCTAACTGGTTATCAATATTTCTTACCATTCATGTCCCGTCTACGAATGAAAGATTCAACAGCATCGTCTTTGACATTAGGTTTGAATCTCCTCAGATGATCTTTGACTTCATCAAAGGTTGACATACCGTCGTTATTTTTGTCCAACCAGCGGACAAATCGTTCCTTAAGCACTAGTGATAAAAACAAGCGCAGTATTAAATATCTTTTCACTAGCAAGATGTTTATGTAACTGTGTACATGCAAATCAAAACATATATATGTCTGTTGAAGACATTCAGTGGCGGCTCGTCATTAAGGGACAGAGGGGCCGAGCCCCACCAAAAAAATGTGTAAAGTGTGTTTATTATGTAATGGATTAAATATAACTTAACCCAAAACCATGATTTTCCGAAAATGTGTGTCTGGCCCCACCAACAAAAACTATCACGAGCCGCCATTGAAGACATTCAATCATGCCTCAGCCTGCTGGTTTGGAATTTTCAAAGCGTGACCTGAGAGACAGATGTAAAAATTACCTTAGTCAGCGGTTCCCAAACTTTTCATTACCAGGGACACCGTTTAAATACATTTTGCTGCCGCTGGCCCCCAAACGTTTCTATATATGAAAATGAACAGGAATGAATTATCTGTGTGTTACAATAGTAAACAATGTCTGCAATTTAACACTTTAATAAACAATAAAGAAAACATTATGCCTATAATTAGGTTTAAAATTTATTTTTCTGTTTGAAATGTCAAGGATCATAATATTTCGCCCAGCGCTAGAGTACCCCCTGTGAGTACCATGTGGACCCCTGTGGTCCATGGACTCCAGCTTGGGAAACGCTGACCTAAGTAAACGGAGTGTCAGAGAGTCATTGGTAGAAATTGGATTAGTGACTGCAACGCTACCTGGGCTAACTATATATCTGCAAAAGTGTAGTGGACAATCCTGTCCTCAAAAACTATTAGAGCTGCTATGTTGACAATATGAAGAAGGTCACCAGGTAAAGAAAAAACGAATCTGAACAAAATGCATGATGAAATAACATTGATCGAAAGTGGAAACTATAGCATCTTTGCTGTGAATCAGCAGAACTTCGTGCAAACACACCTGAAGTCGAAGAAGACACGCCTGTATGGCGGGGAACACTGATAATAAGAAAAGCACGACTTCACGCAAAAATCAGTCTGAAGCGACATACCCGGTGCATTGACTACGCCTGAATTCATATCGAGCAAACGCAAGAAGAAGAAGATCGTACAAACGATAAAAAACTCAGATCACAAAGAATGGTTTACACATTCTTATACCAATACGATCGCTGAAGAAGATAAAAATACACTTTGGTCATCTACCATTCATCATCTACTGTTCTTTCCACAATCATCAACTGCTCTCAGCAATTGCGACAGTAACTAACTCAGACCACAGACTGTTGCGAACAAATCCAGCATTAGACAAAAAAAATCTAATTTACTGCAAAAAGTGAATTCAATAATAACTTTTAGAAAACTCTCTGCTGTAATTTCCATTTCCAAGTTTTCAAATTTGCTGTCAACCGTAACGCACAAATGCCAAACATCCATTGTGTTTGAGAGCGGAAGTCTGTTTTTTGACAATTTTCAATTATTTTGTGGGCATTTCAAAAATATCATACACGTTGTCAAAGCTATTATCTATTTCTTCAATTTCATGAAATATAAAAACAAACTGATGTTAGAGTTGTATACAGAGTTGGAATGCATTACATTTTAATTGAATATAAGTTAATGTTGTAAAATGTAATTAGTCAATCATCTAATAGCTCATATTTGACACATAATAATGCATTGATTATTTTCTTGAAATTCTATTTTTTCACTTATAAATAACTCATTTCTCATTTAATTGAAGTTTAATTAACGTTTCAAAACTATAACAAAATCGCCGGTTGTTAGAATGTCCCCCTAGGATCTTTCGCCATACTGAACATTCTATGTACACAAATAATGAGTCGTGCTTGTCAATATTTACATTTTTTGATAATTTTAGGACCTTTGTTTTATTGAAAACTATTAACCATTTACTCAGCAATTTCGCCCCTGTGGTGCCGGGTCCCACAAGGGAAGAAAAGAATTGTATAATTGCGACCTACAAAGCATGTCGTAAGAGGCGACTGATGGAAAGCTACGCTAGTAAATAAAAAGCATCGCAGAAATCGGATGTGCTGGCCTACTTGTAGGAGCATAACTGGCTCAAGTACAATCACTCTTAGTCTCAGATCACATAGGATCACATAGAGTGGTTAACAAGTGGTCTATAGGGAGCCAAATATAGCGGTTGTATTTCAGTTTTGAGATTTTTCTTTTGGACAATTAAGAGTATCTTTTTTAAACATTGAGTTCAATTAATTTTAGCTCATTCCAAGATGATCTCTTTATGTAAAGAGACACTGGAACATAAACCAAGGAAAAATAAGGAAAAAAAAGGAACAAACTGGAAGGACAAAGAGAAACTCGGACGGTGGTCGTCGAACTGTAGTGAAGGATCGAAAGAAGTGTCTTGTCAAGTTGTCATATGCTGTTGAGATGTTGTCATATTTTGTAGCAACGATCGAACGTCCGAGAAAGTTTACATTGAAGACTAAGAGGAAGGTGAATGTCCAAGAAATCTTGACACAAACTGACGAATATTTGCAATGACAAAACAAAAATCACATTTGTAACCAACCCAAGATTCTGAGCAGTGACCCCCTTTATGAGAGACTGTCTATTTAGTCTCATTGTTGTCGTTCTCCATGTTTTTTATGCCATACTTTAATCTTAAAACAGATGTTGGAGTGCGGAGAAGGTAACATCACCTACTACTGTGCTGTCGTTTTTCTCCGTGGTATGCACATCCAGATCCAGAAGTCTTTCTTTGTTAGTTAAACAGAGACAGTGTCGACTCAAGTTTTTGCACGAGGAGTCGGTGCCAGCAAACAAACAGCCGAGATATTGCGCAGTGTACCATCGGAACAAACGATATAACTTTCTGGTAATCAATTGCTGCTAACGTTTAATGTATAGACGATGAATGGTATCAAATGATAGGGCAAATGGCGCCAATTTTAGGATGCAAACACGTCACCATGAACACAAAAGAGCAATGTTCAACACAATATTTCTCCCCACATTATGTATCCAGTGCCAAACCTGGACGCTGACAACAAACGATAGAAGAAAACTAGTCACAACAGAGATGAAGTGTCTACGCAGAATGCTGGTGTAACAAGAAGAGACCGGTTGAGAAATGAAGACATCAGGAAAAAGGTGGGTACAACATCAGTACTCTAGACTTCATCAAGAAACAACAAATTAAATGGTTCGGCCACGTAAGCAGATTACCACCAGACAGTGCACCCCAAAGAGCAATGCTGCTCCGATACAATGGGTACAAAGCAAAAGGCCGGCCACGCAAAGATGGACCTCAGAGATAACAGAGGCGACGAAAGAGACTATCTACGAAGCGCATACTAGGGCCCGTTTTAGAAATCTCTTCCTGACCTGACGCTTTGAGGCATACAGGATTCGAGAAAGAAGAAGAAGAAGATGAATGGTCATGATTCTTTTGGTCTGCTGTCAATAGAGAAGCTGCCTTTATCAAAGTGCCCAGAGGCATTCTGCACACATTTTCAAGCCATCTTCATATCTCCTTCCTAGATCAGGGTTGCTAGTAACGCACCATTAAGTTTGTGTTTATTCCAAAGCTCTTTATTAGCGATTTATTTTCACGGACCCAAATATTTACAAGACTTTACATAGATATTTATGTTGTAAGGTATGGTGAACAATATCGCTGTCCCGTCAAAATTCATTAGAAATATTGAAAATATAAAATTCCTGCAAATTATTTTCATCATCTCCAAATTTACATCGGAGACCCTTTCCAGTGCTACGGAGTTCGTGCACTGCCACTGAGATCTTCCTGTGTAAGAAAGATCGTGACACATATGGTTACGCACCCACGTGCAATGATGATTGCCCTATCAATCAATCGATCAATCAACAAATCAATCATGGTTAACACATACTATAGTTTTTATATTTATTTAATATTTTGTTAAAATTCTAAATATTTATTTCAATTTATTTTCCCATGTTCTATTTTCGATGTTTACATTTTCATTTTCACAACAAAAAAGATACAATAATCGACTTTTTGGGTAATCAAGTTTACTTCCTATTCATCCGACGGATGCTTGTTTTTCTCTCCTCGTATTATTGAACTGTCACTGTTTATTTTTCTTCCATCATGTATTTGTTATTCATTCTCTGTCTATCCACATTTTCTCATGCTTCACCTATGCGCTGGCATTCTTCACCTGTTCCTGACATTCTTTCTGTCTCTGTCCATTCAGATTTTTTACACATGGTCAAACTATCTCAGCTGTCAAGAAACAGCCTTACATTTTCAAATATTCTGTGAAGTGTTAAAATTATTTAATGAAGCGAAGACGCATGTGAAAACAAATAAGTGAAGCATAAATGATAATGGAGGCAAGTTGCTGAAAAGGAATTACTAATGTAATAGAACTTGAAGTCTTTGACTGTTTTAGATTCTGATTGTTGCGAAATTGTAACATGTCTGTAAGAATTCAAAGTTTTACACTTACACAAGCTAGACACATTGCTGTTTTACGTTGCTTAATGTGATAATAAAAGCGTTCAAACCAACACTATTTTTCAACAGCATTTGTATACCTACTTTGTGTTACCAGAGCCAAACTTGGACAATGAGCAAAGCGCAGTCACAAAAAATAACTACATGTGAAATGCGTTGTCTGCGAAAAGTTACCAATAACACCAGAAAAGACAGAGTCACCAACATCAGCATAAAAGAAAGTTGGCACAGAACCTTGCTTGAATTACATTGAGAAACAAAGAATAAAGTGGTTTGGCCACTTAATGAGAATGCATCCAAACTCCACAGTATACAGAGTCTTCTACAACAGAACATCGGGAAAGAAGGCAAGAGGAAGAGGAAGAGAAAAATGGTTAGATGGCGTAGCAGAATCCTGTGAAAGAGCAAAAATAACAATCACAGAAGCCACCAGAACAGGGCAAGACAAAAACAGAAAACCACGACACTGGACAACAACCCGGTAACAGTGTGACGACGAAAGAAGAAGAAGAAACCAACACCAACTCCTCAAGTATATCTCAAAGCTCACGTTGCTTATATATACAGACACTGTAACCAGAGACTGGCAAAACTTAGCGGATGTTTAGTAAAAAAACGCATCAAGGAAGCTTATCATTTATATCGGGATCTCTGTAGCCTATATGTTATGTGCTCGCCTCTCTTTTTAAAGGTACTTGGTTCGCTCCCTTGTGGAGCCAGCGAGATATTTTTCCAGAGATCCGTAATCTCAGTGTAGGTGAGACCGATTTCCTAGGCCTATCGGAGATAGACGATAAAACGTAGGTCCCTTGTTCAATTTGAGCACGTAAGAGAACCACTGGGCGTGAATCATGGACTATTACACAAAAATTAAGAATGAAAATCCAGTCCTTCGAAACTAAATGCTACAGAAAGATCCTACGAATACCATGGACAGAAAAAGAAAGAACACTGATGTCCTGAAAGAACTAAATGTTAAAGAGAATTGGCTGATAAACAACATACTATACAGAAAAATTACATACTTTGGTCACATCAAGCGTCACGATGGCCTGGAAAGAACAATTCTAGAGGGCAGGATCCCAGGACGCAGAGGCAGAGGCAGACCAAGAAGACGATGGCTACAAGATATTAAATAAACCATGAACATGACCATCGACGAAGTGGGTGAACTGGCTAGAGACAGAGTGAATTTCAGAAGTGCTGCAAAGAGAGTAACGTCCTATAAAGGATACGCACCTTGATGATGATGAGAACCATTGGCAGTTAAAAACCCAGAGGTCGCTGTCACGCAAAAATTCATTAGAAAAGTTATAAAAAAAATTCCTACAAACATATCTTCACCATCTTCAAAAATCACATCGTGGACCCTCGCCGGTGCTTCTGAGTTCGTGCACTGTAGCTGAGATCTTCCGTGTAAGAAAGAGATCGGAGCACACATTTATACTCACCGAAGTGCAATGATGATGGTCATATTAATCAATAAATTAATCAATCATATACATTACAGTAATACTAATATACAATAAATTTAGAATACATCATATTTTCTAATAATTTTGTTATGCTCTTTATTGATCTATATCTGTGTTATCTGTTATTCCTTACAAACTGTTATGTCAGCTGATTTTTTTATTTCCATATTCCGGTATCGTCTAACAAATATCCGGTCTACGTTTAGTTTCCTTAATTTGAAGAAAATTCTCGTGTAGTTTTCTGTCGTTTTTTTTATACTAATAATTTTCTATATATTGTTTTTCATTTTTGCTAGATATCACACAAATTGTTTCCTGTCTCTATTTGTGGTTTATTTTGACTTTCTCTCTCTCTCTCTTGATTTTTTTCTTTCTATCTGAACCTTTTCTTTTTGTTTTACTGACTTCATTATTTAATGTTTACCAACCACTCTGCACATCTTTCTGTGTTACACTGTCCGATTTTCTGCCTATTTCTGTTTTTATCGCTCTCTTTCTGTGTTACTCTGTCCGGTGTTCTGCATATTCCTGTTTTTTATTTTCTCTTTTGTGTTACTCTGTCCGGTTTTCTGCCTATTTCTGGTTTTATCTCTCTCTTTCTGTGTTACACTGTCCGGTTTTCTGCCTATTTCTGTTTTTATCTCTCTCTTTCTGTGTTACACTGTCCGGTTTTCTGCCTATTTCTGTTTTTATCTCTCTCTTTCTGTGTTACACTGTCCGGTTTTCTGCCTATTTCTGTTTTTATCTCTCTCTTTCTGTGTTACACTGTCCGGTTTTCTGCCTATTTCTGTTTTTATCTCTCTCTTTCTGTGTTACACTGTCCAGTTTTCTGCCTATTTCTGTTTTTATCTCTCTCTTTCTGTGTTACACTGTCCGGTGTTCTGCCTATTTCTGTTTTTATCTCTCTCTTTCTGTGTTACACTGTCCGATTTTCTGCCTATTTCTGTTTTTATCTCTCTCTTTCTGTGTTACACTGTCCGGTGTTCTGCCTATTTCTGTTTTTATCTCTCTCTTTCTGTGTTACACTGTCCGATTTTCTGCCTATTTCTGTTTTTATCTCTCTCTTTCTGTGTTACACTGTCCGGTTTTCTGCCTATTTCTGTTTTTATCTCTCTCTTTCTGTGTTACACTGTCCGGTTTTCTGCTTATTTCTGTTTTTATCTCTCTCTTTCTGTGTTACATTGTCCGGTGTTCTGCCTATTCCTGTTTTTTATCTCTCTCTTTTTGTGTTACTCTGTCCGGTTTTCTGCCTATTTCTGGTTTTTTTTATCTCTCTCTTTCTGTGTTACTCTGTCCAGTTTTCTGCCTATTTCTGTTTTTATCTCTCTCTTTCTGTGTTACACTGTCCGGTGTTCTGCCTATTTCTGTTTTATCTCTCTTTCTGTGTTACACTGTCCGATTTTCTGCCTATTTCTGTTTTTATCTCTCTCTTTCTGTGTTACACTGTCCGGTTTTCTGCCTATTTCTGTTTTATCTCTCTCTTTCTGTGTTACACTGTCCGGTTTTCTGCTTATTTCTGTTTTTATCTCTCTCTTTCTGTGTTACATTGTCCGGTGTTCTGCCTATTCCTGTTTTTTATCTCTCTCTTTTTGTGTTACTCTGTCCGGTTTTCTGCCTATTTCTGGGTTTTTTTTATCTCTCTCTTTCTGTGTTACTCTGTCCAGTTTTCTGCCTATTTCTGTTTTTATCTCTCTTTCTGTGTTACACTGTCCGGTGGTCTGCCTATTTCTGTTTTTATCTCTCTCTTTCTGTGTTACACTGTCCGATTTTCTGCCTATTTCTGTTTTTATCTCTCTCTTTCTGTGTTACACTGTCCGGTTTTCTGCCTATTTCTGTTTTTATCTCTCTCTTTCTGTGTTACACTGCCCGGTTTTCTGCCTATTTCTGTTTTTATCTCTCTCTTTCTGTGTTACACTGTCCGATTTTCTGCCTATTTCTGTTTTTATCTCTCTCTTTCTGTGTTACACTGTCCGATTTTCTACCTATTTCTGTTTTTATCTCTCTCTTTCTGTGTTACATTGTCCGGTGTTCTGCCTATTCCTGTTTTTTTCTCTCTTTTGTGTTACACTGTCCGGTTTTCTGCCTATTTCTGTTTTTATCTCTCTCTTTCTGTGTTACACTGTCCGGTGTTCTGCCTATTCCTGTTTTTTATCTCTCTCTTTTTGTGTTACTCTATCCGGTTTTCTGCCTATTTCTGGTTTTTTTTATCTCTCTCTTTCTGTGTTACTCTGTCCAGTTTTCTGCCTATTTCTGTTTTTATCTCTCTCTTTCTGTGTTACACTGTCCGGTATTCTGCCTATTTCTGTTTTTATCTCTCTCTTTCTGTGTTACACTGTCCGATTTTCTGCCTATTTCTGTTTTATCTCTCTTTCTGTGTTACACTGTCCGGTTTTCTGCCTATTTCTGTTTTTATCTCTCTCTTTCTGTGTTACACTGTCCGGTGTTCTGCCTATTCCTGTTTTTTATCTCTCTCTTTTTGTGTTACTCTGTCCGGTTTTCTGCCTATTTCTGGGTTTTTTTTATCTCTCTCTTTCTGTGTTACTCTGTCCAGTTTTCTGCCTATTTCTGTTTTATCTCTCTCTTTCTGTGTTACTCTGTCCAGTTTTCTGCCTATTTCTGTTTTTATCTCTCTCTTTCTGTGTTACTCTGTCCGGTTTTCTGCCTATTTCTGTTTTTTTTAAATCTCTCTCTCTCTCTGTTACTCTGTCCGGTTCTCTGTCTATTTCTGTATTTTTTAAAAATCTCTCTTTCTGTGTTACTATGTCCGATTCTCTGTCTATTTCTGTTTTTTTAATCTCTCTTTCTGTGTTACTTTGTCCGGTTCTCTGTCTATTTCTATAATTTTTTAAAATCTCTTTCTGTGTTACTCTGTCCGGTTCTCTGCCTATTTCTGTTTATCTCTCTCTCTCTCTCTCTCTGTGTTAGTCTGTCCGGTTTTCTGCCTATTTCTGGTTTTTTTAAATCTCTCTCTTTCTGTGTTACTCTGTCCAGTTTTCTGCCTATTCCTGTTTTTTATCTCTCTCTCTCTCTCTCTCTCTCTCTCTCTCTCTCTCTGTGATACATTGTCCGGTTTTCTGCCTATTTCTGTTTTTTTTTAAATATATATCTCTCTCTGTGTTACTCTGTCCGGTTCTCTGTCTATTTCTTTTTTTTTTTCTCTCTTCCTGTGTTACTCTGTCCGGTTTTCTGCCTATTTCTGTTTTTTTTATTTCTCTTTCTGTGTTACTCTGTCCGGTTCTCTGCCTATTTCTGTTTTTTTTTAAATTTCTCTCTTTCTGTGTTACTCTATCCGTTTCTCTGCCTATTTCTGGTTTTTTTAAATCTCTCTCTTTCTGTGTTACTCTGTCCGGTTCTCTGCCTGTTTCTGTTTTTATCTCTCTCTCTTTCTGTGTTACTCTGTCCGGTTCTCTGCCTATTTCTGTTTTTTATCTCTCTTTCTGTGTTACTCTGTCCGGTTCTCTGCCTATTTCTGTTTTTTATCTCTCTTTCTGTGTTACTCTGTCCGGTTCTCTGCCTATTTCTGTTTTTTTATTTCTCTCTTTCTGTGTTACTCTGTCCGGTTCTCTGCCTATTTCTGTTTTTTATCTCTCTTTCTGTGTTACTCTGTCCGGTTCTCTGCCTATTTCTGTTTTTACTCTCTCTTCTGTGTTACTCTGTCCGGTTCTCTGCCTATTTCTGTTTTTTATCTCTCTTTCTGTGTTACTCTGTCCGGTTCTCTGCCTATTTCTGTTTTTTATCTCTCTTTCTGTGTTACTCTGTCCGGTTCTCTGCCTATTTCTGTTTTTTTATCTCTTTCTGTGTTACTCTGTCCGGTTCTCTGCCTATTTCTGTTTTTTATCTCTCTCTTTCTGTGTTACACTGTCCGGTTTTCTGCCTATTTCTGTTTTTATCTCTCTCTTTCTGTGTTACTCTGTCCGGTTCTCTGCCTATTTCTGGTTTTTTTATCTCTCTCTTTCTGTGTTACTCTGTCCGGTTCTCTGCCTATTTCTGGTTTTTTTATCTCTCTCTTTCTGTGTTACTCTGTCCGGTTCTCTGCCTATTTCTGTTTTTTATCTCTCTTTCTGTGTTACTCTGTCCGGTTCTCTGCCTATTTCTGTTTTTATCTCTCTTTCTGTTACTCTGTCCGGTTCTTTTGCCTATTTCTGTTTTTATCTCTCTCTTTCTGTGTTACTCTGTCCGGTTCTCTGCCTATTTCTGTTTTTTATCTCTCTTTCTGTGTTACTCTGTCCGGTTCTCTGCCTATTTCTGTTTTTTATCTCTCTTTCTGTGTTACTCTGTCCGGTTCTCTGCCTATTTCTTTTTTTTATCTCTCTCTTTCTGTGTTACTCTGTCCGGTTCTCTGCCTATTTCTGTTTTTTTTATATCTCTCTTTCTGTGTTACACTGTCCGTTTCTCTGCCTATTTCTGTTTTTATCTCTCTTTCTGTGTTATTCTCCGTGGTTTCTTTTGTTCCGTCTATTTATGTGTCACTCTTTTTATTGCTCCTTTCATTCCTCTCTCTGTAAGTCCATTACCCTCTGTCCTTCTCTTTTTGTTATGCTCTTTCTGTCTCATTTTGTCTCTATCTTTCTGTACCACTCTCTCCGTAACTCCCTCTAGGTATCTTTTCTTATATGTCTATATTTGTCTCACAATCTTTATCTCTCGGTATCTCTTCGTAACTCTCTTTCCGTGTCTCTCTTTGTATCTTTCTGTTTCACTTTGTCCCTCCTTTTCTGTGGCACTCTCTCTATCTCTCTCTCTAGGTCTCTTTTCTCATCAGAGTAAATCTGTCTTTCAATCTACTTCTCTCAGTATCTCTCCTCGCATCTGTCAGAGAAACCACCTTAATTTTTGTCTCTGGGCACAGAAGAGTCGTGGGTAATGAACGAGCTGGCACGGCTACGATTTTAGAGGGGGCTGCTTTTCTTTTTTTCCCCTCTAATCCAGTTTTGCCCAGCAGCGTCAGGATAAGAAGAGATTTCTAGAACGGGCTTATGTGTGCGCTTCCTAAATAGTGTATTTCGTCGCCTCTGTTATCTCTGATGTCCATCTATTGGAGGCTGCAATGAATCGAAATAACGTTCTTAACGCATTGTGAAGGCTTTTCCGAACAGGGGAGTTTCAGGGTTGTGAATCTCATTCCCTGATCAGATTGAGAGATATAGGCTCGATATTGGT
The DNA here is from genome assembly GCA_020796225.1 of Arion vulgaris. NCBI lineage: Eukaryota > Metazoa > Mollusca > Gastropoda > Stylommatophora > Arionidae > Arion > Arion vulgaris. Next base: position 20,782,025 of record CM036771.1, read on the forward strand.
ACATCCCAAAAAGAACGACATACTACATATGCACAAAGATCGATTAATCAACATCGAACTAACGTGTTGGATTGCTGGACGCTGCTGGATGTGTTAAGGCGGAGATGGGAGCACCTATGGACATGTCCTGAGTGCTATGATGAGAGTCCCCATATAACTGATAACCAGTGGCGACTCGTCATTAAGGGCCAATGGGGCCCGGGCCCCACTAAAAATAATGCGTAACGTGTATTTATTATTTTATTAATTAAAATATAGCAATAAAAAACCATGATTTATCCGGAAAAAAATGTCTTGCCCCATCAACAAAAATGATAACGAGCCGCCACTGCTGATAACTGATTCACAGTAGAAACTACATCTCTGTCGTAATTAGTTTTATATGCTCTCGGCATGTGTTCAAATGTTCAAGATACAAGCATTATCACGTCCCAAGTCACTGCGACTTTTCTATAAATATTTTACGTTAAAAAAGCTGCACATTTTGAATCTATATCCCCATTTCTAATCATTATCATCATAGATTCTCTTCAAACCACAGAGCGGGTCACACACATTATCCATTTTTAACGATAGCTTAATTACTACTTACGCACAAATAGCTTCATAATAATCGTTTCCTTAATTTTGTGATCGATGCATCACATACACTCACTGTCGATTACAGGTTTAATTTTTTTGCTATTTTTCACGTCGTTGACGACATTTTTTTTGGTTGATTTTACATGTATGTTGAGTGTGTGTGATTATGTGAAAAATAAAATGTTGGATGTGTTTGAAATAGAAAATACATTTTTTTTAGATATTTTTGCATTTTTGTATTTTTGCATCCAAAAGTTTGGCTGTAGTTGTGACAATATCATCACATTTGCTATTCCACTAGCAATTTCTACAAAATTAGAGTTTAGTTGTGAGAATATCTCCACATTTGTTTTTGTTCTGATTAATATCTTTAAAAGCTAGATAGCAATAGCTACAATTGAAATGTATAAGCTCTTGCTCACTTTAAATTTAAAAAAAAAAAAATTGAACCTGATATCACCACAAAAGTTGATACAAATAGACAGCATCAGCAGAGAGAATAATCTAAAGTAGAGGTCACATAGATAAAAAAAAGAGAAAAAGAAAAACACGTAAAAGCAGTGAAATGAGATATAATTTGAATTTCATCATTTTTAAGAGCCAAAAAAATTTTGAAACAAATTGTATTCCTTCGCTTGACGTATCCTGAATATAAAAAAAAAGTGCATCTCAGGAAACTCCCAGGTCGTGGCTATCTTTCTTATGCCAATTTTGATATCCTCGAATTATAAAACACAGGTTAAGCTTTTCATCCTGTAATTTGTTTTAATCTCCGGAAGTACGTACTCGTATATTGCTGGGACGGATTAGCGTAATGTGTAGGCGTTCCCCCCTCGACTTGGACTCAAGAGGGTTGCGGGTTCAATTCCACATCGACGTTCACACTTATGGAAATGAATTGGTCCTCCTACCACCGGAATCATGTATCTTGCAATGTATATTCAGTTGGTGGGATGGATTAGCCTAATACGTAAGCGTTCGCCTATGTAGTCAGACTCAAGAGGGTTGCGGGTTTAATCCCACACTCGACGTTCTATACGGAAGAAATGAATTGATCCTCCTACCTCCTGCACACTATGAACTATAAATATGAAGTTTCAGGGATTTCATACCTTATTGATTATTGGTTACTAAACTGCCGTCATTGCGCTCTGGACAGGCCAATAGGTGATCAGTCTCCCCCAACAGATATCGAAGAGTATGCATACCGATAGTACCGTGGCTCGCTGATTAAACCCACTCCTCACTCTGCCCCTCAGGCATCCAGTTCTGCATGTACAACGGGTATCCGGAAAAATTTGATAAAGAGAAACGTTTGTTTTTGGTCGTCCATTTGTTTTTTAAATTTGTCACTCCTGTTGTTCGTTTGCTCGATAAAGGCCTTGTTGGTCGAAATGTTGCTGTATTTTGTCATTGTTTTTGTAATTTGTAAAACTACAGTACGTTGTGATTACGTGTTTTGATAAACTTCTACATGTATACAAAATCAACATAGCTGTTATTTTAGTAATTACATATAATGAAAATCTTACAGCACTAAAGGTTTGAGTAAGCAAAAATACTTTAGGAAGGTCGCCACTGTTACCTATATAAAAATGTAAAAATCAAGAATTTATGTCAAGTTGATGATTTTATATCAGTCGGTAAAGATGTTCACGAATTTTGGAACGAACTATAGCTATTTTAGTCATAACCCAACAGTTAAAGTGTTGGATATTCATGCTGTCTTCCGTGTTGTTTCCTGGGTAGCGAAAAATAGAACCGCAGCGTCACTTAGCATGTCGTAAAATGCATCTAAGAGGGGTTAATGGTGGAGACCGGCGATTCGTCACCATTAAATAGCAAACAGCAAAAATAAACAGAAAACATAAAGAGCCCAAACTACTCATGAAGATCGTGGTGTAGGGTAGGATACTGTTGAGTACATTTTTTTTTCTATGTCTCATATGCCTGTGATCCCGATGAGAACTGATAAGGCTGATAACGAGTAGTCATTCTTCGAATCCTGTCAGAGATTCTATGTTGCATAAGGATTATACATTACAACAGCGCTATTCAACGTTGTTATATATTGGGGCGCATCTATCTGACTAATGGCAGTGGATTTGCGGCGCCATTTGGCAATTGCAGTAATACAACTAATAATATAATAATTCCTCTCGTACGTTACATACGTATACGTTACATAAGGCCTGCAAGGAATTTCTCCATACCTCTCTATCCTGGGCAACTCGCTCAATCTCCTCCATGGAACTGAGACCGATATTTCCTGCCTCTCTCAGTAAATTTCGTTTCAGGCTCTCCTTAGGTCGACCTCTCTTTCTTGAACCCTTTGCATCCCACTTCAATGCCTGCTTTGATATTCGTTGATCATTTCTCCTCAAGGTGTGTCCAACATATCTCCATCTTCTCTTTAATATGTTTGAAGTTGTATAGGTCAATATAACTAATACTACTAATAATAAAGTAATATTAATGGCACAATGGAATTAAAAAGTAATCATCATCATAAAGGAATCGTTTCATACCTCGTGGTATATAGGGCAATACAGTATTAGACCTGTATCTTTCATTGACCGTTGGCACACGGTGTGATGTGGTCAGCATCATTCCGGAAAAAATAATAGAAGGTGATAAAGTAATTCTGACTTAACGTTTAATTTTCTCGTTTTATTTTGTGTTTATGAAAAAAAAACTTTGATACATTCTTCTTCTTCACCCTTCGCCTCTAGGGAAGCATAGGTCCACAACCAACGCCTTTCAAGCCCGCCTATCCAGTGCCATCTTCTTCCTCGGGTGGCGAACTATGAATTTCCTGGTTGTGGTTTCTGTAGCCATCTAGTGTTTTTTACTGGGTGGGGTATCTGGCCCCATGTCTTACCTCCTTAGTCGCCTCTTACGACATGCGTTGCAGACAACAGTGGTTCTATTCTTTACACCCCAATTTGGGCCTCGGTAACCACTCGGGCGTTTACTAACATACTGTTATTCAAAATTATTTTTTTTCTTGAAATTCTAATTAGCGTTGAAGCCGGCGGAGTAAAATAGGGCACCATGGATATATCACACGGGCACCATTGCCACTGTGGGCACAGTGTTGGACAACACCACCTTACAGGGACAACGTGGAAGACACGAAATGAGGGTGTGGGGGCATTACTATAATTACTTCCAACATTCTAAAACTGAACTCGAACTCGACTGAATTCTCAACAAGTTAATTCTTATTTTTTAAGATTTGTATTGCACAAACACTTGCTGATATAACTAAAGCAAGGCTCGTTTTTAGGTTGAAAGACGCGTGCTTCGGCTTAGAAAGACTTTATTTTGTAAAACAAACATGTGAACATAAGAGGGTCCAACTTGTTTTGAATTTTCCTCAAGTTATTTGTTCTCCATGTTTGTGTGGTCAGAAAGTTGAATATTGCCAATACAAGAGTGCTCTTAGGTTTAAAGAGCCTTGCAGTGGTTTAAAAATGCTGAAATCATTTAAAATACAAACAAAGAAACTAAGGTTAAGCTAGTCTTGAATTGTCCGATTGCTAATTATTCGTCTTTCATGCGGTGTGGTCAGCAACCTTAATATAACAAATACAAAATGAATTCTTAGGATTGAAGAGCCGTGCATCGGTTTAAAGTAGCTTAAGTTCTTTACAATACAATGCAATAAACAAACTAACGATTTATTTTGAATTCTACATGATGAGATAATTCTCGTTTTTCTGTTGGTATAGTCAACATGCCCTAATACAACTTAACCGACTCAATGAGACCATTTTGAAACGATGAATCCCGGTAAAGAGAAGAAGAAGAAGATAATGGAAAGAATGGATTCAAGATGTGATGATGACTTAAGTATGACGGTTGCAAATGCGTAACATCTGGTCTATGAGAGAGAAAAATCCGAAGAACTGTTAAGAGTGGTAAAGTTAGACTCTGGACATTCTACTTGATGTTGGTGAAACCGACTGCAATAAACGAAAACACAGAATCTTTGGGTGCTAACCAGTATGTGGCCATAAACCGATTGTGGTTAGAAATCAGTAAAATTTATGGTATACAAAGAGTTAACATGTGACTGTTGGATTTAACGTAGGCGTGACATATGACCGCTTTTTTTTAGAGCATTAGAGGACATAGATAAACACAGAATGAAGTGGTTTGGCCACTTAAAAAGAAAGCATCCAAACTCCACAGTATACAGAGTCTTCTACAACAGAACATCGGGAAAGAAGGCAAGAGGAAGACAACGGAAAAGATGGTAAGATGGCGTAGCAGAATCCTGTGAAAGAGCAAAGATAACAATCACACAAGCCACCAGAACAGCGCAAGACAAAAAAGAAAACCACGACACTGGCCAACAACCCGGTAGCAGTGTGACGATAAAAGAAGAAGAGGACATAGAATATAATTTTTACTGCCCTTTCAATAAATATGTAAGTGTGACAACCATGTAGTGATGATTTAGACCATGTCGTATTCGCGGCATGCTAGATTGACTACGCCTCCTTAATGAAAGAATGCTGGGTGTAACAAGAAGAGACCGGTTGAGAAATGAAGACATCAGGAAAAAGTGGGTACAACATCAGTACTAGACTTCATCAAAAAACAACAAATTAAATGGTTCGGCCACGTAAGCAGATTACCAATAGATAGTGCACCTCAAAGAGCAATGCTGCTCCGATACAATGGGTACAAAGCAAAAGGCTGGCCACGCAAAGGTGGACCTCAGAGATAACAGAGGCGACGAAAGATACTATCTACAAAGTGCATACAATGGCCCGTTTTAGAAATCTCTTCTTGACCTGACACTGTGAGGCAAACAGGATTCGAGAAAGAAAGAAATGGAAGAAAAAATGAAATAACCTAGGCGACCTTAAAGACAGTTTTGACTCAATCTGTGTCCGTATGAGCTTAGTATGTAGCAAATGAGAAAAACAAAAGATTCTAACTCTTTGTTTTAGAACACTTTCTCTGTTGACAAAACAGAGGTAATTTAAGCAAAATAGCACACGAAAACACAAACGGTCTTACCTGTTAGAAATGGCAGAGACAAGCATGGCTGCAGAGAAGAAAAAAAAACACCATGTCAATACAGCATTGCAGCATAAATGAAATGTTGGTATAATGAGATGAACATTATGAAAAAAAATGTAGACGGTACATCAATTGATGACGACTAAAATATAAAAAAAACCAACAACAGTAATTACCACTGAAAGATGAGAATAATTATGTTGATAGTCTAAAAATAATCGTGTGGTCAACATTAGGTGAGACAAGTAAAAACAAAGTAATATAGTTTTATAAAGCCCCCAAAACACACGCAGCAGACAGCAGAGAATCTTATTCTGGTATAGATACCAGTGGTGACGTGCCAAACGGTAGAACAGGAAAAAATATTCATCAGCGTTCTTCACAGTGATGATCTGGTCGCCGTTTACGGCTCTGATTTCGGTGCTGTGCCCAGTGCTAGAGCCATAAGAAGAACACTCATAAAAACAATCGACGTCCACTGCTACATGTTCAGAGATCACCAGGGTTGCTTCTGACGCTACGGAGCTGGTGCTTAGTTTAATACTCTCAGAAGGTGGTGTTTCTTTACTGCAGAGATGGACGTAGCTTTTGAGAAACCCGTTGCAATTAAGTCAATCCGTCATCATTTCTTTTTTTGGTTACGACCGCAATGGTAAATAACAGTGATAAAGTAATGTTCTATTTCAGACTGTTTGTGTATCACAGCTGATTGCATTCTTTATAGAGGTCGTCAATAGCAACGTTGATAACCCGCTGCGCTAGTGACCACGTGACATAGTAATTCCGGCGTTCGATGCCTGCTTGGGTAAAATAAATTGTTGGTTTGCACACGGAACGCGGTTATACTACAGAAAACCTTTATCTTTTACTTGAGGGTTTAAGTTACAAGTACTTCTGAAGTCCAAGTGAGGCTAGCCTGAGTAGTGAGGTACACTGTTTACAACAGAAGTAAGCCTTGTAAGAAAAAGGGAGGGGAGACAAAATGAATAAAAAGAAAATAGTTTGTATTTAACTAAGCGGAAATAGAGAAGAACATATTCAGATGTGATTTTTATTGCATTCACAATGTATACAAATCTGAACTTCTTATAGGGGTTTAAACCATAGCTAGGTAGCAACAGTAGTCAACCATACCTTCTTATTCTTTGCTTTCGTTCTTTACGAAACCAATTTTAATCACTCTTTGTGACATGTTTGATCTTTACCAAGAACGTGTATACGTTACACGTTGGTTTGTAGGCCCCTAAAGCATAGACTTCTACTCGTTTAGGACACATGCATCCTATTTCAACCAATCCTTCTTAGTCGCCTCTTACGACATGCCTGGCAGGTAACAGTGGTTATATTCTTTACACCCCAAATTTGGACCCCGCTAACCACACGGGCGATCAACCAAATATTTTCAACTATTATATAAAATGCTTAGAAGAAGAAAAAAAAAACTATTTCCCAGGAAACTAAATCATTTCACTTGCCCCTCCTCCCTTCCAAAAGGAGTGTGTTTAACCAGAGAGCCACATAAACCATCTGTATGCATACCCTTCGATATCTGTTTGGGAAGACTGAGCACTTATGGGTACATACCCGTAGTTTTGTAACCTCAGTTCGTAACCAATGACCAAATAACACATCCCTTGCCTTAACGTTTGGACTTCGAAGGATAACCTGTACCCGCGAGTCAACAGCTTCAGGCAAGCAGTGACCTTCATTTTTTTGCCACATAAAATTCCCTAGAGTCATCATCATCATCAAGCAGCTTGTCCTTTCCGGAACCTGTCTCTTATGACAGCATCCTGAAAAACTCTCTGTTCTGTACAAGTTGACCGGCGTCAGCAGCAGCAGTCATTCTCAGATCGTCAATGACATCTTACAGGCATCGTCTTTTACGTCTCCTCTCATTCTTCTTCCAGGCATCACTTCCTCCAAAATTATCTTCTCTAGGCATTCTTGTCGTTTGATGTGTCCAAAATATTTAATTTCCCTTGATTTTATGCTCTTTAACTCTTAGTGGACCAGAGAAAAAGTCATGTTTTTACAAGCCATTTATTTTTAGAATAAAAACGCCCTTTAGTGTGGCTCCTGGTAAAAAGACATATAACCTAAAACCATGTAGTGTGACGTTTGGTTCACAACCAACTCTCTTTAATATCAAGCTGTTACAGAACAGAAGCATTTCTCCTTCATTTCTCTGTCAGATAAAATTCCATAGAGTACTTTCAGAAAAGTAAAACAAAACGTTGTAAGAAAAATAAAATATCCGAACCTTTTGTCTGCTTTGTGTCACGAAACAATTCAAATAATTGCTTCATTCATTGAAAATGCATTTCGTATCAAATAATTTATTTGTTATTTGTAATTTTATTTGTATTTTATAATTATTGATAATGATGCAAACACTTGTATTTTGTTAAGTGGTTGTAGAAATTTGTACTGCCATATATAATGATGTAGACATGGAGATGTGGCTGCCATGTTACGGTATTTTTATCAACTGAGAAAAAAAAATGGGAACAGTTTTGAATATCTCGGTTCACTGCTTACAAGAGATAAAATAGAATGAAGGAAATTAAAAGAAGAACAGACATGGACTTATAAAAACAATTAAAAAAAATATTGGAGAATGAAACTGATCAGGAAAAAGATCGGAATACTAAGAGCATGTTTATTTCCAGCAACAGCGTATGGGTGTGAAGCATGGGCATTTAGCAAGGCAGTGGAAAGACATATGCGATTTTGAATGTAAGTGTTATAGAAGAGTTCATCCGTATATCTTGGACAGAGAAGAAAACAAATGGATCCATCAAGAAAGAACTCAAAATCAACATAAACTGACTTGCTAAAAAAGTAAAGAGAAAAATTGAAGTATTTTGGACATATAAAATGACACGAAGTTTTGAAAAGACCAATATGGAAGGAAGCATCTTGGCAAAGACAAGAAAAGAAAGAAAGACATAGAAGATGTATTCGGGATATATTTGATACATTTAGTATGACGGTTGCACTGACATTTTCTGAATTTAAACTTGTCTTTCTTGCCTTTCAACTCATCCTTGTCTTTTTTTTCAAAATATTCTGCACTTTTACGTAATATTGTTTTGCACATAACTCGGTTATCATCTTGTCTTTCCCCTTTTGTTGGAACCATAGAAAAGTTATTAATTGAGACTTTGAAAATATTCTTATATCCTAGCAGTGGTCTTCCTTGTAGCCTCTTACCATCCGAAAGTTCACAGAACACAAAACCTGCCGGAGTTTGCGACTATGTTCCATTCTTCTCACGAGTCCTAGCCATGGAAGTCTTCTACTGCTGACCATGATGGAAGGCACGTTTGCACGTTGCAGTACTTCAGAGTTAGTTATCTTGTCGTACCACCTGATCATAATGTTGTGGAGACATCGAAAGTCAAAGATTTTAAGTCTCCTTTCCTGCCTTGAATAGGCTGTTTATGTTTTAAACCACATTGTAAAGAGATAATTACAGACTCGATATATTTGAATCTCCGTCTTCAGGATTAATCACAATATAGATGGAGACTGCAGTAAAACTATGTAGAATGGCGAAACACGTAATCACAAAGTACTGTAGTTTTCAAATTACAAAAACAATGACAATATACAGCAACGCTTAGACAAAAAGGCGTTTATCAAGCCTTCAGGATTATAATTTATTAATAACGTTTGAGACAAATCTAGAAAATATTAGTACCGCAGAGAAACATTGAATACCATGCACAAAAAAATCCCACATAATTGACGATAATTTACAGAAGCATAATAAAATCGCAGAATTATTGAAAACGCACAGCAACAACGTAATTAAAAATAATTAGTGAAAAGTTGTGAAACGCTAGAGTCTTAAAATATGTGCGATTCTCAAGCAAGTATAACTCTTAGCAAAAATAATAATGAGATGTGTTATTTATAGAGCTGAGCACACTAGTTTGTTGACCATACATGTGTACTTCAACATTACTCATGTAAAGTAATGTAGACAAATGGGCAATGGTGTGTATCAGTGGCGGCTCGTCATTAAGGGCCAGTGGGGCTGGGCCCCACCAAAAATAATGTATAACGTGTATTTATTATTGTATAGATTAAAATATAGCTACCAAAAACCATGATTTATCCGGAAAAATTTGTCTGACCCTACCAACAAAAATTATCACGAGCCGCCACTAGTACTATCATATGTAGTGTTGTAACTATGCATATTGTTACTCTTACTAATTCGTTTTTCTAGAGACCACTAGGATTATTGCAGGAGCTACAGGGTTTGTGCAATAGTCTCGGCAGGTGGCGTGCCATGAGGTGCCGATGCATATTGAGTAAACCCGATGCAATGAAGTCAATCCTTCGGCTTTAGATTCTTTCTCTTTAGTGGTGTAACTAGTTCTTCTTCTTCTTCTTTGTGATCGCTTTTTGATGATTATACCGTTAGACGCGTTCTTATGATGAAATCGACTGTTGTCTGGAGCTCATTCTAGTGCCATGTAGTTTTGAATGTAGTGTTGTAGGGCCAGCATTCCTTTCTTGGGAGGACATACAGGGGCAGTCTTGCAGGACATGTTCTGTGGTTTGTTCAGCGGAGCCACAGGGGCACAGAGGGGTTGGGGACAATCGCAGCCTGTGTAGGTGTTTGTTCAGTCTGTTATGACCTATCCTGAGTCGGAAGATGATAGTCTGTCCTTGTCGGTCAAGTGTGTGGTAGTCATCGTTGGATGGTGTAGGTTCTTTTCTAATGTCCATGATAGCTCTTTTTTTCAAAGTATGTGATTTCATTATCTATTTGTTCACATTCTGCTCCCTTTTTAGCAAGTTTGTCTGCCTTCTCGTTACATGGCACTCTCCGCAGTGTGATGGTACCCACTGAAGTGTAACTCTTTTGTTGGTAGAGATCTTGCTGAGCTCTTTTCTCAGGGATGGATGGTTACTCTGTAGGGCTTGCAAAACAGATAGAGCGTCTGTGAAAAATACCACTTGTTGGCAGTCAGAGTTGGAATTATTGATCATGATTGCGGCCTGTAGTAGTGCTTGAGCCTCTGCGGTGTAGTTTGAACAAAATTTACCAGTTGGCATGTACTTTGTTTCGGTGTGATTGTTGGGATATGCAATATAGATACCAGCCCTCCCGTTCTTAAGTGTAACTAGTGAGACGGATACAGTGCTATTCACTTATGCTGCTATAGAAACTGACACTATCCTATTTTGAGGTGTAGCCATAGAAACACACACACATACATACATACACATACAGAGATATACAGCAATAGATACACCTTAAGATAAAGAAAAAACAAACACAAATAGAGATACAGAAATAGGCCCAAAGAAAAAGGCAGAGACACATTGAAGAATTGTGATAGAAAAACACCAGAACACACATCAAGAGAGTGCGAAACACATGGACAGACACACCGAAAGTCGTAATTGACACAAAAAGACACTCGCTCGTGCGCATGAGTGTGTATAGGATCAGGAGCAGAATATTTGGACACACAAAGAAAGAATTTGGAATTAAGGAATTTTAACCAACTAATGTATTGTTAAACTGAAAAAAACAACTTTCCGGATTCCATGGTGGCCATTTTCACAACGAAAATAATTAAAACAGCAAAGAGCCGAATATAGCCCATTTAAACCATTGGAAAACATTAAATTGAGAATAAACAGAACCCGAGTTGTGAAACATTTTTCACTATGCGATACATAATGTGAAGATCTGGCTAGTGAATGCCGCAGGAAGACAAGATGTTAACAAGCTGCAAATGAAAACATCTTTCTCGGACAATTTTCATCAAAAGAGCAAGTTGATAAATTTTATGCATAGCCACGAACTGCAATGTCTGCCGCAGACATTCAACCAGAATGTCCTAATTAGTTTCTTGTAACGTTCTTCTCTTGTGCTGTTGATTTAAATGTATAGTAAACATGTTTTGAAAAATAACGGTATTCCTCTTCATTTGACGTTTCCCTGGTTCTGTTTTTTTCCCTTTCCTTTTAGTGGGCTTGCAGCCGTTTCTAATTTTCTGATGTTACTTGTTCACATAGAAAAAAATGTTTTGAAATCCAGAAATTGGATTTGTGTATGACTCTAACATATTACACAAATTTAGCTCTAGGAAATATACAGGATACGTAATTCCAGTTTGAGAATGAAGGTTGGGACCGTTGCTGCTGCATTCCAGTGTCTCGCTGGGACTCCGTTTATTTTTGGCCATTCTTGAGTCTGTATCTCAGTCGAGTCTTCTGAAGGTCTGAAATAGCAGGTTGCAGTATAAGTGGGTGTCGTATATTTAGGTTTTCTGCCTTTAGACTCTAGAGCAGCGTTTCCTAAAGTGGGCGGTACCTTCCCCGGTGGGCGCTGAAGCGTTCTTAGGGGGCGATAGTGGGTTAAGAACAATTTGGGGGATGTTCAGGCGTTTAGGGGTCGGTGGCTTATTAAAGAAGAAATTAATAATCAATATTTTAAAATAAATTATTTTTGTGATTTTGCGATTGAATATTCATTTAAAATTTGAATTCTGAATTTAAATTCATCTTATGCCCGTCTTACACGATCCATTTTTTCATCAATTTTCTATTTCATGCATATAATCATTTGAAAATTGACCATGTATGACAGAAATATATATAAATTTTCTATGTCAAAGAAAAATAGAGCATGTATATATTGGGGGGCGTTGGCAAACTATTATAATGTGGAGGGGCGTTACAAAGTTTATGTTGTGCAAAGTGGGCGGTGAGCCGAAAAAGTTTGGGAATCTCTGCTCTAGAGGCTTACACGTATCTACTGTCCTACTATCTTCTCGGTAATGAGAGAGTGAACAGGATTCCATCAACATCATTGTTCGTCGGGGAGTTGAGAATGGTTAAGAGGGATGTGCTTGGGTCTCTTTGGGACCGTCCATTGAAAGAAGACACTAAAATTGATGTTCGTCCGTGTTTTGCTGGGGCCCTCAAGGGAGAAAAGAATAATAACATTGTGACCTACAAGGCATGTCGTTAGAGGCGACTAAGTTAGGGGTCTTGGGAAGCTACCTAATAAATATAAAGCGTCGCAGAAATCGAATGTGATGGCCTGACCAACTTGAGGCGCATAACTGGTACAGCATACAATCGCACTTAGGCTCGGATCATATACAAATCACAAAGAGTCGTTAACAAGTGTTCATATGGAGCGTTCGAAGAAGAACAGAAATTGATGCTGACACTATCAAGCGATTTATAGAGTTTAGAATTACACGTTCTACATAAACAAAATGGATGTTTTAGAAGCAGAGATGGGAGTGTGTTTAACCAGCGATACACGGGAACCATCAGTATGCATACCTTTCAACATCTATTGGGAGATAATAATCATCTATGGATCTGCCAGGAGTGTTATGTCATGACGTCAGTTTAGTTCATAATTCATATGTACGGTTCCAACTTCACTGCAACGGGTCACCTCATAAAGTAACCAAGTTACCAGTTTAGTAAGCAAGAACAATAGCTGGGAGAAATCAGAAAAATGGGGGAAAATAGAAACACAAATGCAGCTGACAGAACTATGAAAACAGGTTTAATAAAAGAAAAATTTCACAAAAGAAACTCAGTGATGGAAGCAAAATCTCGCATCAAAGGGTACTACAAATGTGCAATCAAATTATCAGTATAAGAAAGAGAATAATACGTTTTGGACATGTAATGTGAAAGTAAGGTTTAAACGCAGAGACAACCGGTAAAAATCAATGGGAGGACAGAGAAAGGACGACAGAAAGAGAAGTTATGGGCAGCTTTACTTCATGGCATGGAAGAGTGTTAGCATCTGAACTAATGACTTAATATTACAGAGATCCAGGATCATTTACACCTTCCAACATGATAATTATTATTTTAACACATTCACTACCAACTGTCACTGACTGAGCAATTCATGATTGTTAAAATATCCCCAGTCCACCTACCGCGTCAAGCATCATTTCATGTAAAGCTTACTGTAAAATTTACACTGACGCTATCCGATCCCATTTCCAGTTGTTTAAATCTACCAATGGTAATCGATTTCTTCAAACTAACATATCAAATTATGTAGCAAATTAAGAAAACTTTAGTCAAGTTTTAACATACAGTTGCTGTGTTGTGTTAAAAGTGAGCAAAAACGAATTCTTCTTCTTCTTTGCGTTCTCATTAGTTGGGATTTCGGATTCTAATAAAGGCAGCTGTCTGTCTCAGATTATCAGCCGCCTCAGTTTGTCTGACGCTAGTGTAGGTCTTTCTTCTCAAGTCTGCATACTGGGGCATTCTGTAGGATATAATTCCTATTATTTCTGCTCTCGTTGTCCGACCTCTCCAGTAGCTTTGGCCACCTCGTGATGGTGGGTCTGCATTCTTGCTGGCTAAATCGAGAGATTGCGACCGTGATCGTTATCCATTCTCATTGTGAGGTCGTTGCAACATGTTATGCGCCTACGGCTGTGCATCCGTTTTCTGCAAGCATTTGTTTCGTTAGCATTCTTAGCGGACACGCATCGATTTCAAAAACCTCTATCGCCTCTGACATGCGTGGCGGTAACAGTGGTTCTATTCTTGCATCCAAATTTGCAGATTAAGCGGTAACTACTCGGGCGAAACTAATTCAAACACGACGTGTTAATTACATTCAGTAATTAATGTGCTAAACAGAAAAATTTGATTGAGATTTTGTCGGCTACATTATCAGGGCGGACTCTATGACGTAGAAGTTAGGTGCTCGCCTCTCGTTCCAAGGTACACGGTTGCTCCCTCGTGGAGCCATCGGGAAATTTTTGCAGAAATCCCTGATCTCAGTGTAGATGAAACGTTAGCCCCGTGTTCAAGATGAGCATGTAAAAGAAGTCTTATCAGTTCAACATCAAGAAGACCAGGCTGGAAAGCCGGTGCATGGACAACATCAAGAAGACCAGGCTGGAAAGCCGGTGCATGGACAACATCAAGAAGACCAGGTTGGAAAGCCGGTGCATGGACAACATCAAGAAGACCAGGCTGGAAAGCCGGTGCATGGACAACATCAAGAAGACCAGGCTGGAAAGCCGGTGCATGGTCAACATCAAGAAGACCAGGCTGGAAAGCCGGTGCATGGTCAACATCAAGAAGACCAGGCTGGAAAGCCGGTGCATGGTCAACATCAAGAAGACCAGGCTGGAAAGCCGGTGCATGGTCAACATCAAGAAGATCAGGCTGGAAAGCCGGTGCAAGGCAACATCAAGAAGACAGGCTGGAAAGCCGGTGCATGACAACATCAAGAAACCAGGCTGGAAGCCGGTGCAGGCAACATCAGAAGACCAGGCTGGAAAGCCGGTGCATGGTCACATCAAGAAGATCCAGGCTGGAAAGCCGGTGCACGGAGCAACAATTCAAGAAATAAAGTGAAAGCGATGACGTTGTTACAACTCTAATTTATCAGGCTATCAAGCCGGTGCAAGACAATCATCAAGATATCTTCATATTGTAAGAAGAGGTCGGAGCACACATGGTTACTCACTAAAGTGCAATGAGGATGGCGTTATTAATCAATCAATTTATCTATCAATCAAACAATCAATCAATCAGTAAATCAATCAAAACTACATTATCAATTATTTCTTGAAGATCTTTCTTACATTTTACTATTGAGATAGTGTCTTCACAAGACCGAAGTAATGACAATCACTAGAGAGGAAAGTGCTACCAAAAACTTGACAAGCACCAATTAGCTCACAGAGTACGAGAAGCCACTGACAAACCATTCGGGTAGTACTAATTGTCAGACAAACCTCTACAAGCTTCACAATGTTTCATTAAAACAAAAGTTATTCCCAAGATCGATTTAATGCTATTTATGAATATCTCTTTAAAGAATATAACAGGATAGATTACAAAATAGAGCCCTCAAGCCTTCACATTCTGATTTATGAAATAGTATTCTGGTTTTCTATTTAAAATTGCATCCTAAAACCCAGGGCGTAACAATGTGGTTTTCGAGTGCGTTTGATAAGAGTTAAAGCGAGTTAAAAACTTTACATAAATAGGGAACATTTTTGTCAGCTCATGGAGGAATAACTAATGAAATACAACAAAGATGCAATAAAGAAAATCAAATCATATGACATGGGGGTCTCTGTGGATGAATGGTTAAGCCCTTTGTCTGGCGAGTCGAAGGTCGTGGATTCAAATCCGGACCGCGACCCCTAGGATTGTTGCCGGTGCTATGGAGTTCGTGCTTTGTGCAATACTCTCGGCAGGTGGCGTGCCATTTCTAGGGAGAGGGCCGAGCCGTATGGGGTAAAACCCGGTGCAATGAAGTCAATCTTTCGGCTTTTAAACCCTTTTTTTTAAAAATCATATGACAAATGGCAATAATTTTAAAATGCAAATATGTTAGCATGAACACTAAAGGAGTTCTTTCAACAAATTGTCTACAACAAGGTATTTTTCTCGATTTTATGCTAAAAGTACCCAAACTGCATCATCAAACGGCAGAATAAAACTAGGCACGGCAGAGATGAAGTGCCAACTTAGAGTCCTGGAAGTATCAAGACGACACCGATTTAGGAATGAAGACATCAGGAAAAATGGGTTACATCATCAGCACTGAACTTCATCAAGAAACAACACATTAAATAGTTCCACCACATAACCAGATTACTAACAGTGTGCCTCAAATTGCAATGCTATTTGGATAAAATGGACACAAAAGAAAAGGCCTTCCACGCAAAAGGTGGACATAAGAGATAACGGTGGCGACGAAAGACACTGCTTATGAAGCGCACACACAAGACTGTTCTAGAAATCTCTTTTTACCCTGAAGCTGTGAAACAAATCAGGATTATAGAAGAGAAAGAAAGACAAGGCGGAAAGAGAGGTTCGCTCAGGTTTCTCTTTTTGACCTGACACTGAAAGGCAAAACAGAATTAGAGAATAGTATTTACCGTATCAAAGGCCTTTAGCAAACGCGGATGTTTTTTCCACATTTGGCGATTTGTTTTCATTGTTACCCTAAAACTGATATTTTCCTGTTTTCTTTACCATCGGACTAATGAAAGTGAACTCGAGCATAATGCACGTAGAAGATAGAAATGCTGGGCTTAAAAGCGGAAATATTGCAACTTAACTTCTGTAACCTAACATCAAGATGTGCATATCTCATTGGTTCAGGTAACAAAGAGTGGATTTATAAGTTGTCATTTTGAGTAGCCAGCGGAACAGAAACTAAGTCATCAAGTGGTTCTCACATCTTTGTAAGAAAGGGCACCACGTTTATTCATCTCATAAACACACACTGTCCTATTAACACTGCTGTTTGAGAACTACCCAGATAGCTTATTGAATGATGCTAAAAATAGACACGAAAAACACCCCCAGAATTATTTTGTGTTTAATGAGTTTCATATGTATTTAGATGCGCATTAATACAAGAGGACGAGTTTGAGGGAGACGCAAGTAATGATCTGAAAGCATGTAAAGATCGATTCCTTAACTGGTCTGTCACGCTTCTGTTACCGTATCTAAACAGATCTTCTGTGCAGAAATAGGGTTGACGTTATATTAACTGAAACACATATATTTATATAGTCGGTGAGAGAGGGCGAGAATACAGTGAACCTAAAATTGAATACACCAAATAAGTGAAGTTGAAGAGACCATGAGGAAGATAAATAAAACGGTGCAGAGATAACATTGAAACAGACCTAGAAATACTAGAAGTCGATTCATTTAATAAGTGATTGATAGGACCATCATCATTGCACTTCGGTGAGTAACCATGTGTGCTCCGATCTCTTTCTTACACAGGAAGATCTTAGCTGCAGCGCATGAACTCCGTAGCACCGGCAAGGGTCCCCAATGTAATTTTGAAGATGGCAAACACATTTTTATAGGAATTAAAAAAAAAGTCTTTTCTAATGACTTTTGCCCGGGCAGTGATTTTTCAGCATGCTCTTCTCGATTTTTAACTGCCAAGGGTTCTTTTACGTGCTCAAATTGAAAACGGGACCTACGTTTTATCGTCAGTCTACGATAGGACTAGGAACTCGATCTCACATATACTGATACCAGGAATCTCTGGAAAGATATCCAGATGGCTTCATGAGGGAGCAAACCTGGTACCTTTGACATGAGAGACGAGCACCTATCCTCTATGCCACATTGACCCCAAAAGAGACTAGAGGTCAATGAGTGTGAAGGGAAGGATACGAACTGAGATGATTGGGGACGGATAACATAAGCAGCAGTGCACTTCAAATGCTCGGAGGGCTGAAGAAGAAAAACATTTCCATCACTATTCAGCGGCGATAACAATGTGTTTAGGGCAACTATAGAATATATGTCAATGTCTATATACATATAATAAAAGCAAGGAGAATGATAAGAACACGGAAGATGATAATAGAAAGACATGACAAAAACGTAAACCACGAAATAAAATAGAGCAACAAACGTTGAACGTTCAGTGGTCTATCTAACGAAAAGGTTGCCCGTCTGCCCAGCGTGTTCGTAGCGTGTTGGACTACGAGTGACAAGCTCCCTGTGAGCGCAGGGTCTATTCCGCGGGCTGGAAGAAAAACCACAGGTTCACCAGATTCATGGTGTTCATGGCACCGAACCGAAGGGTTACGATATCCACGGCACCGAGCCGAAGAGCTGAAAGCTCAAGTGCTTCTGGATCGAAAAATAAAAAAAAAAAACAAACGAAAAGGTTAGGTGCTCGTCTCGCTTGTCAGAGGTAACAGGTGAGCTCCCTCACCGAGCAATAGGAAAATTTTTTCAGAGATCCTTGATCTCAGAGTAGGTGAGATCGAGTTCCTAATCATATCGGGACGAATGATAAAACGTAGGTCTCGTGTTCGATTTGAGTAAGTAAAAAAAACCCTTGGCAGTTCAAAATCAAGAAGAGTAAATCGAGAAAGCCCGCAAATTCATTAGAAAAAAGATTTAAAATAACATTCCTACAAAATATCTTTACCATCTTCAAATATACACCGGGAACCCTCGTCGGGAAAGAAGACAAGAGGAAGACCACGAAAAAGATGGTTAGATGGAATAGCAGAATCCTGTCAAAGAGCAAAAATAACAATCACCCAAGCCACCATAACAGCGCAAGACGAAAACAGAAAACCACGACACTGGGCAACAACCCGGTAGCTGTGTGACGACAAAAGAAGAAGAGCCCTCGTCGGTTACGGAGTTCCTGCACTGCAGCTGAGGTATTCCTGTGTAAGAGAGAGATCGGACCACACATGGTTATTCTCCGAAGAGCAATGATGATTGTCCTATCAATCATTCAATCAGTCAAACGTTGCACAGATAGACTTGCAAAAGCTTGATGGTCACTATAAAACTAATTTGAGTGTAAAGGACATGAAATTACAAGCGAACTTCTGGGTGACCAAAGAAGAGTCATTAGGATGACATTCTAGGGCAGAAGAGAGCAGACCTAGACGGATGTGTACTAGAAGGAACGAATAAAGTAACATCAAATACAGAACAAATATTTTATAAAGAAAACAACTTTAAAATGACACATAATCGTTAGCTCGAAGAATGATTGATTGCTTGTATGATTTGACCATCATCATTGCACATCGTTGAGTAGCCATGCGTGCTTCAATCTCTTTCTTACCCAGAAAGATCTCATTGGCAGTGCATGAGCTCCGTAGCACTGGCGAGGTCCCCGTGTAATTTAGAAGATTGCGAAAACGTTTTTGGTTCCTTTTTTAAACTTTAAAAAAATATTTTAAAATGAATTTTCACCGGAGAGCGGCTGACAAGTCTGTTCTTCTCGACTGTGAACTGCCAGAGGTTCTTTTACATGCTAAACTTAAACGTGGGATCGTCCGTGTTCGATAGGACTAGAAACTCGATCTCTCATACACTGAGATCAAGAATCTCTGGAAATAAATATTGATATCTTCACGAGGGTGCGAACCGAATATCTTTGGGACGAGAGGTGAGCACCTAAACTCGTCTATTCCTTGAAGAATTAATAGCCTATAGTTGGATGATAGTCGGATAATGTCTAGGATAAACGTTAACCATTATAGAAGAAGAAACGGACGATCGAAATAGTTAAATATTAGTGTGTCTACCGTTGTGAAGCGACGTTGAACATAGAATGAATACCTAGACAATGAACGATAGTTGGAATAATTCTACTTTATAACCTTACCACTCACTAACTGAATTTCTCAGATGACGGGGAATCAATAAATATAATTTGAAATATTAAAACAAGGATATCTATTATATTTGTAGGTCTGGTGGGGACTGAAGACAAGTTGATGATGTTATGTTAAATAATGTAATATGATACAAAACACGTAATCACAAAGTACTGTAGTTTTACAAATTACAAAAACAATGACAAAATACAGCAACGTTTCGACCAATAAGGCCTTTATCAAGCAAACGAACAACAGGAGTGACAAATTTAAAAAACAAATGGACGACCAAAAACAAACGTTTCTAATGAAAATCTGGAAATAAAAACGAAAATCTGGGAATAAAAACGAATAACGAAATAAATGTAAAAAAAACACACATAAAAACTAGAAATAGAACGGAAGAGAAACAATGAAAAATCTAGTAAATATATAACTTGAATACATGCAACATATACCCATATAGATTACAAGGCATGGGAAGAGAAAGTACTAAGAAGCATAGGAATGTAATACGTTGAGCCCACGTGGTCGCTGTAATATGATACAGTGAGTGAAGGAAATCGTAAAAGAAACCGTTATACTTTTCTACGATTCAAATACCAACGTCATCATCCTTATTTAATGTTGGTAGTGCTATGAAATCGGTTAAATAACCAAATAAATCAGCTCTGTACTTCTTCTCCGACATCCAAATAGATTTTCACGGATGTTTGCCCCTATTGGTCAATGTTCTTCCGCAGTTGACTCATTAGGTGACAATCTTGAAGTACGTGGTGGAACCGGTCTTTCTGTAGGAGGCTGTTGTGCAAGACACTCCCAAGTAAAGCCATTTTTTAATGTCTGGCTGGTTGTGTGCCGTAAGAAAGAAGGGTAAGTGGTTGCCTGTCATTATCCATATCAAAACTATATAGCCAAATTATTTACTTTGATATGTCTGTTAACCTTCCTGTCCCCTAGAATACTACAAAGTTACGAAAATAGTTGATAAAGAGCTTTGACAACAGACCAATGAATTTCAAGACTAGTGAAGCTTTCAGCAGATCGGAGAAACTTACGTACGAAATATTCGACGAACAGGAGAACTTTACGTTTGAAACATGTAGTAAGAATCGTCATCGTTCTGTGGACGTGCTGCCATCAGCCTAACACCTACCATGACCACTGAGCTGATGAGCCCTGCCATTGTGTCGCCCCGACCAACAATTTTTTTTTGTTTTGAAAACATTAATTCTTTGAAGTCAAATTTTAAATATTTGTTTTTATTAATAAAATAATAAATAGCTCAACATTGTAATGCGTCAGCGACAGCAGACATCAGCAGCAGCGGAAATCAGCAAGAACAGACATCAACATGCATATCTGTTAATGTCTGCTGGGAAAAATTGAGCATATTTGGGTCCGCCTCTCTACGACCTCTTCCTCTAGAGTGTGACGCCCCTTCTCGCTTAGAGCAGCAACAAATACTCAACATTCTTCTCTGTTCTTGACCGTCTTATGTTTCAGCTGTGGTTAATTTCTTGCAGTTCTTGTTCTACTGTTCTCTTCGAGCTCGTTTTGGATCTTCCACGTTTATGATTACCCTTTGGTGTTAATCTCAGTGCAGTTTTTGTGACAGAGTTAGTCTCCATGCGTATCACATGCCCGATCCATCTCCAGCGTCTCTTTACAATATCGGCTTATTAACTAAGAACCAATTACTTTTTTTAACCTTACGTTCCCAAATAGGCAACAAAAACACACAGAAAGGAGAAAGAAAGAGAGAAAAGGCGATAAAGAGAGGGATGAAAGAAAGAATAATGTAGAATTAAGAAAAGAGAAGAGATATGGACAGAAAGAAACAAGGACAAAAAGAAAGTGCGGAAGAACGAAAATCGGTTACATACGACAATAAAAGCAAATTGAGAAATATAGCAGAAATAAATAAAGGAAAAGCAAGAAATAAAAGAAGGTTGCAGAGATATAAAGAAAGACAGGTAGAAAGAGAGCTCTTGCGTTTTCATTACACAAGATTAGATTACAAACTTAAGAGCTTTCCGAGGTGGTGATTTTTCGTTTAAAAACTGGCACTTGGCATCCTTAAAAACTTGCTATTTGGGAAATGGATCGGACAAAACATGTATCCATTGGATTTTATTGTCTTGCAATGTTCATTTTGTGACCGTGAGCTTCTCTATGCATAAATATTCTCAAGCCGTGTTTTTGTGGGCTTTTATAGATATCAATGCATTTATTCACAAGATTTCCTTCTTCAATTATTTTCTGACTTCTGATTGGCCCGTTCGTTGCTTGACCAGTTTGTGTTTGCTTTAGGGCTTACTTTTAAAATAGAAGCATGGGAAAAGGTAAAATTTATGTTCCTCATTACTTCATATGAAAAACTAAACAGAAAAGCCGTGTCACTGAAGAGAAGAGTTTGAAGTTTAAAGAACACCAGGGGAAGCACCAGAAAAAATAAATATGGTAACTAAATAGACAGCTAACAAGTGTTATGGGCTTCTGGAAGAAAAGCAAACTACCAAACATAATTTCCGATCCACAGACCTTTATTTCTTACGGTACTTTTTGCCTAGCTCCGACGCATCTGTTGGCAAGTATATATAATATACTCTTCTTCTTCTTCTTTCTCTTTCCTCTGTCTTCTTACTAGATTGAGATTTCGGATTCTCTAATAAAGGCCACCTTCTAATTCTGATTGTCAACCCCGCCATACAGTTTGTCTTGGGCGCTGGGGTAAATGGACCACCTCTTTCTTCACAGGTCTGCATACTGGGGGCAGTTCCGTAGGATATGCTCTGTTGTCATACTTTGCCAAGCTGCAGGAGCACAGGTTGTTGATGTCCATCTTAAATTTTGTGTACATGTGGTGTCCCATTCTGCTATGACCCGTCCGAAGGCGAAGTAGGATCGTCTGGTCCATTCTGGACAGTAGTTAACATCCATTATCCTTGTTGTGTTATATAATTATAAAATAATATAAAAGAAAGCAGTGCCTGGCTCTACAGACAAGCATTTTTAAGAACACCACCAGCTATCTCTAAAAAAAAGAGCTTCACTAAGTCATATCGTTCATAAACAGCGTCGACTGTTGAACACAGAATAATCATGCTAGTTTTGATCGAACAGTGTTTGCACAAAAGGTGCCGTCAGAAATTACGGTTTGTGGTTCGAATCCTGGGTATGGTAACTTATTTTTTCCGGAAGCCCCTAATACTTGATTACTGTCTGCACTAGAAAGATATATTTTTAGCATTCAAAAATGTATTGCCAAGACAATTAAACTTGACCATATCTTGACAAGTTGCCACATTATCCACTCCAAATCCGTCAACTAGCCAGCCCTCACTCCTCCTCACTTTTAGCTTTCAACACTTTGGTTGCATAATGTCGATTGCCAATATCTATTTGAACAGTCCCTAACAGATCTACGCCTATGCAATGTATAAAATGGCGTGTTTCCTGTGAACAAAATCATTGTTTTCCCATTTCTGTTTGCAGGTCGTCTCGTGGTTAAGTGCTTTTACGGGGCTGCTCATGCTTTAAGATTTAAACAATGTTTAATGTTTAAATATGTACTACATCCTGATCTTCTTCTTCTTATTTTCTATAATCCTGTTTTGCCTCATATCGTCAGAATAAAAAGAAATTTATAGAACGGGCCTTTGTGTGCGCTTTGTAAACAGTATATTTTCGTCGCCTCTTTTATCTTTGAAGTCCACCTTTTGCGTGGACGGTTTTAATATGTAATAGGGATACGCATTTGCAAACATTTGCCGCCATTTTGTGCAATACTGTAAATTCTAAACTGTGATTATTATTTTGTTGTGCTTATGCTAAATTATATAACCCCCAAAAAAAAGAACGCGATGTGCATCAACTAAGCTACCTAATAATTAGTTGAACATGAATTCGTATGGTCGTGATGTATATAAGATTGCCTGCCAAAAAAATTACTGTGATACGTCTGGTAGATTTCGTACAATTTAAACCTTAGTGTGCTCACGAATTTTGGAACGAACTATGGTTCAGTTCACATCAATCAATTGCATAGTTGTCATTTAATTCACATAATAGTATATTGCTAATTCAGTCCACATCCAATAATAATAAAATATTTGATCATGCATAACACCCAGCAATGCACTGGAAGTTCATAGGATATTGCAAACTTAAATAATGAATACCCCTCATCACCTCTAGAATGTACAACTCTATATAGTGTTCTCTTAGTTCATTATATACCTTTCCACAATTTCCTATTAATTAAATGTGTAATTCTCTGTAATTCACTGTTATGACGATGCGCAACTCTCATTAATACAGTTATATAACTGTTATAAGAAAGAGAAGATGGAGATATGTTAGACACACCTTGAGGAGAAATGATCAACGAATATCAAAGCAGGCATTGAAGTGGGATGCAAAGGGTTCAAGAAAGAGAGGACGACCTAAGGAGACCTTGAAACGAACTTTGCTGAGAGAGGCAAGAAATATCGGTTCCAGTTTCTTGGAGGAGATTGAGCGAGTTGCCCACGATAGAGCGGTATGGAGAAATTACTTGCAGGCCCTATGTAAGGTATAACGGTACGAGAGGAATTATTATTGTTATTAAGTGAATATCTTTCCATAACATAATATAGCCGAATTTACAACGATTTATAACATTAATAGTGATTTACTTACAACCTTCTATAGCGCAATGTTACTTAACGCTGCTAAACCATGTATAGTGTAATGTGATTTAACGCTCAACACTCTACAACACAACGGTTTTTTTTAATAGTACATTCATCTTTAACGAAGTCAGGAAATCACATAACATGGTATTATGGTGGATTTTATTAACGAATTCGTCTGGTGTTGTTTTTATTCATGAATTCTCTTTTATTGATTTTCCTCATCATTTAGCGTCATCGAATCAAGAAGTCATGAATAAGGACTTAACTGACCTTGTCTAAGTGGGACAGATCAGTTCTCGACCTCACCCGTGGTACCTGATACGTGCGGTAGTAATCCCACGTGCTCATTAGTCACATTAGTCACAACCAGACATCACTGTTTCTATTTCTCTCGTAATCTATCATTCTTTCAGTCTAATTGTCTACTCTCGTGGGTACAATTTCCTTGCACTCTTCGTTTCTCCAGACTGTTTGTGTACATTCCTGTCGAACTACCTTCAGTGAAAGATTTTCTAAAATTCTTTCAACGAATCTTCATTTATGTTTTTATGTTAGTAAGAAAGTAAAAATTGGAATGATTAATGAACGAATCAAATTAAACTATAGCTTGGAAAAAGATATTTTCAATGCGATTAAACATTATTCGGAAAATATATCTTGACACAGACAAATTGATGTTAACATAAAAAGAAATTCAAAACAAAACATAGAAATAAGAAAAGTCTATCATGTTTGTGTTATATTGAAAGAAATTAAGACACAAGAAGCAGTGTAAATCAGAAAATACTTGGAGTGGAAGGACAGAATAAATGTTCAGATCTGAAAATCTCAAATGTGTAAAAATAAATATTTGCTGAATGAATTAATATGATTGATTGATATGATCACTATCATTTAAATTCGATAAAAACCTATGTGTGTTCTTATATCATTTTTACACAGGAAGATCTCAGCGACAATGCCCGAACTTCGTAGCACTGGCGAGGACCTTCGATGTAATTTTTAAGACGGTGAACATTTTTGCAGAAATAAACGTTTTTCTATTTAATGAATTGTGCCAGGAAAGCCAATATTCAGTATTCTGTTATCAATCTTCAACTGCCAAGGATTATCTTACGTGCTCAACTTGAACACAAGACCTACGTTTTATCCTCCATCTCCTATAGAAACAGGAACTCGAGCTCACCAACATAAGATCAGAGAACACTGGAAAAAAAAATTATAATCGCCCTATATATAACTATCGCAGTACCTTTAGAGTGAGAGGCGAGCCCCTTACCTCCACGCCACGTAGATAAACCTGAGCCAACTATAAACATATGGGCTCAGGTATGAATTATAGGAAATCAGACCACAACAACACCACGTGACCTCGCATTCCAGTATTGGTGTATATAGACGAATTCATTTTAAAAGCAACACAAAATGCTAAATCGAAGTTATATTATGCAACAAGTTAAGTTTAACAATAAGGAATATCAATATTATGAATATTTTGTCACCAATAAATAGCCATAGACTCATAGAATTTTATAAAATTGCAAAAAAGCTTGCAGTGTTATATCAAACATATATATATATTCCAGGCCCCAACTTAAACTAGGTCAGGAGTTTTCCTGTCAGTTATCAGGCCCAGTTAGAGTTAGCTGTGGACAAACCCTCCACTAAGATATTAATGGGAAAATCTGTCATAACATAATATGACAACAATGAAATTTCCAAGAAATTTGACGAAGACTGAAACTGATCCCAAAAAAGTGAGAATTTTAATTGCTGCAGTTATTTGGTACTATAGAAATTTTCAGACTGCTGGTGCTAGTACAATCAGAACCAACTATAAACTACTAGACCTTCGGGCTCAGGTAAGAATTGTGGAAATCAGACCCCAACTACACCACGTGACCTCGGATTCCAGTATTGGTGTATATAGACGAATTCATTTTAAAATCACCACAAAATGATAAATCGAAGTTATATTATGCAACAAGTTAAGTTTAACAATAAGGAATATCAATATTATGAATAGTTTTCACCAATAAATAACCATAGACCCACCGAATTGAGTAAAATTGCAAAAAGCGTGCAGTGTTCTATCAAACATCTGTAATTTCCAGATCCCTTTTCTTATCCAGATCAGGGAATACCCGGCCAGTTGTCTGGCCTGTGCTGAAACCTGGATGTGGTACAATTTACTAAAGAAAGTATAATTTTAGCGTATTAGTAAACTTGTACTAGAGAAAGTATAATTTTAGCGCAGGTGCGGCTCGTCATTAAGGGCCAGTGGGGCCAAGCCCCACCAATAATCGACAAGGAGAATAACTTCCTGGAATAGACAAATAATAGTAAATACTCCAAACACCATGATTTTCCGAAAATCTGTGTCTGGCCCCACCAAGAAAATTAACCAAGAGCCGTCACTGTTTTAGCGTATTAGTAAACTTGTACTAGCGAAAGTATAGTTTTGAGTCCACTTACAGATATACATTGGATAAAAAACGCAAAAAAGAACAATAAAATTGCTAAAAAATCACAAAGATCAGGCATTTGAAGATGAATGACTTCATCTAATATTCATCTGGAAACTTCAACATGAAGTTATTTATATTAACCGTTTCCAGATTGAAGATCAATGTAATCACATGGCACCTAATGCTTTAGTAGGATGGGTAGCTAGAAACCTCATATTATTATTTATATTTTGAAGGTCTTATTCCGTGATCGGCATCACTCTAGGTTTTCATGTCTCTAAGTGAATCACATATTTATCTCTGAGTTTATTGTTTAAAATTTTACTGAATCGACACGTGAACCCCCGTCTACTTCAGTTGAATAATAAAAATTAAGTAAAGTAACTATTGGTATATAGGGTGATCCGGTGTTAGATCCGTATTTTTCATTAACCGTCGGCACACGATGGGTGAGGTGGTCAACGTCACGCCGTCGCCTTTACTTTTCAGTGCTTTTTTCTGGTACCCAATTGAGGCTTTGTTGACCTGTGGTCCGTTCACCACTAATCTAACCATTTCACTGCTACATACTTTCCGAAGACGGAGATAAAAATAGCTACTCTTTGTTTCTAGGTCACAAACGTGAATGTACGCCTATAGCAGTGACAGTAGAAAGATATAACGTGTTAACACGTCTTTAACCCACAGAAGAGAGATAATAACAGACGTGTTAATGCGTCTTTAGCAGTGAATGGGAAAAACGTCTATACTCGTCCTTAACAGCTAAAGGGCTAAGAAGCGAGTTCTCTAACACCTACACTGCACTACCACGACTCTTTCATTCGTATAGTAATATATCTAAGTACCTGGCTAAGAAACGACTATTTTCAAATTTCATCATTTTAAATGGGTGTATCGACTGAAATATTAGATTCTAAAAATAATCGATTCTTTGACCACATGCTACCTTTTAGAGTGTTTACGCGATGAATTGATCGTATATCGATCTATTCGTCTATGATTCTTATTTCATACAAGAATCAACCAAAGGATCGTTTCTTCCTTGTTCTATACATCAAAGAAGAAAAGCCACAGAATCGAAGTACATAGGGAATCGATCAGCCCACACTAGAACAAACAGAAGCAAGTTATTATTTCTACATAAAACATAACGACAAAAAGTGAACATAAATTTAAAATAAACAGAAACGAAACAAAAATTATAGAACAAAATATAGTTTGAAGTGAATAAATTTGTTAGTTCATGATAATACTTTAAATGGAGTCTCCTTGACGAAGTTATCAAGCTGCTTACCTTTCGTTCTGAAGCTAGCAGGTTCGATCCGAATCGCGTCGTTCGATTCACTTGAGTATTTTTCATGGAGATCATTAAAGCTTTTACCCGAAGCTATGGAGTATGTGCTTTGTGCAGGTTGCATGCCAATTCTGCGGAGAGGTACTGAGACCCGGTTCAGCAAAGTCAATCTTTTTTTTAAATCTGTAAAGACTAAATGATCCAAAGGAGAATAATTGACTTAATTATCATGGGTTTTCCCATAAGGCTCTATCCCTCACGAGAGAAATATCGAGAGTGTTCCACAAAGCACAAGCTTCGTAGCTCCAGCAATAAAACTATGGATCTCCCAAAAAATTTACAACCTACAACTTTCGTAATGCCAGAGTAAAGGTAAAGTAAAGGAACCCTTTCATACCTCGTAGTACATAGGGCAATACAGTGTTAGGCCTGTATTTTTCATTGACCGTTGGCACACGATGGGTGATGTGGTCAGTATCACGCCGGTCGCCTTTACTTTCCAGACACACGTTTTAAATACTTCGTCACAGTAAACGCCGCAAATACTTTTAATGACAAATGGAAGAAGCGTATAGAATTACAAATAGTATATAACATGTTTTATAGAGAATAAGAAGTTTTAAGAAACCCGAGAGGAAGCTGCGGAGCTAATGAATATGATCAATAAATAGATAGTGAACAAGTATTAGGGGCATCAGGAAAAAACAAATTTCCAAGAACAGGACTCAAAATACAAACCTTTATTTACAGCACCAATTGCTTAGTTCCACAGTCGAGCGTATTTTAGAACACAAACTGCTAGCTCTCCAAAAAAAAAGAGCTTCACTAAGTCATGTCTGTTATAACCAGCGTCTTCTATAGAACATAGGATAATCGGTAGTATATTCTATAGAATGCAGAAAAGATTTTCTCTAAATTCACCATGAGAACCTAATTGAGTGTGTTGAAGAGATACTCTTGGATAGGAAAGACATCAGAATTATAATCAACTTGCCCGCCTGCCCAGCGTGTTCGTAGCGCGTTGGACTACGGGTGACAAGTCCTCTGTGTGTGCGGGTTCAATTCCGCGGACTGGCAGAAAAGCCACAGATTCCCCGATTTACCATGTCCATCGCACCGAGCTGAAGAGCTTTAAGCTCAAGTGCTTCTGGATCGGAAAAAAAAATACTGGTAAACAAAAGGCACAATAAGAGTGGACAAAAAGTACTTGCCATGTATTAATATAAATAGAGAAATGAGACTGGGATATGTTATGTACCAGTTCCTGTTTAACATCTATACAGCGAAATTATATTCCATTATATTACTCTGTCCCTATTGTTTACTAATAAATATTTCATTTCACTTCGGTCTCTTCACGACTGTCTGTTGGATGAGGACACTAAAATCGATGTTGAATCGATCAAGCGATTTAGGCGGTTTGGAGTTACCCGTTGTGCAAGTCAAACTGGATGCCTGAAAGGCAGAGTGAGAAGTGTGTTTAATCAGCGAGCCACGGGAACCGTCAGTATGCATACTCTTCGATGTCTGTTGGGGAGACTGAGCACCTATGGGTCTGCCCGGAGTGCAATGACATCAGTTTAGTAACCAATAACCAATAACCAATCATTTTGTAATTGGTAGGTTTATCAACATACATTTTCTCACTTTGAGATTAACTAAGAAACTATCAGCACTATATCTTTACACTGTTATCATCATAGGTTCTCAGTTAATTTCGATATGGTATAAGTGCGATCTTCACAGTGCTTTTAACAATAGCACTTTTGACGATTTCTACCGTACTTAGGGTCAGAGCTACTTAAATTACTGTATACGCTACGTAGGGATTGCAAGAAATTTCTTTATACCGTACCGCTCTATCCTGGGCAACTCGTTCAAAGCCTTCTGTGAAATCGAGTTCAGTGCTTTTCACCTATCTCAGTAAAGTTCATTTCATGATTTATCTAGGGCGTCCCTCTTGAACTATATGTAACCAAATTCAAAATGTGGATAATCAGTTCTCGGCTCGATACATCGTGGAATCGACTGTAGAAGGAATAACCCCTCACATGTTTGTTACTGAATCTAGCCAACTTTGAATATCTTTTTTTTTTCTCTCAAATCCTGTTTGCCTCACAGCGTCAGGTCAAGAAGAGATTTTTAAAACGGGCCCATGTATGCGCTTTGTAGATAGTCTCTTTCGTCGACTCTGTTATCTCTGAGGTCCATTTTTTGCGTGATCGGCCTTTTGCTTTGTACCCATTGTATCGGAGCAGCATTGCTCTTTGAGGTGCACTATCTGTTGGTAATCTGCTTACGTGGCCAAACCATTTAATATGTTGTTTCCTGATGAAGTCTAGTACTGATGTTGTACCCACTTTTTCCTGATGTCTTCATTTCTCAACCGGTCTCTTCTTGTTACACCCAGCATTCTGCGTAGACACTTCATCTCTATTGTGACTAGTTTTCTCGATTTCCACAAAGTATCGATATCTTAAACAGTCAAACAACTTTTTTCAAACCATAGTATCGGTAATTACTTCCTACTATTTCAGTGTTTTTAATCGATATTGACCTTACCAAGTAGCCATAACCCTCATGGCAAGTCTGACAAAACCAATTCCCAGTCACGTTTTCCAGGAAGCCTGAGGATTTCCTAGAACTTAATAAGAGACAGTCGGATTTGATCTCCCTAACATAGCTCCTAATTACAATAAACTCAATGTAAAGGCAGACTAGCTGTTTAATTACCATGTAAGAAAAGCTAAACGTTCGTCTAGCTTTTAGTCGTGTTAGAGTTACTGTTAATTGTTTACGATGAGAACAAGGAGTTTTTTGCAAGAACCCCAGAGGAAGAGATGTTAATTGTTTACTAAGCTTTGTTAGAGATAATTGACGTATAAATACACACAATCAAGGAAAATAATACAAGAATTATCAATATTGTATTGTACTGTACTACGGATGTGAAAGTTGGAAATAAACAAATAAAATTGATAAGAAACGGGACAGTTTTAAGAATAAATGTCTCCGAAAATTACTAAACGTAAAATGGAGTGATTTCGTTTCGAACAACGCAGTGAGAGATAGAACACAACAACAACCCGTTTCAAATATTATACGGAAACGAAGTTGGAAATACGGAACTTAAGCAATAGCCAGTTTGGGTTTAGAAGAAAGAAGAAGAAGAAGGTGGAAATATTTAGGTCGTGTTCTTAGAGGAGACGAAAAGAGACTAAATCGATAAGTTCTTATGTGGTCACCAGCTGAGAAAAGAAAACGTGGAAGACATAAGACCACTCTACGAAGAACAATCCTACAAGAAAGTAAACTATTGGGATGTAAAATCATACTAGGTCTCCAATTGCTAGCAACGAACAGCATCACAT
Source organism: Arion vulgaris (assembly GCA_020796225.1). NCBI lineage: Eukaryota > Metazoa > Mollusca > Gastropoda > Stylommatophora > Arionidae > Arion > Arion vulgaris. Next base: position 20,813,612 of record CM036771.1, read on the forward strand.
AGAGCTCTAAAACCCTTGCCCTATGTGCTGCCTTTGGTATGAAAGTAACAAACTAATTGTATTCGTACCGTAATTAGGCGTCTGCGTTAGGTTCAGCATGGCGCACCCTTCATCGACATGGTTCTTCGGCCCGCGAGGCAGGTAGAACTACAAGGTTGGAACAGAAACGACAAACCAGAAAGGCTGTAAAACTCTCCACAAGTGCAAATATTCCTTGCCCAGAACGCAAAGAACATTTCAAGCCCGCATCGGGCTCACTAGTCATCTACGCACAGACACACATAATGCAACTGCATTCTTTTGGATGAAAAGTGGTGGTCATCATCATTACCCGTCATGGATGAGCATCATCATCACCACCAGGGTCTGCGTTACTTTGGTTACTATATACGTTACGTAGGGCCTGCAAGAAATTTCTTTATACCGCTCTATCCTGGGTAACTCCTTCAAAAGCTTCTACGAAATTGAGTTCAGTACTTTTTGCCACTCTCGGTAAAACTTGTTTCCGGATTTCTCTAGGGCGTTCGTCTTGAATCATTTTCTTCACATTTCAATGCATACTTTGTGATTCTTTGATCATTTTTTTTCAGAGTATGTCGAATATGTCTCCATCTTCTCTTTCTTTTATCAGATGGTATACAGTTATGTTTGATTCAAGTAATAGTGGTGAATCTACAACCATAACTGACTGCAAGAATACCAAGTCAAATGTTGTTAGTTAAACGATCACTATTCTGGTAACATAACCTGACTGCAAGAATACCAAATCAATGTGTGTAACCGATCAATTCTGGTAACATAACTGACTGCAGAATACCAAGTCAAATGTTGTGTAGTTAAACACGATCACTATTCTGGTAACATAACCTGACTGCAAGAATACCAAGTCAAATGTGGTGTAGTTAAACACGATCACTATTCTGGTAACATAACCTGACTGCAAGAATACCAAATCAAATGTGGTGTAGTTAAACACGATCACTATTCTGGTAACATAACCTGACTGCAAGAATACCAAATCAAATGTGGTGTAGTTAAACACGATCACTATTCTGGTAACATAACCTGACTGCAAGAATACCAAATCAAATGTGGTGTAGTTAAACACGATCACTATTCTGGTAACATAACCTGACTGCAAGAATACCAAATCAAATGTGGTGTAGTTAAACACGATCACTATTCTGGTAACATAACCTGACTGCAAGAATACCAAATCAAATGTGGTGTAGTTAAACACGATCACTATTCTGGTAACCAAAGATGTATAGTAAACCAACAAAGAACCGGTGTCGTTAGTTGTCACACGCTGAGAGGCATACTGCGTAAGAGATTGAAGTACTTATGAACAGTTCAATGTGCAGTGGTGATGATCCGACGACTAAACTAAACAGAACAGATGGTACTAGTGGTTGCTCAGATATGTCTCTGATTTCATCATCTCTTATAACTGTTACTTACTTTATGTTCATTATTTGTTTGTAAGCATCTAATTTAGAATTCCTTTAACTTACTTTATCCATCTTCTAATATTTTAACTCTCGTCTCGTATATACTACGATTAAGACAATATTGTAATTGAAGACTTCTAACTATCTTACTTGGAGTTCAATATTTTTTAGGCTTCCAAAAATCAAATGTTGATTTAACAATTCTTAGCATAATCTCTATTTAGTTTGTCTTCTTTGAATTCAAAATTAAAATCCATATAAATCAAAGAAATATTGTCGTCACTAACGAAACGCCGTCATTAATCAATATAACTTCATGATAAATCAATACAATATAATCGAAGTACAATGAAGTAAGCAGTAATCTTTGACATACTGTATTTTATTTTTATCATTCAATAGCTTATTCTTAGCGAAACTTGTGCCACTCAGAACAGTCATTTATAATTTCTCTCTCTCATAGGTCAGATTTCTCATCTTCGCTGCCGTCATGCTCAAATCATCTATCACAACTTGAATCCACCTTATAGGTCGTAGTTTTATCTTTCCTCTTTGTCCTGATGTCTCATTCCATAATTGACCTGGAGATCCAGGTTCAATTCCTAGTAAAGCCATGAAGATTTTAAATATTTGCAGCTTTAAGTATGTATACTCTAAGCATTAAGTACGTTCTACCGTAATTACTTGCAACTTTAACTAATTTCAATCGTAAATACTTGCAACCTTAAACACGTGCGACCTTAAATATATGTAACTTAAACAGTGCAACCTTAAAACGTGCAACCTTAAATACTTGCAACCTTAATATTGCAACTTTAAAACGTGCAGCCTTAAATATGTACAACCTTAATATGTGCAACTTTAATATATTGTCAGCCTTAAACACGTACAACCTTAAACACGTGCAAACCTTAAATACTTGCAACCTTAAACACGTGCAACCTTAAATACTTGCAACCTTAAAGACGTGCAAATCTTAAATACTTGCAACCTTAAACACGTCCAAATCTTAAATAATTGCAACCTTAAACACGTGCAATCTTAAAGACGTGCAAACCTTAAATACTTGCAACCTTAAACACGTGCAAACCTCAAACTATGTCTGACAAGAATTTGATTGCTAAGTTTTATTTTCTATTCTTCTATTTTCTTCAACCATCTTAAGATAAATGTGATTACAATTAGAATACAATCTTTGAGTTTCATTTAAGAGTGTTATCTAACACATGCTGACAGCACTTTAGATTGAGTTGCTATATTCAGTCTTATCTTTAAAGGCATTACAATATACTGAACATACACTAACACAGACTAAGACCCACATCACCCACATATGCTCTTCTTCTTCTTCTTCTTTGCGTTCGTTCTTTACGATCAATTTAAATCACTCTTTGTGATATGTTTGATCTTTGCCAAGAACGTATATACCTTGCACACTCGTTTGTAGGCCCCTAAACGCATAGACTTCTACACGTTTAGGACATGTGCATCCGATTTCATCCAAACCTCCTTAGTCTCCTCTTACGTCATGCGTGGCAGGTAACAGTGGTTCTATTCTTTACATCCCAAATTTGGCCCTGGTAACCACTCGGGCGACCCACATATGCATACGGGCAGACAGCACAGGCAGTCGAACACATCCTGCAAAGATATTCACCTGATGAATCAACTGCGGAAAGAACCTTGGCCAACAGAGACAAACATCCATGCAAAGCTGTTTGGAAGCCTTAATGAACTAACAAACACAACAACATATATTCAGAGAACCTGACTCAGTGTGTAGATATTGAACATCAGCGAACGAGAAGAAGCAGAAGAAGACTTTCTAGTATTAACAATTTTCATTTATATCTGCTAATCTCTCTATCTCTCTCTCTATCTTTCTCTCTCCGTTTCTCACTCTCCGTATCTCTCTTTCTCTCTCTATCCGTCTCTGTCTCTCTCTTCATCTCTCTATCTCCGTCTTTCTCCGTCTCTCTCTCTCTCCAGCTCTATCTTCCCGTCTCTCTCTCTCCGTCTCTCTCTCCGTCTCTCTCTCTCTCCGTCTCTCTCTCTCTCCGTCTCTCTCTCTCTCTGTATCTCTCTCCGTCTCCCTCTCTCTCTATCTCTATTCCTTCACCTAGTGACACAATTTAACTTGTGGAATCAATATAATAGCTTTACACAATATCTCAAATGTACATTGTACCATTTGTACACATAATGGATCCTTGATGTTCCACAGTTCCAACATGCTTTCTTCATGACAACAAAGGGTCCTTTCATGCTACCAGCTGGCATTGTTCATTTATCCTTTAGACGTTGTCCAATTTCTTTCTTATGATGTCTATGCTACATATTTTATAATGTCGACGTGAGGTATTGCCTATTGGCAACGATTATAATACTAAGAGCACGCATATTCCCAGTGGTAACGTATGGGTGTGAAACATGGACATTTAACTTGGCAGTTGAAAAACATATGTAGGATTTCAAACATAAATTGCGCAGAAGACTCCTTCTTATACCATGGTCCTATTTGGCTGGAATCGAATGCACGTGTCCTAAACGTGTAGAAGTCTTTGCGTTTAGGGCCTACCAAACCAATATGCAGCTATACACGTTCTTGGCAAAGATCAAACATATTACAAAGGGAGATTAAAATTGGTCGTAAAGAACTAACGCAATGAAGAAGTATACTATGGATCGAGAAGAGAACAAATATACATACAGGGTGGGCCAAAAAATGAGAACATCGCGTAACATACGCGTTATTTAGAAATGTTATTTAATTCAATTACAGTATTGTTTCATGTAATTTTGTTTGCCAAGTATTTAACTAATCAGAAATCATGTTCAATTTTTCTAAGCATCGACGTCACTCGTTTAATCAGAATACGGTCTTCCGTAATAATTTTTGTCATTCTTGGTAACACATTTAAACCTGCAGATGTAAACAATTGGCATATTAAAAATCAAAGATTGTGTCCGGAAATTGTCGAAATAAAAACATCATATAGCTAAATATGTAAGTAAGTAAATGAGTAAACAATTGAATCTATTATAGATACAGTTAAAACAATTGTGATGTAATTATATTACTTTTTACGTGATGTTCTCATTTGTTTTTGGCCCAGCCTGTATATCCAGAAGAAACTCAAAATAAAAGAAAAATGGTTGATGCTACGGACACGATTGAGAAAATTCTAGTATTTTTTACATATTAAATGACATGAAGTGTTGGAGAGGACTATTTTAGAAGGATATATTATGGCAAAGGAAAGAAAAGGAAGATGACGGAGAAGATAGATTTCGGATGGGACTGATGATTTCAGCATGACGTTTAAGGCCACGGAAAATCTGTCCATGAGAGAAAAACATTCTGAAGGACTGTTAGGGTGGTAAATGTCTGCTCTGGATAAACTTTTGGGATGATAGGTATTGCCATCTTGTCAACGCTATTTAGTCTTCTTGTCGGTATTAGACACTCAGTTATTTTGCTGCATTAGATATTAAATCATTTTGTAAGGACAGATACTGAGTCATTTTAGCATATGATCAGAAGACACTGAGTAATTTTGTAACGATAGATTGTGAGTTGGCACAGAACCTTGCTTAAATTACATTGAGAAACAAAGAATGAAGTTGCTTGACCACTTAATAAGAATGCATCTAAACTCCACAGTATACAGAGTCTTCTAAAACAGAACATCAGGATAGAAGACGAGAGGAAGACCGCGAAAAAGATGGTTAGATGGCATAGCAGAATCCTGTCAAAGATCAAAAATAACAATCGTCCAAGCCACCAGAACAGCGCAAGACAAAACAGAAAACCACGACACTGGGCAACAAACCGGTAACAGTGTGACGACAAAAGAAGAAGAAGAAGATATTGAGTTATATTGTAACAATAGACTGAGTAATTTTGTAAAAATAGACATTCAGTCATCTTGCCAATGTTAGCCAATCAGTCCTTTTACTACATTATAAATTAAATCCTTTTGTACCGACAGACAATCAGTCATCTTGTTCACTTTCGACACTCATTCATCTTGTCAATATTAGACATTGATATCTGTTATTGGATGTTGAAAGGTAAGAACTGTACCTAGGACAGCTCTCAGCTGGACAGCGGATGGCAAGAAAAGATCTGGATGCCCAAGGAAAGTATGGAAAAGAACGGTGAAAAAAAGAGTTCAACGATTGTGACCTGACATCGGAAATAATTGATAGAAGCTACAACAATGAAAATCTTTTGTGGAGGCTTTTCGTGTTAAATGGGACGCGAAGGATATATATATATATATACATACAGTGGCGGCTAGTGGTCATTTTTGCTGGTGGGGCCAGACATTTTTTCCGGATAAATCATGGTTTTTGGTTGCTATATTTTAATTTAAAAATAATAAATACACGTTATACATTATTTTGGTGGGGCCTGCCCACTGGCCCTTAATAACGAGCCGCCCTGTATATATATATATATATATATATATATATATATATAATAATAATAATAATATAATTCCTCTCGTACCGTTATACGTTACATAGGCCTGCAAGTAATTTCTCCATACCGCTCTATCCTGGGCAACTGCTCAATCTCCTCCATGGAACTGAGACCGATATTTCCTGCCTCTCTGAGCAAAGTTCGTTTCAGGGTCTCCTTAGGTCGATCTCTTTCTTGAACCCTTTGCATCCCACTTCAATGCCTACTTTGATATTCGTTGATCATTTCTCCTCAAGTGTGCCCAACATATCTCCATCTTCTCTTTCTTATAACAGTTGTCACTAGTGGTTGACCAGATATGTCTCTGATTTCATCACTTCTCCTGAATTCGTTCCATTTTATATTCATTATTTTTTGCAGACATCTATTTTCAAATGCATTCAACTTGCTTTCTATATCTTTAGTCATTTTCCAACTCTCGCTGGCATATGTTAGGATTGATACAACATTTGAATTGAAAATTGTAATTTAGTTTTAATACTATATAACTTGCAGTTCCATATTTTATTTAGACTTTTAATAGCTGATGTTGCTTTGCTAATTCGTATCATAATTTCTTTTTAACATTTCCTGTGCAATCAAAATTGCTACCCAAATAGGTGAACTGCTCTGTTATTTTTATCATTTTAGATTTCAGTGTGATATCTGCATTACTTGCCATAGGTGTCTTCATTATATTTGTTTTTCATAGCTTATCTGCAGTCCAACTTTGATGCTATAGATGACAAGTTGTCTGTTTTTCTTTGCATATCTTGGTTGTTTCTACTTAACAAGGCAATATCATCTGCAAAATCCAAATCTTCTAGTTGACTATTTTCTACCCAATCGATGCCAGTTTCGCCCCTGCAACATTTTCGCATCACCCAGTCAATGGCCACTCCAAACAATAGCGGAGATAGAATACAGCCTTGCTTTACTCCGGTTTCAACCATAAACCAGTCGCTGTGTCCACCATCAGTGCGAACTGCACACTGTGAACCATCATAGAGGCTCTTTATAATGTTTATTATTTTGTCTGGTATTCCATAGCATCTCAGAATATTTCACAGAGAGATTCTGTATAGACTATCATATATATATAAATCGATTTCAATACGTTAATAAAGTAATTCTTACATATACTAATTTTAGTTCTCTCTTAAATAAAGAATTTTAACTCTTTCACAACTTTCCCAGGCTCTTTTTAATGTTTTTCAATAAGTGGGTCGACGGAACAATTTTATTAAAAAGTGAGCTGATAAATTTTCATGAAAGATTCAGCTGGAAAATGTCATTAAAAGGAGCCGGTGAAAAAACACATGAAAATTCATCTGAAAGCTTAAAGAAAGATTGATATTCGCGTATTGTATGGAACTTGATGAAATAGGAGATCTGAAAAACGTTTTAACGGTAGTGAGCTAAAATACTTGATGACATGGGAGATCTGAATAACGTTTTAACGACAGTGAGCTAACATACTTGATGACATGGGAGATCTGAATAACGTTTTAACGACAGTGAGCTAACATACTTGATGACATGGGAGATCTGAATAACGTTTTAACGACAGTGAGCTAACATACTTGATAACATGGGAGATCTGAATAACGTTTTAATGACAGTGAGCTAAAATACTTGATGACAGGGGAGATCTGAATAACGTTTTAACGACAGTAAGCTAAAATACTTGATGACATGGGAGATCTGAATAATGTTTTAACGACAGTGAGCTAACATACTTGATGACATGGGAGATCTGAATAACGTTTTAACGACAGTGAGCTAACATACTTGATGACAGGGGAGATCTGAATAACGTTTTAACGACAGTGAGCTAAAATACTTGATGACATGGGAGATCTGAATAACGTTTTAACGACAGTGAGCTAACATACTTGATGACATGGGAGATCTGAATAACGTTTTAACGGTAGTGAGCTAAAATACTTGATGACATGGGAGATCTGAATAACGTTTTAATGACAGTGAGCTAAAATACTTGACGGAAGCGTGAATTAAAATACTTGATGTTATGGTGATCGGATAAATTTTGTAAACTATAATGAGTTCAAATACTTGATTGAATAGTAAATTAAAACACTTAATAAAATAGTGAGATAAAATACATAATGGAATAGTAAACTATAATATTTGATGAAATAATGAAATATGATCATCATCATCAAATCGCTTGTCCATTTCAGAACTTAGCTCCTATGACAGCAGTCCCGAAAAACTCTCTGCTCTGTGCAAGTTGGCCGGCGTCAGCAGCAGTCATTCTCAGATCGTCAATGACATCTTGCACTCATCGTCTTCTAGGTCTTCCTCTCATTTTTCTTCCAGACACCATTTCATCCAACATTATCTACTCTTGGCACTCATGTCTTTTGATGTGTCAGAAATATTTAATTTTCCTTGATTTTATACTCTTTAATAACCACCTATCTTTAATATCAAGCTGTTGCAGAACAGAAGCATTTATTCTGTTCTCTGTCCATGATATTCTAAGTACACTTCTGTATCATTTGAATTCAAAGACATTAATGACTTTATAAAATAGTGAGATAATATACATGATGTAATAGGAAACTATAATATTTGATGAAATAATGAATTGAATAACAGTTTTGAAATAATCATTTCGACGTAATATACAGTGAACCTGTTCTTTCATTTAATCTGACGGTTTGATTGATCGACCTAACCTCTGATATGATCAACAATATTATATTGATCCTTCATTTTCTGATTCCTGATTCTACTTGAAATACCATACATTCTCTATTGATGTTTTATGGATATAGGAGGAAACAGCAGTAAAACTATGTTTCTGTCGTAGTCTATTAGTAGTGTGCAGTGAAATTCATAAAAGAATGGATAACACCAACAACATGGAAAATAATAGACAGCCGAAGAATATTAAAAAGAAATTGTTAGAAGCAAAGTCCGAAAGACTGAAAGCAAGATACCAAGAACAGTACAAAAGCGCAAGTAAAGAAATCAAACGGGCTGTGAGAGCCGACAAAAGAATGTATGTTGAAGACCTGGCAGTACAGGCAGAAGAAGCAGCAAAAAAGTGTGATCAGGGAACAGTGTACAAAATTACAAAGCTAATAAGCTGGAAACATTACAGAAGATCAAATACTCTCATAAAGGATAAGAATGGAATACTATTGACAACGGAAAAGGAACAAGAAATACGATGGACAGAGCATTTTAAAGAATTGCTAAACAGACCACCTCCAACGGTAGTAGCAGACATACCAGAACCAACAGAGGAGTTAGAAATTGGCATTGAAACACCCAGCCAGGATGAGATCATTACAGCAATTAAATCTCTTAAGAATAACAAGGCACCAGGAATGATAACTTAAACGCAGAACTATTCAAAATAGACCCAGAACTTGCAGCTAATATATTGCAACCCTTGTTTACTACTATATGGAATGCCCAAATAATACCTGATGCATGGAACAGAGGAGTCATCATCAAGATACCCAAAAAGGGCTCCTTGCCGATTGTAATAATTGGCGTGGAATAACACTGCTTTCTGTCCCAAGTAAAATCTTAAGCAAAATCATCGTACAACGTATTACTGACGCTGTGGATAAGAAACTGAGAAAGGAACAAGCAGGATTTCGCAGAGGACGGAGCTGTATAGGCCAAATATTTGCTCTTAGAAATATCATAGAACAATGCACAGAATGGCAAAGCAAACTCTATATCAACTTTGTAGATTTTGAAAAGGCTTTTGATAGCATACACCGCGAAAGTCTATGGCATATCTTAAGATGGTATGGAATCCCACTGTGTTTTATAAATATTATAAAAGCTGCTACAGCAAGTTTGCATGCAGTGTTGAAACTTCAGAACTAAAGTTTGAAGTAAAAACAGGCGTGCGACAAGGATGTGTTATGTCAGCCCTATTATTCAACACTGTCATAGATTGGGTGATGCGTAAAACAACGGAAGATAAGGCAAGAGGTATTAGATGGACGCTCACATCCACTCTGGAAGACCTAGATTTTGCAGATGACATCGCACTCCTATCTCATACACATAGAGATATCCAGGAAAAGACCTGCCGCCTTAACCAATATAGTGAGATGGTTGGGCTGAAAATAAATCAGAAGAAAACTGAAGTAATGACTCTGAACATAGCAACCCCAGCACCAGTCAAACTAGAAGGTAAAACCTCCGAGATACAACCGCTTTCACATACCTTGGAAGTGTTATTAGCAATGAAGGAGGCGCTGGATCTGACATTAAAACAGACTGAGTAAAGCACGCAGTGCATTCATGACCCTTCAGACCGCCTGGAAATCTGCCCAATACAGCATCAGAACCAAGACTAGTATCTATAACAGCTGTGTGCTGTCAACCTTGCTGTACGGATCGGAATGCTGGAGAATGACAGAACAGGATATGTCCAGACTCTCCGCCTTTCATACAACTTGTCTGCGAAAAATCTTACGCGTGTACTGGCCGACTACTATCTCGAATCAAGAATTGCTTGCACGATGCCAACAAGAGAATATGGGCACTATCATCCGAAGACGACGCTGGAGATGGATTGGACATGTGATGCGCATGGAGACTGGCTCCGACACGAAAACTGCACTGAGATGGACTCCAGAGGGTAGGCGAAAGCGTGGAAGACCCAAGACGACCTGGAGGAGAACGATAGAGCAAGAGCTGAAGGAAATGAATCATATCTGGAACACAATACAGAGGAAGGCCATGAACAGGGAAGAATGGTGTACGTTTGTTGCTGCCCTAAACGCCAGGGGCGTAACAGGCTAAAAAGAGAGAGAGTGAAATTCATCACACTATTGTTGTATCGTTTGCTTGATAAAGGCCTTTTGGTAGAAACGTTGCTGTTTATTGTCATTGTTTTTGTATTTTGTAAAAACTACAGTACTTTGTTATTACGTGTTTCCATGTTTTATGGTAATGATTATAAATATTCTTCTCCTTCGTCCTTGAATGCTCCATATCGACCACTTGTTAACCACTCTTTGTGATTTGTATGTGATCCAAGCCTAAGAGCGATTGTACGTTATGCCAGTTATGCGCTTACAAGTAGGCCAGCACACCAATTTCTGCTACGCCTTTTATTTACTAGAGTAGCTTCATTAGGCTCCTACCTCAGTCGCCTCTTACGACATGTCCTGTACGTCGAAGTGTTACTATTCGTTGCTCCCATTGTGAGCCTCGGCAACACACGGGTGTGATTTTAAATCAGTGGAAAGGATCGGTAGAAGCATGTCAAAGATATGAAACTTTGAAGAAAATAATCGCAAGAAAATATATAGTTAGATGAGAAATGAAAACCAATGGTGTAGGTATGTTGAGAATGTGACATGTTGAGCGACAAGACAAACGTGAAAATATAGTTATGATGATAAATAACAGAGAAAGGAGATGCTTGTTTGATTGACATGACTATCATCAATGCGCTTCCATGAAAGGGTTCTTTATGTAATTTCTTTTAGAATTATTACATTTTATTTGCTTTAAATTCGCGTAAATAATTTATTCTCGAGCAGTAGTTTTCTATCTTATCTTATCTTTAAGTGCCGTGAAGTGACGTGGGGAGAGTTAGTTTCTATCTTGTGCCAGGTGTGTTGTGCTTGACGTTGTCAGTCCATGCTTTCGCAGGGACTCTGAGATGTTATCTATCCATCGTGTTCTTGGCCTGCCTCGTGCTCTGCGCCCTGAGTGTCGATTATTGTAGGCACGTGATGGTAGTAAATGTGGTTCCATTCTCATTAGATGGCCGAACCACTTGAATTTTAGCCTGCTCTTATTGTTTTTTAAGAGCCAAGTGTTATGTTATATGCTCAGACTAAACACGGGCCTGGGTTTTATCGTCTGTCTCCGATAGCAATAGGTAGTCTATCTCACCTACATTGAGATCAGTGATAACGGAATCATATTTCTATTGCTCTATAAAATACGTGAATCAAGTGCCATTAAAGCGTGAGACAAGAAACATACCTCACAAAACAAAAAGTGATGCTAAGAGACAATGAGAGGTATTAAGTGAAGAGAGATATTTGACCGAAATTCTGATCTTGCTGACCTACATGACGTAATAGCCGTCCAGCGCAAGCGATGATGACAACAGCCTCAGACGTGTTCTGGTGCACCTCTCTGGTGTGTGCGGAGGTGACTGTAGAGTCAAATTCTAGAACACAATCCCCTACCACAGGTGGGGATAGCATGCCATAGGGACATAACGGTTGTGCAACGTACTCACGTTTTCAACGCAAACCACACAGATCACAAAGATGGGTTAACTTTGTTGATAAGAATGAACGGAAATTAACAAACAAACAAACAACACAAGTAGCAAACAAAAATAAGAGATGTTATGTGAAAAATGTACCAAGAGACGTGTAAAAAGATAGTGATGGATCTAGGTTGAAGAATAGAGGGCATACAAAATGGTCCTGCTATCCTTATATGATAGATTGATGATAGATTGATAGATAGATTGATAGATAGATTGATAGGACCATCATCAATGCACTTTGGTGATTGACCATGTGTGCTCCGATCTCTTTCTTACACAGGAAAATCTCAGCTGCAGTGCACGAACTTCTAGCACCAGCGACGGTCACCTATGTAATTTTGAAGATGGTGAAGATATTGTTGCAGGTGGTTTTTGCATACGAAGATTACCTAAAGTTCTTTATGTTGAGGGTTGAGCAAGGAACCGACAAACCATTTCTGCAAAAAATATTGTGTTACGGAACGGACTAGAAATGATAGACGATGATATATGTAACAGCTAGGATAGAGAAGAGAGAGAGAGAGAGAGAGAGAGAGAAAGGAATAGAGAGAGAGAGAGAGAAAGGAATAGAGAGAGAGAGAAGGAAAGAGAGAGAGAAAGGAATAGAGAGAGAAGGAAGAGAGAGAAAGAATAGAGAGAGAGAGAAAGGAATAGAGAGAGAGAGAAAGGAATAGAGAGAGAGAGAGAGAGAGAGAGAGAGAGAAAGTGAATATAATAGAAGTAGGTACCAGAAGATACAAATAAGATGAGAAAGGTTGGTATATAGCAATGTTATGTCAAGAGGACACTTGACAAGAATGCCCTGGTATCGCCTACCACAGAGAGCAACACAGAAAAAGTATAATAAATACAAAGCAAGAGGAAGGCCACGGAAAAGATGGAGCAACGGCATCAAGAACAGATTTACAAAAATGAATATCAGATTACAAAGTGCCTTAAACAAGCACACACAAGATCACTTCGTCTCCTCCCTCTCTCCCAACACTTCTATAAAGAAGTAAATGGTGGAATAGAAGAAGAAGATGTCAAGAGGCGTCCGTGTGGTTTCCATGGTAACGAAGAATAGAACCATGATTCTGAAAAACCATGTTGTTTTTAAAAGAACCTCAGAAGAAGCACCAAAGCCAATGAATATGGTAAACACATAAATAGTAAATAAGTACTAAAGGCTTATGAAAAAATAATTTACCTAACATAAGATTGCCCTGTTTTATGTGATTCTATGATGCTTTCGTCTCAAAGTATGCACACCAAATCTCCATTTTCTTTTTCGTATAACAGTTGATACTAATGGTTGAACTTACTTTTCTCTGGTTTTCATGACCCCTTCTGAATTCGACCCATTTGATGTTCATTATTTTTCGCAGACATCTATTTTCAAATGCATTATTTACTTTCTATATCTTTTGTCATTTTCCAACTCTCACTGGAATATGTTAGAATTGATGCAACATCGGAATTGAAAATTCTTAATTTAGTTTCAAAATTACAGAAATTCTAGTTCCATATTTAATTTAGAGTTTTAAAAGCTGATATTGCTTTGGCAATTCGTAGCATAATTTCGTTTTTTTTTGGTATCTCGCAGGCATTAAAAACTGCTACCAAAATTAGGGAACTGATCTGTAATTTTTATAAATTTGGATTCCAGCGTGACATATGCATTGCTTGTTATTTGTGTTTTCATTATATTTGTCTAATCGTAACTCAGAGGATCTAAGGACGAAGGATTCACTTTATTGTACCGGGTTTTATCCCATATGACTAGGTCCCTCTACGCAGAAATGGCACGTCATCTGCCAAGAGTATTGCACAAAGCACGAACTCTGTAGCTCCGGCAACAATTCTAGGGTCTCTGAAAAAATATACTGTGAATAGAACGTCACAGTTTGAATTCGAACCCTCAATCTTCGGAACGCCAGGCGAGGGTTTAACGACTTAGCCACAGAGACTATAGTAGCATAACTACAGTGAAACTGTTGCATCTATGGATGACAATTTGTCAATTTTTCTTAGGTTTACTATCTACTTATTTATCATTTTAATTTGTAAACTTATACAACACAAATACCCAGTGCCACTACCAGAAATCAAGGCACCACAAACACCCAGTGCCACTACCAGAAATCAAGGCACCACAAACACCCAGTGCCACTACCAGAAATCAAGGCACCACAACCACCCAGTGTCACTACCAGAAATCAAGGCACCACAAACACCCAGTGCCACTACCAGAAATCAAGGCACCACAAACACCCAGTGCCACTACCAGAAATCAAGGCACCACAAACACCCAGTGCCACTACCAGAAATCAAGGCACCACAAACACCCAGTGCCACTACCAGAAATCAAGGCACCACAAATACCCAGTGCCACTACCAGAAATCAAGGCACCACAAATACCCAGTGCCACTACCAGAAATCAAGGCACCACAAACACCCAGTGCCACTACCAGAAATCAAGGCACCACAAATACCCAGTGCCACTACCAGAAATCAAGGCACTCACAAATACCCATCCACTACAGAAATCACTAGGCACAACAAATCCAGGGTTCATCTACAGTTTAATATAAGGAACTTACAAACACCCAGTGCCACTACCAGAAATCAAGGCACCACAAATACCCAGTGCCACTACCAGAAATAAAGGCACCACAAACACCCAGTGCCACTACCAGAAATCAAGGCACCACAAATACCCAGTGCCACTACCAGAAATCAAGGCACCACAAACACCCAGTGTCACTACCAGAAATCAAGGCACCACAAACACCCAGTGCCACTACCAGAAATCAAGGCACCACAAACACCCAGTGCCACTACCAGAAATCAAGGCACCACAAACACCCAGTGCCACTACCAGAAATCAAGGCACCACAAACACCCAGTGCCACTACCAGAAATCAAGGCACGTATTAAGCAAAAGTACAAAGAGTTGTGTTGGCAATGAACCCACATCAAACGCTCACAAGATCCCATCAGCAGACTAAATAGAAAACAGCATACAACAATCTTTCGCCTAAGAAAAGGTCACTGCAGAGTCAACCACCACATGTACAGAATAAAGCCTGCTCAGACTTATCACAGTGTGCATGCCAGACAGAAACACAGACTCCAGAGAACATCCTACAGTCATGTCCATCATACATACACCAACGAAACGAAACATGATCTCATGAACAAAGCATACAGAGCAAGCTATGGGGAACTCTCGAAGAACTCCAACTGACATGCAGCTTCAGAGAGGCAACCCATCTCATGGTTTAGACGAGCATACGAAACCGAACGCAAAGAAGAAGAAGATCATTTTAATTGACCCTAGTGATTCAACGTGTACTCTTGAAACACTGTATTCATTAGCATCAAATTCTAAAGTTGCAGGGGTGATTTTTTCACACTGTAACGGTTCTTATATTGACACAGTCTCAATTGAGTACTAGAGAAACACTGAAAAGTAAAGGACACCGTCGTCGTGATTTGGTGATCTTTTGCCTAGTGTGTTTCATTGCGCCAAAGCGTCACTACCATCAATAATGATGTTAATGAAAACTTTAAAGATTTGGAATACCTTTGCCGTCGTAATTAACAGCAAAGCAAATTGTACTAAAGAAATCAGAAAAAGACTAGCAGTGGCATTTTAGAGGTGGTAAATATGAAGAAACTACGGAATAACACAAGCGAAGAAACAAAACATCACCCATCACCACATCATCCATCGTATATTGTTAGTCAAAGAAAAATGCAGACCTAACATTGTATTTCCAAATATAACACACGGTATAAAGACGGATTCTGTATTTACTTTCTTATATTTAGTATTTGTTATCTGCTCGTGACTTCAATTTATTAGAAATATTTTATAAAAATCATTTATTATTTTACCAGAAGTTATTTGAAAATGTTATTGATTTTTTATCTTCATAAAATCTATTAAACACTTCAGAAATCTCTGCCATGGCTAAATTCTTCAATATGAGATTCTGAAAGGTTTGCGACGGAAATGCATACCTTCCATTAGCTCTGTTTGTCTGTTACTGGTTCGACAAGTGCCTGCAATTGCGTAGTTTTAGACGGTCTTAAGTGATCTGATGTTGGTGAACTCTTCAATCTCGAGGACTTGATAATAGACCAGTTATTTAAGACATTATTAAATGTAGCGATACTAGAAGTTCTTTGTTTGTGAAATATAATTGTGAAAGCGACTGAAGTAAAGTTGAATAGCAGCGAGGAAGAGAAGATAAACATAGAAGATAAGAGAACTATCTGTGTAAGTCTTAGCCAATTATTGACTAATGAATATCTGTCTCTGTTGATGTCATGTATTGGCTAAGACATCGCAGCCATTAGAACAAGAGGTTCAAAATAACTATTTTAATATACAGCTGAACCACATAGCTTTGCTGTGATGGTTTGGAATGTTGACGTTCTCTAATTGCTAATGTCATGCACATATGAGGAACGACTTGCCGAAGGGTAAGATGACGTGCCTCCATTCGGGAGACCCCGGTTCGATCCTTGGTAAGTCCAATGCGCTTTTTTTCTGTTGGAATCGTAAAGAAAACATCATAACCTGAACATTTTTGCGGTGACTGCAGTAGCCATGCGAACATTAAACTCCTCAGGTTCATGTCCCCCTTATCCTACCCCACCCTAAAAAAGAATACTACAGGCAGCAAAGAGAGTTTTTGATACAGAAACAATACAATAACTAATGAAACTAGCGATACGGATCATATGCCATCTTGAACTTTGATTGTAATGTCCTAGAGTTTGAGATTTAGTACAGCAAGTATGTAATTAAAACCCCAATCGAAATAGGTGAGCTTGACATTCGCATAGTGCAGAAGTAAATATACCCATATTCTATAAAGGTAGATTGCTTACATGCGATCTTGGCGACCATGTTCCGTGATTGTTAGAATGAAAGATACTGTAAGCGATCAAAGAAAATAGTAATTTTAAAATATATAATTATATGTGAAGTATTAGACACATGCCAGTACAAAACCTGAGTGGTTGGAGGTAGTCTGTTTCTGTATGCCGTCCCAATAAGGTATGTACTTGCACGTTTGTTCCCTATATCAGATATTGTAGTTTGTACCTTCTGTTATTTAAAGCTATGTCTTCTATCTGTACATTCACAGTACATATATATATATATAATTACTATTATTACAAGTAGAAATGTGAAAGAAATCACACGCATCAACAAATCAACAAAAAGATTACGCCAGGTTGTCATCTTTCGGCTATGTACTTGGCACAATAAGCTGACGTACTATGTTTTGTTGGGTTTAATGATATTTTTATCAATGGAGAGAAAGTAGAAAATGTGAACAGTTTTGAATATCTTGGTTCACTGCTAACAACAGATAGAAATGTGATGAAGGAAATTAAAAGAAGAACAAACATGGCTTTACAAAAAATAAACAACTCAAAACAGTATGGAACGGAACTGATAAGAAAACAAAGATCAGAAAACTAAGAGCATGCATATTCCCAGAGGCAACGTATGGGTGTGAAGCATGAACATTTAATAAAGCAGTGGAAAAACATATATGTGCTTATGAATATAAGTGTTACAGAAGAGTCCTTCGTATATCTTGGACAGAGAAGAGAACAAATAGATCTATCCAGAAAAAACTCAAAATCAAAGAAAACTGGTTGATGCTACAAATAAGAAAGAGAAATTGAGATATTTTGGACATATAAAAAGACATGAAGAGCTGGAGAAGACCATCATGGAAGGAAGCATATCGGCAAAGAGAAGAAGAGGAAGACCACGGAGAAGATGGTTTCAGGATGTAACTGATGGTTTGAACATAACGGCTGCAGAGGCAGAACTGGCCTATGAGAGAGAGAGAGAGAGAAATTACGGAGGACTGTTGGGGTGGCAAAATTCTGCTCAGGACAAGCTATTTGATGACAATGACTATCTGTTTACAAGTTCAAGTTACGTCCTACTGACATATGCGTACGTAGCTCAAACAAGCTGACAGAGACACACATATCCTGTTTGAGTATACAACATACAATAAACAGAGAAAACACACATAATCGACCCACATGTCAGTCCTTAACAAGCTATATGGAGTTATTCACATACCCCAGTGCACCACTAACTACTTTAGAAGTATAAAAGGCAATGTTTGAAAACGTTGAAAAAAAAAGAAGAAAAAGATTAATACTATTATTTGTATTATTGATGCTGATTTTATCCTTCTTCAGCTTTATTGACCTTTGATTTCTTATGTAAAAAAAAAAAATGTCGATACACATGAATCAATTCCAAGAAACACAACAACAAACGAGTGACAGCTATGACAAATTAGGCCCATTAACCTGGCAATGTTTATTTCAACATCAGTGGAAAACTTCCACTATTCCAGAACTCTCGGAATTATGCTTAAGAAGGATATAATATTAATAAGTGAGTAAATCAGTTGTGAAATAATAAAGACAATTCACAAACAAGAATATAGGGCAATCAATAACAGGAAAGTCATATTATTATTTTTTTGTTTAGTTTTTGTATTTAGGCTTAAGAAAAAGAAGCTGCTGTCCGTTTGTATAAATCAACATGTCTATTATTCTCTGATTTCAAAATCTGTTTATTGTGTCATTATTTTCTGAAAATAAAAAGGGAATGGGAATGAAGGAGTGGAAAAGAAATTGAAGAAACTGAGTTATAACTTAAAACAATTCAAGTGTAATCATGGCGTCTAATATGACACTTCTTACAGACGACTTCTGGGGTAGGCTTGCTTTTCGTTATGACCAGTGTTACCTTCATTCAGGTAATCATTACTCATATAGGGAGACTGCAGTAAAACTATGTAAAATGATTTTAGGACCGTTGGAATCTCTGTCGTAGTTTATATGTAGTGTCCTGTTAAATTCGTCACTCCTGTTGTATCGTTTGCTTGATAAAGGCCTTTGGTCGAAACGTTGCTATGTATTGTCATTGTTTTTGTATTTTTGTAAAACTACAGTACTTTGTTATTACGTGTTTCGCCAAGCATTACTTCAGCTTCAGAGGTACTTCTAATTTAGATCTCTAAGTTAAGGATCAGGGTCTTTTGTAGTTTAATCGAGCACCGCGTACACAGCAATAATTTTTGAACAAAACTGATTTCGAACCCGTAACATCCACTGTACGTGGACATAATGTGGTAAGTGGTTTAACAACATCGCTTTAGACGAACCGAGGCTGAGTTTGACTTGGGGAATTCTTACATTACAGGAGAGTGAGTGTGTCTTCTTCTTCTTCAAACGCCCCATATCGACCACTTGTTAACCCCTCTTTGTGATTTGTTTGTGATCTAAGCTGAAGAGCGATTGTACATTGTGATAGTTATGCGCATACAAGTAAGCCAACACATCCTATTTCTGCAACGCTTTTTATTTACTAAGCAGCTTCCTTAATCCCTACCTCAGTCGCCTCTTATGCCATGGTTTGTATGTAGGTCGCAGTGGTATTATTCTTTGCTCTAATTCTATCACTTACCATTAACGGGATATGTGTCTAATTCTATCATTGACCACTAATGGTAACTTTGCTTTAATTCTATCATTGACCACTAACGGTAGCTTTGTCTAATTCTATCATTGACCACTAGCGGTAACTTTATCTAATTCTACCATTAACCACTAACGATAACTTTGTCTAATTCTATCATTGACCACTAACGGTAACTTTATCTAATTATACCATTGACCACTAGCGGTAACTTTATCTAATTCTACCATTGACCACTAACGGTAACTTTGTCTAATTCTACCATTGACCACTAACGGTAACTTTGTCTAATACTACCATTGACCACTAGCGGTAACTTTGTCTAATTCTATCATAGACCCTATAAAAGACGATGTCTAATTCTACAATTGACCAATAATGTGACATGTCTAGATCTACCGCTTATGTAACCATAGATGGGGATGTAGGAAAAGAAATCAAAGCAAGAATTGAAAGAGAACAACAGAACATCAGGAAAGCAGGCGAGAGGACGACCACGAAAAAGATGGTTAGATGTCATAACGGAATCCTGTCAAAAAGCAAAATTAACAATCACCCAAGCCAACAGAACAGCGCGAGACAAAAGTATAAAACCACGACACTGGGCAACAACCCGGTAGCAGTGTGACGACAAAATAAGAAAGAAGAAGAAGCACTTACCACATCTGAAATGGTGTCTCTCGTACGTCGACTGAACAGGCCCACTCTGCGTTGGTGTCTTACATCTTGGAATGCTTTCTCCATGGGTGAGGCTCCACCAAGGTCAGTTCCTGCAACCATAACGACCACAGTTATAACAATTAGGTTGAATACTATAGATGTTGCCATTTCTTGATCTATGAAAAAAGAGACGACACAATTTACAAAACTAGTATTAAAAGTCTACACGAGTTTTGAATTGTAGTGATAATCATTTGTATCTCTCTTCTTTCTCTCTCTTCTCTCTCTCTCTCTCTCTCTCTCTCTCTCTTGTGCATTTTAAATCCCGATTGAGGAATAGACCCTCAACCAAGTATTCCTATCTTTTGCTATCTCTTGCAGCTCATTCCAGCTCTTTCGCATATCGTTATTCACCGCCTCCAAATCTCTTCTCCAAGTATTTCTAGACTTTTCTCACGCATCATTTTCCCTGTGGGTTCCAGCAAAAGACCTTTTTCGTAATGTTTCCCTCAGGTTTTCTCAAGGTGTGTCATATCTAGCGTCTTTGTCTATTCTTTACCACTTGGTGTACTGGAATTTTGTTCTTCCATAAGCTCCCAATTGTGACCGTTTCATGCCATCTCAGTCCCTCTATTCTGCCTAAACACCAGTTGATAAATGTTCGCAGTTTATTCGTTATTTGTTTAGTCCCTCTCCATGTTTCTGACCCATACAGCAGGATTGCTTTAACATTGAAGCTAAACATTTTAATTTTTTAATTAACACATGAGTGAAGGTAGATTTTCCTTGTGTTGTTTCCAGGATAGCAAAGAACAGAATCACTGTCTCCACTTGCATGTAGTTAAAAGCGACTTAGAGATAATAGCCGTGATGTCGGCGAAGTCACACTATAAAAAACAAAGAAAACAACTACAGAAACAGAGACAAAAATTGTGCAAGCTGCACATGAAGATCCGAAAGAAATAGTGGTAGAGAGGCACAAAATCATACTGGGTGCAAATTTTGTGACTGTCTTATTTGTCCTTCTGCTTGACCAGGACTGATGATAACGATGATGATAATGATGTTGAAAGTAGATTTGTAAAATAAAGCAGTACATAAAACTGACATTTTTAAATCAGAAGGATATTACCAAACGAAGCACAGAATACAACAGTAAAACACAATAAGGTGGCGCAATTTGACAACGCTAAGGAAACTTACTGAAAACCGAGAGAAGACATTGATTAGTGCACTCGCTCGGTAGGTCCACAGTCTCGGCTTCGATTTCTCATGTTAAAGTGACATTTTTATCTACAGTAACTGCTCTCAGGTTCATTCATTCTTAATGGGTACCATCGAAGGCTAGCTTTAATTATTTTCTAACAAGTTATGTACATTGCCTTGACGATATACTCTGTGTGAGACCATTCTCTGTCTACTTCGTAATGCCCCCTCCTCCCTCACACCCAGTTGTATCCCAAACGATGTACGAAAGCATGCAAGTCTGAGGTTGTCAGATCGGATCAGATCAAATATGGAGAAAATCGGTATGAAACTTTAGTAAAACTGAATAAATAAGCGATATCGATAGAAACAGATATCTGCAAAAATCATCAGATATTAAAAATACTAACAATCAACCTTTTTTAAACAATTTAAAGCACACCATGTGGCGCCAGAGTCCACAAGGGAAGCAAAGAGCTGTACCACTGCAACCTACAAGGCATATCGTAGGAGGCGAATGATGCAGAAGAAGATGAGAAGAAAACATGTAAAACTAAACTAAATAGTAACAAAAACATATTATGCAGAAGAGAGATGAGAAGAAAACATGTAAAACTAAACTAAATAGTAACAAAAACATATTATGCAGAAGAGAGATGAGAAGAAAACATGTAAAACTAAACTAAATAGTAACAAAAACATATTATGCAGAAGAGAGATGAGAAAAAAACATGTAAAACTAAACTAAATAGTAACAAAAACATATTATGCAGAAGAGAGATGAGAAGAAAACATGTAAAACTAAACTAAATAGTAACAAAAACATATTATGCAGAAGAGAGATGAGAAGAAAACATGTAAAACTAAACTAAATAGTAACAAAACATATTTGAGGAGCTGAGGAAAGCATAGTAAATAAAGCTAGAAATGATGTGCTGGCTATTATGCGAAGAGGCGATAAGAAACAGTACAAGCTCTTAGTAACAAAATCTCATACAAAGAGAGATGGAAGAAAACAAGTAAAACGTAAACTACTAAATAGTAACAAAAAATATTATCAGAAGAGGATGAGAAGAAAACATGTAAAACTAAACTAAAAGTAACAAAACATATTATCAGAAGAAGAGAAGAAATGACAAACTAAACGTAAAACATATTAAGAAGAAGAAAACATGTAAAACTAAACTAAACAGTAAAAAAAATATTATCAGAAGAGGATGAGAAGAAAACATGTAAAACTAAACTAAATAGTAACAAAACATATTATGCAGAAGAGGATGAGAAGAAACATGTAAAACTAAACTAAATAGTAACAAAAACATATTATGCAGAAGAGAGATGAGAAGAAAACATGTAAAACTAAACTAAATAGTAACAAAAACATATTATGCAGAAGAGCGATGAGAAGAAAACATGTAAAACTAAACTAAATAGTAACAAAAACATATTATGCAGAAGAGCGATGAGAAGAAAACATGTAAAACTAAACTAAATAGTAACAAAAACATATTATGCAGAAGAGCGATGAGAAGAAAACATGTAAAACTAAACTAAATAGTAACAAAAACATATTATGCAGAAGAGCGATGAGAAGAAAACATGTAAAACTAAACTAAATAGTAACAAAAACATATTATGCAGAAGAAGCGGAGGAAGAAAACATGTAAAACTAAACTAAATAGTAACAAAAACATATTATGCAGAAGAGCGATGAGAAGAAAACATGTAAAACTAAACTAAATAGTAACAAAAACATATTATGCAGAAGAGGGAGAAGAAATAACTAAAAAGTAAAATTAGAAGGATAGAAGAAACATATAAAAGCTAAACTCAAATAAGCTAAACTAAAAACATATTATGCAGAAGAGAGATGAGAAGAAAACATGTAAAACTAAACTAAACAGTAACAAAACATATTAACAGTAGAGCGATGAGAAGAAAACATGTAAAATATCAAATATTAAAAATACTAATAATCAACGTTTTCAAACTTGTAAAACTAAATTATAAAGTAAAAAAGAAATTATTACGCGGAAGAGTGATGAGAAAACATGCAATTAGATGACGTCTTCCACTTTCTCGCCTGCCTAAACCACTTTTCCTTCCAATATGGTTTTCAGAAGTGTTATATCTCGTATTGCAACCAAAAAATCTTAATTGTCAAATTCCAATCTGCCAGAGCAGTTCTTTTTTTCACGCCTTGTTGTCGAAGTACTTGCTTATTAGTTTTCTATTCTTTCCATGACGGTCGCCCTACCAGAGAATCACTGACCGAGAAACAAAAGCGACAGACGTATTGTTGACCACATCACTCAACGCGAGCGGGTTTTCAAAGAAAAATATTGGCCAAACACAGTATTAAACAATATACTGTATGTATAAATATTGTTCCCATTTTTGATTAAAATGGGGAACAATATTTAATATAACCAAAACTTAATATAGTATATATCTTATATCCTTACTAAATGACAGCGAATCAATAATGGTAGGATTAGAAGGTTTAAGCCGCCCGAGTGGTTACCGGGGCCCAAATTTGGGGTGTAAAGAATAGAACCACTGTTACCTCCACGCATGTCGTAAGAGGCGACTAAGGAGGTTTGGCTGAAATCGGATACACATGTCCTAAACGTGTAGAAATATATGCATTTAGGGGTCTACAAACCAATGTGCAACGTATACACGTTCTTGGCAAAGATCAAACATATCACAAAGAGTGATTAAAATTGGTCAAAGAACGAACGCAAAGAAGAAGAAGGTTTAAGTGATTGTTCGAGGTGTCTGTGGCGTAGAGTTTAGCTGCTCGTCTCTCGTGCCAAGGGTACCAGGTTCGTTTTCTCGTGGAGCCATCTGGATATTTTCCAGTGATCCCTGATCTCAGTGTAGGTGAGATCGAGTTCCTAGTATCGGAGACAGACGACAAAACGTATGTCCCGAGTTCATTTGAGCACATAAAAGAACCCTTGGCAGTTCAAAATCGAGAAGAACAGGCCAGAAAGACGATACCCGAGCAAAATTCATTAGAAAAGATTAAAAATAGAATGTCTACAAAAAAAATCTTCAACATCTTAAAAAATTAAATCGGGGACCCGCGCCTATGCTACGGAGTTGTGCATTGCAGCTGAGATCTGTCTGTGCAAGAAAGAGATCGGAGCACACTTGATTACTACCGAAGCCACCCGAGTGGTTACCCCGGCCCAAATTTGCGGTTAAAGAATAGAACCACTGTTACCTGGCAAGCGCGTCGTAAGAGGCGGCTAAGGAGGTTTGATTGAAATCGGACGCACTTGTCCTAAACATGTACAAGTCTATGCGTTTAGGGGCCTACCAAACCAATGTGCAACGTATACACGTTTTTTGCAAATTTCAAACATATCACAAAGAGTGATTAAAATTGGTCGTAAAGAACGAACGCAAAGAAGAAGAAGACTACCGAAGTGCAATGATGATCGTCCTATCAATCAATCAATCAATCAATCAATCAGTGATTGTTCATTCGATTGGTTGACTTTTATTTCATTAACTTAAAACATCTTTCCAAATATGAAAGCATATTTTATATAAGTTCAACAAATTGAACGTTAGAGGTGGTTTGAAATATCACAAAGTGTTTTTTCAAGAGCGATTAGAAACGAATGACACTGTCGACTGAATATGAGTTACTTTACTTATTACCAGTGGCGGCTTGTCATTAAGGGCTATTTGGCCGAGCCCACCAAAAAAAACGTGTAACGTGTATTTATTATTGTATAAATTAAAATATAACCTAACCTAATACCATGATTTTCCCAAAAAATGTGTCTGGCCCCACCAACAAAAATTAGCACGAGCCGCCACTGCTTATTACCGTCCGCTCCTCGTGGAGAATAGGGTCTCAACAGTTGTTTGTTACGTTTCCCGATCTCTTGTTGTTTTCTTTATAGCTTCCCAGGATAGTCCAGCATCCTTCAGTTCTCCAAGAAGACTTCGTCTCTAGATATGTTTAAAACATTCCATTTTACTTTTCCCCTGCGGGTTTCACTTAATATCAATCTTGTCTTAAAAGTGTACATTTCATAACAAATGAGTTCAGATTTTCGAAATTTGTAGTCGATGTGAAATATTTCGATGTTACCATATTTCAAACTATTGAAAAATATTAGTAATCGCACTCTGCCATCGCCCGTGTGCTGTCGGGATCGCAAGGGAGCAAACAATAGTAACACTGCGACCTACAAGGCATGTCGTAAGAGGCGTCTGAGCTAGGAACTAGGAAGCTGCACTAGTAAATAAAAAAGCTTCATAGAAATCGGAAGTGCTAGTATACTTGTTGGCGGATAACTGGCAGAACGTATAATCGCTCTTAGGCTCAGATCACATACAAACGACAACGAGTGGTTAACAAGCGGTCGTTGTGGAGTGTTCGATGAAGAAGAAGAAGCACTCTATCATGTATAGCTCAGCCCGCCTGCCCAGCGTGTTCGTTGTGCGTTGGACGACGGGTGACAAGCCCCTGTGAGTGCGGTTCAATTCCGTGGTCTGGCAGAAAAACCACATGTTCTCCAGATTTACGGTGGTCGTGACACCAAACGGAAGGGTTACGATGTCCATGGCACCGAGTCGAAGAGCTGAAAGCTCAAATGTTTCTGGATCGAAAAAAAAAATATATAGCTCGTGTCAGTTGGTGCTTTCTAAAAGCGTCATGCAAATATGACTTCAAAGATCGTGAGGTGTATTTCGTTAAAAAAATACCAAAATAATTATGTATATTATTAGGTGTCTTGTGTTATTTGATATGTACATTAAAAACAAAACTGAAATGTCGATTGAAATAATTTGTAAACGTATATTTCTTATCGTTTGAATCATTGATCATTACATTGAGTTATAATCTAGCTTACATCGTTATCGAGTTATTGTCATTTCTATATTAAATTATCTTTTTTAATAGAAATACAGTATATGAAATTACTACCAATATCTCCAGCAGCAAACATCTATTATAATCAATTAAAAATGTTGCATATCTGGATAGCATTTTGCAGCTTATTGAATAACACAGACATCCAACACAGATATACTAAAGGCAACCAAATCGAAGGACAAATGGCACATATTTCTTAATGCAAACATATTAACATGAAATCTAAATGTACATTGCACAACACAATCTTTCTACCGACATAATGTAATTAGTGTCAAATCTGAACGCTGACATCGAGCGGTAGAAGAAAATTGGTCACGCCAGAGAAGAAGTGTCAACGCAGAATGTTAGGAGTATCAAGAAGAGACCGGTTTAGGAATGAAGACAGCTGGAAAAAAGTGGTTGCAATATCAGTATGGACTTCATCAAGAAACAATAAAATAAATGGTTCCTCCTCATAAGCAGATTACCAACAGTGCGCCTCAAAGAGCAATGTTACTCCGATACATTGGATCAAAGCAAAAGGTCGTCACATGAGAAACAGACAGTGAAAGCCATCATGTACAAAAGCCCACAAAAGCACTTTCTATAAATCTCTTTTTATGCTGAAGCTGTGAGGCAGAATATGTTTAGAGAAAGAGCCTTTCTTTGCATATGCCATGCCATCAGATACAGGGATCATAGATTGTCAATAATTAGCATACCTAAGACTTTTATCATCCCAATGTTGAGTTGTCATCACTTATCGTGTTAATCTCTCCACTATCGTATTAGCGTATCGTACTATCTCTGTTTCGGTAAATAGTATAGTGATTTTTTACAGTATCTATTTATCCTTGATAATTTATTTCTTCATTTTAGCTAATGACAGCTACCGATGTTTTGTTATCTGTTTCTATAATATCTTTAATAATATTTTTGCTTATACATTAGAATTATTACTTTTATATTTATCGGGGATATTCTTCGGTCTCTTCGCTACTCTCTATTGATGAGGACACTAAAATCGATGTTGAATCGATCAAGCGATTTAAGCAGTTTGGAGTTACCCGTTGTTCAAGTCGAACTGGATGCCTGAGAGACAGAGTGAGAGGTGTGTTTAATCAGCGAGCCACAGGCACCATCAGTATGCATACTCTTCGATATCTGTTGGGGAGACTGAGCACCTATGGGTCTGCCCGGAGTGCAATGACGTCAGTTTAGTAACCAATAACCAATAACCAATTAGAATTATTAACATAGAATATCTGTTAGAAAGTCATGTACATTGTAACTATGACGATGGATTGTTTTGTTTATCAAAAGCGTGTTTATACAATGTTCAGTGACATGGCGGTAGATTCATATGTTTATACTTATTGCATTTTGATGAATAACCACGTGTGCTCCGACCTCTGTCTTACACAGGCATATCTCAAAGACAGTACACGAACTCCGTAGTACCGGCGAAAGCACATGATGTAATTTTGAAGATGGTGACATTTTTGAAGGAGCTTTTATTGTAATCTTTTTAATGACGTTTGCCTGGTCAGCGGCTTTGCAGCCTACTATTGTCGATTTTAAACTGTCAATGTTTGTTTATCGTGCTCATGTTGAACACGGGACGTACGTTTTATCTTTCATTTTCGATAGAACTAGAAACTCGATCTCCTCTACATTTAGATTATGTGTCACTGGAAAAATATCTTGATGAACGAACCAAATACCTTTGGAGCGAGAGATGAGCACCCACCCACACGTCACAGATACGCCTTCACACCACCTCCCTACGCTAGATAAGCTCATAAACCTGCACTATATAATCCACACAAAATAATAAAAAGCCATTAGTTTACAAAGCTGAACTATGAACTATTGTGTAGGGGATCAAGACTAGTTACTAGTGTAGACATCATGCGATGTTCGAATCACAGTAAAGGAACACACACACACTGGTAAAGTGATTGAATTCCCTAACAAGTGAGACATTCGTAAGACCGTCTAACGCAGCAATGATCCAGATAATTGTCCTTGGCTGAAAAGATATAACAGACTAATAGGAAGGTAACATCAATTTTAACTTTAACGTGTTTTTATTGATAATTACAGTATAGCCACAGCGAAGTCAGAATAACGACACAGTAAAGTCACAGTAAAGTCACAGTAAAGTCCAGTAAAGTCACAGTAAAGTCACAGTAAAGTCAGATGACCCGATAATTGTCCTAGCTAAAGATCACAGTAAGAGTCACAAATTTACAAGGTAGATAAGTACAGTAAGCCACAGCAAAGTCAGAATAACGACACAGTAAAGTCACAGTAAAGTCACAGTAAAGTCACAGTAAAGTCAGAGTAACGACACAGTAAAGTCACAGTAAAGTGGAGAGAGGCCGAATGAATTAGAGGTTAGAGGGCGGGATCCCATACCGGAGAACCGGATTCAATCCGCGTTAAGGTCACTATGATTGTTTCTGTCTGGGGTATAAAGAATAACTTACTAACCTGAACATTTTCCGGTGACTGCATCTAGCCAAGTGGCTATTCAATTCCGCAGGCTCGTGTTCCCCTTGTCATATACCGCCTTAAATTGCGGTCTTACAGGCTTTAACAACAATTTTTCTTAATTGAAACAAATTAGAAAAGTCCATTCCATGATAAAAAATTGTTTTAAAATTCGGATTGATTGATTGATAGAACCATCATCATAAGACATCGATGAACAATCAAGAGTGCTCCAATCTTTTTTTTTAAGACATCGATGAACAATCACGAGTGCTCCAATCTTTTTTTTTAAGACATCGATGAACAATCACGAGTGCTTCAATCTTTTTTTAAGACATCGATGAACAATCAAGAGTGCTCCAATCTCTTTTTTTTCCTTTACATATGGAGATCTTAACAGCCATGAAAACCGAAAAAATTTTCATTTAAATTTTGAAAATGGTAAATTTCGATATCTGTTGGGGAAGACTGTGCACCTATGGGTCTGCCCGGAGTGCAATGACGTCAGTTTAGTAACCAATAATCTTTGAGAGCCGCGGTAGCGTAGTTGTTAGTGAACTTGCTTCTCAAGGCTGGTGGTCCGGGTTCAACTCCCGCAGTGGGCGTGGAATTTCCCGACCGCGACGGCTCTCAGGTTGACCCAGCCTCAATTGGGTACCAGACTTGCTCTGGGAAAGTAAAGACAGCCGGCGTGATGCTTACCACATCATCCATCGTGTGCCGACGGTCAATGAAAAATACAGACCTAACACTGTATTGCGGTTCCTTTACTTTTGTTTTTTTACTAATAATCTTTATACTGAGTTTTGTCCGGCAGCAACTTTACCGTTTTACTCTTATCAACGTTTTAACTTCCAAAATATCTTTTATTTCAACTTGAACACGGGATCTACTATTTATCGTCCTTCTCCGATAAGAATCGGGGCTCGATTTCACCTACGTCGAGATCAGAGATATCTGAAAAAAATATTCTGATTGCTCCACACAGGAGGAAGGAATCGAGTACAGATGGAGCTTGATTTTGAGATTTGATCTTTACTAAAGTTACTAAATGTTGCTTCTATAGTAATATTTTAACCATTCTTGCCATCATCATCTATATCGTCAGTATCATCATCCTCATCATCAACCCCATCATCATTATCCTCAGTATCATCATCGTCATCATATAATCATCACGCCTGAGTGGTTACCGGGGCCAAAATTGGGGTGTAAAGAATAGAACCACTGTTACCTGCCAAGCATGTCGTAAGAGGCGTCTAAGGAGGTGGTGCGTGGGGCTAGCTTACCCACACCGTAAAAAACACAAGATGGCTACAGAACGGAGAGCGAACCGAGTAAACGCTGGCTGAAACCGGACACATCACCAACGGATAAGCACCAGAGCTCCAAATGGTGCTGAAGATGTGATGTAAAACACACCAATGTCAAGGCTGCATGAATCAGATTTCCACATGAATAGCATTTATGGGGAGGTCTGGTACATCGATCTTGGCGATGATCGCGAGAGAGAGATATCATCATCGTATCAGCATCATCCTCATTATCATCATCATATCATCATCATTGTCATCATCGCCACCTTACCGTCACCATCATCATTATCGTCATCATCATATTTATCCATATTATCATCGTGATCACTATTCAAATCGCCATCTTTATATATGTATATATATGCTCGCGCATGTGTGTGTGTGAATGCTTGCATGTATAGGTCATATCTGCAAATTATATTCTACAAATAACTTTGAAAAATAAAAACATTAACACACAAGAGATTTGAGGGCACAAATAATGAAATAAAATGTAATAAATTGGATTATAATAAAGCTTTGCAGAATTTTGTAGAGTTAATATCGCCTCTAAACTCTGCTATTTCTGTCCACTGAAGATGAAATTATAACAGAAAGATAATGGCATTGAAATTAATAATTTATTCAAAGTGCTTGATTATCTAGACTCCGGTAAGCACAATTACACAAATTGATAACAAATAAAAGCATAGATGTATGTGAAAATCATTCTTAAAGAGAATAAATGTAATGTAAAAAAAAATTTGGATAAAAGATGACATTTGAATATCTTGGTTCACTGCTAACAACAGATGGAAATGGGATGAAGGAAATTAAAAGAAGAACAAACATGGCTTTACCAAAAATTAAACAACTCAAAACAGTATGGAACGGAGCTGATAAGAAAACAAAGATCAGAATACTAAGAGCATGCATATTCCCAGTGACAACGTATGAGTGTGAAGCATGGACATTGTGTATGTGCTTTTGAATATAAGTGTTACAGAAGAGTCCTCCGTATATCCTGGACAGAGAAGACAACAATTAGATCTATCCAGAAAGAACTCAAAATCAAAGAAAAATGGCTTATGCTACAAATAAGAAAAAGAAAATTGAGATATTTTTACATATAAAAAGACATGAAGGGCTGGAGAAGACCATCATGGAAAGAGGCATAACTGCAAAGAAGAAGAGGAAGACCACGGAGAAGATGGGTTCAGGATGTAACTGATGGCTTGAACACGTTGGTTGCAGAGACAGGACATCTGGCCTATGAGAAAGAGAAATCCAGAGAACTGTTGGGGTAGCAAAGTTCTGCTCAGGACAAGCGACTTGATAATGATGATAACGCACGAAATAAATTCACACTTAAGCGAAATTTTTCAAAAATGTGCTAGTGCTAGTACTATAGATGTAGAAGATGATGCTAGAGCCATGTTAGTTGCGTGTTGTTTTTTTCGTTGACAACAGAGTTTGTGTCTGAAGTCGACCTAGGTTCATTTCAGTTCCAGAATAACCCTAGGAAATAAAGCCGGTCGGTGAGACGTTGATAACATTCCACATCGGGTTACATTAGTTCCAGAAACGTAACAGAATGTTTCATAATATACCTGATGGTATGAAACCAGGTAATTTATTTGTCAATACGAATATGAGTTGTGCTATATATGTCAACAAACACTGGGTGTCCCTGCGGCTAAGTGGTTAAGTCGATGCCTTGTCTTCCGATGGTTGGGGGTTTAAATCCGTACGTCGCCATTCTGTTCAGGGTGGGATTGGGGGAGAGGGGGCATTTTTAAAGAAATACCAACGATTGATGCTGGAACTACGGAGTTTGTGCTTTGTGCAATACTCTCGGCAGGTGGAGTTATGAGTGGCGGTAGGGTGATAACGTACGTTCTCGTCACATACCACACGGGTTACAAAGAGCGGTTAACTTGGTTCTAGAAAAATCTGGCCAGCAAATGGCGGAATGCGGGAGGGCCATTCAGAATCAGGACTGTTCGATTCTGGACACGACTTTGCTAGCGCATTTCCGCCAAGTTTGGTCGGATATTATATCCGATTTCGTTTGCCGAGCTACTGAGTTAGTGCTTGATCAACGATGTGAACTATGCATGTCACATGGAATGCTTTTTGCTGTGTGAACCGTGCGTTTGTTGTGATTGTGGATATTCAGAAGATGGTGGACAGCGGTTATGACGAGCCAACTCAATCTGCCGTATACAGTGTTTTGCGTGTGCAGCAAGCTGCATTTTGCCGTGAATGATGTTTCCTTCGACATGAATTGCAATTCAAGTGATGAACAATTTTGTGCTGACACCTTAGCAGCGGCCTTATGCCATAATGCGGTGCTGGTTGCTTTTGTGGCGCACGGCTGTTTCATTCTGGAATTAGTTCACAACACAGGAGACAGTTACAGTTGTTAGCATTTCGTTGATTTGTTGGCACAGGAACTGGAATTATGGTGACCCGTTGCAGTGAAGTTGGAACCGTACATATGAACAATGAGAAGAATACTCGAACCCTCAACGAACAACTACTAGGATTAATATCAATTATTTTTCAATTTCGAATTTTTTCAGTAAAATATTGTGCGAAAATTATTTTTATTATTATGTCATCAATTTACATCATTTACAGTAAGATAGTTATTTCGTTTCTAATATATTTGAGTTGCAGATTTAGCGCATTTGCCGATAGCTAGGTAAATATTGTTCCACAGGACATAATTAAATTCCTACAAACGACATTCTCGTTCATCAGATTCGCCTGTGTGTTACTGGGGCCCGCAAGGATGTGAAAGAATAGTAACGCTGCAACGTACAAGGCATGTCGTAAGAGGCGACTGAGGTAGGGGTCTAGGGAAGCTACTCTAGTAAATAAAAAGCGTCGCATAAATCAGATGTGTTGGTCTACTTGTAGGTGCATAACTTATACAACGTACAATCGCTGTTAGGCTCGGATCACATATAAATCACAAAGAATAGTTAGCAAATGGTCAAAATGAAGCGTTCGAAGAAGTAGAAGTACATCGGACTATTCCATGCATGCTTCGTCATATAATAAAGCTGCCATGTCAGTAGGTCACACATGTGTACAAATGGGGCAATGAATAAAGTACAAGCATGAAACTCACAGTTTATAGTATTACATCTACCGTATTATACAGTGGTAGGAACAATAATTCTATTACGAATTATTTATTTATGATGCAAAGGTATGCAAAGTTAGCCTACAATTTCTCCCAGTGTAGGGAGAACATTTGATGCAAAGGTATGCAAAGTTAGCCAACAATTTCTCCCAGTGTAGGGAGAACATTTTAAAAAGACTATGTAATTACTGGCATCAGATAGTTCCATATAGTTTATAGTTCATAAGTACGGTTCCAACTTCACTGCAACGGGTCACTCCATAATTGCTCCGTTCCTGTGCCAATGAAAATCACACGAAATGCTAACAACTGTGAAATGTTTCCTGTGTGAACTAATCCCAGAATGAAACGCGTACCGCCACAAAAAACAACCTGCTCCGCATAAAATGCATATGGACGTCGCTAATGTAGCAACACAAAACTGATCATCACTTGAATTGCAATTCTTGTCGAAGGGAACATCAATCACGACAAATCCAGCTTTCTGCACCCGTAATATAACTGCATACGGCAGATTGAACTTGTTCGTAATAACCGCTGTCCACCATTTTCTGAATACACACTAACACACAACAAATGCACGGTTGACACAGCAAAAGCATTTCATGTAACATTCATAGCTCACAGCGTTGCTCAAGCACTAACTCAGTAGCTCGACAAACGAAACCGGAAAATATCCGACCAAACATGTCGGAAATGCGCTAGCAAAGTCGTGTTCAGAATCAAATAGTTCTGACTCTGAATGGCCCTACCGCATTCCGCCATTGTTGGCCGGTGATAACAGACTGGTAATGGTGAGGATGAAGTTTTACAACTAGAAAATTGTAAACATGTTACTTGCAGTCAAAAACTCACATAAACTCTGACCTCCATATAAGTGAGAGAAAAAACAATTGTCCATACTTTACAACAATACTATCTATCTCTCTGTTACTAATGGAGTAACGTAAGTGGGGTCAAAATGAATTTATGTCGGAACTGTAATTCTCTAGTCCAACGGTTCTTAACCTTTCGATACCATGGATCCCATTCAAATATCTTTTGTTGTTACGGATCTCACACTATTTCTAATATGAAAATCTTCAGGAATTAATCATCTGAGGGGGGGGTGGTTATATATATATATATATATATATATATATATATATATATATATATATATTGTCTGTAGCGTAGAAGTTAGGTGCTCGCCTCTCTTGCCAAGGGTAACCGGTTCGTTCCCTAGTGAAGCCATTGCTATATTATTCCAGAGTTCCATGATCTCAGTGTAGGTGAAATCGAGCTCGTAGTCCTATCAAAGACGGGCGATAAAACGTAGGTCCCTTGTACAGTTTGAGCATGTAAAATAACCATTAGCAGCTCAAAATCGAGAAGAGCAGCCGCGGCCCGGACAAAATTCATTAGAAAAAGATTTTTTGTTTTTAAATTTATTAAAAAACTTTTCACTATCTTCAAAATGACATCGGGGACTCTCGCCGGTGCTACAGAGTTTGTGCACTGCAGTTTAAATCTTCCTGTGTAAGAAAGAGATTAGAGCACACATGGTTACTCACGGAATTGCAATGATGATGGTTCTATCAATCTCATATATATATATATAATTTGGAGTGGCCATTAACTTGGTGATGAGACAATGTTGCAGGGGCGAAACTGGCATCGTTTGGGTAGAAAATAGTCAACTAGAAGATTTGGATTTTGCAGATGATATTGCCTTGTTAAGTAGAAACAACCAAGATATGCAAAGAAAAACAGACAACTTGTCATCTATAGCATCAAAAGTTGGACTGCAGATAAGCTATGAAAAACAAATATAATGAAGACACCTATGGCAAGTAACGCAGATATCACCTTGGAATCTAAAATGATAATAATAACAGAGCAGTTCACCTATTTAGGTAGCAATTTTGATTGCACAGGAAATGTTAAAAAGAAATTATGATACGAATTGACAAAGCAACATCAGCTTTTAAAAGTCTAAATAAAATATGGAGCTGCAAGTTATATAGTATTAAAACTAAATTACGAATTTTCAATTCATGTGTTGTATCAATCCTAACATATGCCAGCGAGAGTTGGTTAATGACTAAAGATATAGAAAGCAAGTTGAATGCATTTGAAAATAGATGTCTGCGAAAAATAATGAATATAAAATGGAACGAATTCAGAAGTGATGAAATCAGAGAAATGTCTGGTCAACCACTAGTGACAATTGTCATAAGAAGGAGAAGATGGAGATATGTTGACACACCTTGAGGAGAAATGATCAACGAATATCAAAGCAGGCATTGAAGTGGGATGCAAAAGGCTCAAGAAGGAGAGGTCGACATAAGAAGACCCTGGAACGAACTTTGCTGAGAGAGGCAAGAAATATCGGTCTCAGTTCCATGGAGGAGATTGAACGAGTTGCCCAGGATAGAGCGGTATGGAGAAATTACTTGCAGACCCTATTTAACGTATAACGGTACGAGAGGAATTATTATTTATTATTATTATTATTATTATTATTATATATGGTATATATTGCAATCAACTTGTCGCTCAACTTGTAGCTCATTCAACTATTTAATATACATTAGCTGAAAATGGATATCTAACTCAGTTTTTTGCTGCATCAGAAACAGGAACATTTTCCCGGAAATAAAATGGCAAATTAATTTCTTTTAAATGGCGTAAGATAAATGACGTGTCCGTCTTAGAAAGATCTTCGCTGACGTATCCAAGAAAATTGTTGAGGCTTGGAATTGGCCTATTTTTTTCTGCCCAGTAGACAATGATGGCTCATTTTAAACCTTTTTAATCATTTCTTGGAACTTGTCCTCAATTTGAAAAAGTGTGCCTTCTTGTCTTTAAATATTTAATTTGATCATATTAAAATAAATGAAGATTTCTGATAAATATGCTAATTTTACTTATGTCTGCTCCGATCTCTTTCTTACACAGAAAGATTACAGCTGCAGTTCACGATCTCTGTAGCTCCTGACGGGTCCTCAATGTAACTTTCAAGATTGTGAAGATTTTTTAAATTCGAATTTTGATTAAACATTTTTTTAACCCTTTAGCTGCTAAAGACGAATATATACGTTTTTTCCATTCACTTTTAAAGACGCATTAATACATCTGTTATTATCTCTCTTATGTGGACTAAAGACGAGTTAACACGTTATACATTGCTACTGTCACTGCTATAGGCGTACATTCACGTTTGGGACCTAGAAACAAAGAGTAGCTATTTTTATAGCTCATCCTTCAGAAAGTATGTAGAAGCGAAAGGCTCTTTTGCCCGGGCAGCGGCTTTCCAGCTCTTCTTCTCGATTTTGAGCTGCCAAAGGTTCTTTTACGTGCTCAAATTGAACACGGGACCTACGTTTTATCGTCCGTCTCCGATAGGACTAAGAACTCGATTTCATTTACACTGAGATCAGGACTCTCGTCCGCCTGTCCACCTGAGAAAATATCTGTTTAATTAACCAATTCAAGTCGTGATATAGGGTAACTCGTTCGAGCTGTTGAATACTTCTTCAGATGTAATGAGCCACAGCCAACTATAAACTCATAGGGCCCGCAGATTCGGGTACAAATTATGCGAAATTAGACCACAACTCGCCACGCGACCTCGCATTCCAGTATTGCTGTTAAAATCAAATTTTAAAATAAAATCAAATAAAATTAAAATCAATACAAAATGCTGAATCAAAGTTATATTATGCAACAAGTTAAGTTTAACAATAAGGAATATCAAAATTATGAATATTTTTCATCAATAAATAACCATATACTCATAAAATTGAGTAAAATTGCAAAAAAGATTGCAGTGTTCTATCAAACTTATATACATTCCAACCCCCAACTGAAACTAGGTCAGTGGTTTTCCCGTCAGTTATGCGGCCCAGTATTTATAGCTGGCTGTGAGTAAGCACCGAGGAGAAGATGAGCAATAAATCTTCAAACATATTTTGTGTGTGTTCATACATAGCCAGGCTCTATCATAGAGCTAGAGCATGGCTGTGGTTCATATCTAACGTAACACAGTAATCTAGTTGTGTGTGTTGTGTTTATGTCCTTGTCCAATGACAGAGAAAAGTAAGGGAAGAAGCGAATTTTTCTAATAACTTTTCCAATATTAGCAGACAAACCGCCGGCTAGATTTATATCTTCATCATTTAAGAGAGATATTAGGGAAATGTCTTTGTTAGCTTAGCTTTCTCGTTAAACTAAACAGAAACCATGATTTTTGAAAATGATAAAATAATTACTTCAGCTGTTGCATTTGTTTTCGTGTATTTGCAACCCAGTCGGCAACTTCAAATGAGGCTCTCACTGCATTTTCATTGTTTACGAACGGTAAAAATAGACCTCTGGTGGCGTCTGTGGCTTAGGGGTTAGTGATTCGGTCTATTAACCCCAACGTTCTGAGTTCAAATCACGCTGCGGATAGTTCGTATGCAAATTGTTTCGCATGGATTTTACACACAAAAAAAAAAACCGATGACACCACCCGTTTAGAAAGCAATGGCAAACTACTGAACGTAATAATGCCTATAAAAATCACAAACAGCGTTAAAAAGCTGGGGTTGATTCGCAATACCCTGTAAATGATATGCAATTAACTTTTAAAAAAATAGACACCGTTCAGAAGGCAATGTCAAACTACCCAGCGTATAAGTGTTGCCTAGAAAACCAACAACTCGTTTACTGCGGTTGATGGCGAGGTCCTGCACAGGAAATGCAACGATTTTCAGTCAGCTCCTATGTTTTCAAAAGTCTGCAACACACTGACCCTAGTCCAGCTATGATATCCGATAACCTGCCTTACTTACTCTAATTTGCACTATGACGTTTATTTAATTAGAAAGAATTTTTTTTTAAAATGATCAAAATTAAGTTGCACGCTGTTTATTCCTATTTATGTCTATTTATTTCAGCAGTTTTTAATTTATATTTTAATTTCAAAAGTGAAAGATCTATATATTTCGCCAAGCTTTCGCAGACCCCCTGAAAAAACATCCTGTAATTCTAGAAGTCCGCTGAGCACAAGTTAAGAACCGCTGCTCTAGTTTCCCTTGCTGAGAGTTTACTTGACAGATTATTCAATAGCATATATCATAAGCAAAAGTCAAACATACAAATTATTAACAATCATCTACACGAATGTCAGGGAAACCTGTTACCATGCTTCAAATATTGTGTGCTTAACTCTTGCGGTTATTTCTGGTAATGTGTGTGCAATTATTTTGACTCCCTGTGTGGAGTTGTTGCTACAGTGACGCTTGTTTAAAATTCTCAAATAGCAAAGTCGATTAATTTGTCCAAAATATGTTTTGTAATCACACGAGAACGTCTTACTGACAATACATTTATCAGCGAATTGGAAAAAAGAAGGAATTTAGTATAATTATTTAGACAAAGACAGTTTTGATAAGAACATTTCATAATGTGGAATTAGTAGATACATAATATGTCAGTACTGTTATTGTTTTACTATAAAAAATGGCCCGTTGATTACTTATATATATATATATTTATAAGTTCATCGTCTTCTTCTTTCAACTCTCCATACTTATTAACCACTCTGTGTGATTTATATGTGATCTGAGCATAAGAACGATCTTACGTTGTGTCAGTTATGCGCCTACAAGTAGACCAGCACATCCGATTTCTGCGAGGCATTTTATTTACTAGGTAGCTTACTTAATTCCTACATCAGTCACCTCTTACGACATGCCTTGTAGGTCGCAGTGGAACTATTCTTTGCTTCCCTTGCGGGTTCCGCTATTACATGGGCAATACGTTCATCTGAAATGTGTGTGTGCATATACATATGTGTATATGTTTGAATTTATGCGTGCAGTAGTCTTAACCTTAATAGTAGTAGTAGGGGCAGTGGGGATGAGGGTATTGCAAACTCTTTTAGACATACAATCAGTGGCGGCTCGTGCTCATTTTTGTTGGTTGGGCCAGACACAAATTTTCGGAAAACAAGATTTTAGGTTAGGTTATATTTTAATTTATAAAGTAATAAATATACGTTACACATTATTTTTGGTTGGGTCCGGCCCTACTGGCCCTTAATGACGAGCCGCCACTGCATACAGTAAATACAACAGTTGGAGATGACAATTATGATAAGAGGCATCCTAACAAAGAGGAGAAGAGGAAGACGACGGAGAAAATGGATTCAGGAGTTAACTGATGATTTGAGCATGACGGATGCAGAGGCGGGACATCTAGCCAAGGAGAGATAAATTTCGAAGGACTGTAAGGTTGGCAAAGTTCTGCCCAGGACAGGCTATTTGATGATGATGGTGAGTGGTAGTTGTGGTGAAGTAGTAGTAATAGTAGTAGTAGTAAATGTAGTAGTAGTTGTGGTTGCTGCAGTTGTAGAGTAGTATTATTTGTAGCAGAAAAAGTACTGGCAGAGTAGGAGTTGTAGTAGCAGTAATGGTGGTTGCAGTATTAGTAGTAATAGTAGTAGTGGTGGTAATAGTTGTAGTAGGGGTAACAGTACATTGTTTAGTAGTGGGAAGAGATTAGTAGCAGCAGTAGTAGTAGTAGTAGTAGTAGTAGTGGTGGTGGTAGTAGTAGTGGTAGTAGTAGTAGTAGCAGTAGTGGTGGTGGTGGTAGTAGTGGTAGTAGTGGTGGTGGTGGTAGTAGTGGTAGTAGTAGTAGTAGTAGTAGTGGTGGTGTGGTATAGTAGTAGTGAGTAGTAGGAGTTGGAGTAGTAGTGGTGTAGAGTGGAGTATGTGTAGAGTAGTGGTGGTGGTGATGTAGTGATGGTAGTAGTAGTGGTGGTGTAGTAGTAGTGGGGAGAGTAGTAGTAGTAGTAGTAGTAGTAGTGTGTGGTGAGTTGTAGGTAGTAGTAGTAGTAGTTGTGGTAGTAGTAGTGGTAGTAGTAGTGGTGGTAGTAGTAGTAGTATAGTGGTGGTGAGTAGTAGTAGTAGTAGTGAGTGGTAGAGTAGTTGGTAGGGGTAGTAGTAGTAGTGAGTAGTAGTAGTAGTAGTAGTGGTAGTAGTAGTAGTAGTGGTGTAGTAGTAGTAGTAGTAGTAGTAGTGGCAGTAGTAGTAGAAAAGTATTTGTTGCACAGTTAATTCGAAATTGAATCTATGTGATCATAGTTTTCTAGTCACTCATATTCAAAATATTGTCATATTATGTTTAAACGGAACAAATAGACTTAGTACAGCAGAACTTTCAAAGCCTAGAATTATCAAGGTTACATATTATATATACTTTTTGAAAATTTGTAACAAGCTATATTATACGTGTATGGTTCACTACGTGTTTGTAAGAGAGAACAAAGAACATATACATATTCTATGTAAACTCATATTTATAACAGAGCCATCAAATTTCGTAAATCATAGTCATTTTATTGATTATTTACAAAAATTATG
Organism: Arion vulgaris; assembly: GCA_020796225.1. Classification (NCBI taxonomy): domain Eukaryota; kingdom Metazoa; phylum Mollusca; class Gastropoda; order Stylommatophora; family Arionidae; genus Arion; species Arion vulgaris. Next base: position 20,854,436 of record CM036771.1, read on the forward strand.
CACACAAAAAACTGTGAACAAAATTATTATAAATATTGATTAATAATTATATATGATTGAGTATATTTAACGATAAATGTGATGATAATTCAATAGTAGTATTTTATTCTGTAGTGATGTGGTGTAGTAGCGACCTCGCACTACCATTTAAAAAAAAATTTCTTGTAGTCTTTACAGATCGTAGGATATGAAGTTCCTGTCACTTCATATTTCTAGGGCCTGGCGATCGGGTGGTAGGAGGGCCAATTATTTTTCTCATGAGTGGAACGTCGAGTGTAGGATTGAGCCCAGAACACTCTTGAATCCGAGTCGACAGAAGAACGCTTACGCATTACGCTAATCCGACCCACCACACTTCTATTAATAATTCCTCACGTTACATAGGGCCTGCCAGCAATTTCTCCACACCACTCTATCCTGGGAAACTCGTTCAATCTCCTCCATGGAACTGAGACCGATATTTCTTGCCTCTCTCAGCAAAGTTCTTTTCAGAGTCTCCCTAGGTCTCTTTCTTGAACCCTTTACATCCCACTCCAATGATTGATTTAATATGTTTTGATCTTTTCTTCTCAAGGTGTCCAACATATCTACATCTTCTCCCTCTTATAACAATTGTTATCAGACATTTCTCTGATTTCATCACTTCTCTTGAATTCGTTCTCACTTATATTACTTAGTATTTATGAATGAGATAAAGTAAAATAAAAAAAGGAAAAAGCCTGTTTTCACTTCTTGTTGTATATTAGTGAATGGATTAGTGAATTGTTTTGAGAATATATTGAAGAATATATTGGGAATATTTTGGGAATATATTGAGGAATATTTTGGGGAATATATTGGCGAATATGGTGTTATACCACTGTTTTCCTTTGATAAAAAAAAAACATGATGGGTCATGTGGTCGACATCATCTTTTGCTTCTATGATGTTAAATAAAACTACTATCCACAATTTCTTTCTTTTACGTCACTGAACTTTTATTTGCTCATGCTCAAATTACTTGAGAGCTGGGATACCGTAGTGGCTAGTGCATTCGCTTCTCAGGTGGATGATCCACGTTTAATTCCAGAGGGAAAGTGTAAGTTATTTCTGAACGTAATGGTTCTCAGGTCGACCCGGCCTCATTTAGGTACTTGAATAGGCACTGGGAAGTAAAGACGGCCATCGTGATGTTGACCTCATCTCCGGTCAATGAAAAATACATTTCTAACATCGTTTTACGAAATATATCTCATGGTATACAAAGTTTAACTTTTTATTTTCTAGTGATCTCCATAGTTCATATTAATCAATGTGGTGCCGGGGCCCGCAAGGGAAGCAAAGAATCATACCACTGCGACCTACAAGACTGATGCAGGAAGCTACCTAGTAAAAAAAGGGTCGCAGAAATCGGATGTGCTGTTATACTTGTAGGCGCATAACTGGCACAACGTACAATCGCTCGTAGGCTTGGATCACATACAAATCACACAGAGTGGTTAACAAGTGGCGTCCATACGGAGAGTTCGAGGGAAAAGAAGAAATCTTAATCAAGTAGAACTCATATCTTTGGAGATTAGTATTGGTTCAGAGATTATATTCTTATATATGAATACACTTCCATTCACATATTTCTTCTTCCATCCCTGCACATTTCCCGATCACTCGTATAAGTTACACCAACAGCATTGCTCACAACCATGACATAAATCGTATGATACAGGGTGTTCAACTTAAAAGCAGCCTATGAATGGAGCTAATCTGGCATATATGTATGGAAATGGAAGGTTCAGTTATGACGTAGTATAGGTCAAGGTTGTGTGATGGTGTGTAATTGTAGTGCGGGAAGGTGCGATGAACAAATGTGACGTAGGACGATCTAGTCAGAACCGGTTTAAATAGTAAATAAACACAACGCGATATGTTATCTGGCAACTTTCGATTTGTCAATGGGGCTGCAATTATCTTGAACACCCTGTATTTTGTATTCTTGATTTGTCCCTGCTTCTGGAACGTTTATGATTGATATTCCATCATCACAATGATCCTGCTATCAGGATTATTTCCAGAACTGTGGGTCCTCCATGAAGAGCCAGCTACATTTCGGGTATTCCCCTCCTTGTCCAAGACCTCAGTAGCTTATCGTTGGATCAGTAGTTGATCGTTCGACAGGGGATGGTGGCAATAAGAAGGATCAATCTAAAAAGGATCTTAGGGCGAAGGATTGACTTCTTTGCACCTGCTTGCCCCATATAGCTCCGTCACTGTCGGCAGAAATCTGCCGAGAGTGTGGCACAAAGCATTAACTCCTTAGCTCCAACACCAAACCTTGGGATCTCATGACAAAATCGACTCGGTTCAGATTCGCATCCACAACCTTCAGATGGATCAATGTGCTACATCAGTAGACATTTATTTTGTCTTCCTTTTTCCTTTACATACCCTTTCCATTAACCTTCTACCACTCTCCATCCCCACCTACTTCTACCGGTGCTTTGTTTGGATGTATGTCTCCACGTTCCTTCCAATAACTGTTTTCCCCTATACTTGAGCTAGCTGTCTTTCTCTGCTTCACTAATTTATTCTGGCGAAACACGTAATAACAAAGTATTCAGTATATATATATGGAACTGCAGTAAAACTATTTGATTGGAAAAACACGTAATTACAAAGTACTGTAGTTTTACAAATTACAAAAACAATGACAAAATACAGCAACGTTTCGACCAACAAGGCCTTTATCAAGCAAACGAACAAACAGGAGTGACAAATTAAAATGAAACACAAATGGACGACCAAATACAAACGTATCTAAGGAAAATCTGGAATAAAAACGAATAATGAAATAAATGTAACACAAAAACACATGAATTACTAGAATAGAAAGGAAAGAAACAATGAACATCTAGTAAATATATAACGAATACATGCAACATATCCAATAGATTACAAAGCATGGAAGAAGTAAAAGCAATAAGAATGGAATATACTGAATAATCAACATATAATATAGATTAATAAGCTGGAAGAAAGTACTAGGCATAAGAATGAAATATTGAGCCGCGTGGTGCAAGGTACATACAAAGAAATCAACCGATTCTGAGAGAATCGACTGGATCATCAGAACATGATCGGATGAGCTGGACTGACATCGTAACCTAAATGGCCAGTATCATTGAAATGGGCTAGGGTCCGCATTCGTAGTCGCGTAAGGCAATCGGTCACTGATCTGCCTGTCTCGCCGATATGGCCTTGTTACACCGCTGAAGATAAGGCATGATAAGATTACGGACCATGAACCCATCGTCAATAAGAACGTCTAAGGAAGATACAGTACGTCTGTATCACATAAGCACAGTGTTGCAACGTGAGACCACACGGGACAGTGCCAAATGAGTCTGGATATTGACTTAAGGCGACTGGTACTCAACATATCCTTAAGACTTCTGTCCCAAACTCCCAGACTCAGACTGCGTGGTTTGTATCCTTCAAAAATGACGGGAGTGTGGTGACTATTGGATTAAAGATGCTATCAAGGAATTCGGAGATGTGTTCCGTAGGGCAAGAGCAAGCAGAAACGATAGGCCTACCGGGATTGTGGAGGTTATGAATAACAAAGTACTGTAGTTTTACATTCTACATAGTTTTACTGCAGTCTCCATATATATTCATTCTCCTAGACTACATTTTTCATTTAATGAATTTTATCCATACTTCTCTTGTCGTTTCAGACCTGGGGATAAGAACACAACAGGAACCCATGATGACCCGGATTAAGAGGAGAAAATGGTGATGGGTCGGGCATACCCTTCGGAAGACACAGTCGAGTGTCACTAGACAAGCACTTGAATAGAACCCACAAAAAAACCGGAAAAGAGGGCGTTCTAACCAGACATGTAGAAGAATTCTTCTTGAGGAACTTGAAGGTGCTCTACTATGTTCGGAGACCTTAAAGAAAACAGCCCGAGACCAGGAAAAGGGGCGAACAACTGGTGAGATCCTATGCTCTACGAGGAGCAAAGAGGAGTAAGTCAAGTCAAGTCTCCTGTCATTTCATTTCCTCATCTTTATATACCGTTCAATCAGTGGCGGCTCGTGCTCATTTTTGTTGGTGGGGCCAGACACAAATTTTCGGAAAAATCATTGTTTTTGGTTAAGTTATATTTTAATTTATAAAATAATAATAATAATATTTTTGGTGGGGCCTGGCCCAATGGCCGCCACTGCGTTCAATCATTCTAGCCTTTCGTCTCGATATGCTCACTTATATTCATTACTTTCACTTTCTTCCTTCCGGACTGCAATCTAGCAAATGGATAGAACTGGCATTTTGAAAGCCCTCTTAAAGTGCGACCGCAAAGAAGACTTTCATTTAAACCAGAGGTTGGCAACCTGATATATGCCGCTAGCCGGACCTGAAAAATTTGAGGATGCAGAGGGAGGGGTACTCTAATATATTAAAAAACCTTCTATAAATTATTTAATTTGCATAACAGGGTATATAATGGAAAAATCACATTGTGAAAAAGTACATGCAGTGCTCAGTGAGTGTGAGAGAGAGAGAGAGAGAGAGAGAGGGAGGGAGGGAGGGAGGGAGGGAGAGGGAATGTAGCATGGAGATAAGGAGAGCGGGAACTAGAAATGGGCAACTAATTATAAATGAGTAATTTATAGATTTTATGAAAAGATTGTGCTTGCTTTGCATTTAGTTTACTTTGTTGAAAAATGATTACAAACAGAATTACTACCAAATAGCGGGACCACGTTTTCGAGATTGATGAGATTCTTGGAAACTTTTCATTGAGAAAATAAGTACTATACGAGTCCAGTAAATATAGATTCCCTCCACTTTTATTTTAGCATGTCATTCTCTTGCAATTTAATACGTTTTATTTCATGCTTCAGTTTAAGTGTGGAATATATTAATTGCACTCCTGACATTTCTATAGGTGCTCCGATCTCCATCTAATATCTGCAACAGGTGTGTTTAATCAGCGAGCCACAGGAACCACTCAGTATGCATACTCTTCGATATCTGTTGGGGGAGACTGAACACCTATGGGTCTGCCCGGAGTGCAATGACGTCAGTTTAGTAACCAATAACCAATAACCAATCTGCAACAGAATACAGTGACTATCAGTACCTGTTCGATTTTGATTGATGAGCCTATTCACATCATTTTATGACTGTTCTTTTCTGGTCACTCCGATCTTCAGTCCCAGCTCTTGCAATCTAGCAGTTGACATGGATTGGTTTAAATGAAAATCCTGTTTGCGGCCACACTCTATGAGATGTTTAAGAATGTTAGTCCTGGATACCAATGGATGACCCCCTGATACCTGGAAGGCAAGAAGACAGCCACCGCACCTTGCTTGTTCAACCTCACTTGCCTTACGAACCTATGGCCTGGAAGAAAATTATTTTTTATTTCATGCTCCACAAGGTAGGCTGGCTTGTGGCAAAATCAATCAGCTAAGGAAAATTTCAAAACTTGTTTCTTGCTGCAGGAATCTACTCTCTGTAGTCCATGAGCTGAGAACACTCATCGTTATTCTGACTCGTTTCATTGAGTAGATCCGCAAGGTAGCTGTTCGGTCGCAGGCAAGGGACTGAATCACTACAGTACCGTCATATTTGCTGAGGATCATACTTTACTCTTGATGCTGAGAGCACTCACCAGTTACTCTCTGTTACTCTATGATGCTGGAGAGCACTCACCAGTTACTCTCTGTTACTCTATGATGCTGGAGAGCACTCCCCAGTTACTCTCTGTTACTCTATGATGCTGGAGAGCACTCCAGTTACTCTCTGTTACTCTATGATGCTGAGAGCACTACTCAGTTACTCTGTTACTCTATGTTGACACCATTCTTCATTGATGCTGAGAGCACTCAGTTACCGTTACTTGTTGACACTCCCAGTTACTCTCTGTTACTCTATGATGCTGAGAGATCCTGTTACTCCTGTTACTCTATGATCTGAGACACTCCATTTCTCTGTTACTCTATGATGCTGGAGACACTCCCGTTACTCTCTGTTACTCTATGTTGCTGAGAGCACTACCCAGTTACTCTCAGTTACTCTATGTTGCTGGAGAGCACTCCCAGTTACTGTCTGTTACTCTATGTGCTGGAGAGCACTCCCAGTTACTCTCGTTACTCTATGTGCTGGAGAGCACTCCTCAGTTACTCTCTGTTACTCTTGTTGCTGGAGAGCACTCCCAGTTACTCTTTGTTACTCTTGTTGCTGGAGAGCACTCCCTGTTACTCTTGTTACTCTGTGTTGCTGGAGAGCACTCCCAGTTACTCTTGTTACTCTGTGTTGCTGGAGAGCACTCCCCAGTTATTCTCTGTTACTCTATGATGCTGGAGAGCACTCCCTTGTTACTCTCTGTTACTCTATGTTGCTGGAGAGCACTCCCGTTACTCTCTGTTACTTGTGTTGCTGGAGAGCACTCCCAGTTACTCTTGTTACTCTGTGTTGCTGGAGAGCACTCCCAGTTACTCTTGTTACTCTATGTTGCGGGAGAGCACTCCCAGTTACTCTCTGTTACTCTTGTTGCTGGAGAGCACTCCCAGTTACTCTCTGTTACTCTATGATGCTGGAGACACTCACCGTTACTCTCTGTTACTCTATGATGCTGAGAACAGTCCTGTTACTATGATCTGAAATTCTGTTACTCTGACTCATGATGTGGAAGTAACAATTACTCAGTTACTCTCCGTACTCTATGATGTGAGGCACTCAGTTTTGTTACTCATGTTGCGAGCCCGTACTTGTTACTCTGTTGCTGAGGCATCCAGTTACTCTGTATCATGATGCTGAGCATTCCTTCTGTTACATGATGCTGAACACCCATTCTGTTACTTATGAGCTGAACCGTACTTTATATGTTTGAGAGCACTCAGTTTGTTCTCGTCTGGAGGCACTTACTGTATTTACTTGTTTGAGACCGTTCTTTGTTCTTGTTGCTGAACCTCCATTACTTGTTAGTTGTGAGAGCACTCGTTACTCTGTTACATGATGCTGAGACACCTGTACTCTGTTATGTTGAAGCACGTTACTTGTTACTTTGTTGCTGAGCACAGTTTGTTATGTGCTAAGATACCCAGTTACCTGTTACGCTGGCCTCGACTCTGTACTCTGTGTGGACCAGTTATCTGTTCTATGATGCTGAGAAGCCTCATTCCTATTACCTGACAGATAAGGAAGATACTGAATTGTTACTGCTTGGCCGTCTTAAAAATGTACAACATATCGGCTTAGAAGGAAGAAGTTGTTAAGAGAAATCAGACGCTGAGTCATGTCAAGTAAAAAAAACCAAGTTGACAAGCTCACGAGTGAGAGTGTAACAATTCTTTGACTGGCCTATCTTTCATGTCCAGGAATAGTTCGATTTCAGTGCGTAGGTCATAGATTTGCGTCATCATTTTTTTCAGTGTTCTTTATTGCAGTAAAGCCGATTGTCATACTTGAATTGGATATTTCGTAGGAATTCGTGAAGTTGGCGATGGTTGAGTCTTCTTAATGTTATGACGTTCACGCTGGATACCACAACGATGGCCATTGACTCCAAACACTTTCGCACATACATATTTAATAAAAGGAACAATACGATGAAGAAATGAGACATCAATATGATTTAAATTTGATAATCGAGGTTTAATATTGCCGACCAGGTCTGAGTTTTGACCAACCATAGTTGGTGTTAAAATTACGAACATATGATTTTAGACAGACATTTCGCCCGCCTGCCCAGCGTGTTCGTAGCGAGTTGGACGACGGGTGACAAGCCTGCCTGGTGAGTGCGGTTCAATTCCGCGGACTTGCAGAAAAGCCACAGGTTCTCCAGATTTACGGTGCTCGTGGCACCGAAGCAAAGGGTTACGATGTCCATGGCACCCAGCCGAAGAGCTGAAAAGCTCAAGCGCTTTTGGATCGAAAAACAAACCAAAAAAAAAACCAACATTTCTCGCATACGCCTATCCTACATGATGCATCTGCCTATGATCACTAACGCAACACATTCACGTTCTTAGCGCAAACCACACAGATCACAAAGAAGAGTTAACGTGGTAGATAAGACCAAACGCAAAGATGTAGAAACAGACGAATATGTTTACTTATAAATTTAATTTACATTGTTTATTTTGTATTTGTTACACAGATAATGGTCGCTCTTCTCTTTCGATCGTTCTTCACGGCCAATTTTATCATTCTTATTGTGATGTATAATTGGTCCACTGACAAGAACGGGTGATCTACGTCGGGTCGATTGTGCTCCCATGGTGACTAGGCCGCCCGTCCGGTTTCAGCCAGCTTTTGATTTACTAGGGGGAACTTTCCCTAGGGTACGATCCTTTCTGCCGACTATGTCGGCCCGGATCTCCGCCTTTCGATCATGCTGATATTTGGGCTTTGTGATCTACGCCAAGGCAGTGAGTTACGCTGTTATACCCTTTCTGACTATGTGGTCGTTCCGGATTAGAAAGATTTCTCAGGGCTTATAAGCTTGTCCTCGAACGGAGTCTTACTTGTATAAAATGCCGTGTAAAGTATCGGCCTTCGCCAATGTTCGGACCCGGACAGCTTGTCAGATCTTTACATTGTCGACCTTGCTTTACCGTTAATTTTTGAGTTTGATCCAGAGTAGGAACATTCTCAGTCTTTTCTAGGCGCACGTTGGTACGTGGCAATTTGCAGTTAGCCTCCGAAGGCACCGGCCTGGGGCCAAGTACAAACGATGTAGAGGGTCGTTTCAATCGGCGCTAGCAACACAACTGAGGATTTTGCGCTCGCCACCATCACCCGCCCCAGTTCTTCCGGGGATGTTAGTTGTGACTTCAATAGTGCCTTGCCCGGTTGCCCCAAGGCTGGCAGTTCCGTTAGGCATCACCCACCTCAGTTCTTCCGGGGATGTTAATTGTTATCGCAACAGTACCTTGCACGGTTTTCCCAGGGAGGGTAGTTTTGTTATGCACTAAAACGCAACTTGTTGTTTTGCGCTCTGCAAACCAAGCCCAGTACATGTATCTGCACTAGGCCACCGATGCGGAGTCAACTGCAATCTTCCCTCGTACCGACAAGAGGGTAGACTTTTATTCGTTACGGATCTGACTTTGTTCTTGCCCACGAGCTGGCAATGTTTGCCCCCTCCTCAGGGCTTCGCCCTACGTGGGCACACGTTTCGTCACTGGATGCACCTCTCATCCTTTCATGTTTACCAGTCTCCCCATCGGCAGAGAAACAGGTAATTTGTGGCGGGACCTTTGACTTACATGTCGAGCTCGTGTATGGAGTCTCCTGCTCCGGAGATTACGTTTTGCGTTTGGCCAAACTCCGGGGAGTGGGGCTTATGTCAGAGACGTTTCGCTGCTGTTTCTTTTGTTCGGGAACTTGGGCGATATTTTGTTGAACATCGGCCAGGAGATTTCTGCATTTTGTTCTATGGTTCTGCATTTCTTTTTTTAGTACTTGCACTGCTACCACTACCAGTAGTTCTCCCGATCCCTACCCCCATTAGCCAGACCGGAACCAAAGTCTGTTTCCAGGGTCACCTCGTGGAGGTTGGGGGCAGGGTCTTGGTTAGCGCGCCCCTTCGGTAACCCTGGCTCATGTTACCGCCGTGACCATGAGCCTTTGACCCCAGATAATGGTCTAGTTTTCTATACGTTTGTATCAATTATTATTCTATATCTCTACAATAATAAATCTGGTCGTTATTGATATGTCAATAGTGATATCACTTACCTTTAAGCTTTCTGACAACTATGCTTATCATAAAGACACAACGACTCAAGGTGTTATGATCCTCTTGTCTTGAATATTGCAAACCATGTCTACCTATCGCTTCTTTGTGTATCGTTTGACATATAAGGCTTCCACAAGCGTTTTCTACTGTTGACTTTCTGTTGTTCTTTTCTACCAATTGTTTGTCCATGTCAGACCACAATCCTTCAACTCTCTTTCAACAATTATTCTCCTTGTTTCGTTTTGAAGTCAATCCCTTCTTTTCATATCCGCTGTCAGAGTTCTAACACTCCAACATCCGATAACAGATGTGGATATGGGTGACAGAGATCTGAACGGAGACTTGATTTTGGGTTTGATCTCCCTCCTACATGAAACCAGTTGCCTTATTTGACCAAACTCCCTTCACTTGATGCAACAAATGTATCTCTAGCTTTCGTTTCCATAATATAACATTTTTTTACAGGGATGGTTTGTCTGTTTCCTTGCACAACACACAACTGGAAAAACACATTTTGTCTTCCTTTTATATTTCAATTTGTCTGACATAGGTGTGTCCCTACCAGGGGAAATTATTGTCAGCATAGCTTTCAGATCCGGAAAATGCCAAGAGCATACTCGGCCTGACCAGCAGACCAGCACCAGCATACTGTTGGCCAGCAGATCGCTAGGCATACTCGGCTTGACCAGTAGACTCGGTATGAACAGTAGACTCGGTATAAACAGTAGACTCGGTATGACAGACTCGGTATGACGGTAGACTCGGTATGAACAGTAGACCCGGTATGAACAGTAGACACGGTATGAACAATAGACTCGGTATGAACAAGTAGACTCGGTATGAACAGTAGACTCGGTATGAACAGTAGACTCGGTATGAACAGTAGACTCGATATCAGTAGACTCGGTATGAACAGTAGACTCGGTATGACCAGTAGACCGGTATGAACAGTAGACTCGAATGACAATAGACTCGGTATGAACAAGTAGACTCGGTATGACATAGACACGAACAGTAGACACGGTATGAACAGTAGACTCGGTATGAACAGTAGACACGGATGACCATAGACTCGGCATGAACCAGTAGACTCGTATGAACAGTAGACTCGGTATTAACAGTAGACTCGGTATGAATAATAGACTTGGTATGACCAGTTGACACGAAATGACCAGTAAGAATTTTATTGGTAATCTTTCCGAATTAATTTTTCCCAGGCAGCGGCTTTTCAGCGTGCTCTTCTCGATTTTGAACTGCTAAGGGCTCTTTTACATGCTCAAACTGAACACGGGACCTACGTTTTATCGTCCATTTCCAGATAGGACTAGGAACTCAATCTCACCTACACTGAGATTAGGGATACCTGAAAAAGTATCCAGATGGCACCACAGGGGAGTGAACCAGGTACTATTGTGTCACGAGAGTCGAGCAATTAGCCTCTACGCTACAAAGATCTCTCATTTCTTGTTGAGACAAATCTTCTTGACATTCATTTCAATGAATTACGTGATAACAATTCAAGTAGTGTTTTTCTTCTACACAAACATAAGATCGTGTATTAGAGAACTAGGAAGATCAAGAGACACATAGATAGACAACATCCAGGAGATGTGTGACAGAGTCGGTTACATAACAACCTATACATTTCACATACACTATCAACAAGAACTTAAGCTTGTCATTTTCCACAGTGTTTCGCGGTATAAATGGCTCAACAAGACAAGACATTGTACGCCAACCATTAAGGTTTTTAGGAAGGGAATCTGGTTTCTAGAAATGAAATACAGCTATTTTTTTAATGAACTTTAATTACATTGCTAATAATTCGTCCATGTGGTGCCGGGCGTAAAAGGAAAGTTAAGAATAGTACCACTGCGACCTACAAGGAATGTAGGAGGTGAAAGAGGTAGGTGCCTAGGAAGCTACCCTAGTAAATAAAAAGCATCGCAGAAATAGGATGCGCGGGTCTACTTGTAGTCGCATAACTGGCACAACGTACAATCGCTTTTAGGCTCAGATCACATACACATAGAGTGGTTAACAAGTGGTCAATAGGGAGCGTTCGAAGAAGAAGAAGAAGCTAAATATATCGGTTGTATTTCAGTTTTGAGATTTTTCTTTTGGGCAATTAAGAGTATCCTTTTTTTAACATTGAGTCCAATTAATTTTAGGCTCATTCCAAGATGATCTCTTTATGTAAAGAGACACTGGAACCCAAAACAAGGAAAAATAAGGAACGAAAAAAGGAACAAACTGGAAGGACAAAGAGAAACTCGGACGGTGGTCGTCGAACTGTAGTGAAGGGCCGAAAGAAGTGTCTTTAGTTAAGTTATGATAGAAGTGTCTTGTTAACGTCGATAGTTAATCTTGTCGTATAAAACATGGTTGAATTGGAAAGGGACAAGGCTGTTTGTTTGTTTGTTTAGTAGGGGATTAAAGCCTCTTTAAGCCGAGGCACGCCCTTTCAACCTAAGGCGAACCTTTTATTGGTTATATCAGAGCGTGTGAATAACTGAAAAATAAGAATTCTCCTTTCGAGAATCAGAAAGGACAAGGCTGTTGAGATGTTGTCATATTTTGTAGCAACGATCGAACGTCCGAGAAAGTTTACAATGTGGAGCTTTCGAACAAGCTAATAATTTTGTTTTGTCTGCTAGTGTTTGTTTCTCACATTTTATTCCATTTATTTTAAATGTCATGTCTCTTTATTCCGCTAAAACTTAGTGGACTGAAAAGAAAAACAATTATAGCACCAAGTTTTACTGATTCAAGAATATCACAAATGTAACAGCAAATCGAAATTATCGTTCAAAAGTAGTATTTTCCAAAAAGAAAAAAACAAAAAGTATAATCTGAAATCAAACACGTAAATTAAAAAAGTTAAAAATAAGAAAAGTAAAATAAACTAAAAGTTGTTATTCAAACTGAGCGTCTTAGCCTAGCGAAATATAATAATCATTCAACGAGCATCTGTAGCGAAATAAAACTAAAAGTCGTTATTCACACTGAGCGTCTGAGTAGCAAATAACTAAAGTTGTTCAACGAGCGCTTAGCCTAAGCGTAAAATAAAACTAAAAGTCGTTATTCAAACTGAGCGTCTGTAGCTTAAGCGGTAGTAAGCTCGATCACAACCCAAGCGTACCTGGTTCAAACTCTGCGGTAGGCAGTTTAGAAGCAAATTCGTCTCCGTGGGAAATTTACGAAAGGTAAAAGTAGACCTCACCTTTCAGAAAGCAATGAAAACTACTGAACATATAAGTTGTGCCTAGAAAATTAACGACTCGTTTATTGTGGATTTTCCAAAGAGACATAAAAAAAAGTTTCATCTGAAATTGAACACGTAAATTAAAAAGTGAAAATTAGAAAAGTAAAATATAACTAAAAGTAGTTATTCAAAAGACTTTGAAACTATATGGTTCTTTCAGAAAAAACATATCTTACATACCTGATGTCTTGAACTTCTTTCGGGTATTTTTTGTTTTTCTATTGCAATCCTTTAATGGACTCTACACGAAAAATACAATGGAGGTAGACCAGAAGTAGTGACCGCTGACTATCAGTTATAGTTTAAGATAGGGCAGTATGGCACCAAGCTGTAGCTATGTGAATTAGGATACGGCTTGTTACTAGACCGATACCGTTGTTAATATAGCTTATGACATTGATGCCAGCGGGTATATCTGAAAACAAGGGGCTAGTAAGCACCAATGCCAGAGCTAGAATATCGCAGACTGTCGTATGACTTTGCGCCAGGCACGAGCGGGGAATGGCAGCTCACACTATCAAGAAAATACCAGCGCACATTTTTAAGAGTATCACTGCTCCTGTGCTGCGGCGTAGTTAAATGGTTAATTTTTCGAGTTAAATATTTCAAACAGCCTGAGATCATTTCCATGATCAGATATTCTCCAGATGACTCAGCTTTTAAAGATTTATGGAAAAAAATAGTAAAGAATTTCTATTTAAAACTAGTTTTATTCCATGCAGTATATTGGGAAATAAGGTGTTGGGCGGTATCTTTGTCTGTCCAACTGAACACGATAAGGGACGTTGGTACTCAGTAGTTGATGTGGGTACAGTATAGGTCATGTGTAGGGCACACCATAGGTGGTGTGAGTACATGATAGATGACGTGAATACACGATAGGTGATATGGTCAGCCCAGCCCCGATAACCATACGGCCAGCGAACTCGGGTACAAATTATATTAAATAAGACCACAACCCTTGCATGATCTCGCATTCCAGTATTGTCGTATAAAAATGAATTCATTTTAAAATCAACACAACATGCTAAATAAAGGTTATATTATGCAACAAGTTAAGTTTAACAATAAGGAATATCAATATTATTAATATGTTTCATCAATAAATAACAATAGACTCATGGAATGAGTAAAACTGCAAAAACTTGAAGTGTTCTAACAAACATATACAAAAACGAGCCCCAACCCAAAATTAAGTCAGGATTTCCCCGACTATTATATGACCCAATATTAGAGTTGACTGTGGATCAAGATAAAACCAAACATAGTCTTTAATTCCTGGACTAAAGTGTCTAAAAGCCGAAGGATTGACTTCATTGCTTCGAGTTTTACACCATATGGCTTGGTTTTGCATCATCATTTATCATCATCATCATTGGCCTATTTGTCTCAGGAGACAATAGGTTTTGCGTCACGTACTTTGTTCTGAGCTGAGTCACAATGTTTCTTATGGCTGTAATATCCTATTCTGGAGTGGCAATCCTTGCCACAATTGCTGCAGATGAAACTGAAGACTGAAGCTGATACATAGGATGTTCTCTCTGCCCTCTGCACTCTCTTTTCCCTCCATATGTGATGGTGTTTTGCAAGATCTTGTAAGAGTTGATATCTAGAAACTTCTTAGTTGTCTTCATCGTCGTGTTCAATATTTTTTTTTTTTGGGGTTGGGTTGGGGGAGTTTGTTTGTCATGGCTGCTTGGTGGTTCCCATCATCGATTTCCATTATTTTGTGTTACTGATGGCATTACAAGTACTAGTCACAACTGAGATGAAGTGTCTACGAAGAATGCTGGGAGTAACAAGAAGAGACCGGTTTAGAAATGAAGACATCAGGAAAAAAGTGGGTACAACATCAGTACTGAAATTTATTAAAGCAACAAATTAAATAGTACGGCCACATAAGTAGATTACCAACCGGCAGTGCACCAGAGAGAGCAATGTTGCTCCGATACAAAGCAAAAGGCCGTCCCCACAAAGGGTGGACCTCAGAGATAACAGAGGCGACGAAAGACACTATTTATGAAGCACACACAAAAGCCCGTGCTAGAAATCTCTTTTTACCCTGAAGCTGTGAGGCAAATCAGGATTGGAGAAGAGAAAGAAAGACAAGGTACATAGAGAGGCTCGCTCTATGTGTCTCCTTTTTCGACCTGACGATGAAAGGCAAACAGGATTAGAAAATAGATAGATAGACTGATGACATTTTTAACATTAATGATTCTTTCAGGGTTTCTATTGACATTGTAAATTTTCCCTCTATTTGCAAGGAAATATTACGTTTTTTGTACTCTTACAAATGTACTAAATAAACTGTGAAAAACTGAACACAATTAAACAAAGGAACAATAAATAAAAATATATAAATTGTGTTTATACACATCTCTACAGATAACTATAGATACACAAAGTCGACGTTTTGATAAAAAATGTTTTATCAAGAAAGACACAAAAATAGTTTTTAAAAAACTAATTTATGTTAGCTGTTTAGGTATTAGTTATTCTTATATGTTATAAAACTTGGATATACAACTTTTTTTGTTGCCAATTACATTTTTTTTTATCTGTGTACGTACGGACTTTGTATTTTGCACGACCTAGTTTCTTTTCCCATTTTTTCGGAGATTAATATGTCGTTGTCTTGATAAAGATCTTTGGATCGAAACGTAGACTTTTTTGCATATGTGCTCATTTGTAAAACTGGATTTCAACTGAGTGTGCTTGTTTTTCTTTACTTTTTAATGTTCAGGATATCTTTAGAGTTTCAATGTATTAATCCCAACAGTCGCTAAATCTCGGAAGAGTGTGGAATATCGATAGCAGAAGATTTCTACGCTAAGTCGGATAACTTACATAGCTTTATTATTAACTATACACATACTCATTGTTGTAGATACACAGAATATGTTGTCGATACTTTCATCCAGTGCCGGCTCGTCGTCATTTTTCTTGGTGGGGCCAGACACACAATTTCGGAAAAATCATGGGTTTTGAAGTATCTACTATTATTTGTCTATTCTGGGAATTTATTCCCCCTTTCGATTATTGGTGGGGCTGGGCCCTACTGGCCCTTAATGACGAGCTGCCCCTGCTTTCATCAGATAAACATCGTAAGTACGCGTACAGCTACTTCTTTTTTTTCTTAAAACACTCCATATCGACCACTTGTTAACCACTCTGTGTGATTTGTACGTGCTCTGAGCCTAAGAGCGATTGTACCTTGTGCCAGTTATGCGTCTACAACTAAGCCAGCACATCCAATTTCTACGATTTTCTTTTACTAGGTAGCTTCCTAGGTCCTACATCAATCATCTCTAACGATACGCCTGGTATGTCGCAGTGGTTCTATTCTTTGTTCCCTTCGGGTCCCGTCAACATACAGCAGCTAAATCCTGAATGAAAATGAGAATAGGATAGTGTACACTGATTTGCTGTAGTTGTCTGAAACTGAAGCGTGCGATGTATTTGGATTAAAGTGAGGACAAGTTGCGCTATTCGTCAACCTCACTCTCTCGTCCAGGGCTGTCTGTACGCAGGGACAAGACAAATTGAGACCACTGGAGATAGTATCAGATGCAGTGGATGACCAGGGATTTCTAGATACCACGCCGTGCTCTATGCGGTCCACACTGCTCTGTAATCCGCCTTTCTAACCGTTGATCCAGCTAATGGCCCCATCCGCGAATTCAGCCGGATCCATGGCGCCTCTGACTGATTTTTACTTGAAGGTCTGCTTTCCTTATTATTAGTATCCCCCCATCATACAGGCGTTATTTCTCTGATTTCAGAAATTAACTTGAACCCTTGATCTCCAAAACCGCAAGGTAGACGCTTAACAGCTACGCCACAGAGAGCACCTCTGCTATTTGAAATCGGTAAATCTTTATTAAAAAATCAATACGTTTGAAACAGTTTTATTAGTCAGACTAAACTATGTACTATTCTACAAACACAAGGTTGAATACAGTTGATCTAAAACACGTTTTTTATCTTGTTCGAACATTCTAACAGGTTAATATTTCTCACTTTTTGCGTGAATTTATCGATCATTAGAGATAGCAATACTGCCCCTTAGTTTTATTTTTAAATTTGTTAAAATGAGTTATCAACAACATTTTTTAATTGTTGTTTCAGTTTGTTACTAAAGTTGTCATTTAAGTTGGAATATATCATTTGATTTATGTTTATTTTCTGTATTTGTGTGAATTTTCTTCCTCATTTGATTGAAAGCGATTATCTTTAGAATAAATATATGGCATTTTTCGTCTTTACAGACGATCAATTGGCAAGTGTTTCACTGTAACAGCTTCTGAGTTTTCGATTGTCTCTCTTGTCTTTCAGCTCATTCCTAAGTCTCTGTTCAAAAGATTCTGCACCTTTGCGCAATGTTGTTTTCCATATATCTCGATCATCAGCCAGTTGTACCCATTTGCTGGGACCGATAGAAAAGTTATTCATTGAGGCCTTGCATACATCTTTATATCAGAGCAGTGGTCTTCCTTGGTGTCTCTTCCCCTCCAAAAGTTCACAGAACAACATATGCTTTGGAATGTGGCCATTGCCCATTCTTCGCACATGCCCTAGCCATCTATGTCTTCTACTGCTGAGCATGCCCATGATGGAAGGCAAATTGCACGTTGCAGTACCTCAGAGTTGGTTATCTTGTCGTACCCCTGATGTTCATAATCTTGCGGAGACATCGAAGGTAAAAAATATTATGTCTCCTCTCAGGATTGAGTTGGGCTGTCCATGTTTCTGAGCCATATAGTAAAGAACTAATTACACAAACTCGATATATATTCGTCTGCAATGTTAATTTTTTGTTGTCCTATGCTCGATTTGATAGTTTGCCGAATGTAGTAGTCTATTCGCGCGTTGATTTCTTCATCAAGATAAAAGCTGGCAGTGACTATGGACCCAATATAGCTGAATGTTTGAACTGGGGTTAGATGGTTACCATTTAAAGTGATATTTGTTGATGTGTTATTTCCCTCATATAAAACCACTGTTTTGGTGACACTTATAGTCAGAGAAAACAGGTAGCATGCCCTAGCCAAATTATTTATTAGGGATTGCAGTGTAGCCTCACTTTGTGCAACTAAGGTAGCAACGTCAGCGAAAAGGAGTTACCTGAGACGAATTTCTATTGTTTTTGTTTTGGTTCTTAAGCGAGCCAGGTTGAAGAGTGAGCCATCAGATCTCGCGTGGAAGAAAACATCTCCATCAGCATCCCCGAAGGCGTGGAGTAACAAGACTGCGAAGAAGATGTCAAAGAGAGTGGGGCAAGGGCACAGCCCTGTTGTACTCTATTCTTAACCTCGAGGACATCTTTGTTATGTTTGAGGATTTCTGCAGGAATGTTATCTAGTCCCAACGCATTTCCATTTGAAAGTTTGTTGATGCTTCGGAAAGTTCCAACTCCGTGGGTTCGGCGCCCAGCTCCGTTAATTCATGATATTTCGGTATGATCTGATCTAGGGCAGGGTTTGCTGGTTCCTCCCCGAATAAAGATTAGAATAGTATTCCACCCACCTTTCGAACTGTTTATTCATATCTGTTATTGGCTTATCTGTTTCCGATCTTAGCGGGGCAATTTTTGTGATGTTTGGTCCCAGGGCTATTCTGATATTTTCATACATTGCCTTGGTGGTATCCATATCTGCAGCATTTTGTATTGAAGAACATAGATTTGACCAGCATTCATTTGCACACCTCATTGACTCTCGTTGCACTACTAATTTTATGTGCTGGAGGTAGTCTTTTGAGCTTTGTGATGGGTTCTTTTTGTAATTTATTAGGGTTCTTTTCTTTTCCTCAATTAGGGGCTCAGTCGCCCGAATGGTACAGGGGCCAAATTTGGGGTGTAAATAATAGAACCACTGTTACCTGCCACATATGTAGTAAGAGGCGACTAAGGAGGTCTGGCTGAAATCGAATGCACATGTCCTAAACGTGTAGAAGTCTATGCGTTTAGGGCCTACCAAACAAATGTGCAACGTATACACGTTCTTGGCAAAGATCAAACATATCACAAAGAGTGATTAAAATTGGTCGTAAAGAACGAACATTAAGAAGAAGAAGAAGAAGAAGAAGGAAGAAGAGAGCCTGAGTGTTGTTTCATTTTGTTCGACATTAGAACAAATAAACACGTATAATATACATTCGATCATTGCTTTATAGGTACAACGCTGGGAGTAACAAGAAGAGACCGGTTGAGAAATGAAGACATCAGGAAAAAGTAGGTACAACATCAATACTGAACTTCATAAAGAAAAAAAACAAATTAGACGGTTCTGCCACATAAGCAGATTACCAACAGACAGTGCGCTTCAAAGAGCAATGTTGTCGATACAATCGATTCGATACAACGATACAACGATACAATCGATACAATCGATACAATCGATACAATCGATACAATCGATACAATCGATACAATCGATACAATCGATACAATCGATTCGAAGCAAAAGGTCGGCCACGCAAAAAGTAGATCTGAGAGATAACAGAGGCGATGAAAGAAACTGTTTATGAAGCGAACACAAAAGCTCGTTCTAGAAATCTCTTCGTATCCTGACGCTCTGAGGCAAAACAGAATTGGAGAAAAGAAAGAGGAGAGAGATTGATTTGTATACAGTGGCGCACACACACATACACACACACACATACACACACACACACACAGACACACATGCATCCTATAGATGAGATGGTGATGGATGAAGGTGCCGTGGCTGTTGACTTTGGGCATGCGAAGAGACATGAGATGGTGATGGATGAAGGTGCCTGGGTGTTGACTTGGTGAAGAGAATGGATGGTGAGATGAAGGTGACGTGGCTGTTGACTTTGGGCATGCGAAAAAGAGATGTGATGGAGAGTGCGTGGGTGTGACTTGGAATGGAAGGCTGAGATGGTGATGGATGAAGGTGCCGTGGCTGTTGACTTTGGGCATGCGAGGGATGAGATGGGATGATGAAGGTGGTGGTTGTGACTGGAGCGTAGAGTGGAGGTGAGATGAATGCGATGTTGACTGCATGAGAGACATAGATGTGATGGAAAGGTGGTTGACTTGGCACAACATGAGATGGTGATGGATGAGGTGCGTGCTGTTGACTTGGGAATGCGAAGACATGATGGTGATGATGGGTCATGGCTTGACTTGGGATGGAAGAACATGGATGGTGATGGATGAAAGTGCCGTTGTGACTTTCATGGAGACTGATGGTGATGGATGAAGTGCCTGGATGTTGACTTTGGGATGCGAAGAGACATGAGATGGTGATGGATGAAGGTGCCTGGCTGTTGACTTGGCATGCGAAGAGACATGAGATGTGATGGATGAAGGTGCTGCTGTTGACTTGGAATGCGAGAGACATGGATGGTGATGGATGAGGTGCCGTGGCTGTGACTTGAATGCAAAGACTAGATGTGATGATGAAGGTGCCGGTTGTTGCTTCATGCAAGAGACCGAGATGGTGATGATGAAGGGGATGTTGACTTGGCATGCAAGAGCATGAGATGGTGATGGATGAAGTCCGTGGCTGTTGACTTTGGGCATGCAAGGACATGAGATGGTGATGGATGAAGGTGCTGCTTGCTTGGAATGCGAGACAAGATGGTGATGGATGAAGGTGCGTGTTGTTGACTTGGCATGCGAAGAGACATGAGATGTGATGATGAAGTGCCGTGGTTGTTGACTTTGGGCATGCAAGGACATAGATGGTGTGGATGAAGTGCCGTGGCGTTGACTTTGGGCATGCAAGAATGAGATGGTGATGGATGAAGGTGCTGAGATGGGGGTAGAGGTGCCTGGCTGTTGACTTGGGATGCGAAGAGACATGATGGTGGTGGCTACTGTGGATCAATTGACTCTGGAGCGACGTTGACATTCAGCAATAACTGGGATAGTACGTTAGGTTAATGTTCATCTTGTTTGAAGAAAGGATGAAGATCCTGCACTTTGGGACTCGAACGGATGACACCTGTGATGATGGAATATACTATGCTGTAGATGTGTGACGGTCGCTATCATGCTTGATAGACTCTATGCTGTAGATGTGTGACGGTCGCTATCATGCCTGATAGACTCTATGCTGTAGATGTGTGACGGTCGCTATCATGCCTGATAGACTCTATGCTGTAGATGGTGACGGTCGCATCATGCCGATAGACTCTATGCATAGATGTGTGACGGTCGCTATCATGCCTGATAGACTATGCATAGATGTGTGACGGTCGCTATCATGCCTGATAGACTCTATGCTGTAGATGTGTGACGGTCGCATCATGCTGATAGACTCTATGCTGTAGATGCGTGACGGTCGCTATCATGCCTGATAGACTCTATGCTGTAGATGTGTGACGGTCGCTATCATGCCTGACGTCTGTTCTGTTAACTGCAACAAACTTTGTTTATAATTCTGGAAAAACACCAAAATGGCACATAACGTTGACTTCGATTGGCCTGGCTCAACTGGTTCTGTTACGGCGATGTACATAAATCTACAGATTTGAGGTGGTCAGACCTGATCAAATCAGATCTGGAAGAAAACTGTGGGGAGGCTGCAGTAATACTGAAAAAACGGGCAGGTATGTGCAGTATTAATAATAATACTTCCTCTCGTACCGTTATACGTTACATAGGGCCTGCAAGTAATTTCTCCATACCGCCCTATCCTGGGCAACTCGTTTAATCTTTTCCATGGAACTGAGACGGATATTTCTTGCCTCTCTCAGCAAAGTTTGTTTCAGGGTCTCCTTAGATCGTCCTCTCTTTCTTGAACCCTTTGCATCCCACTTCAATGCCTGCTTTGATATTCGTTGATCATTTCTTCTCAAGTTGTGTCCAACATATCTCCATCTTCTCTTTCTTATAACAGTTGTCACTATAGTCCATTCAACTTGTCATGCCAACAGATACAAATTTGTATCTTTGTAACCATTTGATTAAATAGCTTGCAAACTTGCATGTGAACTACACATGTTCCCGAAAATATTTTTGCCATTCAAACAATCATAACATCTAGAAGTTTCCTTCTTTGTGCTATATATTTAACGCCTTCACTAGTTTGGTTGAAGAAAACTCATGTTTACAGCCATTTAATACATTGAAGACTAAATTAGCAACATTTAGGACGAAATACGTGGTTTTTAAACAATTCTTGCATTTCCATGCACCAAATAAACTCTGGCTTGACCATGGTAATTAAATGACGTCATAAGTGCGACACGGACTTTTAGTTAAAGGCGTATACCGAAATTAGTGTGAGGCTATTGGGTCATTTTGTTGACTTCTCAAAAAAAGACATTGATATAACATTTCTTATGAGTTTGAAGTTGCAATGCAAATAGTATCATAAATACTATAGCGCATTTCCACAAAGAGGCACATCTCACTCTCTTCTCTCTTCTCTCTGATCGTTCTTTTTCGGCCATTTTTATCATTCTTATAGTGATATATAAACAGCCTTTGACAAGAACGTTTGTTTTAGGTCACAATCTTCGGTACCATTTGGAGCTTTAGTGCTTGTCCTTCGGCGACGTGTCCGATTTCAACCCGCGTTTACTGGGTTCGCTCTCGGTCAGCATTTGACTGTCCCCTGCCAACCTGCAAGGCAGCAAGCTGTTATTTTCTTTAAGGTAGCGATCCTTAGACGACCTACCCTCTCGGGCTGTTGAACGTCATCTGCCCAGGTTGCCGGTCTTTTTGTGGACTACTTGATTTTTCTTCCTTCCAGTTTTGTGTACGGTTTGCTCCGTTAACTTTTGATTGTCCAGAATATAACTACAAGGCAGTAGTAGCTCGCTGCGAGCGGAAACGCGCACTTGATTCAAGCCTCTGCTGGGCTTTCAGTTTTTCTGCACCTTTTGTTGGTCCGCTCACCACTACGCCTGCCACGCTTCCTCACCATCAGCGCCATTCACGTCTACCACCGGTGGGCCCACCCGTGCATCGTCCGCATGCGTGCTCGCTCTGTCCTGGTGGCTTCCCCAACATTTTCATCAGTTCTCACCGTGCTCACATTTACCAGCCTCTAGATTGTCACTGGGCTCAACTCGGGCCCCACCTCAGGGCTCCGAATTTCACCCTATGTGGACCCACATGCAACTCATCTCGGGCCCAAGTTTTGCTCCACGCGGGCCCACGTCTCTTCTCTGGATGTACTCCTAATCCCTTTATGGTTATCCGTTCAGCTTTTCCTATCGGCCGGAAGAGACATGCATTAATAGTCACTCTGATATTCTGCTCGTCTGTGTTGCAGGCGGATCTCATCCAACATGACTACGTCTGCATCCCTGCTCACGCCAGAGTAGCGCTCCTCGATCCCACCCGCTTAGCCAGACAAGAACCAATGTCTGTTACCAAGGTCACCACGTGGAGGTGGGGTAGGATCTTGATTAGTGCCAGCTCACTAATCCTGGCGCGGCGTTGTCCCAATGCGCCTTTGACCCTAGGCACATAGGGGTCATCTTTACCACAGTATACAAGAACAAGAGTAAAGAACTATTTTATTATAGTGATACCCCCTACCACATATGTTAACACACGCACTTGTACCGAAGAAGTAGCGATTTGAAGAGAACGTCTCCAAGTAGCTCCGCTATTTCCAATCCTAAGCCTGGACGCGAAAGGTGGATGACATTATGACATGGCAGCAAACTTTAACTGTAATGTAAATTATTTTAAAAAAAACCCAATAATACAACTAAATCTATATTTCTTGTTTATTTCATGACACAATTGTAAGTATCAACATTGGCCCCATGTATGAGCTGGGATGATACGCCTTTGAATGCGACTTGACATCAAATGTGATATTGGTGCGTTTATTGTGAAAACCAAAGTTATGTGTCAGACTCGCCAAATATGCCGCCAACATCAAGGGAAACCGTTATATTACAAAATCCAGGTTTCCTATAGCAATTTCTTCCATCAGACATTTGCGTCCGTATAATTCTAAGATTGGGTGCAAAGTTTCGCTACTGTAGAATCGATGGTTTTGCTACAATTCGCACTGGACTGTGGGCATGAGTTGTTGAACGGACTATAGTTGCTGACCAGACATTTCTCTGATTTCATCACTTCTCCTGAATTCGTTCCATTTTATATACAGTATTACGCCCGCGTGCCCAGCGTGTTCGTGGCACGTTGGACTACGGGTGACAAGTCCTCTGTATGTGTGGGTTCAACTCCGCGGACTGGCAGAAAAGCTACAGGTTCCCCAGATTTACGGTGTTCGTGACACCGAACCGAAGGGTTACGATGTCCATGACACCGAGCAGAAGAGCTTTCAAGTGCTTCTGGATCGGAAAAAAAAAAATATACAGTATTACAAAAGCTGTAAAGTGAAAAGAAAGGATTAAGCATGAGTATAAAGAAAACAGAGGTTATGGTTGTCTCCAAGAAACAAGAAACACCAACATGTAATATCAAAATAAATAAAACAACACTGAAATAAGTCCATCGATTCAAGTATCTAGGAACATTCCTAACATCAGATGGAAGATGTACAACAGAGATTAGGAGTAGAATAGCTCAAACGAAAGTAGCTTTTATGAAAATGAAGAACACACTATGCGTGAACTCACTACCAATGACACTGCGAAAACGAGTACTCCAATGCTATATTGAACCAAATCTTATGTATGGCAGCGAATCATGGACACTGAACAAACAATCAATACAATCATTGGAAGCCACAGAGATGTGGTTTTACAGAAGAATATTGAAAATTCCATGGACAGCAAAGAAAACAAACGTGGAGGTTTTAAATCAGGTCTGCACACAAAGAAACCTTATCGAAAGAATAAGAATCCGACAATCAAGGTTCTTCGGGCATATAATGCGAAGAGAAGGTTTAAAACATTTGGTGACTACAGGTAAAATTAAGGGGAAGGAGAGATCGTGGAAGACAGAGGGAGAAGATGTTGGATGGCCTGACATCATGGTTCGACAAAATATCGACGTCAGAACTGATTACATGCACCAAGCAAAGAGAGTTGTGGAGAGACATGATCGCCTACGCCGGCAGGCATGGCACTTGATTGATTGATTACAAAAGCATAACTAATGAATATATGATTATATATAATCGCTTGCTGTTACGTACAAATCAATTGCTCGAAGTACTTTGTCACATATATCTTCCTGATGGAACTATTTTCTTTATCTTTCCTACATGCACTGTCCGCTACTCATCTTATTCATTCAATCTTATAGTTCTGCTCGTTGAGATCGATATCTTTGCTATTAGCTTCATGCTGATTTGAAATTAAATACGGAGTTCAATTACAAACTTTAATTGCTCGGTGGGTTTTCTTTCCTGCATATCTTTGTCCCGATGGAAGCAGCTTTCTTAATCTTTTCTATACGACCTGTCATTTGCACATCTCGGTCATTTTCATCCATGTTGTTTCCCGTCTCTAATCTACGTATCTTGTTGCTTATCAACATCACGTTCCCTAACATATATCTTTCTTTCTTTTCTCCAGTACTGTCCTGCCTCACAAAATCAAGATAAGAAGAGATTTATAGAACGAGCCCTTGTGTACGCTTCGTAGTGTCTTTCGTTGCTTTCGTTTTCTCTGAGAGTCACACTTTTGCGTGGCTGGCCTTTCGATTTGTATCCATTGTATCGGGGGTAATATTGCTCTTTAAGTGCACTGTCTGTTGGTGGTTATCTGATCATGTGGCCGAACCATTTAATTTGTTGTTTCTTGATGAAGTTCATTACTGATCTTGTACCACTTTTTTCATGATGTCTTCATTTCTCATCCGGTCTCTTCTTGTTACTCACAGCATTCTGCATAGACACTTCACCTCTTTCGGGACTAGTTTTCTTCTATCGTTTGATGTCAGCATCCGGGTTTGGCCACTGATTGCATAATGTAGGTAGAAAGATTGTGTTGAACAATGCTCTTTTTGTGTTCATGGTATATTCATCATATATTTATATACTTATATATAACGTGTCTACGAATGATTGAATGCCTGTTCTGGTAAAAAAAAAAACTATCTCTGACCAAGAACTGCTTACGAACATCATTATCCAAAAGATATGCTGGAACAACACTTGTTCTAAGTGTTAGCAAGACAATGCGAACATCATCATCCAAAAGAAATGCTGGAAATGGATCGGGCATGTAATAAGTATGAAAATTTAACTATGTCACGAAAATTGCACTGATATGATCTCTTACGATGTATTTTTCAGTCATCCCTTATCTCAATGTAAGGGAGATCGAGTTCCTAGTCCTATCGAAGACTGACGACCAAACGTTTGTTCTTTGTTAATATTGAACACTAAAAAGAACCATTGGTGGTTGAAAATCGATAAAAGTACAATAAATCTAGGCTGGAAAGTCGTTACACGGGCCTATATCTTTAATTCCATTAAAAAAATTCTAAATTTGTTAGTGTCCTCAAAATTACATTAGAGACCTTCGCCGTGCTACAGAGTTCGTGCTTTGTCATTCATCATCGTTGTGTGTAGAAAGTGATCGCAGTATACACAGTTATTTACGAAACTGAAAAGTACAATGAAGAAACCTCAATCAATCAATCACTTTGCTACCTTGTTCGAGAAGATATGTGTTGGACACATTGGTATACTCCCGAGTAGTTACCAGGGCCCAAATTTGGGGTGTAAAAATAGAACCACTGTTACCTGCCAAGCATGTCGTAAGAGGCGACTAAGGAGGTTTGGTTGAAATCGGATGCACATGTCCTAAACGTGTAGAAGTCTATGCGTTTAGGGCCTACCAAACCAATGTGCAATGTATACACGTTCTTGGCAAAGATCAAACATATCACAAAGAGTGATTAAAATTAGTCTAAAGAACGAACGCAAAGAAGAAGAAAAAGACACATTGGTTTAAGATTTAACATAAAATTAACATTTCCATAACATGCTGTGTGGTTGTAACTTGTTGTATGACTTACTAAGCGGTAATCTATCATTTATCTTTGTGTTGCGTCTTATTTCTTCTCCTGATGTTTCTTCTACTGATGTTTCTTATTGTGTTTCTTCTGGTCCCAGAGTTGTTCTATTCTTCTGGTATTAGATACAGTACTTCAGTGCTACCCAACGCTTTTATATTGGGACATATATGACTATTGACTGCGGAAGCGCGGGATCTATGTGACAATTACAAGAATAATAAAATAATAATATTAAAGTAATATTATCAGTAACATGAATTTAAAAAAATAACAACAGATGACAACTTAAGCCTGACTACAAGTTTAGTTTTTGTTTAAATATTGTGCTTACTAACAAACTGAATCACACCGTTACTCAGAAACACATTTTTCCCCTTTTGAGATCTCCTTAACATTAAGTTCAGAGGAATACAATAGGGCGTCAGAGATGTACCACACGGGTGCCATGCCGCCATTTTGTTTTTGTTCCGATCAAAAGCACTTGAGCTTTCAGCTCTTCGGCTCGGTGCCATGGACATCGTAACCCTTCGGTTCGGTGCCACGAACACCGTAAATCCGGAGAACCTGTGGATTTCCTGCCAGCCCGCGTAATTGAACCGCACACACAGGGAGCTTGTCGTCCAACGCGCTACGAACACGTTGGGCAGGCGAGCATCCCATTCCGCCATCTGGCACAGCGTTGGAGAGCGCTGCAGTGTTTAGTAAACAGAATTAACAGCAACACAAACATGAGAAAGAAGCAAATATACAGGTTTACCAGATTAGAAAGACAAAGCGGACTTAGATAAGAATATACCATAAGAAAACAACTGCCGAATGTAAACAGACATTGCCATTGACTGGAAGCTACTCACGAAAAAAGATGGTCACTGAAACCAACACTGAAAACAAGAAACAATCCTAAACGGAGAATTTGAAAAAAAATGTCCCTTTAACGGGCATGTTAAAGGAAAAAAAATACTGTTACGTAACATGTGAATGTTAAAATTTCTACTGCCTTATCAACGTAGAAAGGATTGTTCTTCAACGACAAAATTGAAAAATTCACCTAGTGGGCGAATTTTCAAAAAAAATACTGTCTTTTTTACAGACGAATGAAGAAAAAAACCCATATTGACAGGCAAATTAGATCAAAATATTTTCTAACATGAAGCTAAAAAGAATGTTCAAAATAAAAGTCGACATAGAACACAATTTGTTGTTCTAAATTGATCTTGACAAAAATTTCTCGAAATGATAAATGCTTTTAAATTCACCCAAATTTGTAGTCGACATTTGTCAATTAATTTGAAAATTTGAAAAATCACATTGAATGTACGCAGTCTATTTATTGAGTTTGTTGTACTCTGTGACTCTTACAAGTAATGATGCTTTGATTTTTTAATATATTAATGATATTTGCCTACACGTACTCAAAAGTGAATATATTGACATTTGGGATAAGTAAATATGCTTGGATTTACAAAGTGATTGCGCTATCAACTCTTTAGTTTGAGCAATGCAGATTTCCGGGTATGCATTGGAAATATAAATTAATGTTTCTTATCGTTCATTTTATTTCAAACTACAGCAGTAATAACTGCCATTGGCAAGTATTCAGACAAAGGCTTATCACTTTCTGCGCAGTTTTTTCGTGACAGGATATAAGATATAGATTAGTTCACGACAATACAGACTCTTTCTAAATAGCAAGTAATATCAGTGCAACAACACAGTTTGTTTTAACCCTTCTTCTCTTCTTCTTCTCTTCCACCATTGACTTCTTTATAAAAGTGTTGGGGGTGAAACGTAGTGATCTTGTGTGTGCTTGTTTTAAGGCACTTTGTAAGCTGATATTCATGTTCGTAAGGCTGTTCTTGATGCCGTCGCTCCATCTTTGCGTGGTCTTCCTCTTGCCTTGTACTCATTATACTTTTTCTGTGTGGCTCTCTGTGGTAGGCGATACCAGGACATTCTGGTCAGGTGTTCAAACCATTTAATCTGTTTTTCTTTTATGAATTGCATGACTGGTTTCACATCCAGTCTCCTTCTGATTTCTTCACTTCTAATTTTGTCTCTTATTGTCACACCTTTTATCATGCCCATATTTGGCGATCTGTGGCCTGCAAATATGTTGTTGTCTTCTTGAATTTTCTGGAACGCTGTCTTTATTATTCTTTATTTCTAAATTGAGTACAAAGCAATATGAAGACCACGCAAAGATGGAGCGACGGCATCAAGAACAGCCTTACGAAAATGAATATCAGCTTTACAACAAGCACACACAAGATCACTACGCACCCTCCCCTCCCCACCCCCACCCCAACACTTATATAAAGAAGTAAAAGGTGGAAGAGAAGAAGAAGATATCTAAATTACATTTATAGCGTATCAGAGTCGAAAGGTTATGCAAATTGTTGGCAGAGCCGTGCGGTATATTTTCTCAGTATGATGCAAGTATTCAAAATGTCGTCCCATAAATGTTTTTTCCTTAAAATAACCTTTAATTGTAATTTTGATTTTGCTTTTTATTCCGCTCCTTACGGTGCCGCCTGAATCGGCCGCCTCTTTGTATCATAGCACGGCACGGCCCTGATTGTTTGTGTTATTTTTTCCCATCCTGAGGACATGTTAGATCCATCCCAATCGTTTCTTTCGTACCTCTTTATTTATGTCTTCCAGACAAGTTAGTTTTTGAACACTCATATTATTAATCTTATCATTCCATACATACATCCCATAATCGTATCCTCCCATACATACATCCCATAATCTTATCATCCCATACATACACAACTAATCTTCTAAGAAGACTGTCCTTGAATCCTCTTTATATTCTTTCTATTTTCCTTTTCAGTTTTTCAAGTCTCATATCCATAACGAGAGAGAGAGAGAGAGGACGAAAGATAGTGAGAGAGATGTATATAATACATTAATGAATAATATAGTGATAACAGACAAGAACTACGCATGAGTAAAATACACAAAAACCATCAATAATTCCAACAGAAGTCATCAATGCTATCAACAAAATGGTAAAAGTAAAACCCCAGTTCCAGACAATATACAATAAAAATTAATACAATTTCCTGTAGTATTTCCGACATTAGGTATAAGATGCTTGTCTTCGGCGAGACTGTCCGTATAGTTGAGGGACACCCGTAAAATGGTCATTTATGCCTCAAGCAAAAATCAGTCAGAAACGCAATACCAGACGTCATGACTTTCGCCTGAATTGACAGCGGACGTTCGAGAGAAGAAGAAGAAGATGCTTATCTCTTCACATTTCTAGCCTCCAGTGAACAGGAGTAGTAAGGCAATTCCTTTCATCCGTGTGGAACATCGATGTAGAGATTTAACTCATTGACCTCTGTTTCAAATTCGATAGGCAAATGTTTAGCATTACACTAACCGTCCCTCCAGACAATATAACAACATATCAATAAAAGCAACAATGAGTGGTATGTTTGTTGACAATAATTAATGTAACTACAACATGCGCTGAAAATACAAATCATGGCATATCCTTGCAGACTTGACCATCATCAATAGTAAACGAGTAGACCAGTGCGTATATTTTCTCCGTATGATGCACGCTTCGAAATGCGTACCTAAACTGTTTCAAAATAACCTCAATTGTTTATGATTTGCTGCTTATGCCACCCTCCTACGTTACATTACAGCACATTCTGTATCAAGCAAGTACGCCTGAAGAGTCTGATTTTCTAGGCACCTTATACTACAGTAGTTTGCCATTGCTTTCGAACGGTGAGGTCTATTGTTACGTTCATAACAATCATGGAACTATTTTTCCAAACTTGCCCGCCGGTGGAGTTTGAACCAGGTAATCTTGTTCAGTGGTCGACTGACTACTGCTTAAACTACAGACCTTACAACACGTGTATATTATTGATATATTATATATTGATATATTGATATATACATAACAAAAATTACTTAAAGCCATTTTTATAACATTGCCATAGAAAGCTGGAACGGTATAATACGAAGAACATCAGACAAACAACCCCATTAGTCACGTAACAAAATTAAGACTCAGAATCTTCATGAGAAGAGTTACAACATCAAATAACATCAAAAGTTAATGAAGAACAATATGATTTTGTTGAAAGCAAGGGAACTAACAACACAAAATACATAATAGAAACATTAATGGAAAGATTGATAGCAATTAAGTTGGACTGATACCACCTATGTTTCATATATTTCTCGAAAAATGTTGATAAAGTAAAACATATTGCTAAATAATTAACAAACTAGACAACATAAATATTAATATGAAAGATATGAGAGACTGATATGAGAAAGATATAAGGTGGAGCTCAGAGATAACAGAGGCTGCGAAAAACACTGTTTATGAAGCGCACACAAAACAAGCCCATTCTAGAAAGCTCTTCTTATTCTGAAGCTGTGAGACAAAACATGATTAAATAAAAGAAGGAAAATGTTAGACTGATTAAAATATTTACTAGAAATAAAGTGCAGTTCTAAGAATAATTAGTAAGCTCTGCTTTTTAGGAATACAATAGCCACTTATCAACAACAACAACAACAACAATAAGAAACAGCAGTTACTGATTTCTTTCTCGTCCGAGTGGTTAACGGAGCCCAAATTTAGGTGTAAAGAATAGAACCATTGTTACCTGCCACGCATGTCGTAAGAGGAGTCTAAGGAGGTTAGGCTGAAATCGGATGCACGTGTCTGTAGGGAATGCTAACCCGAAACAAATGCTTGCAGAAAACGAATGTACCAGGCCTTAAGACGCATAATATGATGCAACGACCCTCACAATGAGGAATGGGATAACGGATTCTACGGTCGCTGATCTGCCTCGAAGATTTAGCCACGCAGTAAGAATGTCAGACCTACCATCACGAGGGTGGCCAAAACTTACTGCGGGAAGGGGACGGCACAAACAGGGAAGCAGGAATCATAGGAATTATATCCTACAGAACTGCCCCCACTATGCAGACTTGAGAAGAAAGAGGTGACCCATTTACACTAGAGTCCAAGACAAACTGTATGGCGTGGTTGATGATAATCTGAGGCAGACGGCTGCCTTTATTAGAGAATCCGAAATCCTAATCTAGTGAGAACGCAGAAGAAGAAAAAGATTTTTTTCTACTAGAAAAACATCCCGAGATCATGTACACATAATGTTCCTCATGTCCTAATATTTTATAGATTATACACAATTACTATCATCTCCCCTACACTCAGATTGTGTAGATGAGGAGATGATAGTACCGACATCTGTTGTGGAAACCGTATGTGTCAAACTGGATAATTATTATCAAATAGCTTGTCCTGTGCAGAACTTTTCCACCCCAACAGTCCTTCGGAATTTCTCTCTCTTAGGCCATATGTTCTGCCTCTGCAGCCGTCATGTTCAAACCACCAGTTACATCCTGAATCCATCTTCTCCGTGATCTTCCTCTTCTTCTCTTTGCCGGTATGCCTCCTTTCATGATGGTCTTCTCCAGCCCTTCGTGTCTTTTTATATGTCAAAAAAGAAGATATAGATATATTCATTAATTACTGTTAGGAGAACGGCTGTTAGGAGAACGGCTGTTAAGAGAACGACTTTTAGAAGAACGGCTGTTAGGAGAACGGCTGCTATATATCTATAACTTAACTGGAAAATGAGGGCCTCGAGACCTAGAAACGGTTGCTATCCATTATTTTCAGCCATTGTTGAAATGGTGGATGGGAAATGGAGCTGGTAATTAATAAATGCGTTTTAAATTAACAGCTTAAAAAATATATTTTTCGTTTATTTTACGAAAAGAAATTGTTTTAAAAGAGATAGAAAGGGACTGAAAGAAATAAAGCTGGAAGAGTAATAGAAGAGTTACCGGTTGAAGTAGAAGGAAACGTAATTAAGAAAGGAGAGAGGCAGAGACGAAGAGAGTGCGACATAAAGGGACAGATGAGATAATGAGGAATTCGCCCGAGTGGTTACCGGGGCCCAAATTTGGGGTGTAAAGAATAGAACCACTGTTACCTGCCATGCATGTCGTAAGAGGCGACTAAGGAGGTTTGGCTGAAATCGGATGCATGTGTCCTAAGCGTGTAGAAGTCTATGCGTTTAGGGGCCTACCAAACCAATGTGCAACGTATACATGTTCTTGGCAAAGATCAAACATATCACAAAGAGTGATTAAAATTGGTCGTAAAGGACGAACACAAAGAAGAAGAAGAAGAATGAGGAATTTTGCGGGCGACCTTATGATAAACACATAGTGATACAGAGAAAGGCAGAGGAGAAAACAAAATAGCGATGGAAAGAGAAACAAATACCAGCATCAGAGAAAAGGTTAGAGCAAGACCATGCTTGAATTATATAGCCAAACAGAGAATGTAGTGGATTGGCCACTTGGTAAGAATACGAACAGACCAAACTGCCTATGAAGCTTTCCACAACAGAATAACAGGAAGGAAGGCGAGAGGAAGATCAAGGAAAAAGTGGATAGATAACGTAGTTGATTTCTGCCAGGGACTAAGAAAACCATCATACAAGTCACCAGAGAAGCGCAAGACAAATACATAAACCACAACGCTGAGTTAACAACCCGGTAACAGTGTGTTGACAAAAGTTGAATTCTGTCAGGGCACTAAGAAAACCATCACACAAGTCACCAGAGAAGCGCAAGACAAATACATACAACCACGACACTGGGTTAACAACCGGTAACAGTGTGCTGACAAAAGTTGAATTCTGTCAGGGCACTAAGAAAACCATCACACAAGTCACCAGAAAAGCGCAAGACAAATACATACAACCACGACACTGGGTTAACAACCTGGTAACAGTGTGCTGACAAAAGAAGAAGAAGAGAAACAAAACAGATTGATTGATTGATAGTACCATCATCATTGCACTTCACTGAGTAACGATGTGTGCTCCAAACTCTTTTTTTTAAAACACAAGACTATGTCATCGAAAGTGCACTAGCTTCATAGCACCGACGATTGTATCTGATGTAATTTAGAAGATGGTGTAAATATTTTGCAGGAAGTTTAATTTTTTAAAAATCTTTCTTATGAATGTTACAATGGCATTCTCTTTTCAGCCTGCTTTTCTCGATTTTGAACTATGGAATAATAAGAAATAAAGTTATACATAACAGTGTCTTGTTTTCCCGACTCTGATTTTTCTAACAATTTTCAAGTATAACTTAAAGCATTTTCAACATTTTAATCTTCACGCTCTTCAAATTATAATTAATTTTGATGTTTGAAAATTTCCTGCAATTTTAGTTCTCGAAAATAGAACTTATTTACGCCTTAAGTTCTGCTAAACGTGTCCAGTTACAATTTTGATAACAGTTCTTGTCTCAGAAATGGACTTTCTTTTGTAGGAGGTTTGTTTACAAAAATTATGATGGTCATGAGTACAACAAATTACTGCGTTATTTCCATTTTAAAACCGATTACAAGCAAAAGGACATC
Source organism: Arion vulgaris (assembly GCA_020796225.1). Lineage (NCBI taxonomy): Eukaryota > Metazoa > Mollusca > Gastropoda > Stylommatophora > Arionidae > Arion > Arion vulgaris. The sequence goes on from CM036771.1 coordinate 20,888,824, forward strand.
TTTTATAGAAGGGTGATTCTTAGAATAAATGAAGTTTTTGCATGAAATACGAAGGATAGTGATTATAAGCAAAGCAAGCCTTCACGCAGAAATCAGTCGTAGGGGACATATTAGACGCCATTACGTCTGAATTCATAACGGACAAATGAACATAATTTTGGAAAAAAATACAATGAAGTATACTGGGGAATACGGTGTTAGGTCCGTGTTGTTTTTTTTTTACCATCGACACACCGGATGTTTGATGTGCAACTTCTGCTGCTCCTACTTCCATTGTTTCTCTGGTACCCAACTCAAATTAGGTCCACCTGAGAACCGTTGCAGTCAGAAAAACTTCCACTATAATAATAATAATAATAATAATAATTCCTCTCGTACCGTTATACGTTACATAGGGCTTGCAAGTAATTTCTCCATACCGCTCTATCCTGGGCAACTCGCTCAATCTCATCCATGGAACAGAGACCGATATTTCTTGCCTCTCTCAGCAAAGTTAGTTTCAGGGTCTCCTTAGGTCAACCTCTTTCTTGAACCCTTTGCATCCCACTTCAATGCCTGCTTTGATATTCGTTGCTCATTTCTCCTCAAGGTGTGTCCAACATATCTCCATCTTCTCTTTCTTATAAAGTTGTCACTAGTGGTTGACCAGACATGTCTCTGATTTCATCCACTATAAGTAAGTAAGTAAAGTAAAGGAACCCTTTCATACCTCGTGGTATATAGGTCAATACAGTGTTAGGCCTGTATTTTCATTGACCGTCGACACATGATGGGTGATGTGGTCAGCATCACGCGGGCCGCCTTTACTTTCCCAGAGCATGTATGGTACCTAGTTGAGGCTGGGTCGACCTGAGAGCCGTCGTGGTCGGGAAAAATTCCACGCGCACTACGGGAATTGAACCCAGACCACCAGCCTTGCGAAGCGAGTTCACTAACAACTACGCTACCGCGGCTCTCACTATAAGCAATGACATTATTTTAAAATTAGACATAACGCAAAAACTATATAAAAAATAACACATAAGCATACATTATATTTTCTTGGAAACCTATCTACATCATACATGAATCAAAAACAGTTTAACTTCTCATATATTTAAACATTTGAGGGCTTGTTTTCAAGCATATTTGACCTTTCTAGAGAGATTGCCCATCAAAATAAGATAGCAGAGAAGTGTAAGCTCTGTATGATCTCATCTGCTGTCCAGAGTCTTAAAGTCTGAACAACACCATCTCAATTTTCTACTCTATTATAACAGAAGATGTGAGTAACAGAGACATATAATTGGATCCAGTTAACACAAAGCCTGCAGCATGCATTGTGTTAATATAAAAAGCTACGGGTAAATACGTCCTTAGGCAAAAATTATCTAGACATGAAATAATAAATGGATGTATAGACATATACACTTAGAAAACTATTTTTGTAAAAAAAAAAGATAGAGATATGGAGGTATATATATATATATATATATATATATATATATATATATGTATCTGCACGTTGTCTGATAAACGGATAGCTAGCTAGTGTGAATTGAGATAGACAGAGAAACATATAGAGAGATGAATAGAGGACGTACCAGACACGCTCACACTTATATACATGTTTTCGGACAGACAATCGTTCGTTTATTATATATATAATGATATTGCAGTCCTCTCGTTCCGTTAAATATTACATTTAGCCTGCAGGCATGTTCTCCATACTGTTTTATTCAGTGCAACTTCTTCAATTTCTTCTATGGAATTGAGTCAGATATTTTTCGCTTCTCTCAGTAGAGCTTGTTTAAGGGTTTCCCTAGAGCTGCCTTCCTTTTATGAACTATTTCCTTACAACTTTAATGCCTGCTTTGAAATTCTCTGTTCATTTCTTTTCAGAGTATGCCTAAAAAATCTTTATATTCTCTTTCTTATAACAGTAGACATATGTTTCTCTGATTTCATCACTTATCCTGAATTCATCCATTTTATGATCTTATTTTTTGTGCAAACATCTATTTTCAAATGCATTCAACTTACTTTCTATATCTTTATTTATTTTCAACTATCGCTGGTATAGTTAATAATTAAGGAACATTGGCATTGAATATACGCAATTTTGTTTTAAAACTTTATAACTTGTAGTTCCATGTTTTATATAGATTTATTAAAGGTGATCACAAAACGGACATTGAAGGGGAAGGCAATGGGTTCAAAAAGGAAAGGGCGTCCTAGAGAAACATTGAAACGAACTTTACTGAGAGAGGCGTGAAATATCGGACTTAATTTCAAATAAGAAATTAAACGAGTTTCCCATGACAGAGTGGTAGAAAGCAATTACTTGCAGGCATTATGCAAAGAAATAGAAGCAACAGGCGAATTGGGCATAGGCGTTTTAACAAAATTATTCAATGACATCTACAACACTGGATATGTACCCAAAGATTTACGACAATCCATTTTTATAGCACTACCAAAGAAAGCAGGAACGATAGAATGCGAAGAACACCGCACAATCAGCCTCATGAGTCACGTAACAAAACTACTTTTCAGCATTATTATGAGAAGGGTACGAAACAAAATAAGACCAGAAGTTAAGGAAGAACAATGTGGCTTTGTTGAACGCAGAGGAACAAACAACGCAATATATACAATAAGAACAATAATGGAAAGATCAATAGAAATGAAGTTGGACTTATACCTATGTTTCATAGACTACGCGAAAGCTTTGATAAAGTAAAACATGGAGAAATAATCAGCATGTTAGAAAGTATAAATATTGATGGTAAAGATCTTAGACTGATCAAGAATTTGTACTGGCAACAAACCGCAGCCATTAGACTAGAGAGTAAGATTGGAATCTATCAGGCGATACAGTTAGGAGTACGACAAGGGTGCGTACTCTCACCAGACCTATTCAACTTATATAGCGAAAACATCATGAGATCTATAGAAGAAAAGACAGGAATAGCAGTCGGTGGACAAAATATAAACAACCTAAGGTACGCTGATGACACAATTCTCATGGCTACAAATGAACACGATCTGCAAGACTTGATAGACATACTAGTGAGAGAAAGTGAAAAGAAAGGATTAAGCATGAATATAAAGAAAACAGAGGTTATGGTTGTCTCCAAGAAACAAGAAACACCAACATGCAATATCAAAATAAATAACACAACACTGAAACAAGTCCATCGATTCAAGTATCTAGGAACATTCTTAACACCAGATGGAAGATGTACAACAGAGATTGGGAGTAGAATAGCTCAAACGAAAGCAGCTTTTATGAAAATGAAGAACACACTATGCGTGAACTCACTACCAATGACACTGCGAAAACGAGTACTCCAATGCTATATTGAACCAATTCTTATGTATGGCAGCGAATCATGGACACTGAACAAACAATCAATACGATCATTGGAAGCCACAGAGATGTGGTTTTACAGAAGAATGTTGAGAATTCCATGGACAGCAAAGAAAACAAACGTGGAGGTTTTAAATCAGGCCTGCACACAAAGAAACCTTATCAAAAGAATAAGAATCCGACAATCAAGGTTCTTCGGGCATATAATGCGAAGAGAAGGTTTAGAACATTTGGTGACTACAGGTAAAATTCAGGGAAGGAGAGATCGTGGAAGACAGAGGGAGAAGATGTTGGATGGCCTGACATCATGGTTCGACAAAATATCGACGTCAGAACTGATTACATGCACCAAGCAAAGAGAGTTGTGGAGAGACATGATCGCTACGCCGGCAGGCATGTCACTTGATTGATTGATTATGCAAAGTATAGTACGAGAGTAATATAATAATAACAGTTTATATAAACTATATACAGTCTGTCAGTGACAGCGAAAGCAGAGGAGGTCGAGAAATACACGGAGATGGAAGTTGGAGGTAGAGATCAACAATATAAAGAAGAGCTGGACGGAGCTGAAGGAAATAGCTAGAGATATGAAGACTTGGCATGAGTTAGTTGATGGCATAAGTCCCAATCAAGGTTAAAAAAAGGCAGAGAGAGATAGAGAGATCGTGATCTACACTCTGTGTCATTTCCACAGATAAATGTATTTCTGTACTTTGTAATCGTCGAGTTTAATATTAGCCAGATGTACATGGAAATAGCTGACAATAAATCACATTAAAAAATAGCACTTTAAATTAGTAGATTATGTTTGTTTGTTTCTCTCCCCCGCAGTGAGTAAAGACGGAAGTCATGACGCCTGGTATTGCGCTTCTGACAGTTTTGCGTGAGGCCTACTTACCATTTTACTTGTGTCCCTCGCCTTGCGGAGAGCCTTCGCCGTCTTCAGTGGTACCTGAAGCTCAGATCCTTCAAGTGTGATCGTTACATGAAACCTGTTGTCAATGAAACACTTGCCCTGAGTCCTTGTACCATCGGTACTTTTACGACCGGTGTTGATTAGTGAAGTGCGACTACATTATCGAATTTTCTGCCTTTGGTGAGGTCGTTCCGTATGTATCGTTTGATAAACACTCTTTAATGACCTTTTAATGCCTTATATTTGGGCTTGGATCTACGCCAAAGAGCATTTACTACTTTGCTGACTGGGTGAGGTCGTTCCGTAGATTTTGTTGACGGTCTTTCTTTATATAGAAAATTGAATTTGTTGACATGATAATTTTGAAAAGTAACAACTGAAATTAACACTCCATATATGGCATTTTTCGTATTTACAGACGACCAGTTGGCAAGTGGTTTACTGTGACGACTTCTGGGTTTTCGCTTTTCTCTCTTATCTTTCAGCTCATCACTAAGTCTTCAAAAGACTGCGCACTTTCATAATGTCGCTTTCCACACAACACTGCCATACAGAGTTCCATAACATGATGTTACTGAACGTTGAAATTGTTTTTAATTTCATTCGAATTTAAAACAACATAATTTCGTTAACTTTGTATTCACATTTGGAGATCAAGAGTGCATGAACTATCTTACAAGAGACAATTTTGTCATTATTAACTTACCAAGTGTCTCCGATTTACCAATCCAAGTATATCACAATCATTCATTAGTCCTCATAGCTTCCAAGGATCCATAGTGCACAGAAAAAAATTGTGTCAATAACTTCGATTTTAAGATTCAGACCATTGTCAACAGATGTCTTCGGCGGATTTCAGACTGAATTGTAAAATAGACATGTGGATAAGAAAATGACAAGAACCCATGATGACCCAGGTTAAGAAGATAAAATGGCGATGGGTCGATTTTACCACACGAAAGACACAGTTGAGTGTTCCAAGACAATCACTTGAGGGAAACCCTGAATTAAAGGAGAGTTTTAAACAGACCTGGAGATGGAGTCTTCTTGAGAAACTGAAGGGGACTGGGCTATCATGTGAAGCCATTAAGAAAACTGCATGATACCTGGAAAAGTGACGAACAATTGTCGGGGACCTTTGCTCCATGAAGAGCGGGTAAGAAATAAGTAACTTCAATTTTACATTATCTTTATGAGCAGTTTTGATTTTTCTGTTCTGTTTTCTTTTTATGGTCTGAGACCCAAGCATTTATTAACTCCTAAAATACGACTATCCCTTTGAAAAACCGCTCTGGCAGAACCATTTTTTTTTCCCTCTAACAAATAAACTAAAAAAAAATAAATGTATTCCGAAATAAATGTATTCGACAATCGCCCACTTCTTCTTCTTCTTCTTTTGTCGTCACACTGCTACCGGGTTGTTGCCCAGTGTCGTGGTTTTCTGTTTTTGTCTTGCGCTGTTCTGGTGGCTTGTGTGATTGTTATCTTTGCTCTTTCACAGGATGCTGCCACGCCATCTAACCATCTTTTCCGTGGTCTTCCTCTTGCCTTCTTTCCCGATGTTCTGTTGTAGAAGACTCTGTATACTGTGGAGTTTGGATGCATTCTTATTAAGTGGCCAAACCACTTCATTCTTTGTTTATCTATATAATTCAAGCACGGTTTTGTGCCAACTTCTTTCTTATGCTGATGTTGGTGATTCTGTCTTTTCTTGTGTTGTTGGTAACTTTTCTCAGGCAACGCATTTCACATGTAGTTATTTTTTGTGACTGCGCTTTGCTCAATGTCCATGTTTGGCTCTGGTAACACAAAGTAGGTATAAAAATGCTGTTGATCATTTGTTTCTTAGCTGCCTGTGAAATTTTGGGTGCCTTAACAATGGGGCTAGCTGGTAGGTTACAGCATTTGCTTTTGTACTCTAGCCTCTATCTCTCTATCTAGTTTTCCGTCTTCTGTGAATATGCTTCCTAAGTATTTGAATTCTTTCACTTGGTTTATTTTAGTGCCATTGACATGGATGTCTAGATTATTATGTTTTCTTCCCATATTCATTATTTCTGTTTTAGTGTTGTTGATTTTCATGTCATGTTTCACACAATTATTGTTCAAAGTGTCAATATGATGTTGTAGATCTTGTTCATTTTGATGTATCAGGCACTGATCATCTGCAAAAAGTAGTTCATTTATTTCATCATTATCTGAATTCGACTCTTGAGTTATTTTATCCATATATGCGATAAAGAGTAGTGGTGAAAGGACACAACCTTGTCTAACACCTGATGTAATGAGAACCAGTCGGTCATTCCTTCTGTAGTTCTTACTGTACTCTGGCTATCTTGATATAAGGCCATGATGTTACCTAATAGTTGTCCTTGGACGCCATATTCTTCAAGGATCTTCCATAGTTTGCACCTGTTTACTCTATCAAATGCCTTTTCTTGGTCTATAAATATAAGCTGTTTACTTTGATTGTATTCAATTGTTTGTTCGCAGATCTGTCTTAGTGTAAATATTGCGTCTGTGCAGCTCTTACCCCTCCTAAACCCAAACTGGCTATTGCTTAACTGGGGCTCTAATATATGTCTTGCTCTTCGCTCCAATATTTTTGCAAACATTTTTCCTATTTGGCTCAAAAGAGAGATACCCTGTATGTTTCACATTCTCTTTTGTCTCCTTTGTTCTTCCATATTGGGACTATAATAGCTCTCTGCCAGTCATCTGGAACCTCTTGTGCCTCCCAGGCTATGTTAAAAATTCTGGTCAGCCATGTTATTGCTGTTGTCTTACACGCAAGTAACATTTCTGTTGTTATACCATCTATCCCTGCTGCCTTCCTTCTTTTGCTTTGATTTAGTGCCATTTCAACTTCGGATTCTAAGATATTCAATTGTTGGTATTTTCCATGTTTCAATTGAAATGTTTCTGTACCTTGTGTTTCGCAGTTTAACAGTTCCGTAAAATATTCTTTCCATCTGTCTTTAATATCTTTGCTGTTGGTTAGAGGTTTCCTAGACTTGTTATTTATAATGGTGACTGGATTGAATTGTTCTTCTCTTAGCCTCATTGCCTTAATGCTTCTGTAAAATTTTCTTGGTGCCTTATGCATAGTTCAGCTAAATGTTCTCCATATTTTGCCCAAGATTCTGATTTTGATGACTTTACCTTATTTTTACTATACATTCTTGCTGTTCTGTATTTGGTGTAGTCTTCATCTAATTTTGACTTTTGCCACCTGTGAAAACACTTTTTCTTTTCTTGTATAGACCTTTTAACTGCTGCATTCCACCATGCTGTGTGTTTTCTGTGCTTATTTAACTTTTTAAGTCCACAATTTTCTTTCACTATTTCCATGATATTTGTTTTGAAGGTTTGCCATTCTTTAGTTATGTTGCTTACTCCTTCTAGGGTGTTAAAGGCTGATGTAACTGCTCCTTCAATTTGATTCCTAATTTCATTATTATTTAACTTTTCAATATCTATTATTTCAATTTGTTGAGTTGTACTCCTGTCTTGTTTTCTAATTGGTTTTGTAGAAATAGTACCACTGGTCTATGATCAGAGTCTAATATTGCATTTGGGATGGCTCTAGCGTTTTGTATTCTCCATCTTTCATTCTTTTTGCTAGTATAAAGTCGATCTGTGATGCTTGATTAATATTATTCCATTTATACCAGGTTAATATCTGGCTTCTCCTATGTTGGTAAATGTATTGGTGATAAATAGATCATGTTCTGCACATATATTAAGAAGGTGTTCCCCGTTGCTGTTGCATTTCGTTGTTGTGTCGCTGAATGGTCCTAGATGTATCTCCCATGGTGTTCTTCGCTCGCCGACTCTTCCGTTAAAATCGCCCATAATATATAAGCTGTCAGTGCTGTTGACTTCACTTAATCGCCCACTAAAACAAGTAAAAGACTTTACATACTTGATGAGCATTATTTCAGCAAACGGAAGAATAACTAATGAAATTCAACACAGGTGCAACAAAGCAAATCAAATAATAGGACAAATGGCGCCAATTTTAAGATGCAAACCCGTCACCATGAACACAAAAAGAGCAATGTTCAACACAATCTTTCTCCCACATTATGTTACCAGGGCCAAACCTGGACACTGACAACAAATGATAGAAGAAAACTAGTCACGACAGAAATGAAGTGTCTACGCAGAATGCTGGGTGTAACAAGAAGAGACCGGTTGAGAAATGAAGACATCAGGAAAAAGTGGGTACAACATCAGTACTAGACTTCATCAAGAAACAACAAATTAAATGGTTCGGCCACGTAAGCAGATTACCAACAGACAGTGCCCTCAAAGAGCTTCTCGATACAATGGGTACAAAGTAAAAGCCGGCCACGCAAAGATGGACCTCAGAGATAACAGAGGCGACGAAAGAGACTATCTACCAAGAGCATACAAGGGCCCGTTTTAGAAATCTCTTCTTGACCTGACGCTGTGATGTAAACAGGATTCGAGAAAGAAAGAAAGAAAGTATTCCGAAATCCCGTGAGATGCGATTTGTGTACAGTTCTTTGTAGAATCATTATCAAATAGCTTGTCATGAGCTGAATTTTGCCAACTTAACAGTCCTTCGGAATTTCTCTCTCTCAGAGGCCAGATGTCCTGCTTCTAACCGTCATGCTCAAACCATCAGTTACATCCTGAATCCATCTTCTGTTTTGTAGAATACAACAGATGCGTTTATGAATTAGAGCTTTTACCTCTGCACATTCTGAAATATGAAACAATCTTCTGGTGCTCAACATAGAAATTATAATAGATTCTGTAAGAGCACCCTCTGTTACACATATTTTTCCACAAGAAAATCACGTAAAAACGAGACTCAATTCTACGTATACCAAGAGTTAAGTTAAAGTAAACACAGTTATCACCCTTCTCCTTATCAGTTGCTATAAACAGGGTCGGCCTCTCTGCCCAGCGTGTTTGTAGCTCGTTAGACTGCGGGTGACTAGTCCTCTGTGTGTGCGGGTTCAATTCCGCGGACTGACAGAAAAGCCACAGGTTCCTAGATTCACGGTGTTCGTGGCACCGAACCGAAGGGTTACGATGTTCATGGCACCGAGCCGAAGAGCAGAAAGCTCAAGTGCTTCTGGATCGGAAAAAATAATAAATAAACAGGGTCGAAGACTGAGGATTTACTTCAATGTACCGGTTTCTTACACACACTTTTGTTAGCCTGAATTTATTTAGAAATTACTCGTAATGACTAAAAGATGAGAGTAACGAGAAAGAAACGACTTCTTTAAAAAAGCTGTTTATCACAAGCGGCACTTGTTAGGGATAGAAACTGTACTGGTTGCTTGCTCCGAGAACGTTTGTGTGTATAGATACGGCTCCACAAATGAGTCTGCCTGGTCCCTGGTGGGGCGATATTTTTGCAAATTATAGGAATCTCGGAAAATGCACAAATGAGCGGAATGGCGCGGTCTGAATTCGAACCCATGGACTTTGAAACGCAGGATAAACGATTTGACTACTTCGTCACTAAGATCTTCAATGGTCTTTGAGAGAAAACAGAATTAGATAACTGATTTGTGTGTGTGTTCTAGCGTTTGTTCGTCCTTCGGGGTCAAGGTTCGTCCTACTTAAAATGGCATTATCATCCTCATCCCGGTGTTATCTGCGAGTAAATAATTAGTTTCACTGTTTACTTTCCGCTTGTTCCGATGTCTACATTGTCTTTCAATAGTATTTATGTATCTTAACTCTGGAATAATGTTTTCACCAATTCTAAAGGAATCAAAATTCTGAAGTCGCCCAAGTGGTTACCGGGGCCTAAATTTGGGATGTAAAGAATAGAACCACTGTTACCTGCCAAGCATGTCGTAAGAGGAGACTAGCGAGACAAAACCAGCTGCCCACTTGAATTAAGTACACATAACAAATTCACAGAATGTATCACCAAAGTAAGGAACAGTACAATTATTGTCATTCAAAAGGTTCCACAGACGAAGGATTGACTTAATTGCACAAGAGCTCCCATACCTCCCCAAGACCTTTCCTGTCGGCAGAGCTGGCATGCCATCTGTCAAGAGCATCGCACAAAGCGCGAACCACGTAGCTCCGGCAACAATTCTAGGGATCTCATGAAAAAATTAGACATGTGTCTCGGTCCGGTTTCGAATCCATAACCTTCAGTACGACAGGCTTACGTCTTAACCAAATTAATCTAACTTAACCCATTCGCTGTTCCGAGCCGATATAATGGATCGCATAATTGTTTAAGATTACGCACAGCCGTTATACTGACTAGTTCGCCCGTCTGCCAAGCGTGTTCGTAGCACGTTGGACTACGGGTGATTATCCCTCTGTGTGTGCGGGTTCAATTCCGCGGGCTGGCAGAAAAGCCACAGGTTCTCCAGATTTACGGTGTTCGTGGCACCGAACCGAAGGTTACAATGTCCATGGAACCGAGCTGAATAGATAAAAGCGCAGGTGCATTGGGATCGTGGGGGATGGAGAGGGAATACAGAATGAGTTTGCAGCCATATTTTGAGACAAGTATATAAAAATTAAATGAAAACACACACAATAAAAAAATGTTTGAGAAATATCTGATTTGAGCAGATTGCCATAAAAGCTTCCATAACAATAATTCTTACACACACAAACGAAATGGTTAAAAAGTGCCAGCTAACAAGAGAAAAGTAAAACTTAATAAATAAAATAATCATGCAGTTAACTTCTAACAATGCTCTTTTAATTTGACGAAAAAGAACAAAGAAAATGTTAGTTTTTAAAGATGTATAGAAGATATACCTCATTAGAGAATTCTTCTTACAAAAGAATAATTTAATTTGTCCTGAGATAATAATCCAAGACTCAAAGACAAATAAAGAACACTGAATTAAATTTACGCGTTTCTGAGTGAGAAATAAGATTTCTTTTATTCAGCTGCCTTTGAGTTACTAGGCTATTGTATTTTACTGACAAGAATGTGATTTCTTAACGATATGTTATTGAACTCAATGAACAATACTAGGTGACCAAAGATGAAAGGCAATTCCTTTTGGTTTTAAATTATAATGTACTTAGTCATTTAGAGAAGTTTCGAGAAAATAATTTATAGAAGTGGGGGACAAACGTATCGTTGAGAGTGGAGAAAGGTAAATATTGAGGTGGAAAATAGGGATATAGAGAAGTTGAAAAGGGTAGTTCCGAGTGCGGAAAAAAAAACTAAACATAGAAAATGGAAACAACTATAGAGTGACAAAAGTAATGTAAGGAGGAAAACTGGAGAGTAAAAATGGAATGTGAAAAAAAGTAGAAAAATGTAAAAGTAGAGATGTGGGAAAAATGTAATATAGAAAAAAGTAGAAAAATGTAATATACAAAAGTAAGAGAAATGTAATGTAGACAAGTTAGAGAGATGTAATGTAGAGAAGTAGGAAAATGTAATGTAGAGAAATATGCAACATGTAATGTCATTTAGAGAAATATGAAATATCTTAAGACACGATTTCATTGCACCAGGTTTGATCTCACATGGCTCGATCCCTTTTTAGCAGAAATGACACGCTACTTCCGAGAGTCTCCTTTGTCTTCTTATTTTGTCGTCACACTGCTACCGGGTTGTCGCCCAGTGTCGTGGTTTTCTGTTTTTGTCTTGCGCTGTTCTGGTGGCTAGGGTGTTTGTTATTTTTGCTCGTTGACAGGATTTTGCTATGCATCTAATTATCTTTTTCGTGGTCTTTCTCTCGCCTTCTTTCCTGGTGTTCTGTTGTAGAAGACTCTGTATACTGTGGAGTTTGGATGCATTCTTATTAAGTGGCCAATTTACTTTATTCTTTGTTTCTCAATGTAATTCAAGCAAGGTTCTGTACCAACTTTCTTTCTTATGCTGATGTTGGTGATTCTGTCTTTTCTGGTGTTGCTGGTAACTTTTCACAGACAGCGCATTTCACATGTGGTTATTTTTTGTGACTGCGCTTTGCTCATTGTCCAAGTTTGGCTCTGGTAACACAAAGTAGGTAGGAAAATGCTGTTGATCATCTGTTGCTTAGCTGTCAGACCTCTGTGAGTATTGCACAAAACACGAAATCCATAGCTCTGGCAACAATCCTAGGGATATCTGTGGAAAAAATACACAGGTAAACAGAACGACGTGATCGGATTCGAATCTACGACATTCTGAACTCACGGCAACGGCGTAACCACTTTAAATACAGTCTTCAGTGAGAAAATGTAATGTTGAGAAGTTAGAAAATATAATATAGAAAAATAGGAAAAACGAACTTCGGAAGTTGAGAAAACGTAACATAAAGACAAATTAATTACCAAAATTTAAATTCAAAAATTGTATTCGTGTAACTTTTGTTATTAAAACTATATTTATCTTGCCAACAAAAATTACGTACGGGTTTCTCGAATTTACATCATTTCCTGTTTCAATGGGTGAGTCAAGTCGAACTGGACCTAACCCAGATATGTGTCTGTTTCCTTGTTGATAAATGCATTCGATTCGGCATAAACACACGCATGTGATATTTATAAAATGTTTGTCACTGGTTAAAACACACAATACTTTTTTCGAATTAATAAATGTTGTATTTGTACAATTTATTTATCTTTAACCTATACGAAACAAGCTACTCGAGGAACCGTCCAGGCTGTACCAACTCTTCAGCAAGTCACATCATCAGCCAAAATGGGTTTTTTTCAGAAAAAAATGTTTACCAGATTCATTTGATGCTATTTGCGAATAATTCATTTGCAGAATATTGCAAGTAAATTAATAAAATGGAGTTTTAAACTGTGCACATTCTGATATAAATCGAATGGTTACTTGGGGTTAAGCCGACAACTAAGTTGTCGTTCCAGAAATGCATTTACCAACAAGGGAGCAGACACATATATGGTTGTCTTTCTTTGTTGTCGGCTGTAACATACATTCATTTTTTTCATTCATGTTTTGAGCGTTGTAATATCTTTCTCAAAGTCTATATGTAGTGTGCTGTGACATTCGTCACTCCTGTTGTATTGTTAACCTGATAAAGGCCTTTTAAACGAAACGTTACTGTGTATTGTTATTGTTTTTATATTTGGTAAAACTACAGTACTTTGTTATTACGTGTTTCGCCATTCTACATAGTTTTACTGCAGTCTCCATCTATATTGATTTTACTTGAGGTTAATTTAAGAAAGATGAATAGATTTTTGTTAGGGCAACTATTTATTTCATGTTGTGGTCCAACTGCTACCGGGATGTAATCCCATGTTGTAGTCTTAATTATTTTATATGTGAATCTAAGAAGCAGAATATTGTATGTTAAAGAGACAGTTTAGGTGGTAACACTAACGTTAATGAGCCGCATTAGTGTAAGTGTTAGTGCACTTGCTTGTTAGGCTAGTGCTCCAGTCTCAATTCTACAGTGGACATGGAATTTTTTACGACCGTAACGTCTCAGGTGGACTCATCCTCAATTGGGTACCAGGAAACGTACTTGGAAGTAAAGGCGGCCGGCGTGATGTTGCCCACATTACCCATCGTGTGCCAATTGTCAATGAAAAATACGGATCTAACACCGTATTACCCTATATCATCATCATTGGCCTCTTTGTCTCAGGAGACAATAGGTGTTGCGTCACGTAGTATGTTCTGTGCTGAATCACAACGTTTCATGTGGCTGTAATGGCCTATTCTGGAGAGGCAATCCTTGCCACAGTTGCTGCAGGTAAAACTGGAGACTAGAGCCGATGCATGGGATGTTCTCTCTGTGCTCTCTTTTGCCTCCACATGTGTTGTTGTTTTTCTTCTTTTCTTTTTGAGCCGCCCCTCACTGCCGCTCTCCATCATGTGGTATAATAAGGGTTCCTTTATTATTTTTTTTTTTACTAACTTTAATGAGACCAGAACCTGCAAAAAAGAGACCACAACTGAGAACTAAGTGGCAAACACTAGATAGGTTGAGAACCACTGAGACATACGTTATAAACACGATTGAATGTGTCCACAGACGTAATGTTATCATTACAAACAGATTTGCTACCCGCTAGAGACGACTGAACAAGTCTATTTTTGGACATATTTTGAACATTAAGACAATAGCCTGATTCTAACGCAGACAAACTGGAAATGATGGAGTTCCGGTAGACAATGTGTGTTACTGACAGACCAAGTATCTTTCACAGATGTCGGCTTTAGCACACAGCTTTTCGACATTTTTTGGAAGAGCTGTTAGTCTAATAACAAAATAAATCAATTTTAGACTATTCCCAATATAGGCTATACATCTAGTTTAGTACACGCAGTTATGACCAAGGTACAGGGTGTTCAAGATAATTGCAGCCCCATTAACAAATCGAAAGTTGCCAGATAACCTAACGCGTTGTGTTTATTTACTATTTAAACCGGTTCTGACTAGCTCGTCCTACGTTACATTTGTTCATCGCCCCTTCCCGCACTACAATTACACACCGTCACACAACCTTGACCTATACTACGTCATAACTGAACCTTCTCATTTCCATACATATATGCCAGATTAGCTCCATTCACGGGCTACTTTAAAGTTGAACACCCTGTATATATCTAAATTCATCATCAACGAATAGCGAAGTACTAATCAAGAAACAACAAATTAAATGGTTCGGCCACGTAAGCAGATTACCAACAGACAGTACACCTTAAAGAGCAATGCTGCTCCGATACAATGGGTACAAAGCAAAAGACCGACCACGCAAAAGATGGACCTCAGAGATAACAGAGGCGACGAACGACACTATCTACGAAGCGCATACAAGGGCCCGTTTTAGAAATCTCTTCTTGACCTGTCGCTGTGAGACAAACAGGATTGGAGAAAAGAAAGAAGAACGAGTAGCTTGTCCCGAGTAGAACTTTTCCACTTTAACAGTCCTTCAGAATTTCTCTCTCTCATATGCCAGATGTTCCGCCTCTGCAGCCGTATAGTTCAAACCATTAGTTACATCCTGAATCCATCTTCTTCGTGGTCTTCCTCTTCTCCTCTTTGCCGGGATGCATCCTTCCATGATGGTCTTCTCCAGCCTTTCGTGTCTCTTTATATGTCCAAAATATCTCAATTTTCTCATTCCTATTTGTAGCAGCAGCTAAATATATCAAATTTAATCAACGCAATTGTAAAAGCGAGAGTTGGAAAATGACTAAAGATGTAGAAAACAAATTGAATGCATTTGAAAATAGATGTCTGCGAAAAATAATGAACATAAAATGGGACAAATTCAGGAGAAGTGATTCTTCTTTTTCTGTATGAATTCATGCGTAGTCAGGGTGTCCAGTATTGTGCTTTTGGTTGATTTTTGCGTGAATGCTTGCTTTCCCTATCAACAGTGTCCCTCGCCATTCAGGCGAGCCTTCTTCAACTTCAGAGGTTAAGACAGGAGAAGTGATGACATCAGAGAAATGTCTGGTCAATCATTAGTAACAAGAGAGAGAAGATGGAGATATGTTGGATATACCTTGAGAAGAAACGATCAAATAATACCACAGCAGGCATTGAAGTGGGATGCAAAGGGTTCAAGAAAGAAAGGACGCCATAGGGAGACCCTGAAACGAACTTTGCTGAGAGAGGCAAGAAATATCTCAGTTCCATGGAGGAGATTGAGCGAGTTGCCCAGGATAGAGTGGTATGGAGAAATTGCTTCCAGGTCCTATGTAAAGTATAACGGTACGAGAGGAATTATTATTATTTTATCCCTGCTTTCTTTTACTTCCTTATATGTCATACTGTTGCCTGTTTGTGGTAGCGTGCTGTCTGCCTTTGCCAATATGTTAACTGTTTCGTTGCCAGGTACATCACTGGTATCCACTGCATTACCAATCTTAAAAGATATTTTGTATATTTCGTTCAAACAATTCATAGAACAGCATCGATTGTTGGGGAGTTGGAGATGGATAAAGATGATGTTCTACAGTCTCTTCGCGACTGTCTGTTGGATGAGGACACTAAAATAGGTGTTGAATCGATCCAGCGATTTAGGCAGTTTGGAGTTACCCGGTGTATAAGTATAGCTGGATGTCTTAGGGACAGAGTTAGGAGTGTGTGTAGTCAGCGAGCCACGGGTACCATCAGTATGCATACACTTCGAAGTCTGTTGAGGGAGACTGAGCACCTATGGGTCTGCCCTAAGTGCAATAACGTCAGTTTAGCAACCTTCTTCTTCGAACCCCTTCACATCGACCACTTGTTAACCACTCTGTGTGATTTGTATGTGATCTGAGCCTAAGAGCAATTGCATGTTGTGCCAGTTAGGCCCACAAGTAGGCCAGCACATCCATTTCTGCAATGCTTTTATTTACTAGGATAGCTTCCCAGGTCCTACATTACGACATGCCTTGTAGGTTGCAGTGATACTATTCTTTGCTTCCTTGCGGAACCACACGGGTGCGTTTAGTAACCAATAACCAAAGCAGTGGCGGCTCGTCATTAGGGGCCAGGCCCCCAAAAATAATGTGTAACATGTATATATTATTTTATATATTGAAATATAACCTAACCCAAAACCATGATTTTTCGAAAATATGTGTCTGGCCCCACCAACAAAAAGGATCACGAGCCGCCACTGAACCAAAGGCAACTCAACATAACAGAAACTGAATGACAATACTTGGTACCATATAACTAATTTTATTGCTTACACAACTTAATAGCAACGTAAGTAACATCTCTCCAAGCATAATAATAATAATAATAAAAGAAATGCTCATGATTATCATAGTTTAGTACGACCTATTGACAACACAGGCCTAACATAGAACACATAATTGCAACCAACAACTAAATTAAATATGACTAAGTATACATCAACATGCTGATAAACATTTAGAGGAGAATATACACTGAAAAATAAATTTGTTTAATAACACAGATAAGTTAAATTTGATTCTGTGTGGCAGATCAATATACTTTATGCTTAACTCTTTGACTCCTTCTACCGGACGCATTTGTAGTGCAATTTATACTGAAATAGTTAGTCTACTACACGAACAACAAGAACGAAAATTCAGTCCTTCGAGACGAAATGCTACAGAAAGATCCTACGAATACCATGGATAGAAAAAAGAAAGAACACTGAAGTTCTGAAAGAACTGAATGTTAAAGACAATTGGCAGATAAACAATATACTATACCGAAAAATTAGATACTTTGGTCACATTAAGCGCACGATGGCCTGGAGAGAACAATATTAGAGGGCAGGGTCCCAGGACGCAGAGGCAGACCAAGAAGAAGATGGGTACAAGATATTAAAGAAACCATGAATATGACAATCGGTGAAGTGGGTGAACTGGCTAGAGACAAAGTGAATTTGAGATGCGGTGCAAAGAGAGCAACGTCCAATAAAGGACACACCTTGATGATCAGCTAGCATACTGGCTTAGTGTCCTATTAAAAAATAACAAGAGCCAGGATATCGGATCAGAAGAGTGAAACGGTTAACTCAAGACATACCAATGACCATTGTAGAGGTCACCATTTCACACAACCTAATCACACCACCAGCCACTATTGTGGTTTTTTAAACATAAATCCATTCTTTCTCAGGGAACTAAACTTTTCATTTGTTTATCGTAGCTATTAATAGTAAACAAATATATTTAATTAACTAGAATAGTCATGTGATACCTGCTGTAAACAATGTATGAGAAATAATAAGAGAGGACAGTGGTGCCTACGGGACAACCACAAGTAGCTTGACAATAGAGATATAACAGAGGCGGTGACGTAGTTGGCATCTCATGACTACTCTCATGTTTTTATACTCAGTGACTTCATGAGCGTGGTTTGTAAAGTCGAAACAGGAATGGTAAGACGAAATTGGGTGGAGGTACTGGTACAGTCACGGATCAGAGAAATCACCTTCATTTATGTCCCTGGGCAGGCAGGAGTCAGGGGTAATGAAAGAGCTGATAAGATTGGCTGGCATGGCTACGATATCAGAGGGAGCTGCAATGGACTAAAATGACATTCTTAACACATTGAATTTCAGAAAGGAGGAGTTTCAGGGTTGTGAGTCCCAGTCGCTGATCAGGTTGAGAGAGATGGGTGTCGATATTGGTACAGCTTGAAGAGAATGACATACTAAATACGCGAAAAGACTGATTAATCAACATCGAACTGGCGTGTTGGGACGCTGCTGTATTTCTTGAGGCAGAGTTCGGAGCACCTATGGACATCCGGAGTGCTATGACGATAGTCCTCATTTAACTGAAACAATGTAATATCTGATGTTTATATGATTAAATATAGTGTATGTGATCAGAACTTCAAGGTATAGAAAGAGTTAAGTACTTATAAGTGAATCAATGCATAGAAATGTATATCTTGTCACTTTGTTTGTATATATTTTTAAAAAAAATAACGCTTTAAAATAATTTTGGTATCTTCTCGATCACCGCTTAGACTGATGTACCAGATTTTCCAATAAATTCTCTTATTCATGTGAAAATCTTTTTCATGCAGCCTGATATGTCTTTTCGTCACATCTTCAGAGCCATTTGGAGCTCTGGTGCTTATCCTTCGGTGATGTGTCCGGTTTTAGCCAGCGTTTACTGGGTTCACTCTCCGTCAGCCTTTAGCTGTCCCCAGCCGACCTGCAAGGCAGCAGGTTAAATAATTTTAGTATGAGAGTCTTCCTTCTCAAAAGAACAAGATAAATAATGCACAAAACAAATTTAAGAAAATGGAAAAAAAATAATAATAAATAAATAGAAGCATGGGAAGCTTAACAAGAAAAATCTAATATAGAACAATTAAAAAGATATTTTTGGATAATTATTATGCATTTTACTAGTCCATATGATTATTTATACATCAACATAGTCATACCATAACGACTATCCATGCTTATTAATGTTCAACACATTCTGTTAGGAAGATGAGACTTCTTGGGCTAAATAAAATATCAAGTATATCCAAATACATGCCATATAGAACATACTCAATTCATTCATAAACATTAACACACAAAGAACAGTAACACAAAACATCCAATTTTATACTTGTGTTCTTTTCTTCTCTGTATTTCTGTATGATCATCCAACCACTCAAAAAATCTACATGAGTCCAAATATGCACAACATAGTTGCCAAACTGATTAATTTCAATAAGGGAGCAACACAAAATTTTGTAACTAAATTGGAAATACAACTCTAAAAAATCGTTTTAACATTCCTGTTTAAAGCGTGTCATCATTTCCAGCACTAAGATAGTTCAAAAATGCTGTTTTAAGATAATAAAAAAATGAGAATAAAAACTTGTATAAATACTCATCATTGTAATAAGAAAGAACACGAATTAAGCAAAATTGAAAAATTACT
The DNA here is from genome assembly GCA_020796225.1 of Arion vulgaris. Lineage (NCBI taxonomy): Eukaryota > Metazoa > Mollusca > Gastropoda > Stylommatophora > Arionidae > Arion > Arion vulgaris. Next base: position 20,908,411 of record CM036771.1, read on the forward strand.
AAGGTTGTAAGAATTAGGAATAAAAAGCTAATTCATCTCCAAAACATCCAGCTAGCCTTATAGACTTTTAGCTACATACAATACAAAGAAAATCAATACAAAAAACATCAACAGATAAAAAATATTAATGTCCAACACACATTTTTCAAGTTTCCATAATTCCTGAGACATTTAAAGCAGACAAATAAACTTCTCTACAAATATTAATGAAAACAAAACTAGTACAACTGGAATATATGATTGTCATCAAACAAGCAAAAAAATTTGTTGAAACAATCCAATTTGAAACTTTGGTATCCGTGTCTGTTTTTAAGTAAAGATACAAAAAGGAAATGTGTGAGTGTAAATATAATTCAAAAATGCTATGGGAAGAAACATCAAGAGTTGGACAAATATGACCAGTATGAAAATAGCATGATGATAAAAGGAAAAAATGTAGGAGTTTGAATACAATCAATATCCGATGTGATGGTATTTGATCAATACGATTTGTATTTATACAATGTGTACAATGTCAAAGGATATTTTTTCTCTCTGTACAGACACACTCAAATTCAAAGAAAACTGGCCGATGCTACAAATAACAAGAGAAAATTAAAGTATTTTTACATATAGAAACATAAAGGCTGAGAAGACCATCATTGAAGGAGACATCCCGGCAACGAGGAAGACCACGAAGATGGATTCAGGATGTAACTGATGGTTTGAGCATGACAGTCGCAGAGGCAGGACATCTGGCCTATGAGAAAGAGAAATTCTGAAGGACTTTTAAGTTGGCAAAGTTTTTTTCAGGACTAGTTATTTGATGATCATGTATATGTCAGTCTTCACGTAAAAATCAGTCATTGGTACCAAAAAGGCGCCAATGACTACAACTGAATTCATAGTAGGCAAACAGGAAAATAAAATCTGTCTGCTAATGAAAGCAAGATCTACCATAAACCGATGTGGTGAAGATTCAATAAAGTGGATCATCTTCTGAGATGATATCTTATTTCTTGTGATATTGCAGTAACTATAAATATACCCAGTGGCGGCTCGTGTTAAGTTTTGTTGGTGGGGCCAGACATATTTTTGTGTGGAAAATCATAGTATTGGGTTAGGTTATAATTTAATTTATACACCACGTTACACATTATTTTTGGTGGGGCTCGGCCCACTGGCCCTTTATGATGAGCCGCCACTGCATATACCCTTGAATATAGGGATATCTGTTGCGTAGAGGTTAGGTGCCCATCTCTCTCGTGCCAATGACACCAGGTTCGCTCCCTCTTGGGGTAGTCTGGATATTTTCCAGAGATCCTGATCTCAGTGTAGGTGAGATCGAGTTCCTAGTCCTATAGGATATGGATGTTAAAACATAGGTCTCGTGTTCAATTTGAGCTGTGGCTTAGGGGATAGTGACTCGGTCTAATAACCCTGACGTTCTTAGTTCGAATCACGCTGCGGACAGTTTGGTTGCAAATTGTTTCGCATGGATTTTTACAAAAGGATAACGGCACCACCCGTTCAGAAAGCAATGGCAAACTACTGAAGTAATAATGCCTAGAAAAATCACAAACAGCGTTAAAAAGCTGGGGTTGATTCACAAAGTCCTGTATGTAAAGATATGCAATTAATTAAACTTAAAAGAACCCTTGGGGGGGGTTCAAAATCGACAAGAGCAGGCTGGAAAGCAACTGTCCGGGCAAAATTCTTTAGAAAAGATTTAAAATAAAAATTCCTACAAAAATATCTTTACCATCTTCATAATTACATTGGGACATTGCTATCGGACTCAGGTTGTGCACTGCAGCTGAGATCTTCCTGTGTAAGAAAGAGATCGAGCACACATGGTTACTCACAGAAGTGCAATGATGATGGTTATATCAATCAATCACATCAATCTACGCGTAGAAGCCATCACAGTTCTCATCACTGCACACTACGTTAAGAGTTTTGATATTTCATGGGTATGAGAAAGTACTAGAAAAACACTCCCTATCTCTACATAAGAAAACTGAAAACTAAAACCACCAAGAAATTATCTACAATATATATATGAGACTGCAGTAAAACTATTTGATTGGCAAAACATGTAATCACAAAGTACTGTAGTTTTACAAATTACAAAAACAATGACAAAATACAGCAACGTTTGACCAACAAGGCCTTTATCAAGCAAGCGAACAACAGGAGTGACAAATTTAAAAAATAAATGGACAACCAAAACAAACATTTCTAATGAAAATCTGGGAATAAAACGAATAACGAAATAAATGTAACACAAAAACACACATAAAAACTAGAAATAGAACGGAAGAGAAACAATGAAACATCAGTAAATATATAACTTGAATACATGCAACATATACCCATATAGATTACAAGGCATGGGAAGAGAAAGTACTAAGAAGCATAGGAATGTAATACATTGAGCCCACGTGGTTGCAACCGATTCTCCAGAGCAAATCGACTGCAATCATCCGAGGAACATGATTGGATGGCTGTGACCTGGACATCGTGAGCTCCTAAATGGCCAGTATCAGTGAAATGGGTGGCTACAGGGTCACAGAGCATTGGCGTATGTCGCGCAAGTGTTGGGCGAATCAGTCACTGAGCCTCTTGCCTGTCTCGCCGATATAAGCCTTGTTACACCGCTTACAGATAATGGCATAGATAAGATTACGGGACTCGCATATGAAACCATCGTCAATAAGAAACGTGGCTAAAGATACAGTATGCGTCTGTATCACATAAGCACATGTGTTGCAATGCCGCGCCACACTGGACAGTGCCAAAATGAGTCTGGATATTGGACTTAAGGCGACTGTGTACCAACATATCCTTAAGACTTCTGTCCCGTCTGTAAGTCACCAAAGGATATTTGGGGAAGACAGAACGGGTCTCAGGATCAGACTTAAGGATAGACAGATGACGGAATAAAACATTTTTCACCAGTGAACTGTAGGGGTGGAAAGTTAAGATAAGTTTTACAGAGTATTAGCCACGTTTCTTATTGACGATGGTTTCACATGCGAATCCCGTAATCTTATCTATGCCATTATCTGTAAGCAGTGTAACAAGGTTTATATCGGCGAGACAGGCAAGAGGCTCAGTACCGATTCGCCCAACACTTGCGCGACATACGCCAATGCTCTGTGACCCTGTAGCCACCCATTTCAATGATACTGGCCATTTAGCAGCTCAGGATGTCCAGATCACAGCCATCCGATCATGTTCCTCGGATGATCGCAGTCGATTTGCTCTGGAGAATCGGTTGATTTCGTTGTATGGTACCTTGCGACCACGTGGGCTCAACATATTACATTCCTATGCTTCTAAGTACTTTCTCTTCCCATGCCTTGTAATCTATAAGGGTATAAGTTGCATGTATTCAAGTTATATATTTACTAGATTTTCATTGTTTCTCTTCCGTTCTATTTCTAATTTTTATGTGTGTTTTTTGTACATTTATTTCGTTATTCGTTTTTATTCCCAGATTTTCATTAGAAACGTTTGTATTTGGTCGTCCATTTGTTTTTTAAATTTGTCACTCCTGTTGTTCGTTTGCTTGATAAAGACCTTGTTGGTCGAAACGTTGCTGTATTTTGTCATTGTTTTTGTAAGAAATTATCTACAAACTAACAAAAAACAATCTGTTGATACATGATGATGATATCTTGTATGTCTTGAGAAGTTAATGAATGTAGTGTCCGTGAAGGAATTCCTTTATTAGTTGCTGCTTTTTTCTTTCTGGTCTGCTTTATATCAGCAAGTAATCTTAGTCTGGCTTCACTGGTTCTCAGATCATTGGTTTTTTTTTCGATTCAGAAGCACTCGAGCTTTCAGCTCTTCGGTTCGGTGCCACAAACACCGTAAATCTGGAGAACCTGTGGCTTTTCTGCCAGGCCGCAGAATTGTACCGCACTCACAGGGGCTTGTCACCCTTATCAATGCGCTACGAACATGCTAGGTAGGCGGGCAGACCAGTGATCAAAGAATGCTTGTTTGTTATTTATTGGGGGTCTCTGTGGATAAGCCCTTTGCCTTGCGAGTCGAAGGTTGTGGGTTCGGATTCGAACTGCGTCGTTCTGTTCTTCTTTGCGTTCGTTCTTTACGACCAATTTTAATCACTCTTTGTGATATGTTTGATCTTTGCCAAGAACGTGTATACGTTGCACATTGGCTTGGTAGGACCCTAAACGCATAGACTTCTACACATTTAAGACACATGCATCCAATTTCAGCCAAAATTCCTTAATTGCCTCTTCGACATGCGCAGCAGTTAACAGTGATTCTATTCTTTATACCCCAAATTTGGGCCCTGGTAACCCCCCTCAGACCAGTGTTCAAAGAATGCTTTGTTTGTTATGTAGTGGATTAAAGCCTCTTTAAGCTGAGTAACGCTACTTTCAACCTAAGGTGAATCTTGTTTAGGTTATATCAGAGTGTGTAGGCCAACAGACATGAAAAATCAGAATTAACTTCTTTCGGAGAATCTAAAGTTATTTATGTGCTTTTTTGTGGGGTTTTCCGATCCAGAAGCACTTGAGCTTTTCAGCTCTTCGGTTCGGTGCCACGAACACCGTAAATCTGGGGCTTTTTCTGCCATCCCGCAGAATTTAACCTGCACACACAGAGGGATAGTCACCCGTAGTCCAACGCGCTACGTACACGCTGGGCAGACAGGCATTTATGTGTTTAAAGAATGCTTCCAGTAGAAGACATTCCTATCAAGTAGTAACAGACTGACCAGGTTGCCTGATGACACCGAGCCCATGATATAGTAGGCATTAGACAATATGTTAAGAAAGAAAATAAAAATACAAAAATAAAAATTCCAATCTTATTACTGTATGAAACTTAAATGTATGTTACACTGCTATTTTCTTCTTCTTCTTCATCTTTCAACACTTAACTGAGCACAGGTCTTCAACAAACTTCTTCCAGCTCTTCCTCTCTCCTGCCATCCCTTCCAATTCTTTCCGTGTTTTACCTATCCTTTAAATATCAGCCTCCAGCTCTCTTCTCCAAGTATGTCTAGGCCTTCCCTACTCTCTTTCCTGTGGGTTCTTCCAGTTTTCCGATAGGAAAGAAGGTTAGTCAGCATCACCGGATCACTGCTATTTTAATAACGATTTAATCAATCATTTTACAAGGATACCAATAGGTAGAAAAAAAAAGTAGATGCGGTTATGTCCCTTTAAATTATAGTGTTATAGTTATGGATGGGCTACGCTTGTCTCATGACAACCAACATTTTTAGACCCAGTCTGCCACTGTCATCAAGCTTTTCTAATTTGCAGAATTTATCAAGAAGAGGAAATAGTCAGACTTCAAACTTCCGCTGTCTTGTGGCTATACTCATTCATGGGGAAAGCTTTACGTGTAATCTCCTAGACCAAATCTGTCATTGTATTCAGTGATAATCTGGCAATCCTTGAAATATCGGTGGTGTGAAAGGGTGTACTGACCGTGTTATTCCCTTTAATTCATCAGATGTGTGAAAGGCGGAGAACTACTATCTTCTTTTCTCTAATTCTGTTCTGCCACAGGTCAGGATAAGAAAGGATTTCTATAACAGGTTTTTGTGTCTTCTTCTCTTCCATCATTTACTTCTTTATAAAAGTTGGGGGGTGGGTGGGATGTAGTGATCTTGTTTGTGCTTGTTCTAATGTAATTTGTAAGCTGGTATTCATCTTCTTAAATCTGTTCTCGATGCCATCATTTCATCTTTTGCGTGGTCTTCCTCTTACTCTGTACTCATTATACTTTTTCTCTGTGATAGTCGATACCAGGGCATTCTTGTCAGGTGTCCAAAACATTTAACCGGTTTTTGAATGCGCTTCATAAATAGTGTTTTTCACTGCCTCTGTTATTTCTGTGGTCCAACATTTGCTTTTCATCCCCTGTATCATAGTAGCATTGTTCTTTGAGTCTGTTGGTAATCTGTTTATCTGACAGAACCATTACATTTGTTGTTTCTTGATGAAGTTCAGTACTGATTTTGTAGCTTTGTGAGAACTACTGTATGGCAACAAAAATCCTCAATATCAAAATACACTGCTTTTACTTAAGAAACATACTCCAGCTTCACCTCATGGTGTCTGTGCTTAACCCTTGAACTATGTTATTGTTATTTACCTACAGACTCATTTATATTGCAATATATACTGAACGAGCTTGTATACCGGCTTCACAGCATCTTAAAAAAATAATGAGAGCCAGTATATCGGTTCAGAAGGGTAAAAGGGTTAAAGCCTATTTTAACTAAAACATATAAACAGATTTTTATATGCATGACATAAAAAGGGTTTAACTAACATATATACAATGCTCTTATAAGAAGGAGAAGATGGAGATATGTTGGATATACCTTGAGAAGAAATTATCAAAGAATATTAAAGAAGGCATTGAAGGGGATGCAAAGGTTCAAGACAGAGAGGACGACCTAGTGAGACCCTGAAATGAAATTTGCTGAGAGAGGCAAGAAATATCAGTATAAGTTCCATGGAGGAGATTGAGCGAGTTGCCCAGGATAGAGCGGTGTGGAGAATTTTCTTGCATGCCCTATGTAGCATATACTGATGCAGAGGAATTATTATTATTTATTATAGAAACAAGACTATATGATATTACAGAAAGATGGTATTACTGATAATTTAAATATTTTTGTGGTTTATGTTAGCAACGTACAAGCTTTTAAGTGCGGTGTGGGACTGGTGGGATGAGAGCCTGAGGAATTTAATGGCTGTGTGACTAGTGCAGTCGCAGCGAAGCTGTTCAGGTTAGGATTTTCATTTATGCCCACAACAGAAAAAATCATTGTCCTTACCGGGAATTGAACACGGGTCACCTGCATGGGAGCCATGCTCTAATCCATTTGACCATACACACAATGAATGCTCTAATAATCCAATGTTAGAGAAAATAAGTTTAACATATAGATTGTTAAAGATGGAGGTTGAGACCGTTACTGCTGCCCTCCATTGGATCTCTGGGACTTCATTTACTGGGGCAGTTGTATCTGACCATCAGTCGATGCTTCACAAGATCCAGAAGGGCAGGTTTCGGTATGAGTGAATGTCATCTATAGAAGTTTCTAACCTCCAGTGGCTTACGTGGATATACTGTCCTAGACATGCGGGTGTTTACGGGAATCAGAGAGCGGACAGGCTTATATCAACAGCATCGATTGTTGGGGAGTTGAAAATGGATAAGGGGGATATTCTTCGGTCTCTTCGTGACTGTCTGATGGATGAGGACACTAAAATCGATGTTGAATCGATCAAGCAATTTAGGCAGTTTGGAGTTACCCGTTGTTCAAGTCGAATTGGATGCCTGAGAGGCAGAGTGAGAGGTGTGTTTAATCAGCGAGACACGGAACCATCAGTATGCATACTCTTCGATATCTGTTGGGGAGACTGAGCACCTATGGGTCTGCCCAGAGTACAATGACGTCAGTTTAGTAACCAATAGTTTCACGTATAGAAACAAGACTATATGATATTACAAAAAGATGGTTTTACTGATAATTGAAATATTTTTGTGGTTTATGTTAGCAACATACAACCAGGATACATGAAGACTAAGATGGTTAGCATAGTAATGTCTCTGGTTAGTGCAAAACCAAAGATGACACTTCTGCTGTGTTCAACAAAGGAAATAAAAACCTGTAGTTACTGCCTGTAATACCGCGTTTTAGGGCGGTGTAAGGATAGGGAAGACATGATCATGTGGAATTTAATGGTCGCATGGTTAGTGCAGTTGCCGCAAAATTGTTCAGGCTAATATTTTTTCTTTATGTCCCCTACAGAAACAAAATCCTTGGACTTACTGGGGATTGAACTCCCAAATGGGAGCCCATGCTCTAATCCATTAAGCCAGAAGCTCCATAAAATGAATAAACAGTTCATAATTAAACCAGCTTATTTTATTTTATGTGACTAAGTGGTCAAACAGTGTGCCTTGTATTCTGAAAGTTGTAAGTTTAAATAAGGACTGTGTTGTATGGTTCATAGGTGAATTTCTTCCATAAATCCCTAGAATTGTTGCAGGAGCTATGGAGTTTGTGCTTTGTGCAATAATGCGGCAGGTAGGGACTGAGCCATATGAGGAAACATAGTACAATAAAGTAAATCCTTCACCCTTAGGACTTTTGTTTATATCTTATTTTACACAGATACTCAAGCAGCTGACATCAAATGATAGAAGAAAACTAGTCACAGCAGAGATGAAGTGTCTACGCAGAATGCTGGGAGTAACAAGAAGAGACCGGTTGAGAAATGAAGACATCAGGAAAAAAGTGGGTACAACATCAGTACTAAACTTCATAAAAAACAAATTAAATGGTTTAGCCACATAAGCAGATTACCAACAGACAGTGCATCTCAAAGAGCAATGTTGCTCCGATACAATGGATACAAAGCAAAAGGCTGGCCACGCAAAAGATGGTCATCAGAAAAACAGAGCGATGAAAGACACTATTTATAAAGCGCACACAAGGGCTCATTCTAGGAATTCTCCGTATCCTGACACTGTGAGGTAAAACAGGAATAGAGAAAAGAAAAAAAAAAAAGAAAGAAAACTCAGGCAGTTACACACAAACATAATTTATATGTACATACATGAGCACACACCGTTTTGACACACCTTTTTATAATTAGATTACAGAAATACTAACTATTTACAGACAGATAGGAGGTTTAGTGCATATGATGGACAAAGCATATGGTGAGGGTAATAGTGGTGGTGAATGGAAACAGGTCTCAAGGCGAATTAAAATATGAGATGCTGTGAAGTAAAATGTGAGATGTGGTGAAGTAAAATATGAGATGTGAAGGAAAATGTGACATGTGATGAAGAAAAATGTGACATGTGATGAAGGAAAATATGACATGTGATGAAGGAAAATATGACATGTGATGAAGGAAAATGTGACACGTGATGAAGGAAAATGTGACGTGGTGATTGAAAAAGTGATGAAAAATGGGACATGTGCATTAAACCCCATACAATGAAAAAATGACATACAGTGAAGGTAAAATGACATGCAATGGGACATGCAACATACAGTGAAGGTAAAATGACATGCAATGGGACATGCAACATACAGTGAAGGTAAAATGACATGCAATGGGACGTGCAACATACGGTGAAGGAAAGTACAACATATATAATACAACCAGACGCATGGTAAAAGACAAGATACCATGTAGAGGAAATATGACATGTGAAGGAAAATGGGAGATGCCAAGGAAAATGTGACATAAATGGAAAATGTGACATTTGAATGGAGATATAAATATGAAGATAAATGTAATGTGAAGGAAATATAAAATCTGCAGAAATGTAGTAAAATAAATAATATATAGGTTAAGGACAAAAATACCACAGTGACAGACTATGCACAGGGAAGAAATGTACAGGTTCACTGTACATGAAGAAATTACACTCATAGTGACTAAATACAGACTCAACTACTACAGACTCCAACTTGCTAAAGACTCAACTAGCTACAGACTCAACTCACAGACTCCAACTTGCAAGGTCAACTAGCTACAGACTCAACTAGCTACAGACAACTACTACAGACTCAACTGAAGACTCAACTACTACAGACTCCAACTGCAAAGACTCCAATAGCTACACTCAACTTGACAGACAACTTCTACAGGCTCAATTGACAGGCTCCAACAGCTACAGACTCAACTAGCTACAGACCCAGCTAGCTACAGACTCCAACTTGACAGGCCAACTAGCTACAGACTCAACTAGCTACAGACTCAACTAGCACAGACTCCAACTTGCACAGACTCAACTAGCTATATACAATCAAAGATTAATGATTTCCAACAATCATAAAAACATCAAGTAACGAACACTGACAAACTTGCAAGCAACAGATCATTAATTGTTAACAATCATTACAAAAACACACACAAAAACTAGTGAATACTGAAAATCTTGCATGCAGTAAATCAGGAGTGCAACAATCATAAAAAAACAGCAAATTCAGTGACTACAGAAAATCATACATTCTGACAGTATTTGAAAACTAACATGTATCCAATACTGATTATGTGATGGCTTATATAAATATACGTTATGAAACACTACATATTTCATATGGGCAAAAGTTAAATTGGATTCTGATTAAGTAATAGATTCTAGATTAATTAACGGATCTGAATTTGAGAATGTCAGATGGATTGAACCTCAACCTCTTGTGTCTGAGTAGATAGGCGAACACTTATGCATGTCCATCAATAGAATGCCAATATAATGGTAATAAAATATAGAGATCAATTACTAAGTCATCCAAGAATGCAGAATAAATAGATACTTTCTTTATGTCATATTCTAGTGGTATTAAATGTATATACATTCGAATATAATATAATAATAATTCCTTCATCGTATAGTAATAGGGCCTGAAGTAATTCTCCATACCGCCTATCTGGCAACTCGCTCAATCTCTCATGAACTGAGACATTTCCTGCTTCTAGCAAGTTCGTCAGGGTCCCTTAGGTCGACCTCTCTTTCTGAACCTTTGCATTCACTTCAATGCCTGCTTTGATATTCTAATCATTTCCCACAAGGTTGCCCAACATATTCCATTTTCTTAACAGTGTCATAGTGGTTGACAGACATGTCTCTGATTTCATCACCTCTCCTGAATTGTCCATTTTATATTCATCATTTGAGACATCTATTTTCAAATGCATTCAACTTGCTTTCATATCTTTAGTCATTTTCACCTTGCTAGCATATGTTAGGATTGATACAACATTTGAATTGAAAATTGTAATTTAGTTTAATACTATATAACTTCAGTTCCATATTTAATTGATATAATTTGATTATTATTGTGTATCTTCTTTGTTCACTTCTAGTTTTGATTTATTTCATTATTCGTTTTAGTCAATATTTTCATTTTAGGGATTATTTAATTTATATGGTGTTTGATGAAGTAATTTCTTCACTTCTAGTAAAACAACAAGCTCTAGAAAGAAAATTAGATAACTTTGAGAATAAATGTCTTAGAAGAATTAGTTAGTTAGTCTTTCCTCTTGGGCCTGTGGGCGCGCATAGGGCAGAGCATAGTTCTCCATGTCTGTGGTTGGCTATCTGTTTTAGGTCTTTAATGTTTACTAGGCCATGTGAGCCTTCTTGGTGATGGTTCTACAGATCTCTGTCTTCTCGTTTTTTCCTCTGGCCAAGAGGATTGGTAAGTCTTCTCATCCATTCTAAGTGTGTGGCCATGAGTTCAGCGCGCTTCATAAAATTTGATACATTTTCTGCTTCTCTGTCTTATTTGTATTGGTCTGAAATCTGACCATTTGAGGTTCAATATTCAGTATCTTAGAAGAATACTGAATTATTTCAATGATACTGGCCATTCAGGGTTGGATGTCAGGTCACAGCCATCCGATCATGTTCCCTCGATGATGAGCATCCCTGGAGAACGTTATTTCATTCTATGGCACTTACTCTGACTCAACACATTACATTCCTATGCTTCTAGTACTGTCTTATCTGTGCCTTTATTATCTATAGGGTGTTTGCTCAATATGTGTCATTTATCCACTATATTTTTATTGTTCTTCCTTTTCCACTTCGGTTTTTGTTGCACTCATTTCTTGTTGTTATTCCAGATTTTCATCAGATAGTTATGTTCCATGTAATCCTCCATTTGTAGTGTTCTTAATTGTCATTCTGTTGTATGTTTGCTGATAAAGGCCTTTGTCAACTGTTTTATCGTCACTGTTTATGTATTTTGTAAAACTGAGTACTTGTTTTACGTGTTCACAATTATGAACAAAGTTTTGGCAAACAGTATCTTGGATAGTGTCAAACCAATATCTAGGAAGTCATTAGTAAAATATATAGCAGATTGGGAGAGTGCTGAAAGACTCATGTTTAAAATGGCCAGGGTTTATGTCCATCTTGTGTACCACACCTCTTCCTCTCTCTCCCTTTTTGTGCCTTTTCAACCCTGATTGTGGCATAGGCCCTCAACCAATTCATGAAAAGTCTATCTATTTTTATCTATCTCTTGCATCTCCATCCAACTCTTCTGTATTTCACTAATCTCTGCCTCCAAATCTCTTCTCCATGTGTATCTAAGTGTCCTCTCGATTTCCCTGTGGATTCCAGGTAAGATCTATTTTCATTATATTTCCTCGGGTTTTTCTCAATTGACTGATTGATAGGACCATCATCATTGCACTTCGGTGAGTAACCATGTGCGCTCCGATCTCTTTCTTACACAGGAAGATCTCAGCTGCAGTTCACAAACTCCTTAGCACCAGTGAGGGTCCCCAATGGTTTTCTCAAGGTGTATCCTATCCAGCACCAGCATCTTTTCTTCACCTCTTGATTTCCTTGGATCTGTCTCATTCTCTCACCTCACCCACTTAATCAGTGTGTAAGTAACCGCTAAATAAGTTATAAAATGCAATATACAACAAATATTTAGTGAAAAATCAAGAAGATCAGAATGATGATGATAATAACATAGAATTTCTACAATGTAACTTCCGGAAATAGTAGAAACAAATCTGCAGAAATAACACAAAATATTTGAGGTAAGTGTGAAACAAAACCTACAATAAATGAGAACTAGAATATAAGAGGTTAATTAAAATCAGAAAAATTAAGACCATATCGTAATATTTGAAGCAGTCATTCTGTCTTCATTAACTCATAAGTGGACCAGTGCAAAAGTCATGTTTTTACAAGCTGTTTGTTTTAGACTAAAAACGCCCTTTAGTGTGGTGTTTGGTCCATAAAGAGTTACAGCAACCTTCATGTTTCTAATGACTAGGTAATTAAGCTTTCTTACTGCAATGCCCACCGTGATGGTTTAACAAATTGAACCCTGATGTTAAACAAAGCACATCTTGATGTTTAAACACAGGACTTCCTGATACTTAATAAAGGACTGTCTGATGTTTACCAAAACAAACCTTGAAGTTTAACAAAGTAAGTCTTGATGTTTATCAAATGACACCTGATAATTAACTTGAGGATCGTCCATGTGGTGCGGGGCCCGCAAGGAAAGCAAAGAATAGTACCACTGCGATCTACAAGGTATGCCGTAAGAGGCGACTGATGTAGGACCTAGGGAAGCTACCCTAGTAAATAAAAGCCATCACAGAAATCGGATGTGATGGCCTGCTATAGGCGCATGACACAACGCATGATCGCTCTCATGCCTGGATCACATACAAATCAGAACAAGTGGTTTAACAAGTGGCCGATATGGAGCGTTAGAAGAAGAAGAACTAGAGGATAACTTGATATTTAACATAGGACTCTGTGGTTGACTACAGCTTGTCTTGCTACAAGAAAAGAATATGTAGGCAATCTTGAAGACAATGACAGCTAACTCAGAATTTCCAAATATTAAGATATAATCCAATAAAAGATAATAAATAGCAGAATTGGAATGAAGAAATATTATTTTGCCATAATAACAATAAAACTATCGTTACTGCCCGTAATATCACTTTTTAGGATGGTGCAGGACAGGGTGGGTCATGAGCCTGAGGAATTTAATGTCCACATGGCTAGTACAGTCAACGCAAAACTGTTGAGGCTAGGATTTTTTCATTGTTTCACCGACAGAAAAAAAACTCCTTGTCCTTACCAGGTATCAAACCTGGGTCTCCTGAATAGGATCGAACCTGGGTCTCCTGAATAGGATCAAATGCTCTAATCCATTCAGCCAGACACTCCTCCTCATGTCACAATAAACATTCAAAACAGTAAAGAGGGAAAGCATGAATCTTACATAGTACAATTACACAATAAGGTGTAATATCAACAAAGTATGGGGGAATGGAGAGCTGATTTTTTGGCTAATGTATTAAACATAACTTTTAACAAACTGAAAAAATGTATGATTTTAAACAAAACAAAATTTACCAGTAAATATGTAGTAACAAATAAATAAATTTAGAAACTGTAGAAAACAGCAACAAATCAAATGGCACCAACAGCAGAATAGTCAATTAAATAGGAAAAAAATTACTTAATAGAACATAATTTGTTCAACATAACTTGGCACATTTCTCCCCAATAAAATAAAAAATAGAAACATAACAGCACCAAAATAGACAAGTTTAGAGCACAGCAGCAGGGATACAATGATAATTATTCAAATATAAACCGTTTAATTTATATCACATAAATAATGACCTTTTAAACTAAACAATATCAATTTAATAAATTAATTAGTATTAACTTTACAATTCAGTTAAATACAAAACAAGATAGCATCTACTGGAGTATAAAATAGAACATGCAGTAATAATGAGAACAAAAAATAAAGAAATTACTGTACATAAATCACATAGGCTTATAAAATAAATGGTGTTTTTTTTTTTTTTTTGGTTACAGGTTAGTTTAACATCTTGCGTATTTGTGTGAGTGCATATTACCTGTAGAGGTTATATAAACAAAAAAGTAAAAAACAACAACAATGGCTAGGTTATAGAAATAATAATTAAGTACAGCAGACATGAATAGAAAGAGCTGCAGTAGCGTAGTTTGTTAGTGAACTTGCTTCTTAGGATAGTGGTCTAGGTGTTAAATTCCATAGTGGTTGTGGAATGTTTTTCTAACTGTAACGGTTCTCAGGTCCAACCAGCCTTAATTGGGTACCAGAAAAAAGCACTGGGAAGTAAAGGTGGCCATCATGATTCCGTAGGTCAATGAAAACAACGGTTCTAACACTGTATTACCCATTTACCCTCACAGATTACCCAATACACCTCGAGGTAAAAAAAGGGTTTTTAATGCCCAGCGTGTTCATAGCACGTTGGACGAATGATGAAATGCCCCGGGTGAGTGCAGTTCAATTCCGTGGGTTGGCAGAAAAGCCATAGGTTCCCCAGATTTACAGTGTTCGTGGCACCGAACTGAAGGGTTGCGATGTCCATGGCACCAAGTCGAAGAGCTGAAAGCTCAAGTGCTTCTGGATTTAAAAAAGACACAAATAGAAAAGGTATGTACAGAATGTGATAGTAAATAAATACCCATGCTGATCTCACTTCCAGTGTGTATTAATAAAGAAAAGAATCGTGGACAATAAACAAACAATCAATATAATCGCTGGAAAAAACAGAGATGTGATTAAACAGAAGAATGTTAAAAATTCCATGGACAGCGAAAAAGAGAAATGGTGAGGGTCTAAAAGAGGCGTGCACACAGTGAAACCTGATCAGTTGAATAAGAACTAAACAATCAATGTTATTTGGGCATATAATACAATTAGGTTTTGAACATGTGGTGATAATGGGTCAAATGGAGGGATGGAGAGATCAAGGAAGACAAAGGGAGAAGATAGAGGAGAAGTTTGACATCGTGGTTTGACAAAAGATCAGCATCACAACTGATAAATTGCACCAAAAAGATAGAGAGAGCAGCAGAGTGACACGATCGCCTATGCTGAAAGCATGGCACTTGATGATTTTATATATATATATATATATATATATATATATATATATATATATATATATATATATATATATATATATATATATATATATATATATATATATATATATATAAATATAATATATATATATATAGAGAGAGAGAGAGAGAGATAATGTGAAGAACACAATAGAAGAATATAATATTAACATATTTTTTAATGATTAAAGCAAACTTGTTTTTTGATTTATGCAGGAACAAACTATAAATAATTCACTCTTGATGTGAAAACATACATGTTCAAAGTACATCATTTCAGCTCAACTAAACTACACTAAGCATTCAAACTTGGAGAAGAAAAATCCCACCATGTCCATATTACACATGTTAGGGCCATTAAAATGTTTTTGTAGTAGTCTATATGTAGTGTGCTGTGAAAGAAGTGAAATTCGTCACTTCTGTTGTATCCTTTGTAGGATAAAGACCTTTTAGTGGAAAAGTTGCTGTGTATTGTTATTGTTTTTGTAAAACTACAGTACTTTGTTTTTACATGTTTCGCTATTGCTACATAGTTTTACTGCAGTATCGATAATACTGTCCAGATTACAGGGAACTCAATTTAGCTGGTGTACATGACATGGAAGCAACAAGTATCCTATCAAAGCCTGATATTCACTACAAGCAATTAGGTTGAATTCAGCACAGCTGAACAATCACAGTAGAAACTGAAAGTTGATTTCAGCTGACATGAAATCGAATATGAAACTTGAATTGCTTCAAAACAGAATATACACAATAAAAAATAATTTGTACATTTTATTTCAACTAGTCACAGGCTGAATTATCACAGATTACAACTGTAAGGAAAGCAAGAATGCTTTCTAGAACAAATAAATCTGGCAATGAAGATGTATGAAATTAAAGAATACATCTTTGAAGAAATAAAACTGGCAATTAAAAGATATCTGGAAAGTAAGGATTCATCCTGGACATATAGAACTTTCTGTTAATAAAGATATGTGGAAAGTAAGGATTCATCCTGGACATATAGAACTTTCTGTTAATAAAGATATGTGGAAAGTAAGGATTCATCCTGGACATATAGAACTTTCTGTTAATAAAGATATGTGGAAAGTAAGGATTCATCCTGGACATATAGAACTTTCTGTTAATAAAGATATGTGGAAAGTAAGGATTTATCCTGGAAACATAGAACTTTCTGTTAATAAAGATATGTGGAAAGTAAGGATTCATCCTGGACATATAGAACTTTCTTTTAATAAAGATATGTGGAAAGTAAGGATTTATCCTGGAAACATAGAACTTTCTGTTAATAAAGATATGTGGAAATTAGGATTCATCCTGGACATATAGAACTTTCTGTTAATAAAGATATGTGGAAAGTAAGGATTCATCCTGGACATATAGAACTTTCTGTTAATAAAGATATGTGGAAAGTAAGGATTCATCCTGGACATATAGAACTTTCTGTTAATAAAGATATGTGGAAAGTAAGGTTTATCCGGAAACATAGAACTTTCTGTTAATAAAGATATGTGGAAAGTAAGGATTCATCCTGGACATATAGAACTTTCTGTTAATAAAGATATGTGGAAAGTAAGGTTTCGTCCTGGAAACATAGGACTTTCTGTTAATAAAGATATGTGGAAAGTAAGGTTTCGTCCTGGAAATATAGGACTTTCTGTTAATAAAGATATTGGAAAGTAAGGTTTCATCCTGAAACATAGACTTTCTGTTAATAAAGATATGTGGAAAGTAAGGTTTCGTCCTGGAAATATAGGACTTTCTGTTAATAAAGATATGTGGAAAGTAAGGTTTCATCCTGGAAACATAGGACTTTCTGTTAATAAAGATATGTGGAAAGTAAGGATTCATCCTGGAAACATAGAACTTTCTGTTAATAAAGATATGTGGAAAGTAAGGATACTTAATGAAAAATAATCTCCGCTTATGTCCAGCTTCTGCAGCTGTCATGCTCAAATCATTATTTACATTCTGAATTCATATTCTCCGTGGTCTTCCCTTCTCCTTTTACCGAGATGCCTCCTACCATAACGGTCTTCTACAATTAATGAATATGTAGAAAGTAAAAATACATATCATGTTACTACTATTCTTTCTGTCTTTCTTTTTTTTGCTCTCGAATCCTGTATTGCCTTACAGTGTCAGGATATGATGTTACACTATAGGAATACTGCTGAGGTCTTATGTTAGAGAAAAAACCACTAGGATTAGCAGACTAGTCATGAGTGCAAACTGTTTGCAATGTTTGTTATACATTCCTGCATACATCAAAGCCTTTGTTTACAATGATAGCAATGCATCTTGCTAGCATAGACTGCCTCTCAAGAAACCTGCTTGACTTTCTTAAAATGTAAATACAAAATTGATGATCCATTATCTCCTTTAAGCCATTGTAAGTATCTCCTATAACGTGTAAACTTGTGTGGTTCGGGCATGTGATGAGACATAGCTCACTCTCTAAGATATCCTACAGGGAACAGTTGAGGGTGGAAGAAAGAAAGGAGGGCAGAGAAAATCCTGGTTTGACAACATCAAGAGCTGGTCGGGGCAGAGTTTCTCCACACTCGCCCGAGGAGTTGGAGACAGAGATTCACACTGCTTTTGTGCTGATGTCTCCACAGTGACACCCCTATGACCCTAACGGGTTATGGGCTTTATTATTATTATTATTATATAAGCCATTGAAACATACACACATACTGCCTGCAGTTATACCTGGTTATGACTCCTAATTAGGGGGTTGTCAATAGCGAAGTTGATAACACTCTGCACTAGTGACTGCATGCTGTGGAAATTTCAGACTTCAAAGCCAGCTTGACCAAAATTCTCTGTGCACACACACATGGTACATGGTTGTTTCAGTTTGGAATATCTTCATTGCACTCTGGACATGTCCATCGGTGCTCTGATCTCCTTTGCAATATCTCCGACAGCGTCCAGCGACTGACCATACCAGTTTGATTTTGATTGATGAGCCTATTAAACACGGTTCAGGAGACCCTGATCTTTTACTTGTGGATCTAAACTACAAGTGCTTCTGAGCTCAGAGTAAGGCTCACCAGAATGGGAAGGGTCAATGGTGATAAAGAAAGCAGGTTTTCAAATCAGACTGAACTACCACGACTGAATTCAAAGTGGGCAAACAAAGAAATTAAACCAAATAGCTCTTAATTATAATACTACGAAACCAGCGTTTCCCAAAGTGGGCGTACCGTCCCCAGTTGGGATGAAGCGTTCTAAGGGGGGCGATAGTGGGTTCAGAAGAATTTGGGGGTGTTCAGGCGATTGGGGTCGGTGGCTCCTTAAAGGAGAAATTAATAATAACCATTTTTAAATCAATTATTTACGTGATTTTGTGATTGAATAATCATTTAAAATTTGAATTCTGCATTTAAATTCATCTTATGCCCTATGTCATCCATTTTTTCATAAATTTTCTATTTCATGCATATAATCATTTAAAAATTGACCATGTATGACAGAAATATATATCAATTTTCTATGTCAAAGAGAAAATAGAGCATGTATATAATGTGTAGAAGGGAGGGAGGGGTGGTAATGGCAAACTGTTATAATGTGGAAGGGGTGGGGGCGATTACAAAGTTTATGTTGTGCAAAGTGGGTGGTGGGCTGAAAAGTTTGGGAATCTATGTACTAAACCAACTGCAATAAATAAGTATTTTGATAAGAGCTCAGACACATATACAATGCTTACAATGATAGAAATCTTCAATTATTCTGTATATTACTTGTATTATGGTCTATGGACCATAGAAAATGGACAACAATTTAACCATGCAAAAGTTTCTCACATCAATCTGCCATTCTGTACTAAGCTAGAAGACAAATTTACAAACATTGAAATGAAAATCATGGCATATCCTTTACAGGACGTATCCGTCAACCACAGTAAATGAGTTGTTGATTTTCTAGGCCCCACTTATACGTTCAGTAGTTTGTCATTGCTTTCTGAACAATGAGGACTATTTTTACTATTCATAAAAATCTAGGGAACAAATTTGCTTCCAAACTGCCCGGCGCAGAGTTTAAACCAGGTACACTATAGTTGTGATCGAGCTACTACTGCTTAAGTTACATAATTTATTAATGCAGTACAAGCCATAAAGAGAAAAACACTTAGAACTAAACTGTGGCAACTTAAACTACATGTATAAGAAAGAAAGTGAGCATCTGTAGCTCAAGCGGTAGTGAGCTCGATCACAAACCCTAGTGTACCTGGTTCAAACTCCGTGGTGGGCAAGTTTGGAAGCAAATTCGTTTCCGTGGGATTTTTACAAAAGGTAAAAATAGACCTCACCGTTCAGAAAAAATGGCAAACTACTGAACGTATAAGTGGTGCCTAGAAAATCAACAACTCGTTACTGTGGTTGATAGCTACGTCCTGTAAAGGATATGCCCCGATTTTGACTTCATAAGAAAGAAAACACCAACACTATGGCAACTTATACAGCATGCATAAGAGAGAAAACACACCGTGGTGGCTTAAACAATGTTTATCAGGAAGAAAACACTGAAAAACCAAACCATGACACAGTAAACTGCATCTATAAGAAAGAAAGAAAACACTTATAATAACACTGACAACTTAAACGGTATGCGTAAAGAAGAAAACACTTCAACCATGGTAGCTTAAACTGAATCTATAAGGAAGAAAACACTGGCATACCAAACCATGACACAGTAAACTGCATCTATAAGAAATAAAACACTTATAATAATAAAGCTGTGACAACTTAAATGGTATGCATAAAGAAGAAAACACTTCAACCATGGTAGCTGAAACTGAATCTATAAGGAAGAAAACACTGACATATCAAACCATGACACAGCAAACTGCATCTATAAGAAAGAAAACACTTAAAACAAAACTTGACAACTTAACGTATGCATAAAGAAGAAAACACTTCAACCATGGTAGCTGAAACTGAATCTATAAGGAAGAAAACACTGACATATCAAACCATGACACAGCAAACTGCATCTATAAGAAGAAACACTTAAACAAAACTGTGACAACTTAAACGGTATGCATAAAGAAGAAAACACTTCAACCATGGTAGCTGAAACTGAATCTATAAGGAAGAAAACACTGACATATCAAACCATGACACAGCAAACTGAATCTATAAGAAGAAAACACTTAAAACTAACAACTCAAGCTGCATGACAACTGGAATGATCAAAACAAGAAAATTAATTCATCATTTTGTCAATTAACCTACATCTAACACATTGTAAATACCTACATCCACAATGCATCCACAACATTGTAAATATCACCTACATCCACTATACATCCTGCATCCACACACATTGTAAATACCTATCATCCACACATGCATCCACACAATTGTAAATACTCTACATCCACACATGCATCCACACACATTGTAAATACCTACATCAATGCATCCACATGAAACACATTCCACATGTCACATTAATACCTACATCCACACATGCATCCACACACATATGAAAGAGTGCATACAGAAATAAGTATATGTTTGATCTTTAACAACACGAATTAACATTAATCCACATTACACTTTGTCCCATACAAGGAGGTAAACACCCAAGGTTCACTATTGAGGATGTTTAACTGTGAACATCTATGACTAGTGTCGCAGCTATTTCACTACAAATTCCCAACAGAATTTACAGTTTTACAATTTACACTATTTCAACCCCATGTTTATTGCACAACTCAGTTCAGTTCAGCTCTCCTGATTGACATTCTTGCACATTGCACAACTCAGTTCAGTTCTCCCTATCGACATTCTTGCACATTGCACAACTCAGTTCAGTTCTCCCAATAAACATTTTTGCACATTGCACAACTCAGTTTCAGCTTAGCTCACCCAAATGACATTCTTGCACATTGCACAACTCAGTTCAGTTCAACTCTCTCAATAAACATTCTTGCAAAGTTCTGTTCTCCCAATCACCATTCTTGCACACTGCACAACTCAATTTCAGCATAGCTCACCCAATTGACATTCCCGACATTGCACAACTCAGTTCAGCTTCCAATCGACACTTCTTGCACAACTCATTATGAATGATAATATGAGATACGACAGCATAAACTAGAGTAAAAATACAATGAGATTTTTCTGTTGGCACAGCAACTCTTCCAATGACGTAAATGTTGTAGCAACATAAATGCATATAGCAACAAACATAAAATACACATATATATGCTATTAACACTACATTTAATAACTAGCCTAGATCATATACACTATTATTAAGTAGCCATATTTCCCCCATCAACAAACAGTGGCTCTCAAACTATTTTACAGCAGGAGCCCTAAATAATAAACTACATCTCATAAAGAAACACTTAATGACATTTGTTCCGACACACACACACATGGGGTCTCTGTGGCTAAGTGTTTGTTTTTTCCTTTCTGATACAGAAGCACTTGAGCTTTTCAGCTCTTCGGCTCGGTGTCATGGACATCGTAACCCTTCGCTCGGTGCCACGAACACCGTAAATCTGGGGAACCTGTAGCTTTTCTGCCAGTCTGCGAAGTTGAACCTGCATTTACAGAGGACTAGTCACCCGTAGTCCAATGCGCTACGAAGCGCTGGGCACGCGGCGTGGCTAATGGTTAAGCCCATGCCTTGTGATCTGAAGGTCATGGATTCAAATCCGGACAACACTGTTATGTTCACAAGTGCATTTTTTCCCAGAGACCCATAGGATTGTTGCCGGAGCTATGGAGTTCATGCTTTGTAAAATACTCTCTGCGAGTGGCTTGCCATTTCTGCGGAGAAGGGCCGAGCCCTAAGGATTTTTTTTCGGACCGAGAAGCACTTGGGCTTCAGCTCTTGGCTCAGTGCCATGGACATCGCAACCCTTCGGTTCAGTGCCACAAACACCATAAATCTGGAGAACCTGTGGCTTTTTTGCCAGCCGCGGAATTGAACCCGCACTCACAGGGAGCTTGTCACCCGTCGTCCAATGCGATATGAACAAGCTGGGCAGGCGCAAGAGCCCTATGGATAAAACCTGGGGCAATGAAGTCAATACTTGCTTTAGACACACACACATATATATATATATATATATATATATACAAATAAATATAGAAGTTAAAATAAATATATCACCTGACTATTCTTCTGTATAACGTCTTAATTGTTAACAGTTAATCAGTTCAAACAATTACTGAATATATATTATAATTTCAAGTGTCACAAAGGTCTGAGAGGTTACCGGGCCTAAATCAGGGTGTAAAGAATAGAACCACTGTTACCTGCCACGCATGACATAAGAGGTGACTAAGGAAGTTGGGGGTGGGGATAGCTACACTAGCCCGTAAAAAACACTAGATAGCTACAGAAACCACAACCAAGGAAATTCATAGCTCGCAACCTGTGGAAGAAGGACCCAGCAGGGTAAGGACCCAGGAACACCTGGAGGTGGTAGTTTGAAATGGAATGCAAGAAAATGGGGAAATAGTAGAGGTCTGGAAAAGAGGACCTTGGATATGAGGGCTTGGAAAACCTTGGTTGCGGAGCTATGCCTCCCTAGGGGTGGAGGAAATGGAGTGCAAGAAAATGGCGAAATAGTAGAGCGATCTGGAAAAGATGACTTTGTACAGGAGGGCTTGGAAAACCTTAATTGTGGAGCTATGCACTATAAGTAAAGAAGAAGTATTGCAGTAAGAAAAAACATACGCCCGAGTGATTACCGGGGTCCAAATTTGGGGTGTAAAGAATAGAACCACTGTTACCTGCCACGCATGTCGTAAGAGGCGACTAAGGAGGTTTGGCTGAAATCGGATTCATGTGTCTGCTAGGGAATGCTAACCCAAAACAAATGCTTGCAGAAAACGGATGCACCAGGCCATAAGGCGCATAACATGGCGCAACAACCCCTCACAATGAGGAATGGGATAACAAATTCTACGGTCGCCAATCTGCCTCTGAGATTTTGCCATGCAGTAAGAATGTCAGACCTACTATCACGAAAATGGCCAAAACTTACTGCTGGAAGAGACCGACATAAACGGGGAAGCAGAAATCATAGAAATTATAACCTACAGAACTGCCCCCAGTATGCAGACTTGAGAAGAAAGAGGTAGCCCACTTACACTAGCGTTCAAGACAAACTGTATGGCGTGGCTGATAATCTGAGGCAGACGATTGCCTTTATTAGAAAATCCGAAATCCCAATCTAGTGAGAACGCAGAAGAAAGAAGAACACACAGATTGAATGCTTCATGATTTGATACGTTTTTTTAAAGGCTTATCTACACAGTTTGGGCATACCAATAGGGACACTGAGGCTAGAAGACCAAGCAAAGACATTTGACGATACATTAACCATCACATCGCCCATGAGTACAGTTTACTCAGCACTGTACACATGGCTAATACAATAGTACTGCAGTACACTACTATGATGATAAAAATGAGTATATTTTGGTTACATGATATACCATGTGCATCAATATCAGGGTTAATAATCACAAGCAAATGTGTTCTACATATGGGACGTCAAAGACAAAATAGCAAATAACAAAGAAAGATAGTTCTATAACGGACAAGGTCTGTAAAAATAAAGTATCTAACCTTAAATTTAACCATGCAAACAAATGAAGCACAGGAAGTGCCCAAGAGGTTAGGTGTAGGGAACCTACACATGAATGTGTCAATTTGTTAGAAAGAGTCAGTCATTGGCAGTCAGCCTGTGAGTCTAAAGACAAAGGAATGACTTCATTGCACAGGGTTTTTATCATATGACTCTTTCCCTCTCTGCAGAAATGGCAAGCAACTTGTTGAGAGAATTGTACAAAGCACAAATGCAGTAGCTCCGGCAAACTATCCTAGGGATCTCTGAAAAAAAAATGTATTTGTGAACAGAACAGCGTGATCCGTATTCAAACTAAAAGAGATTATAAATCATGACCTCTCTTCAATACTTTCAATGACAACATCAATTTAAAAATATAAGCATGTCACCATGAACACTAAAAGTGCATTGTACAACAGTCTTTCTCCAAACATTATGCTATCAGTCAAACCTGGATGATGACATCAAATGATAAGAGAAAACTAGTTACAACAGAGATGAAGTGTCTACGCAGAATGCTGGGAGTATAAAGAAGAGACCGGTTTAAAAATAAGACATCAGGATAAAAGTGGGTATAAGATCAGTACTGAGTTTCATTAAGAAACAAAAAATTAAATGGTTCGGTAACATAACCAGAGTTATCAAGACTGTGCGTCTCAATGGGAAATGCAACGCTCAGATACAGTGACAGACAATGAAAGATAGTTAAAATCAAAGAGATACTAAATTAACTCAATATGACAACAGTCCAAGCTACACATCGACTTAATAGACTGTAAACTAAATTAATGGAAAGCAGTTAGTTAACTCTTTGTGGACCAAATGCCACACTGCATGACTTTGGGTTGGCGCCTTTTACGAGGAACCACACTAAATGGCATTTTTTATTCTAAAAACAAATGGCTTGTAAAAACATGGCACTTGCCCTGGTCCACTAAGTGTTAAGTAATTAAGAAGTTTTGGTACATAAGGTGTGAAATAAAGTTTTTGAAAGCAACGAAATATGTATTTATCTATAAACAAATCATATATTTCTGACACATAATACTGGTAAAAATAATACTACAAAAAGAGGTTGACAGGCAACATGAAAATGATACTTTAGGTGAGGATGAGACAAACAGAGATAAAAGGAAAAAAAGCAAACTATGTATGAATATACTCCCCATAAGAAGAAAGATAAATGTTGGAGACTCATAAAAAAAAGTCAAACCTCTCTATGGAGATGGTACTCTTAATCTGATGTCAAAACATTCACAGCTGGCAGTGGAGAAACCAATTATTAAGCATATCAGTATTCTATGTTTTAAAATCCTATATATTTTATTATAACAGCCTATGAATTTAATTTTATGGTCTTTTATCATAAATATCCCACTTTTTTCTTTTGTTTCTGAACCCTTTCACTTCGAAATTATACTGCTGGATGCATTTATATTGCAATATATACTGAATTTGCCAGTATATAGCTTTGTGTTATTTTAAACAATTTTGAGCATTATATCAGCTCAGAAGGGTGAAAGTGTTACAATCATTCACTTAAATTAACCGACATGATGCATTAATTGAAATATTGACTGAAGGGCAGAAATATTAGCTTTTGTTATTTTAACATTGCCTGGTACCAGTTAGTCAGTATAAGAAGGGGACAAGGTTAAATCATGTCATAATAAATACTACCAACCACACAATGTTCAAAAAAGTTAAAAATTCAGGTCAAACTTATGTTTTTTTTGTAATACTGCCGTAGTACCCTAGGGGGTCTAAGACATTCCAGCATATGATTTATGTTCATGGCAGTGAATTCATTTAAATTTAGTTAAAAATTTAGACTATGTGGGTTAATATGCTTCTAATTTCCTCATGTTTGAATAAATCAAAAAACCTGAAGAACTAGAACAGCCGGTGACTGCCAGTTTGTGGTCCACAGTAAATTAAGCGCATGACCAGAAATTGTTGAAGAAGATTTAACATAGGATGATCTTTTCCCAATGCAAAATAAAATGGCCAAATAGTATTTGATGCAATTTGTTTTTTCCCCCCAGCTAAATAGTTAGGCCTACTGTAACACTTAGTTCAGATATTGTTAAGATGTTGATGATGAAGTTGGTCAGATGTGTAAATAAGTTAACTAATAAGGTAAAATAGTAATCAGTTTGTGTATTTTTGTGCTTTCTCACTTTGTTATTGGATATCTTTTCTCTAATCCTATTTTGTCTATCAGCGTCGGGATAAGAAGAGATTTGTAGCACAGACTTTTGTGTGCGGTTTCATAAAGTGTTTTTCGCTGCCTCTCAGGCCACCGTTTGCGTGGACGACCTTTGAGCTATTGGATATGCTACCAGATAATCATCAAGAAGAAAGTATTAAATGTCTAATAATATCATAATTTGATGATAAAATGAATTTATCGGTACATCAGATTATATCATATTTTAAAATCTATTATAGCCCTCAAATACTTCATCATTCCTTTAGCTTGCAATAACAGTAGTCATTTATCTATACAATCATATATCACTAATTCACAATATACTGCAAATTAAGAAAACTACAACATAATTTGTATATACATGCGAAGAATCAAAAAAGTTCATGAAAATTAATTCGGCAACAACTTGTTGCTAAATTGCAGTTTAAAAAAATAAATACCAAAAACATTTTTATAATTTCAAACAAAATGATGTGGTATTCGATCATAAATAATTCATTCACATTTATAAGACAAGACCACTAACATGATAAATATAATTTCAAGCAATATGGAGTCTCCATTTTGTTTCGTTCTATGTTTAGATAGAACCAGAGAATGATATCTCTGGCAAGATATGATTTATGACAAATTTGACGATAAATCAACAAGGCTAGAAATACAATCAGCTCTTGTTTCTCTAATATTATGCTTACAATTCTTGGATATTGATCTAATATTATACATGTACACAATATATATAATCTTTGTTACATCTTGTTCTTGAGCCGCTATAGCGTAGTGATAAGTGTACTTGTTTCTTGGGCAGGTTGATTTATTGATAGGACCATCATCATTGCACTTCGGTGAGTAACCATGTGTGCTCTGATCTCTTTCTTACACAAGAAGATATCTACAGCAGTGTACAAACTCTGATAGGAATAGGAACTCGATTTCATCTACAATGTGATCAGGGATCTCTGAAAAAATATCCTAATGGTTCCACGAGGGAGCAACAAAGTACCTTTAGAACAAGAGGGGAGTACCTAACCTCTTCGCCACAGAGACCCAATTGAGCAGGTGATCAAAGGATCAGATTCCCCAGTTAGAGAGAGACTTTCCCTAATGCAATGGCTTTCAGGTCAACTCAGCTTCAACAGGATACCACAGAAACACTGGGAAGTAAAGGTGGTGGCCTGCTTGATGTTTACTACATTCCCCCTTGTATACTGTTGGTCAAGTAAAACTACTGACCTAATACTGTATTTCTCAATATACCTCACCACATGAACATTTTCAAACATACATTACCCTGTATTACTACTAGGTGCAACTTTGGTCAGTCTGTCTATGTCAATATCACTATTAAGTGTATCTTTCTTCACCTGTAACACCTAATAGGTGTAACTATGTTCACCTGTATTACTGTGACGTAATGTAGATCAAAGCAAAATTTAACTACACCTGTTCAGAAAAGTATAAAATTAATGCTACCTGCTTGGAATCAAAGTATAATTTAACACTCCCTGCTTGAATCAAGTAAAATTAAAGTACCTGCTCAGAATCAAATAATAAATTAATGTATAGTGCTTCAAGCAGCAAAAAAAAAAAAGATGGACATAACTATACCGAATGGATGAACAGACAAGAATGCAATACTGATAAATAAAAGAACAATCTAATATACTCTAGTAAAGGATTTATCACCAAAGAAGCAAACAGAATTGTAAATAAAATGTTAGTCTGATGAGTTTTGTCTTCTTCTTCTTCTCTTCCACCATTTACCTATTTTTAGAAGTGTTGGGGGGGAAAAGTAGATGAGTTTTGTGCAAAGAACAAAACAAGAAATATAGTGCTTATAATAAAACACAAGTAGAATCCTGCAGTTTTCTTCTCATTATTGACCTGATTAACTGTAACTTTGTTATTGAAACTGCAGTGGGCACTGAAAATGAAAAACGTGGCCTACCCTTTACAGGACGCCGCCATCAACCACAGAAAACAAATCGTTGAACGAGATGATTTTTCTAGAAACTACTTATAAGTTTAGTATTTTGCATTGCTTTCTGAACGCTGAAGTCTATTTTTACTGTTTATAAAAATCCATGGCAACAAATTTGCTTCAAAAATGTCCATCACACATAGTTTGAACCAGGTACTTTTGGGTTGTAATTGAGCTCACTATCACTAAGCCGTCCATGCAGTTGACATTAGTGGAAGCTAAATTAAAACAACTCATAGATTTCATATAGTAAATCTGCACCAAAGTTGATCTACGTTACTGCACTCATCATCAAAGAGCCATGAAAATACTATATAAGTAACAAGTGCGTGATAAAAGACTATGCAATATAAAAACAAACTTTCTACCGTCTGTAATACTGCTTTTAGGGTGGTGCAGGACAGGGGGAGGGGGAACAAGAGCCTGTGGAATTTAATGGCTGCATGGCTAGTGCAGCCGTCGTGAAACTGTTCAGGTCATAATTCTTTCTTTATGCTCCTAACAGAAAAAATGTATTGACCTCTCCAGGGATTGAACCCCGGGTCTCCCAAATGGGAACCCATGCTCTTAATATATTACCTCAAAATCAGGTGACATCATTTTCATCTTTAACAAAAAATTAATATTATGAAAAGGAAAGTTACAAAATTTGGCACTTAACTCTATACAGTCAGCTGATTATTCAGTCACCAGAACTTCTCCAAATGTACTATTGGCCAAATATGCGGTAGAACAAGTAGATAATTGTCATCTGTGTCTCAAAACACTCATTTAAAAAATAAAATTTTCCCGATCCAGAAGCACTTTGAGCTTTCAGCTCTTCGGCTCGGTGGAATGGACATTGTAACCTTTCGGTTCAGTGTCACAAACACCGTAATTCTGGAGAATCTGTGGTTTTTTTGCCAGCTCACGGAATTGAACCGCACTCACATGGGGTTTGTCACCCGTCATCCCACACGCTACGAATAAGCTGGGCAGGCGGCTCATAACATTCATAGGATTTAATGCAACTTTATATAAGAAATAGTAAAGAGACTCAATTTTCTTTTTGAAATAGGCGATGGTGTCGAGAGTCACAAGACGTGATATTTTTAATTCTCTTTGGTATACCAACTATTAACATTTGATTTTAATTAGGATTTCATGCATAACTACTTTGATGTACTTGTAAATATTTTTGATTTTTTCACTTTCTTGTGGTGATACTGAATTTGTTTTTTTCTTATGAAAACATTGGCATTGCACACAAATTAACATCAATTATATTTTAATATTTGCAGTTAGAAGTAAACAAGTCAGGTTCAAGCTATTAGTTTTGTAATCCTGCAATTTGTATGTTCGTTTCCTTTAACTCTAAGTGGACCAGGGCAAAAGCCATGTTTTTACAAGCCATTTGTTTTTAGAATAAAAAATGCCCTTTAGTGTGGCTCCTTGTAAAAAGGTGTCAACCCAAAGCCACATAGTGTGGCATGTGGTCCACAAGGAGTTAATTCCTCTTGCATTCCATGTTTTTAAATTTTGTACAAAGACTGTTATATTCTCTATCCAATTATCTTGAAAATAGTTATACTGGATAAAATAGATTATGCTGTTCCTGGTTCAAGCAATAGAAAAACAAAATCTTTGTATAACAAATTTCTGGAGTAGCATAATACTTGCAGTCAGATCTCAGTAATATACACAGTATGAAAAACAGTTATAAATAATTAGCTCTGCGGTTAATTTATAAATAATATAATTCAACGGGTGGTTAAGGAGAAAAAAATGATGATGGATGGATTAGATACCTACTCAGGAAACAACCGAATAACATAACCAGATATGCATGTGATGGAATCCACAGGCAAAGAGAGGAGTGGGAAGATAAAACAAATACATGGTAAAGAGATGTGGAAGAAAAGGTCAGAGAGTTTGGAGTCACACAGGCAGAACTGAAGAATACATCACAGAAAAGAGTTTGGTGGACAGTGACAATCCTATGTTTCACAGGGAACAAAAGCGTTTAGCAATAGTTAATAATAGCCAATAATTGATATAGTACGATAAAGTGAACATAAATTAATGTAAATATATTTAGATATTCAACAATAAGAAACTATAGAAATAAAACATAAATATATTTTAAAATAATTTAAATGAGAAGTTATCAGTTTTATCGACATATTTTTCTTACAATGATGAGCTTCTCTGAATCACCAAGATAACTAAGCTTCAAAACTAAATACTTCAGAAGATGATCCTCCGGAACTAATAGATTTAATTAGGTGTCCCATCACATCAAAGGTCAGCTGCAATAGATCTTCAACACATTCTGTCTCATGCTATGGAGTCTACCAAACTATTTCTTAATTAAATTCGTAAACGACCAACACAAACTATTCCACAAAATTGTCTAACCTGAATTACTATTATCATAACACAGAGCTCTTAAGCTTTGCTTTCTAGCAATCCAGAGAACTTACAATAAATCTGCTTTTATTGACATATTTAAATATAATTTTTACAATCGAAATCTATCTCACTAAACAATCAAAATGATGAATATTTGACAGTAAAAAGTGACTAAACCACATCATAATCATGTGACCACAAGGACTAGTATTACATGTATGCACTTTTGTGAACTTCAAGAACACTACACTCCGCACCACTCAGTGCTTGATGTATGCACGTTTGTGAGCTTTGAGAACACTACACTCCGCACCACTCAGTGCTTGATGTATGCACGTTTGTGAGCTTTGAGAACACTACACTCCGCACCACTCAGTGCTTGATGTATGCACGTTTGTGAGCTTTGAGAACACAACACTCCCACCACTCATGTTTATTCAGGAGCTTGAGACACCTCTCACACTCAGATTACAAGCATGCAAAACACTCATTTTCAAAATCGATGATGTCTGATTGTTTGAAATCTTCTTAAATGTAGTGATAGAAGCATTCAGAAAATTCTGCAAGAAATTAAATCACATGGTCCCAGTGTAAATGTACATCCTTACATCTGGATAAAAATGTTTCCAGGTTCTGGCAGTTGCACAAGAGATTAGTCAATAAAACCAAATACTTCCACTACACGGCAACTGGAAATAATAGAGAAAAGTAAATTTCAGCATTATTAACACATATTGAAACTTAAGATATGGGAAAGTCTGTTTCAGCAGTATTAACATATATAGAAATTTAAGATATAGAAATATCACTTTCAGCAGTACTAACATATATAGAACTTTAAAATATATAAATATCACTTTCAGCAGTACTAACATATATAGAAATTTAAGATATAGAAATATCACTTTCAGCAGTACTAACATATATAGAATTTAAAATATAAAATATCACTTTCAGCAGTACTAACATCATAAAATTTAAAATATAGAAATATCATACATACTATATAAGAAATAAATAAGAATACACTTTCAGCAGTACTAACATATATAGAAATTTAAGATATAGAAATATCACTTTCAGCAGTATTAACATATATAGAAGTTTAAGATATAGAAATATCACTTTCAGCAGTATTAACATATATAGAAATATCACTTTCAGCAGTATTAACATATATAGAAATTTAAGATATAGAAATATCACTTTCAGCAGTATTAACATATATAGAAATTTAAGATATAGAAATATCACTTTCAGCAGTATTAGACATATATAGAAATATCACTTTCAGCAGACTAACTATATAGAATTTAAATATGAATATCACTTTCAGCAGTACTAACATATATAGAATATCACTTTAGCAGTATTAACATATATAGAAATATCACTTTCAGCAGTATTAACATATATAGAAGTTTAAGATATAGAAATATCACTTTCAGCAGTATTAACATATATAGAAATTTAAGATATAGAAATATCACTTTCAGCAGTATGGGTTCTTCATCTTCTTAGATTGCCACTATAAATTCAGGTGTAGTCAGGCACCTGGTATGGCTCTTCTAGCTGAATTTGGCAAGGTCCACTTAAAAAAAATAGTAGGTGCCTCGCCATACAGGCAATCTGCGCTTCAACTTCAGAGGTACTTGAAGCTGTTGTTTTTAGCTGGCCTCTTCTTTTCTTTATTAATGATTTAATGTTATTAGAGTTAAATGGTAATTTATTTTTCATTTGCCCTCTATGAATTCAGGCATAATGTCGCCTAATATGGCACCTCAGATTTTAGCGTGAAGGCTTGCTTTCCTCATCACAAATGTCTCCTCATTATCCAGGCAAGCCTTTCACAGACTTCAGAGGTACGTGTAATTTAGATCCACAAGTTAAAGACCAGGATTTTCCTGTAATCCAATCACGGATGGTGTGTACACAGATAATTTTTAGCCTAAGCCTGTCTCAAACTCTGTTTTTTTTTTCCCGATCCAGAAGCACTTGAGCTGAAAGCTCTTTTGCTCGGTGTCATGGACATCGTAACCCTTCGGCTCGGTGTCACGAACACTGTAAATCTGGGGAACCTGTAGTTTTTCTGCCAGTCCGCGGAGTTGGACCCACACTTACAGAGGACTAGTCACCAGTAGTCCAAAGCGCTACGAACACGCTGGGCAGACGGGCATCTCAAACTCTGGTATATCACACGATCTCTAGCACAGCAGGTTATCAACTTCATTATGGCTGAGCCCATTCTAGTTGCTCTAAAATTACATATAAAAACAAAATTGAACAAACCTGAAGTCTGAATCAGAAGATAACGGCTCATTGTCAAAAGTAGTACAGTGAGTTGAGCTACATCTATTCATCATTGTATCTAGATATATGGCTTCACCATTTCTGGAAATGACAATAAAATTGCATTTACCATAACGAATACAAATCTGCACTGTATAATAAAGTACAATAAATTCATCTTTACAGTTAATTACAATGAAATGCAATGTTAATTCAATGAAATCGGAGAAGGGATTTACTGATAGTATGACAGGAGACACTGATAATAAGGACAGCAGGCATTCATATTCATGTAAAAAAAAAATCAGTCAGAAGCGCTATATCATGCATGAATTCCAAGCAAGTGAACATATGAAGATCTCCTTGATATGATGTGTTAATATTAATCTTTCAGATCAGCATAAAATCATATATAGTGATGAAATATGGCTATCATTTTTAGTGTGAATTTGTCTTTAGTATGACCCGCGATCAGCTGCAAAATTCTGCACCTGACCCTCAGATCACAAAATGTTACCCATTCTTGTTTAAGAAAATGAGGTAAAGTTTACTTACCCACTACCAATAACCAGCATATGATCGTCTCCAGCCATGAAAAGATCCGCTGTGTGCTCTGGAGGGTATCCAATTGATCCAGTCCACTGGTACCTTCTAGTCTCAGGTGATAAAGAAAACACAAAGGTCTCACCAGTTCCAAAAAATGATGTATGGGGTTTGTTTTTCTCATGGCGAGTATACCAAGGGCAGGAACAGAATGCTCCAAATATCTGAAAATTAATGATTTTAAAAGTTCATTGTAAATCTTGGTTAGTTTCAATCAATTAAGTACCAAGCATGCTGGCGTAGGCGATCAAGTCTCTCCACAACTCTGTCTCACTGCTGCATTTAATCAGTTCTGACATTGATGTTTTGTTGAACCAGAATTCAAGACCATCCAACATCTTTTCCCTCTGCCTTCCACAATCTCTCCTTCCATGTATTTTACTTGTCACCAAATGTTCTAAACCTCATCTTCACATTATATGCCTGAAGAACCTTGATTGCCTGATTCTTATTATTTTCATAAGGTTTCTTTATGTGCAGACCTCTTTTAAAACCTCATCATTTTTTCCCGGGAGCTGTCCGTGGAATTTTAAGCATTCGTCTGTAAAGCCACATCTCTGTGGCCTCCATCAATCTTGTTGATTGTTTGTTCATTGTCCATGATTCGCTGCAATAAATGAATATTGGTTCAATATAGTAATTATAGCAATCCCCGAAATAAAACAGAGAAAATATATGATACCAACTTAACTACACAGCTTTGCATGGGATTTACATGTCGAATTTTCAGGGGATTTACGTATGGAATTTTTGAAAACTGTAATGACTCTCCGCTTACTTGTAAGTCTGTGTGATATAAGCTGTCCAAGCTACAAAGCACATTTTTTTGTGCTGAGAAGCCAGGTCAGCACACAGTTCAAATCTCGTGGGTGTCTACAGCTTTTATATCTTTTCTTTTGTAGTATGGTGTATATATAAACATAACTGCTTACGGAAATAACTAACCATTGAAATCATTTCTCTCCACTATTTACTGCTGCTTCTGCTACTACTAAACCTTCTAGTTTCAAGGGAAACACAAGGTTACATTTGTAGTTCTTCCTCAAACTCTCTTCTGGACCATGTTCTAAAGTTCAAACCAAATTATTTTCTGTCTTTCCACAAATATTATTGTCGATGTGGTTCCTACAATTTCTTCTGTTTGAGATTCTCATTCTATCTTTTGTGAAAATATTGATACATTTTCTCCCGCTTCTCATCTAATACACTGTGATCATACATTCTTGCACATCAGATAATGTTTGTGTTTTACTTTGATAGCACAGGGCTGCATTAATATGATATGTGTCATCATTTGCCTCTTTGTCTCAGGAGACAATGTGTCACATAGTGTGTTCGGTGCTGAGTCACATCGTCTGTTGTGACCTATTCTTGAGTGACAGTCCTTTCCCAAGTAGCTACAGGTGAAACTGGTGACACTGATAGATGATGGTCTCTCTGCCCGCTGCAATATCTTTTACCTCAATATGCGATGGCGCTACTTTCTCCTGTTTTTTTTTAGATATCCCTCCCTGCCACACTCAATGCCTGCCTGTTTCTGGCCAACCGCTCCCAATAATCTTTATCTATGCTGCATGATGTTAGATCATACTTCTAGGTGTCAATGCAGCATAGTAATTGGTGCCATGCTGTCTAGTACCATTTGCGAGTTGACCGTATAGGATATGTGTAATTCAGCTGAAATCCACTAAAAATGACTGATAGATCATCCTGAAGAGCTGCTCTTATGGCACATTCTCAAAGGAAGAAATGAGTTCATTGAATCAGATACAGATGTGCCAGTTATGCGCCTACAAGTAGGCCAGCACATCATATTTCTTCTATGCTTTTTATTTACTGGGGTAACTTCCTAGACCCCTACCTAAGTCGCCTCTTACGACATGCCTTGTAGGTCGCAGTGTTACTATTCTTTGCTCCCCTTGAGGGCGCTGACAACACACTAGTGACAGATATGCTAACTCACCTCATTACTTGTTGACTTAATTGCCATAATGGTCTGTGGGGCATGTTCAGTCCGTTGATACAGTGTGCGAATTGCAGTTCCATGCTCATCAGATGAGAAAAGCATTTTTGGTCTCATTAAGCTAAGTCTTACAGGAATCCACTGCCAGATGGTTTGAAGCTGAAAATATTAACATTATCAGGCTAAAATAAATAAAACATTAACTATTAAATAATATTGATACAAACAAACATAACTGACAAAGATTTCTGATATACTAATAACCAAACAAACAACTTTAAACTGATACTATTTCCAGCGGTTTGTTTTAAATAAGAGAGAACATTGTTCATTTAAAGATCATCTTCATCGCACATCTGATACGTCCATAATTGCTCTGATTTCCTCCCAGGCATGTATCTCAGTGTGTTTAGGCTAACAACTCCAGTTCTGTGTTGATTGACACATCTACTGGGTTTTCTTTTGTGGCTTTTCGTCTTACCGCACCTATCAGTATGCACAACTTGCGCAACCGAGATAGATAATGCCTTTTATCTTCTTCGTGGAAATCTTCAGAGTGTATGTTCTCTCTTAAAGCGTTGATGATGTAGCTTTTGTCCATAGAAGACCCATTCTTAATCGTAGCATTGCCATTTCCCGCCAGTGCATGCAATGATACAAGATGGACACAATAACAAAGAAACAAAATAAAATACATCCCGAATTCATCTTCTCCATGGTCTTCCTCTTCGCCAGGATGCCTCCTTCCATAATGGTCTTCACCAACCCTTGGTGTCTCTTTATATGTCCAAAATGCTTCAATTTTCTCATTATTATTTGCAGCATCAGCCAGTTTTTTCGTTGATTTTGAGTTGCTTTCTGGATAGATCTATTTGTTCTCTTCTCTGTCCATGACATACGAAGCTCTACCGTAACACTTATATTCAAAAGCACATATGTTTTTCCACTGCCTTGTTAAATGTCCATGCTTCTTACCCATATTTTGTGAGTGTACCAACATAGAGTACATTATCGTATAAGAATGTAGTTATTGAACCAACATTATAATTTAAAAATGTAAAATATTTGTAAAAACAATGCTAAATCTTGATCCCTTTCTATATCATCTGAGAATAACTCACCATTTCAGGAGTGAGGATGGATGAAGCAACATGTTGTCTCAACCTGGGCCCATTGAAGGATCTTGCAATGGAGATATTTCCTATGCTCTGAGAAGATACCACTCTGGGCACACTGTCTTTGGCAGGCACAGATCTGAGATAAGCTTCATTTTTGTCATGAAGCTTAGCAATCTCCTTCCTGCTCAAGCCTCGGATGCCGAAGCCCACCTGGACATTACAAGAGTTTGTTTACTTGACTAACACATATAATCTTTATCATTTGTCTAAACTTGACTAACACATATGACTTGACTTATTCCTCTCCTCTCCTTGTGGAGCATAGGGACTCAACAGTTGTTTGCCACCTTTCCCGGTCTCTGGCTCTTTTCTTTATGGTCTCCCAAGATAGTCGAGCACCCTTCAGTTTCTCAACAAGACGTCATCTCCAGGTCATTTAGGGCGTCATCTTTTTTTCATTTTCCTTGCCAGTTCCACTCAAGTGCATATCTAGAGACACTCGGCTGTGTCTTCCGTAGGGTGTGCCCGACCCATCGTTATTTTCTCCACCTAACCTGGGTCATCATGGATTCCTGTCCTGTTCTTATCCGCAGGTCTGGACTAACACATATAATTTTCATCATTTGTCTAAACTTCTAAATATCTAATCATGTCTTCCAGGTCTCTTCTCAGAAAGCTGACCTCGAATAAAAAACAATCCCAAGAAATTGAAGAGAAGAAAAGCATCATGAAATGACTGACAGCGAATTGCAAATAAAATCAAAGTGGAAGGAAGCAACAACCAGACACACATAGGAAAACTAAAAAAAAAAAAACAATAGGTATAACACGGTAATAACAAGAATAGTTAGTTAGTTAGTTAGTCTTTCCTCTTGGGCCTGTGGCGCGATAGGGCAGAGGTCATAGCTCTCCATGTCTCGCGGTTCAGCTATTTGTTTTAAGTCTTTAATGTTTACTAGGCCCATCGTTGAGCCTTCTCTGGTGATGGTTCTACGCAGAGTCTCTCTTGGTCTTCCTCGTTTCTTTTTCCCTCTGGTGTCCATATGAGGGATTGGTAAGGAGTCTTCTCTCATCCATTCTAAGTGTGTGGCCGATGTAGTTCCAGCGGCGCTTTCTTATAAAATTTGATACATTTTCTTGCTTGGTCTCTTGTCTTATTTGTGTATTGGGTCTGAAATCTGACCATTTGAGGTTCAGTATTCTTCTAAGACATTTATTCTCAAAGTTATCTAATTTTCTTTCTAGAGTAACAAGAATAAGTATACATTTAAAAAAAGGAAGATTGCAAGGAAGAAAACAGTCCGTGACATACCTTGATCAACCGTTTTGGATCCACAGATATAGTTTTACAAAATCTAGAAATTGCAGCGTTGATATTGTGGACAGGTGAGTTGCGACCTCCAGTTCGACCTGTTCATTAAAAAAAAATGTAACTGATTTGATTAAAAGTGAGTCATTTATGAATCAATAAACTTTATAACTTAATAAACTTTGCTCAAGGAGAACAGATAGGAACTAGAAAAAATCTGCATGACCCTTCTCTGCAAGCTCATATGGTAGAAAAACCAAGGAAGCCGGTGGTATATTTAGTATGACAACAAGTAACATGATAATGGAAGTATTGGCGGTGACTAAGGCCCTACTTTGGCTTGTGTTACAAAACTACAGCCATGTGTGCATTCTAAGTGTTTCATTGACTATGATCCGGAAGGTGGAGGATAGTTTGGTGTGCAGACAATGGACTGAGTCACTACAAAGGTCAACATTTATCAGAATTACACTCATTTTGGTAAACTGTCTGCATAGAAGGATCCTAAAATTGAATTACAGCAAATAGGACAGTTAAGAAGTGGCTGTGTCTCTGAAGTCACAATTTACTGAGGAAGTCCAGAACTAAAGCAGACAGTTTAAAGTCACCATGTTAGGCTGCTCTAGAAAAACCTTGAAACAAACTTTACTGAGAGAGGTGAGAAATATCAGACTTAATTCCATCGAAGAGCTGACCAGGATAGACTTCCAAGTGTATCTTCAGCTTTCAAAATGATTAAACACCAGATCACCCCATCTGCAGTCAGGAGTCATTGCGAATATTTCTACCTCAACCATTATCATTGATAAAACGAACAAGAGACATTTTAATAGTTAAGCCTGTTCCTTACTTTAATGTTATTCTTCTTCTTCTTTTCTTTTGTCGTCACACTGTTACCAGATTGTTGCCCAGTGTTGTGGTTTTCTGTTTTTGTCTTTCGCTGCTCTAGTGGCTTGGCTGATAGTTATTTTTGCTTTTTCACAGGATTCTACTATGCCTGTCATCAAACCATCTTTGTCATGGTCTTCCTCTCGCCTTCTTTCCTGATGTAGAAGACTCTGTATATTGTATATAGAGGAGTTTGGTTGTATTCTTATTAAGTGGCCAAACCACTTCATTCTTTATTTTTCAATGTAATTTAAGCAAGGTTCTGTCCCAACTTTCTTCTTATGCTGATGTTGGTGGTTCTGTTTTCTGGTGTCTTTCTAGTGCTGTTTGTAATTTTTCGTAGGCATCGCATTTCAAATGTAGTTATTTTTGGCGACTGTGCTTTGCTCATTGTTCATGTTTGACTCTTATAACAAAAAATAGGCATGAAAATGCTGTCGATCATCTATTGTTTAGCTGTCAGTGAGATATTTAGATGCTTTAACAATAATGCTATTGCCACCTCCAATTAATCAATAAATACAATTTGTAACCACCAAGTAAATAAATACAATTTGTATACACCAAGTAAATAAATAAATAAATTTACCTGATTCCTTTGCAAAAAGGATAACAATAGCCAGGGAAATTCTGTAAAGAACTTTGTAACCCTCCAATAAAAAGCTGTCAATTATTCTAACCTGGAATAGAACAAATAAACAATGAACAAAACTGTCACGTTGGTTGGACTTAGTTATTTTAAAACTAATACAACAAATGTTCATTTTCAAAATCTTTCTCTGAAGTCATTACATGTTAACATTCCATTATTGGAATACACATCTATCTATCTATATTTCCTTGTTCATGTCATTGGACACACAATTCATCCACAAAAGATTTCTACTGTTGCCATTTTGCCACCTTTCTACTAATTGTTTCTTATGTTAGAACACAATATTTCATTTTCCCCGAAGCTGTCTGAGAGCTATCCTAGCCAATACCCCTACTTGCATACAACATACATGCCCATCTCTGCTCTCTCATTGCCATCGACACCCACAGGTCCCATAACAAAGATGTTTATCTGACTTAATTGTAGCTACCAACAAATACTGGAGACTGACCAGATACTGAAATGGCAGATCTCTGAATATCCACCACATCCAATTGTCAAAGACAGCCTCAACACTTTTAGCACTCCGAGTCATCAAACCATGCGCCTGTTTCTGGAATATGAAAAGAGAATTGGGATAATTCTACAACATAAATTATACAAATTAATATTTACTATACATTTTATCTAAAAAACATTCAAGATGAAACCGCGTAGACATTCGTCAAGCTCTCCAGTACTTTAGGGAAATCCCATGTACTGCTAAAATGACGAATGTTGATGTGTTGAAACATCCGTGTGGTGCTAGACCCTGCAAGAGAAGCAAAGAATAGTACCACTGCAACCTACAAGGTATGTTGCATCTTTTGGATGCGGAGGTGACTGTAGAGTCCAATCCTAGAACACAATCCCCTACCACAGGTCAAGGTTAGACATGTGGGTGTTGTGTGTTCTTTCTTTTCGTGCAGCTCGTTTTCTCTGTGTCTCAACGGCACGATGATTCTCAGCTATGCGGGTTCCTCTTGTATTGTTACAGCGCCACATTTGGGGATCTTGCGCCATGGATTCCCAGCAGGTGGTGTGTCTATATCGAAGCATTTCAGACTCGGAGACACTTTAAGTGTGTCTTTAAAGCGATTTTTCTTTTTTTCTGTCTGCTCCCTTCAAGCTCGCCATACATCACATATATATATATTTATTTATATATATATATTTGTGTGTGTGTGGGGTGGGGTGGGGTGGGGGTGCGTGGTGGTATATATATACATTTATGTAATGCTGTCTCTTATACAAACTTCCCTGTCTTTTCTTTCTAGTATTGTTTCCCTAGGTCAATGAGCTTACCTCAGTATATGATATTTGAGATAGTCATAAAGAATGTACTCTGTAGTCTGGGGTGCCCGCCAACAAGTATACATGGTTGAATTGTCATTCACAAATTTTGCATACATGTGTTGTGGAGTCGATTGTATTC
Organism: Arion vulgaris; assembly: GCA_020796225.1. Classification (NCBI taxonomy): domain Eukaryota; kingdom Metazoa; phylum Mollusca; class Gastropoda; order Stylommatophora; family Arionidae; genus Arion; species Arion vulgaris. Next base: position 20,949,316 of record CM036771.1, read on the forward strand.
TGTTCTGAGGTGTAAAATGAGAACATGCTATAACTTGTTCTATTTTAGTAATTGTCTTGTGTTTTTCTGATTGGTGACTTTCTGATTGATTTCAACATTCTTTTCTTCTAATGATACATAACAGGTACATCCTATTGATGGTCCACAGTATTTTCTTTAGTCACTATGTTGTCCTGTTTCTTGGTGGTATTCAGCGATGAGATGGCATCCACTGCATTGTGACCATGGAGATTTAAACTGTTGAATATTGGATACCCTTTCTGCAGCTTACAAATGAATTCAGGCTGTCATAAACCAATAAATAAATACTTTGTTTTTAAGAACTGTGCTTATTCTTGATCGATTTATGCCTACTTTGTGACTTATTTCAGTATTGGACATCCATTGAAAATTTTGGATGTGAAGCATGGACACTTAACCAGGCAGTGGAAAAACATATGTGGTTTTGAATATAAGTGTTACAGAAGAGTCCTTCGTATATCATGGACAGAGAAGAGAACATATAGATATATCCAGAAAGAATTTTAAATCAAAGAAAACTGGTTGATGCTACAAATAAGAAATTTGGAGAGGGTCATCGGGAAGAGGCATCCCGCAAAGAGAAGAGGAAAACCACGGAGATGCTGGATTCAGGATGTAACTGATGATTTGAGCATGACGGCTGCAGAAGCGGGATATCTGGCCTAAGAAAGAGAAATTCTGAAGGACTGTTAGCTGATTGCACACGAAATGTCATTTGAATGCACAAAATGGCAATTTCGCATGGACGAAACATCACTTGAATGACTTGTACTATTTCGTTGCATTTCCATTACTTTCCGTTCCTATTCTACTTTTATTTTAACCAGAAACTACTTAAAAGTGAAGTGTAAACGATAACCAACGCATATTATCGCGGCACAGCAACCTACGAATGTGAGGCATGAATTATTGATAAAACAGATGAAAAATCGATTAATGTCTTTGAATGAAAGTGATACAGAAAAGTACTCGGAATATCATGGGCAGAAAAAAAAAAAAAAATGTAAATTCTGCAACAGCTTTACATTGAAGAGAAGTGGCTGATACAGAAAATAAAAATATATTATATTGAGCATATAAACCTACATGATTCTCTGGATAAGATCATTCTGGAAAGCATGACATGGGCAGACAAGAGAGATGAAGACTAAGAAGAAGATATGAGCAAGATGTCATAGATGAGTTGAGTATGACTGCAACAGGCGCCATACACCTCATGTGGGACAGGGAATCATTTCAAGCTGCTGTCATGGAAGCCAAGTTTCAAAAAGGACAAGCTACATGATGATGAGATAACAATCACAGAGAAACAAACTGGATAATCGCAACTGATTACTCACTGCATTTTTGTCGGCCAAGTATTGACAGGGACAAGCTCTAGATGATGATGAGATAACAATCACATAGAAACAAACTGCATATAATCACAACTGTTTACTCACTGCATATTTTTTGGCCAAGTCTCGCAGTACATACTTTGCAGCCTCCGTTTTGATTTTGGTTTGTGAAAAATAGTATGGTCTGGTACTACTGAGCATGGCTTGCATGCAGTTGAAGCAGGATTCCGGAGCCATATAGTGAAGGAACACACATGACATGGGATACAGCATCGGACAGTAGACTATGTCAGGGTGAAGACTACACATAATATTGACTACAGTCTTGGCGTGCTGAACACCATGGGTAGTCAAAAAGTAAGAATGGACATGATCAAGGTCCACAAATGCAGGCAACATCAAATCTTCCTCCACTGAAAGTGAACAATGATATGTGCTTGGTTAGCTATATATGTATATGTGTACAGTTTCACTATATGTGTACATGTGTGTAGTTTAACTATAAATGTTCATATAGTTCATATGTATGGTTTCAACTTCACTGCAACAGGTCACCCCATAATTCCGGTACCAACTAAAATCACACGAAATGCTAACAACTGTCTCCTGACTGTGAGAACTAATTCCAGAATAAAATAGATGTACCTCCACAAAAACCAACCTGCACCACATAAATGCATATGACCGTCACTAAAGTGTCAACACAAAACTGTTCATCACTTGAAGTGCAATTCATGTCGAAGGGAACATCAATCACGACAAAATCCAGCTTTCTACACATGCAATATCACTGCATACAGCAGATTGAGTCGGTTCGTCATAACCGCTGTCCACCATTTTCTGAATACCCACAACAAACGCATGGTTGACACAGCAAAAAGCATTCCACGTAACATTCATAGCTCACAGCATTGCTCAAGCACTAACTCAGTAGCTCTGCAAACGAAACCCGGAAAATACCCGACCAAACATGGTGGAAATGCGCTAGCAAAGTGGTACCCAGAATCAAACAGTCCTGATTCTGAATGGCTCTCTCGTATTCCGCCATTGCTGGCCACAACTATAAATGTATACATGTGTGTAGTTTAACTATAAATGTAAATGTGTACAGTTTAACTACAAATATAAATATGTACAATTTAACTATAAATGAAGTTGTGTACAGCTTAATTATACATCTAAATATGTACAGTGAGATTATGTACACAGTTCAACTATATTATTTATGTGTTTAATTATGAATGGACATGTATACTGTTTAACTACATATGTGAACGTGTATAGTTTAACTATAGATGGACTATCACATCCCCAAGAAATAGTAGATTCTCCGATCCAGAAGCACTTGAGCTTTCAGCTCTTAGACTCGGTACCATGGACATCGTGATCTTCGGTTTGCTGCCACGAACACCGTAAATCTGGAGAATCTGTGGCTTTTCTGCCAGCCAAGAAATTGAACCGCACTCACAGGGGGCTTGTCACCCTTCATCCAATGCGCTACAAACACGCTGGGTAGATAGACTCCCACAGTCACCATAGGGGACCTAGATTTTGATGATGTCCACACACATAACGAAATCTGTGAAAAAAACTTGCCACCTTAACCAATATAACCAGATGGTTGGGCTGAAAATCAATGAGAAGAAAAGAAAAATAATGACTCTGAACATGTCTACCGCCCGCCTGCCCAGCGTGTTCATAGCGCATTGGACGACCGATGACATATTCCCTGTGAGTGAGGTTCAATTCCACGGGCTTGCAGAAAAGCTACAGGTTCTCCAGATTTATGGTGTTCGCAGCACTGAACCGAAGGATTATGACGTCCATGGCACCGAGCCGAAGAGATGAATGCTCAAGTGCTTCTGGATCGCTTAAAAAATGCCTACCCCAGCACAAGTCAAACTAGAAGACTGGTGTCTCATATGGAACAATCTGTCAACTAAAATCTTCCCAAACAAAACTGCCTTCATATATCTTGGAAGTGTTATCAGGCAAGAAGAAAGAGCTTGATCTGACATTAAAAGTAGAGACTAGAGCATGAAGTTCGTTCATGGCCCTTCAGATCGTCTTCAAATTAGCCCAATACAGCATTAGATATATATACCACAGCTGTGTGCTTATCAACTTTACTATATGGATTAGAATACTGCAAAATGACAGATAAAGATATGTCCAAAGGATCCACCTTACAACTTGTCTACGAAAGATCTTATGCATGTTATTGCCAAGAACTATCTCTAATCAAGAACTGCTTACACAGCAAGATAATAGCACTATCATTCAAAACAGATGCTAGTAATGGATTGGACATCTGTTACACATGAAGACTAATACTGTCACGAAAACTGCATTGAAATGGAGGACACCAGATGGTAAACAAAAACGTGGAAGACCCAAATCCACCTGAAAAAGAACAGTAGAAAAAACCGAAAGGTACAAATCACACCGGGAACACAATACAGAGAACGATCACGGGCACAGGAGAATGGTCACGGCACCGAAGAACGGCATGTATTTTTACTGCCATAAGTGTTAAATGCATCACAGACTAGAGCGCCCATGTGTTGCCAGGGCCCTCAAGGAAGCAAAGAAAAGTAACACTGCGACCTACAAGGCATGTCATAAGAGGCGACTGAGGTAGGGGACTAGGGAATCTACCCTAGTAAATAAAATGAGTCGCAGAAATTGGATATGCTGTCCTACTTGTAAGCGCATAACTGTCACAACATACAATCGCTCTTAGGCTTGGATCACATACAAATCACAAAGAGTGATTAACAAGTGGTCGATATGGAGTGCTCAAAGAAGAAGAACAGGCCACAGAAAGAGATAATTAGCCAAACAAATGTGATACTATATGACATAACACTAGACTAAATACAAACAGCAACTTACTGCCCTCAGGAAACAAATCATCCACAAGCTCCTGGTACAAATGCTCTTCAGCTTTAAGTAACTGATTGCACAGATTCTCCCATAAACGTCTCCTAGCATCACTCTCAGCAGGCCACTGTGAATTACGCAGGTATGACTTCAGGCCCTTTCTTGATCCAGCTTTTAACAATATGAGAAGATGCTCCTCAGATCTGCCACCAAAGCCATCCTCTGAAATATTTGATGAGGCAATCAAGTAACTACAGTTATGTTCAATTATGGCAGGAATAATTATTGATTCAACTACTTTTGTGTTCTAAAAAAAAGAGTATAAAGCAGAAGGATTGACTTCATTACACTGGGTTTTATCCCATATGGCTCGGTTCCTCTCAGCAGAAATGGCACACCCCCTGCCGAGAGTATTGCACAAAGTGCAAACTCCATAGCTCCTGCAACAGTCCTCAGAGTCTCTGGAAAAAAATGAAATCGTGAACAGAACGGCGCAGTCTGGATTTGATCCCATGACCTTCGGAACGCAAGGCAAAGGCTTAACTACAGAGACCCTTCTAGAATAAACTTTTGTGTTCATTCTAGATCAAGCATTCATAAATGACTCTTCATGATTTCAGCAATTTAGCATAACAGCACTATATAGTTTTCTATATAGCTTATAGAATACAAAATACTATGAGGCCAACAATAGAATATCCAAAACCAATGTTACATTTGGAAGACAGTGCTGCACTGTTTAGGTCAGGAAGGGGATAAGTGTCGCCACAAAGCTAAAAGCTTACCAGACCATACGCTGACCACCCTGTTGTATATGAGTGAGGCATCAACAGTGTTTAGTAGACACACAAGAAAAGTAAACCACTTTCACACAAGTTGTCTCTGCAGATTCTTCTTTACCCTTTGCACCCAGGGCATCATTGGTTCGCAACTAAGGCCTTCTAAGCCTTCCTATCCAAGGCCATTTTTCCAGACCTCTCCCCATTTTCTTGCATTCCATCTCCAACTCCTGTCTCCAGATGTTCCTGGGTTTTCACTTACCTCTATTGCCCTGAGGGTTCCATCAGAGGACCTGTCTGGTGGTTCCTCAGTGTGTGTCCTATCCATCGCCACCTTCTGCCCCTAATCTCTGCAGAATGCTTAAAACAAAGTGGCAGGCAGAACAAAATCTCAGAAACCAAAGTCCTTGTGAAAGCCAAGATTTCAAGTATTCCCATTCTGTTGCAGAAGGTCTAGGTTAGATGAACCAGTCATAGTGTGTGGATCCCTGATTAACGTATTTTGGCCCAAACTTTGCTTCAGCACGTTTTGGTGCACTGAAAAACTACTTTGCTGCTAGCATTCCAAGCAGGTATACCTTGTTGAGCCAGTGCCGTCTGTAATGGAAAGGACACGTGTCACCTTCACCTTCCGGATCATAAACAATAAAACAATCAGAATTCCCACATCAGTGTAGTTTTGTGACCGAAGTCTTAGTCACCGCCAGTACCTCCATTGTCATGCTATTTGTTGTCATACTAAATACACCCTTGGATTACTTGAACTTTCTTCCGTATGAGTTTGCAGAGAAGACCCATGCGGACTTTTGGTGGTGAACTACTGATCCATCAATGTAGATCACAGCACACCCTCACTACAGTTTTCATTTCAAACTGTCATAAATGAGAAGTGGAGTGATAGAAAACTAAGATGAAATTAATAAAATGTGGGGAGAAAAAGAAAAAAAGATGAGTATTAACTCTTTCCACACCAATCGCTGCACACTGCACCACAGCGTATTCCGCTGAACGCCATTCACCGTACACTATGCCATTCGAGTTGTTTCCCTTATAAGAAGTATTTCTAGTTTTACTTCTACTTTTTAGCCTTGTTATTCAAATTGGCTGTCCAGTGTTCTTAAAATTAGTATATAATAAGATATATATATACAGTAAACCCTTGTTAACACGAACTCGCTTAACACGAACACCCGATTAACAAGAACAAAAATGTGGTCCCGTCATAAATGTCTATTTCTTATCAGTGAAAAACACGAATTTCTGTGTACCACCAATAACTGTATTTTAGTTCCATTTTATCTCATTTAACCCGAACTTCCAAAGCTTCACAATGTTTGTTGTCACCTTAAAAGCCTTTCATTGTTAGTGATCCGAAAGGTAACACTACAGTTTCATTTACCTGTGGATGTCCAGTGAGTGTAAAAGGAATGCCCTTGAGTTTGAGATAGACGGCGAGATAGGAGAAGACATTAATATGTACACAAAGCATTTTCCGACAGAGGGGAAAAGATTAATGCCTCCCCTGAAGGTGCCATACCAGATCTGTCAGAACTAAATTCCTCGTTTCCAGGATTCGGTTACACTGTAGAAGCTCTGGGTACTGTATTTTTATTACAGGTATGAGAATTTTATAGCCAGAACACCCAATTAGAAGTAAAGTATGGTTTTAGGGTGGGGTGGGGGAGAGGGGAGAGAAGGGAGGAGGAGAAAGTGAAATGAAATTCCAGCTGATAAAAATCTGGTGAGAAAATGTTCAGATAGGACAGGGAAAGTTAGATAGAGTCAGTTGAAGAGTCATGTCTAAGAGGAAGCAGACAGGCATAGATCTGGAAACAAAACTAAGAATTCTAAACGAAGTAGATCGTGGTGCATTGAAGGAAAAGACAATTGCTGAACAGTATGGAATTGCCAAGTCTACCTTATCCACAGTTAACTCTTCACACTTTAGCACATGCCAAGAGTTGCTTCCTTATAAGAAGTCTTTCTAGTTTACTTCTACTATTTTACTATACTACTTTAACCTTGTTATTCTATTAGGTTGCCCAGTTTTCATTAGTTTATAATATATATATATGTTTATTTATTGACAATTAATTGGGATCGTGATGTTTCAATTTTTTTCTTTCTGAATTAACTGCATAAAATTGAGAAATATCGCTCGAAGAGTTAAAGACGAAAATTCTTAATGCTGTTGCATTAGGTTCGTAAAACGCGATGATGCACGAAATATCAACTTCTAGAATGGTTCAACCATATGCGCACTTCCAATGTACCTTTAAGTGGACCTATAATTCAGTCAAAAGCAAATGAGATTGCCAAAAATTTGGACATTCAAGATTTCAGCTGTTCCGCTGGTTGGCTGTACGGTTCCAAAAGAGACACTCAATTTCATCAGTAGTGATTTGTGGTGAAGCAAATAAAGTTGATGAAGAAGGGGCAAACAACTGGTTGCATGGATTTTACGGAGTGAGAGAAAAGTATGCCTTGTGTGACGTGTACAATATGGACGAAACTGGACTTTTTTAAAATCTTTTTCCAAGTCATACCCTCGGAATAAAAGGTGACAAGTGCCATGGTGGAGTGCGCAGTAAACAACGTCTAACTGTTGTCTTTGTATGTAATGCAGACGGCAGTGATAAACACCACCCATGGGTGATAGGCAAGTCCAAGAAACCACGTTGTTTTAAAAACATGAACATGGATACTCTACCTTGCATCTACTCTCACCATAAGAAAGCTTGGATCGACAGCACATCATTTCGTAAGTGGCTTCTTCATTTCAACAGTCAATGGTGGCTCAGAATAAGCATGTTCTTCTGACAATGGACAGGTGTACAGCCCATAAAATACATGCTCTGAACTTAAACGTAAAGGTTCAATTTTTCACCCCAAATGCAACAAGTCATCTTCAGCCTTTAGATCAAGGCATTATTGCTCTTATGAAGAGAGCTTATCGCAAGCGACTTGTGAGAGCTGCAATTCTCGCTGTTGAAAACAACACGATAACCCCAAGTTGGAGTGTGCTCGATGCAATTAAAGCTATCGCTGTCTCCTGGGAATCTGTGCCATCAAAACACTTGCAGAACTGCTTAAGCAGAGCCTGGAGACATAGCAACACTAATCCTATCGAAGAGTTACATGGTGACATCGACACCACCTCTCATGACGAATGGGATATTCTTCAAGACGTTGCAAACCCTGGAGTTAGTTTTGAGGAATTCATAAGTGCAGATGACGATGTTGCTGTGTGTTCTTCAGAGGAATCTGATGTACATGTACAAGCAGTTGTGTGTGAGGTGCAAGAAATATCATCAGAAGAAAGTGATGAAGACAATAGTATACCGCCCACCCGCCAGGAAGTGTTAACGGCCTTGGACACTTTAGAACGGTTTGCTACAATAGCTGAAATGACCACTAGGTTTACGGAAGCTATACACACAGTTGGCCGTGAAGTTACTATGCACTTTCGCTCCTCTGCGACAGCGCAATATACAGGAATTTTTCTGCAGAAAATGATACGTGAGTACTTCTTTAAAAGTTAATTACTGTAGTAGTGTTTCTATGTTGGCATCTGTATAGTATATGGTTAATACTGTGCTGCATTGCAATGCTAATATATATATATATATATATATATATATATATTATATATATTAGCATTGAATGCAGCACAATTATATATATATATGATTATTTATTGACAAGTAGTCATGATTTTTTTAAAATTGCTTTTATTTGCCTCCTTAATTAAGTGGACTCTATATGCATAATTTCGTTGTTTTCATATTAATGTGAATTTGTATTACAATTTTGAGATATTATGACTTAAAAGTGGAAAAAGTTTAGTTTCAAAAAATATGTACTAAATGGTTTGCCAGACACAAAATTTCAAATCTAACGCTCTGAATGTAATGAATATAATAATTTCCTTCACTCTAAGGTGAGCAATTGTAATATCTAAAATATTACACATGCTTTTGGGATATATTAAATATTACATTTTTTGTGAATTTTTGGGTAAACACACCCCCCAAAAACAGCTTATTTTGACCGACTTTTGGTGGCATTTTTACCCAAAAATTTATAAAAATGTAATATTTAATATATCCTAGAAAGCATGTGTAATATTTTAGATATTACAATTGCGCACTTAGAGTGAAAACAGAATTCATTTACATTCATTAGATTCAGAGCCTTAGGAATTTAAAATTATGTTTTTGGTGGCCATTTTGTATTGTTTCCATGGCAACGCTTTGACATTTCTTTTAAACTAGTTTTTTTCTACTCTTCTAAGTCATAATCTTTCAAAATAGTTATACAAATTTTACATTAATATGAAAACAACGAAAATAGCTTCTTGACCCCACACTACCGAATCCCCCCTTAACTGTGTAAAACTGAGGAAATAATTGCACACGAAAAGAGTTAAACATTTATTACTGTAAAGTAAAACAACAAATGTACTTTTAGATATTTCCTAAACAAATGTTATTTCTGCTGTATAAGAAGTCATTCGTTTCTGTTGTATCCTTTGCTTGATAAAGGCTTTTTAGCCGAAATGTTGATGTATATTGATTTTTTAAAACTATAGTACTCTGTTTTTACGTGTTTCACCATTGTTACATAATTTAACTGCAGTCTTTCGATACACTGATAATGCCCATGTATCCCATGAAATATTAACTACTCATAACAACAAAAATACTATAAGACTTTAAAAATTGAATCAACAGAAACTTGTCAATTTAAATGAGCAGAAATTTCCAAATTATATAAAAATAACTTTCAAATTAAATGGACACTAAAAGTCACATTACATCAACAGTAACTTTCCAATTGAATCAACATTAATTTTCACATTGAAAGAAAACTAAGTCAAATTAGATCAACATTAACTTTCTAATTAAAACTGCTCAAGACACCTATGATTTTTTTCTGCAGTTAGCAAAATGTGATACAGGTAAAATAGCATGGAGGGATTATATATAATGGAATCAATAAATCTGGCTAATTAAAAGACAGTTGTTATAAGCACCTGTGCATAGTTACATGAAGCAGAAACAATTCACAGGTAAATAAATGACACAATAAACTTCAACGGTGATCTTTTAACAATAACAGAAGGTGACTTCCCATGAGGAAAATGGGTTAGGTTTTGGGGATGAAAGAAGTGTACAACTCTACATGGGTAAGCTTGTGGTAACTGAATGAAGTTATAAAGTTTTGTGAAACAATTTGTTACTTTTCTGTCTGACAATTCTTCTTCAAACACTCTGTATCAACCACTTGTTAAACCACTCTTTGTGATCTGTATGTGATCTGAGCCTAAGAGTGATTTACGTTGTGCCAGTTATGCGCCTACAAGTAAGCCAGCACATCCGATTTCTGCAACACTTTTATTTACTAGGGTAGCTTCTCTAGGCCCCTACCTCAGTTGTCCCTTACGACATGACTTGCAGGTCGCAGTGTTACTATTCTTTGCTTCCTTGGGCACCGGCAACATAGTGGCGTCTGCCAATTCACAAGGAAGGATAAGTTTTCATTCTAATTATTCTCTTATTTTAGGAAAGTATCTCTAGAGATTTTTAGTCAAAACCCAGAAGACAGAAGCCCTGGTAATAGACTGATTAGAGGGGAACCATTCGCAACATTCATTGAATTCGAAGGATACTAAAGATCTTGAGAAGAGAATGAATTACAGCATAGAGTCAATTAGAAGGATATCAAGAAAAGAATCATTCACAGCATATAGTAAACTGCAATGTGCTTATTTTACTGGGTAAGCAATCAGGTAAAGAAACATCTCCATTGTCCGTGACATTTATTATTTATGTCTGGAGATTTCTTTTATAACCATGAGTCAACAACTCTTACTTTAAGTAAACAATGTTGCGGAAACCACTACTTAACTGATTCGATAGAGAGTTTTTAAGAATCTGGACAAAATTCCTTTTTAGATCTAACAATTACACACACACATTAATTGAACTGGGAAGGGGGTATAGATTGATAGGACAATCATTATTGCCTTTTGGCGAGTAACCATGTGTGCCCGGTCTCTCTCTTACACAGGAAGATCCCAGCGGCAGTGCACAAACCCTGAAGCACAGGCAAATAATTAAACTAAAATATTATACTTGGATATGACTTAAGTTATAACATTATATATCAAATTAATGACAAATGGAGGGACTTATATAAATAGGTTTACTGTATTAACAAATGTTATGCAGTATTTACAAAGCAAGGAAAAATATGAGATATGCGAAGCAAACAATATGCAAATTATATTTGTTAAATGTCTACCTACAGAAACCTTTTAGTACAACTTATAATGATTATCCAGTTCAAACGGTCTCTTCAGCTGATGCTTCATAAATGAATTTCTAACACTCAAGAAACATGTGTTAAAACACATGATCTGTATTTTGTTTACAAACTAACAACATTTGTATCCGTGAAATATTTAAATTTAATATTACCAAAAAAAATCATATTTTAAATGATATCGGGAAACAACAAAATATCTGATCGATTGATAGGACCATCATCACTGCACTTCATCATACTGCAAGGGTTTTTTTATGGGCTTAACCTGAACACAGGACCTACATTTTATCATCCATCTCGGGGAGTACTAGAAACTCAATCTCAAGTGAGATCCCTGATCTCTGGAAAAATATCTTGATCATATCATGTGGGGAAAGAACTGAGTACCTTTGAAACGAGAGGTGAATACGGTACTTCCAAGTCACAGACACCTACAACAAAATATCTACACTTTGCGGACTCTTATATTTATCTTTTCTTTCAAATACAAATACATTTAAACCAATATCAAATATGATACGTCAAATGAACATAACTATAAAAAATATTTAAAGATTATTTTTTAAAAAAGCATCGCAGAAATCAGATGTGTTGGCCTACTTATAGGCGCATAACTGGCATAGATTACAATATCTCAGGTTCAGATCACATACAAATTACAAAGAGTGGTTTAACAAGTGGTCGATAATGGAGTGTTCGAAGAAGAGGATATGGCTGTATGTAAAGATACATAAGATAATATAAATCTCATATATAGTATTATATTAGATATGTACCTGTATGGGGATTTTTGTTTCCTAAACTAGTCTTGAAGCTATCGACGTCCACAAACTCAGTGAAAGCAACACCCAATTCCAATGAGTGTTCAAACACAACTCGCTCTTTGAAGGGTTCAGGTTTGTCCTTCTCTTCATCTTCTACAGTTACTGTTGTGGACTTTGCTGGTGATGAAGGGGAGGAACCATCTTCAGACAGCTGAGAGTATTTGCTACATACACCAACACCATCTGTGAAATTAGAAATGAACACAATTTTGTTGTTATCTCAAACTAGTTTTACTACCCAACTTCCCCTGGTGTTTATGTTCTTGTATGTGTGTGTGTATATATATATATGGCCTTTTTCGTCTTTACAGGCAGTCAATTGGCAAGTGTTTCACTGTGACAACTTCTGAGTTTTCACTTTTCTTTTTTGTCTTTCAGCTCATACATAAGTCTCTTCTCAAAAGACTCTGCGTCCTTGCGCAATATCACTTTCCACACAACTCTGTCATCAGCTAGTTCTTCCCATGTGTTGGGACCTATAGAAAAGTTTTTAATTGAAGCCTTGCAGACATCTTTATATCTGAGCAGTGGTCTCTGCCTTGGTGCCCCTTTCCCTCCAAAAGTTCACAGAACAACATTTATTTTGGTATGCGACAAGTTTCTATTCTTCTCACATGCCCGAACCATCTTAGTCGTCCACTGCTGAGCATGTCCATGATGAAAGGCAGGTTTGCATGTTGCAGTACTTCAGAGTTGGTTATCTTATCCTACCACCTGATGTCCATAATCTTGCAGAGACATCAAAGGTGAAAAATGTTACTTCTCTCAAGTACTGAGTAGGCTGTCCGTGTTTCTGAGATATATAGTGAAGAATTAATTACACAGGCTTGATATATTTGAATCTTCATCTGCAGTGTTAGTTTTGTGTTGTCCCACGCCCTGGGACATTGCAGACATATATTCCCTTAAAAAAATATATATATATATATATATATATATATATATATATACTCTTTTTATTCTACAGTAATATATAAAACTGAATAAAAGAAAACTAAAAGGTATTGATACTTGCAAGAAAGAAAATATGGAATGGTATTCTTAACATTCTTCTACACAATCTCATTCCTATTTTTCCTTTAATCTTCATGTATGTTTCTGTACTGTACACAATTCACGTTTATGTAGAATAATTATTTATGTATAACATTGAATAAATTGCTTTTTCACTCCCATTGAAGTAACATCTTGCATAGGATTTTTTTAATTTTCTGTAATGCAGTTTTTATTTTTTTTATCCCATTATTTATTTTAGACAATGAAAATTGTGGCATATCCTTTACAGTTTACAAGGATGTCGCTGATTTTCTTAGCACCACTTATATGTTCAGTAGTTTTCCATTGCTTTCTGAACTGTGGGGTCTATCCATTGGAACAAATTTGCTTCCAAACTTCTCGCAGCGGAGTTTGAACCAGGTACACTTGGGTTGTGATTAAGCTCACTACCACTAAGCCACAAAAGCCCACTTTAACAATAACAAGAAGTAAAATGGCAACAACAAAAATCAGCTACAAATGATCTAGGACTAGAACTCTGCAGTAAAAGCTGAGGGAACAGACAACAAATTCAGAACAGGCCGATAACAGTTTTACAATAGTTTTTAAGCTTTTCTTTTTTTGTTTTATTTACACAATTTATTTCCTTGCATTTGCAAAACTGTTATCACATTCTTTATTTTTTAAATGCTTCTCCTATCTTAAGTTATGGTAGGTTTCATGCAGTTAAATACATACAGCTGTTTATTCAGTGTCTCTTTCATTTTGATGCTGCATTAAGTAGACATATATCTTTGAGCTTATCATTACTTCTGTCTCCTTATTATTTATATTTAAGCTTACTAGTTATTTACTTCTAGCACTACTGTATAAACTATATTTCTTCAAATATGTTTGTCCTATATTGCAACTAAATGTATGCTACACTAAAAAAAATGGTGCAATTAAAAATATATTTGGCTAAAACATGTTCTTACTAAAAGTATATCTGGCTAAAACATCTTATCTTAACCACATTTGCAGTGAAGCGTCGTCGGGAGATTTAGTTTTCTATCATGTGCCAGGTGTGTTGCGCTTGACGTTGTCAGTCCATGCTTTCGCAGGGACTCTGAGATGTTATCTATCCATCATGTTCTTCGCCTGCCTTGTGCTCTGCGCCCTAAGTGTCGATTGTTGTAGGTACGTGATGGTAGTAAATGTGGTTCCATTCTCGTTAGATGGTCGAACCACTTGATTCTTTGCTTCTCGATGTACTGTATGCATGGTATAGTACCAACAAAACATGCTCTTACTAAAAGATTATTTGGCTAAAATGTGCTTACTAAAAGTACATTTGGTTAAAATATGTTTTTATTCTTCCAACGCTCCATATCGACCACTCTTTGTGATTTGTATGTGATCTGAGCCTAAGAGCGATTGTATTCTTCTTCTTCACCTTTAAACTCCCAGCCGAGCACAGGTCTTCAACAAACTTCTTTCAGCTCTTCCTCTCTCTTGTCCTCCCAACTCTTGCCATGTTTTACCAATCCTTTTAATATTATCATCCAGCTTTCTTCTCCAGGCCTACTCCTCTTTCCCTGCGGGTTCCAAAACAGTGCCTGTCTTGTAATGCTTCCTGTCGGTCTTCTCAATGTATGTCCTATCCATCACCAGCGTCTCTTCCTGAGCTCTTTCTCCATTGGTACCTGCTTAGTTCTTTCTCTGAGTTCTTCGTTTGTAATTTTATCATACCATCTCAGTCCCTCTATTCTACATAAACATCAATTTACGAAGGTATGCAGTTTTCTCATTTTTTCTTTTGTTGTCTTCCATGTTCCTGAGCTATAGAACAGCACTGACTTCACATTTGATTGAAAGATTCTCAGCTTTGTGTTTGTTTTGATCTCCTTTGACTTCCATATCTTACTCAATGCAATAAAGTTTCGCCTTGCTTTTTGTATTCTTATCTTGACATTTTTGTTTGTTCCTCCTTCTGTGTCTATGTTGCTTCCAAGATATGTGTATGATTCTACATCTTGTAGAGCTGTTTCCTCCAGCATAATCTGGTTTACATTTGGTTTACATTACAGAGTGTTTGTACGCTGTATCAGTTATGCACCTACAAGCAGACCAGTATATCCGATTTCTACAATGCTTTTTCTTTACTAGTGTAGCTTCCCTGGGCCCCTACCTGAGTCGCCTCATACGGCATGCCTTGCAGGTCACAGTGTTACTATTCTTTGCTCCTTGCAGCCCTGGCAACACACAGGCAAAAAATATGTTCTAAGTAAAAGTATTTTTTATTATACATGCAACAACTAAAAGTATTGGTTATACGCACTAACTACGTGTATATTTATATATATTTGTACTAACTAAAAGTGAGCTGGACAAACATAATGCAAAATCTTCACATAAAACTATAATAAAAGAAAGATGGGGGTATCTGTGGGGTAGAGGTTAGGTGCTCGTCGCTCATGCCAAAGGTACCGGATTCACTCCCTCATGAAGCCTTCTGGATATTTTTCCAGAGATCCCTTATCTCAGTGTAGGTGAGATTGAGTTCCTAGTCCTATCGGAGATGGCCGACAAAACGTAGGTCCCATGTTCAATTTGAGCACATAAAGGAACCCTCGGCAGTTCAAAATTGAGAAGAGCAGGCTGAAAAGCCACTGCCCGGCATAATTCATTAGAAAAGATTTTTTTAATTCCTACAAAATATCAGGACCTCGCTGGTGCTACGGAGTTTGTGCACTGCAGCTGAGATCATCCTGTGTAAGAAAGAGATCAGAGCACAGATGGTTACTCACTAAAGTGCAATGATGATGATCCTATCAATCAATCAATCAATCAATCAATAAAAGAAAGAAATAGCTGCAAAAAGAATGACTAGACAAATGACCTTCTTGTTTACAACAACTTACCATCAGAAACAATACTTGGTGACAAAACATGATCAGCATCTTCTGAAGTATTTGTGAAGGGGGAATCCTCTTCGGATGACTCCTCCAGCTCTGACCTCATGGATGAGGTCAGTACAGCGTTTTGACTATCTTCATTGGATGCTGTCCTCATAAGAGATGACTCGTTGGAACTTCCAGGACTGGCCCTGCTAGCAGGTTTCCCCAACAAAGGAGATTTCTCAATTTTATTTTCAGAACAACTGTTTCTTTTCCGAAGCGGTGAGCTCAGTTTGTTTTTAATAAATGAGCGATTTATCTGCTCTGATTTCCCCCCCATGAAACTGACTGAGCTGTCCCCCTTTTCATGCTCATCTTTTAAAGATGTGTGTAAGCCTTTGCTGATACCAGATGCTTGAAACATGACTGGAGAAAACTCTGTATCTGAACCATGGGGAGAACCCCCTTCCTGGTCTTTATTGTTAGTACCATTATTGTCATCGTCGTCATTATCAGGTAGTACTTGAAAATTATGATCAGAACTACTTAAACCAAGACCAAACTTTGTTGCCTTCTGGTGCACAAAATCAAAACCTTTAGAATCTGGGGCATCCTCAAATGTCACATGGTCATTTTTCTTAGAAAATTTCTTCCCACCCTTAGATGGTGACTTCTGGGTGTCTATGTTTTCAGAATTTGACTCCTCATCATCAGTTTCAGATAATCTTTTACCCTTGGTAGGAAGTCGAATATGAAAAAGAGTTGACTTCCCTTTGGCATCTGATGATCCTGTACTAGTATCTTGAGTAGCATCACTGACATCGTCACTGTTTGTTCGCAGAAGCTGCTCCTTATCACTGTCTGAATAAACTCTTTGTGAAGATGAAATTTTCAAAGCCACAGAGTTTTCAGCACATTCCCCAGCTTTATCTTCTTTGACATCTACACCATTGACCTCACCATGGTCTTCCATGATGAAACATATGAATCAAACTTGTACCTTACTTGAATCCTGTGTTCATGTTTTGGTAAGTCGAAGAGGCAATATGAAAGATCATTATGAATTGACATATGTACTGTAAGACCTTCTAAATGAGTCTACTGTCAAGCTGGTCTGTATATGGAATCTCTTCCCAATAAGAGACCTGCAGAATAAACAAAAAAGTATAGTTATTTCTCAGTTTTAATTTTTCTTCTTCGTTCTCACTAAATTGGGATTTCCGATTCTGTAATAAAGGCAGCCGTCTGCCTCAGATTATCAGCCATGCCACACAGTTTGTCTTGGACGTTGGTGTAAGTGGGCCACCTCTTTCTTCTCAGGTCTGCATACTAGGGGCATTTCTAAAGGATATGCTCTGTTGTCATACACGCCAAGCCACATGGGCACAGGTCGTTGGTGCCTATCTTGAATTTAGTGTACAGGTGGTGTCTCATTCTGTTGTGACCCGTCTGGATGCGAAGTATGACTGTCTGGTCCCATCTGGATAGTTGTTAATATCCATCGTCCTTGTTGTGTTTTGGGAGTTCTTTATAGTTTTAATTCAGTTGTTATGATCAACAACCTACCTAGTACATTGGACAAGTCTGTCTTGTCCTGTAAAAAGCACTACTTATGAAGTGCACACAAAAGCAGTTAAGAGAAAGAAGAAGTAGGTAACATCTATTAACTCTTTCAGTATGCAGTTATTTTCTCAGTTTTACCAGTTAATTCAAGGAGGCAAAAATCAATTTAAAAAAAAAAAAATTATAACTACTTGTCAATAAATAAACATATATATCTTAGTATATACTAATTTGAAGAAAACTGGACAGCCTACTAGAATAACAAGGTTAAAAGTAGTAGAAATAAAATAGTAGAAGTAAAACTAGAAAGGCTTCTTATAAGGGAAACAGCTCGAATGGCGAAGTGTATGGAGATTGACATTCAATGGAATTCCCCTATGGCGCAGTGCACGACGATTGGCGTGGAGTTAACTTTACTGAGAATTTAAAATGTGCAGCTACTGTACCCAAAGATAATTATACATTAAAAGAATAAATTAATACCAGGATCATGGGTTAACGTCCTCTCATAACTTGTCATGCATGACCAACTATCTTGTCTGGAGTAAGACTTTAGCTATTCGTCAATAGCGGTGATATAAATGTTTCCTATCATTGCCCTTTTCATAGTCCCAATGATTTTACTATGGTCATGCTGTGTGTTGTTCTTTATTTACCCTTGAACAAAATTATAAATTGGTTCTGTTGTGTGCATAAGTTCTTAACTATATAAGCTTGGCAGATACACAAGTGTGTCTTTACAGTTTTTGAATTTGTATACTCCATTCACACAAGCAGCATCCTATACCATGAAATTGCTTAAGGAGGTTTAAGATCTAGCATACTGCATCTTGAGACAGATATTTATTGTTTTTGTTGTTTACTTTCTTCATTTCCTTATCTTTATGCAGACCATAGTACAGTAGTAACCTGTGCAATACTCAGAAGCAGATTTGTGTGGGTAAACCAAATTAACCAAAAATTCTGCTACAAAATATACAATCTTCATCTTCTTCTCTGAATGATCTCCATCAACCAATTTTCAACCTCTTTTGTGATTTGTATGTGATCTGAGCCTATGTACAACATTAATTGAGCAATCAATTGAGCATACTAAGAGCAATTGTGCGTTGTGCCAGTTACACGCCTACAAGTATCCGAGTGCACATCCAATTTCTGCGTGCTTTTTATTTACTAGGGTAGGTTCCTAGGCCCCTACCTCAGTAGCCTCTTACGACATGCCTTGTAGCTTGCAGTGATACTATTCTTTGCTCCCATTGTGGGCCCCGGCAACACATGGGCAAATATATAATCAACATCATGTGCTATATGGCGGTGGGTCGGGCATTACCCACGGAAGACACAGTCGAGTGTCACTAGACAAGCTATGCCAAAAAGTTCAGATGCACCTGCCCTCTACTTGTAGGGGCCTATGAAACGTTTTACAAGATGCAACGTTTAGTCATTCTTAGCCTAAACTAAACATGTTGCAAAGAGTAATTGAACTGGTTGATAAGAACAGATGTAAACAAACAACAACGAGACAAGCACCTGATTGGAACCTGCAGGGTAAACGGAAAGTCCTAAACAGACCTAGAGACAAAGTCTTCTTGAGGAACTGAAGGGTGCTGGACTAGCCTGGGAGACCATAAAGAAAACCGCCAGGGACTGTGAAAAGTGGCAAACAATTGTTGAGACCCTATGCTCCACAAGAAGCAGAGATAAATAAATCAAGTAAGTCATGTGCTATACCAGTTGGCATTAGCAATCATTGTATTCCTCATGTATATACACTATACAGGCCAGCAAGTAATTTCTCCACACTGCTCTATACTGGGCAACTCGTTCAATATCTTCTATAGAACTGAGTACAATATTTCTAGCCTCTCAATGAAGTCCTTTTCAGGGTTTCTCTAGGTAGTTCTTTCTTTTTTTAACCATGTGTCTCTCACTTCAATTCCGCTTTGTGATTCCAGTGAACAAAAATACTGGAAAGAAAACTACATGAACTCTGTGTCTGTGTGACCTATAAAAAGGTAACCTATAAAAGACAGTGAAGTTTATACAAGAGACAACACTGAATACATAAACAATATTTCAAGCAAACAAAATATTTCAAGCAAACGAAAGGAAAGTTACACACCAAAAACTCTGCAGAGAATCAAACAATTACTGAAAACTACAATCGACAAGGTTTGTTGGAACAAAAGGGTAATGGAAAGTGCTGGGAGAACAATTTGCAAACAAATGGCCCCTCCTGATTCCAAAAACAAAAATCATAGAACGATTTTCTTTTTCCATGCCCAAAAATATAACTAAACACACACCTGAACAGAATACCATAATAAAACTACAACACACTCTGGTGTGCTACGTTTGCACACATTCATGCAAAACTACTAGTCACTATCTTTTTGAGAGCCCATCATTTGATGGTAATAGCAAAATGATTCCTCTTTCAATACCAAGTAAATGAAACATTGTAGTAAACATAACCCCAGCTCACAGACACTACTGTATGGCAATGGGCTAAATGGTATGGGCTCACAGGTTTCTGGATTAATAATCAACATAACCCCAGCTCACAGGCACAACTATATGTCATTGGGCTAAATTGTAAGGGCTCACAGGCTCCAGGATTAATAATCAACATAACCCCAGCTCACAGGCACAACTATGTCATTGGGCTAAATGGTAAGGGCTCACAGGCTTCAGGATTAATAATCAATCAACCAGATGCATATACATAGGTCTACTATTTATTTTAGTAATATAAGAAAGTTGAAAAGTAAAGATCCCATTTACTTTTACCATGAGGTATAATGAGAACATAGTGTAAGTCCCACTTTATTATTTTATCAATAGCACATGCTGGTTGTTATTGTCAACATCATGTCTGTCACTTCTGCTTCCCAGTGTTTCTTTGGTACATAATAATGAAGGGCTTGGTGGGAAAAGAGCAACTCCCACATTTTTAAAGTTATGAGAAAACAGTATTCAAAGTTTTTTAGGGCATTGAATCTTCATCTGATCTTCAATAATACAAATGTTGGGCTTATCTCACAACAAAGAACTTTTGAGGGTACATACTATATGCTTCCAGCTATCATTTTATAAGAATATTGATGGAAGAGTGGGATAGGCCCTTTTCCACTAAGCCCTTCAATTGAGAATGGTTTGACCTGGAAGAAGTTACAATCTGAAAAAAATCCTAACCGAACTGGAAAATTTGATCATGATACCACACAACTTCAAAGCCAGTACACCAGCCACTATGCTATTGAGGCTCTGAATATTAGAAAGTTGTGCTGTGCTATTATAAAGTAACAGTAACATCTGATCACGTACATTGACCACATTTGTAAAATAGCTAACACCAGCGAAGGAAACAACCTCGGAGAACTCTTAAATGAATTTCTTTTTGCAGACGATCAGGCAATCATATCAACAACAGAAGAACAGCTACAACAACACATCAACAGACTCCAGTTAGCATGTAACGAATACAACATGAGAATTAACATCGACAAAACAGAAGTAATGACATTCGCCAGAGAGGAAAACACTACCAACATCTCCATCGATAATCACCTACTAAATCAAGTAAAAGATTTCACATACCTGGGGAGCATTTTTTCAGCAAATGGAAGAATAACTAATGAAATTCAACACAGATGCAACAAAGCAAATCAAATGATAGGGCAAATGGCGCCAATTTTAAGATGCAAACACGTCACCATGAACACAAAAAGAGCAATGTTCAACACAATCTTTCTCCCCACACTATGTTACCAGTGCCAAACCTGGACGCTGACAACAAACGATAGAAGAAAACTAGTCACAACAGAGATGAAGTGTCTACGCAGAATGCTGGGTGTAACAAGAAGAGACCGGTTGAGAAATGAAGACATCAGGAAAAAGTGGGTACAACATCAGTACTAGACTTCATCAAGAAACAACAAATTAAATGGTTCGGTCACGTAAGCAGATTACCATCAGACAGTGCACCCCAAAGAGCAATGCTGCCCGATACAATGGGTACAAAGCAAAAGGCCGCCACGCAAAAGATGGACCTCAGAGATAACAGAGGCGACGAAAGAGACTATCTACGAGCGCATACTAGGGCCCGTTTAGAAATCTCTTCCTGACCTGACGCTGTGAGGCATACAGGATTCGAGAAAGAAAGAAGAAAGAAAGTAACATCTGAAGCTACTTAATTATTTATTCTTTGACACAAGATACATATCTCAATTACAAAAGTTGGCAAGTAATAAATAAGGAGTAGTAGAATAATTATATATACTGAGACGGAACATTACAAATGCACTATTGTTCTGCTGTATGTAGTAATACCAGGATATACATAAAGACCTCAGCACAGCCAATGCCTGATATATGAAACGTTAGCATATAATTATTTCTATAGATGTACAAAAGACATGGGAACTAAACCACACAATTTAACATAGGCATAATACAACTCTGTCTTGCTGGGGCCCACAAGGGAAGCAAAGAATAGTAACTAACAATGCGACAAACACTGCATGTTGTAAGAGGTGACAAAGGTAGTGTTTGGCTTTGGGTTGGCTACCCTTCCAGTAAAAGGTTAGCACAAAATTAAACTAACCATGATATGATAGGGTTACAAATGAGGAGTGTTTTGAGAGAGCAAGATAGGTCTAAGTCTTCTTCTTTCCGCTCATTCTTTACGACCAATTTTAATCACTCTTTGTGATATGTCTGATCTTTGCCAAGAACATGTATACGTTGCACATTGGTTTAGTAGACCCCTAAATGCATAGACTTCTACACGTTTAGGACACATGCATCCGATTATAGGTCTAGGTGAACCAAGAGGTAAGGAAAAGACGCTGGCACTGGATAGGACACACCTTGAGAAAACCCAAGGGGAGTTATAAATTCTTGGATTCTCCGAAAGGAGTTAATTCTTATTTTTCATGTTTGTTGGCCTACACGCTCTGATATAACTAATAAAAGGTTCGCCTTAGGTTGAAAGGGCGTGCCTCGCTTAAAAAAGTAAAAAGTAAAGGAACCCTTTCATACCCTGTGGTATATAGGTCAATACAGTGTTAGGCCTGTATTTTTCATTGGCGCGGCACACGATAGGTGATGTGGTCAGCATCACGATGGCGCCTTACTTTCCCAGAGCATGTCTGGTACCCAGTTGAGGCTGGGTCGACCTGAGAGCCGCTGCGACCTGGAAAAATTCCACGCGCATTGCGGGAGCTGAACCCAGACCACCAGCCTTGCGATGCGAGTTCACTAACAACTACGCTACAGCGGCTCTCGTGCCTCGGCTTAAAGAGGCTTTAATCCCCTACTAAACAAACAAACAAATTTGCAGGGAAAGCAAAAGAGAGGGAAGCCTAGAAATACCTAGAGAACATATTTGGAGTTGGAGATTAATGATATATGGAAGAGCTGCAAGATATGAAAATCGTGGCATATCCTTTACAGGACATAGCCATCAACCACAGTAAACAAGTCTGTGATTTTGTAAACACCACTTATGCGTTCAGTAGTCTGCCATTGCTTTCTGAACGGTAAGGTCTATTTTTACCTTCTGTAAAAATTCCATGAAAATGAATTTGCTTCCAAACTTGCCTACCGTGGGGTTTGAATCAGGTACGCTTGAGTTTGTGATCGAGCTCACTACTGCTGGAGCTACAGATGCAAGATATAGCTAAAGATAAACAGACTTCACATGAATTGGTTGAGGGCCTATGCCCCAACCGGGGTTAAAGAGGCACAAGATAGAGAGATAATACAACACAGTCTAACCTACACTGATAATTTTAAACATGAACTAAGAACCACACAAACTAAATGACGATTGGGTCTAAATATATCCAATGAGAATGAGTAGCATAAAACAGCCTTGCTGTTCAGTGTTACTGTCACAATGTTGACATATATTTTAAAGATGGCATACTCATGCTAAGGCAGTACAAGTACTTTGAGACAATGCACAATAATAGGTCACAGTATTCCTGTAGTATAATACTACAGGCGTGTGAAGTGTTTGAGACCTCACAGTACTAGGTCATAACATTTGGTAGGTTTCTTCTTCTTCACCTTTCAACTCCCAACGGAACACATATCTTCAACAAACTTCTTCCATCCCTTCCTCTCTCTTGCCATCCCTTCCAATTCTTTCCCTGCCTTGCCTATCATGTTATTATAATTTTTCCAGCTCTCTTCTCGAGGTAATTCTATGACTTCCCCAATTCCTCTTTCCCTGCGGGTTCCCAAACAATGCCTGTCTTACAATACTTTTAGTCGACCAGTTTAACTCTTAATAAAATCAACAAGTTTCAATAGTACACGGATTTGAGACACTGTGTCCAGACAAGTAAAGCCAAAAAAGTAAAGGGCATGTTTTTCATACTAGGAGGTATGTTGGAGAATATGGTGTTCCCCCATATTTTTCTTTGATCAACAACACATGATATCATGCCTGTTGCTTTTACTTCTCAGTGTTTGCCCAGTGTTTATTTGGTATCATTTGAATCTGGGCTAATTTGAGCACTGCTACAATCTGAAATAAAAAAAAACTCTCTTTACAGACTCTTAACTGAGAATCCCTCATGCAAGAGCAAGATGGCCAAATGTGTTTATACAACACTAGAGAGAAACTTGCATTGCTAAGAATCGATGTATTACTGAGGAACAAAGACAATTAGCCGCTCAAATAGACAGAACACCTACTTATCCAACCCTAATCATGTGTTACTACTGCCTGTAGTACGGAACAAACTTCCAGGATTGGACTCTATAGTTCATATCTGCACACTTAATTATAGCAGTTGTAAGCCACACTAGTCCCAGATTTGGTTGATTATTTCACATATTATAGTTGTTAATGCATTTATTATACTATCTCATCAAATCCTAAACTCAAGGAAAGGAAATAATCTACTACTATTAGATATGCAGGTGTGTGTTTCGATTATCAGCACATTTTATATACTTACATTTTAATCTGGTCTTTGCTATTCATTTTCAGTGTCAAGAATCCTTCTTAGATAACACTTGAATGTATAAATCCTATTTATGGAATACTTGAATACTCAATGTGGCTTCAGTGGACATTTTTATTTTAACAATAACATACTAACTACTTTTAGTCCTACTTAAGCTAGAATTTCATTGAATAATGGAGAGCACCATGAACCATTGTGACTGTCTTACTCTTGCTGCTGCTCATTCATCATTATGATATCCTCAACTTCAAACTAACTAAATATTGAATCTTAATTATTAATCATGAGGAACGAATGCTTCATACAACATGAAGAGTATTTTGACTCTTTTTGAGTCCTTGAGAAATGATGACGATAAAATAAATTGATTGTGATTAATTATTATTTCATCAGATATGCAAATGAATAATTTATAAAATAATGATTACAAAAAAATAACGCCTAATAATAATAATATCGAAGAACTGCCATAAATTATTGTTTTGTTTTTTAAACACATAGCAATTAATGAGAATCAAAATAAAATAACATAAGCTTTATAGAAAACTCACTCGCACTTGTTATTTGCAGTGAGTGCTGGTGCAGTGCTTCACAGTCAGTGCAAGCAATTAATTAAAATTAACTTAAACCAATTTTTTTTACAACTAAATCTAAAGTAAAAACACAATTATTATATGCAGCAACTAAATTCAAATAGTCTAGTATTTCTTACCAGTGACAGCATTTATACAGAGAAGAATGCTTTACATCATGCCGTACAGTCCTTATATTTATGTTTAATGGAAAATACACAGAGAAAGTACAAAATTAATGTCTGCTATTGAAAGGTCTTCCGAGGCCCTTTAGACATTTGACATCGGTTGTTGGGCTTATAGCAGCAGTAAGAAATATTGAACTACCAGATTTCTTACATTTTTGTAACTGATAATATCTTCTAGTTCATTATTTATATACATAAAACTCTTAATCGAGTAATCAATCTTGAAAAAATAAGAGATACAATTAGGAAGAAATTAGAAGAGGATTATGAATTAAAACAGTCGTAAATTTAAAAAAGAACAATACATTAAATTGGCCTGATACTTGTCAAGAATACTCTGCACTGTTATCGTCACAACAGCCACGTTTAAAAAAAAAATAGAATGAGTACAGAAAAAGGGGAAAATCACACAAAAGATAGTGTGACGAATTCAAGAGTAGCTTTAGGGAAATAATTATAACTGACAGCGTTCATTAGACACGATGTACATCTTCCTAAACACTAAATGAGAGACTATGTGGAATTAAAAAAAAGAAGTAAACGAAGAAAAGGGGGAAAAGACAAGAGCTTTGCTGGAAGTACAGTTTATATTCATTATTATTTGTTTTTTCTCACAATCAGCGAGCCACGTGAACCATCAGCATGCATATTCTTCGATATCTGTTGGAGGAGACTGAGCACCTACGGGTCTGCCCGTAGTACAATGACGTCAGTTTAGTAACCAATAACCAATCTCACGATCACTTGTTCTTTCCTGTCAGTCTTTTTCTCAGATTATTGATTCATGATTAGTACTCTGGTAGTTCAGTATTTACTAATTCTCCTCGCTACCATCTTAGGGTTTTTCACAGTTCATCTTAATTATAGTTTGTCATTCTAAGTACATACAAATCACGCATATAAAAATGGGTTATGCATCCCTTTTTCTGAAACTAGGTTTCTAATACAATTTAAGTAGCGTAAATCATAATTTCAATCCCAATTAATTAATTAATTGTTTTAAATAATTCTTAAAATTAAGTTTCTTTTTCTTTTGTCATCACAATGTTAACGGGTTGTTGCCCAGTGTCGTGGTTTTCTGTTTTTGTCTTGTGCTGTTCTGATGGTTTAAATTAATTTGAAAACAGGAAAATAAACCATCATTGCAAACTGGCATAATGATAATTTTTTTTTTTTTTTTTTTACATCCACTATCTCTATAGAAGATTATTCGATTTTTTCGAAAGAAATTACTATTTTTCTGCCCTCTATTGCCAACATTCCCTAATATAACCAATGCAGTATCGTTCTTAGTATATTGAAAGGCGTATTTTGACTTTCAAAAAAAAAAGTTGATCTAGTATATATAACAGACAAAACAATTGATGAGACTGACGCTCCCTAAACCGCTACCTAGGCATTAAACAAAACAGCGATTCGAGACATTCAATGAATATTAAATGCAATTGATGTATGGAATCTCTTTCATGTCATTCTTGAGAAGACGTGCTTCGACTGGTGTTCTTTCTTCTTCTTCTTCTTCTGTGAACGCTCCATATCGACCACTTATTAAACCATTTTTGTGGTTTGTATGTGCTCTGAGCCTAAGAGTGATTTTGCGTTGGACTAAGTTATGCCACAGCCTGGCTCTAGCACAGGCCAGACAACTGGCCGGGTATTCCCTGACCTAGATAAGAAAAGGGATCTGGAAAATACAGATGTTTGATAGAACACTGCACGCTTTTTTTGCAATTTTAATCAATTCGGTGAGTCTATGGTTATTTGTTGGTGAAACATATTCATTATATTGATATTCCTTATTGTTAAACTTAACTTGTTGGATAATATGACTTCGAGTTAGCATTTTGTGTTGATTTTAAAATGAATTCGTCTATATACACCAATACTGGAATGCGAGGTCACGTGGTGTAGTTGGGGTCTGATTTCCACAATTCTTACCTGAGCCCGAAGGCCCAGTAGTTTATAGTTGGCTCTGGTTATGCGCCTGTGGTGACTAGGCCAGCACATCCGATTTATTGTCAGCATTTTATTTACTAGGGTAGCTTTCCCTAGAACTGTGGGACGGATGGATTTGCCACTTGGATGTCATCTTGCTAGAGAAGGATGATCAGCGTCCGAAAAGTATCGCCTTCGCCAATGTTTGAGTTTGAACCGGTCAACCCTCTGCATTATATGTATTGCTTTTCTATCCACAGTGAGTTTATTCCTGAATATGAGTATTCTCAGCTGTTGCGGGTCGCGTGTCGGCACTTGGCAATTTGCAATGTCTACTCTGCATTTTCCTTGTCCCCCGGAAACAATGGACTGAGGCTGCGCACAGATATTCTAGAGTGTCGTTTCAATCGGCGCTAGCAACGCAACTGATATTTTGCGCTCGCCAACATCACACCTCTATGTATTTAGTATACATTTAGTATGCGTTCAGTATTTAGAAATACTAAATAGACCGCAACCAGAGATTGTTCCCAACCTAGAGGAAGAAATCACCATGCCCACACTAGAAGCTTCCTGCGAGCCATTCACACTGGAGGAGTTGAAATCTGCCATTAAATAATTGAGAAACAACAAAGCGGTTGGCGATGATAACATCTCTGGAGAAATGCTCAAAGCAGCAGATGATAACAACTTACAACATATACTCCAACTGATAAATGAAATCTGGCAAAATGAATCCCCACCACAACAGTGGAAAGATGGTATTATTTTCAAATTACCTAAAAAGGAGATTTGTCTGATTGTAATAACTGGCGTGGGATCACCCTACTGTCAGTGCCAGGAAAACTTTTTGTAGCATGTTACTCGAGAGACTGAAAAAGTCTATAGATGAAAGGCTAAGAGAAGAACAAGCAGGGTTTAGACCAAAACGAGCATGCATAGATCACATCTTCACACTAAGAGTAATCATTGAAGAGTTCGTAGAATTTCAATCGAATTTAATCATCAACTTTGTTGATTTTCAGAAAGCGTTTGACAGTATTCACCGTCCTACGCTTTGGAAACTACTCAAAACTATGGTTTCCCTGCTAAATTCATCAACATCATAAAATCCTTCTACAGTGAATCGCGCTGCAGTGTAAGAACAGATTTCGGTAACTCTGACTGGTTCCCAGTAGAAACAGGAGTGAAACAAGGCTGCGTCTTATCGCCAATGCTCTTTGGAATAGCAATTGACTGGGTCATACGAAAATGCACCAATAACGCAAATATGGGCATCAAGTGGGTTGATAAAATTTTAGAAGACCTTGATTTTGCCGACGATATAGCCTTTTGAGTTCATCACACCAAGATATTCAAATGAAAACAAACCTTCTCCAAAATATCTCAGGACAAATTGGTCTCCAAATCAACACCACAAAAACAAAAATTGTTTACCTTACCAGCAGTCCAGAAAATATTCAACTAAAAACTACACTCTTGAAAAAGTCAAAGTTTTACATACCTAGGGAGTATGATGACATCTACGGGGATACAGCGCCAGAAATTCCACACAGAATCGCATTGGCATCAAGTGCTTTTAACAAATTGTCAAATATATGGAAGTCCAATTCACCCAGCAAGCACTTAAAATTAAAGATCTTTAACTCTTGTGTGATTCCAGTATTAACTTATGGATGCGAGAGTTGGAAAGCAACAAAAGCTCTAGAAAGAAAATTAGATAACTTTGAGAATAAATGTCTTAGAAGAATGGTCAGATTTCAGACCCAATACACAAATAAGACAAGAGACCAAGCAAGAAAATGTATCAAATTTTATAAGAAAGCGCCGCTGGAACTACATCGGCCACACACTTAGAATGGATGAGAGAAGACTCCTTACCAATCCCTCATATGGACACCAGAGGGAAAAAGAAAACGAGGAAGACCAAGAGAGACTCTGCGTAGAACCATCACCAGAGAAGGCTCAACGATGGGCCTAGTAAACATTAAAGACCTAAAACAGATAGCAACGAACCGCGAGACATGGAGAACTATGACCTCTGCCCTATGCGCCGCCCACAGGCCCAAGAGGAAAGACTTACTAACATCACCCACCTCAGTTCTTCCGGGGATGTTGGTTATCATTGCAACAGTACCTTGCCCGGTTGTCCCATGGAGGGCAGTTTCGTTAGGCACTAAAACGCAACTTTAGGATTTGCGCTTGACCAGCCTTACCCAGTAAATGTATCTGCGCTAGACCTATGATACGGAGTTTACCGCCATCTTCCCGTGTGTCCCACGATACTTTGCAGTGTTTTCAGAGACACTTGCCGAGATTGTTGATTCGTTACGCATCGTTCTCATTGATTCGTGCACCACAGCTAGCAATTTTGGTGCGACCATTTGCTCCAGGGGAGTTGGCATTCGTTCTCAGACGACTCGTACGCTACTATTTCTTACGTTTCAGCAACTATTTGGACAACTTTTCATCGGACTTCGACCAGAAGATGCGTGCATTTTGTTCAGGGTTTTTGGACCTGCATTACTTTCCGTACTTGCACTACTGCCACTACATATAGCTCTCACTCGTTCCCCACCCGCTTAGCTAGACGTTGTCCCTAGAACTGCACCTTTGACCCCTGGTGTTCTTTGAAGACCTACCAAGAGATACTTGTTGCAGGTATCTTTCGACCATTGTTACTGGCTGTGCTCTCTGAATGTAAACAGTTGACTTCAGTCATCTTACAAAATTCGTGACTGGTTAATGAACCAACACCGTACCATTCCTGGCAATCCCGCAGGTGCGCAATCTCCCCCAGCAGATGTATATAAGTGTGCGTGCTGATGGTTCCTCTGACTGTTAGGTTAAACATACTACTCGTTCTGTTTCTCATGTAACCCGTTCTACTTGTTCAACGTGTGATTCCAAACTTCTGCAGTCGCTGAATACATTAAACATTAATTTCAGTGTCCACATCCAAAATATGATCGTTGAACAGTGGATGGACGTTTCCCCTACCCATCCTTAACTCTCTGACGATCGATGCTACTGGTGCAATTCTATCTGTTCTCTCACTGCCTCGAACGTTTGAGGGTTATGAACAATATATCAATGTAAGTTACTGGAGGCCTCGATATATAGCATCCGCACATGCAACAACCTGCCGTATTGGACTTTCCAGGACAGGGACAGTAACGGTACAGAAGTAACGGTCTCAAACTCCATGCTCATACTGGAAGTAATTGCTGTGTATGCTCCATTCCACTTCGAAACGAAAATACCTTGCGTACTGTGATACACAAATCGTATATAGGCATACAGTGAGAGCATTCCCTGTTTTATCTACAATTGGCTGTTTAATTTCGAGATTAGCTTTCATATTGTATCAATCTCTACATTGCTTTCGATATAGGGGGAGACTGCAGTAAAACTATGTGAAATGACGAAACACCCTAATAAAAAAGTAACAAATTACAAAACAATTGTAGTAGGGTGCGATCTGTTGATGATGGCCTTTTACAAAGATGTTGTTTTGATAATTTATTATGAGAGCATTTGTTGGTTTATGGTCCTACTATTCCCATTCTCTCATGATGACTGATGATCCATAACAGATGGTAATAATATACAAACTCAATGCTTGATGGCACGTTACATGTTTATTAACATAGCATTAAAGTTATTGATTAAGAACACGTCCATCTGTGTCAATTGTTTATGTTGGTCTCTCCTGTTTACTAATCGTTACTAACTCGTCACTACACAACTACGTTGATAATTTCCCTACGTCAATATCTCGTTTTAGTGTTGCCATTCTGCTTAGAGAGTGCAAACACTAAGTCTGCTAATAAAATATCTAAATATATACAAGCTGCACACTAAAGCTAACTGTCTGGTTCCTCAGCTGCCACCTGGGGGGGGACTGGCTAGCCACTACACAATGACAATACACAGCAACGTTTCGACCAAAAGGCCTTTATCTAGCAAACGATACAACAGGAGTGACGAATGTCACAGCACACTACATATAGACTACGGCAAACATTACAACGGTCCTAAAATGAAAATCTGAGACTAAAAACGAATAACTAAATAGGGGCAAAAAACTAGAAGTGGGAAGAGAAACAATAAAAAATCAACTAAATATATAACTTATATACATTTAATATATACAAATATAGAATATAGAGCATGAGAAGAGAAAGTACCAAGAAGCATGTCCATGTGGTCGCAAAGTACCATTTAAAGAAATAAAACGTTTCTTCAGAGCAAATCAACTACGATCATCAGAGGGACATGATCGGATGCCTGTGGCCTGGACTCGCGAGCTCCCAAATGGCCAGTTCCATTGAAATGAGTGGCTACAGGGGTCATAGAGCATTGGTGTTTATCGCGCAAGTGTTGTCCGAAACGGTCACTTCGCATTTTGCCTGTTTCGTCGATATTTGCCTTGTCGCACTTCTTGCAAGTGATGGCGAAGTTTATATTGCGGGACTCGCATGTGAAACCATCTTCAGTAACAAACGTGGCTTTAGGAAAAGATACAGTACGGGTCCGTATCACATAAGCGCACATATTGCAACGCCGACGGCCACACCGGACGGTGCCAAAATGAGTCTGGACGTCGGATTTAAGGCGACTGTGTACCAACATAACCTTAACCCTTTAGCTGCTAAGACGTATATATACGTTTTGCCCATTCACTTCTAAAGACGCATTAACACGTCTGTTATTATCTCTACTCTGTGGGCTAAAGACGTGTTAAGGCGTACATTCACTTTTGTGACCTAGAAACAAAGAGTAGCTATTTTTAGCTCAGTCCTCAAAAAGTATGTAGCAGCGAAAGGGTTAAAAGACTTCTGTCCCGTCTGTAAGCCACCAAAGATAGTTTTAGAAGACTGCACGTGTCTTTAGATCCGACTTAAGAATAGAAAGGTGACGGAATAAAAGTTTTTTTTACCAGTGAAATATGAGGGTGGAAAGTTATGAAACGTTTCACCCTGTCACAGTTGGAAGTCCTATAGTGATTGGTATGGGCATTCTGGCGAGTAATTTTCTCAACTCGATGCATAGCAGATACAAGCACCTTCCCCGGATATATGCGCTTGCGGAAGAAATCAAGCATATTGCGAGCTCTATCAAGAAAATCATCGTCCTCGCTACAAAGGCAACGAAGACGCAAGAGTTGGGAGAATGGTAAAGAATCACGACAAGCCTGGGGATGGGAAGAGGTATAAATGAGAAACTATGTGTATCAGTAGGCTTATAATATACTGATGTTGCGATGGTAGATAGGCTTATAGTGGATAGGACGGGAAACATTCGTTGTAATGTCTATATGTAGTGTAATGTGACATTCGTCACTTCTATTGTATTGTTTGATTTAAAGAAAGGCATTTTGGTCGAAACGATGCTGTGTATTGTCATTGTTTTTTGTAAAACTACAGTATATTGCTTTCCAAGTGTATTGATCTCTCTACTCTTTCTCTAACCATGTTTTTGCCTCACTATGTCAGGATAAGAAGAGGTTTCTAGAACGGGCTTTTGTGTGCGTTTCATAAATGATATTTTTCCCAGACCCTGTTATTTATGTGGTCCAGTTTTTGCGTTGATAGTCTTTTTCGTTGTATCCATTGTATCGGAGTAGCATTGCTCTTTGTCGCACACTCTCTGTTAGTAGTCTGCTTATGCGGCTGAACCATTTAATTTGTTGTTTCTTGATGAAGGTCAATACTGATGTTGTCTATTGTCTATTCCCAGGTGGAAGATGTAGTTGGATGTCCACTCTTGCCGTTAAGTGTAGGGATGGGAGCTTTAATTTGCGTTCTAGGGCTAGATGAGTTGCCCTTGTTGTGTTATATCCGTGTTTATGTAGTGTGGTCTTGATATTGTTTATCCATCTTTTTCTTGGTCTTCCCTTAGCTCTTAGCACTGATGTTGTACTCTCATTTTCCTGATGTATTCTTTTCTATGGACATTTGATATGGTCGTGTCCATTTGATAGGACAGTAGAAAAACGCATGTGTACTTTTGAAAATGGGTGTTACAGAAGAGTCCTCTGTATATCATGGACAGAGAGGAGAACAGATACATCTATCAAGAAAGAATACAAAATCAAAGAAAACTGGTTGAGGCTACAAATAAGAAAGAGAAGAGATATTTTTGACACATAAAAAGACATGAAGGACTGGAGAAGACCATCATGGAAGGAGGCACACCGGCAAAGAGAAGAAGAGGAAGACCATGGAGAAGATGGATTCAGGATGTAACTGATGGTTTGAACATGACGGCTGCAGAGGCAGGACATCTTGCCTATGAGAGAGAAATTTCGAAGGACTGTTGGGGTGGCAAAGTTCTGCTCAGGACAAGCTACTTGATGTTGATGATTCATTTCTAAACCGCGGAACATTCGATGTAAAATTAGAGTGTATCATCATGACAAGAAACTGAGTTTGCTGGAAATGCAATTTGGAGCCAAGCGTTCGATGTGAGATGGAACATGTTGATAATGTTGAGTTAAACTAGTGCATTCTTTGGTGTTGAGAATACTCGAACATCTCTTTCCGCAAACAAGTGACACTTGCTTTCTAACTAAACCCTTTGTTACTAAAACTTCCTACACCATTACTGCAACACCCAAAGATCAAGATGAAAATGAAAAGACAGATGATAAAAGTATTTTCCTACCAACACTTTGTTACCAGTGCCAAACATTGTCTCTTACACCACAGAAAGCTCACCACGTGTGAAATGAAATGCTTGAGGAAGACAGTGTGAGTCACCCGGAAAGACAGACTACGAAATGAGGACATCAGAAGCAGAGTGGGCATAACTTCATACATCGAATACATCGAAAGACAACAAATGCAGTGGTTTGGACATTTAATGAGAATGAAATACAACCAACCACCAATAACAGTATACAATAAAAGAGAGAGATCGGGTACTAGAGCTAAAGGAAGACCAAGAAAAGATGGATAGACAATATCAAGACCACACTACATAAACACGGATACAACACAACAAGGGCAACTCATCTAGCCCTAGAACGCAAATTAAAGCTCCCATCACTACGCTTAACGGTAAGAGTGGACAGCCAACTACATCTTCCACCTGGGAATAGACAATACTAAAACTTTTCAGTATCTTTTCAGCAAATGTGACATGGTCTAACTTATATCAAAAATACACATTGATTGTTTCAAGTGTTAAAATGTGATGACCACGCCCCTCTAATTTCAGATCAGCAATGTATTTGCGCGAGATAATTCACAGAAATACATATGTGTATTTAGGAGTAAGAGTTACATCCCTTTAAATTTTTTTTTTAGATTCATTAGCCTTAGATATATTGCCAATTCAGTTCGGTTTAGATATCCTGATCGACACCCTCGCACACTGAACAAATTCAAAGGTACTCAATCCTTTAACACAGCACCTATCTCAATGTTCGGACGTTCACTTTTATGTTAGTTGGAATATTGACCTATTGTCATTCAGACCAATGTGGTGGTGAGAGTTTAAAAAAAAAATATGTCAAGTGATTGCATCGTTCCATTTAATGGGTTGTGGTTATCTGGTTTCGGAGAAGAAATCAGGCTCCTGACATTTGAAGTGGTGATCGTGACCAAATGCATGATGACAGACCCCCAAAAAAAAAAAAATCCGCCATCTTTACTTCTCGGTGTTTTTCTGGTTCTCAATTCAGCCTCGATCAACCTTAGATTCGGTACGGTCACATACTATATATACATTTTAACTCGATTATTTTAGCGAATACAGGACAGATCCAGATTCACATAAGCCCTTGGCATTTGAAAACCTCGATAGATGATATTCACTCATACTACAATCTGCTTTTTGGACTTTTCGGGGCATCGAATGCGAGTTGGAAGCAACAACGGCAACGGTAAACGTATTCCCGGATAGCCATTGGAGACAGCAGTAATATCCTCAACTGCCATTCGCATATTGAAAGTAGTTGTCCTACATGTTTCATTCCGTTCAGCAAACGACCCTGTCATGTAGATTAGACAGGAAACCTCATTCTGACTTCTCACCACGATGCACAGATCCATTCGTATAAATTAGCAATATCATCGCTACCGTTATCTGCTATCATCTGCTTAATTACGAGTTCAGCTTTCATATTGCCCCGATATCTACATCCCTTTAAAATAGTAATAACAATGTGGAAGTTGTCAATGTTCTCATTTATCACGGTATTCATTCTTCATCTGTTGGAAGATTTGCAACTGTGGTCACCTGGCCAATTGTTCTTTCAGCTTGGACCATCAAGATATGCCATGCTTGATTCTCGTACCATTAGTATCATTTATTGTGCATGTGTCTCTAATCTGCAGTCTTGTCCCCATGTGCCGTGAAGCGAGGTGGGGAGTTTCAGTTCTCTTTCCGGTTCCAGGTGTGCTGCATCTGTAATTGTTAGTCTTTTGTCACAGGTTATCTGTGATATTTTATATCCATCAGGTTCTTGGTCTTCCTATGGCTCTGTGTCATGGTTGCCGGTATTTATCGGCGCGAGAAATCACAGTCTTCTTCTTCTTCTTTTGTCGTCACACTGCTACCGGGTTGTTGCCCAGTGTCGTGGTTTTCTGTTTTTGTCTTGCGCTGTTCTGGTGGCTTGTGTGATTGTTATCTTTGCTCTTTCACATGATTTTGCTACGTCATCTAACCATCTTTTCCGTGGTCTTCCTCTTGCCTTCTTTCCCGATGTTCTGTTGTAGAAGACTCTGTATACTGTGGAGTTTGGATGCATTCTTATTAAGTGGTCAAACCACTTCATTCTTTGTTTATCTATGTAATTCAAGCACGGTTTTGTGCCAACTTTCTGGAAATCAGCAGTAACCCTCATATATGCTTTGGTTTTGGCGATAACCTTACGGAAAGGTAGTGACAGGGTGTGAAGTATACATCTCATCTTCACAATGTGAGTATCTCTAGTGCAACTGCGTATTATACATGTCTTTATTCTGAACGCGTAACAGCCGCTCACATTGTGATCATGAAGTCGTGAGAATCCGAAGCGAGTAATCTACTATGAACATAACTAGTTGATAAAACAGGAGGACAAGATGTCGCAGCTCGAGATGTGCGACTACATAACCGTTAGAGTTGTGAGACCGCACTTGAAATGCTGTTTCATTTCTTCAACATTATGCGGTAGACTTCGATCAAAGTTTATCCCAAGATAGCACATTGTCGTCACGATCATGCGCTAAATTGAGATAACCTTGTGACAATAGCTCGACTAGCAAACAAACGTTGTGAAAATAGTTCAGAACTATAGCAGAAGACATGCATCGACGTGGTAATTGCATAATTTTGTTTAATAATGACTACAAACTGTGCAAGTATAAATAATTGTATCTTGTTTTAACAAATAGAAGGATAGTGAAACTTTCAGAACAGTTTGATAAAGATTTATAGCAAAGACAAGTAATCTAGTTTAAGAGTAATATTGTAAAAACAAAATTGAATTATTTTACTCATACGTGTCATACTATTGACACTGACAGTGAATGAGTCGACACGGTCACAGTGACTATGACTGAGTAACATGCATGGCCATGAACATTCTTTATCAAATTTTTTTACATTTGTGCTTAGTCATAGGCTAGGGCGTTAGTAATCTAATTAATGTACAAGTAAAGGCCTAATGTTTATATTGAATGAATATTATATCTCGGATTGTGATTTGATAAAAAAAAGTATTTCACTTTTGCAAAACGTTTTTTAATTGAAAAGGACGAAAATAAATATATAACGTTGATATTAAATACACGATCTTGAAGATGTATACTTGCAACAATAAATAAAAAAAGTAATTAATTTGGATTTGAATCTGTTGTTTTGACCTATTCATACAAAAAAGTGCTATTCAGTGCGTCTATAAAATGTATGCAAAAAATGCATTCGCCCTCACTGTGGATATGGGCGAATGCTCTGCTGTGTCTCTTACAATGCAAAACACAAACTGGTTTTTGTATGTATTCTCATTATTCCATCAAGTCTTGCATGGTTTCCATTTATGCCTTGTAATCTAATAATTATCTAATGTAATCAGTCTCTTTTGTTATATTTGATGGATGGTAACGTAGTTCCAATAATTTTCCTAATGTCATCTTTTCTGATATTGTTTATCTTGGTAACATGACATTTATGTTTTTTCATCTTCCACTCAGCTTCCACACTTGATTATTTGTCTCCATGACCTTTGATATGAAGAATGTTTCACACTAATAGTACAGGGTTGGTATGAATATACTGGTGATGGGTTGTTGCCTTGGTTCTCAAACTGATGTTTGAGTACCTTAAGGTGGTGGTTGCTAACAGTAACTAGATATGATTTTTGACATGTTGTTTCAATTTCTGATTAAATACTTACATCTCCTGTTGTTGTTGCAGTTTGTTTGGTTTTGCTCTAGAATAGCCACTTGTAAGTCACTCTTTGTGATTTTAGTCAAAGAGTTACTATGTTGTATTGTTTCTTCATCATATGTAAAATTGCCTCTAACATATTTTATTTCTAGGTTTTGTTATTAATGAGAGTTAAGTTAGACAATTCTAACAATAATTGTGGTCTCTGCTATGGCGGGAGGCAAGATCATTGCTGAGCAGAGTTGAGTATGCATGACACAACCTCTAGTTTGTTTTGATTGAAAAAGCTTGGATTGAAGATTGGAGTGACCAGAAAATAATAGCACAACAGGTATATGAGTAGGTTCATCAATCAACATAAAACTACGATTAGTCGCAGAATGCTGTGGGAGATATTGTGAAGGAGATTGGAGCACCTAATGGACATGACTGGAGTGCAATGAAGACATTCCAACTGAAACCTTAGTATGGGAATGTATGGGGTAGCTGATACTGCTTCCCTAAGGTGGTGATTTGAAATTTCATTAATCAGTGTGGTCATAGTATAAAACTCTCAATCAATAGTTCCGATGATATGAGTTGCGGGATGAAGAAAACATACAGTAGTCTGAACACTTCAGGAACTTGTGTAGATCTATTGTTTTGGTCATACTGGGGTTTGTGGAAGTGAAAGAGCTAATGTATTAGCATTGAAGACACACGAGAAGAAGATATTGACAGGAGAAGCATACTGAGGTAAATAAATGATCAACTGTTTAGGAGGACACTGTCATAGAAGAATCAACAGTGATGAGAATTAAATACAGTTTAATTTTGGACATATATCGTTTTACCCCCTCCCCACCCTCCTTCCCCAAATGGATTTTGGAGTTTTTCACTCCGTATTTTCCTTTCAAGAGAGCAGAAACTGTGGACACTTGAGAGATATGTTTATTCCGGCAATGTTGACAGGACTAGTCAATAATCTGTGTTATCACATATCTGTTTTGTTTTCCTGGTAGCTGTACAGTAACATCCACCATTAACAGCATTGTGCAATGACTGGTATGACCAATCAGCTCGACTCTAGGTGGCATGATTTTATACCTACATACTTTTTTTTGGCTGTGATTTCCAGAACCAATATCTTGGTCACAGCTTCTGTGTCGGTTATAAATCGCTAGACAGCTGCGTATACACTATACTATCTAATCTCATTGTAGCTCTTCTTTGATCCCTATCTGCTTTGCCAGACTTCAGTGCAGCAATTTATTTCTAGTGAAAGCCCTTGAAGGGGGAGTAGGGTCTTGGCCAGTGCATCTCTATTGTCACCTTATTTAATTGCACTTGTAGCACCAAAAACCTTTCTTAATGTAGCATATTCTTTATAGAACATCTTCATATCTCTTTTCTCTCTAGCTGTGACGTCCTTGGGTAGCAACAAATTCTAGCCATTCTTCTTTATTCTTGTCAATCCTCTGTATTGTGTTCCAGCTGTGATTCATTTCTTTCAGTTCCTGTTCTCCTTCATTATAGTCCACCACAAATATCGCATCCTCCATCATTGTGTCCAAGATTTCCGTAACCTCCCATTGCCACAGTTGTCTTGGCTGTTCCCTGCCTCATCTTCCAGGATCCATGCCCACCATTATCACTCTTCTAAAGCACTGTGAAATTTAATATGATAAAATATTTAATTTTCAAGACATGATATTTTTATGAGCCGATGCTCAAATCTTTTAAGGGTCAATATTTTCCTAGTCTTTGGGATTTTCTAATAATATTTATGTATTATTATATTTTAAAAGATTCAATTTTCTTTTTGAATGTTTGTGTCGCCCGTGTGGTGCAGGGACCCGCAAGGGAAACAAAGAATAGTACCACTGCAACCTACAGGACATGTCGTAAGAGGTGACTGATGTAGGACCTAGGAAGTTACCTAGTAAATAAAAACATCGCAGAAATCGGATCTACTTGACCTACTTGTAGGCGCATAACTGGCACGACGTACAATCGCTCAGATCACATACAAATCACACAGAGTGGTTAATAAGTGGTCGATATTGAGCGTTCGAAGAAGAAGAAGAATGCTTGTGTAATGATAATCATCTATATGTTACCTCAGAAACAATGCATGTCATCAGAAGGTTTATTGTTGTTCTCTTGCCTGTGTTATGCAATCCTTCTTCAGACTATTTAACTCTGAATTACAAAAGCATATATTTTTGGGTCTTTATGAGTCATACAGTGCATCTAGTCAACAAATATTCCTTAAAAGCCATCCATGCAAAAGGTGGACCTCAGAGATAACAGAGACGACCCCAAAAAACACTGTCTATGAAGTGCATGCAAAGGCCTGTCTAGAATTCTCTTCTTATCCTGATGCTGTGAGGCAAAAAAAAAGCATTAGAAAAAGGAAAAAAAAAGAAAAATATCAATGTTAGTTGAAGATATATATTTTCGTTGCTCATTGAAGTCTATTTAACCATTGAAAACTTTATTTCATGTCTTTTTTATAGCCATCATCCTGTGTATTGATTTTGCTCAGATAATACACTCTCTGCGCTTGTTTGAAGACCTCCTATCTTGCTGATATTGATACCTTGAGTTTGTTTGACAATTATGAGATTAAGCCTACATATGCACTATTGATCTTCTTACTGAGGCTGTGTCCTTGATCTAGGTTAGCTGTTATTGTATAGTGATGTTTGTGTTCCTTCTATGATGGATTATTGTCATCAATAAATTTATAACAACCTTCACTCTGCATCGATTCAACATCACTGTGATATTTTCAAAGTCAGTTATTAAACATAAAGTAAGTCCATCTAAATGACGTGAATCTTGCTATTCAGTCTTCTTTCTTTCTTTGCCATATGTAGGGTTGTTGCCCAGTGTCATGGTTTTGTCCTGCTGGCTGCTCTAGTGCTTGTGATAGTTATTTGACAGGACTCTGCATGACCTTTTAACCATCTTTTGGGATCTTCCTCTTGCTTTCTTTCTGTTGTGCTATTTAGTTTACTTCATCCTCACTTTGTGGAAAACTTTCTGGCCTCCACTTATCATTCACCAGTCTTGCCTCAAAACATCATATTTTAAGCCTACAGATCTTTTAAAAGATTCTCCTATACATCTATTTATTTGGAATATTTACAATTTTCAGCTTCTTTAACTGTCGTCTATGTGCGAGGATGATGACTTTATTATAGGCGTGATGTTTATTTCTCACAGATGTATTTACAAAGACAATATTTTACCTTTGCTATGCTTTGAGTTCAGAAAATCTTCTCCACGATGCCCTGTAAGAAACAAAGTGCTCTCTTATTTGTCTAACAGTTTCAAACATGTTTTGTCTTTCCATCTACATAGA
Organism: Arion vulgaris; assembly: GCA_020796225.1. NCBI lineage: Eukaryota > Metazoa > Mollusca > Gastropoda > Stylommatophora > Arionidae > Arion > Arion vulgaris. The sequence goes on from CM036771.1 coordinate 20,990,335, forward strand.
TGTAATTGGTCTCATGTGTGAAATGGTTAAAATGTTTTGAATGTGTAGTTCAAACTGAATTGAGTAAGTTGTGCAATTTTTACGGAGACCTAGATCATTGCTTTAGAGTTGTCTTATTGCAAACTCTTAGCATGGCTTGCATTTCTGTCAAGAGGTATGAGATATGCGAAACTTGTGCAAAAGTCATTTCACCTTTATACATATTTTAGTTGCTAAAAATAGTGTTACAATTATTTGTAACAAATATATTATTACTTATTGTTATTGTAAGTAATAATAAAAATAAATATGAATTAAAATTTGTTCATATTGTATCTAAATATGAGAATAAATATTCTCATTTATTATGTAGATAGTTTTAATGTAGTTTAATCCATCATTTGCAAACACTGTATTATGATTTCGAGAGGAAACTGACATCAGGCTTACTTACTTTTCTGCCAACATCTGCAATTTACTTCAGTGAGACATCTGTAGCCACTCACTTCAGTAGTACTGACTATTTTGGGAACTTGTGACATCCAAATTTAAGCCATTTAATTATGTTTCTTTGATGTTCAAAGTCAATTTGCTCTCGAAAATATCTTTAACCTTCAGCCATTGGATTTAACACACTATATCCCTTTAAATGTATGCCTTCTTTTTTCATGCTAATACATAATAATATCTCATTTAAAAAAAATTCAGAATTTAAAAAAATTGATTTATCTTTTAGTTACAAATTTTTTTTATTAACTTGGGCACTTTTGCTTCTATGTCATGGAGGTTGTGCTGTATTTCATACAGGATCGTTATTTAGTGTCCGTGGTGACTTGTACGCTTTCCTTGATTAAGGCCTCTTGGTCAACAATTTTGCTTTACCCTGATTGTGTATATCGTGTACTGATATTTCGCTTGATAGTTTTATTTATATTTTCCTTATTATTAATATTTCTCAATCATTTTCTTTCTTATGTCTTTTTCTGCCATTAGACATCGCAGTTTTAATTGATGATCGGTTTGCGAGATAGTGACACTGGTCACTTGATGTGTTGTGATATTGTGGAGTTTTAAAATGTCTGTGTTGATATTTTTCAACATCTGTGTTATTTATTTTATAGTATAATAAAATTCAGTACTAACACATGCATGTAGTTTTAAAAAATGTTGCTTTTTACAGAGGGGATAAGGTATCATAGCAGCTTGAAAAAGACGTAAGTGCATGCTGGTTATTGTTGAAGGCAACATGACAAGATCATGCAGATGTAAGTCCTTTCCTATTGGTTTGTCTGTGTATTTGAAATTTAAGTTAGTAGAGAATGAGCGAACAGAAGTGTTTATAAGTGTGATATCTACAGTTTTTGTGTGAGTTATGTTGTGTTGTACAATCAAGATCATGGCACATTGGACATTCTTATGCATGCTCTGTCCTCCACTGCAGCAGCCATCCAAAAAAGTCCACCTTCTCACTGTCCCCATGAGAAACTGATTATTCGTCTGTATACCAAGCAGGCCTCATACTTCATTAACAAACATCAGTGATGTCTATAATTCTACCAGTTTGAAGAGAAGCATTATTTAACTTATTCCACACTTTAAGCCGCACACTGCGCTACGGTGAAGTCCGTTGCACGCTATAAGCGCACACTGCGCCATAGAGTTGCTTCCTTTTAGAAGTCTTTCTAGTTTTACTTCTACTACTTTTCAACCTTGTTATTCTATTGAGTTGTCCAGTTTTCTTCAATTTAGTATATAATAATATATATATGTTTATTTATTAACGAGTAGTTGGATCGTTTTATTTTTGTAAAATTTTATTTTACTTCCTTGAATTAACTGTTTAAAAATTGAGGAAATAACTGCGATTGGAAAGAGTTAAAAGTCAGTCAGCATGTTCAATGCTCCAAACTTCAATATGTGCAGGTGTATACAGACAAGTCAGGGTTCTTTTTATTGTTGTCATTTATGTGAGTGGTAGAGAGCTCGAGAATGGGATAAAAGGTTCTCCCAGTGCTGAGAAAAGAAAATGATTTTAACAAAAAAAAACCACTTTGTAGTAATGGCTGGAAATTTGCAGATAAAATGCTAATGAACATAAAGTTAAGGGGAACTTTTATCCTTGACATCAGGACATTGATGTCTATTTTCTTTGATTTGACATATATAAAATAAGTCAAATTTATTTGTGTCAGTATTTGAAATACATTACTGCATTGTTTTGAAATTTTAGTATGCAAATAAGTGTAACAAAATAGACTATTATTTTTTGAGGGAAATCATTGACTATTGAACAGAAAAGGGACGGGTCTAAAAGCTTGTAATGAACAGGCAATAGGTGTGCATAGGTCAATATGACACCTATTACGTGTTCAGTACATCTTCTTTCTCTACCCTGCAAATAGCACTAACATGCTTGTCTGCACTTGACCACTATTTTAATCAAACGGTTAATTTCTCTGACTCCATGATTGCATATGTAGAACAGATGGCATTTGTGATGTCTACCCTGTTCAGACAGAGGCAGACCAAGAAGAAGATGGCTACAAGATATTAAAGAAACCATGAACATGACCATTGATGAAGTGGGTGAACTGGCAAGAGACAGAGTGAATTTCAGATGTGCTGCAAAGAGAGCAACGTTCTTTAAAGGATACGCACCTTGATGATGATGATGAAGATGACCCTGTTCATACTGTCTTGTAGTCGGTGAGGATACAGTTACAGGCTAGAAAGAGTGAACCTAAACAAAATACATGCTAAAATCAAATGTGCTCTGCCAAAAGACTCAAATATTGTATCTTCGCTGTAAACCAGTAGCATAGTTTACTATGCTCTATTTATGAAGAACACTGTGTATGAAATGTACACAAAAGCTCTTTCTATAAATCACTTCTTATCTTGATGCTGTGAGGCAAAACAGGATTAGAGAAAAGAGAAGACTTATGCTCACTGGCTCAAATCACAAATTGGGTTTATATGAAGTTATTATAAGCGGCTATTGAAGAAGAAAAAGAAAACATGGACCAATCGTTCACCACGAAAAGTCTGTATGGACCTTCTCTGCAACCCCATACGGTAGGAAAATCAAGGAATCGAGGGGTACATTTACTATTACAACAAGTAGAATGATAATGGAAGTACTGGCAACAAGTAGCATGACAATGGAAGTACTGATGGTGACTAAAGCACTTCTCTAGCTAGAGTCCCACAACTACACTCATGCATTCATTCTGAGTGATGCATTGAGTATGATCGAAAGGTGGAGACTTGTTCCTGTGTGTAGGCAGGGGACTGAATCACTACAAGTGTCAATAATTCACAGAATTATATTCACCTTTGTTCCGGGGCACATGGGTGTAGATGGCAATTAGTGAGCAGAGGCTGGCTCTGCCATCATATCAAGGGGTCAGTCAATGGATAGAGCTGACATTCTGAACGCCTCAAAGAGTGTGCCCACAATGAGGATTTTAATTTCAACCAATCTACATCAACTTCTAGATTGCAAAAGTTTGGATTGAAGATTGGAGCGACCAGAAAAACAACAGCACTACAGGTATAGGAGTATTCTCATCAATAAAAATTGAACTGGTACGGTCAGTCGCTGGACACTGTTGGACATATTGTGAAGGAGATCGGAGCACAAAGGGATATGTCTGGAGTGCAATGAAGATAGTCCTAACTGAAGTTGAAGCTTTTTCTTCGAACGCTCTGTGTCGACCACTTGCTAACCAATCTGTGTGATTTGTATGTGATCTGAGCCTAAGAACTATTGTATGTTGTGCCAGTTATGCACGACATATCTTTTAGGTCTTATTCTTTGCTTCCCCTGTGGACCCTGGCACAACATGGACGGAAACTGAATCAAAATATTAGTATTGAAATCTGAAAGCAAATGAAGAAAATATTGATTATTATAGTTAATTTTTTAAACATATTTTTAATTGCTATTCTCTGTTTGCAGCTTCAATATTCAAACTTGGACTGCCTTGCTTGGCCATAGTTGTGATTATAATCCTGTATGTTATAATATCCACCAAGCAAGATCTACTGTATACTAGTGAATCAGTGGGACTGTTTGGTAAGTTGTGTTGTTAGACATAGAACACTGAACACATACCATGCTGGTTTGTGATGTTGAAATACTGTATCATTATTATCATGTGTCATGTATGCTCTCATGTTTTCACAGTGTGTGCCGGGACTTACAAGGGAGCAAAGAATAATAACTCTTGAGTACTACAAAGCATGTCGTAAGAGGCGACTGAGGCATGGACCTAGGGAAGCTACCCTAGTAAATAAAAAGCGTTACAACCGGATGTGCTGGTCTACTTGTAGACGCTTAACTGGCACAGCGTACAATCGCTCTTAGGCTCGGATCACATACAACTCACAAAAGGTGGTTAACAAGTGCTAGATAAGGAGCGTTTGAAGAAGAATGTGACAACAGGTAAAATTAAAGGAAGGAAAGATCGTGTAAAACAGAGGAAGAAGATATTGGATGGTCTGACATTGTGGTTGGACAAAATATTTGTGTCAGAACTAATTAACTGTGACAAGGAGAGAGAGAGTTGTGGAGAGACATGATCGCCTACACCGATAGTCATGTCACTTGATTTATTGAGTGATTGTATCCTTAATTCTGTTTATGGTTTCATGTTTCTTTCCATCTTGTCTCCATAAGTCAGGAGAACCTTATGCTGTCTCTTTTGTTGAACACTTATCTGTTTAATGTTGTACATTGTTCTTAATTTCTTAGTTATTATCCTTGTTTCTGTACCTGAATTGTTAGAATATTTGTATGTAACATCACTTACATAACAGCTGTAACATAACTACTGTAACATAACAACTGTAACATAAAAAGTGTTCAATGTTGTACATTGTTCTTAATTTCTTAGTTATCCCTTTCGCAGCTACATACTTTCCGAAGACAGTGCTAAAAATAGCTACTCTTTGTTTCTAGGTCACAAACGGGAATGTACGCCTATAGCAGTGACAGTAGAAATGTATAACATGTTAACACGTCTTTAGCCCACAGAGGAGAGATAATAACATGTGTTAATGCATCCTCAGCAGTGAATGGGAGAAAGTTTATACACATCCTTAGCAGCTAAAGGGTTATTATCCTTGTTTCTGTACCTGAATTGTTAGAATATTTGTCTGTACAATCACTTACACTAAACACACTCTTAAGAAACAAATGCACAAAAGACCTTTAGTTGACCAAAACCCACAAGGAAAGAGAAGAGTTGGGAAGAAAGAATACCTGATAACGAACAGTAGAAGAGGAGTTTACGAGACTCATGAGTAGAACTGAAGAAGACAACCCATAATTGAATTCAATGGAGAGTGACAGTTGTTATGTTCCACTGCAACTTGATGATCTGATTATGATGATGAGGTCCAGTATATAGCTTACATCTGGTTACATCATGATCGTCAGTTATAACGCAAACATTTTCCATCAGATGTTGTCAGAGTTCCAAGATATTTAAATTGTTGGGCTGGCCTTAGGAATGATATCTTTACTTTGTTATGCATTCTTTCTATATATCTATTATTTACACCTGTTTTGCCTTATGTAGTCAGGCCTAAAAAAAGGGACACATGCATCGTGCCTAAATATGCGCTTTGTACAAGGTGAAATTTAGTGCCTCAGATATTCCATCAATCCACCATTTACATGGTTATCCTCTGGGTCTGTTGCCATTGTATCTGAGTGCAAGTGAGGTCAACTTCTAGTATCTAGTAACGTTATAAGAAAGAGGAGGTGGAGATCTGTTGGACATACTCTAAGAAGAAAGTATAAAAGAATCACAAAGCAGGCATTTAAGTGTGAGGCAAAGGTTTGAGCAAAAATATGTCGTAGGAAAACCCTGAAATGGACTTCACTAAGAGAGGTTAGAAATATCGCACTCAGTTCTATGGAAGAGATTGAACAAGTTGACCAGAATAGAGTGGTATGGAGAAATTGCTTGCAGGCCCTATGTAATGTATAACAGTATGATAGGAATATAATGTAAAAAATTCTCACATTGCTACTACTCCCATGCATTGCTCTATTCACCAGATGATCTGAACTATCTCAGAAAGAATGGAATAACAAACAACTTATCTGCAGTAAACTTAGACAACATGGATGCAGATCAGCTTCTCCTTACTATGCACTCATATCTTGACAATACTGATGTAAGTAAACCATTGCTCTGTTTTCTATTGCGCACAGGTGGTGGCGGGCCACAAGGGAAACAAAGAATAGTGCCACTGCAACCTACTACAAGGAATGTCGTAAGAGGTGACTGTTATAGGACCTAGGGAAGCTACCCTAGTAAATAGGGGTCTATGTGGCTAAGTGGTTAAGCCCTTTGCCTTGTAAGTCGAATGTCGTGGGTTTGAGTCCGGACTGCGTCATTTTGTTCACGAGTGCAGTTTTTTCCAGAGACCCCTAAGATTGTTGCTGGAGCTACGGAGTTCGTGCTTTGTGCAATACTCTCGACAGGTGGCGTGCCAGTTCTGCGTATGGGGTAAAACCCAGTGCAATGAAGTCAATCCTTCGGCTTTTAAATCCTTTTTTACCCTAGCAAACAAAAAGCGTTACAGAACTCAAATGTGCTGACCTACTTGTAGGCGCATAACTGGAACAACATGCAATCGCTCTTAGGCTTAGATCACATACAGATCACAAAGAGTGGTTAAACAAGTGGTCGATATAGAGCTTTTGAAAAAGAAAAAATACGAGAAAATGGCGAGGACACTGGTTTTAAGGAAAGCATGTCTTCATGCAAAATTCAGTCAGAGGTACTATATTACGCACCATGACTACACCTGAATTGATAGCACTATAATGTGCAAACAAAATAAATGTGTACATTTATGTGTCGTTAGTTTAGGAGGTCCTAGAATTTTTCACATTCACTCAAAATGTTTTTGGGGGTCTATTTACCATGTGTAATCAGAAAAATTTTATGTTTATTTTGACATGACTTCATTATGTATATAAATTTGTACAGGTGATTTGTCAGCGGAAGCTTCGAATGGGGAAGGTTGGAGATGGTGGATGGGAAATCTGTGACGACCCTAAAGTAAGACCCCAACAACCCTGCGTTATTTATTCATTTGGAATCAATTATGACTTCTCTTTTGACGATGATGCAGCTAGACTTTATGGTTGTCATGTCTATTCTTTTGATCCAAGCATGGAAAATATGAAGACAAGTGACAGGTTAGTTAATTTAGTGTGTTACTGCTTTAATAGCAAATGGCTTCCAGTTGAGCTCACTGTAGTGAGTGATTGGAAAATTATATTTGCTTACGTCAGATAATTTGTTGTGTATGGTTACTTGGTAATGGTTGACAGTTTGGTTGACTTAGTGAAGGGCCAAGAAAGATATCGTTGAGGTTTGAGAACAAAGAAATGAACATTTATATATGTATATAAATTTAAAAAAATTCAAAACTTTGAATGCATTCTTATTTCTTTCTCTTTCTCCTTTTAGACCCCAGTTACAGTACAGGCCCTCAACTGACTTGTTTTAATGGTTAGTTGGATTTTGTAGTTAATGTTTTTATCAGATAGGGTAACCATCCACAAGCTGAACCCATAGCATATAGGAGAAATGTGTCCCTGTAGTAAATATAGTTGTTCTCTTCTTGAACATAAATAGGAAAATGTCAAATCCAATTATTACAGCATGTTTATGTGTTAGTTACGTGCACTCTGTTTTAGATAACACTCTTCATGTTAAGTGTACTCTGTTCCAGAGCGTACACTTCATGTTAAGTGTATTCTGTTGTATATCATACACTTCATGTTAAGAACACTCTGTTTCATGTCCTGAAAGACATTTACTTAAACAATATTCTCTCATCTGTGTCAATTGCCTCCGAACACTAATGACAAACATTTCAAACTGTGCTCCTATTTACCTATAGATAACATAATGATTTTAGCCATGTATCTTACTTAGCTACCCATGTGTACTAGCTGTAGTTTCACCCACACACAGTCAGTATTTTGTAAGCAACTAAAAAATGACTATCGTCGGGTATTTGATCTTGAGGTTGGTGAAATTTAGCACATAACATGATGTGAGTGTGCATGGACCCTACAATGGAGGATGAAATGTGTGTAAAACCAGTGTGCTACAGGAACTATAAGCAATAGCATCTTGTGTTACATTTTTGTTGAAAGAGACTAAGCAACTAAATTTAGTGATGTCTGTTCTGTTAATAAATTAAATATCAAGTGCTACAGCCCGCACCCATTTGTCTATTTTACTTGGCCTAGTGCTGCAGACTGTGACATAATTTGTTTCATTGTCAATTTAGCTCACAATTTACCTTAACCATTCTGATCATTACTAGTTCTTCATGTCTTCTTTTGAGTTCTGTTATCTTGAATAAGGGAACATTCTTTTATTTATAAGATAACATGTCTTTCATTAAGATTTGTTAGAAAATAAATAAACTCTAGCATCATTTATACATACACCTGCAGAGAGAAAAAGGAACAAAATTAATTAGACCATTGCATGCTATTCAATGTGGTAGTCATTATATCTGGATGTGAATCATGGACCAATACACAAACAAGAACAAAAATTCAGTCCTTCAAAATGAAAGGCTACAGAAAGATCCTACGAATACCATGGACAGAAAAAGGAAGAACACTGATGTCTTGAAAGAACTGAATGTTAAAGACAATTTGCCGTTAAACAATATACTATATAGAAAAATTAGATACTGTGGTCACATCAAGCGTCACGATGGCCTGGAGAGAATAATTTTGGAGAGCAGGGTCCCAGAATGCAGAGGCAGGCCAAGAAGAAGAAGCCATCTCTTTTGTCGCCGCACTGCTACCGGGTTGTTGCCCAGTGTCGTGGTTTTCTGTTTTTTCTTGCGCTGTTCTGGTGGCTTTGGTGATTGTTATTTTTGCTCTTTCACAGGATTCTGTAATGCTATCTAACCATCTTTTTCGTGGTCTTCCTCTTGCCTTCTTTCCTGATGTTCTGTTGTAGAAGACTCTGTATACTGTGGAGTTTGGATGCATTCTTATTAAGTGGCCAAACCACTTCATTCTTTGTTTCGCAATGTAATTCAAGCAAGTTTCTGTGCCAACTTTCTTTCTTATGCTGATGTTGGTGACTCTGTCTTTTCTGGTGTTGTTGGTAACTTTTGCAGGCAACAATTTCACATGTAGTTATTTTTGTGACTGTGCTTTGCTCATTGTCCATGTTTGGCTCTGGTAACACAAAGTAGGTAAAAAATGCTGTTGATCATCTGTTGAGAAGATGGCTACAAGATATTAAAGAAACCATGAATATGACCATAGGCGAAGTGGGTGAACTGGCTATAGACAGAGTGAATTTCAGATGCACTGCAAAAAGAGCAACATCCTGTAAAGGACACGCACCTTTACGTGTCATTGTATCAGTGGAACAGATTAGCGTAATGCCTAAGCGTGTGCCTATCAACTAAGACACAAGAGGGTTGTGTGTTCAATCCCACACTCAACGTTCCACATGTGAGGTAAGGAATTAGCCTTCCTGCCTCCTGCACACTAGGATCTATAAATGTGAAGTGATTTCATACCCTAAGATCTGTAACGGCTACGGACAATTTTATTTGATTATATTTATTTTGTCAACAAACTAAACCACAAGACTAACCAAATTCAATATCTTTATCAACAGATCAGACCATGTACATTTTTACAAGATTGGACTCAGTGGTGCTACCCTCATTGCTCAAAATGGTTGGAGTTTGTACACTTTTAGCGACCTACGTTCCTTGCTTGGTCACCAGAATGTGACTATAGATATCATCAAAATGGATATAGAAAATTGGGAATGGGAAACTATTCCTCAAATGATTTCTACAGAACAACTAGTAAGTCCACGACAGTTCTTATTAGAATATCATGTGTCAAGTACAGAGAAGTCATACTTGCTACCAAGGTTGAAGGCTATTCAGGCCGTTGAAAAAGCAGGATTCAGAAAATTTTATGTGCATAAAAACGAGCACTGTATGACACTGTTATCACATTTTCCCATTGAAAGAACTGAATGCTATGAAGTTCATTATTTAAAGGGGTGATATTATAGTTTTGAGATAATCTTTTATTGTATTTGAAGTTGATTATTAAAACATTTGTGGTTATGTTATGTTATGCGATTGACATCATGGCACATTGGGTATTCCCATTCGTGCTCTGTCCTCTACTGCAGCAGCCATCCTAAAGTCCATTAGTTCACCGTACCCATAAGAAGTTGATTACAATATCTTCTCTCTCTACAATGAAGACGACACTGTCTGGCATGTCTAAACTTAACGCCTAATTCTCGAACTTGCTCCAGTGTCTGAGACTTGCCCATGTCTCATAATTGAGAGCTGACCGCATTGATGCTAATGGCTCTGCCCATATTCTGCCCGCTTGAGTCAGGGAATTCTTTGCAAGAAAGTCAGCACGATCGTTACCCTGCACTCTAGCATGTATTTGTGTTCATAGTTTGGTTTTTTGGGAACCTTTGATTTGTTTCACTAACTTCTCTGACACTCTTATCACATTTCCCATTGAAAGAACTGAATGCTATGAAGTTCATTATTTAAAGGGGTGACAGTATAGTTTTGAGATAATCTTTAATGGAATTTGAAGATGATTGTTAAAATATTTGTGTTCATAGTTTGGTTTTGCGAACCTGTGATTTGGTTCTAACTTCTGTGGAGAGAATTAATTGTCATTGCTAGGCAGCTTGAGACGTGTTAGTTTAAGCTGACCTGAACTAGTGGTTCACTTTTATTCAGTATATTTTCATTTAAAAAAGGGAATCTCTATGTCGAAGTTGTTAACGCATGTTATTCTGAAGGTTGTGGGTTCGAATCTTAATCGAGTTACCGCCCCTGTGTTGTTAGGACTCTCGGGGGAGAAAATATTAGTAACACTGCATCCTACAAGGCATGTTGTAAGAGACGACTGAGGTAGGGCCTAGGGAAGCTACCCTAATAAATAAAAAGCGGCACAGAATTAGGATGTGCTGACCTACTTGTAGATGCATAACTGACACAATGTACAATCATTCTTAGGCTCAGATCACATACAAATCACAAAGAATGGTTAACAAGTGGTTGATATGGAGCGTTCAAAGAAGAAGAACCGAGTTACAGGTGCAATTTTTCTTGCGACCCCTTTGAGTGTTGCTGGAGCTACAGAGTTCATGCTTTGTGCAACACTCTCATTAGATGTCATGTCATTTATTTCAACATGGATGAGCCATATCAGTAAACTCAGTGCAAAAGAAGCCAATCCTTTTCCTTTAGACCCTATCACCTTTATATTTAAATAAGAGAAGCTCAAACAAAACTGGAATAAAATACATTAGCTTCTCTCTCTCTCTCTCTCCTCTCTCTCCTCTCTCTCTCTCCTCTCTCTCTCTCTCTCTCTCTCTCGCGGTCGTTGTTTTTCTGCCTTTTTTATCATTCTTATTGTGATACATAAACGGCCTTTGCCAAGACTGTTTGTTTACGTCACATCTTCAGTACCATTTGGAGCTCTGGTGCTTGTCCTTCTGCGACGTGTCCGATTTCAACCAGCATTTGCTGGGTTTGCTCTCCGTTAGCCTTTGACTGTCCCCAGCCGACCTACAAGGCAGCAGGTTGCTATTTTCTTTTAGGGTAGCGATCCTTAGACTACCTACTCTCCTCGGTTGTTGAGCGTCATCTACCCAGGTTACCAGTTTTATTTGGACTACTTTGCTCACCTGCCCAGCTTGTTCGTAGCGTGTTGGACTACGGGTGACTAGCCCTCTGTGAGTGCAGGTTCAATTCCGCGGCTGGCAGAAAAGCCACAGGTTCCCAGATTTACAGTGTTCGTGGCACCAAACCGAAGGGTTACGATGTCCATGGCACCGAGCCGAATAGCTGAAAGGTCAAGTGCTTCTGGATCTTAAAAAAAAAATTTGGACTACTTGGTTTGCCTGCCGTCCAGTTTTGTGTATGGTTTACTCCGCTAGCCTTTGATTGTCTCCAATTAAACTACAAGGCAGTAGTAAGACATTAGCTTAAATAGAGAATAAGACAATAGACATTAGCTTAAATAGACAATAGGGATAAAAGACACTAGGAAAAGAATGTGTAATGAAGTAAGATAGTGCTGGACAGTATGACAATATAAAATGAATACAAACTTCTAAAGGATACTTCTTCTTCTTCGAATGCTCCATACCAGAGAATGTTCTGCAAGACTGTCCTCTCCTGGGGGAGCTGAGAAGCAACATTTGGCCACACACAGTCGACCTGAAAACTAAGCTTTGGGAAACCTGACAGACCTGAAGCTGACTGCCCAGGTTTTGTGGTCCAAAGTAAATTAAGCGCATGACCAGAGATCGCTGAAGAAGAAGAATGCTCCATAACGAGCACCTGTTAAACCACTCTTGTGATTTGTATGTGTTGCACCTATGTTTGCACCTATACAAAAAAACTCATGATCTCTTTATTGCACACTTGTGTCAATACAAGAGAAACACCACTCCCCGTCCTCCTTCTTACTTGCCCAGTTTGTCTGCCATTTCAGATGTTACAGAACAAGAAGGTACCTTTTCTGGAACGCACACGGACAGCGAAAGAAAGGTAGATAAATACATGGAGACAGGATTTGGAGGTAGAGATCAATAATATAAAGAAGAGCTGGAGGAGCTGCAGGAGATAGCTAGAGATAGGAAGACTTGGCATGAGTTGGTTGAGGGCCTATCCCCCAATCCAGATTAAAAAAGGCAGAGAAAGAGAGAGCGAGTTTGAATTCAATGTATCACTCATCTTATAGACTGCTGGCATAATTTTGTGAATCATATTTCCAGCTCTATTAAATACAATGTACTCTTGAAATCAGAAAAGGCACGCCTGTTTGGCGGGACACACTGATAAAAGGGAAAGCATGCATTCACGCAAAAATCAGTCATAGGCGTCATACCCGACGCCCTGACTATGCCTGAATTCAAAGCAGGTGAATGCAAGAAGAAGAAGAAGAAGAAGTACAATGTTCGTAAACAATTGTTGATATAACCTCTACAATGTTTTGTTCAAATGCAGTCTTCAAATGTTATAGTTTTATGCAAAATATATGCAACTAGGTTTACATACAGAGTTGACTGGCATGTAACTGTCACTTATTTGAATGTGGAAAGTCAGACATGAATATTTAATTTACATTTGATAGTCGCATGTGTATCCATTAAAGTTTATTTATACCTTTATTATTCTGTATTAAGAATTTTGTGAAACCCTTGAAGTAATATTCATATCTTCAGAAGAATCAATTTCAGGCAACACTGTTCGCCTGTGTGTTGCCAGGGCCCGCATGGGAACAAAGAATTGTACCACTGCGACCTATAATGCATGATGTAAGAGGCGAATGAGGTAGGCCCTAGGGAAGCTACCCTAGTAAATAAAAAGAATTGCAGAAATCAGATGTGCTGGCATAATTGTAGGCGCATAACTGGCACAATGTAAATCGCTCTTAGGCTCAGACCACATACAAATCACACAGAGTGGTTAACAAGTGGTCGATGTGGAGCGTTCGAAGAAGAAGATATTTATGTCTTCAGGTGAATGAATTTCAGACAACACCGTTGTGTTTACTAGTGCATTTTTAAGAGACCACTCGGATTGTGATTGTTGCTGGAGCTACAGAGTTCATGCCTTGTGCAATACTCTTGGTAGGTGGTGTAGCATTTCTGCTGAGAGGGATCGAGCCATATGAGCATATCTGGTGCAATGAAGACATTCTTTAAACATTTTACTATTATAAAAAAAACTGTAGTACCGTTTTGTAGGGTAGTGTAGAACAGAAGGGACATGAGACTGTGGAATTTAATGGCCGCATGGCTAGTACAGTCGCTGCAAAACTGTTCAGGTTAGGATGTTTTCTTTATGCCGTCAACAGAAAAAACTCCTTGGCTCTACCATGGATTGAATCCGGTCTCCGATCGGAGCCACGCTCTAATTCATTGGGCCAGAAGCTCCACTATTAATAAAGTGTAATTTTTTTCCAGACCCTAATGGCTCTTAGTCAACCCAGACTCAATTAGGTATCAGAAAGCACTGGGATGTAATGGTGCTGGGGGTGATATCACTCATGTGATAATGGTCAATAAAAAATACAGACTTCACACCCTATTCCCTGATATGCTTCATAGTATAAAAAAGAGTTCCTTGACTTTTTTACTTTTACTAGAAATAATCAGTAGTAATTATTTATCGGAATTTAAAATTAAATATTTAGGACACATCAAACGATATGAGTGCCTAGAGAGGGTAATTTTGGAGGGAATGGTGTCTGGAAGAAGAATGAGAGGAAAACCTAGAAGACAATGGATGCAAGATGTCATTGGCCATTTGAGAATGACTGCTGCTGATGCCGGTCAACTTGCACAGAACAAAGATTTTTTCAGGATTGCTGTCACTGGAGCAAATTTCCCGGAAGGGACAAACAACTTGATGATGATTTAATTATCGTATGTACCGTTTCTTTAATTGTGTGCTTGTTAATAAGCACTTTTTCTCATATATTGTATGAGTTTTTACTAATTTTGACAATGTACAGCACTTGAGATTTCCTCGGCCACCACTGCAAATGTGCTTGTTGCAGAAAGACTCACAGTAGTGACACTTGTTGGAATATGTTACAGATGTTAACAATGTTATCACTATGCATTTGTACGTATGCTCTATGACTTTCACAATGTGCTTGTATGATATAGCTCTTGTATTGTTGTATTCTTAATATTTTGTTGAATAAAGTTTTCTCTGCAAAGGGGTACATGATAAGTTTTTCTTGTAGTAAAGTTGTATAATAGAAATAGTAACTACTAACTTTTTACCCTATGGTTTGCAGCCTTAGTAGTTATAACTGTTCTATCTCTGTTGCTGACAAGTTCTAGTTATCTGTAGAAATAGTAACTACTAGATTCACAATATGGTTTGCAACCTTAGTAGTTATAACTGTTCTATCTCTGTTACTGACAAGCTCTAGTTATCTATAGAAATAGTAACTACTAGTTTTTTACCCTATGGTTTGTAGCCTTAGTAGTTATGACTGTTCTATCTCTGTTACTGACAAGTTCTAATTATTTTAACTTTTTTTGCCATTGAAAATGTGCATGATCGTAGTAATGGGATTTTTTTGGCCCTGTGAGATGGTCCGGTCATGTTGCTCGGATGCCTGATAAACGCATCCGAAAACAGATGATGTATGGCACGCGTGAAGGGGGCAGACATTCAGCTCTTGAACAGAAAAAACTCTTTAAAGACATTCTTAAAGTGTCTCTGAAATTATCTGATATAGAGACCACCTGCAGGGAACCCTGGCGCAAGATCGCCAAATGTGGCGCTGTAATAACACAAGAGGAACTCACATAGCTGAGGATCATCGTACTGTTGAGGCACAGAGAAAACGAGCTGAGTCAAAAGACAGAACACACACCACCCACATGTCTAACCTTGATCATGTATACCCCACCTGTGGTAGGGGATAGTGCTCGAGTATTGAACTTTACAGTCACCTCCGGACACACCAGAGAGGTGCAGCAACACACGTCTGAGGCCGTTGTCATTAGCGCTTGCGATGAACGGCTGCTATTATTATATGAAAGAAACATAAATTCTCAATCTTACAGAACATTCCTCGGCAGCCATGCCTCATCAATATTATTGTTACAATTGGTGCAGCAACACTCGTCTGAGACTGTTGCCATCAGCGCTTGTGATGGACGCCTATTATTATTAAATGAAAGACCCATACAATTGGTTTGTCTCTAGCTTACAGAACAATCCTCGTCAAACATGTCTCATCAATATTATTGTTTCGATCTCAATGAAATGACTGTGTTACGTATTTCATAGCTAATAATTTTCAATGTGTTGAATTATCTGTTTAATTAAATCCATACATATTCTTGACCGTTTCTTCATTTCTGTCTAATTCGTTAGTTGCCTTCTGTCCATTTCTGTCTCTCTCTCCCTTATTAGTTATTCTCTTCCTCGTTAGTTCACTTCCATCCATTTCCTACTCTCTCTCTCATTAGTTCCCTTCTATCGTTTCTTTCTCTCTCCCTCGTTAGTTCCCTTTTATCTATGTCTGTCTCTCTCCCTCGTTAGTTCCCTTTTATCTATATCTGTCTCTCTCCCTCGTTAGTTCCCTTCTACAATTTCTCTCTCTCTCCCTTGTTAGTTCTTTTCTCCCTCATTAGTTCTTCTCTCCCTCGTTAGTTCCCTTCTATCTATCTGTCTCCCTTGTTAGTTCCTCTCTCCCTCATTAGTTCCCTTCTATCTATTTCTGTCTCCTCCCTTGTAGTTCCTCTCTCCTCATTAGTTCCCTTCTATCTATTTCTGTATCTCTCCCTTGTTAGTTCCTCTATCCTCATTAGTTCCCTTCTATCTATTTCTGTATCTCTCCCTTGTTAGTTCCTCTCTTCCTCATTAGTTCCCTCTATCTATTTCTGTATCTCTCCCTTGTTAGTCCTCTTCCCTCATTAGTTCCCTCATCTATTTCTGTCTCTCTCCCTTGTTAGTTCCTCTCTTCCTCATTAGTTCCCTTCTATCTATTTCTGTATCTCTCCCTTGTTAGTTCCTCTCTTCCTCATTAGTTCCCTCTATCTATTTCTGTTCTCTCCCTTGTTAGTTCCTCTCTCCCCCATTAGTTCCTTCTATCTATTTCTGAATCTCTCCCTTGTTAGTCCTCTCTCCTCATTAGTTCCCTCTTCTATTTCTGTTCTCTCCCTTGTTAGTTCCTATCTTCCTCATTAGTTCCCTACAAACTATTTCTGTTCTCCCTTGTTAGTTCCTTATCCCTCATTAGTTCCCTTCTATCTATTTCTAGTCTCCCTTATTAGTTCCTCTATCCTCATTAGTTCCTTCTATCTATTTCTGTATCTCTCCCTTGTTAGTCTCTCTTCCTCATTAGTTCCCTTCTATCTATTCTGTCTCTCCTTGTTAGTTCCTCTTCCCTCATTAGTTCCTTCTATCTATTTCATGTATCTCTCCCTTATTAGTCCTCTCTCCTCATTAGTTCCTTCTATCTATTTCTGTATCTCTCCCTTGTTAGTTCCTCTCTTCCTCATTAGTTCCCTTCTATCTATTTCTGTATCTCTCCCTTGTTAGTTCCTTTCTTCCTCATTAGTTCCCTTCTATCTATTTCTGTCTCTCTCCCTTATTAGTTCCTCTCTTCTGCATTAGTTCCTTCTATCTATTTCTGTATCTCTCCCTTGTTAGTTCCTCTCTTCCTCATTAGTTTCCTTCTATTATGTATCTCTCCCTTGTTAGTACCTCTCTTCCTCATTAGTTCCTTCTATCTATTTCTGTATCTCTCCCTTGTTGTTCCTATATCCCCATTAGTTCCTTCTATCTATTTTGTCTCCTTATTATTCCTCTTCCTCATTAGTTCCCTTCTATCTATTTATGTATCTCTCCCTTATTAGTTCCTCTCCCTCATTAGTTCCTTCTATCTATTTATGTTCTCTCCTCGTTGTTCCTTCTATCTATTGTCTCCTTTTAGTTCCCCTTCCTCATTAGTTCCTCTATCTATTTTGTTCTCTCCCTTGTTAGTTCCTCTCTCCTCATTAGTTTCCTTCTATCTATCTTTGTCTCCTTGTTAGTTCTCTCTTCCTCATTAGTTTCCTTCTATCTATTTCTGTCTCTCTCCCTCATTAGTTCCCTTCTATCTATTTCTGTATCTCTCCCTTGTTAGTTCCTCTCTCCCTCATTAGTTTCCTTCTATCTATTTCTGTCTCTCTCCCTTGTTAGTTCCTCTCTCCCTCATTAGTTCCTTCTTTCTATTTCTGTTGCTCTCCCATGTTAATTATCTTATTTATTTATGTCTCTCCGCTTCATTAGTTTTCTATGTTCTATGGTGGAATGGAATTGTCACAGTTCGAGGCCAGCTCGGACAAAATTTCTCCGTGTGTGTGCACACTCTATGCGGTTTGACTATAGTAAACCTTGATCCTTTACTTGGTGATCTCCCATCAATCTCTGAGGTCAGAGTTAGGTTCGCTTGAACGACAAGGGACACTGGTGATAAGGAAAGCAAGACTTCATGCAAAAATCAGTCACTTTCGTCATATTAGGTGACTTAATGCAGGTGACTTTAGACATGAGACTTAATGTACACCGGGCGCAAAATAAATACATCAAGACTGTCTCAGTATTAAATAATGAAGCAAAATGCCTGGCTCAGTAAAACATCACCGGAAAAACACTACATGGACCTTTGTGTTAGCTACAAAAGACAGTAATGTTATACAAAAGACACCTTAATTTGTGTCCCTGGACAGGCAGAAGTCAGTGGTAATGAAGTGGTAATGAAGTGGTAATGAAGTGATAATGAAGTGGTAATGAAGTGATAATGAAGTGATAATGAAGTGGTAATGAAGTGGTAATGAAGTGGTAATGAAGTGGTAATGAAGTGATAATGAAGTGGTAATGAAGTGGTAATGAAGTGGTAATGAAGTGGTAATGAAGTGGTAATGAAGTGGTAATGAAGTGGTAATGAATAATCGAAACACTAATGGGAAGTGGTAAGAAGACAGTAATGTTAAGTTAAGTCTGGACAGGGAAGTAGTGGTAATGAAGGAGATGATTGACTGGTTGGATATCAGAGGGAACTGCAATGGACCGAAATGACACTCTTAACGCATTGAGAGAGTCTTTCCAAACCTGAGTTTCAAGGTTATAAATCCTAGTCGCTGACCAGATTGAGAGAGATGGGTGTCGATATTGATTCGCTCCGAAAAGAACGACATACTAAATATGTAAAGAGATTGATTAATCAACATCGAACTGGCGTGTTGGTCCGCTGGACGTTGATGGATTTGTTGAGGGGGAGATGGGTGCACATATGGACGTATCCGAAGTGCTATGATGATAGTCCTCATATAACTGATAACTGATATACAAAAGACAACAATGCAGATAAAGACATTATTTCAAGATAATGAAATGAATAACAAAACGATGTAGATTGAATATTAAACACTTTCCCCATAATTTTTTTAATTTAATTAAACCGCATTGAAACATATTTACAACGGGCAAATATAAATGCATATACATATTCCAGCACATGTGCAAACGCAACTACACACATATTCCAGCACATGTGCAAACACAACTACACACATATTTGCCTCAAACTATCTATAACAGTTTTTTGGAATGTATTTAATAGGCCAGATGTACCGCGTTTACAGCCGTCATGCTCAAATCATCAGTTACATCATTAATCCATCTCCGTGCGCTTCCTCTTTTCCTTTTTCCTGGGATGCCTCCTTCCATAATGATCTTTTCTAACCCTTCATGGCTGTTTGTATGTCCAAAATGCTTCAATTATCTCACTATTATTTGTAGCTTTCTTTTATTTTGAGTTCATTCTGGATAGATCTATTTGATCTCTTCTCTGTCCATGGTATGCTGAGGACGCTTCTGCAACACTTATATTGAAAAGTACATATATGTTTTTCCACTGTCTTATTAAATGTCAAGTGCCACCACATGAAAAATGTATTCTTTGAAAAAATAGTTTTATGTGAGTCTGATCTTCTCCATTTCCGCGTAGTAAACTTCTTCTTCTACACCTTTCAACTCACAACGGATCACAGGGTCTTCAACAAACGTCTTCCAGCTCTTCCTCTCTCCTGCCATCCCTGGGTCTTCTCCATTTCCCCGTAGTAAACTTCTTCTTCACCTTTCAACTCACAACGGATCACAGGGTCTTCAACAAACGTCTTCCAGCTCTTCCTCTCTCCTGCCATCCCTGGGTCTTCTCCATTTCCCCGTAGTAAACTTCTTCTTCACCTTTCAACTCACAACGGATCACAGGGTCTTCAACAAACGTCTTCCAGCTCTTCCTCTCTCCTGCCATCCCTGGGTAGTAAACTACCAACTGAATTCTTTTTTCATTTTGTCCTTCTCTTGAAAAACGTCTCTAAACGTCCATGCACCCGACCATTTTCCTAGTTTTTTTGCGGCATTTAGTGCAGTTTTATGTCAGAATTGAATACAGCGCCATGCATTGAATATATATGGACATTAAACAAAATGACTTCTTATTATTTTTTCCCTTGCTATTCTTCTTCTTCTTCCTCTTTTGTCGTCACACTGCTACCGGGTTGTTGCCCAGTGTCGTGGTTTTCTGTTTTTGTCTTGCGTTTTTCTGGTGGCTTGTGTGATTGTTATTTTTGCTCTTTCACAGGTTTTCTGCTATGCCATCTAACCATCTTTTTCGTGGTCTTCCTCTTGCCTTCTTTCCTGATGGTCTGTTGTAGAAGACTATATACTGCTCTTAAAAGAGCACAAGTCAACTTCTTCAGCTTCGAACGCTCCATATCGACCACTTGTTAACCACTCTGTGTGATTTGTATGTGACCTGAGCTTATGAGCAATAATACGTTGTGCCAGTTATGCGCCTACAATTAGGCCAGCACATCCGATTACTGCGAGACTTTTCATTTACTAGGGTAGTTCCCTAGGTCCTACATCAGTCACCTTTTACGACATATCTCGAAGATCACAGTGTTAGTATTCTTTGCTTCCTTTGCGGGACACGGCACCACACGGGGCGGCACAAGTCAACAATGTATATGGTTTTCTTGCATTAGATTTGAGATAAATAATCTTCTACATCTGCAGAACTTTTGTTTCAAAAACTCAGTTAATCTCAATCATTCCTCACACCAGATTGTGGTCATTTTCCCAAAAAAACGTTGACATATCAGCCACGCTCACATTCAGGTCTAAGATCATAAAAGTAACAAATGTTTGATATATTCTCAAAGTTCAGCAGTGAAAGTCTATTAAAAACTAGGCCCCTCCCCTCCTCCTAGCCCCCATCCCATAGATTTTAAAAATGATTTCACTGCTAAACTTTGAGAATATATCGTACATTTTTTTGAGGTGAGAGATTCACCCAGAACAGGGGTTACCTTTTTATAAACATTTACAGAAACAAATAACAAACATATTTTCACATAACTGGACCACATGTTGCAAGAGATACTGCGGTGTTGATGATGAAGTTTAGTTTATGAAGCGCAGTGCCTGATTAAGCCAGCGCGGAACCTATAACAAATGTTACCAAGAGGTCATATGTGTTGTACGATAATATAATTAAACACACCTTTTACAAACAAACTTGTCTCGATTTAATGTGAGCAAATTTAAAGATAACACTAGACAAATCAATTTCTCTAAGTAATTTACATTCAATGTTCATTAAGGTGAGGTTATTTAGACGATATTGTCCCATCATGTTCCTTAACTCACTTTTTATACACTTTAATGTTGAAAAAGAACGTTCTCCGCTTGCAAGCGTTCTAGCTGTTCCATAAAATGGTCATTATTCCCGTTTCCAACTTACTCATCTTCGAACCTAGTCCGTACGCCTGATTACGACACTTTACCTTTTTATCCATGTTATTCGAACCTAGTCCGTACGCCTGATTACGACACTTTACCTTTTTATCCATGTTATTCGAACCTAGTCCGTACGCCTGATTACGACACTTTACCTTTTTATCCATGTTATTCGAACCTAGTCCGTACGCCTGATTACGACACTTTACCTTTTTATCCATGTTATTCGAACCTAGTCCGTACGCCTGATTACGACACTTTACCTTTTTATCCATGTTATTCGAACCTAGTCCGTACGCCTGATTACGACACTTTACCTTTTAATCCATGTTATTCGAGATGTTATCCAAAACTTGTTTGAAAGTTTTACAAGCTAAACATTTTCTGCTCTAGGCGCGAGGTCTCCAGAAACGCAGGGCCCGTAGCATTTGCTACTTCTGCTATAGAGCTAATCCGACACTGATGAAGCGTGAATAAACAAACAATTATCATGACATTTTTAACCTCTTCCATCTCGCTATTCATGCACCGGGGAGGGGATTTTAATAACAGAATTATGCCCAGCGTGTTCGTAGCGCGTTGGACTACGGGTGACTAGTCCTCTGTAAGTGCGGGTTCAACTCCTCGGACTGGCAGAAAAGCTACAGGTTCCCAGATTTACGGTGTTCGTGGCACCGAGCCGAAGGGTTACGATGTCCATGACACTGAGCCGAAGAGCTTCCAGCTCAAGTGCTTCTGGATCGGAAAAAAAAAAATTACATTAGAAGCGCAAAGAATGCTAAACCAGCATATGATGTACATATTACCCATAATTATAGCGGGGACCTCCACTATCTTTCTTAACGGTATATATACAGAGATATTGCCTTTCTAAGTGGACATTTTGTTTAATATTTGGAAGGGTCATATTGCATGAGCCATATTTACAAAACTAATTGCTTAATGCATTTTTGGGTAGTTCACGCTTTAATAATGTGTGCTATGTTCATCATCGTCTGTGAGCGTCTGTAGCTCAAGCGGTAGTGAACTCGATCACGAACCCAAACGTACCTGGTTCAAACCCCACGGTGGGCAAATTTGGAAGCAAATTCGTTTCCGTGGGATTTTTACAAAAAGGTAAGATTTTTACCTCACCGTTCAGAAAGCAATGGCAAACTACTGAACGTATAAGTGGTGCCTAGAAAATCACGACTAGTTTACTGTGGTTGATGGCTACGTCCTTTAGTCATGGTTGATGCCACGATTTTCATTTTCATGTTCATCATATGCTGGTTTGGCATTCTTTGCCCTTCTTATGTTAATCTTCTTTTTCTTAAAACGCTCCATATCGACCACTTGTCAACTACTGTGTGTGATTTGTATGTGATCTGAGCCTAAGAGCGATTGTACGTTGTGCCAGTTATGCGCCTACATGTAGGCCAGCACATCCGATTACTGCGCTGCTTTTTATTTACTATGGTAACATTCCTAGGACCTACACCAGTCGCCTCTTACGACATGAATTGTAGGTTGCAGTGGTACTATTCTTTTCTTCCCTTGCGGGCCCCGGCACCACACGGGTGATTGTGTTAGTGAAATACTATGCCAGATGCAGGGAAGGTTTTGTTTCCTTTTTGTTTCAAGATCATTTATTATAAGTTTTAAAAAAAGTACAGTAAAATAAACTAAACGTTATTTATCATCAACAATAGTATCTTGAACAACAAGTGGTCAAATTATGGTACAATATATTTGTTACTTTTTTCTGTGAATTTTTGAAAAATGTGACCCAGTGGCGGCTCGTCATTAGGAGCAAGTGGGGCCGTGCCCACAAAAATATTGTGTAACGTGTATTTGTTTTATGAATTAAAATATAACCTAACCCAAAATCATGATTTCTTCAGAAATGTTTTGTCTGGCCCAACCAACAAAAATGATCACGAGCCGCCACTGATGTGACCCCTGTTCTAGGTGAGAATCCCCCTTAATGTTATGAGTTTGAAATATTCTCAATGTTCAGCAGTGAAAGCATTTTAAAAAATGTAATCAAGTACATATTTAAGAGTGAAGTAACTGAAAAATACAAGATCTGAAAGAGCAAAAATATTTTAATTAAATGGTACGAATATTTATGAGATTTGAACTGTGGTTTTCACTTAGAAAAAATGAGTCTTTTACTATGATAACAATAACAGTATAATTATGCACATCTATTCTAATTTAAAGCCGAAGGATTGACTTCATTGCACCGGGTTTTACCCCATATGGCTCGGTCCCTCTCCGCAGAAATGTCACGCCACCTGCCGAAAGTATTGCACAAAGCACGAACTCCGTATCTCCATCAACAATCCTAGGGGTCTCTGAAAAAAACTGCACTCGTAAACAGAACGACGTGGTCCCACGACCACACGACCTTCGACTCATAAGACTAAGGGCGTAACCACTTAGCCACAGAAACCCCATCTATGCTAATCTTTGTTCATTTTATTCTGTTCTAATTTTTGTTTCGTTAGTAAGAGCTCCATCTGTTTTATTTGAAAGCGTGAACTTCAAGACTGCATGTCTTTTGTTTATAGGTCTTTAGACGATGTATTCAGCCCGTCTGCCCAGCGTGTTCGTAGCGCGTTGGACTACGGGTGACTATCCCTCTGTGTGTGCGGGTTCAATTCCGCGGGATGGCAGAAAAAGCCACAGATTCCCAGATTTACGGTGTTCGTGGCACCGAACCGAAGGGTTACGATGTCCATGGCACCGAGCCGAAGAGCTGAAAAGCTCAAGTGCTTCTGGATCGGAAAACCCAAAAACAAGACGATGTATTCACTTTATTACACAGGGTTTCCCCGAATGACTTGGCTCAGTCCTTTCCCACAGAAATGGTACACCCACTGCCGAGAGTGTTGAGCAAAGTACGAGCTCCGTAGTTCCGTGAACAATCCTGGAGATCTCTGGAAAAATGTACTCATGAACAGAACAGCGCGTTCTAAATTCGAACCCAATACCCACAAACCATTCGTGTGGTGCCAGGTCCCACAAGGGAAGCAAAGAATAGTATCGCTGCGACCTACAAGGCATGTTGTAAGAGGCGACTGATGTAGGGGCCTAGGGAACTACCGTAGTAAATAAAAAGCATCGCAGAGAACATAACAGCACCTGACAGCATAACCAATTAAAATTGTTTATTTAAAGATGCCAGTCATCAGATAATAATTCACTAATACTATTTTTAACAGTTATTTAATACTGGTCCTGCATTATGGCATCTGGTGCTTCTTCAAGGACTCGAGATCTTTTGTATTTTGTTGCCTTCAGCTCAGAATTCTTCTTCTTCTTCTTCAGCGATCTCTGATCATGCGCTTAATGTACTGTGCGACCACAAACTGGGCAATCAGCTTTAGGTCTGTCAGGTTTCCCAAAAGCTTAGTTTTCAGGTCGACTGGGTGTGGCCAAATGTTGCTTCACAGCTCACCCAGAAGAGGACAGTCTTGCAGGACATGCTCCGGTGTCTGTTCCACCTGCTGACACTGGCAGAGAGCTGTTTGATAAGTGTTTGTTGAGTCTGCAGTGTCCGCTATATAGTCGAAATATAATGACCTGGTCTGTTCTGCTTAGATCTTTGAGGAAGTCTTTTCCATAATCATATCCAGTGTTTGTCTTCCAGCTCTTTGGCACTGCCCTCCTTAGCTAAGACATCGGCACTCTCATTGCCTGCAATGCCACAGTGAGGTGGAATCCACTGCAAGTGAATTTCTACCTTTTCTTCAATCTCAGAGATACTCAATGCCTTTCATTCCCTGTTGTGCTTTCCCTGTTATGCCCCTTCTCCGTTATTTTTCGTCTTCCTATTATTCTTGTTTTGTTTGTTATGTAGGGGTTTAAAGCCTCTTTAAGCCGAGATACGCTCCTTTCAACCTAAGGCAAACATTTTATTGGTTATGTCAGAGCGTGTAGGCCAACAAACATGAAAAATAAGAATTTACTCCTTTTGGAGAATGCAAGATAATTCATTCTTTTCTTCCAGTGTCAAAGAGATGGTTGATCTTGCAGGTTTATCAGGGTTCCCTCTCATAATATATCTTAGCCATTTTCGTCTTCCTTTTTTTTTTTTTAACTCTTTCCATACCGCAACTCTTACCGAGTTCTGACCCCAATTGTTTTATGAAACCATAATTTTTCTCCCACAAAGCTTTTGAGTATACGTTCCTTACAGCGAATATCAGATTAATATATAAATACATATATACATATATATATATATATATATCTAAATTAATAGGAAAAACTATTTGTTATATTGAGTAATGTGGAAAACAATAGTACATAAAGGGTGAAACATCTATTGAAACGTAACTTAGGGATGAGATTGAAGGCAAGAGTAATAAGCGCAAACTCAGAAGTTGTCACATTAACACACTTGCCAAACAACCGTCTGTAAAGATGATAAAGGCCATATATATATATATACATATAATAAATATATGAATTAATACACTAGATATGTATATTTTTTGTTGTATCCCGTTAGTGGCACTAAAGACTTGGAGGGCTTACTTCAAAGGCAAAAAAGTGCTGTAAGTGAAAAGTCACTAGTGGTAATGGCGTGATTGCCCCCATGTCTACGCCACTGATGTGGTGGCTGGTGTGGACTGAGTTAAGAATACTTTCAACACTTTCTAAACAAGTTTTAAAAAAAAAATAAACAAGTGATTATTTGAAGTATCTGGTCACAAAATAAATATAAAAAGTTTTATTTGCACAACATTTGTAAATAGATTAAGATTGTCCTCATAGCATATTCATATTTATATAATTTAGAAAAGTTGCAATAGCTTCAAAATGCCAACATTAAACAAGAAACTTATAGTATTCAAAGGAGGGAACTGTTCTCAATTGTTGTTTCATTATAGCTACTATTGATGCAGTTTTGTGATGTTCTTTTATTCAATACCTCGGACTCCTGATAAACGCATCGCAACACAGTTGATGTATGGCGAGATTGAAGGGGCCAGACGATCAGCTGGTGGACAGAAAAACAACTCTTTAAAGACACTCTTTTAAACATGTGCTACATACACTCCGTGCTGGGAATCCCTTGCGCAAAATCGAAAAATGGGGTGCCTTAACAACAAAAGACGAACTCGTATTGCTGAGAAACGTCGTACTGTTGAGACGCAGAGAAAGCGAGCTGCGCGAAAAGACAAAACACACACACACACACATGTCTAGCCTTGATCATGTGTGTCCCATCTTTTTGTAGGGGATTGTGTTCGAGGATTGGACTTTACAGTCACCTCCGCACACACACCAGAGAGGTGCAACAGCACAGGTCTGAAGCTGTTGTCATCATTGCTTGCGATGGAAGGCTATAATTCTTCTTCTTCTTCTTTGCGTTCGGTTTTGTATGCTCGTCTAAACCATGAGATGGGTTGCCTCTATATGAAGCTGCATGTCAGTTGGAGTTCTTCGAGAGTTCCCCAGAGCTTGGTTTGTAAACTTTGTTCATGAGGCCATGTTTCATTTCGTTGGTGTATGTAATAGCCGTCCATCGCAAGCGATGATGACAACAATCTCAGACGTGTACTGTTGCACCTCTCTGGTGTGTGCGGAGGTGACTGTAGAGTCCAATCCTAGAACAGAATCCCTGACCACAGGTGGGGCATACATGATCAAGGTTAGACATGTGCGTGTTGTGTGCTCTGTCTTTTCGCGCTGCTCGTTTTCTCTGTGACTCAACAATACGATGATTCTCAGCTATTCGGGTTCCTCTTTGTTGTTACAGCGCCACATTTGGCGATCTTGCGCAAGGGATTCCCAGCACGTATTGTCTATATCGAAGCATTTCAGAGACACTTTAAGAGTGTCTTTAAAGCGTTTTTTCTGTCCACCAGCTAAACGTCTGCCCCCTTCAAGCTCGCCATACATCAACTGTTTTGGGATGCGTTTATCAGGCATTCGAGCAACGTGACCGACCCATCTCAGTTGGGCCTTCTGCAACAGGGTGTTGACGCTTGGGATCGTTGCTCTTGTGAGGACTTCGCTGTCTGGAATTTTGTCCTGCCAGTTTATTTTTAGTATTCTGCGTAGACAGCTTGTGTGGAAATGGTTTAATTTTCTTGCGTGTCTGCTATATACTGTCCATGTCTCGCTTGGTACAGCAGCGTGGTTAGCACTATGGCCTGGTAAACTTTCAGCTTTGTGACTATGCTTATCCCCTTCCGTTCCCACACAGTGACACGTAACCTTCCGAACGCAGCACTGGCTTTGGATATCCTATTGTGGACCTCAGAATCTATGTTTGCCGATCTGGATAGGAGGCTGCCAAGATAAGCAAAGTTGTCCGTTGACTGGAGACGCTGGTGTTTAATGTTGATGACTGGATCGTAATACTGTTCTCTAGGGGCGGGCTGGAACATGACCTCTGTTTTTTGGTGTTAATGGTGAGGCCAAACCTATCACAGGCCATTGAGAACTTGTCCATGTAAATCTGCATTTCTTCCGCAGAGTTGGTAGCGAGGGCACAGTCATCAGCAAACAACAGGTTTGAGATAGTTGATTCTTTTACCTTGGTGGAGGATTTTAACCTCCGAAGATTGAATAGGTTACCGTCTGTCCTGTATCTAATCTTTACCCCATGTTCGTCGCCTTCCCAAAAGACATCCGTGAGCATGGCAGCAAACATCATGCTGAAGAGTGTTGGGGCCAGTACACAGCCCTTGTCAGGGAGTCTGGTCTCACTCAATGCAGCTATGTCGATATCGTAGCGTGCCAGTTCTCTAGCCACGAATGCAGTCCGTCTCTCAGGTCTTTCAGCTTTGTTGTTATCTAATAGTGTTCGCACGTTCCACGCGCCTATGGTGAGAGCTTTAAGCGTGTTCTTCATGTTGTTTGATTTGTGTTGTATGTAGTTGTTGAAACTGTAGCTTGCGCTGTATTTGGATTATAGTGAGGAAAAGTTGCGCTATTCGTCAACCTCACTCTCTCGTCCAGGACTATCTGTATCCAGGGGCAAGACAAGTCAAGACGACTGGAGATAGTGCCAGATGCAGTGGAAGACCAGGGCTTTCTAAAGTGCCTCGCCGTGCTCTATGCGGTCCACACCGCTCTGCTGTGATCCGCCTTTCTAACCGTTGAGCCAACTAGTGGCCTCATCCGCGAAGTCGGCCGGATCCAGTCTTTGCATGCACAGGCAGACAGTGCCTAGATTACCGATGCTGCTAGACCCATCGGTTTCCCTCACCTGGTTTGACCACCGAATAGGTGATGTAACCGTTGTAGTCGCTGTGCATGTTACAGCTAAACTACAGGCAAGAGTTGTGTGTTGTAGTCCCGTTACAACTATTGTTCCGGCCGCCCTGTTGTGTGTAAGTTTACATTTCCAGAAGCGGCGCGATGGCGGTAGGATAGACCTGTCTTGGCATGTGTGTCTGTCCGAAAATTACTGGACAATTCTCTTGTCCCAAGGTGTGCTGGTATTTTTCATCAGCACATAACAGGAACCTTTTGCAGACAACACACTGACGCTTTTAACAGGTTCTGTACGTGACCTTGACCTTCCTGGTGAGGCGTGATGTGTTTCTTTTGTTGGGTGGAATCGCGTGGTAGTTTTCAGCGCTTGGCGTTAATTGAAAATTTTTATCGATAACTGGTGTCGACTAGAAACACGATCTTATTTTCTATTTACACTGTAGTCGAATATAATTGATGATGATAGTAACACAATTACACCTTGAGTACTTTCACTGCTTATACACAACCGAAAAATGATATAAATATATATGTACTCCGTTTCGAATTTACACAGATTAATTAATTTTTTTAAAAGTTCAAGAGCAAACAATTAACACGCCCGCACACTGGGCGACCGGATACCAAGATGATGGACATGACTGCAGGATGTGCTCTGGAGTCTGTGTTTCTGTCTGGCATGCACACTGCAGTCTGAGCAGGCTTTATTCTGTGCATGTGTTCGTTGAGCCTGCAGTGACCTGTTCTTAGGCGAAAGATTGTTGTGTGCTGTTTTATGTTTAGTCTACTGATGGGATCTTGTGGGTGTTTGCTGTGGGTTTGTTGCCTCCATACCTCTTTGTACTTTCTTTTGATATGTGTCTTGATTTCTGGTAGTGATACTGGGTGTTTGTGTTGTGTAAGTTTTGTTCCCTCCTTAGTCAGCATGTCTGCTCTCTCCTTTCCTGGTGCGCCAAAGTGGGCTGGTATCCACTGGAGCAATAGCCAACCTTCTGAATTATAAACATTTATACTGGATAATTGGTTATTTCTTTAAAACAAACTTAAATTTATAACTGTTTGGCCAAGGGCGGCTCGTCATTAAGGGCCAGTGGGTCCCGGACCCACCAATAATCGAAAGGGGAATAACTTTTCGGAATAGTAAAGGTTAAAAAAAACATGATTTTTCCGAAAATTTGCGTCTGGCCCCACCAAGAACAATGACTACGCGCCGCCACTGTGTTTGGCTGATCGTTTCATAAACTGTATCTATTATCACTGTACAACTTTCTAAACTTGATGAATTATTTCTTCCTTCTTCTCTCCATCTTCTTTTATTCTGCAATTCTCTTGTGCGGTTCACCCTCGGAAAATCCCTGTTGACCGAAAAATCGGTAAAAAAAAATACTAAAACAGTTGTTAATTACATTGTTCAACATTTCTGATATCATTTGAAATACAAATATAAACAAAATTAGCGAAGAAATCAGCTAAAACTATAGTCAACAAATATAACACATCTAAACATACGTGTCACTTGTAATAAAATAAAAAGACAGTGGAAATGTAAAAAAACCCCAAAAACAAAAGCAAAGAAGAACAAACCGTAACCCTAACTAAGTTCAAAAATATAATAACAACACTACTGATATCTGTATTGTGATAATCAGAGTAATCAAGAAGAATAGTAATGATATTACAATTTAAAATACAATAGAAAATAAGGCATTCTGAATGTGTCATACAAAAATATAACAAGTAATATAACATACTGTTGTTTAAATAAAACAAGAGGAATGTAGATATAAGGTAACGAACTATAACATCTTTATTGGTTATGTTATTTATTATATACTTATCAGTGGAGGATCGTGATCGTTTTTGTTTTTGGGAAAAGACACCAATTTTCGGGAAAATCATGGCTTTGGGTTAGGTTATAATTTAATTTATTAAATAATAAATACACGTTACAGATCTTTTTTGGTGGGGGCCGGCCCCACTGGCCCTTAATGACGAGCCGCCACTGATACTTATGTATGGCAACGAATCATGGACAATGAACAAACAATCAATACGATCATTGGAAGTCACAGAGATGTGGTTTTACAGAAGAATGCTGGAAATTCCATGGACAGCGAAGAAAACAAATGAGGTTTTAAATCAGGCATGCACACAAAGATACCTTAATAACAAAATAAGAATCAAGACAATCAAGGGTCTTCGGACATACATTGCGAAGAGAAGGTTTAGAAAATTTGGTGACTACAGGTAAAATTCAGGGAAGGAGAGATCGTGGATAACAGAGGAAGACGATGTTGGATGGACTGACAGCATGGTTCAACAAAAGATCGACGCCAAAACTGATTACATGCACCAAGTAAAGAGAGTTGTGGAGAGACATGATTGCCTACGTCGGCTGTCATGACATTTGATTGATTGATTGGTTACTGATTATTGGTTAATGAATTTGCGTCACAGCTCTCCGGGCAGACCCATAGGTGCTCAGTAGTCTCCTCCAACAGATTTCGAAGGGTATACATACTGATGGTTCCTGTCGCCCGCTGGTTAAGCACACTTCTCTCACTGCCTCTCAAACAACCAGCTAACTATACAAATCAACATACAGATATGCTTAAAATGTTTCAGAAATACGTCGACAGTTATAAATGTTCTCTTGTTGATTTATTGATTCCGGTTAATCTTTTCTTTACACATGTCGACTTTATAATCTTTCAATCGAATTAGAAACTATTGTGATCTTGTGTTTGCATATTTAGTCTTCTCATTTTCAGACGTCGATTTTATAAGCTTTAATTCTAATTCGAAATCACCATTTCTTGTGTTTAAATGTTAATCTTAACGTCTTTTCCTTTTTAGATGTCGATTTTATAATCTTCCACTCTAATTAGAAATTACTGTGATCTTGTGTTTGCATGTTAAGTTTAAAGTCTTCTCATTTTCAGATGTCGATTTTATTAGCTTTTACTCTAATTCGTAACCACTATTTCTCGTATTTGTATGTTCACTTAACAACTTTATTTTACAGCTGTCGATTTCACAAATTTTTACTCTATGTCGAAACCTTATATTTCTTGCTTGTGTATGGTAGCGTTAACGTCATTTTCTTAACATATCTCGATTTGACTAGCTTTCGTTCTTTTTGAAACCATATAGGTCTATTTCTGATTTTGTTTGTTCTTGTTCTTGTTCTTCTTCGAACGCTCTGTATCGACCACTTATCAACCACTCTGTGTGATTTGTATGTGATCTGATCCTAAGAACGATTGTACTTTGTGCCAGTTATGCGCCTACAAATAGGCCAGCACATCCGATTTCTGCGATGCTTTTTATTTACTAGGTAGCTTCCTAGGTCCTACATCAGTCGCCTCTTATGACATGAATTGTAGGTCGCAGTGGTACTATTCTTTGCTTCCTTGATGACCCTGACACCACACGGGTGGGTTCTGTATGCTAATTTTAAATTTCTCTTATTTAGAGAGATGATTTTACCATAAGATCTTTTCGTTAGCTTTTAATTAAGAAAAGACTCGATAAAACAATATTAAATAAAGGAATACGTTAAATACTAACCTCGTGTGTGTTATAAAACTTTTGAACGAAAAATCTATTCGAATCATGGGCCTCCATTCGTTAAGTCAAGGATGTAGGGCAGGGGACCGGTTTCCCCTCTCTTCCCTGGAAAAATTTTTTTGGGGGAAATGGGGGGATAAATATTGGGATTGACTGTTGCTAACTAGATATTTCTACAACTACACATAAAGTTCGCAATCTGGTTTTCTTCATTTCCACGTAGTAAACCATCAACTAATTTAAAAAAAAATTAATTCCCCCACAACTCCTCTCCCTTAAAAAATTATGTGGACGCTAATAATTGGGACTGTTTTAAAGTTTAAAATAAATAGAACTAG
Organism: Arion vulgaris; assembly: GCA_020796225.1. Taxonomy (NCBI): domain Eukaryota; kingdom Metazoa; phylum Mollusca; class Gastropoda; order Stylommatophora; family Arionidae; genus Arion; species Arion vulgaris. Next base: position 21,022,842 of record CM036771.1, read on the forward strand.
TGCAAACGTTTGTTCGAACATAGTTCAGTTAACCTTTCACTCCGTCTTTATCTATCTTATCTTATCTTATCTTATCTATCTTATCTTATCTTATCTTATCTTATCTTATCTTATCTTATCTTATCTTAACAAAATTTGCCGTGAAGCGCTGTGGGAGAGTTAGTTTTCTATCTTGTGCCAGGTGTGTTGCGCTTGACGTTGTCAGTCCATGCTTCGCAGGGACTCTGAGATGTTATCTATCCATCGTGTTCTTGGCCTGCCTCGAGCTCTGCGCCCTGAGTGTCGATTATTGTATGTACGTGATGGTAGTAAATGTGGTTCCATTCTCATTAGATGGCCGAACCACTTGATCCGTTGCTTCTCGATGTACCAACGATGCTTCTGATATTCTCGTTTCTCCTTGTAACGTTGGCAGCTTTTCGTAGTTTTCATTCCGTAATTTATTTTTCTTCATCGATCACATCTATATTGCAATGTATAACTGTAGCAACCAGTGTAATGGCCTTTACTCATAATGTAATGTATCACGAACCAGTATATCGGGTCAGAGGAGCGAAAGGGTTAAGTCAGATTTTAAAATAGAACGTTTCATATCAAGCTATTTTTACATTTCTGTCAGAATCCTTCATTTTCAGTTATTTCACGTATAGTGAAAAACATTATGTGTGCAATGACACACACGCATTCTCGTATACACATCTATTAGTGAATTATCAGAATGGTTTAATGTAATCTATATATATATATATAATGGACAAAACATTGCAATAACATATTAATTAATGAAATTTGTCATACATAAATCATCTTTTAACATAGTAAACCTCATAACATTGCGTTCTAATTATTGGATACCCATGTATCCTTTTCCCACATGCCGGATTCTTATGGACGTAATATCGTTTGTAGCCAGCATTCTCAATGGCTTGTATTGCTTTAAGTCTTGGCAGTATATAATCTCTTGAATCCCCTGTTACATGATACTCCATCATAATTTGTCGTATATTCTTCAGTTGGCCAGACGAAGCCATCTCTGGCACTGCCGCCCATTCTGAACTCTCAATATCAATTTTCAAAACGTCAATTATTGTGTTCTGGTGTCCCATCATTTTTTTAATATTGGCAAACGTTTCCATCTTCCATTTATTTGACCCGATGTATGATTTATCAGAAAGTCCAATTTTGTAGAAAGTAGAAAAATTCGACCTGTGAATAGATAAAACGAATTCTAAATACAAAACATACACAATGTTCCAAGCTACTAAGAGAACAAAGAATATCTTCATAATAGAGAAGCAATTGAAATGGCGTGGCCACGTAATGCGAATATTTTCTTATTCGACGATCTCTGCTTATGCGCTTAATCCACTGTGTACCACGGATCGGGCAGACAGCCTCAGGTCTGCAAGGATTCCCTAAAGCTTAGTTTTCTGGTAGACCTTGTGTGACTACATGTTGCTTCTCAGCTCACACAGGAGAGGAGGGACTTGTAGGACATGCGCCGGTGTATATTTCCCCTGTTGGCACTGGCAGAGAGCTGTTTGACCTATTTCTAGTCGATGTACGTGTCTGTTGAGTCTGGCACCTAGGTGGAATATAATGATCTAGTAATGCGATTGAATTTTTCACCAGTGAAAACTGCCCTCACACGGGCCTCAGAGAGGAGAAGAACTAAAATAAAACCAATAACAACATGGCGATTAATGGTGCATGCCAGAAGAACTCTGCAGTATCTCTAACGCGGAATGCTGCACCGAAGGTTACAAACACATTGATAATCACAGAACAACAACTTGATGGAATATGTAGAACATTATAATTTGCTGATGACATTAGGGTTAGTGACTGGTCTATTAACCTCGAGGTTCTGAGTTCGAATCACGCTGCAGACAATTTGGTTGCAAATTGTTTCGCGTGGATTTTAACAAAAGGACGATGGCACCACCCGTTCAGAAGGCAATGGCATACTACTAAACGTAATAATGCCTAGAAAAATCACAAATAGCGTTACAAAGCTGGGATTGATTCGCAAAGTCCTGTAAAGGATTTAAGTTCTAGACAATGAGAAAACAGGAATACGATTGCCGGTGAGAAAAGGTGAACTTGATCGCATCACAGACTGGTGTTATGCATCTAAAACACTAGTTAATCCTCCAAAAGCAGCAAAAACAAACTTGATCGCATCACAGACTGGTGTTATGCCTCTAAAGCACTAGTTAATCCTCCAAAGCAGCAAAAAACTTGATCGCATCACACAGACTGGTTATGCCTAAAGCACTAGTTAATCCTCCAAAAGCAGCAAAAACATGGTTCTTCCTTAATAATCACACTGTTAACGCACACACGCCTGTTGTGAGACTGTGCAGTGTTGACATATCCGGAGCTAAATCGACGCAATTTTTGAGTGTGAAATTTGACTGTAGCCTGTGTTTCAAGGAATGGGTTGAGCATGTTAATGTCGAGGCACGTACAGATCTGGCGGCATGGTGGCTGCTACATCGAGCAGCCGCTGCTTGTAATCCTGTATCAGGCGCTGGTTCGTTCAACCATTAAATATGCAGGGGCCATTCTCACTGTTAGTAAAACCCAAACTGATCGACTGGCGAGAATACAGAATGGAGCTATGCGTATCACCATGGTGCCCTAGGGTACACCTTGCGTAACAATGACGTTTCTCCTTGATTTCCTGACCATCGAGTATAGACTCAAGATAGCTGAGCACATGCATATCTTAAAATAAGTGAAAAAAGGATCAGCCATGACCCTTCTCTGCAAGCTCATACGGCAGAAAAGTCATGGACGCAAGTGGTGCATTTAGTATGACAGCAAGTAGCATGACAATGAAAGTACTGGCGGTGACTAAGGCACTATGCTGACTGGAGTCACAAAACTACACTGATGCTTGTATTCTGAATGATTTATTGTGTATGATTCGAAAGGGGAAGGCTGGTTCGGTGCGCAGGAAATGGACTGAATCACTACAAGCGTCAATAATTTGCAGAATTACATTCGTCTTTGTTCCTATGCACATGGGTGTCTATGGCAATGAGAAAGCTGACAGGCAGGCTCTGCCATCATATCAAGGGGCTCAGTCAATGGATAGAGCTGACATTTTAACGCCCTGAGTGGCTAGATTGCTAGAGCTGATGAAGATTGCAAGAGCTGGAATGAGAAAAGAACAAGACAAAAGGTGTATGAGTAGGCTCATCAATCAACATCGAACTGGTATGGTTAGTTGGTGGACGCTGTTTGCGATATTGCGAATGAGATTAGAGCACCAATGGACATGTCCTAGTGCAATGAAGGTATTCCAAAGTGAAACCAGCTCAGATTATGTGGATACAGTGTCGGTCGAAATCTTTGGCAACGCGAAATTATGGAGACAACGATATTTTATTCTACGGTCTCAAAGTCTCTGAGATCGAAAGAGCGTTGTTGCTTTGTCTATGCAATTGCTAAATGGTACGGGGAAGGAATTATGGGTGTGGAGTTGAATGATAGGTACTTATAGATTGAGTTAAAAAGTGTTAATCATTTGTCACAAATAGCGCAAATGTTAAGCAAGAAAGGAAAAGTAGACAAAGAATGTGAAATTATAAAAGAAATATGAACAGCATGATTATTTCTTTATTCTGCATCTAGACAACTTTATGTTAATCTTGATAATCCTGATAGTGACACTTGAACGAGTCCGGGAATTCGGAGTTAAGTTTGGGCATACCAGCGAGTGTCGTCTTCGTGGTAGAGAGAGAAGGTATACTAATCATCTTCTCATGGGTCATCAACATCAAATAGATTGTCCTGACCAGAACTTTGCCACCTTAACAGTCCTTCGGAATTTCTCTTTCTCATAGGCCAGATGTCCCGCCTCTTCAGCCGTCGTGTTCAAACCATCAGTTACATCCTGAATCCATCTTCTCTGTGATCTTCCTCTTCTTCTCTTTGCCGGTATGCCTCCTTCCATGATGGTCTTCTGCAGCCCTTCATGTCTTTTTATATGTCCAAAATACCTCCATTTTCTCTTTCTTATTTGTAGTATCAGCCAGTTTTCTTTGATTTTGAGTTCTTTCTGGATATATCTATTTGTTCTGTTCTCTATCCATGTATACGAAGGACTCTTCTGTGCTGTCTTCGTTGTAGAGAGAGAAGATTTACTAATCAACGTCTCATGGGTACGGTGACTAAGGCAAATGGACTTTAGGATGGCTGCTGTAGTTGAGGACAGAACACGCATGAGAATTTCCAATGTGCCATGACGTTGGTCGCATAACACAACATAACATAATCTTGATAACCAATTGTTAGTTGGGTTGCCAAACACTATAAGATTTGTACAGACTTTTGTACAAATGAATTCAAACACAATCTTCTCATAAGTTATGTAATCTATTCATTTATAAGTTAATGTTGTTTTTTCTTTCTTTCTCTCTCTCTCTCCATACACCTACCTCTCTCTCATACACATACCATTCCTCGACTTTTCCTCACTAATATGATCTCTGTATTATAGTAGCTAGTGCTAGAGCATTGATCAATGTATAGGTTTTCAATATGCGAGAACATCTGAAGTCAGAGTAAGACTCCCCTGAATAGCAAGGGACACTTCTGACAAGGAAGTCAAGCTTTAACGCAAAGACCAGAAATATGTGCCATGCTAGACTCCCTGACTACGTCGGAATTCATATCTGGTGGGCGAGACAATAAATAAGTTTGTGTGAGTCTACGGCCCACAAGGGAGCTATTAGCGTATTGCATAAGCGTTCACCAATCGACTCAGACTTAAGAGGGTTGTGGGTTAAATCCCACACTCGACGTTCTACACGTGAGAAGAGGAATTGACCATTCTACCTCCTGCTCACTAGGGTCTAGAATATGAAGTGACGGGCACATCATACAGTAGATCTAAAAAAAAGGCTATGGGACATTTTATGTTATTATACGACCCACTGTGTCCAGAAATGTTTTAGGTCCGGCCCTTGGTATACAAAAGGTTGCCAACCCCAGCTGTTAGAGCAAGTAAATTTATGATATAATTAAGGTAGAAAGTCACATTGTTTAAGGGGATAGGGCATGTTGATATTTGGTTTTCCACGGTTTGTATTATGTTATGCAATCGACGTATGGCACATTGAACATTCCCATTCGTGCTCTGTCCTCCGCTGCAGCAGCCATCCCACAGTCCATTTGCAGGCATTTTTCAATATATGCCTCCACCATAACGTTGAGAGCGATTAGCCCTTTTCTTGCCTTTAAGATTACGTTCTAAACATGACTCTTAAATAACAGGCTTCTGTCAATTGTTATTCCAAGATATTTTAGTGTTTTGCTTCTGACATGAGAAGCATTTGCTGGGATTTCTGGGTTTGCCGCGTCTGACAGAGCCATCGGTGTAGATAATGAATAAATGCGATGTGCGGAAACTTATAAATCTGATCTGGTCAGAACGGATCAGATCAGATATGGAGAAAACAGAGGTAGGCTGCGGTCCTTACGTAATAAATTGGCGTTACAGAACAAAGACACGTATGTATGGTTTCACATAAGCAAGCAAAAATGAATAATAAAATAATAAAACTAACCCAAATCCAACGTATCGACTATAAGTTTTCTTCAGGGAACACACAAACACTGTAAGTCTGAAAACTAACAAAAGTGGTGATATAACCGAAATTGGTTTTTACCTTATAACCTTGTCAGCAAAATTGGTCATGCTGGGGTCAAAAGAATAAACTTGGCAGCCATACACAAGTGCTGCGTCATCGTCAAAGGTGAAATCATTGTTGATGCCAAAGGAATATATTATACAAGGTAGTCGTGGTCTCACGTCGAAATCGTCGCAAATCTCCCAGCCACCATCTCCAATGTTTCCCATCCGAAGTTTTCTTCTGCATATTGTCTAAACATGCACACACACAAAAAAATACAAAAATGTTACCATATTACACAGTATTTTGTATACCTTCTGATACATTTATAACGCTAGAAATGAAAATGACCACATGTGAAATGAGATGCTTGAGGAAAGCAGTAAATAAAACATGAAGAGACCATATAAGAAATGAGGAAATTACAAGAACAGTCGAAACAGCACCTGCTATAAGATTCATTGAAAAACAGAATCAAATGGTTTGTCCACTCGGTGAAAATGAACCCGAATACACCAGTTGCAAGAGCGTACAACATGAAAATGAGTCATCAAGAGTAAGGAGCAGACCAAGAAAAGATGGGTTGATGGAGTTACAGACATCTTAAAACTCCACAATACCACAGCATATCAAGCGACCGAGCATGCATTATCTCGGAAGCCGATCATCAGTTAAACTTGCTACACCTGGCGGCAAAAAAGCAGAGAAGGACAAAAGACAGAAGAGATATATTTATAATGCAATATATGGTGAGTTCAGGATAGTCAACTCAAATATGAAATCTGTGTTGCTGTATGGATTGAAAACGTGGCTAGTTACCAAGTTAAATACAAAAAAGATTCAGACCTTTGCCAACGGATGTCTTCTTTGTATTCTCAGACTGAGATGACCTGACAGAGTTGCAAGCACAGACCAGTGGATAAGAAAAGGACAAAAACTCATAGTGACCCAGGTTAAGAGAAGAAAATGGCGGTGGGTCAGGCTACCCTACGGAAGACACAGTCGAGTGTCAGTAGACAAGCATTTGAGTGGAACCCGGAAGGAAAACGGAATAGGGGACGTTCTAAACAGACCTGGATACGAAGTCTTCTTGAGGAACTGAAGGGCGCTCGACTGTCTAGGGAGGCCATAAAATAAAACACCCTTAGACCGGGAAAAGGGATGACCAACTGCTGAGGTCCTATGCTAGACGAGAAGCGGAGAAGAATCTATAAGTAAGTCATATAGTGAGTTAGCCAGTATATAGGATTTGCGTCCTCTTAAAAAAATATTCCGAGCTAGTATATCAGCTCAGAAGGACGAATGGGTTAAAACAAAAGGAAACAATTGAGATATTATACAATACTAATAATATATAAATCAATTCACTGTTTGCAAATATTGAGTTACTGGTTATTGTATTATCTATGATATACTTCATCAGATAAGAGAAATCAATCCACTGTTTGCGTCATATCAATCTTTAAACTCGGGCGATTTTTGTAAGTCTGCACCGAAATGTGTTTCTTGCAAATAATGTTGCATAGCTAATGTATGCACCCAAATGTGTTTCTTGCACATAATGTTGCAAAACCAATATTTGTACCCAAATGTGTTTATTGCACATAATGTTGCAAGGCTAATGTTTGCACCCAAATTTGTTTCTTGCACATAATGTTGCAAAACCAATGTTTGTACCCAAATGTGTTTCTTGCACATAATGTTGCAAAACCAATGTTTGTACTAAATGTGTTTCTTGCACATAGTGTTGCAAAACCAATGTTTGTACCCAAATGTGTTTCTTGTACATAGTGTTGCAAAACCAATGTTTGTACCCAAATGTGTTTCTTGCACATAGTGTTGCAACGCAAACGTTCTATTCAGTTAATTATGTCAGCAAGATTTTCAAGCTGGAATTACATGCTAAAAATTCAGAAATTACAAAGAAACAAATGGCATAGAAAACAATAAATTCTACTGATGCCTTTTGCTACATGTAATAAACACTATAGTCTGTCCATTAATTCGTGAGCACGTTTGAAATTGATTTTCTCGAAAACTACCTGTTGGATCTCAGTGATTTTTGCATGCAGCCTTAGAATATCCATGACGCTAAAATAAAGCTAACCAGTAGTCCATAGATGCTACGGATTTTGCACATCGGCGAATTCCTTTGATCTTTTATGACAATTGCAAATACGGGGCTCAAATTTTAGATTTTACAGTAATCCTAGAATTTGTCCATGTCAATTCTATTCATAGGTGTATCTCCATTTTAACTTGATAGGTCAAGTAATTAAGTGTGTTGCCCTTTATGTGCAATCGTGAACTTGGATACAATATGCAACAGTTAGTCCTCCCTTCGGTCACCATTAGACCCCAGGGTGTCTTAACTTCACCACAAATTGTATGATGGTAGACGCATTTGGATATGGAACTGTATACGTTGCTATTTCTCAGTCTGTAATCAAAATATGATTTGTATCATCCCGAATCTGACGATTCCATGAGGTTGATAATTGTTACTGGCTGGACAAATTGTAATCTATCTCGGTACCAGTACTCGTCTTCCTCTCGGAGCACATGTTTAACACGCTTCTTCCAGAACTGCATGTCTATCATTGAGAAGGACTCACGTGTCAGAACTTCAACATCACACATTTTAAACGTCCTGTTCTGTTCGGCAACTTGCCCTTTTACTTTAGCCCGGACAAGCTCTATCGGATTGAGCATGATATGGAGGTAGTCGCAAAGACGTGTGGCCGTATTCCGCAATGATTTTGTCAATATGAAACACCTTTGTCTTATTTGTCATCCTCACCAGGTGCAACAACTCGGATTTCAAATATGTATCATCGAAGCTGACATTTTCCTTAGCAAGCCAAGTCCTAATTTGATCTTTTGTATTTGATGCAGTTGGTACTTTGTCTTCCGCTGATACTGCGTTGTGATATGATGCATTATCCATTACCAAGCATGATGGTCTGTTTAGAATTTGAAGTAGATCTTTCTCCATCCAGTGCCTGAAAATATGTCCATTCATTTCTGTGTGGTAGTCCCTACCGTCGGTACTTTTGATTGGAAAATAAGTCCAGCGTCATGGACAAGACCTTCTTCACTGCTTCCTGCATGTGTTAGTATAATACGCTGGCCTTTGCTGCTTGGTATTTTTCTTTCTGTTCACCGTCTACTGATTGCCATTCTTTAGCATTGGTGTGGTGAGCATTGACCCAGGATTCGTCCAAATATACAATATCATAGCCTTGCCTCCGCCGCTCACGGATCTGCCTCAGGTATTTACTTCGGGCAGCAATTAAATGTGGCTTTTCACAAATAATATTCCTGCCGCCTATAGTTTTTCTGAAGGTGAAGCCGTCTTACAATTTTTCATAGAGTACTTTTAGAAATGTCTATGCTGCAATCTGATTGCAGTTTTAATTTCAGTTTCCTGAGAGTAACAAGTTGATTTGTCGCAAACATTTTCAAGAGCTCCCGTCTTATGACATATATGTCAAAGTCGTCAATTGTTCTTTTCCGTCCTTGCTTGACATTAGTGCACTTTGTGTCCTGTTTAATCCATCGGGAAAAGGATTCTCTATTCAGACCAAGCGCCAGTTGCGTTCGTTTCTCAGGTTATGAATATCGCAATATAGATGACCTCTCTTAGATTCCCTACGGAAGTGTTGGTATAGTAAAACTGTAACCTTCTGCATTGTTATAAATGTGCACTTCAGACTCATTATGAATGTGATATCAATGTCAGTTTTGCTAAGCCAACAAATATGATACAATAGCTTCATACAAATAGCGAGATACGCCTATAACTATACAATGGTATCCCAATTATAACGTCATATGCTTTCCGCTTTCAAAGTCGACTGGGTTAGGTGCACGGGAATTCGTGAAACTCACGATATTTCAATGTTACCATAATGTATTTTTAGAACAACGCGTCTGTGTACCGTAGATCTGTTACTATTGTGTACAATCCGGTGAGGTTGATTTTAATATAACCTGAAGAAGAAATATTTCAAACTACATCAAATTTTCTTGGAAAAAATATTTCTCTAGCGTCATGGATATTCTAAGGCTGCTTGCAAAAATCACTGAGATCCAACAGGTAGTTTTCGAGAAAATCAATTTCAAACGTGCTCACGAATTAATGGACAGACTATAGATATTGCATTATTCTCGGCTCTTTACCGTTCTCTCATAACCACTATGACGTTTAACGTGACCATAAAAATTACATCTTCCGGGACATGGTGTTATTTAGGTCAATGCTCCTCGATATGCAGGTCTTGTAGGATGTCTTTGTTTTTTATCTTCTCTGTCCACGATGTTCTAAGAACTTTTCTGTAACATCTTGTTTTTAAAAGCTTAAATTTTGTTCTTTAATGTTTGTGTTATGATTCACATCCATATGTTGGCACAGGGAATATACACATTATCATCAGTCTTACTTATGTCTTTTTCAAATATATCATTTGCAGCGTTTACGTGAATCATATAACTCATTTATAAAATTGCTGGATATAGGCCGGAAAACATTTGTTTCATAACCATCTTCTGTTTATGCTGACTCAAATGCGATAACAAAGTTGAAATATTCTGAATTAAGTATTCGGTTTTAAATGATCTGGGTTGGAGGGCTGCGGGTCAAAATGAGCGAGCAAGTAAAAACTAGAAATGGCGAGATTACAATTTTGCACAAATAAGCAAGGAAAATCAAGTAAATACACTTTTTAAAAAGATTAAGAAAGGAGAAAACAATTGACGTTTTGACGAATGCGTCTTAATCGAACATATATATATATATATATATATATATATATATATATATATATATATATGTACATAGAATAATGAACTAACAACTGCAAAGGAAATAGACTTAAACGTGGCCAGTCGTGGCTGGGTCGAGCAGAGGAGGTCATACAACGGGTATGTGTCCACATGCATCCACGTACACAACCTAATAATGTGATAAATGCTTGTATAAAAAAAGACACATCAAAAGTAGAATATTAATAATAAACAACCTGACATTTAAAAAAAATATTTGTATAGCGTCTTTGTTTCAATTTTGATCTCTTTGTTTATGTAACTCAATCATGCCATGCCTGGGTAGGCGATCATGTCTCTCCACATCTCTTTTGTTTATGTAACTACCTTTCCCATTTGTTCACTATTTTTTCGATTACTTTCTCAAAGGCAAGCGCCAACAACAATATATCGTGATGAAAGCACTTTGAAAACACTTGTCCTGTACAAGATGCCTGTAAAGTCTCACAACACTTCATAAGTAGGTCAGCTTGGAAAATGATGTACATAACTTCATAAAAAAATGTGTGCTAAAACATAGTAGTGAAATTAGTAACAACAGTTACTGCTCTGGTCTACTGTTGTTCTTGGTAAACTATAAAGAACAAATAAAATATTCATTATAACAGATGTAGGAAATATCCACAAAGGGCTTCACGATATGTCTGTACACGTTTCTTCATATTGTAAAATATTATTTCTTCAGTTGAAAACACAATTATGGTTTGAGTGAAAAGAATTACCCCAGCAGACAACAGTCATTCACTGCATATTGCTCCACAATTGACTATAGAATCAAGTGAAAGAATTCAAATACTTAGGAAGCATATTCACAGAAGACGGAAGACTTGACAGAGAGATAGAGGCTAGAGTGCAAAATGGAAATGCTGTAAACTACCAGCTAGCCCCATTGTTAAGGCACCCAAAATGTCACAGGCAGCTAAGCAACAAACGATCAACAGCATTTTTATACCTACTTTGTGTTACAAGAGGGCAAAGATGGACAATGAGCAAAGCACAGTCACAAAAATAACTACATGTAAAATGCGTTGCCTGCGAAAAGTTACCAACAACACCAGAAAAGACAGAATCACTAACATCAGCATAAGAAAGAAAGTTGGCACAAAACCGTGCTTGAATTACATAGAGAAACAAAAATGAAGTGGTTTGACCACTTATTAAGAATGCATCCAAACTCCACAGTATACAGTCTTCTACAACAGAACATCGGGAAAGAAGGCAAGAGGAAGACCACGAAAAAGATGGTTAGATGGCATAGCAGAATCCTGTGAAAGAGCAAAAATAACAATCACACAAGCCACCAGAACAGCACAAGACAAAAGCAGAAAACCACGACACTGGGCAACAACCGGGTAGCAGTGTGACAACAAAAGAAGAATTGACTATGGAACACATTTTTTTTGACGTCGTGTACTTTTTTTTCCACATTTGTTCTATATATAAAGCGTTGTGAGACTACACAAACACCCTGTACTATTGTCCGTTCAACAACTCATGTTCACAGTCCAATACGAATTGTAGCAAAACCATCTATTCCACAGTAGCGAAACTTTGCACCCAATCTTAGAATTTTACCGACGCAAATTTCTGATGGAAGAAATTGCTATATGAAACCTGAATTTTGTAATATAACGGTTTTCTTTGATGTTGGCGGCATATGTGGCTAGTCTGAAACGAAATTTTAGTTTGTACAGTAAACGCACCAATATGATATTTGATGACAAGTCTCATGCAAAAGCGTAAATCTCAGCTTATACATGGTGGGTGGGGTGGGGTGCAATGTTGGTACTTGCAATAGTCAATGAATAAACAAGAAATGTAGACTTAGTTGTATTATTGTTTTTAAATAACTTACATTACAGTTAAAGATAGCTGCCATGTCATAATGCCATCCGCACATGTTAACATATGTGGTAGGGAGGTATCACTACAATAAAATAGCTCTTTTCCTTGGTTCTTGTATACTGTGGTACATTTGACCCATATGTGCCTCTTTTCGGAAATGCGCGTAGAGTATTAATGATACTTTTTGCATTGTAACTTCAAAGTAATTATAAATGTTATATCAATGTCTGTTTTGAGAAGTCAACAATATGAACCAATAGCTTCACACTAATTTCGGTATACGCTAAAAGTCAGTCTCACTCTAATGACGTCATTTGTTTACCTCGGTCAATCACGAGTCGATTTGGTGCAGGGTACATGCAAGAATTGTTAAAAAAACTATGAAAATTCGTCCTGAATGTTGCTATTTTTGTCAACAATGTATTAAATGACTGTAAACATTAGTTTTCTCCAACCTTGCCAATGGACGCGTTAAATATATAGCACAAAGAAGGAAACTTCTAGATGGTACGATTGTTTGAATGGCAAAAATATTTTGTAGCGTCGGGAACATGTGCAGTTCACATGCAGGTTTTCAAGTTGTTTAATCAAATGGTTACAAAGATACACATTTTTATCTGTGGGCATGACAAGTTGAATGGACTATAACTAATGTACTTACATCTGTGTTATCTGGGTAGCTGTGAATTGTCAGAGTTAGTTCTTCCGTGCTAAGTTTGTCTAAGTCACGGTTTGCAAGGTTATTGTATCCTTTCCGGCGAATAATTCCAAGGTCTTGAAAGAAGGAAAAATACAAATATAAAATATGTTGCATTACGATACACATCATCTTCTCTTCTTCTTTTCTTCTACTGCCTCCTCCTTTACGCTTTGCTTCTAAAGAGACATAGATCCGCAACCAAGGCCTTGCAAGCTCTCGTGGATTAGGTTGTTGTTTTTGTAGCTGAGTGTTGTTGCAGGGTGGGGTAGCTAATCCCACGCCAAACCTCCACTTTCGCCGCATACCGCCTTTGGTAGGAATAAGTGGTTCTATTCTTTACCCCGAATTCAGGCCCCGGTAACCACAAGGGCGTCAGATTTGTATTATTTGTATTATCTACAAGTAGGCCAGCCCATCCGCTTTCTACGACGCTTCTTATTTACTAGTGAAGAATCCTTAGGTCCTACGTTAGTCGTCTCTTACGACATGCTTTGTTGGTCACGGTGGCACTATTCTTTTGCTTCCCTTGTGGGCCTCGGTACCACACGGGCCATCGCTTACATTGCAGTGAACTTGTCATGCATGTATCAACCTCGCGCAACATACTTCCGTTTACTGTGCAAACACCACATATCACAAAGAATGGTTAGATTGGTTAATATGAACAAATGTAAACAAACATGCCAACTACATAGTCGATTGTGTTCTGCTCTGAGTCACAGAATAACAATTTTTTCAAATTTATACATAGTTTCTCAGTCGTCTAGTGGTCGTATTTGTTGCTAGTTTGCTCTGCAGCACGCCGTCACATTTACAATGAAATATCGCTCTTTTAGTAAGACCTAAGACATTCTTCGCGCATTGAATGCTGGGTAATAAAAAAAAGTTAATAATAGCATCCATTTTGAATGTATTGTGAATCGGTGAAACTGTGTAAAAGAAATCAGGTTAGTATACTTGTATGTCACGGTTTTTCAGAAAATCTGAAATTTTTTATAAACTTTAAAGTATTTCACTTTGCCTGAATATTTTATAAACATTTCATAAGGAAAGCTACATATAACGAGACATTTACGAATGGTCACGCAATAATTTTGTACACCGCTACTTTTGGCAGGTACAGCTATTAAACAGCAAATTTTCATATGATCAATACGAATAATGTCATTGAATCATACATTTTCAAAATGGTGAATGATTCTTCTCTTTTGTGTGCAAGTTTTATTGTTATGGTTATCTTGAAGCCCCTAAACTTGTGATCGCTAGAGCGACGACCCTGTTTTGTTTCCATGTTACTTTCACCGACTACTATGTCACGTTCTCTCTGACCTTTTAAAAATAGTTTTGTTATTTACAAAGCGATAAACGGTAATTCTAAGCATAATTCCAAAACTGTTTTTCTGTATTTCTGCTGTGTGGTTGATATTTGTATCGAATATCAAGTTTAGTATTATCAATTCCTAGCTGAATGTGACTATATAGAATCATCCCATTGACGACAGGAGACATTATCTGAATATTATCAACGACCGACTACATGATGTTTTGGAGATCTAATTAGGAACTGTAACATTATGCTATTGTAAGTTATGAGTAACAAATAAATAATAGAACATATTATTAGGATTGAAATAAATTGCTCTTAACTAAATGTTGTTTATGCAGTCAAGTTATGTGACTTCAATTACATCCCATATCAGCAGAAAAATTATATATATAATATATAGTAATAGCAAATAATTTTTATTACTGCTTGCATGCTCCAATTTTAGAAAAAGCAGCTGACAGTATAGACAGAGATGTCATGGTAAACATAGAAAAGAAACACACTAGTTCAAACACTATACAATATTTAACAATATGGTAATAATTAGCATCAGGCAGAAATGTTCAAATTATAAATGAACAAGTTACATGCAGATTTATTAGTTTGTGAAAGTGAGGAGGAGAAAATAAAATGCAATATTAAGATTTAAAAAGCACAAGCAAGCCTATCAGAACTTGAGTTTGTAGCACTGTGTGATAGGTCTGGTCCAGTGTGTTCACATTTAGATAGAGTATTAGACAAACACAAAAATCATACCACAGGCATATCATAGTAGAGTTTTGTTGGTAACCACTGTCATAAATACTTAACATGTAAAGTCTATAAAGATCTCACAGAAGATGTCATAATACATACACAATTGTACACACAGAATCAGGATATAATAAATATTGCATTGATCACAAGAGACATTTTTAATTCATTAAATACAGCAGTTGAAAAAGTTCACAATTACATCTCACACAGTAGACAAATCCATGCTGACACAGTTCCAGAAATACAATTAGCAATACAGGATTACATGACAATATACAGATTTGATTTTCCAGATAAAATAATTCCAAAACAACACATACTAGAACATCACTGTGAAAACTGGATCAGAATTAATGGTTTTGGATTGGGCTTTATCTGAGAACAAGGAGAAGTTATACATTCAATGGTAGCTGATAAAGAGAAAAGAGCTTGGGGTATAAGAAATAAAACTACAGAATTAAAATTTATCATAAATACACAGCTGCTACAAACTTATTCAACTGTAAATACACAAGTTCACTGTGAAAACATAAAGTTTAAATAACAGCAGACCTCTGGGCTGTACAATTTTTTTTTCCCCTGCTGTATTGTGTGTTGTCTAGCTGTCTTTATAACAATTTAGAACAGTTATATACATATGTGTAATGTCTGTGAGATGTCTTAGGTAATCATTCTACATGTCAGTAAGTATGTATGAGCAAGTGTGCATGAGTAAATTATGAATTAAAATCGTAGGCTACTAAATCATGACTAATGTGGCTAGTAAAATTGTATAATTATATTACAAATGTGTATTGTCAATGTTTGGAGATATGTATTTTTGTTTGAACTACCATTAGCAGTATATTTAGAAATGAAAGTATTATTGTGAAAGTATAAATTAATTATGTTAAACGTTACATATTTCATGAAGAAGTAAACTAGATCCTTATGCATTTATGGAAATAGATGTGAAAATTTTATGTTACTGGATTTAAATATATATAACTTTTTGGTATGTTGAGATATGTTACATATATATGCAATTTAATAGTAATTTTATAAATACCTCTTTGTCTTTGAAAGTGTTAAGCTATTATAAATGATCAGACATAGTGAACTACACCATGAACCAGAGCCGGATTAGACCAGCGCGGGGCCCGTAGCAAATTTTAGCGCGGGCCCTAAGTTTTGTATGATAAAAAATAATAAAACATAAATTTTACAAACAAACTTGTCTCGATTTAATGTGAGACAATTTAGAGATAATACTAGACAAATCAATTTCTCTAAGTAAATTACATTCAATGTTCATTAAGTGAGGTTATTTAGACGATCTTGTCCCATCATGTTTCTTAACTCACTTTTTATACGCTTTAATGTTGAAAAGAACGTTCTCCGCTGCAGTTAGTAATCATTAAAGACAAGTAAATTAAGACTATTTCTACATTTGGAAACACGACTCTAATGAATTTTCCATTATAAGTTTATAAAATTGCAGTTCAAGGGCCTCATTCTTTTCGTTGCTAATAGCAGCAGCTACATTAGTTTTAAGAGTTCAGCGAACTGCACAAGTTCGTCGCCTAGCTTTCTTCCAAATCCTCTTGGTAAGAGCTGACAATATTTGGAGTTCTTTTCAAGATCTCTTCTGCTGTAAGAGATTTTAACTGCCGAAATGTTCCAAATACATCAGTCACTCTATGGTACGCTTCCATGCGTTTAGCTAAGGCAAAAGTACATTATCAATTATGACAATAAACACCTGACTTTCAAATTTTGTTTGGGTGTTTGATTTTCTACAACTTCATCGAGCGTAGTAGAGCCACTCAAATCGTCGTACTTAGTATTTCGCTTGCGTTGTCGTGAAGTTTGTTGCTGATATTCTTGACAGTGAGTCAGGATTTTGGCTTGGCCTCAATATCTGAAAATGTAGGCCGCATTGTTTGAACGTACCCGTGTAACGATTCATAAAGAGCATATCCCGTGTTAAGGTCTTGATCAGGTGACTGTAATGAAGCGCTAGACGCTTCAAGCTTCTAGAATTCTGTTCCATAAAATGCTAACTATTCCTGCTTTCCAACTTACTCATCTCCAAAACTAGCCCATACGCCTGATTACGACACTCTACCTTTTTATCCATGTTATTTGAGATGTCATCCAAAACTTGTTTGATAATGGTAAACCACATAAAAGTGCTTTTGTCGCATCAGCTCGGGAAGACCACCTGGTGTCCGATAGTTCTTCAAAGTCGGGAGTTTTGAACCTGTATCTTCCAGTGCTTTTGTAAGAATGCCCCATCGATAGGTAGAAGCGGAAAAGAATGTATAGAGACTTTCAACAAAATCGAAAAAATGATGCTTCTATACAACATTCTGCAGCACACTTCGCAACCAAATTCAGTGAATGTGCAAAGCAGGAATGTATTCTGCGTTATTTATCTCCTAATGCGTGCTTGTAAGCCGTTGATTTCCATCATGTTGCTGGCATTGTCATAGCTTTGACCGCGACAGTCTTTGATATCAATGCCATTTTCCTTTAAAAAACAAGTAAACTTTGGGCGAGTTGTTCAGCAGTATGACCTTCCATATCCAAGAACTTTACAAACCTTTCCACTGGTCCAGATGGTAACACATAGCGCACTATTAGAGTAAGTTGGTCCACATGCGAAATGTCCGGAGTAGAGTCCAGTGATACGGAATAGTACTTGCATTTCTTAATTTCGCAAATAATATGATCCAGTAAGCTTGATGCAATTAGATTGATAAATTCCTCACATGTTGTTTTGATAAGTATGATGTATGTCCCTTTCCTTTATTTGCATAAGTATTTATATGCTGAGTCAGAAAAAAGTCAAATTTGGCTATTAATTCCAACAAACCTAAATAATTTCCATTATTAGGTGAATCAATAATTTCATCCTACCCGAAATGCAAGACCTCGTTCTGCTAAAATTGGATTACTGAAGTAATTCGCCCAAAAAATGTCCGCCAATATGTTTGTTCGGTCTCAATTTGGCTTACAAGTTGAGAATCGATACGAGCATCTTTCTTTTTGCAAACTAACAGAGAAATTATCGCTTGTCTATGGGAGATGCTTTCTTCATGTCTTTTCAACAAATTATTTGCGTTTTCCAATCGTCAAATCCTTTTTTCGTAAACCGTGACGAACAGTCTGAATCAGTAACTTTGCAAACAAAAAAGAAAAGTTGTCCTTTAGTTCTGAATAACACAACCAATCTCTCACATGAGTTTTGTTTGTTGGTTATGTGTATATGTGAAAAAAGATTTTCGACAAATTCGTGGATTGTTTTCTTTATCGTATGTTTTTTTTGGAAGACAAGAAATCACTGTTCATATGTTGCACTTTGCTGCTTCCTTTCGCAATCCAATAATCTCGATTGAAGTTGATTGGCCATTCACCAATATCGTTGGGGTACATTTTATTTTCGTTGTGCTTTGGCTTGTAGAAGATGTTGCTACATTGGAAGCATGTGCTGTGCTTTCTGCCTCTCTTGGCTTGAAAATGATATGGCTAAATTGGAAGGACTTGCTGTATATCTGACTTCAGTTTGTCTTGTGGAAAATGTGGCTAAATCGTGAAGAGTTGCTGATCTTAATATTGGTAATGATGATTGTTCTATATCACTATCTTCATCTACTATACTGTGAGACGAGACTTCTATATTTTCTGCTTCGATTTCTTTGGATTCAGCACCATTACACACGACATTAAAAATTCAGACAGCTTGCGTGTTTTTGATACAAGAACTTGGTTATATTTTCCTTTTCATCTTGTGCTTTACGCTTTGCACTTCCAGAAGCGTAATGTCGACCCGCATCTCTGGCTCTGCTGCTCATGATGTCTATCTCAATCTGGGAAGAGAAATGAATTTACAAATAAATGTAATTCTTCTACTTTCTACTAATATAACATATAAATGTGAAAGTTTGGACAGGTTTTTTGATATAACAATTTACTCATGATGATATATTATATACAGGGTGCTTCGTAATTTAACCACTTAACATGATTTAAAACATTTGAATTCATTGAAAACGAAAATGATAGAAACTATTTTTAAAAATTAATTTCTCACTGAAACATAAAATTAGCTATGTAAAATAAAATAATAATAAAATAACAAGATGGGAGGATTTAAATACATTCAAAGTTAGCAGAACAAATAAAAATTACTCTCTGTGTCCGTTTGTGTGCTTCTCTGTAAAATTATGCAGCTCTGTGTTTCGGCTTCTTGTTGCGGCTCCTTCAAGTGTGTCCAAGTTTTCTGTTTAATCATTTGGCCCTCCCTGCATTATTTTCTGGGACATCTATCAGGTGCAAAACAGTTTCTCACAAAAGACGTGAATGACATGAAATTTATTTAGGAGTGCCCAGATCTGCTCATGTCTTAGAACAATATTTCATACGCCCATTGCATTTATTTTAAACTAAGTTTCGCACGCAAAAACTACTGAACGAACAGAGACTTGAACTGGGTTATGAGTCAAATTTAATTGTTCTTTTGTTCAAGCTTCAAGTTTTCGTTTATTAGAAGCATGTGACACAAGAGACACTCCTATACAAAAAGTAAAAACTTACGTTGTTAATGAGCTCCCGTGTGACTGCCCAATTAAGTCGAAATTGAGTAAACATGACCTTGGCCCTAACCTCAATAAAAAAAAAAAAGAAAGGGGGAAATTATTACCCACCTCCCAAACTTGGTTCCTTGTTTATGACTAGTGACAACTCTCACCCTCCAAAGCGCAGGGGCCCGTAGCATTTGCTACTTCTGCTACTATGCTAATCCGGCTCTGCCATGAACTACACTTATTTTCAACAGATTAAAAAAAATATGTGTTAGTATCGTTAATTTTTACCTTGTCAAAAAACTAAACGTTGTATATTTTACTGCAATGAAGATTAACAACATACCCCATCAGTGTAATTTGCTCATCCTCAGGTAGCTAAAATGTGACTAGTTCATACAGATATAACTTCATAATTATATTATACAGGGTGTTCAAGATAATAGTAGCCTGTGAATGGAGTCAATCTGGCATATATGTATGAAAATGAGAAGGTTCAGTTATGACGTAGGTCAAGGTTATGTGACGGTATGTAATTGTAGTGCGGGAAGGGGCGATGAACAAATGTGACGTAAAACGAGTTAGTCAGAACGTGGCCAACGTAACTACGTTAGTAACGTTGGCCACGGTCAACTTCAGTTTAAATAGTACATAAACATAACGCGATAGATTATCTGGCAACTTTCGATTTGTCAATGGGGCTGCTTTAATCTTGAACACCCTGTATAACACAGTGATACTGCACAAAATTCGAGAGCTACATATGAAAATTGATTATATGTTTAACGTGTGTGTATATATACAGTGTGTTTTTACATTAACAACAGCCAGAATTTAAAGCGATATATCTCTCTCTCTCTCTCTTTGCCTTTTTACCCGGGTTGGGGCATAGGCCCTCAACCAACTCATGCCAAGTCTTCCTATCTCTAGCTATCTCCTGCAGCTCCCTCCAGCTCTTCTTTATATTGTTGATCTCCGCCTCCAAATCTCGTTTCCCTGTATTTCTCGGCCTCCCATTCTTTCGCTGTCCCTGCGGGTTCCAGGCAAGGACCCTTCTTGTTATATTCTCCTTCGGTTTTCGCAAAGTGTGTCCTATCCAGCGCTAGAGTCTTTTTTAATCTGTTCGTTCACTGGAATCTGTCTTGTTCTCTCCATAAGTTCCTCATTTGTGACACTATCATACCATCTTATTCCCTCTATTCTGCGCAGACACCAGTTGATGAATGTTTGCAATTTATGCGCTATTGTTTTAGTTGTTCTCCATGTTTCGACCCATACAGTAGAACTGCTTTAACATTAGAGTTAAATATCCGAATTTTGTTCTAGATTTGATTTCTTTGGACTTCCAAATGTTTCCCAGTGAAAGCTCCTCTTGCCTTCTGTATTCTTATTTTAACATCGCTATCTGTTCCACCCTCTTTGTCTACGTTGCTGCACACATATGCGTATGATTCTACCTCTTGAAGTGGATTTCCCCCAGGGAGATCGAGTTGTCGTTTGCTTTGTTAATTCTCAATATCTTTGTCTTTCCCTTATGAATGTTCAGCCCTAGTTGCTGGGACCTTTGATTCAATGTGTTTAGCTTATCCTGCATCTGATTTCGTGTATGTGACAGAAGGGCTATATCATCAGCGAAGTTCAGATCATCTAGTTGCTCTGTCAGAGTCCATTGGATTCCATTTCTGGTGTTAGTTACTGTGGTCTTCATAATCCAGTCTATTGTCAGTAAGAACAACAAAGGTGATAGAAGACATTCCTGACGCACTCCTGTTTCTATTCCAAAAGTATATGTTAGTTTACCTTCATGAAGAACTCTACATTTCATATCTGTATATGTTGCTTTTATTAGGTTAATAATTTTCTGTGGGATTCCATAATGCCTCATTAATTTCCAAAGGGTTCCCTATCAATACTGTCAAAAGCCTCATAATCCACAAATCCGATATAAAGTGGGGATTTCCATTCAATACTTTGCTCTATTATTATACGTAATGTGGCTATCTGGTCAGCACAGGATCTATTTGGTCAGAAGCCTGCCTGTTCATCTCTTACCTTTATATCGATGGCATCTCTCAGTCTCTCCAAGATGACTCTGCTTAGTATTTTCCCAGGTACTGACAACAGCATTATTCCCCTATAGTTTTCACACTTCTGAAGGTCCCCTTTCTTTTGTAGCTTCACCAGGTATCCTTCTCTCCAGTTTGCTGGTATTTCTTCGGTCTCCCAGATTCTGCTAAATAATTTATACAGTATTTCTGTGGATGTGTTTATGTTGGCTTTAACCGCCTCCGCTGGAATACCATCTGGACCGGCCGCTTTCCCATCTTTTAAAAGTTTAATGGCTTTACTAATCTACTCCTTGGATGGTTTCTCACAGTTTATGTCCAAGTCAATTTCTGTAGGTTGGATATCGGGGGTTTGTAGGTGCTGGTCTGTTCAGGAGTTCCTTGAAGTATTCCATCCATCTTTCCATTTGGTATCTAACATTAGTGATAGTTCCCCACTACTATTTTTGATCAACCCATTTGATGTACTGTATTTTCCTGCTAGCTTTCTAGTGATGTTGTAAAGATCCCTAAGGTTTCCTTTTCCTGCAGCTACCTCTGCTAGATCTTCTCTTGCTAGATCTTCTACGTATTGTCTTTTATCTAACTTTATTTGTTTCTTCACTTTCTTGCTAGCTTCTGTGTACTTTTCCTGGGCTATGGCTTTGGCAGTTCTAGTTTTGCTATTATTTAAATCTGCTTTCCTCTTTTCCTTTCTTCTATTTCCTTGAGAGTTTCTGGAGTTATCCATGCCTTATGATTCCGCTCCTTCTTTCCTAATACCTCTGTGCATGTTTCATTCCAAATATTTTTGGCTTGCTGCCAGCATTCTTCCGCATTCACCTCATCTTCTAATTGCCGCAAAACATCATACTTATTAGAGACTGTGACCGTGAACTGTTCCTTTGTTTCTTGACTTCTGAGGTATCCTACATTATATTGGTGTCTATGTTCATGGGATGTTATGTATCGCTTAAGCATCAGTTTAATTTTACTTAGCAAATGGTGATCCGAATCTACATCTGCCCCCCTTAGAACCCTTACATCTTGTAGAGATGATCTGAATTTCTTGTTTATGCATATGTGGTCAATTTGATTTTATGTTCTGTGGTCTGGTGATACCCAGGTTAATTTATGTATTCTTTTATGTGGAACGACACTTCCACCTATGACGTATTGATTCGCTGCACAGAAATTAATGAATAGTTCTCCATTCTCGTTCATTATCACTAGTCCGTGTTTCCCCATGATCTCCTCGTAGTCTATGTTGTCCGAACCTATTTTGGCATTGAGGTCACCCATCAAAATTTTGATGTTCCCATTTCTCTGATTACCTATAGTATTTTGAAGTTTTATATAAAATTCCTCTTTTACTTTTCCTCTTTATCATTGGTAGGTGCATAACACTGGGTCACATTCAAGAATACTTTATTTTGGTGGTTCTGAATGTTGCTGTGATTATCCTAGGACTCACTGCTTCCCATTTTATTAGTGCATTCTCCTCTTCTTTAGATAGCATTAAAACCACTAATTCACTATGGGGGCATTTTCTTCCATATGACCTGAGAACAGCATTGTTTCTCCTGTGTTTAGACGTTGTTTGCCTGCACCATTCCACCTAGTTTCACATAATCCCAAGATGCCAATCCCGTGAAATTTCATCTCATTTACAACCTGTGCTGTCTTTCCCATTTCATACATACTTCTAACATTCCAGGTGCCAATTCTGGAGCTTTTCCTAGGTGAAAGGAAGATAATCTGCGGTGTAGACTCCTTGCGGCTTTCTCTGCATCGCTTCATACCTCTTCTAGAAGAACTTCCTTTCCTCTTTGTTTGGCACAGTTTTATTTTATTTTTATGTGACTTGTTCATGGTTGGTTGGATTTTGTGGCTAAAATTTTCTACTGGATAGGGTAGCCAGCCCTATGCCAAACCCCCACCTAGCCGCCTCTTACGACATGCCTTGTAGGTGGCAGTGCCGCTACTCTTTGCTCCCCTTGCGAGCCCCGACAACACACGGGCGAAAGCGATATATAAACCGACCAAAAAGTCGTCTTTTCGTAACCTTGCCCAGGAATGTAAACAAAGGGTATCTAAGCGCAACAAAGGGACATTACTAAGTGAGCGCTACTGATACGTCGTGGCAGGGGATTAACGCCTCTTTAAGACGACACACATGCCCCTGTCAACCTAAGAATGAATCTGTCTTTATGTTATATGACGCGTATAGCCAAAAAAAAAAAAAGCGCCAAAGAAATAAGAATGAACTCCTTGCAAAGACTGCTGTTTTAGAGAGATCTTTTTATAGTTCTATATATTCGTTTATCTGTTGGTTTATGTCATAGATTCCAAAACGTTTTCGGCCCACCGCCAACTTTGTACAACATAAACTTTGTACAACATAAACTTTGTACAACATAAACTTTGTACAACATAAACTTTGTACAACATAAACTTTGTACGCCCCCTCCACATTATAACAGTTTGTCAATAACCCCCACACACACATATATATACATGCTATATTTTCTCTTTGACATAGCAAATTGATATATATTTCTGTCAAACATGGTCAATTTTCAAATGATTATATGCATGAAATAGAAAATTGATGAAAAAATGGATCGTGTAAGACGGGCATAAGATGAATTAAATGCAGAATTCAAATTTTAAATGATTATTCACTCGCAAAATCACGAAAATAATTTATTTAAAAATATTTATTATTAATTTCTTCTTTAAAAAAAGCCACCGACCCCTAATTGCATGAAGATCCCCCAAATTCATCTGAACCCACAATCGCCCCCCTAGAATGATTCAGCGCCCACTGAGGGAAACACTGGTTTATGTAAACTTAGTCTGCTTATCTATTCCTTCCTCTTCAGATTTTTATATCTTCTTCTTGTATATTGTACGTTACATAGGACTTGCAAGTAATTTCTCCATACCACTATATCCTAGGAAACTCGTTCAATCTCTTCTATGGAATTGAGTCCGATATGTTTTGTCTTTCTCAGCAAAGTTTGTTGCAGAATTTATCTAGGATATCTCCTGATTTAAATATAATCCTAAATACATTTTATTGAAATTTTTATGACATCAAATCCATAAGCTTTTCTACAGCTCTAACTGTAACAGTGGGGTTATGTTTATACCAGGAGATAACGATGAATAAACATGGGATTTCTAACAGATGAAAGCAAGGAAGGAATGATCATGACATTATAAAATATCAGTAATTCCAGGAGAAAAAAAATGTGGACTCAAGAAAGTTGGACGTAAATGTTTGGCAATAAGGAACGTAGGATGAACTTAATCATTAAACATGAATTGATACAGTATCAGGTATTGGGTGAATTTATGACTGATTTAGAGAGAGAGAGAGAGAGAGAGAGAGAGAGGAGATGATATTGAGATTCTCTTGTTCTTATAAAGCAAAAATAAATAAAAATCTTCAAGGCGCCTGCAGAAAATCTTATTCTGGTGTAGATTCCAGTGGTGCCGTGGCCAACTAGATAACGAAGATCTAGTACAGAGATCAGAATAATTATAGATAGACAATGGTGGACGCTATGTGTAACATGTCCAGGACAGTATAATAACAACAGACCGTCTACAGTCACATTCATTTCGGTGCCGTGCCCAGTATTAGAGGCATTAGGAATAATAATAACATCAGACCGGCTACATAACTACAATCCTATCCTTCTTATGTCTTCGTGGAAGATTACAGAATAGAATGGCCAAGTCCAAGACTCAAACAAAGTCATAACCAAAACCAGAAAGAGAACTTGCTCACTAGTGGCGGCTCGTCATTAAGGGCCACTGGGGCCGGGCCCCATCAAAAAGAATGTGTAACGTGTATTTAATATTTTATAAATTAAAACATAACTCAAAACCATGATTTTTCCGAAAATTTGTATCTGGCTCCACGAACAAAAATGATCACCAGCCGCCACTGTTGCTCACATGTCAAAAAGGCGGAAATTCACTTCCAGTGGATTCCATCTCGCTGTGATTTTTAACTTCTGTAAATTTACAATATATATATATATATATATGTAACGAGTATCAATATCAACATACAATACTTTTACATCACTTGTGATACAGTCCTCAGATCATGTATCTGATGTGTCGCTACTGTACACTGCCATCATCTGGTTAAGCATTTAAAGGACTAGACCCCTAGGATTGTTGCTGGAGCTACGGAGTTCCTGCTTTGTGCAATACTCTGCAGATGGCGTGCCATGTCTGTGGAGAGGGGCTGAGCCATGTGGGGTAAGACAAAGTGCAATGAAGTCAATCCTTTGGCGTAAAACCCTTTAAAAAAAAAAGGACTGAGGATACAGTCTTCATGTCATGTTTCAGTTTGGAAAATTTCCATTACAATACGGACATGTCCATAGGTACTCAGATCACCTTCGCAGTATCTCCAACTCCGTTCATTGACCTGTTATGTTAACATTGCAATATAACTTACCTTTATTAAACGTCTCTTCATTGTCGTCTTGTGAGAAAACCGGGATGACATTGGTGCCTTCTACTGGATAAATAAAAAATTTGTTAAAACATGCACATGATAATCTGTGCAATGCAGTATTGATTTAGATGTCGTAGAGCGAATGTGTTCTGAACGGGATGACATTGATGTTCTATGGATAAATAAAGATTTTTAAAATGCACAGACGTTGATAATCTGTAGGAATTCAGTATTGATGTTCTGTAAGGAATGTGCAATATTGATGTTCTGTAAGGAATGTACAGTTTTGATGTTCTATGCGAATGTGTCGAGTTTTGATGTTCTGTAGGGAATGTCATTTGATGTTCTGAGAATGTCAGTACTGACGTGCTGTATGAATGTAATATGATGTTTGTGAATGTAAAGTACTGACGTGCTGTATGAATGTAAGTACTGACGTGCTGTATTGAATGTAAAGTACTGACTGTTTGTGAATGTAAGTACTGACGTGCTGTAGTGAATGTAAGTACTGAATGCTTTGTGAATGTAAAGTACTGACGTGCTGTATTGAATGTAAAGTACTGAAGTGCTGTAGTGAATGTAAAGTACTGAAGTGCTGTAGTGAATGTAAAGTACTGAAGTGCTGTAGTGAATGTAAAGTACTGAAGTGCTGTAGTGAATGTAAAGTAGTGATGTTCAGCAAGGAATAAAACGACTGATGTTCTACTGTATATGTAACCGATTGATGCTCTGTAGTCGACACTGTATAAATCAGTTGACCCACACTGTGGGTTTAAGATCATCGTTTCTCTCAAGGACATGGTATTGTTCAATTTCCCCTCATTGTGGTTTAAAATTTACGTTTTTCGTCAGGACACTGTGTTGATCACTGGCCCTATTTTGTAACCAGCTATAGACTTCCCCACGGTATATCGTTCTTTTAACTGTATATTCGCATCGGGAGGATTTTGGTTGTACATGAACAATAGGTTACTCTTCTATCATAGTAAAGTTACACAATAATTTCAGGACTGTCTATATCATAGATTCCCAAACTTCTTCGGCCCACCGCCCACTTTGCACAACATAAACTTTGAAACGCCCTCCCACATTATATGTTTGCCAACGCCCTGCTCCACATATATACATACTCTATTTTCTCTTTGACATAGAAAATTGATATATATTTCTGTACTGTAATACATGGTCAATTTTCAAATGATTGTATGCATGAAATAGAAAATTGATGAAAAAATAGATCATGAAAGACGGGCATACGATGAATTAGAAAGCAGAATTCAAATTTTAAATGATTTTTCAATTGCAAAATCACGAAAATAGTTTATTTAAAAATATTTAATATTAATTTCTTCTTTAAGGAGCCACCGACCCTAATCGCCTGAACACTTCCCCGCCCAAATTCTTCTAAACCCACTATCGCCCACCTAGATCGCTTTAGTGCCCACTGGGGGCGGCACCGTCCACTTTGGGAAACGCTGGTCTATATCTATGTTGCACTCTCTTCTTAAAAGGCGGGAGACCCACCAAGAACAAGGGTTGTATTTATTTAAAATTCACAGAAAAAAAACTAGCAAACATATTGTCATACAATTTGGCCACCAGTTGCTAAAGACATTGTTTTCGATGATAAACAACATGTAGTGTATGCACTGTAGTTAGTTATTTAAAAATAATTAATTTTCTTGAAAATATTTTGTAAAAAACCCCCTGTATCGGGAGAGGATTTCACAAATATAAGAAGTGCAAAGAACGCCAAACTGGCATATGATGTACATATCACCCAT
Organism: Arion vulgaris; assembly: GCA_020796225.1. Lineage (NCBI taxonomy): Eukaryota > Metazoa > Mollusca > Gastropoda > Stylommatophora > Arionidae > Arion > Arion vulgaris. Next base: position 21,050,816 of record CM036771.1, read on the forward strand.
AGTTATAGCGTGAACCTCCACTTTTTGTCTAAACTGTATATAAGCAGAGATATTGCTTTTCTAATTTGAAATTTTTTTAATTTGGAAGCGTTACATTGCAAAATCCATATCTACAAAACCAATTGAGTTAGACATTCTTTGAAGGTTCACGCTATAACTATGGGTGATATGTACATCATATGCAAGTTTGGCATTCTTTGCACTTCTTATGTTTATGAAATCCTCTCCCCGATGCAGGGGGGGTTTTTACAATATATTTTCAAGAAAATTAATTATTTTTAAATAACTAATTAGAGTACATACACTAAACACATTGTTTATCATCGAAAAGATACCTTTGCAACAGGTGCCAAATTGTATGACAATTTGTTTGGTAGTTTTTTTTTCTGTGAGTTTTTAAAAAAATACAACCCTATTTCTGGGTGGGTTTGAGTTACACAATACTAATGGAGTTTTATCCGTCCGATAGTACCGAGAAGTCCGGCAGGGTTAAACGGTCTAAAGCCGAAAGATTGGCTTCCCTGCGCCAGGTTTTACCCCATGAGGTGCAGTCTGTCTCTGCAGAAATGGCACGTACATGCCGAGAATATTGCATACAGCACGAAATCCGTAGCTCCGGAAACAATCCTAGAGATCTCTGGAAAAAAATACACCCGTAGAGAGATGGAACAGCGCGGCCTGGATTCGCACTCACGATCTTCGAAACGTAAGTCAAATTCTTAACCATTTAGCCCCATAGACTTCTAAGTAGTCCTAAGGCCGGCCTGTTGTTGACTACATCAAACGTCGTGTGCCGATAGTCAATGAAAAATACGAGGCTGACACCTTATTCCCCAATACAATCTCATGGTATGAAAAAGTATTTCTATATGTTAGTTAAACCTGCTGCCTTGCAGGTCGGCTGGGGACAGTCAAAGTCTGACAGAGAGCGAACCCAGTAAACGCTGGATAAAACCGTACACATCGCCGAAGGATAAGCACTAGAGCTCCAAATAGCGTTAAAGATGTGGCGAAACACACCCATGCTAAGGGTGCATGAATCAGATTTCCACATGAATGAGATTTATGGGGAAATCTGGTACATCACTCTAGGCGGTGATCGCGAGAGATATATACCTTAGTTATAACAAAACTTTCAAATATTTACTTCAGCAGAACAATACACACGAGAGATTAAAAAAAAGACTTACCTTTGTTACTTGAAGTATCGTGTGAACTCAGCAAAGTTTCAATAGCGTTGAATCTCATATTCAACAGAATCAGCGCCACTATCAGTACAACACAAAATAACACACCGTATTTGATTTGTCCTGAGGTCAACATTCTCAAACTGTCAAAGAAAAAAAGAAAACAACAAAACTATCACATTTGTTAGAGACACCGCCCGCGTGTTGCCGGAGCCCGGAAGAGAAGTAAAGAATAGTAACACTGCCACCTACAAGGCATGTCGTAAGAGGCGACTGAGGCATATGGAAGCTACCCTAGTAAATAAAAAGCATCGCAGAAATCGGATGTGCTGGCCTACTTGTAGGTGCATAACTTGCACAACGTAAAATCGCTCTTAGGCTCACGTCACATACACATCACACAGAGTGGTTAACAAGTGGTCGATATGGAGCGTCAGAATAAGAAAAAGAAATTAGAGACACAACGCCAAACTACAATGATATCAACACAGTAAACTAAATCAATTTCTTTCATATTTATAACTTTCCTTTCTTATAAATCCCATCTTGATCCGTTTCATAACAAAAGTACAGCAATTTAAATACCTCGTAACGAGTCCTGGTAACATCAGATGGCAGATGCAGATCAGAAATAAAGAGCATAATAGGACAGGGCCAAAGAAACGTTTCAGAAAATGATAAGCATTATATTCAACAAATCATTGTCAGTTGAGATCAGAATGAGAGTTTACAGTGCTATATAGAACCGATACTGACATACGGATGCGAGTCATGGACAATGAACAAACAGATGGAAAAATCTCTGAGGGCCACAGAGATGTGGTTTACAGAAGAATGATGAGAATCCCATGGACTGCTAAAATGACTAATGTTGAGGTGCTGAATGAGGTCAAGACACAGAGAAAGCTTATCATCAATATAACAAAGAGGCGGTCATCATTTTTCGAACATGTGATGAGGAGGGGAGGTTTAGAGCACATTGTATAACAACCGGTAAAATCGAGGGGACAAACTTTAATTGATGATAAATCATCAATGTAAGAAAGATACATTCATCATTTTTCAGACACGTGATGAAGAAGGGAGGTTTAGAACACATTGTGATAACCGGTAAAATCGAGGGTAGACGAGATAGAGGAAGACAGAGAGAGAGAAAATTTTGGACAGCCTGACTTCATGACACAGTAGTGCGTTAACATCTGAGATGATAACAAACACTAGAAACATAGATTTGTGGAGATCAATGATCGCTTACGCCAGCCGGCACGGCACCTGATGATGATGATTATAACTAATATGATAATCATAAACACATACAGCCCTAGTAAACAGAGTCACAGAAAGTCACTGGACCACAGCAGTAACGGCCTGAACCTCCATCCTTATTTTAGAAGTATAGGGAATGCGAACCCGAAACAAATGCTTGCAGAAAACGAATGCACCAGGTCATAAGGCGCATAACATGGTGCAACGACCCTCACAATGTGGAATGGGATAACGGATTCTATGGTCGCCAATCTGCCTCTGAGATTTAGCCACGCAGTAAGAATGTCAGACCTACCATCACGAGGTGGCCAAAACTTACTGCGGAAGAGGTCTGCACAAACAGGGAAGCAGAAATAATAGGAATTATATCCTACAGAACTGCCCCCAGTATTCAGACTTAAGAAGAAAGAGGTGGCCCACTTACACTAGCCTCCAAGACAAACTGTATAGTGTGGCTGATAATCTGAGGCAGACGGCTGCCTTTATTAGAGAATCCAAAATCACAATCTAGTGAGAACGCAGAAGACAAACTGTATGGCGTGGTTGACAATCTGAGACAGACGGTTGCCTTTATTATAGAATCCGAAATGCCAATCTAGTGAGAACGCAGAAGACAAACTGTATGGCGTGGTTGACAATCTGAGACAGACGGTTGCCTTTATTATAGAATCCGAAATCACAATCTAGTGAGAACGCAGAAGACAAACTGTATGGCGTGGTGGACAATCTGAGACAGACGGTTGCCTTTATTATAGAATCCGAAATGCCAATCTAGTGAGAACGCAGAAGACAAACTGTATGGCGTGGTTGACAATCTGAGACAGACGGTTGCCTTTATTATAGAATCCGAAATGCCAATCTAGTGAGAACGCAGAAGACAAACTGTATGGCGTGGTTGACAATCTGAGACAGACGGTTGCCTTTATTATAGAATCCGAAATGCCAATCTAGTGAGAACGCAGAAGACAAACTGTATGGCGTGGTTGACAATCTGAGACAGACGGTTGCCTTTATTATAGAATCCGAAATGCCAATCTAATGAGAACGCAGAAGAAGAAGAAAATACTAGAAGTAGTTGTCCGAAATGCTCTGCTTTGTTCTGCAATGGTTATAAGTAATAGTAGCTATCAGAGTTTCTCTTGTTCATAATGGAGAATAACAGGAGAAGAAGATATGTTTATTGTTAGTTCCTTGGAAACCAGATCATTAAACTAAGTACTGAAAGGGTCTAAAGCCGAAGGATTGAATTCATTGCATTGGGTTTTACCCGATATGGCTCGGTCCTCTCCGCGGAATGGCACGCCATCTGTCGAGAATATTGCACAAAGCACAAACTCCGTAGCTCTGGCAACAATCCTGGGGGTCTCTGAAAAATGCACCGGTAAACAGAACGTCGAGGTCCGGATTCGAATCAACGACTTGCGGGTCGCAAGACGAGGGCTCACCCAATTAGCTACAGTGATCCCCAAATTCAGTACAATGGATGATATAACTGAGACACCAACTGTCGCTAGCGATGACATAAAACCTGTGTGCTCCTTAGTAACGAAAATAGAACTGGACGAAAGTAAACAAGGAGATAAGGAGAAATATGGAAATATTTTATCCCGATAAACAAATCAAGTCGAGATTCGCTGCCCACAATAGTCAATGCAGACGTTGAAGCATTAATAAATGACTACACATTGGAGGAAGATGCTGCTGTAATCACTGACGGTTCTGTGATTCGGCACAGTCGGAGTGCATGGGCATTTACGGCAAGAGCTAAATAAAAAGTCATCAAAGAGGCAAGTGGTGCATATGCGACAACTACCAGCAGCATGACTATGGAGGTCATGGCGGTGACAAAATCCAAGTAGTGGTTACAGACGCAAACATTCACCCATGCATGCATGCTCAGCGACTAAATGAGCATGACACAGAACATCAAGACCGGTTATGTACGAAGGCAGTGGATGCAATCAATTCAAAATGCAGCAATCCAGATACTTACCTTCATCTTTGTCTCAGGTCATGCTGGAGTGAAGGGCAATGAGAGAGAGAATGCACTGGCGGACAATGCTACGATTAAGAATGGGTCTTCTATGGACAAAAGTTACATCATCAACTCTCTAAGAGAAAACATCCGCTCTGAAGATTTCAACGAAGAAGATAAAAGGTATTCTCTATCTCGGTTGCGCAAGTTGTGCATACAGATAGGTGCGGCAAGACGGGAAAACCATGAGAGAAACCTCAGTAGATGCATCAATCAATACAGAACGGGAGTTGTTAGTTTAAACACACTGAGATTCCATGCTTGGGAGGAGATCGGAGCAATTATTGACATATCCGATGTGCGATGAAGATGATCCTCAAATGAAAAATGGAAATAGTTTATACTTGATATAAAACGTGTTTGATTGAAAAAACCACTTTCATGGAATTTCGGGCGGCTACAGAGGCGGTGACGTGGTTGGCAACGTATTTTTTTTTTTTCCGATCCAGAAGCACTTGAGCTTTTCAGCTCTTCGGCTCGGTGCCATGGACATCGTAACCCTTCGGTTCGGTGCCACGAACACCGTAAATCTGGGGAATCTATGGCTTTTTCTGCCATCCCAAGGAATTGAACCCGCACACACAGAGGGATAGTCACCCGTAGTCCAACGCGCTACGAACACGCTGGGCAGACGTGCTAGTCAGGACCGTGAGGTATATTTTCTCAGCATGATGCAAGTCTTCGAAATGCTGCCGCTTAAATGTTTCAAATTGTACTTTGTTTTCGCTGCTTATGTCACCCCCTTACAGGCCGCCTGCTGCGGCCGCCTCTCTATATCATAGTACGACACGGTCCTGACACTCGGATATTCATACTCAGTGACTCCATGAGCATGATTCGTAAAGACGAATCAGGAATCGTTAGATGAAACTGGGTGGAGGTAACAGATTGGACCAGAGACCAGATATAACTTCATTTGTCCTGGAAAAGAGAGTTCAGGTATGAACAGCTGATAGATTTGCTGACTTATCTACAATATCAGAGGAGCTGTCGTGATAATCTTAACGATTGAGAGAGTCTTTCCGAACAGATGAGTTTCAGGTCTGTGAATCCCACTCGCTGACCAGATTGAGAGTTTCCGAACAGAGGAGTTTCAGGTCTGTGAATCCCACTCGCTGACTAGATTGAGAGACTCTTTCCGAACAGAGGAGTTTCAGGTCTGTGAATCCCACTCGCTGACCAGATTGAGAGAGATGGGTGTCAATATTGGTGTAGCCCGAAAAGAACGACATACTAAATATGTAAAGAGACTTGCAAATATTCGAAGAAGAAGCTGTGTGATTGTGTAAACACTATATTCATGATTGTTTGATTGTGTAAACACTATATCCATGATTGTTTGATTGTGTTAACGTTATATCCATGATTGTTTGATTGTGTTAACGTTATATCCATGATTGTTTGATTGTGTTAACGTTATATCCATGATTGTTTGATTGTGTAAACACTATATCCATGATTGTTTGATTGTGTAAACATTATATTTATGATTGCCCGATTGTGTGTACGCTATATTCATGAATGTATGATTGTGCGAATTTAATATCAATGTCTGGTTGATTCTAGGAACAATGAATGAATCAAGATTTTGTGACTCTTGGATGAAAATTATACCTTCTAACCTCTCTATAAAACCTTACTACAATAAGTGAGTGTTAACAAAACACCCTTTCACGGGAAGTGAATTGGCCTGAAAAGTAATGTTCTGCATGAAATATGTAAGATTTCATAGTCTCAAGTAGAGCAGTATTAAACATATTAAACAACTCGGGACATTGTGAATCACCAGCAAGTTTCTTAAATAACTAACAAATTTCTGAACTAACCAAAGAATTTCTTAAATAACTAGCGAATTTCTTAATACTTACTCAACGAATATTTTAAATCACCACTGAATACATATTAAATAATCAGGCAATCTCTTAAAATCAAAGGCAACAGGTTTTTCCTTAAAAACACAAAAAGTTCCTTAAATCATCAACAGTTCCCTTTTAAATCACCAAGCAGTTCCTTCAAATCACCAACAGTTCCTTTCAAACACCAACAGTTCCCGTAAATCTCTAGTGTTGGTCCTTTGAACCACCATGCACTCAATGCGCGCAGAGTGATCGAAACATATCGAGACCCAGATCAATGTTTGAATTTAATTCAAAACTTCTTAGTTCATATGTTATTGTATTTCTCTCGACTTGATATTTAATACATTACCTGACAATTATCAATAAAAAGACACTAAATGTGTAATTATCAACCACTAGTAACAACTGTTATAAGAATGAGAATGAGAATATTAAGACATGTTGGGCACACCTTAAGAAGAAATGATCAAAGAATACCAAAGCAGGTATTGAAGTGAAAGTCAAAGGGTTACAGAAAGAGGGAACGCCCTAAGGAAACCCCGAAACGAACTTTTGCAGCGAGAGGCAAGAAAATTCGGACTTAATTCCATGGAAGAGATTTGAGCAAGTTGCCCAGGACGGAGCGGTATGGAAAGATTAATTGCAGGACCTATGTAACGTATAACGGTATGAGAGAAATATAAATATAAATGTGTAGCAAAATCAGACTGTGATGATAAGCTTAACTAAAATTTTAATAGCATTCACCCCTCCCTCCGCGAATCACTTTAAATTATTTTCAACCGTTACTAATATAAGGGAAGACTGCAGTAAAACTATGTAGCAGTGACGATATAAGGAAAGACTGCAGTAAAACTATGTAGCAGTGACGATATAAGGGAAGACTGTAGTAAAACTATGTAGCAGTGACGATATAAGGGCAGACTGCAGTAAAACTATGTAGCAATAGCGAAACACGTAAAAAACAAAGTACTGTAGTTTTACCAAATAAAAAAACAATAACAATACACAGCAACGTTTCGACCAAAAGACCTTTATCAAGCGAACTATACAATAGGAGTGACGAATTTCACAGCCCATTACATATAGACTACGACAGAAACATCCTAACCATTTCTACTTCAATTAACAATTACTACTTCATTTACATGAACACAGCTTCCACAACAGTACATTTATTAATCTCAAAAGCACAAATAATTCGTCAAAACTCATATAAAAGAAAACTGAATTTGCTTCATATATACAGGTATTATTAAATGGTTCGGCCACGTAAGCAGATTACCAACAGACAGTGCACCTCAAAGAGCAATGCTGCTCTGTTACAACGGGTACAAAGCAAAAGGCCGGCCACGCAAAAGATAGACCTCAGAGATAACAGAGGCGACGAAAGAGACTATCTACGAAGCGCATACATGGGCCCATTTTAGAAATCTCTTCTCCACCTGACGCTGTGAGGCAAACAGGATTCGAGAAAGAAAGAACAAATTAAAAAGGCAAAAAGTAAATTAATTTATGCAGAACGTCGTTTTCAATTCGATTGTTAATATTAGCTGGAAAGGGAAACGGCCATAATGAACTATTTAAATGCACATATATCATTTCTGATAAGGGTTGACATCTGTTTTCAAAAATAAAATGGATCAGAAATGTGTAATTTCATTAGAACGTGTAAGCTCTGACCTACATATATATAAATCGCAGCTGTGTGCGCTTTCAACTTTACAATATGGGGTCTCTGTGGGTTGATGTTGGGTGTTCATCTCTCGTGTCAAAGGTATCAGGTTCGCTCCTCGTGGAGCTATCTGGATATTTTTCCAGAGATGCTTGATCTCAGTGTAGGTGAGATCGAGTTCCTAGTCCTTACGGAGACGGACGATAAAACGTAGGTCCCGTGTTCAAGTTGAGCACGTAAAAGAACCTTTATAATAATAATAATTCCTCTCGTACCGTTATACTTTACATAGGGCCTGCAAGTAATTTCTCCTACCGCTCTATCCTGGGCAACTCGCTCAATCTCCTCCATGAAACTGAGACGAATTTCCTGCCTATCTCAGCAAAGTTCGTTTCAGGGTCTCCTTAGGTCGACCTCTCTTTCTTGAACAAAAGAACCTTTAGCAATTTAAAATCGACAAGAGCATGGAGAAAAGCTGTTGCCCGGGAAAATTTTATTAGAAAAGATTAAAAATAAAATTCTTTCAAAAACATCTTCACCATATTCAATAATTACATCAGAAACCCTCGCCGGTGCTACGGAGTTCGTGCACAGCAGCTGAGATCTTTCAGTGTATGAAAGAGATCAGATCACACACGGTTGCTCACCGAAGTGCAAAGGTGATGGTCTATCAATCAATCTATCAATCAATCTATCAATCAATCTATCAGTCAATCTACTTTACAATAGCCATCAGAATGCTGGAGAGTGACAGAACAAGATATGTCCACCTTTCAAATAACTTGTCTGCGACAGATTTACCGAGTTATGACCGAATACAATATCTAACCAAGAACTGCTTACTCACTGTCAACAAAAGAAGATAAGCACCATCATCAAAAGAGATACCGGAGATGGATCGGACATGTGATAGGCAGTGGCGGCTCGTGCTCATTTTTGTTGGGGGGGCAGACAAAAATTGTCGGAAAAATCATGGTTTTGAGTAGGTTATATTTTAATTTATAAAGTAATAAGTACAGTTACACTTAATTTTGGTGTGGCCCGGCCCAATGGCCCTTAATGACGAGCCGCCACTGGTGATACGCATGGAGACTAAATCTGTCACGAAAACCGCACTAAGATGGATACTAGACGGTTAAATATAAACGTCGAAGACAAAACGACCTGAAGGAGAACAAGAATTAACAAAATTAATCACTGCTGGAACATAATACAGAAGAGGGTAGGAAGAACAAGAATTAACCAAATTAATCACTGCTGGAACATAATACAGAAGAGGGTGAAGGAGAGAAAGAATTAACAAAATTAATCACTGTGGAACATAATACAGAAGAGGTCAAGGAGAAAAGAATTAACAAAATTAATCACTGCTGGAACATAATAAGAAGAGGTCAAGAGAACAAGAATTAAGCAAATTAATCACTGCTGGAACATAATACAGAAGAGGGTCAAGGAGAACAAGAATTAAGCAAATTAATCACTGCTGGAACATAATACAGAAGACGGTCATGAATAGAACAGAAAGATGTGCATTATTTCTGCGTTAGCGCCAGGTGCGTCACAGGCTAGAGAGAGAAAGAGAGAGAAAGAGAAGAGAGAGAGAGAGAGAAGAGAGAGAGAAAGAGAGAGAGAGAAAGAGAGAGAGAGAGAAAGAGAGAGAGAAACGGAGAGAAAGAGAGAGATATACGCTAGAAGTCTCACTTTTGATGCTGTCATGAGTAACGCACCAGTTACATCATGAATCCATGATCTATGTGGTTTTCTTCTTCTCTTCTTTGCCAGGAAGTCTTCCTGGTATATAGTAGCATTTTTCTAACCTTCACTTATATGTCCAAAATACTTCAATCTCATTCTTTCTTGAATAATCAGCCAGTTTTGAGTTCTTTCTGGATATTTCTACTGGTTCTCTTCTCGGTCCATGATATACATATATCTCTTATGTAACACTTATATTCAAAAGCACATATATGCATTTTTATTACCGTGTTAAATGCCACTGTTTCAAACCTGTGCGTTGATATTAAAAATATGGGTTCGTTGTATTCTTATATTTGTTTTCATAGTTCATAGTTCATAGTTCATAGTTCATATGTATGGTTCCAACTGCACTGCAACGGGTCACCCCATAATTGCTCCGTTCCTGTGCCAACGAAAATCACACAAAATACTAACAACTGTCTCCTGTGTCGTGAACTAATCCCAGAATGAAACAGCCGTACCGCCACAAAAAGCAACCAGCACCGCATAAATGCATATGGCCGTCGCTAAAGTGTAAACACAAAACTGTTCATCACTTGAACTGCAATTCATGTCGAAGGGAACATCAATCACAACAAAATCCAGCTTTCTGCCCACGCAAAACACTGCATACGGCAGATTGAGTTGGTTCGTCATAACCGCTGTCCTATTACTTCTATGGAAAGAGAAGAGAACAAATAGATATATCCAGAAAGAATTCAAAATCAAAGAAAACTGGGTGATGCTACAAAAAAGAATGAGAAAATGAAAGTATTTTGGACATATAAAAAAAAGCAGGAAGGGGGCGGCCATCAATAAATGAGGCATGGAGACCACGGAGATGGATTCAGGATGTAACTGACGGTTTGAACATGACGGCTGCAGAAGCAGGACATCTGGCCTATGAGAGAGAGAGAGAAATTCCGAAAGACTGTTGGGGTGGCAAAGTTCTGCTCAGGACAAGCTATTTGATGTTGATGATGATTACTTCTATTCTATACTGTGTTTCCACTTTTGAATGGAAGGCAGATGATCTCAATCGTAGAGACAATCTCTGAGATCTTCCACTAGGAGAGTCACTGCCCAGAAGGAAAGCAATGGCAAACTACCTTCTTATACTGCCAAGAAACCCATGATAAACATGAAATATTTCGGACACATCAAACGACATGGGTGCCTAGAGACATTAATTTTGGAAGGAATGGTGCCTGGAAGAAGAACGCGAGAAAGACCTAGAAGACGATGGGTGCAAGATGTCATTGACGATCTGAGAATGACTGCTGCTGACGCTGGCCAACTTGCACATAATCAGAGAGCTTTTCAGGAATGCTGTCATGGGAGCCAAGTTCCGGAAGGGACACGCTGCTTAATGATGATGATGATACTGTGTTTAATTTAAGCTTTTAAAAAGAGCAAGTAACTCACGCTTATAACATAGAATTCTACCTGAAAAAATAACTGTTCAGGTGTAGTTTGACTCTACGACAAGCACAAACTACACGCGACATAAAGGTGTTCAAAGCGTAAAGGTCTCTAACATTTGTGTCCAAGAGAATATTTTGTTCAAGATTGTTTACATGTTCATTGTCAGTGCGAATTAGTATAAATTAAAGTCGGTGTGAATTTTCAATGGGGATATCAAATTTGCGTACACTTTTACACGTCAATGTAGTTCGGTGCGTAGGCAATGTACTGAATCCAACAAGCGTCAACAGTTCAGATAACTACATTCATCTTCGTTCTGTGGCACATGGATGTCGTGACAATCAGAGAGCAGGCAGGCCAATGGCTCTGCCACCTTATCAATGGGCCAGCTAATGGATTGAGCTGACATTCGGAACGCTCTCATAGAGTGTGACCGCAAAGAGGACTTTCATTTAAACCATAGATTCCCAAACTTTTTCGGCCCACCGCCCACTTTGCAAAACATAAACTTTGTAACGCCCCCTCCACATTATAACAGTTTGTCAACGCCCCCCTCCGAAATATATGTAAATAATAATAATAATAATTCCTCTCGTAACGTTATACGTTACATAGGGCCTGCAAGTAATTTCTACATACCGCTCTGGGCAACTCGCTCAATCTCCATGGAACTGAGACCGATATTTCCTGCCTCTCTCAGCAAAGTTCGTTTCAGGGTCTCCTTAGGTCGACCTCTCTTTGAACCCTTTACATCCCACTTCAATGCCTGCTTTGATATTCGTTGATCATTTCTCCTCAAGGTGTGCCTAACATATCTCCATCTTCTCTTTCTTATAACAGTTGTCACTAGTGGTTGACCAGACATATCTCTGATTTCATCACTTCTCCTGAATTCATTCCATTTTATATTCATTATTTTTCGCAGACATCTATTTTCAAATGCATTCAACTTGCTTTCTATATCTTTAGTCATTTTCCTACTCTCGCTAGCCAATTCTAGAAATATATATACACGCTCTATTTTCTCGTTGACATAGACAATTTCTGTAATACATGGTCCATTTTCAAATGATTATATGCATGAAATAGAAAATTGATGGAAAAATGGATCGCGTAAAACGGGCATAAGATGAATTAAAATGCATAATTCAAATTTTAAATGATTATTCAATCGTAAAATCACGAAAATAATTTATTTAAAAATATTTATTATTAATTTCTTATTTAAGGAACCACAGACCCCTATTCGCATGAACTCTCCCAAATTCTTCTGAACCCACTATCGCCCCCATAGAAAGCTTCAGCGCCCAATGGAGGGGGCGGTACCGCCCACTTTGGGAAACGCTGATTTAAACCAATACACAACAACTGCTTGACTGCAAGAGCTTGGATTGAAGATTGAAATGGCTAGAAAAGAACAGCACAACAGGTATATGAATAGGCTCATCATTGAACATCGAAGTTGTACAATTAGTCGCTGGATGCTGTTGGAGAGATTGCGAAGACGATCAAAGCACATATGGACATGTCAGGAGTGCAATGAAGGTTCTATACTGAAACTTCAATGTGGTTTTTGAGCGGACGTTAATATTACTCTGAATATACAAGTATTTGGTCAGTTTCCCACTGGTTATGTGGTAGGTATGCATGCTGATGGTTCTTGTGTCCCTCTGCCTAAGCATGCTACTGATTATATTCATGTATCATATCTTATTTTCAATTCAAGATTTCGCCAAACCGGTGTTTTCCTTACACAATTTCGATACATTTAAGGATATCTTGATACACAGTTACCTTAAAAATAAATATCATTGATCACTTTGACAACGTTCAGTGTCATCATCGTCGGGTACTATACAAGTGCGTATGTGATACAGACCAGTACCATAGCGCTTCATAGATCCATTTTTGTGTAGATGGTTGTAGATGTGTGTGTTGCAACGTTATCTACGCCATCCTTACTAAGCGTTGCAGTAATGCTTCTGTAGTCGAAAATGGCAAAAAACTTAGTGACCGTTTAGGCCAACATTTACGTGATATACGCAAACACTCAATGATTTCTGTGGCCACTCATTTTAATTTCACTGACCATTTGGGAGATCGTGATGTTGAGATTACAGCTTCTTCTTCTCTTCTCTCGTACGCCAGCTGTTAATTTAGGCGGAAAGTCATGACGCCTGGTATTGAGCTTCTGACTGATTTTTGCGTGGACCTATATTACCATTTTACAGGCATACCTGAACCTTATGGACAGCCTCGCCGACTTCGGAGGTACTTGAGGTGTAGATCCTTCAAGTGTGATCATTGCAGTAGACCTGTTGTCCTTGTAACTCTTTCTCCGAACGAGTTAGTTAGTGAAGGCAGAACGGATGACTTCTCTATCGGCGTTCCTGCCTTTGGTAAGGTCGTTCCGTACGCATCGTAAGATAAATACTCTTTAATGATCTTTTTGTGCCGTAAATTTCGGCTTGGATCTACACCAAAGATCATTAATTTGCGCTGACTGAGTGAGGTCGCCCAGGTATAGGGACATTCTCGACACCCGTCTAGTTCTAGTCACAGGAACTGTCACCTTTCTTGTATTCATTGCTATTTTACGATTATTTTCGCCGTATATTTGGGTGTTTTTGATCTTCGCCACAGAGTATGTCTACAATATGCGATCTTTCTTACTATATGAGATCCTTCCGGATTAGGAACATTCTCAGTCATTGGAGACGCATGTGCTTTGTAAAACAAACGATCATATGTTGGCGGCATGCTTAGCCTTATGTGATCTGAGCCATGGTGTTTGGACGTAATCTGTGTAGGATGATCGGCGTCCGAAAAGTATTGCCCTTAGTTAATGTTTGGGTTTGTACCAGTCAAGCCTCTGCATTATCGGCCTTCCTTTTTATCCACGGGGAGTTTGTTCCTGAGTAGGAGTATTCTCAGCCGTTTCGGGGCGTGTGTCGCACTGGCATTCAGTGTTTGCATTTTCCTGTCCCCGGAAACCCTAGACTGAGACTACGCACATATATTCTAGAAGGTCGTTTCAATCGGCGGTAGCAACGCAAATGAAATTTTGCGCTCGCCAACATCACCCACGTCAGTTCTTTCGGGGATGTTAGTTGTTAATGCAACAGAACCCTGCCCGGTTGTCCCAGGAAGGGCAGTTTCGTTAGACACTAAAACTCAATTTTAGGATTTGCGCTCGGCCAAACTTAATCACCACAGTTCTTCCGGGGATGTTAGTTGTTTATGCAACAGTACGCTGCCCGGTTGTCCCGGGAGGGCAGTTTCGTTAGGTACTAAAACGCAACTTTAGGATTTGCGCTCGACCAACTTTACCCATTAGGTTTATCTGCGCTTGGCCCCTTGTACGGAGTTTACTGCAATCTTCCCATGCGTCAGCACGATACGTCAAAGAGTTCAAAAAGAGAGACGCCCTAGGGAGAATTTGAACCGAACTTTGTCGAAAGAGGCAAGAAATATCGGTCTCGATTTCATGGAAGAGATTGAGCGAGTTGCTCAGGATTGAGCGGTATGGAGAAATTACTTGCAGGCCCTATGTAACGTATAAGGGTACGAGATGAATTATTATTATTATTGATAATAATAAAAGCCGTAAATCGCAAGCGATGATGACAACAAACTCAGACATGTGCTGCTGCACCTCTCTGGTGTGTGCGGAGGTGACTGACTGAAGAGTCCAATCCTAGAACAGAATCCCTACCACAGGTGGGGCATACATGATCAAGGTTAGACATGCGTGTGTTTTGTGCTCTGTCTTTTCTCTCAGCTCGTTTTCTCTGTACCTCAACAACACGATGATTTTCAGCTATGCGGATTCCTCTTTTTTGTTACAGCATCACATTTGGCGATCTTGCGCAAGGGATTCCCAGCACGTGGTGTCTATATCGAAGCATTTCAGAGATACTTTAAGTGTCTTATGATTATTATTATTATTATTATAACACACACGGAGGGTATACACTGTATTGGACGTTGAAATCAAATGATAGAAGAAAACTAGTCACGACAGAGATGAAGTGTCTACACATAATTCTGGGAGTATCAAGAAGAGACCGGTTTAGAAATGAAGACACCAGGAAAAAAGTGAGTACAACATCAATACTGAACTTCATCAAGAAACAACAAATTAAATGGTTCCTCCACATAAGCAGATTAAGAATATACAGTGCGCTTCATAGAGCAATGTTACTCTGAAACAGTGAACACAAAGCAAAATGCCGGCTTCGCAAAATGTGGACCTCAGAGATAACAGAGGCGACGAAAGACACTGTCTATAAAGCGCACACAAAAGTTCGCCTAGAAATCTCTTCTTATCATAACGCTGTGAGGCGAAACAGAATTGGAGAATAAGAAAAAGAAAGAAATTATTTTAATAAGCAAAGATATTTGGATACCACTTTTAATCAAGCAAATCGAATTATCAAGACAAGCAGGACTAGACGCAATGAAATGGATACCATTTAATCAAAGCAAATACTACTTTATCAAAGACCTGGTGTCACGGCGGACTAGACGCAATAAAATGTATACATTTTAAAACCAACTTAACTAGCTCATAGCTGGACAAAGAAATAACGTAAAGTGGTAAAAACAACCGTACATATCTATACATTTCTGCACGAATATCTGTTCAAATTTTCCCTTATTGCAGAATCGTTTTTCAATAGTTTTGTTGGTGACAAACATAAAGTGTGAACAAAAGCAATATTTATCTTTACATTCTGAACTGACGAATATTCTGTTCAAATGTCCTTATTGCAGAATCATTTGTTCCAATATTTTGTTGGGCGTGACACACGTACATAAACACCGACAATTGCTTTTATATTATATTGACTGAACTGTACGTCGATATGCACTGTAATCTGATTGGTCATATTGTAGATAGTCAGATGTGATTCATACCACATTTCTTCTTTCTTCTTTGCGTTCGTTCTTTACGACCAATTTTAATCACTCTTTGTGATATGTTTGATCTTTGCCAAGAACGTGTATACGTTGCACATTGGTTTGGTATGCCCCTAAACACATAGACTTCTACAAGTTTAGGACACGTGTATCCAATTTCAGCAAACCTCCTTAGTCGCCTCTTACGACATGCGCGGCAGGTAGCAATGGTTCTATTCTTTACACCCAAAATTGGGCCCCGGAAACCCACTCGGGCGATACCACATTTCAGACATAGGGTTGGCGAATTTCGAGGAACACTACAAATGGGCGATTACATATGAAAACATTCAAACCTATCTAATGAAAATCTGGGAATAAAAACGAATAACGAAATGAGTGAAACACAAAACCAGAAGTGGAAAAGAAGAGAAACAATAAACAATAAAGTGAATATATAACTTATATATATGAAGCAAATGCACATATAGATTGCAAGGCATGAGATGAAAAAGTACTAAGAAGCATAGGAATGTAATGCGTTGAGCCCAAGAGGTCGCAAGGTGCCATACAACGAAATAAAACGGTTCTTCAGGGAAAATCGACTGCGATCATCAGAGGAACATGATCGGATGGCTGTGACCTGGACATCGCAAGCTCCTGAATGGCCAGTATCATTGAAATGGGTAGCTACAGGGTCACAGAGCATTGGTGTATATCGCGCAAGTGTTGGGCGAATCGGTCACTGAGCCTCTTACCGGTTTCACTAATATAGGCCTTGTTGCATCGTTTGCAGGTGATGGCATAGATGATATTGCGGACTCACGTGAAACTGTCTTGAATAACATACGTGGCTTTTGGAAAAGAAACAGTGCGAGTCTGTATTACATATGCACACGTATAGCAGCGTCGACGGCCACACTGGATGGTGCATTGGGGAAACCGGTAAGAGGCTCAGTGACCAATTTGCCCAACACTTGCCCTATATACACCAATGCTCTGTCACTCCTATAGCCACTCATTTCAATGATACTGGCCATTCAGGAGCTTGTGATGTCCTGGTCACAGCCATCCGATCATGTTTCTCTGATGATCGCAGTCGATTTTCCCTGGAGAACCGTTTTATTTCGTTGTATGGCACCTTGCGACCTCTTGGACCCAACGCATTACATTCCTATGCTTCTTATTACTTTCTCATCTCATGCCTTGTAATCTATATGTGCATTTGCTTCATATATATAAGTTATATATTCACTTTATTGTTTATTGTTTCTCTTCTTTTCCACTTCTGGTTTTGTGTTTCACTCATTTCGTTATTCGTTTTATTCCCAGATTTTCATTAGATAGGTTTGAATGTTTCCATGTAATCGTCCATTTGTAGTGTTCCTCGAAATTCGTCATTCTTTTTGTATCGTTTGCTTGATAAAGGCCTTTGGGTCGAAACGTTGCTGTATATCGTCACTGTTTCTGTATTTTGTAAAACTATAGTACTTTGTTTTTACGTGTTTTCGCAATTTCACCAAGTTTCACTGCAGTCATTCCCCTTTTTAGACTCCATAGGGTTGGAGAAGAGAGGTCTATGGTTCTCTTCTGTTAGCAAAATCTAACGTCAAGTGTTTCTTCTCGTTCACCTTTCAACTCTGAACGGTCGTCACAGGTGGTCAGCAAACTTCTTCCAGCTCTTCCACTCTCTTGCCATCCCTTCCAATTATTTCCATGTTTTACCTATCTTTTTAAAATCAGTCTCAGCTCTCTTCTCCAGGTATTTCTAGACATTCCCCTACTCCTCTTTCCCTGTGGGTTCCATAACAGAGCATGTCTTGTAATGCTTTCGACTGGCCTTCTCATTGTGTGTCTTATCCATCACCAGCGTCTCTTCCTGAGCTCTCTTTCCACTGGTATCAGCTTAGTTCTTTCTCTGAGGTCTTCGTTCGTAATCTTATCATACCATCTCAGTTCCTCTATTCTACGTAAACATCCATTTACGAAGGTCTGTAGCTTTCTGGTGGTTTATTTTATTGTCCGCCATGTTTACGAGCCATACAATAGCACTGACTTCATATTTGATTGAAAGATTCTCAGTTTTGAATTTGTTGTGATCTCATTTGACTTTTATTTGACTCATTTGACTCAATACTATAAAGTTTCCCCTTTCTTTTGGTATTCTTATCTTGACATCTTTTTTTGCTCCTCCTTCTGTGTCTATGTTGCTACCAAGGTATGTGTATGGTTTTACATCCTGTAGAGCTGTTTCCTCCAGCATAATCTGGTTTACATTCACTGCATTTATTCTCATGACTTTGGTCTTTTCCCTGTGTATTTCAAAACCTAGAAGCTGAGACTTATTATTTAGAATATATATTTTATCTTTAATCTGTGCTGGTTGTGGGACATCAATGCCAGGTCGTCTGCAAAATCCATGTTCTCTAGATATTTCATAAGTGTCCATTGTATTCTACATTTGTTATCTGTTATTGTTGCTTGCATGATCTAATCTATGGCCAGCAAGAACAGGAATGGTGATAAGAGGTATCCCTGTCGTACGCCCGTTCATATCTCCAAGTATTCAACGTTTTTGCATAAGATTAATATTATGAAATTATTTATGAAGCACTCTCATATTATCTTACCAAATAAGATAGAAAACGATAAGCTTTTACAACGACCAAATTGTACTTCATTGAAGACAATTAGTAAAATATGAAGATAAAGGTGAGTTACGACGCATGTACGTGGTATACTATAGTTCGTTCCAAAATTCGTGATCACACTAATGTTTAATTTGTACGAAATCTATCTGATGGATACAAGTAATTGTTTGCATGCAGTCTTATATACCTCACGGCGTTACGAATCCATGTTTAACTAATTGGTAGGTAGCTTAGTTGATGCAAAAACCTTTTAGTTATATAATTTTGCATAAGCACAACAAAATGATAATCAAAGTTAATATATATTAGTACGTGTTTCGCTATTTACCAAGTTTTACTGCAGTCTTCCCCCTTTTTCGATAATCGTCGCCATATTGCTGCAACTATTCGTTGTGACGTAGTAGGTAAGATTTAGTAGTTATTCGTCTTAGTACGTGTTTCGCTATTAATCAAAGTTTAGAACTTACAGTAATACACAAATGGTGGCGAATGATTGCAAAGGCGTATTCCTATTACATATTATAAAAAGAAATGTCACATAGTAAACAAATTATACCTTCCACTTCTATAAATGAAAGTAAATGTTGCGTACATACGCCAATGACAGTCGGTAGGAAACATTGTGAACTAATTAATTCCACGGGATTCCCGATTTTGACGTGCACTGAATTGCATTTGGAACACGGAAATGCTTAGTTATAGACACACTTGACAATCGTACTGTAAAATTTCGACAAGCATACCAGATCAACATCGCGGTAAATTTAGTAATAACATATAATAAAATTCTTACAGAACTAAAGGTTTGGGTGGGCAAAAAAACACTTTTGGATCTTCGTCACTGTTACCTATATAAAAATGCAAAAATCAAAATTTCTGTCAAGTGGATGATTTTATATCGGTCGTAAAGATGATCACGAATTTTGGAACGAACTATAGTTGGGGCATTGGATATGACAGCTCTCCGATGGACAGCGGAAGGCTAAAGAAGGACTAGATGCCCATAGGCAAAATGGAGAAGAAAAGTGTAAACAAATTGAAGAATTGTGGCCTGACGTGATAAATAATTAATGGAATGAGGGTAGAAAAGCAACAATTGAATTCTTTGTGGAAGACTTAGTTAGAAACGAGACACGAAGGAGATATAGATAGCAAGATCTATAGTAGTCTGGAGTGTAGTAGAACATCATCATCAGGTGTCGTGCGACTGACGTAGGCGATTATGGATCTCCACAAATCTCGGTCTCTGGTGTTTGCTATCGTCGCAGATATTGACGCTCTTCCATGCCATGAAGTCAGGCTACCCAAAATGCTTCTCTCTCTTATTCCTCTGTTCGTTTCTCTTCGATTTTATCAGTTGTTACAGTGTGTTCTAAACCTCCCTTTCTCATCACATCTGCAAAAAAGATGACTGTCTCTTTTTACATCGAGGATAAGCTTACTCTGTGTCTTGACCTCATTCATCACCTCCCTTTCGTCATTTTAGCAGTCCATGGGATTCGTATCAGTGTAATAAATATCGTCTAAAAATGGTGTTTGTTTGGTGTCTGTTTGCGTTCATTCTTATCAACCATGTTAACCACCCTTTGTGATTTATGTCGTTTTCGCGAAAGAAGTGAGTACGGCACGTCTCCGCTAGGCTCCTACATAGTAACACTCGACTTTGGACATTATCCAACATGACAAACATTTGCATAGACGAGTAACTGTCAAATTTTGCAAATAGAAAAACAGCGTTCAATGGTATCTCATCTGTAGTTGATACCATATCGGAGATGGATGATAAAAGTAGGACTCATTTTCAAGTAGAGCGCATAAAAGAACCCGTGGCAGTTCCAAATCGAGAAAAAACAGGCTGAAAAACCGCTGCACAAAATTCATTAGAATAATTAGACAATAATAATCCTACAAATGACGCTATCTTCTAAATTACATAGTGGACCCTCGTCAGTGCTACGGAGTTTGTGCACTGTCAATGAGATCTTCATGTGTAAGAAAAAGATCGATGTAGGTTACACACCGAAGTGGCATGATAATGGTCATATCAACGAATTTGAAGTTATATGTTGCATGGTACCAAATCAGATTGGTCATATACAGCAGTCAGAGACTGACTCAAGCCATAAAGATGGGAGTTTATAAAGTTCTGTCCAGCTTTAGGATGGTGTATTGTAGGCAATCGGTGTCTGTGCTCCATCTTAGTTACAATTACAAACTATTGAATGAACACGTAGAAGACGCTGATGCCACCGTGGTCCTCAAGGGAAGCAGAAAATAGTACAACTACAACCTACAAGGCATGGCGTAAGAGGAGCCTGATGTAGGAACTAGGGAACTATCCTAGTAAATAAAAAGCATTACTGAAATCAGATGTGCTGGTCTACTTGTAGGCGCATAACTGGTAGAACGTACAATCGCTTAGTCTCATATCACATACAAATCACACAGAGTGATTAATAAGTGTTCAAGAAGCGTTAGAGAACGAAGAATAAGAATTATTAACGTTTAACATCGACTAACCGTTATCATGTAGTTAAACAGAAATGAGATCATTGCGCTACTAGGGGATTTTGTTTAAATATACATATCCAGTAATGTGAAAGAAATCCAATTTACAAGATAAATACATACTTTAGTTTTGTGAGAGAAGGAAAAAAAGCATTTAAAAAGTAAATTAGCCTTATCGTAGTGTCCCTTTCAGGACACACCTCTGACTAATGTCGAAAAATGAAAGGAAGAAATTAAGAAAGGTAACGAAGATGAAAGAATAACAATATTTAAAGTAAAGAGAGTAAGAATTAATTTTAAGACCAACAACACTAAAACAAGTAAGTGACCATGGACAAAATTCATAAAGAATGAAAATAAAACAAAGATGATAGTTGCATAGTTCATAAGTACGGTTCCAACTTCACTGCAACGGGTCACCCCATAATTGCTCCGTTCCTGTGCAAATGAAAATCATACGAAATGCTAACAACTGTAAAATGTCTCCTGTGTGAACTAATTCCAGAATGAAACAGCCGCGTACCGCCACAAAAGAAACCTGCACTGCATAAAATGCATATGGCCGTCGCTAATGTAGCAACACAAAACTGTTCATCACTTGAATTGCAATTCTTGTCGAAGGAACATCAATCAGACAAAATCCAGCTTTCTGCACTCGCAATATAACTGCATACGGCAGATTGATCTTGTTCGTCATAACCGCTGTCCGCCATTTTCTGAATACACACAACAAACGCATGGTTTGCACAGCAAAAAGCATTCCATGTAACATTCATAGCTCACAGCGTTGCTCAAGCACTAACTCAGTACTCAGTATTCTGTAAACAAAGAATGGTTACAGTAATGTTAAGAAATCAATTTCAATTTAAATATTTGTGAGTTTTGTGAGAGATCGTGGCATCGCCTTTGCATATAACAATATATTAGTTATACAGTGTCTGCAGACACACTCGACTAGTGTCCTTGCAGGACACACTCTGAAGTGTCCTGCAGACACCTTGACTAGTGTCCTGAGACCCACCTCACAGTGTCCTAGGACCCACTCAGTGCCTGAGGACACCTCGACTAGTGTCTGCAGGACACCACCTATATCGGACACACTGACTAGTGTCCTGCAGACCCTGACAGTGTCTGAGGACACCGACTAGTGTCCTGGACACACTGACGTGTGCAGGACACCACCTCGCATGCTTGCAGAACCTTGACGTGTCCCGCACACCCCTCTGACTAGTGTCCTGAGGACACCTGAAGTGTCCTGCAGGACACCCACTCTGACAGTGTCTGGGCACCCTGGTGTCTGCAGACCACTCTGCGTTGCAGGACCCACTATGTCTGGACACACTCTGACTAGTGTCCTTGCAGACCATTTACTAGTGTCCCTTGCAGGACACCCACCTCTGACTAACGTCGAAAAATGAAAATGATGTGGAAAAGAAAGAGATAATAAATGGGATGACGCATAAAATAAGGAAGAAATGAAGAAAGATAACGAAGATAAAGATACAAAATAATGAAAGAAAGATTAAGTTTTGGTTTGCAATAGTAACCAGAGATAGGTTAGACAGTATGGATGAACAGTTTGATTCACCTACTTGTCAGTGCACAACGGTAACCAAACTGACTAAACGTTTGATAATCAAGTGTCACAATGAGTCGGAAGAACCGAGAGAATAATCATTTTAATACAATGGTGATGCACGTCTTCCCTTACTAACACCATGCAGGAAGTATATAGTAAAGAGAAACGAGATAGAAAGATTGTACATCGATGAGAATCAAAAACAACTGCCCCAAGAATTGCAACATCAGAACAAGTAGGTTACGTTGGAAAAAATTCTTTCACAAAGAATGAAAATGAAATATAAAGAAAAATGATGGATATATCGACGAACAAACATAAACAGGTTTATCACCAGAATGTTATATAAAACCAAGAGAAATCAGTAACGTTTGAGAATATAACTCCCACAATGACATTTGAGTAGAATCACGAAGATTGAAGGCACACTGACTTGTATACCTGCTTTCCACATACATTGACAATATAACCTTGACCAGTGGTTCCACATTGCATTACCCGACCACCTTAAATATGTTTTCCTGCCAGACACCAAGTTTCTATATGAAAATTGACAGGAATGAATTATCTGTGTGTTTCAATAGTAAACAATGTCTGCAATTTAACATTTTAATAAACAGGAAGAGATTTCCTTTTGCCTTGAACAAGACGCGCCATCATTAACATAATCAGTACATTTGCATTTCAATTTCAGTCAGCGATCCATCCAGAACTCAGTAACATATCTTGTAGCAAAATCCAGTGCACGTCAACGTTATTTATCTTATCTTCCCAAGATCATTTCAGTCAACTACTTACTTTAATTTTATTCTTCTAGCAATGGAGCTATTATTACACCACACCAAAGGTCAAGCTGGCTTAAATTTCTCAGACTCCGGGAAACTTCAAATAATCTTTTAATTTGTCTTGTCAGACATTTATACTGAGGTCTGGTCCGGATCTTTTCATTTCGCAGCAGAACTAGTTTACCACTGTTTTTATCCATGTTTAAAAAATGTATTTTTCTGTTTGAAATTTCAAAGATCATACTATTTCTTCATGCTCTTGAGTACCCCTGTTAGTAGCTCGGTGTTGACCACGGGGCTCGCGGACCCCAGTTTTGGAAACGCTGCTGTAGACTAAATTAGATTTGATGTAACCTTATCGTGATTGGGAACCATGTGAACTACGTTTGTTTTGAATAAATGACCTTCTATATGGATAGTGAATGGAAAAATCCCAAACTTTATATATATATATATATATATATATATATATATATATATATATAGCCTTTTTCGTTGATGAGACAAGCAATTAGAAAATGAGACAAAATCAGGAGAAGTGATGAAATCAGAGAGATGTCTCGTCAACCACTAGTAACAACTGTTACAAGAAGAAAAAATGGAGATAGGGTGAGGAGAAATGATCAAAGAATACCACAGAAGAGATTGAAGTGCGAGGCAAAGGGCTCAAGAAAGAGGAGACTCCATAGGGTAACCCTGAAACGAACTTTACTGAGAAAGTCAAGAAATATCAGACTCAATTCTATGGTAGAGATTGAACAAGTTGTCCAGGACAGAGGTATAGAGAAAATACGTGCAGGCCCTATATAGCATTTAACGGTAAGATAGAAATATGTATATGCGAGTATATATATATATATATATTTGTCTAATGTCTATTCCTAGGTGGAAGATGTAGTTGACTGTCCACTCTTGCCGTTAAGCGTAGGGATGGGAGCTTTAATTTGTGTTCTAGGGCTAGATGAGTCACCCTTGTGTTGTATCCGTGTTTATGTAGTGTGGTCTTGATATTGTCTATCCCTCTTTGTCTTGGTCTTTTCTTAGCTCTAGATATATACACACATATATATATATATATCAGATGAGAAAACGAAAATATGGGACAACAGATTTCCATTGTTGACGTTCTGCCGGTTTTCTACTTACTGTTTCCACGTAAGGTCATACATAATCTTTCATTTCTATTTCCATAGCTCTTCTCATTAACGTTTTTTCTTCAAACAGCTACCACTCTGTGAGATGCGATCTGTGGCGTAGAGGCTAAGTAGCTCCGCCATTGCCAATCCCAAGCCTGGACGGGAAAGGGTGATGGCATTATGACATGGCAGCTAACTTTAACTGTAATGTTAATTATAAAAAAAAACAAAAAACAATAGTACAACTAAATCTACATTTCTTGTTTATTTCATTACACCATTGCAAGTATCAACATTGACCCCCATGTATGAGCTCGGATGATACGCCTTTCAATGAGACTTGACATCAAATGCCATATTGGTGCATTTATTGTAAAAACTAAAATTCTGTATCCGACTCGCCAAATATGCCGCCAACATCAAAGGAAACCGTTATATTACAAAATCCAGTCTTCCTATATCAATTTCTTCAATCAGACATTTGCGTCGGTATAATTCTAAGATTGGGTGCAAAGTTTCGCTACTGTAGAATCGATGGTTTTGCTACAATTCGCACTGGACTGTGGGCATGAGTTGTTGAACGGACTTTAGTGGAGACAATGATACATTGTGAATAAATAGTGCGTGAATGATGCCAGCTACCGGTGATATTGCTTTATACTAAGAGAACAATGAGGGCGTCTCTATGATAAAGTGGTTAAGAAATTTGGGGAGTAATATGTGCACAGTTTTTAATGAGATCACTGCCCACCTGCCTAGCGTGTTCGTAGCGCGTTGGAATACGGGTGACAAGCTCCCTGTGAGTGCAGGTTCAATTCCGCAGGGTGGCAGAAAAACCACAGATTCACCAGATCACGGTGTTCGTGGTACCGAACCGAAGGGTTACGATGTCCATGGCACCGAGCCGAAGAGTTACGATGTCCATAGCACCGAGCCGAAGGGTTACGATGTCCATGGCACTTGAGCCGAGAGGGTTACGAAAGTCCATGGCACCGAGCTGAGGTTCGATGTCCATGGCACCGACCGAAGATTACGATGTCCATGGCACCGAGCCGAAGGGTTACGATGTCCATGGCACCGAGACGAAGGGTTACGATGTCCATGGCACCGAGCCGAAGGGTTACGATGTCCATGGCACCGAGCCGAAGGATTACGATGTCCATGGCACCGAGCCGAAGAGTTACGATGTCCATAGCACCGAGCCGAAGGGTTACGATGTCCATGGCACCGAGCCGAAGAGCAGAAAGCTCCAAGTGCTTCTGGATCGGTTTAAAAAAAAAATGAGATCCCTATGATTGTTGCTGACGCCGTGTGCTATCCAGGCTCGCAAGGGGAGCAAAGAGTAGTGACACTGCGATATACATTGCATGTCGTAAGAGGCGACTGAGGTAGAGCCTAGGAAGCTACCTAGGGAATAAAAAGAGTGGTTTAAAAAGTGTTCAATAGGGCGCGTTAAAAAGAAGAAGTTGCTGAGGCTACGGATGTTATGCTTTTTGAAACATTCTTTGTATTTCTGCCGAGAGGGAAGGAGTCATATATCGAAACCTGGTGCAGTGAAGTAAATCCTTTGCATTTAGATCCTCTTTAGAAAGAAGTGGAGTGACATTTTAACGGTCACAGTTCAGCTCATCGTCCTCATCATCATTCGTGGGTCTCTGTGGCTAAGTGGTTACGCCCTTTGCCTTGTGAGTCGAAGGTCGTGGGTTCGAGTCCGAACCGCGCCATTCTGTTCACGAGTGCAGTTTTTTCCAGAGACCCTAGGATTGTTGCTGGAGCTACGGAGTTCGAGCTTTGTGCAATACTCTCGGCAGGTGACGTGCCATTTCTGCGGAGAGGGACCAAGCCATATGGGGTAAAACCCGGTCCAAGGAAGTCAATCCTTTGACTTTTAAACTCTTTTATCATCATCATTATCATCACCAGGTGCCGTGCCGACTGGCGTAGTCTATCTTGGATCTACAGAAATCTCTGTCTCTTGTGCTTTCTTTCATCTCATATATTGATGCTCTTCCGTGCTATGTAGTCAGGATATCCAATCAATTCAGCTAAGAAGTAAAATGGGTATGCTGCCATATACTGGACATTTTTATTCCGTTATACCACAGATAAAACTCTTTCGTTAATTATATAACATGTTTGTAACTGGTCTGTTGCTATAGAAATATTGTACTAAACAGCTTTGTTACAAATCATGATTGAATATTACTGAGTCACCAACATCATCATAAGAAAGAACGTGGGCACAGAACCTTGCTCGAATTACATTAAGAAACAAAAAATAAAGCGGTTTGACCACTAAGAATGCAAACTTCACAGTATACAGAGTCTTCTACAACAGAACATCAGGAACGAAGGCGTGAGGAAAACCACGAAAAAGATTGTTATATGACATAGCAGAATCCTATCAAATGGAAAAATAACAATCACCCAATCCATCAGAAAAGAGCAAGACAAAAACAGAAAACCACGATACTGGACAACTACCCGGTAGCAGTGTGACAACACAAGAAGAAGAAGAAGAACTTTGTCTATCTTGGAAAGCTTGAAACACTCAATGGGCCTTTCGGGTAAACAAAAACTATTATGTTGCGAGCTAAATGATGGATTTTATATTATTTAGTTGTATCCTTTATTTATTTTGAACATGAATGGAAGTACTGAACCCTAATTGAGGCAACCCACTAGAACTTCAACTGGGTACCAGACATGTTCTGAGAAAGTAAAGGCGGCCGGCTTGATGCTGACCACATCACCCATCTTGTGCCGACGGTCAATGAAAAATACAGGATTAACACTGTATTGACCTATATACCACGAGGTATTAAAGGGTTCCTTTACCTTTTTTTTTTTACTAGAACGTCGATCCATAAATCTTGAAACGCTCCCATTACCCTGCCCGACACCGGCCCCGGCCCGTTGAAAAACAGTTATAAATAAAAGAAAACACAGTCGTTATTGTCTGTAATACCGCTTTTTAGGCGGCGTACGACAGGGAGAACATGTGCCAGTGACATTTATTTCCCGCATGGCTAGTGCAGTCACCTCGAAACTGTTCAGGCTAGGATTTTTGTTATGCCACCGGCAAACCGTTTGGCCCCGAATTGAACCCTCGTTCAGCGCATGAGATCAACGATCTAATCCATTCGGCCAGATTCTGCGCAAACACTGTTATGAGTAATATTATTCAAAATCTGCTAAATGTAATCTTATTGATATAAGAAAGACGACAGTAAGACTATGTAGCACGGGAACGCAAGAGAGTGAGACTATGTAGCACAGGAACACAAGAGAGTGAGACTATGTAGCACGGGAACGCAAGAGAGTGAGACTATGTAGCAAAGGCGGAACATGTAAAAACGAAGTGACGTACTTTTACCACGCACAAACGACCGAGTGGTTACCGGGGCCCACATTTGGGTTGTAAATAAAAGAACCACTGTTACCTGCCACGCATGTCGTAAGAGGCGATTAAGGAGGCTCGGATGAAATCGGATGCACATGTCCTAAACGTGTAGAAGTCTATGCGTTTAGGGGCCTACCAAACCAATGTGCAACGTATACAGTTCTTGGCAAAGATCAAACATATTTCAAAGAGTGATTAAAATTGGTCTTAAAGAACGAACGCAAAGAAGAAGAAGAAACCACGCACAAAAACGACGAGACTATGTTCAAAACACTAGATAGTGCAGACAGGGGCGGCTCGTCATTAAGGGTCAGTAACGCCCACCAAAAATAACGAATAACATGTACTTATTATATTATAAATTATTTGTTCATAATTATTACTTTTAACGTGATACTGATGATTAGCTTTGAAAGTTGGTTTTAGACCTGGGAGAAGCTGCTTAGACCAAATAATTACCCTACGACTAATTTTGGAGGAAAATATTGAGAAGCAACAACCACTCATACTAAATTTCATCGATTTTAAAAAGCCTTTGATAGTCTAAACAGAATCTCTCTGTGGAATATTCTGAGATGCTATGGAATACCAGACAAAATAATAAACATTATTAAGAGCCTCTATGATGGTTCACAGTGTGCAGTTCGCACTGATGGTGGACACAGCAATTGGTTTATGGTTTAAACCGGAGTAAAGCAAGGCTGTATTCTGTCTCCGCTATTGTTTGGAGTGGCCATTGACTGGGTGATGCGAAAATGTTGCAGAGGCGAAACTGGCATCGATTGGGTAGAAAATAGTCAACTAGAAGATTTGGATTTTGCAGATGATATTGCCTTGTTAAGTAGAAACAACCAAGATATGCAAAGAAAAACAGACAATTTGTCATCTATAGCATCAGAAGTTGGACTGCAGATAAGCTATGAAAAACAAATATAATGAAGACACCTATGGCAAGTAATGCAGATATCACACTGGAATCTAAAATGATAAAAATAACAGAGCAGTTCACCTATTTGGGTAGCAATTTTGATTGTACAGGAAATGTTAAAAAAGAAATTATGATACGAATTGGCAAAGCAACATCAGCTTTTAAAAGTCTAAATAAAATATGGAACTGCAAGTTATACAGTATTAAAACTAAATTACGAATTTTCAATTCAAATGTTGTATCAATCCTAACATATGCCAGCGAGAGTTGGAAAATGACTAAAGATATAGAAAGCAAGTTGAATGCATTTGAAAATAGATGTCTGCAAAAATAATGAATATAAAATGGAACGAATTCATGAGAAGTGATGAAATCAGAGACATGTCTGGTCAACCACTAGTGACAACTGTTATAAGAAAGAGAAGATGGAGATATGTTGGACACACCTTGAGGAGAAATGATCAACGAATATTAAAGCAGGCATTGAAATGGGATGCAAAGGGATCAAGAAAGAGAGATCGACCTAAGGAGACCCTGAAGCGAACTTTGCTGAGAGAGGCAGGAAATATCGGTCTCAGTTCCATGGAGGAGATTGAGCGAGTTGCCCAGGATAGAGCGGTATGGAGAAATTACTTGCAGGCCCTATGTAATGTATAACGGTACGAGAGGAATTATTATTATTATATTATATTAATAGCCAACTATCTTTAATATCAAGCTGCTGCAGAACAGAAGCATTTGTTCTTTTCTCGAAAGGAAATAACTTCCCAGAATAGACAAATAATAGTAAATACTCCAAAAACCATGATTTTACTGAAATTTGTGTCTGGCCCAACCAAAAAAATAACCAGCAGATATTGTAAAGCGATAAATCCTTCATCTGACAGTATCTTTGACTTATAGTGTTTATGAACAGTCGTAATCCTGTATGTTTTGTATGTTCTTTATTGGTTACGTCTATCTTTATATTGCTGTGATGCAGTCCACACAGTTACGTCTGTTTTTATGTTGTCGGGATGTAGAATCAATATGCTTTACTTTCACAACGTATGTCGTTATGGTGGTCCGTCACATAATTCAGCATCATGTTACACACAATCTTTAAACTATTATTGGATCTATTTGTGAGATATTCAAAGTGCTGGTAATGCGTGCAACATAGAGTATGAAGGAATCTAGAAAGCTATTGATCGAAATATGGAAAGTTGTATACTGCTTACATTGTCATCTAAAGAGATCATCATTGATAAGTAGAAGTAACTGTAGGTAGAAGGGAAGTGGATAGATAAATAGGAAGTGTACGGATAATAGTGGGAGTAAATAGATAAATAGGAAGTGTACAGATAATAGTGGGAGTATATAAATAAATAGGAAGTGTACAGATAATAATTGGAGTAAATAGATAAATAGGAAATGTACAGATAATAATGGGAGTAAATAGATAAATAGGAAGTGTACAGATAATAGTTAGTTAGTTTGTTCCTTTCGTGCCAAAGGCGGCACATAGGGCAGAGGTTTTAGATATCCATGTGATACGGTTCTTTGCTAGCAGTTGGAGATCTTGTATGGTTTTACATCCCAATAGTTTACTTTCTTGTTGGATGGTTCTTCGAAGAGTGGTCTTTGGTCTTCCACGTTTTCTTTCCCAACTGGTGACCACATAAGGACTTGTCGATTTAGTCTCTTTTCGTCTGATCTAAGCACATGACCTAAATATTTCCACCGTCGTTTCCTTATAATATTTGATATGGGTTGTTGGTGTGTTCTATCTCTCACTGTGTTGT
Organism: Arion vulgaris; assembly: GCA_020796225.1. Classification (NCBI taxonomy): domain Eukaryota; kingdom Metazoa; phylum Mollusca; class Gastropoda; order Stylommatophora; family Arionidae; genus Arion; species Arion vulgaris. The sequence goes on from CM036771.1 coordinate 21,081,676, forward strand.
TAGAAACGAAATCACTCCATTTTACTGTTGCTGTCTATGTTATACATCATGTTGCTGTCTATGTTATACATCATGTTGCTGTCTATGTTATACATCATGTTGCTGTCTATGTTATACATCATGTTGCTGTATATGTTATACATCATGTTGCTGTCTATGTTATACAAGTTATTTTTGAAGAGTATTTTTTAATGTGGTTTCTTCTTCTTTAATAGTGGGAGTATATAAATAAATAGGAAGTGTACAGATAATAATTGGAGTAAATATATAAATAGGAAGTGTACAGATAATAATGGGAGTAAATATATAAATAGGAAGTGTACAGATAATAATTGGAGTAAATATATAAATAGGAAGTGTACAGATAATAATTGGAGTAAATAAATAAATAGGAAGTGTACAGATAATAGTGGGAGTAAATATATAAATAGGAAGTGTACAGAAAATGGTGGACGTATATAGATACATAGGAAGTGTATCTCTACAAAATTATGTCTTTGTGGCTATCAGTTTCAATGCTGACACTCTTTCCTGTCATTAATCCATGCAGTTCAATATGTTATCGTTCTTTCCTTCTATGTCGAAGGGAAGTGTTTAGATATATAGGAAATACATTACTTTGATTGATTGATGGATTGATTGATAGGACCATCATAACTGCACTTCGGTGAGGAACCATGTGTGCTCCGATCTCTTTCTTACACCGGAAAATATCAGCTGCAGTGCACGAACTCCGTAGCCTCGGCGATGGTCCCCGATGTAATTTTGAAAATGTTAGAGCTATTTTGTAGGAATTAAATTTTTAAAAATCTTTTTCTAATGAACTTTTCCCGGGCAGCGGCTTTCTAGTCTACTCTTCTTGATTTTGAACTGCTAATGGTTCTTTTACGTGCTCAAATTGAACATGGGACCTATGTTTTATCGTCCGACTCTGATATGACTTGGAACTTGATCTCACCTACACTGAGATCAGGGATATCTGAAAAAATATCAAGATGGTTCCAAGAGGGAGCGAAACAGGTTACCTTTCTCACGAAAGTCGAGCAGCTAACCTCTACGGTACAAATACGTTACCTAGTCGATGCTTTTGAAAAGACACCACAAAGCGTTGCTCTTTATTGGAGGGAACTAGTTAAGCGTTGCATTAAAAATACTCGTCTTCATGGCTACGGTGATGGACGAGAAGAGAAATAAAAATTACTGGTTCATTCAAGTGTTTGTCAATTATTCTGTCATGGATCATCAAATACTTGTCTGGTCAAATACTTCATCAAATATCTGGGGTTCTTAACTCTTAGTGTACTAGAGCAAAAGTCATTATAGAGTATAAATGCCACTTAGTATGGCTTCTGGTCCACATGAAGTTAAGGGCGACGTGGTTGAGTCATGTGCCTGTCGTATTGTAGGTTGTAGGTTCCAATCCGGTCCTAGAAACATGTGCAATTTTTTCATGTGTTTGCTAGGATTGTTTCCGGAACTATTGAGTGTATACTTTACGCAAAGCTCTCCGCTGATGGCATGACATCTCTGTCGACAGGGACCGAGACATAGGGGAAAACCTGATGTAATAAAATCAATCCTTCGCTTTTGGAGACTTTATTGTGTGGGTCTAATATCTACTTATTTAAAAATGTAACAATGTTAGGATCGAATGGAATGGACAGTTTTTGTCTATGCTTTATGTGCTCTTATGGCAGCCTCCTATCCAGATTGGCAATCATAGATTCTGAGGTAAACAGTAGAATATCCAAATCCAGTGCTGCGTTTGGAAGACTACGTGTCACTGTGTGGAAGCGGAAAGAGATAAGTATAGACACAAAGCTGAAAGTTTACCAGGCCATAGTGCTAACCACGCTGCTGTACGCAAGCAAGACATAGACAGTGTATGGCACACACGCAAGAAAACTAAACCCCTTCCACACAAGCTGTCTACGCAGAATATTAAAAATAAACTGGAAGGACAAAATTCCAAAGTCCTCAAAAGAGCAAAGTTTCCAAGCGTCAACACCCTGTTGCAGAAAGGCCCAAGTGAGATAGGCAGGTCAAGTTGCTCGGATGTCTGATAAACGCATTACTAAACAATTGATGTATGGCAAACTTGAAGAGGGCAGACGTTATGCTGGTGGACAGAAAAAGCTTTAAAGATACTCTTAAAGTGTCCCTGAAATGATTCGATATAAACACCACGTGTTGGGAATCTCTTGCGCAAGATCGCCAAATATGGCGATGTAACAACACAAGAGGAACCTGCATAACTGAGAATCATCGTGTTGTTGCGGCAGAGAAAAGTAGCTGCGCAAAAAGACAGAAAATATAACACGCACATGTCTAACCTTGATTATGTATGGAGCCCCCTGTGGTAGAGGATTGTGTTTTTGGATTGAACTCTACAATCACCTCCGAGAGAGGTGCACCAGAGAGGTGCAGCAGCACACGTATGAGACTTGTAATCATCGCTTGCGATGAACGGCTGTTAAATGTGCTCTTGTGCGGTACTAGAACTGACACGTGTTCCCCCATACCCTATGAATGTTCTCAGTATGTATACAAGATGTCAAAGTAATATCAGAGAAGTCTATAATAGTTTGTCCCTTTCTTTCATTCTCATGAAATTGTCTATATATTCAATGTTGTTTCTTGTCAATTGTCTCTTGCTAAACCTACATCATGGACAGAGAAAAGAACAAACGTGTTCTTTCTGCAACAGCTTGATATTAAAGAGAGTTCTTTAATAAAGAACATAAAACAAGGACAATTAATATTTCGGACACATCAACCGACATGAGTGCCTAGAGAAAATCATTTTGGAAGGAATGATGCCTGAAAGAAGAATGAGAGGAAAATCTAGAAGACCAGTGGCGGCTCGTCATTAAGGGTCAGTGGGGCCGGGCCCCACTAAAAATAATGTATAACTTGTATTTATTATTTTATAAATTAAAAATAGCGACAAAAAGCCATGATTTATCCGGAAAAAATGTATGGCCCCACCAACAAAAATGATCACGAGCCGCCACTGTAGAAGGCGATTGGTGCAAGATGTCATTGACGATCTGAGAATGGCTGCTGCTTACGCGGGCCAACTTGCACAGAACGAGATTTTTTTCAGGACTGCTGTGATGGGAGCCACGTTCCAGAAAGAAGAAAGCTACTTAATGATAATGATGAAGGCTACAAATAAGAAAGAGACAATTGAGGTAATTTGGACATTTAAAAAGACACGAAGGGTTGGTGAAGACCATCATGGAAGGAGGCATACCAGCAAAGAGGAGAAGAGGAAGACCACGGAGAAAATGGATTCAGTATGTAACATGGTTTGAACATGACGGCTGCAGAGGTGGGACATCTGGCCTACGAAAGAGATAAATTCCCAAGGACTGTTGGGGTGGCAAAGTTTTGCTCAGAACAAGCTGAAGCTATTTGATGATGATGATGTTCCTTGCATAAACTTCATTTTTTTAATTTCACAGAGAGATTCGTGTATTTTTTCTAAATACTAGTTTACATGGCCATTGAGTTTGTGCAAGTTTATACAGGATGTTCAAGATAAAAGTGGCTCGATTGGCAAGTTTTTCTTTGTCAATCCGGCTACTTCTATCTTGAACGCCCTTTATTATTACGATATTTTCAATTTATTTGTTTACGGAGCATATCGATCTTTTCGGATGACTAACTTTCTATTTTAGTATACTGTACTCATGACGTAATCTATTGGGATTTGTCTAGTGGCGCAGAAACATGATATCTTTTAATCTGTCTTTATTTTGTAATCGTCTTGTGTTTGGCATTTCGATTTATCTAATAATTTCTTCTAAGGATATGTAACGACATCATGGTCACATCATGTTGTTGTCTATGTTATACATCTGTTGTGTCTATGTTATACATCATGTTGTTGTCTATGTTATACATCATGTTGCTGTCTATATTATACATCATGTTGCTGTCTATGTTATACATCATATTGCTGTCTATGTTATACATCATGTTGCTGTCTATTTTTTCATACAGTCTATATATTTGCTGTCTATGTTATACATCATGTTGCTGTCTATGTTATACATCCTGTTCTATGTTCTGCTGTCTATGTTAACATCTTTGCTGTCTATGTTATACATCATTTGCTGTCTATGTTATACATCTTTTGTCGTTATACATCTGTTGCTGTCTATGTTATACATCATATTGCTGTCTATATTATACATCATGTTGCTGTCATTTCATCCTGTTGCTGTGTATCATCCTGTTGCTGTCTATGTTATACATCCTTTGCTGTCTTGTTATACATCCTGTTGCTGTCTATGTTATACATCCTATTACTGTCTATGTTATACATCCTGTTGTTGTCTATGTTATACAAGTTATTTTTGCGAAGAGTATTTTTTGCTGTGGTTTCTTCTTCTTTCTTTCTTTCTCGAATCCTGTTTGCCTCAACAGCGTCAGGTCTAGAAGAGATTTCTAAAACGGGCTCTGGTATGCGCTTCGTAGATAGTGTCTTTCGTCGCCTCTGTTATCTCTGAGGACCATCTTTTGCGTGGCTGGCCTTTTGCTTTGTACCCATTGTATCAGAGCAGTATTGCTCTTTGAGGTGCACTGTCTGTTGGTAATCTCTTTACGTGGCCGAACCATTTAATTTGTTGTTTCTTGATGAAGTCTAGTACTGATGTTGTACCCACTTTTTTCCTGATGTCTTCATTTCTCAACCGGTCTCTTCTTGTTACACCCAGCATTCTGCGTAGACACTTCATCTCTGTTGTGACTAGTTTTCTTCTATCATTTGTTGTCAGTGACCAGGTTTGGCACTGGTAACATAATGTGGGAGAAAGATTGTGTTGAACATTGCTCTTTTTGTGTTCATGGTGACATGTTCACATTTTTTTTTATGTGGCTGAATGTGTTTAAACGTGCTTTTTTTTATTAAAGAAAATATTTATATGCTGCTGTGTTTAGCTGTAGGCGATGATAAATTACATCCAGATCGATTGTCTAGTCTCTTTTACCTGAACTCTTAAGCTTAAACTGTATACGTGGGGAAGTCACAATCGTTTTTGAATATACTGGTTGCGTAGAGGGACCGAGCCATAAGGGGTAAAACCTGGTGCAATTAAATAAATCCTACCTTTCTAGACCGTGTAACTGCACGTGTGGTGCCGGTGCCCGTAATGGTAGCAAAGAAAAGTACCACTGCGACCAACAAGGCGTGTCGTAAGAGGCGAACGATGAAGGATATTGTTTTTTCCGATTCAGAATCACCTGAGCTTTCAGCTCTTCGGCTCGGTACCATGAACATCGTAACCCTTCGGTTAGGTCAACGAACACCGTAAATCTGGGGAATCTGTAGCTTTTCTGCCAACCCGCGGAATTGAACCCTCACTCACAGAGGGCTAGTCACCCTTCGTAGTCCAAAGCGTTACGAACATGCTGGGCAGGTGGGCATAGGAAGCTACCTAGTAAATAAAAAGCGATGCAAAAATCGGATGAGCTGACATAACTGTAGGCGCATAACTGGCACTCGCTCTTACTGAAAGCAATGGCAAACTACTGAACGCATAAGTGGTGCCTAGAAAATCAACGACTCGTTTACTGTGGTTGATGGACGTCCTGTAAAGGATATGCTACGATTTTCATTTTCAGTTTGACATTGCTTTCTGAACGGTGAGGTCTATTTGCACCGTTCGTAAATATCCACGGTAACAACTTTACTTCCAAATTGCACGACGCGGGATGCGAATAAGCTACTCTTGGGTTCTGATCGAACTTACTACCACTAAGCAACAGACGCTCACAGAAACATTAGGAAGTTAAAAAAAAAAAGGTTACTCACTTGACTCGTTGTGCGTCGCTGACCAAAGAATGAAACCGTTCCAACACGTCATTCCCAAATATGAATAAATCTATTTTTTTAAACCGTTTATATGTACGAGATATAAAACAATGACAGGAGATATAACCACTGCAACATAACATGTGAGCGTCTGTAACTCAAGCGGTAGTGAGTCACAGCCAACTCTAGATAACCAGGCCAGACAACTGGCTGGGTGTCCCTGACCTAGATCAGAAAAGGGGACCGGAAAATATAGATGTTTGACAGAACACTGCAAGCTTTTTGCAATTTTACTCAATTCTGTGAGTCTATGGTTATTAATAGGTGAAAAATATGCATAATATTGATATTCCTTATTGCTACATTTAACTTGGTGCATAAAATAACTTCGATTTAGCATTTCTGTTGATTTTAATATGAATTCATCTATATACACCAATACTGGAATGTTAGGTCACGTTGTTTAGTTGGGGTCTGATTTCCCATAATTCTTACCCGAGTCCGAAGGCCCATAAGTTTATAGTTGGCTCTGAGTGATCTCGATCACAAATCCAAGCGTACCTCGTTCAAACCCACGGTGGGCATGTTTGGAAGCAAATTCGTTTCCGTGGGATTTTACAAAAGGTAAAAATAGATCTCACCGTTCAGAAAGCAATGGCAAACTATCGAATGTATAAGTGATGCCTAGAAAAATCAACGAATCGCTGACTCTGGTTGATGGCTACGTCCTGTAAAGGCTATGCCACGATTTGTTTTCAACACATGTAACTTGGATTATTCGGAAGGAACTAATTCTGATAATTAATGTTTGCCGCTCTGATATAATCAAAACAAGGTTCACCAGAGGTTGAAAGTGCGTGCCCCTGCTTAAAGAGGCTTGAATCCTCTACGTAACAAACACAAAACAATTACCATACTAGAAGGTCATCTCATGGTTACGGTGAGCAAATGGACTTTGTGATGGCTGCTGCAGCGGAGGACAGAGCACGAATGGGAATGTCCAATGTGCTATGACGTCGATCACATAACACATTGTTTATAATAATAATATTTCATCTCGAACTATGTTACATAGGGCCTGTAAGTAATTTCTCCATACCAATCTGTCCTGTGCAACTCGCTCAATCTCTTCCATGTAAGTTAGACCGATATTTCTTGAATCTCTCAGCAAAGTTCGTTTCAGGGTATCCTTTAGGCGTCCTCACTTTCTTGAAACTTTAGCCTCCCACTTAAATGCCTGCCTTGTTATTCTTTGATCATTTCTTCTCAAGATATGTCCAACATATCTCCATCTTCTCCTTCTTATAACAGTTGTCACTAGTGGTTGACCAGACATTTCTCTGATTTCATTCAAAATGTTTAATGCTACTAAAAACGACTTTACATAAATCAGACCGACACGTACGATACTCAGTTCATGTGCTGAAAACGCAAACGATATATCAATTTCTACTTTGCTAACACTATTATGAATTTATTTCCTTAACTTATCACATTGTGTATTATTGGCAATATGGTCAACTCAACTCTTCAAGTAGGGTATATTCGTAAAAATAGTATATAAACGATTTCACCGAAAGGAGTTAATTTTTATTTGTTATGTTTGTTGGCTTACACGATCTGATATAGTTAATACAAGGCTCGTCCTTAAGTTGAATGAAATGTGCCCCGGTTTTAATTCCCTGCATCGAACGACCTCATATAATCAGAAAGAGCGCATATTGTAGACATACTCTTTGTCGAAGATCATAAAGACCAAATATACGGCGATAAATGATCGTAAAAGAACAATAATTACAAAAAAGGTGACAGTTCTAGTGACTTACCCTAGAAGGGGTCGAGAATGCTCGTAAGCCGGAGCGACCTCACCCAGTCAGCGAAAAGTAGCAAAAGCTCTGTGGCGTAGATCCAAGCCCAAATATACGGCACTAAAAGACCATAAAGAGTGTTTATCATTCGATGCGTACGGAACGACCTCACTAAAGGCAGGAAATCCGATAAAGAAGTCGCACTTCACTAACTCTGGCCGGAAGCTCTTAATACATGTACCCTGTTTATTTGTTGATCAAATTCGTTACTTCTGTTGCTTCCCCTGGGGTTCTTGCAAAAACACTTCTTGTTCTTTTCTTATAATAAATTTGAAGCTACTTTGAATGATGTATGCATGTTTGTTATATGTGTATACATGTGTGTATGTATGATATTGTCTCGTCTCAAATATATACAAGCACAATAAGCTTATAGCATGTGTTTGTGCAAACACTGTTCGATCGAACCTTACCTGATTACTCTGTATCTGGTAGTAACGTAGCGTTTGAGAAAGACACTCCCCGTGAGTCATTTTTTAGAATTGCTCATTGGTTGTGATCGTAAGGGAGCTCGTATTGCTAGGCTAGGCGATTGGTGTCTTAAGAAATGAGGTTAAGTGGTTCGAGTCCCGTATTTGTCTATTTGTTTTTTCGGAAGCTCCCATATCCTGTACCCTGTTTATTTCTTGATGTTTCAATGCAAGAGTTACACGGACAACAGATTTCCTGCAACGATCACACTTGAAGAATCTAAGCTTCAAGTACCTCTAAAGTTGGCGAGGCTGTCCGTATGGTTGAGGGACACTTGTAAAAGGGTAATTTAGGTCTCACGCAAAAATCAGTCAGAAACGCAATACCAGGCGTTATGACTTTCGTCTGAGTTAACAGTGGGCGTACGAGAGAAGAAGAATTTCCTACATAACAAACAAACAGGAACCACCGTGACATGACATAGTCTGTACAAAAGTTTGAGACGCCAAAGAATATTAAATTACATATTGATGTGTAAAGGCGTCAGCGTGAAGTTTTCTAGGCACAATAAACTTAGAACACGAAGTATGTAATTTATTGTAATAAAATATCTAGCAATAGACGTTCTCAAAATGTGAGCTTTTATTATGCAAATGTGCAGAAAGGTGAATCTTTCTGGACCCTGAAAACTAAGGTTTACGGTATAAGTAAATAACACGTTAGTGATAAGTCGAAGGCGTATTCTCAATACGTGTGTTGGGGGATACTTATATAGATAATTCATTTATTGAGCAAACTATATCTATATCTACTTCGTGTCCTGTTTGACACATCCACCTACCACAAAAGATTTCCATTGTTGGCACTCTGCCGCCTTTTTACCAATTGTTTTCCATGTCATGCCACCAGTGGCGGCACGTGCTCAGTTTTGTTGCAGAAATTTATTTCCGGATAAATCATGGTTTTGGTTGCTATATTTTAATTTATAAAATAATAAATACACGTTATACATTATTTTTGGTGGGACCCGGTCCCACTTGCCCTTAATGACGAGCCGCCACTGCATGCCACTATTTTCAACTATCTTTCCACAGTCTTCTCCATGTTTTTTTTTTGAATTTTCTAGTCAATGCCCTTATTGGAATACTATTGGCGAAACACGTAAATACAAAGTACTGTAGTTTTACAAAATACAACAAGAATAACAATAAATAGCAGCGTTTGATCAGTCTTCCCCTACGCTTCATAGTTTTACTCAGTGGCGGCTCGTTATTAGGGCCAGTGGGACGGCCCACCAAAAATAATGTATAACGTGTATTTATTATTTTATAAATTAAAATATAGCAACCAAAACCATGATTTATCTAGAAAAAATGTCTGGCCCCACCAAAAAAATGATCACGAGCCGCCACTGGTTTTACTTCAGTCTTAACCTATATCGATAATACTGGCATACAACATAGATGACCAATATTCATCTTCTCAATGATGCATACCTTTATTCTGAAGCAATTACAGTTACTCATAATGCCCGCCACTGGTTTTACCAGTCTTAACTATATCGATAATACTGGCATACAACATAGATGACCAATATTCATCTTCTCAATGATGCATACCTTTATTCTGAAGCAATTACAGTTACTCATAATGTGATTGCTATATCTGGAGGATGACAACTCCGTAATCTACCATTGACATAACTAATTGATGAAACACAAAGGAAATTAGTCTCTGCTCCAGATGTGCTGCTACCATAACAATGAGAACTGCAGCTGCGAGACCACAGCTGCAACGCTGTATCGATTGTTCACCATTATATATGAAATATAAACTGTGACCAAAGGTTATCCTGTAACGACGATCGATAGCTTATCCGTCAAAGGTGTGTATCAGTCTTGACAATTAAATTATTCACATACACAACAGAATACTAAGAGCATGCATATTCCCAGTGGCAACATGTGGGTGTGAAGCATGGACATTTAATAAAGCAGGGGAAAAACATATGTGCTTTCGAATATAAATGTTACAGAAGTGTCCTACGTATATCATGGACAGAGAAGAGAACAAATAGATATATCCAGAAAGAACTCAAAATCAAAGAAAATCGGCTGATGCTACAAATAAGAAAGATACAATTTAGATATTTTGGACATATAAAAAGACGTGAAGGGCTGGAGAAGACCATCATGGAATGAGGCATACCTGCAAAGAGAAGAAGAGGAAGATCACGGAGAAAATGGATTCAGGATGTATCTTATGGTTTGAACATGACGGCTGCAGAGGCTTTTGAGAGAGAGAAATTCCGAAGAACTGTTGGAGTGGCAAAGTTCTGCTCATGACAAGCTATTCGATGATGATAAGAAACTCCATACACCAACGAGAGATAATATTCAATGTTCACTTAATGTCTTAGATCATCTGTCGTCAACCTGATCCAGTTCTGTATATTAAAATGTGATATACAGATGTCAACATCTTTCACAACCTGGTTGGCTGCGATTTGAACACATTTGCTGTATAGATATTGAAGACGTCAGGTGACAGATGTAAATCCTGTGATAATCCTGTCCTATATGAACGGTCTAACGTTTATAATCCTAAACGTAGTGCAACAGTCCTCTCCATAAAAAAACAAAAACCCACTTAACCCATCACCTAACAAACATAAACCCACTTAACCCATCACCTAACAAACATAAACCCACTTAACCCACCACCTAACTAACAAAAATCCACTTAATCCACCACCTAACAAACATAAACCCACTTAACCCACCACCTAACAAACATAAACCCACTTAACCCATCACCTAACAAACATAAACCCACTTAACCCACCACCTAACAAACATAAACCCACTTAACCCACCACCTAACAAACATAAACCCACTTAACCCACCACCTAACAAACATAAACCCACTTAACCCAACACCTAACAAACATAAACCCACTTAACCCACCACCTAACAAACATAAATCCACTTAACCCACCACCTAACAAACATAAACCCACTTAACCCACCACCTAACAAACATAAACCCACTTAACCCACCACCTAACAAACATAAACCCACTTAACCCACCACCTAACAAACATAAAACCACTTAACCCACCACCTAACAAACATAAACCCACTTAACCCACCACCTAACAAACATAAACCCACTTAAACCACCACCTAACAAACATAAACCCACTTAACCCACCACCTAACAAACATAAACCCACTTAACCCACCACCTAACAAACATAAACCCACTTAACCCACCACCTAACAAACATAAATCCACTTAACCCACCACCTAACAAACATAAACCCATTAACCCACCACCTAACAAACATAAACCTCACTCTAACCCACCACCTAACAAACATAAACCCACTTAACTCCACCACCTAACAAACATAAACCACTAACCCACCACCTAACAAAATAAACCCACTTAACCACCACTAACAAACATAAATCCACTTAATCCATCACCTAACAAACATAAATCCACTTAACCCACCACCTAACAAACATAAATCCACTTAACCCACCACCTAACAAACATAAATCCACTTAACCCACCACCTAACAAACATAAACCCACTTAACCCACCACCTAACAAACATAAACCCACTTAACCCACCACCTAACAAACAAAAAACGGCGGACAGTTCGAACGCAAATTTGTTCTAACAAATTTTACGAACAGTAAAAATAGTTCTCACAGTTCTGTCTCTCTCTCTCTCTCTCTCTTGATCCCCGCCTAGACTGCAGTACCCAATTTTCTCATGAAGTCTGCTGTTGTTTTTTCCATCCGTACATCTTCTCATTAACTTCGGTATTTGTTCTCATAGAAAGCAACGGCAAACTACTGAACGTATATATGGGACCTTTAAAATCGTTGATTTGTTTACTGTTCTTGATGGCGACTTCATGTAAAGAATATATCACGATTGTGACTTCCACTAAACAAAATGGTACGATCATGTGCCGAAATCGGAAATTTAATATTTGCTGAAAGACGTTTATGCGCTTCATTGAGCTTAACGCAAGCATCAAACTTTTAGAACCATCTAATTCAGAATATAAATATTAGTTTAGTTTAGTCGTCGGATCACCATCACTGCACGTCGAACAAATTGAGTCCATAAGTGCTCCTGATCTCTCCTCAGTATGTCCATCAGGTGGGCGACTAACGACACCGGTTCTTTGTTGGTTTACAATTCTTCTTTGTCTGCCAGCATAGCGTTCTTGTCGAGCTACACCACACTTAACTTTGAGGTCTTGCAGTCTGGTTATGTTGTGGATTCACGCTATCACCTGAATCATGTCACGCCCTTCTCCTTAAGGAAAATATCTTAGTATATAAATATCTTTGTGGAAGTGTCTTCCAGAATAATTATTGACCAGTGAGACAAAGGATGAGAAGGTATTGAGGTTTTCATTACATAAGTCGATAATGAGAAGTCACTACATCAATTCTGACAGTTTAGTTTGAGAATGAAGAGGAGAATTCAGACAATCCTTTTCAAATTTACGCGACTCGTCAGGAGCACCTTGATAACAGAGAATAAAAGGCGTAGTTTCCTAATTAATAACGTTTTCTGGTTTAGTTAGAAAAGAGTGATATGGAAGACTTATTCTTTCTTATTTTGTCGTCACACTGTTACCGGGTTGTTGTCCATTGTCGTGGTTTTCTGTTGTTGTCTTGCGCTGTTCTGGTGGCTGGGGTGGTTGTTATTTTTGCTCTTTGACAAGATTCTGCTATCTAACCATCTTTTCGTGGTCTTCTCTCGCATTCTTTCCTGATGTTCTGTTGTAGAAGACTCTGTATACTGTGGAGTTTAATGCATTCTTATTACGTGGCAAACCACTTATCGTTGTTTCTCAATGTAATTCAAGCAAGGTTCTGTGCCAACTTTCTTCTCATGCTGATGTTGGTGACTCTGTCTTTCTAGTGTTGTTGGTAACTTTCGCAGGCAGCGCATTTCATATGTAGTTATTTTTTGCGACTACGCTTTGCTTATTGTCCATATTTGGCTCTGGTAACACAAAGTAGGTATGAAAATGCTGATGATCATCTACTGCTTAGCTGTCAGTGAAATTGTTAGGTGCCTTAACAATGGGGCTTGCTGGTAGGTTACAGTCTTTGAATTTTTGCACTCTAGCCTCTATCTCTCTGCCAAGTCTTCCGTCTTCGGTAAATATCTTTCCTAGGTATTTGAATTCTTGGACTTGGTTAATTGTGGGATGACTTTCTTGAAAAAAAATGAATGTTCTTTGTGGTAGTACCAATTGTGGAGAAAGTTATATTGATTTCTTAACGAGGGATGATATAGTAAATGCTCTAACAACCAGCGATATCAATTTTTTTCTGGACTTGATAGTGTTTAGTTTGCCCAGATCAAACAGTTCAATGCGACGGGTAATAACGTCGCGGTTGGTATGGATTTTAACAACAGCATATTGGATGTTGTGAGAGCCGCAGTAGCGTAGTTGTTAGTGAATTCGCTTCTTAAGCTAGTGGTCTGGGTTCAATTTCACAAGTAGGTGTGGAACTTTTTCCGACCGTGACGGTGCTCTCAGGTCGACTCAACCTCAATTGGGTACCAGAAAAAGAAATGGGAAGTAAAGGCGACCGGCGTGATGTTGATCATATCACCCATCGTGTGCCGACGGTTAATAAAAATTACAGGTCTATATACCCTATATACCACGTGGTATAAAAAAAAGGTATTCCTTGACTTTACTACACTCAATGTTTTGTTGCCTGAGGATTTGGTCAATAGCAATTTGCAACTGCTCCATAAACATGAAAAATGTCCGCCTGCCCAACGTGCTCGTAGCGCGTTGAACGACGGTGAGAAGCCCCTGTGAGTGCGGTTCAACTTCGTGGGCTGGCAGAAAAGCCACATGTTCTCCAGATTTACGGTATTCGTGGCACCGAACCGAAGAGTTACGATGTTTATGGCACCGAGACGAAGAGCTGAAAAGCTCAAGTGCTTCTGGATCCAAAAAAATTAAAAACATGAGAAATATTCCAGACTAGTCATCTTCTTCTTTGCGTTTGTTCTTTACCACCAATTTTAATCATTCTTTGTGATATGTTTGTTCTTTGTATATACGTTGCACATTGGTTTTGGTAGACCCTTAAACGCATAGACTTCTTACGGCATGCGTGGCAGGTAACAGTGGTTCTATTCTTTACACCCCAAATTTGGGCCCCGGTAACCACTTGGGCGAGTCATGAGCTACCTTTCACTCACCTTGTGGGCGTCTGTGGCTTAGAGTTAGTGAACTCGACCACAACCCAAGAGAACCTAGTTCAAATTCCCTGGCGCGAAATTTTGAAGCAAATTTGTTCCTGTTGAATTTTAGGAACGTTAAAATTAAACCTCACCGTTCAGAACGCAATTACAAACTACTGAACGTATAAGCGGTGCCTTGAAAATCAACGACTTATTTACTGTGCTTGATGGCGACGTTGTAAAGGATATTCCACAATTTTCATTCATACTCACCTTGCAAACTGTATATTGCAAGCTACTGGAGAAGATAGCTGCCAAATTGGTAATGTGTACACCTGAGGCAGACCACGTCCGTGCTGATATCCAGGGTAGCTATCGGTAACTTAAAGGTAATTAGGACATTGCAGCGAGGAGGATCTGGTCGGATGGAATAGAGCGCTACTCCCATGCAGGAGACCTGTGTTCAATTCATAGTAATGCGAAGGATTTTTTTTATTGTGTGGGCATAAATGAAAAAAACCTAACCTGAACAGATTCGTGACGACTGCACTAGCCATGCGGCCATTAAAATCATCAGGCTCTTGGCCCACTTATCCAACACCGCGCTAATAAGTGGTACTACAGGAAGTAACGAGTTTTTTTTAGGACATTGCTGGCACGTTTGCTTATGATGTTTACGAGAGGTTCTAATCCAAGCAGGAGACTACTGCTGTGGTGTTTTACTTGGAGGATGCGTATAACAAAAAGTACTTTTCAATCATGATATTCTCTTTGCGTTAGGAAGTTAATTTGAATGTACATGTTACATGTTCTGCGCGAGGTAAATTCTTCACCTCTGTTATATCATTTGCTTGATAAAGCTCTTTTGGTCGAAACGTTGCTGTGTATTATTATTGATTTTTGTATTTTGTAAAACTACAGTACTTTAATTTTACGTATTTCGCCATTGCATCATATTTGTTCTGATGTATTTCCCTATATCGATAATACTATTCTCTTTGCTAACATGTGAAGTTAATCCTTGACTTAATTAAGCTTCTATGTGGCCGAGGCACGCCCTTTCAACCTAAGACATATGTCTTTTTTGGTTATATCGGGTCGTATTGGCCTTTTTATCGTGGTGTGGCCATGTGGTCTGGGACTTGTCCTGGTGTGGACTGCCCGCCGTGGAGTGTGAACCAGGTTTTCATCTGTTGTGATTGATCTTCCTACCGCTATAAATTGTAACAGAGGCACACTTAGCTCATTTATCTCAGTACCCTGTTTCACAGAGAAGAATAACTTAACGAAATCCAATAGAAATGCAATAAATGACAACTAAATCATAGAATATATGGCATTAATTTTATAGCGTAAACATGTCACCATGAACACTAACAGAACATTGAACAACTCGATCTTTCTATCGACAATATGCTATCAGTATCAAACGTGGACGATGAAATCAAACGATAGGTGGAAATTATTCAAGTCCGTATCGGGCTCACTAGTCATCTACGCACACACAGACAAACATAATGCGCAATTACATTCCTTGGATTAAAATGTGTGTGGTCATCATCACCCGTGATGAATGAGCATCATTGGGGGTCTCTATGTGGAAGTGATTAAGACGTGGGTCTCTATGTGAAGTGATTAAGACGTGGGGTCTCTAGTGGAAGTGATTAAGACGTGGGTCTCTTGTGGAGTGATTAAGACGTGGGGGGTCTCTATGTGGAAGTGATTAAGACGTGGGGGGTCTCTATGTGGAAGTGATTAAGACGTGGGGGGTCTCTATGTGGAAGTGATTAAGACGTTTGCCTGTCGTTATAAAGTTTGTAGGTTCGAATCCAGGCAGAGTTACTTGTGCATGTTTTTCATGAGATCCCTAGCCACCCGTGAGTTCTGGGGTCCACAAGTGTAGCAAAGAATAGTAACATTCTTACCTACAAGGTATGCCGTGAGGCGACTGAGGTAGGGGCCTAGGGAAGCTACCATAGTAAATAAAAAGTGTCGAAGAAATCGGATGTTCTGGCCTACTTAAAGGTACATAACTGGCACAACATACAATCGATCTTAGCCTCAGATCATATAGAAAACACAAAGAGTTGTTAACAAGTGGTCGATAACGAGCGTTCAAAGAAGAAAAAGATGAGATCCCTAGAATGGTTGCAGGAACTACGGAGTTTGTGCTTTATGCAGCATTCTCGCAGATGGCGTGCCATTTTTGGCCAACATGAACGGAACAATATGTACAAATTCGATGCAGTAAAGTCAACCCAATCCTGCGACTTTAGATTCTTTACATTACTTATTACTAAACAGGATGGCGTATTCAGTAACGGTTGAAGAGTTTTTTCCCCATCCGTACCCTGAATATGATACCGTTCAATTCTTTGTGGCAGACCAATTAAAATAAGTTCAGCTTTTGCCTCGAGACCATTATATTTGCTAACTATGCGCTGTTATCAATCTCTGACCTCTGCTGCTTTTTGTTATTTTTGGCTTAAATTTGCTGCTTGTTGTAATGTTTAACTGACCTTTGCTGCTAGGTGTAATGTTTACCTGACATTTGCTGCTTGTGGTAATTCTCTTTAAGTCTCAATCTACTGACTGTCATTCTGTTTAACTTGCATGATTTGGGTACTAGCTAACCCACATTTCATCAAGGTACAAACTAGCGTAACTTGTTCTCCAGATTTCACGTATTCCACAAAGATACTTGCTACTTCCAAGAACTATGTATAGATGTATATTTCTGTGGTACTTCTCCAATGAGAGATATCAGCAACTCTTACATTTCTCTATAATATTGATTTCGATATATTCATGATCGTATTAGTTTTCAAGATATGTTTGACATACCTTGAGAAGAAATGATCAAAGAATACCAAAGCAGGCATTGAAGAGGAATATATATATATATATATCTTAGTTTTCAGCAAGATCCAGTTTCCTAAGCAATTACTTTATTCTTATCAAATATACGTATTATTTTTTAGTTAGATTTCGTCATTATCAAATATACTAATTATTTTTAATTTGAATAGGTCCTTATCAAATATACTAATTATTTTTAGTCAGATTACGTCATTATCAAATATACTAATTATTTTTAGTCAGATTACGTCATTATCAAATATACTTAATGTTTTTAGTTTGAATAGGTCCTTTTCAAATATACTCATTATTGTTTAGCTGATTAGGTCCTTATCAAATGAATCTAATGCTTCATGTTTCCCCTATTCCTTATATTTCTGGAACATGACCTTTTCTTTCCTTCTACATCAATCAGTTGAAAGATCGGTCATCAATATGTAATGCACGCATTGTTTGCTTCGACGTGTTGAATATATCAGATCGGTCATCAATATGTAATACACGCATTGTTTGTTTCGACGTGTTGAGTATAGAAAGATACAGAACCACTTATTTAGTAGCCTCTGTTTAAAAATACATAAATTGGGGCATCTGGCCTAGTGGATTAGAGCGTGGCTCCCATGCAAGAGACCCGGGTAAGATCGACAGTAAAGCCAAGGATTGTTTTGTTGTTGAGGGCATAAAGAAAACATCATAACCTGAACAGTTTCGTGGCGACTGCACTAGTCATGCGGCCATTAAATTCCACAGGTTCGAGTCCATCTTGTTCTAATAGCCGTCCATCGCAAGCGATGATGACAACAATCTCAGACGTGTGCTGTTGCACCTCTCTGGTGTGTGCGGAGGTGACTGTAGAGTCCAATCCCAGAACAGAATCCCCGACCATAGGTGGGGCATACATGATCAAGGTTAGACATGTGCGTGTTGTGTGCTCTGTCTTTCGCGCAGCTCGTTTTCTCTGTGACTCAACAATACGATAGTTCTCAGGTATTCGGGTTCCTCTTTTGTTGTTACAGCGCCACATTTGCGATCTTGCGCAAGGGATTCCCAGCACGTATTGTCTATATCAAAGGATTTCAGAGACACTTTAAGAGTGTCTTTAAAGCGTTTTTCTGTCCACCAGCTAAACCTCTGCCCCCTTCAAGCTCGCCATACATCAGCTGCTTGTTTTACACCGTCCAAAAAGCGGTTTTACAGGCAGTAGCGATAGTTTACAAAAATATGTACTTTTGCATTGCAACGAACTGCAGGGTGACGATTTTATGTTTTATTTACGTCGTTTATCACTGACTTCATGAAGAAACAACAAATTAAATTGTTCGGCCACGTAAGCAGATTACCAACAGACAGTGCACCTCAAAGAGCAATGCTGCTCTGATACAATGGGTACAAAGCAAAAGGCCGGTCACGCAAAAGATGGACGTCAAAGACAACAGAGGCGACGAAAGACACTATCTACGAAGCGCATACAAGGGCCCGTTTTAGAAATCTCTTCTTGACCTAACGCTGTTGAGGCAAACAGGATTCGAGAAAGAAAGAAAGAACCAAATCATCTTTTAATATCACCATCATCAATTTCAGTGGGTGCAAGTGTAGTTTCTTACGACTATCAGACTCAACAGACAAGAACAGACCATCATTTTCCGTCTTAGGACGGCATAACAGTCAAAATAAACACTTGCACAGGCTAAGATTGTCTCCACCCCCACTTCTTGTGGCATCTTTGATTCAACTACAAAACATTCACTGCAAGACTGTGCCTTTATGCCGCCCTAGAAAAAGATGCTGGCACTACAACACATCACTACATTCAAAATTACAAGGCACCAGAGAAGAGCTACATACATCTTCTTCTTTGAACGCTCGATATCGACCCCTTGTTAACCACTCTGTGTGGTTTGTATGTGATTTGAGCCTAAGAGCGATTGAACGTTGTGCCAGTTCTGCGTCTACAGGTAAGCCGGCACAACAGATTTCGCTATATTTTTATTTACTAGGGTAACTTTCACAGGTCCTACATCAGTCACCTCTTACGACATGTCTTATAGGTCGCAGTGATACTATTTTTTGCTTCCCTTGCGAGCCCCATAATCACACGAACGAGAGCTACAGACAACAGTCGACTTCATCATAAGAACGCGTCTGACAATATAATCATCAAAAATAGCGATCGCAAGAAGAGGACGGAGTTCGGAATTTGTCGAATCACGAAGCCAAATCTTCCATCATTATCGTCATTCTCTCCTTTGTCTTCGTCGATTTCTCATCCTCTCAAATTTATCCATTGTCACCACATGTTCCAAACCTCCACTTCGCATTATGTTCCCGAAGAACCTTGATTGCTGATTCTTATTCCTATCGATTCCTAGGTTTTGTTGTGTGCAGACCTCTTCTAAAACCTCATCATTTGTTGTTGTTTTTTTCTGTCATTCAACAAGTTTTCTACATTATTCTGTAAAACCACATATCTGTGGCTTCCAGCGATTCTATTGATTGTTAGTTCATGGTCAATGATTTGCTGCCATGCAGAAAATATTGGTTCAATATAGCACTGGAGCACTATTTTTTGTGCGGTGTAGCTGTTAGCGAGATCACGCAATGTCTGTTCATCATTCTCATCAGTGGCGGCTCGTCATTAAGGGCCAGTGGTGATGGGCCGCACTAAAAATAATGTATAACTCGAATTATAAATTAAGATATAGCAACTAAAAACCATGATTTATCCGAAAAAAAATGTCTGGCCGCACCAACAAAATTATCACGAGCCGCCACTGATTCTCATGAAAACTGTTTTCGCTTGAGCTATTCTACTCCTTATCTCTTTTATACATCTTCCATCTGATGTTATTAGTCATTCCATTCATGCTAATGGGTATTATTGACTGAATTGACGATACACCACTCCGGGCAGTCCAATTGGTGCGGGATCTCCCACAACAGATGGCGAAGAGAATGCATACTAATGGTTCCAATTGCTCGATGGTTAAACACACTAATCTATCTGCCCCTCTGGTATCACACCGTGTATTTCCATAGACTTGTTTCAGTGTTGTGTTTTTTATTTGAATATTGCAAGTTGGTATTTTCTATTTCTTAGAAATTACTATTACCTCCGTTTTATTTACATTAATACTCACTCTTCTGGTCTTTTCAATCAATCAATCAAGCAATTAATCAATCAATCAATCAATTAATTAATCAATCAATTAATCAATCAATCAATCAATTAGTTATTGCCTGTTATTACTGTCTAATGTTTAAATGTGTGTTGTCTACATTTATATTTTCTTGTCAGTCTCCATAAATATATTTCATCTTTTGATTTCAAACAACCAGCAGTTGTACCTTTTCGTTTACCAATTAAGTCATTTACTTTTGAGTGCGTTAATACCTCTGAATTCGGAGAATGCTCGCCTAAATGGCGAAGGACACTGAAGATAGGGAAAGCAAGCCTTCAGGTAAAAATCAGCCAGAAGCAACATATTGGACTACGTTTGAATTCGTCGAGGGCGAACGAGAAGAAGAAGAAGAAGAAGACTGCATTGATTTTGTGCTGTCTTTGTTTATATCTATTCCAAATATAAGTAAAAATGAAAGCATAAACATGTTTTGTGACCTGACGACTTATTCCTCACCGCGCCTTGTGGAGCATAAGGCCTCAACAGTTGTTAGTCACTCTTCTTGGTCTCTGGTTGTTTTGGCCTGAAGTGCAGAATTGGAAGTGTGTTTAACCAGCGAGCCACAGGAGCCATCAGTATGCATACTCTTCGATATCCGTTGGGGAAGACTGAGCACCTATGGATCTATCCGGAGTGCAATGAAGTCGGTTTAATAACCAATAACCAGTATTTTGTATACATTGCTGGAAAGCCGCTGCCTGGGCAAAATTCGTTAGAAAAGACTAAAAATAAAAATAAAAATTAATACATCAATATCTTCACCATCTTCAAAATTACATCGGTGACCCTCGCAGTGCTACGAAATTCTGTAACAGTTTCACTGTTATGTCTAGGGTTTATTCGGTTATTCGGGGGACCAAACACCCCCTTATTGCACTGGGTGTCCTTGAGTCTGTAGGTAAACACCTTGTTTACAAATATTTAGTTGCTGACCAGTAGTTTACAAAATCACAACGGAATTGGTTTATCACATGGATTCGGGGACTCTTAATCTCGAAATCTCGAGACCAGGACAGGGTCAGCTGGGATTTGGGAGGATTTGCTAGTAGATATATATTCGGTGGAGACATAGATTTAGGAGTAGTAAGTCATAAATCACTGAAGAGAAGAGTAAGCCAGAAACTACTGGAGAGACAAGTGAGAAACCACTGTAGAGGACAGAAGCGGTAGTGATCGCATTTTAAGTGACTGACTATAGAACTGAAGTGGAAGAAATCACCATGAGTGACTGACGAGCGAGGTCAGGATGTGTCATGAGAAGACAGGAAGGAAATTTGATAGGTAAATTTTATATAGTGTTCGCCGATGTGATTCCAGAGGAGAATTAAGCAGAGGAGAATTAAGCAGACTAGTTTATTTACATGTCTTGATAAATAACGCAGTGGTGGTGTATTAGATAACAGTGACGACACTGTGAAGTGTATTTAGAGTGTATATATAGAAACATTTTCCCTCTATCTTCGTTGTTAATTGGCACGTCTAGTTGCAGATACCATGTAAAGTATGATTATTGTGTAGTATGGAAAAATTATGATTGTGGAAGTCCAGTGTGTGGATTTAGACTATTCATTTAAGAGGACCAAGGGATTGTAGACTGTATGTAAGACATTACCAGAAAGAATCAGACGGAGCACGCCAGCAGCCTTTTCCCATTTCCCAGAATTGTTTCAAGTTTCAAGTTCTTTGTTTTCAAGGAGATGGAACAGAGTATCACCTGTCCTGATGTTAAAACATTTTGGTATAGAAATTTCCAGCCAGTAACTTTCCAAATTTTGCAGCAGAAGAATCGAGCCAGCATCAAGATAATTCTAGGACAAGATTAATATTACGGACTAATGAACTGGGGTATTAAATTATGTCATAGGATTTAAAGTAACGTGTTATGCATAATTAAAACCTTTCTTTGGTTTACTGTATTGTATTATGAAGTCCATGAGGACTCAGGATGGATGACTAAATACATTGCTAATTCAGCAGAACTTTAGTTATCTAGTTAGTGTTGATATTTTCTATAGTCATTCATGTTTTGTGTAAAGAGAGTGATTTGTGTTTTCGGGTGACCTTACCAGAGCCATTTCACGGGCTGTTCCTTTCTATTTTTCTATTTCTTTTCTCTTTGTCTCATTGTTTTCTTTTTGGGGCCTTGTACCAGCTAGTCTGCTACAAGCGTCTTTTTGGTGTTCGTGACCAGTATATCTTGGTATTAAAACCATTATATTCTTAGAATTAGAGTTGTCGCGGCCAACAGAGTACTAGCATTTTATAGATCATAGGTCAGAAGAAATAGTTGTTAGTAGTGTGTAGTAGTATAGTAGTAGTAAATTCCTGGAAGTCATCGAACTGTGAAATTTAGGTCAAACAGTAGGCTGTGTAGATTTTGAACTGTAAGGAGTAAGAAAGTAGTTATGTTGTGTAGAGATTGAAATTAACAAATTGTATTATGCATTAAGAACTTTTAAAATTGTTGTGCATATTAATAACTTACTATTGCAGCTCTGTTGGTGAAATATTGTATACTTCCTGTGCATATATATTTCTTTTATGCGATAAATTATCAACATGACAGAAGCAGGGAAAACTTATGTTAGAAAGGGTAGCAGATTGAGAAATCCATTTTTTCAGAGGTTAGTGTGCTACAACTGTGCGGGAATTGGGCATTTCAGTATGGAATGCGCCAGTAAGCATTACTAAAGAAAAAGCAGAAATTTTAGACAAAATTACAGTAGGTCTTTTAGAGACAGGCGTATTTATTCCATAAATTGCTTTAAGGAAATAAGAGCTGTCCAGAATAAGGAAGATAGACATGAAGCCAAGAAAGAATTTAGAGACATAGCGGTAGGAGATGATGAAAGTGCGGGTAACTGGAACAATAAGGAAGATAGACATGAAGCCAAGAAAGAATTTAGAGACATAGCGGTAGGAGATGATGAAAGTGAGGGTAACGGGAAAATAAGGAAGATGACATGAAGCCAAGAAAGAATTTAGACATAGCGGTAGGAGATGATGGAAGTGGGGATGAAGGGAGAAATAAGGAAGATATGAGTAGGGAGGAAATATATGAGTAGAAATGGCGAGAAAGAAAGAATTAACAGGTTGAAGAAGACGATAAAGAGTTACAGAGAGAAGAAAAGGGAAAAAACAAGAACAATTAGAGAAGTTGAAGGAGAGAGATGACCTGATTGAGAAGTTACGATCAGATATTGAAGACAAATGCAAGCAAGATGACTTAATAGAGGAGCTATACGATGAGATAAACGAGTTGAGAGGCGAGTTGAACTTTTTGAGGGTGTCAGGTGTCGAAGGTAGGAAGAAGTCTGTAGAGAGGGGGCAGCAACAACATAATAGACAGAGAATGGAAAAGGCCGGCAGTGCAGCCAGGAAAAAGGTGATACAAGTGGCAGAGGCTAGAGAAAAGAAGGAAACAGAGAAGGCAGAACTTACTCAGGCTGCCTGGGACGAGCTAGTAAAGGGCTAGGAAATTAGAAATGGCAGCTAGAAGAGAAATGGAGAAGCAATATCAAGGAGGGAAACAGAAGCGAGTATGCTATGTAGGTGATGAAAGACGTGAAATATGGATAAAGACAGATTATTGAAATGTGTATTAAGAGTAACACTGTGTGTGCACTGTTAAGAGATAGCACTGTGTGTACACTGTTATTAAAAGGATGTGTACACTGTTAAGAGATAGCACTGTGTGCAGGTGTATTAAAAATAGCAGGTGTGTGATTTGATATTTAGAGATAGCACTGTGTGCATTGAGAAATATGTTGGATGTACATTAGAGATAGAGAGATGCATTGGAGATATGCATCATCTTTGAAATATTTAGAGGAGATAACGGGTCTTAATAGTATGGAGATAGCGCTGTGTGAGTTCAGATAGTGCAGTGGGGGCACATGAATAATACGTAACTGAGGAGAGGTGTTTATTAGCGAATATAAAGCGAGAAGGTGGAGCTACAGAGAGAGGAACGAGAGAACACTAAGTAGACTTTTGAGAACCAAGATGTTGCGTGGGAATAATGAAATTTTTTTTTAAAGTTTCCTATCCAGGGAAGGGGGAATTACTTGGTTGACAGATTTTAAACATTGACAATCACGTTGCGATTAGTCTGGTGAGAAAAGAGTTGATCAGAAGATGAAAATATTGAGTTTTTTTATACGTGTAACAAATGTCAATGAGCTTTGACCTGGTTAAATTTGTGGTGTCACTTAGTATTTTGTGTAAAAGTGTGAGGGCACTAGAGTAATGCCGAGGCACACGAGAATTGTACTTGGAATTGAGAGTTGTGTAAAGAGGAGGGGCTAGAGAAATGGTGTGTTAGAAGGTCCATTAAATATAAATCATGTTTTGTATTTTTGTGCCTGGATATTAACTTGTCATATTTTGTATATTTTCATGTACCCAACTTGAGGGGAAAATCAGCCACCAGTTTTTAGCTGAGAGATCAAGTTGAGCTAACCTAATGTGCACAGGAGTCAGGCAGAGAATGTATCAGGGAAAGGGGTCCACCAGAAATTTGGTTCGCCAATTATCCTACATGAGCACATTATCTATCCGGCTAGAGGTGTCCTGCATTGGCTCGGCCGATCTCAAATTGTTATCGTTTTTTTCTTTTGGTCTGTTCACTAAGTAATTTAGGTTCCGTTATATTACTACATGTATTGTTGAAATTTGAAATTGATATTGATTTGTTGTATCGTTGACATGAAGGTGTTGAATAACACCATTGTTTTTTAATTCACAGGTATTGTTGAAATTTGAAATTGATATTGATTTGTTTTATCGTTGACATGAAGGTGTTGAATAACCCCATTATTTATGGAATTCAATTTTGGTGTACATCAGTTGAGCATGATATTCTGTATAAATAGATGAATATTTATATTTATCATGCCATGAAATTTTCAGGCCATGAAGATGAATTGTTGCTTGGTACGATGAAATACTGGAAATTGTCTTGGGTCTAAGAGGGACTAAGAGATAAGAGAACTTCTATCAGAATACAGTGATGATAACACTCTTCGCAACGATAATAATAGATACTGCTGTGAGCACGATGATAAGAGATAGTGCGGAGGCACGACAAAAGAAGGATAAGTTGTGTGCATTATAATATGAAGTAAAATTGACTGTTTTTCAGTTTATATTGTTGTAGTGATGAATGTATGTTGCGCCAGAGAGAGAGTATGGAGAGGAGAAATGAACATTAGGCCTTGTATTAAATAGGTGCCTCATTTAGAAAATAATTTGGAGATAACTATGTTAACTTATGTGCTATGGGCATTACCCTATCATGTAGTATTGAGATGTGTCAGGCTGTGTTGTAAATTGAGAGTATCTCATTATGACCCAAAAAATCGGTGAGGTAGAACTGGGTGACACTAAATTGCTGACACCGGAAGAAGAAATATGTAACTAAAGAGAGGAACTTAGTAGTGAACATACAGCAAGGAGATATTTAGAGGGGAAAGGGAGGAACACAAAGAAAGAGAGAGAACTGAGGTGCGGGTGCGGGGTAATAATTGGCTAAGGAGAGTTGGTGGGGAAGGATGTAAATACCTGAAGTAGGGAGGGTGGGTGTCAGGATGGTTGTACGGTGGTGTCAGGATGGCTTGTGATTATTATTTCATTATTGATTGATGGTAATCGATAGTTATTCCATTTATTCCTTAGTTAGTCAGGGCTTCATGTTGTTTGTAGTCAATTACTCCTCCTTGTTATTTGTAGTCAGGTAGTCCTTCATTTT
Source organism: Arion vulgaris (assembly GCA_020796225.1). NCBI lineage: Eukaryota > Metazoa > Mollusca > Gastropoda > Stylommatophora > Arionidae > Arion > Arion vulgaris. The sequence continues at coordinate 21,107,815 of CM036771.1, forward strand.
TGTATAGTTCCTTTCTTCTAGATGGTATTCAAGGGGATGCCGTTAGTTGATGGTATTCTTATATACTTATAATACAGTGAACATCTTCAAGACAGTTCATAATATAGTGAAAAAACCATGATCTTGTTACATTATATATATTTATTGGATGTCAAGGGGCATGTGGACAACCCATGAAAGGACGTCCATACACGATCAATGCCTATTGTTGTCTCCTTGTTTACTAATTCGTTACTAACACGTCACTATTTTTCTACACAAAAACGTCGTGTCTTGTAGTTATGTGTTGTACTTCTGCATAGAGAGTACAACACATAGTCTCAACTATTAAATAATCTAATTATACTACTCTAACTATCTACAACTGTCCATTCCTCCGCTGCCATCTGGGGAACTATGACATACCGGATGATTTTCCACGGGGCTTATAAAGGGGTCAATAATCTTTTGACCTGGTTCATGAATGTTTTGTTTGTGACAACTTATAAGTTATGATTTCACAGAGAGGCGGTGTGACTGAATGCTAAGTTTTGAGGTTGTCCTATAGAATGTATTTTCTTTATTGTTGTTTGTTTACAAATCTTAGGTCAAATTATAGTACCATGGCTAGATCACGGATGAATTAGGAAAATTGAAATGGTGGATATATATTTTTTTTTTCAGGAAAGGATGATGTATTTAAACATTTCAAGGATTGAATGGTTTTGATGATGTATCAATGTAATTGATGCTTTCATGTTAATGTTGCCTTGAAGTGGACGTATCGAAATTGCGTTGGTATTTGTGAGCCAGAGGGGAATATAACATCACCTGATGTAATTGTTTTGCTTTCAACATATGGTGGTTGTATGCTGTAGATGGTTTAGAACATTGTTATATTTGGACTGGATCAGTTAGAAGATTGATGGTGGGACTTTAGGATAGTGTAGGGAGAAGGGGACTTTAGAACTTTATGGATAGAGCTAAAGTTCTAGATGACAGGGGAAGGTCTGTAACAGTTTCACTGTTATGTCTAGGGGTTTATTCGGTTATTCAGGGGGCAACCCAACCTCCCCCTATTGCACTGGTGTCATTGAGTCTGTAGGTAAAACACCTTGTTTACAAAATTTAGTTGCTGACCAGTAGTTTACAAAATCACAACGAATTGGTTTATCCCATGGTATTGGGACTCCATTAACTCGGAAATCTGAGACCAGGACAGGGTCAGCTGGGATTTGGGAGGATTTAAGTCAGTAGATATATATTCGGTGGAGACATAGATTTAGGAGTAGTAAGTCAGAAATCACTGAAGAGAAGAGTAAGCCAGAAACTACTGGAGAGACAAGTGAGAAACCACTGTAGAGGACAGAAGCGGTAGTGATCGCATTTCATGACTGACTATAGAACTGAAGTGGAAGAAATCACCATGAGTGACTGACGAGCGAGGTCAGGATGTGTCATGAGAAGACGGGAAAGGGAAAATTTTGATAGGTAAATTTATATAGTGTTCGCGATGTATTCCAGAGGAGAATTAAGCAGAGGAGAATTAAGCAGACTAGTTTATTTACATGTCTTGATAAATAACGCAGTGGTGGTGTATTAGATAACAGTGACGACACTGTGAAGTGTATTTAGAGGTATATATGAAACATTTTCCCTCATCTCTTTGGTTAATTGGCACGTCTAGTTGCAGATACCATGTAAAGTATGATTATTTGTAGTATGGAAAAAATTATGATTGTGGAAGTCCAGTGTGTTGGATTTTAGACTATTCATTTAAGAGGACCAAGGGATTGTAGACTGTATGTAAGACATTACCAGAAAGAATCAGACGGAGCACGCCAGCAGCCTTTTCCCATTTCCCAGAATTGTTTTCAAGTTTCAAGTTCTTTTGTTTCAAGGAGATGAACAGAGTATCACCTGGTCCTGATGTTAAAACATTTTGGATAGAAATTTGCCAGTAACTTTCCAAATTTTGCAGCAGAAGAATCGAGCCAGCATCAAGATAATTCTAGGACAAGATTAAAATTTCGGACTAATGAACTGGGGTATTAAATTATGTCATAGGATTTAAAGTAACGTGTTATGCATAATTAAAAACCTTTTTTGGTTTACTTTTATTGTATTATGAAGTCCATGAGGACTCAGGATGGATGACTAAATACATTGCTAATTCAGCAGAACTTTAGTTATCTAGTTAGTGTTGATATTTTCTATAGTCATTCATGTTTTGTGTAAAGAGAGTGATTTGTGTTTTCGGGTGACCTTACCAGAGCCATTTCACGGGCTGTTCCTTTCTATTTTTCTATTTCTTTCTTTGTCTCATTGTTTTCTTTTGGGCCTTGTACCAGCTAGTCTGCTACAAGGGCTTTTGGTGTTCGTGACCAGTATATCTTGGTATTAAAACCATTATATTCTTAGAATTAGAGTTGTCGCGGCCAACAGAGTACTAGCATTTTATAGATCATAGGTCAGAAGAAATAGTGTTAGAGTGTAGTAGTATAGTAGTAGTAAATTCTTGGAAGTCATCGAACTGTGAAATTTAGGTCAAACAGTAGGCTGTGTAGATTTTGAACTGTAAGGAGTAAGAAAGTAGTTATGTTGTGTAGAGATTGAAATTAACAAATTGTATTATGCATTAAGAACTTTTAAAATTGTTGTGCATATTAATAACTTACTATTGCAGCTCTGTTGTGAAATATTGTATACTCGTGCATATATATTTCTTTTATGCGATAAATTATCAACATGACAGAAGCAGGGAAAACTTATGTTAGAAAGGGTAGCAGATTGAGAAATCCATTTTTTCAGAGGTTAGTGTGCTACAACTGTGCGGGAATTGGGCATTTCAGTATGGAATGCGCCAGTAAGCATTACCAAAGAAAAAGCAGAAATTTTAGACAAAATTACAGTAGGTCTTTTAGAGACAGGCGTATTTATTCCATAAATTGCTTTAAGGAAATAAGAGCTGTCCAGAATAAGGAAGATAGACATGAAGCAAGAAAGAATTTAGAGACATAGTGGTAGGAGATGATGAAAGTGAGGGGAACTGGAAAATAAGGAAGATAGACATGAAGCCAAGAAAGAATTTAGAGACATAGCGGTAGGGGGATGATGAAGTGAGGATGAATGGAGAAATAAGGAAGATATGAGTAGGGAGGAAATATATAGAGTAGAAATGGCGAGAAAGAAAGAATTAACAGGGTTGAAGAAGACGATAAAAGAGTTACAGAGAGAAGATAAAGGAAAACAAGAACAATTAGAGAAGTTGAAGGAGAGAGATGACCTGATTGAGAAGTTACGATCAGATATTGAAGACAAATGCAAGCAAGATGACTTAATAGAGGAGCTATACGATGAGATAAACGAGTTGAGAGGCGAGTTGAACTTTTTGAGGGTGTCAGGTGTCGAAGGTAGGAAGAAGTCTGTAGAGAGGGGGCAGCAACAACATAATAGACAGAGAATGGAAAAGGCCGGCAGTGCAGCCAGGAAAAAGGTGATACAAGTGGCAGAGGCTAGAGAAAAGAAGGAAACAGAGAAGGCAGAACTTACTCAGGCTGCCTGGGGCGAGCTAGTGAAGGCTAGGGAAAATTTGAAATGGCAGCTAGAAGAGAATGGAGAAGCAAAAGGCGAAGGAGGGAACAGAAGGAGTATGCTATGTAGGTGATGAAAGACGTGAAATATGGATAAAGACAGATTATTGAAATGTGTATTAAGAGTAACACTGTGTGTGCACTGTTAAGAGATAGCACTGTGTGTACACTGTTATTAAAAGGTAGCGCTGTGTGTACACTGTTAAGAGATAGCACTGTGTGTGCAGGTGTATTAAGAGATAGCACGGTGTGTGCATTTGATATTTAGAGATAGCACTGTGTGTGCACTGAGAAATATGTTGGATGTACATTAGAGATAGAGGAGAGATGCATTGGAGATATGCATCATCTTTGAAATATTTAGAGGAGATAACGGGTCTTAATAGTATGAGATAGCGCTGTGTGAGTTCAGATAGTGCAGTGGGCACAGAATAATCGAACTGAGGAGAGGTGTTTATTAGCGAATATAAAGGAGAAGGTGGAGCTAGCAGAGAAGGAACGAGAGAACACTAAGTAGACTTTTGAGAACCAAGATGTGGTGGAATAATGAATTTTTTTTTAAAGTTTCCTATCCAGGGAAGGGGGAATTACTTGGTTGACAGATTTTAAACATTGACAATCACGTTGCGATTAGTCTGCGGAGGAAGAGTTGATCAGAAGATGTAAATTTAGTTTTTTTATACGTGTAACAAATGTGTCAATGAGCTTTTGACCTGGTTAAATTTGTTGGTCACTTAGTATTTTGTGTAAAAGTGTGAGGGCACTAGAGTAATGCCGAGGCACACGAGAATTGTACTTGGAATTGAGAGTTGTGTAAAGAGGAGGGGCTAGAGAAATGGTGTGTTAGAAGGTCCATTAAATATAAATCATGTTTTGTATTTTGTGCCTGGATATTAACTTGTCATATTTTGTATATTTTCATGTACCCAACTTGAGGGGAAAATCAGCCACCAGTTTTTAGCTGAGAGATCAAGTTGAGCTAACCCAATGTGCACCAGGAGTCAGGCAGAGAATGTATCATGAAGGGTCCACAGAAATTTGGTCGCCAATTATCCTACATGAGCACATTATCTATCCGGCTAGAGGTGTCCTGCATTGGCTCGGCCGATCTCAAATTGTTATCGTTTTTTTGGTCTGTTCACTAAGTAATTTAGGTTCCGTTATATTACTACATGTATTGTTGAAATTTGAAATTGATATTGATTTGTTGTATCGTTGACATGAAGGTGTTGAATAACACCATTGTTTATGTAATTCACAGGTATTGTTGAAATTTGAAATTGATATTGATTTGTTTTATCGTTGACATGAAGGTGTTGAATAACCCCATTATTTATGGAATTCAATTTTGGTGTACATCAGTTGAGCATGATATTCTGTATAAATAGATGAATATTTATATTTATCATGCCATGAAATTTTCAGGCCATGAAGATGAATTGTTGCTTGGTACGATGAAATACTGGGAAAATTTTCTTGGGTCTAAGAGGGACTAAGAGATAAGAGAACTTCTATCAGAATACAGTGATGATAACACTCTTCGCAACGATAATAATAGATACTGTGAGACGATGATAAGAGATAGTGCGAGGCACGACAAAAGAAGGATAAGTTGTGTGCATTATAATATGAAGTAAAATTGACTGTTTTTCTAGTTTATATTGTTGTAGTGATGAATGTTGTATGCGCCACGAGAGAGGAGTATGGAGAGGAGAAATGAACATTAGGCCTTGTATTAAATAGGTGCCTCATTTAGAAAATAATTTGAGATAACTATGTTAACTTATGTGCAGGGCATACCTATCATGTAGTATTGAGATGTGTCGTAGGCTGTGTTGTAAATTGAGAGTATTCATTATGATACCCAAAAAAATCGGTGGGTGAGGTAGAACTGGGTGACACTAAATTGCCCGCACACTCGAAGAAGAAATATGTAACTAAAGAGAGGAACTTAGTAGTGAACATACAGCAAGGAGATATTTAGAGAGGAAGGAGGAACACAAAGAAAGAGAGAGAACTGAGGTGCTGTGCAGGGGTAATAATTGGCTAAGGAGAGTTGGTGAGGAAGGATGTAAATACCTGAAGTAGGGGGGGGGTGGTTGTCAGGATGGTTGTACGGGTGGGGTGTCAGGATGGCTTGTGATTATTATTTCATTATTGATTGATGGTAATCGATAGTTATTCCATTTATTCCGTAGTTAGTCAGGGCTTCATGTTGTTTGTAGTCAATTACTCCTCCTTGTTATTTGTAGTCAGGTAGTCCTTCATTTTTTGTATAGTTCCTTTCTTCTAGATGGTATTCAAGGGGATGCCGTTAGTTGATGGTATTCTTATATACTTATAATACAGTGAACATCTTCAAGACAGTTCATAATATAGTGAACAACCATGATCTTGTTACATTTATATATATTTATTGGATGTCGTAAGTGCATGTGTGGACAACCCATGAAAGGACGTCCATACACGATCAATGCCTATTGTTGTCTCCTTGTTTACTAATTCGTTACTAACACGTCACTATTTTCTACACAAAAACGTCGTGTCTTGTAGTTATGTGTTGTACTTCTGCATAGAGAGTACAACACATAGTCTCAACTATTAAATAATCTAATTATACTACTCTAACTATCTGGTAACTGTCCATTCCTCCGCTGCCATCTGGGGAACTATGACATACCGGATGATTTTCCACGGGGCTGTTAATAAAGGGGGTCAATAATCTTTTGACCTGGTTCATGAATGTTTTGTTTGTGACAACTTATAAGTTATGATTTCACAGAGAGGCGGTGTGACTGAATGCTAAGTTTTGAGGTTGTCCTATAGAATGTATTTTCTTTATTGTTGTTTGTTTTACAAATCTTGGGTCAAATTATAGTACCATGGCTAGATCACGGATGAATTAGGAAAATTGAAATGGTGGATATATTTTTTTTTTCAGGAAAGGATGATGTATTTAAACATTTCAAGGATTGAATGGTTTTGATGATGTATCAATGTAATTGATGCTTTCATATGTTAATGTTGCCTTGAATGTGGACGTATCAGAAATTGTGTTGGTATTTGTGAGACAGAGTGGAATATAACATTCACCTGATGTAATTGTTTTGCTTTCAACATATGGTGGTTGTATGCTGTAGATGGTTTAGAACATTGTTATATTTGGACTGGATCAGTTAGAAGATTGATGGTGGGACTTTAGGATAGTGTAGGGAGAAGGGGACTTTAGAACTTTATGGATAGAGCTAAAGTTCTAGATGACAGGGGAAGGTCTGTAACAGTTTCACTGTTATGTCTAGGGTTTATTCGGTTATTCAGGCAACCCCTTATTGCACTGGGTGTCCTTGAGTCTGTAGGTAAACACCTTGTTTACAAACATTTAGTTGCTGACCAGTAGTTTACAAAATCACAACGGAATTGGTTTATCCCATGGTATTCGGGGACTCCATTAATCTCGGAAATCTCGAGACCAGGACAGGGGTCAGCTGGGATTTGGGAGGATTTAAGTTAGTAGATATATATTCAGTGGAGACATAGATTTAGAGTAGTAAGTCATAAATCACTGAAGAGAAGAGTAAGCCAGAAACTACTGGAGAGACAAGTGAGAAACCACTGTAGAGGACAGAAGCGGTAGTGATCGCATTTTAAGTGACTGACTATAGAACTGAAGTGGAAGAAATCACCATGAGTGACTGACGAGCGAGGTCAGGATGTGTCATGAGAAGACAGGAAGGAAATTTGATAGGTAAATTTTATATAGTGTTCGCCGATGTGATTCCAGAGGAGAATTAAGCAGAGGAGAATTAAGCAGACTAGTTTATTTACATGTCTTGATAAATAACGCAGTGGTGGTGTATTAGATAACAGTGACGACACTGTGAAGTGTATTTAGAGTGTATATATAGAAACATTTTCCCTCTATCTACGTTGTTAATTGGCAAGTCTAGTTGCAGATACCATGTAAAGTATGATTATTGTGTAGTATGGAGAAATTATGATTGTTGAAGTCCAGTGTGTTGGATTTTAGACTATTCATTTAAGAGGACCAAGGGATTGTAGACTGTATGTAAGACATTACCAGAAAGAATCAGACGGAGCACGCCAGCAGCCTTTTCCCATTTCCCAGAATTGTTTTCAAGTTTCAAGTTCTTTTGTTTTCAAGGAGATGGAACAGAGTATCACCTGTCCCGATGTTAAAACATTTTTGGTATAGAAATTTCCAGCCAGTAACTTTCCAAATTTTGCAGCAGAAGAATCGAGCCAGCATCAAGATAATTCTAGGACAAGATTAATATTACGGACTAATGAACTGGGGTATTAAATTATGTCATAGGATTTAAAGTAACGTGTTATGCATAATTAAAACCTTTCTTTGGTTTACTGTATTGTATTATGAAGTCCATGAGGACTCAGGATGGATGACTAAATACATTGCTAATTCAGCAGAACTTTAGTTATCTAGTTAGTGTTGATATTTTCTATAGTCATTCATGTTTTGTGTAAAGAGAGTGATTTGTGTTTTCGGGTGACCTTACCAGAGCCATTTCACGGGCTGTTCCTTTCTATTTTTCTATTTCTCTTCTCTTTGTCTCATTGTTTTCTTTTTGGGGCCTTGTACCAGCTAGTCTGCTACAATTCGTGCACTACAGCTGAGATCTTCCTGTGTAAGAAAGAGTCAGAGCACACATGGTTTCTCACCGATGTGCAACGATGATGGTCCTATCAATCTCTGGCTGTTTTTTTATGGTCTCCCAGGATAGTCGAGCACTCTTCAGTTCCTCAAGAAGACTTCGGCTCCAGGTTTGTTTAGGGCGTCCTCTTTTTCGTTTTTCTTGCGGGTTCCACTTAAGTGCCTGCCTAGTAACACTCGACTGTGTCTTCCGTAGGGTATGCCCGACCCATCGCCATTTTCTTCTCTTAACCTAGGTCATCATGGGTTTTATGACCTCTATAAGCACATTATCTATTTACTATGCGTTTTTATGTTGTTTAAAAAAATGTTCAATCATTCATGATTTTCATGAAAACAACAGTCTCGTTTGTCAAGTTTATTGCACACCTTCGTAATAATAAGCATTAAAAACAGTGTTCTAACATGTTTAAGTTATTGATATAAATCAGACATGTTTTATTTATACACCATATAACCAACAATAGACATCGATTTCTTGTTCTCACTGACAAAAATGTACACACAGTGTGTTTTTATTTGCTTTTTGTGTGTAAACTTTCAGTTACTTTAACAAAGCGAATTATTTTTTAAATCGTTGTCTTCCACGACAAGCAGCTGGTATTCAAACATCAAGATATTCAACTAATGACTATGAGGATGACGAGGCTTCTGACTAAATATTAGGAACTCACGATCTCCAGGTCACAGCCATCCGATCATGTTCCTCGGATGATCGCAGTCGATTTGCTCTGGAGAATCGGTTATTTCGTTATATGGTACCTTGCGACCACGTGGGCTCAACGTATTACATTCCTATGCTTCTTAGTACTTTCTCTTCTCATGCCTTGTAATCTATATGTGCATATGTTGCATGTATTCAAGTTATATATTTACTTGATTTTTTATTGTTTCTTTTCTTCTCTAGACCTGTCCTTGGATTATACCGTGGCCAACGTAACTACTGGCCTAAGCGCTATATTATTCAAGATGGAGGGTGAGGCGGATTATTCAAACGTGTTTAGTAAACATATGGACATTTTAGTAAACATACGAACTCAGACTTCTTTAGTAAACATAACAACAAAATAACGATGCCTTGTAAGTGCTGTGTACCAAAATGTAGATCAAATTACGATTGTAATTATATATGTATAATATAAGTTAATTTAACAAGTACCTTCTTCAGTAAACCTAACTGTTGTCAGTGTTGTAAACATAACAATAAAATAACGATGCCTAGCTAATGCCTAGTAAGTAATGTGTACCAAAATGTAGATCAAATTACGATTATAATTATATGTGTATAATTTAACAATTACCTTCTTTAATAAACATAACAACAAAATAACAATGCCTAGAAAGTGTTGTGTACCGAAATGTAGACAAGGAACATGTTCTATTGTATAATTATTGAAAGCACCAGCTATAGGACTCAGTATTCAAATAGATCAAGACATGTCTTTTACTGTTCACCTAAAGGAAGTTTCCATAGATAAGAGTTCCTTTAACTGGCTGTCAAATAGTGAAACATTGAGAGATGGTTTCTTGTTGAAAACCTTTTGTCCATGCAAATCATGAAAAGATTTAGAAGAGCACCAACTATTGACTATTACATGACAATGGCACATGATAATCTGGTTGAAGCAATTAGTTTATCATCCACAACAAGCATTAGTTTTGTGCCAGAGAAAACACTCCAATTCCTCGCTGAGCAGTTGCATCTGGTCAGAACTAAAGATAACAGAAAATGGTATTACACTCAAGTGTTTTGCATTTATGACATATTAAATTGAACCTGATCTGTCCTCATATCATCTGGATATGGAGATAAGTTCTTAGCCACGACAAACCATAAGGAGACTGTCATACAAATTGTAACTACCAGTTACATGAAATTCTCATTAGACAGTACTGTATGTGTCTGCGGAGCTCAAAAAGAAATATTTTATTGTCTGCGGTTCCAACATTTTCCTCAACAGTGATATCAGGAATGTGCAATGCAATGTTCAGCAAGCTGCTTTTTCACAAAAAGGAAAGAAGCAAAATTCAGTAGTAGATAAATATATTTGTGTAATACTGTTTAGTTTATGTGCTAATCAAGTTGTAGTGTTGTGAAAATTGATTGGACATCATTTTGTTTTCCTTGTTATCCTGTATCACTAGTGATCTCTTCGGACATAATGTATCAAAAGTTGTCACATAGACTTAATCTCCTTCGACATAATGTAACAACAGTTGGCATGTAGACTATTGATCTCTTGCGACATAATGTATCAAAAGTTGTCATGTAGACTTGATTTCATTCGATATAATGTATCAAAAGTTGTCATGTAGACTTGATTTCATTCGATATAATGTATCAAAAGTTGTCATGTAGACTTGATTTCATTCGATATAATGTATCAAAAGTTGTCATGTAGACTTGATTTCATTCGACATAATGTATCAAAAGTTGTCATGTAGACTTGATTTCATTCGATATAATGTATCAAAAGTTGTCATGTAGACTATTGATTTCATTCGACATAATGTAATAAAAGTTGGTATGTAGACTATTGATCTCCTTCGACATAATGTAATAAAAGTTGGTATGTAGACTATTGATCTCCTTCGACATAATGTAATAAAAGTTGGTATGTAGACTATTGATCTCCTTCGACATAATGTAATAAAAATGGTGTTTCATTTAACTACACATATTTAATAGATAGGGGTGGACTGAAGTACCTATCACAAGATCTCACTGTTCTCTGCTTCATATCATATATATAGTTGTTCAAAAGCCGATATCATCTGACTATGAAGATAAGTTCTTGGTCACGACAAACCAGAAGGAGATTGTCATACAAATTGTAACTGCCAGCTACATAAAATTCTCATTAGACAGTACTGCATGTGTCTGCGAAGCTCAAAAAGAAAACTTTATTGTCCGCGGTTCCAACATTTGCTAACATTTTCCTCAACAATTAAGGAAAAATAAGGAATGATCAATGCAATGTTCAGCAAACTGCTTCTTCACAAAAAGGAAAGTAGCAAAATTCAGTAGTAGATAAATATATTTATGTAATACTGTTTAGTTTCTGTGCTAATCAAGCTGTGGTGATGTGCAAATTTGTGACTGACTAATTCGTGGATTACTGATAAGTGATGTTAGTTTATGTGCTAATCAAGATGTGGTGTTGTGCAAACATGTAGCTTACTTATTCATGGATAACTGAAGAGAGACTACCATAAGCTGATGTAAGTACAATAGTTATCATATTTAAAATTAATCTAAGTATTCTGTATAAAATTAAACTAAAATAGTATGTAGAGCAATAACTATAGCTACTTATCAGAAAACATCTTCTGTAATACACACATGCATCCAACAACAAGTTTCTAACATCTGCAAGATGTATTGTCTAGATCAGCGTTTCCCAATAGTAACAGTCAATAGTTAGTCTGTGAGAATACACCGCCTCAGCCTGTGACGTCACATGGCAATATTGCCGTCCGCGCTGTGGCCAGTTAGTAACGTTGGCCACGATTATACGATATAGGCGTCTACTGAATTGGAAATGATCTTATAATTCCTTTGTTTTTTATTATTGAGCATTGCTTATTAAACTGGTAAACCAAGCACTTATTTACAACCTGTTTATACAACGAGGTAATTGCTCACTTAATTCTCTTCGATCCTCGTCGAGCATATTGATGCAACAGATGTTCTTCACTTTCCTCATCTCTGGCCATTACTAAATAGCTTCCCAGGAGAATTCGATGTTCTTCACTTTCCCCATCTCTGGCCATTACTAAATAGCTTCCCAGGAGAATTCGATGTTCTTCACTTTCCCCCATCTCTGGCCATTACTAAATAGCTTCCCAGGAGAAGTCGATGTTCTTCACTTTCCCCATCTCTGGCCATTACTAAATAGCTTCCCAGGAGAATTCGATGTTCTTCACTTTCCCCATCTCTGGCCATTACTAAATAGCTTCCCAGGAGAATTCGATGTTCTTCACTTTCCCCCATCTCTGGCCATTACTAAATAGCTTCCCAGGAGAATTCGATGTTCTTCACTTTCCCCATCTCTGGCCATTACTAAATAGCTTCCCAGGAGAATTCGATGTTCTTCACTTCCCCCATCTCTGGCCATTACTAAATAGCTTCCCAGGAGAATTCGATGTTCTTCACTTTCCCCCATCTCTGGCCATTACTAAATAGCTTCCCAGGAGAATTCGATGTTCTTCACTTTCCCCATCTCTGGCCATTACTAAATAGCTTCCCAGGAGAATTCGATGTTCTTCACTTTCCCCATCTCTGGCCATTACTAAATAGCTTCCCAGGAGAATTCGATGTTCTTCACTTTCCCCATCTCTGGCCATTACTAAATAGCTTCCCAGGAGAATTCGATGTTCTTCACTTTCCCCATCTCTGGCCATTACTAAATAGCTTCCCAGGAGAATTCGATGTTCTTCACTTTCCCCATCTCTGACCATTACTAAATAGCTTCCCAGGAGAATTCGATGTTCTTCACTTTCCCCATCTCTGGCCATTACTAAATAGCTTCCCAGGAGAATTCGATGTTCTTCACTTTCCCCATCTCTGGCCATTACTAAATAGCTTCCCAGGAGAATTCGATGTTCTTCACTTTCCCCATCTCTGGCCATTACTAAATAGCTTCCCAGGAGAATTCGATGTTCTTCACTTTCCCCCATCTCTGGCCATTACTAAATAGCTTCCCAGGAGAATTCGATGTTCTTCACTTTCCCCATCTCTGGCCATTACTAAATAGCTTCCCAGGAGAATTCGATGTTCTTCTGCTTTCTTCTTCTTCGAACGCCCCATATCGACCGCTTATTAAACACTCTGTGTGATTTGTATGTGATCTGAGCCTAAGAGCGATTGTACGTTGTACCAGTTATGCGTCTACAAAAAGGCCAGCACATCCGATTTCTGTGATGTTTTTTATTTACTAAGGTAGCTTCGCTAGGTCCTACATGAGTCGCCTCTTACGACATGCGTTGTAGATCGCTGTGGTACTATTCTTTGCTTTCTTTAAGGGCCCCTGCACCACACGGGTAATTCGGTATTCTTAAAATCCTCAAGAGGATTCTGTCTCCATATCTGATTAGGGCGTTCCCTTTTCCGTTTACTATGCGTTCTCTACTCAAGTACTTATCTAGTGATACACGGCTGTGTCTTCCACAGGTTATTCTAACCAACGCTTATTTTTATCTACACACCTGTAGTATCGTAGTTACAGTAGGAAGGTCAGACTAAATGTATCTCGATGTTTTCAACGTTCTGTGATGAGGCAACTATTCATCCATATACAAAATAGCACAGCTAGAGAAACAACAAATCAAGATGTTTAAAACAAGGTAAAAACAACAACAAAAAACCAGGAGAAGAAGTGGGGTAGGAAAGAGAATGTCGAAATTGATCACATTTTTTTTTCACAATAAAAAAAGATGATTCTCCCTCTATCTCGCGATCACCGCCGAGAACGATGTACCAGATCTCCCCATATTCAGTATATATATATGGAACTGCAGTAAAACTATTTGATTGGCAAAACACGTAATTACAAAGTACTGTAGTTTTACAATACAAAAACAATGACAAATAAGCAATTTCGACCAAAAGGTTTATCAGCAACGAAAAACAGGAGTGACAAATTAAAATGAAACACAAATGGACGACCAAATACAAACGTATCTAGTGATACACGGCTGTGTCTTCCACAGGTTATTCTAACCAACGCTTATTTTTACGCCTTAGATACGTTTGTATTTGGTCGTCCATTTGTGTTTCATTTTAATTTGTCACTCCTGTTTGTTCGTTTGCTTGATAAAGGCCTTGTTGGTCGAAACGTTGCTGTATTTTGTCATTGTTTTGTAATTTGTAAAACTACAGTACTTTGTAATTACGTGTTTTGCAGATCTCCCATAAATTCTATTCATGTGGAAATCTGATTCATGCAGCCTTAGCATTGGGTGTGTTTTACGTCACATCTTCAGCACCCTTTGGAGCTTTGGTGCTTATCCTTCTGCGATGTGCCCGATTTCAACCAGCGTTTACTTGGTTCGCTCTCCGTTAGCCGTTGACTGTCCTCAGCCGACCTGCAAGGCAGCAGTTTACGCATAGATCTAACATACTTACGTTCTCGGCGCAAACCACATATAACACAATTGATTATGATATATGATTGATTAAGTTGATTTGATAAGAACAAGCGCAAAGAAAGAAATAACAAGTAAAACTAAAATGATTAACGATGTATAGAAGTAAAAGGGTTTCTATAGTTAACATACTTGTGATGTAAAATAAACCAACAAAGAAAAAAAATGAATATTAAAAAAACACCCGCTAGAGATAAATTCTTAAAACGACCTGGACAAAGAAGTGTAAGAATATAAAGTGATAGCTTTATCGAAAATATAAGAGCTGAGTCTGATTAGCAAAATATGTCGGATTAATGTTGGATTCTACGAAATGGAGTTAATTCTTATTTTTTAAAATGTTTGTTGGTTGATGCACTCTGAGATGACAAGACAGAAAAAAAGACTCGATCTTAGCCTTGATAGTGGCGTTAATCGGCTTAAAGAGACTTTAATTTCACACAGAAAAAACAAACAAGCAATGCGTAGATAGCTCGGTTTACGAATAGGTCACCAAAAGGTTATTGGATAAATTCTTCACCCCCAAAACCATACGTTACACAAGTGAGGAAAGGAATTCATACTGCTACTTCCTGCATACTTCGATATAGAGAGAGTAAGTGGCAGATACTTCAAATCCTACTGTCTGCAAAGACTACCAAACATTTCCATGTTTTTCTTTTGTTCATCAGACTTCAACATCTAGGAATATATGACCTTCTTCGTCTTTACAGACGGTCAATTGGCAAGTGTTTTACTGTGACAACTTCTCAGTTTTCGCTTTTCTCTCTTGTCGTTCAGCTCATACATAAGTCTCTTCTCAAAAGACTCTATGCCCTTTCGCAATTTGGCTTTCCACACAACTCTGTCATCAGCTAGTTTTTCCCATGTTCTGGGACCTATAGAAAAGTTTTTCATTGAGGCTTTGCAGACATCTTTATATCTGAGCAGTGGTCTGCCCTGGTGCCTCTTCCTCCGAAAGTTCACAGAACAACATTTGTTTTGGTATGCGATAAGTTTCCATTTTTCTCACATGCCCCAACCATCTTAATCATCTACTGCTGTTATGCGATAAGTTTCCATTCTTCTCACATACCCCAACCATCTTAATCATCTAGGAATATTGTGTCTTCAGAATAAAAAAAATGTCTTCACATTAAACGACGCATTTGCTTGGAGAGATCAGTTATAGAAGGACGTGGTTTCAGGAAGACAAGGTAGGGGGCGACTAAGCCGACGGTGGAAGTAGCACATTAAAGGAAGGTTGAACATGAAGACGGAGGAGTCGTTAGGACAGGCTAGAGATCAATAGTCTTTCGTAGAGGTGGGAGGAGCTGTGATGACATCGACGTTCTGCAATCGACATGCTATATGCTGAGATTACGAAGAGTTTGTAAAGCAATCAGGTCTTATGTTCAGTAGTAGATATATATGTATCTCAATTTATTATTATCTACCTAAAAGACTCACGTTAAATCAAGGGTACAAATTTGAATGGCAGCTGCAACTTTAGATCACTGGACAGCATATCAAGATCATCAGCTTACATCACAAGACTAACTCAATATATGCTAATCAGATGTGCGCTAAGTCCTACGGTGTGGATCAGAAACATGGAAAACAAGTACGAAGACTGTCAGTTGCAAAAGAAGCATTGAAGGCAGATATCTAAGACAAATTCTCCGAATTGGCTCTGATCAAAGGTTAACTAATATTGAGATCCCCGGCGCACATACACCAACAATATCAACTAGGAAATAATAAGAAGATGAAAGTAATTTGGACATACATTGAGAAAACAGAAGACCAAGCACCAACACAGGGCCGTGCGGTTTTTTTTCTCAGTATGATGCAAGTCTTCGAAATGCCACCCCTTAAATGTTTTTTCTTCAAAATTACCTTCAATTGTGATTTTGAATTTGCTGCTTATGCCCTCCCCCTTACGGCGCCGCCTGATGCACTCGTCTCTCTGCGTCATAGCACGGCACGGCGTTGCACCAACATGTGGCTCTGACATGGAATCCGGGAGACAAGAAAGGAAGGGGAACACTTAAAAAGACATGGAAACGAACTGTAGACGTAGAAAGAGAATGGAAAAGATTTGGAATGAACTAAACATTGATTGCTCAAGGCAGATGTGGTTGGAGGACATTGTACATATATCTTCTTCTTTGCGTTCGTTCTTTACGACCAATTTTACTCACTCTTTGTGATATGTTTGATCTTTTCCAAAAGCGTGTATACGTTGCACATTGGTTTGGTAGACCCCTAAACGCATATACTTCTGCACGTTTAGGAGATGTACATAATTGTACATATATGAAATAAATAATGTACGTGTATAAGGGTCTTTCTGAATTCAGAGAAAGCGAAGATGATGACAATTAATAAACAGTCAATAAGATCATTGGAAAAAACAGAGATGTGGTTTTAGAGAAGAATGCTGAAAATTTCATGGACAGCGAAGAAAACAAATGATCAGGCTCGCACACAAAGAAACCTTATGAAAAGCATAAGAATCCGACAATCAAGGTTCTTCTGTTATATACTGTGAAGTGAAGGTTTAGAACATTTGGTGACTACAGGTAAAATTGAGGGACGGAGAGATCGTGGAAGACAGAGGGAGAAGATGTTGGATGTCCTAACATCGTGGTTCGACAAAAAGATCGACGTCAGAACTGATTACCTGCCCCGAGGAGAAAGAGAGTTGTGGAGAGAAGTGATCGCCTACGCCGGCAGGCAAGACAATTGATTGATTGAAGAGATGAGTCAGAACTAACTAGCCACATGAACTCGATAAACGGAAGCTGTATAATCCAACTGCTATTACAAGTAGGAGGGAGGGTCTCTGGTGCGTTGAGATAAGGTTCTCGCCTCTCGTGTCCAAAGATACTCGGTTTGTTTACCGTGTAGAACGGTCAAGATATTTTTCCAGAGTTCCCTGATCACAACATAGTGGAGATCGATTTCTTAGATAGAGGCGAACGATAAAACATTGCGTCCGTGTACAGGGTTCACGCGTAAAAGAACAATTGGCAGTTGAAAATCGATTAGAGCGCGCTGAGCAGCCGCTCACCTGGCAAATTTAATTGATTGATTGACTGATGATAGGACCATTATCACTGCACTTCGGTGTGTAACCATGTGTGCCTCGATCTCTTTCTTATATAGGAAGATCTCAATGACAGTGCATGAACTCTGTAGCACCGGCGGGGGTCCACAATGTAATTTTGAAGATGGTGAAGATATTTTTGTAGGAATTTTAATTTTAATTTTTTAAGAATTTTGCCCTGGCAGCGGCTTTCCAGCCTGATCTTCTCCATTTTGAACTGTCAAGGGTTCTTTTACGTGCTCATATTGAACACGGGACCTACGCTTTATCCTCTGTCTCAGATAGGACTAGAAACTCGATCTCACCTACATTGAGATCAGGGATCTCTGGAAAAAGATCCGGATGGCTTCCTACGGGATCGAACCTGGTACCTTCTGCACGAGAGACAAGCATTTAACCTCTACGCTGCAGACAAAAACTCCTACACAAAATTCACTATCTTTAAAGCTACATCGGGAACCCTCGCCGGTGCTATGAACATCGTGCACTACTGTTAATATTTGCCTGTGCTAATTAGAAATTGGGGCACACATGGTTATCTTCCGAAGTGTAATGATGATGCTCATGTCAACCAATCAATCTTCTTCTTCGAACGCTCTATATCGACCACTTGTTAACCACTTTGTGTGATTTCTATGTGATCCGAGCCTAAGAGCGATTGTACGTTGTTCCTGTTATGCGCCTACAAATAGGCCAGCACATCCAATTTCTGCGAAGATTTTTTATTAGGTATTTTCTCTAGGCCCCTACATCAGTCGCCTCTTACGTCACGGCTTATTGGTCGCAGTGTTACCATTCTTAGTTTACCGTGTAGAGCGGTCAGGATATTTGTCCAGAGTTTCCCAGACACAACGACATACACTGCGCCTTAAACAAGTGTTCCAAGTAAATATTTTGTCCCCACTTGTGTCACGTACGAAAGCCGCGGTAGCGTAGTTGTTATATAGTGAACTCGCTTCTCAAGGCTGGTGGTCCGGGTTCAACTCCGCAGTGCGTGGAATTTTTCCCGACCGCGACGGCTCTCAGGTCGACCCAGCCTCAACTGGGTACCAGACATGCTCTGGGAAAGTAAAGGCGGCCGGCGTGATGCTCACTACATCACCCATTGTGTGCCGACGGTCAATGAAAAATACAGGCCTGTATTGCCCTATATAAGAAAGAGAAGATGGAGATATGTTGGGCACACCTTGAGGAGAAATGATCAACGAATATCAAAGCAGGCATTGAAGTGGGATGCAAAGGGTTCAAGAAAGAGAGGTTGACCTAAGGAGACCCTGAAACGAACTTTGCTGAGAGAGGCAGGAAATATCGGTCTCAGTTCCATGGAGGAGATTGAGCGAGTTGCCCAGGATAGAGCGGTATGGAGAAATTGCTTGCAGGCCCTATGTAACGTATAACGGTACGAGAGGAATTATTATTATTATTATTATTATTATTATTATTATTGCCCTATATACCACGAGGTATGAAAGGGTTCCTTTACTTCTTTTTTTTTTACTGGGTCACGTGTGCATGATATCTAGTCAATAAATAAAGAAGTAACAGGCGAATTGGGTGCAGCTGCAGACGTTTTTAACAATTATTTAATGATATCTACAACACCGGATTTAAACCTAAAGATTTACTTCAATCGATTTTTATAGCACTACCATATAAGCAAAGAGATTGATTAATCAACATCGAATTGGTGTATTGGGCAGCTGGACGTTGCTGGATTTGTTGAGGCGAAGATCGGAGGACCTATGGACATGTCCTGAGTGCTATGATCATAGTCCTCATATAACTGATAGCACTGTCATAGAAAGTAGGAATGATAGAATGAGAACACCGAACAATCAGCTTCATAAGTCATGTAACAACATTATTTTCAGCATTATCATGAGAAGGGTAAGAAACAAAATAAGACCAGAAGTTAATGAAGAACAATATGGCTTTGTTCAACACAGGGGAATAAGCAACGCAATATATAAAATAAGAACAATAATGGAAAGATCAATAGAAATGAAGTTGGACTTGTACCTATGTTTCATAGACTAATCAAAAGCCTTCGATAAAGTAAAATAAGGAGAAATAATTAGCATCTTCTTCTTCTTCTTCTTCTCATCCACCATTTACTTCTTTATAGAAGTGTTGAAGAGGGTGGTTGGGGGGCGTAGTGATCTTGTGTGTGCTTGTTTTATGGCACTTTGTAAGTTGATATTCATTTTCGTAAGGTTGTTCTTGATGCCGTCGCTCCATCTTTTCGTGGTCTTCCTCTTGCCTTGTACTCATTATACTTTTTCTGTGTGGCTCTCTGTGGTAGGCGATACCAGGCATTCTGGTCAGGTGTCCAAACCATTTAATCTTTTGTTCTTTTATGAATTGCATGACTGGTTTCACATCCAGTCTTCTTCTGATTTCTTCATTTCTAATCTTGTCTCTTATTGTCACACCTGCAGCTCTTCTAAGATACCTCATCTCTGTCGTTATGATTTTCCGCTCATTAGCTGCTGTTATTGGCCATGTTTGACACTGGTAACATAGTGTTGGCCAGAAAATCGTTCTTACAAGATTTGCTTTAGTTTTTAGCGGTATTTCTTTGTGTAACAACAGTGGTGTTAACTGTCCCAGTACTTGGTTAGCTTTTGTGCAACGATGGCTGATTTCGCTATCGATACTTCCATCTGCTGTGAAAATTTCTCCTAAGTATTTGACCTCAATTGTTTGTTTTATGTCTACGTTCTGGAGTTTTATTGTAAGGCTTTCTGGTTGTCTACTTATTGCCATTGTCTCTGTTTTTATTATATTTATTTTCATGTTGTACTCCTCACCCTTGATGTTAACTAAGCTCAAATGGTTCTGGAGAGATTCTTCATTTTCTGCAATTAGTACTTGGTCATCTGCAAATAAAAGTTCTGAAATATTATTTCCTTGCTCTATTCCTGCTTCTCTACTTATGTTGTCCATGTATGTTATAAACAGCAGTGGGGAGAGCATACATCCCTGTCTAACTCCTGAGTTTACTGTGAAAGTTGTTGATGTTCCGGCTTTTGTTCTTATGTAACTTTTATTTGAAATGTATAAACTCTTGCAGACCTTGATGAGATGCTTGCTGATTCCATATTTTCTTAAACAATCCCATAGTTTGTTTCTATCGACTCTGTCGAAGGCCTTTTCCTGATCCATGAATGCCACACCACAGGTCTTGTTATGTTCTATTGCGCTTTCCGTCAGTTGTCTTAATGTGAATATTGCATCGGTACAGCTTCTATTTCGTCTGAAACCCATCTGTGCTTCTGAGAGTTGTTCTTCAATTGTTGGTCTTAGTCTTTTTCAATGATCTTAGCATACATTTTTCCTATGTGACTTAGTAGTGTGATTCCCCTATAGTTATTACATTCCTTCTTGCTGCCTTTGTTTTTCCAAATTGATGTGATTATTGCTGTTTGCCAATCTTCTGGTGTTTCTTGGTTCTCCCATGCGATTTGGAAGATTCGTCTAACCCATTTTGCACCTGCCTCTCCAGCTGCTTTGATGGCTTCTGCAGGTAAATCATCTGTACCTGCTGCTTTGTGTTTTGGTGCCAACTTTATTACATTTCTTCTCTGCTAGTAGTATTTCTGGTTATAATTCCTCTAGTTTATCCTCTGTATTATAGCAGTTTATTCTTCCATAAGTTTTATCACAATTAAGTAGCTCTTCAAAGTAGTTTTTCCATCTTTCTAATATTAATTTTGGCCCTAAGATAGGTTGTCCTTTTTCGTCATTTAAAATTTCTGTTGGGATGTTTAGAATTTCTTCATTGGGCTGTCTTATTCCTCTTAATTTCCTGTAATATTCTCTTGGTACTGAGAGGGAAAGCTACTCTGTTATAAGTAGTGATGCAGATTCAGTTACATTAGACGAGATCCGCTCGCAACACAGACGAGCAGAATCCCAGAGTGACCATTAATGCACAGCTCTCCCGACCGATGGGAAAAGCTGAACAAATAAACATAAAGGGATGAAGGGTGCATCCAGTGAAGAGACTGGGCCCATATGGGGCGAATGAATACGTTTGAATGTTTCCCGTAATCGTCCATTTGTAAGTGTTCTGTGAAATTCGTCACTCCTGTTGTATCGTTTGCTTGATATAGGCCTTTTGGTCGAAACGGTGCTGTTTATCATCACTATCTCTGTATTTTGTAAAACTATAGTACTTTTTTTGCATGTGTTTAGCTATTTTACCAAGTTTTACTGCAGTCTTCCCCCTTTTTCGAAGAAGAAGAAGCAAGATGGGACTGGGGTAGGGGCCTGGGGAAGATACTATAGTAAATAAAAAGCGTCACAGTAAGCGAATGTGCTAGCCTACTTGTAGGCACATAACTCGCACAACGTACAATCACTATTAGGCTCAGATCACATACAAATTACAAAGAGTGGCTAACAAGTGGTTGATATGGAGTGTTTGAAGAAGAAGTAGAAGAAGAAGATACGTTAATTTACCAACTCCAGGTTCAAGTGTGAACTGCAGTTTACTGGCTTCCGTTGAAGTGAGAAATTTAGTTTACCTACTCCAGAAGTGAGAGATTTGTTTTACCAACTAGAGGTTGAAGTGAGAAATTTGATTTACCAACTCCAGGTTGAAGTGAGAAATTTGATTTACCAACTCCTGGTTGAAGTGTGAACTGCAGTTTACTGGCTTCCGTTGAAGTGAGAACTGCAGTTTACTGGCTTCCGTTGAAGTGAGAACTGCAGTTTACTGGCTTCCGTTGAAGTGAGAACTGCAGTTTACCTACTCCAGAAGTGAGAGATTTGTTTTACCAACTAGAGGTTGAATGAGAAATTTGACTTACCAACTCCAGGTAAAAGTGAGAAATTTGATTTACTAACTCAAAGGTTGAAGTGAGAAATTTAATTTACCAACTCTAGGTGGAAGTGAGAAATTTGATTTACCACATTTCTGTGGCCCTCAGAGATTTTTCGATCCGTGTGTTCATTGTCCATGACTCGCATCCGTATGCCAGTATTGGTTCTATGTAGCACTGAATAACTCGCATTCTGATCGGAATTGACAAAGACTTGTTGCAGATAATGCTTCTCATTTTCAGGAACGATGTTTTCGCTTGCCCTATTATTCTCTTTATTTCTGATCGGCATCTGCCATCTGATGTTACCAGGACTCCGAGATATCTAAATTGATGCACTTGTCTTAACTCAGTCCCATTTACTGTGATGGTGTATTTTGTCAAAGTCTGCTTTTTTATATGATCATAACTTCTGTCGTCTTAATATTCAAGCTGAGTCCTTTGTTGTTACTTTCTGTCACAACCTTATATAGAAAGAGGGAATAACTTCCCGGAATAGACAAATAATAGTAAATAGTCCAAAAACCATGATTTTTTCCTAGTATTTTGTCTGGCCCCACGGAAAAAAATGACCACGAGCCGCCACTGCGATACAACATGAGTGACGAATTTCATTTCTTTCACAGTACACTACATATAGGCTAGGACAGAAACATCATAACGGTCCTAGAATAAAAATCTGTGACAAAACAAATAACGAACTAAATGCAACAAATTTAAAGTAAAAAAACTTCTATACAAAAAAAAAGTCAGTGGAAAATTAAATATATTATTTTTCTATATTGTAAACTTTAGAAATTTGTTTTTATATATGAAAAATGAAAATCGTGGCATATCCCAAAGGACGTAGCCATCAACCACAGTAAACAAGTCGTTGATTTTCTAGGCACCACTTATACGTTCAGTAGTTTGCCATTGCTTTCTGAACGGGTGGCGCCATCGTCCTTTGTTAAAATCAACGGAAACAATTTGCAAGCAAACTGTCCGCAGCGTGATTAGAACTCAGAACGTCGGTGTTAATAGACCGAGTCACTAACCCCTAGGCCACAGATTCTGCTTATTTTATCCTTACATGCATCTACATGCTGGTTCTTCTCAGATTACATCCGATCCATTCCAGTATTGTTCATCGTTTTTATATAACGGGATGCATCTGACGGATGGTTGTGGAGGCGTTGGGGGTCATGTGATTATTGCAATACTAATACTAATAGAAACAATAATAATGTTACAATACTGGTGATGCTGACAGTTTCTCCATTGAAAAAAATCCAAAAGAGTGGGCGTAAAGGGACAGTAGAAGGGTCGCAAAACAAAACAAGTTTGCAAAAAAGGGAAGCTCGTGTTCATGGGATTGCTACGAAAAAAACTGAAAATTGTTTTCCTGAAATCTGATTAACGCTAAGCTGGTATACCCAAAATAGGGTTCCATGAATGTATGACAAGGTTGCTGATACGGCTTCCGCGTTCGCAGCGTTGTACAAAGGTGGTGCCATAGTCGTATGGAGTAAAGAACTATACCTTCAGGAAGGCCACAACCAACTACGTAACACCATATTCTACAATAATATTCCTTCTGATGCTACACTATCCAACAATAGTAAGGTCCGTACAGTCATCAAGAACCTCATTGCCTCCAAAGACCTTCCTACCGGCGCATCATCACTATGTGTTATCGACAGTTGTTTGGGCAAACCCGCATTCTATATGCTCCCAAAAATTCATAAACTTCACAATCCTGGTAGGCCTATTGTTTCTGCTTGCTCTTGTCCTACGGAACATATCTCCGAATTCCTTGATAGTATCTTCAATCCTATAGTCACCACACTACCTTCATTCTTGAAGGATACTAACCACACTTTGTCTGTTTTTCTTCTATTAAGTTGTTGCCTGGCAGGACTTATCGCCTCTTCCTCCTTGATGTCTGCTCACTGTATACCTCTATACCTCATTCTGACGGACTTCAAGCTCTCCAGTTTTTCTCGACAGGAGAACTAACCCTCTTGTCTCCACCTCGACTCTCCTTCGTCTTGCTGAACTAGTTCTCACTCTCAACTCCTTTCAGTTCAATGACCAGTTCTTCGAACAGATTAGTGGGGTCGCCATGGGTACTAAAATGGGACCCAGCTATGCTTGTCTATTCATGGGTCACCTTGAACACTTAGTATGGAACACCTATGATGGCCCTCTTCCGTCCGTGTATCATAGATACATCGATGATTGTATTGGAGTTACCGATATGTCTGAAGCCGATTTGTCACGCTTCATCACCTTCATCAATGCCTTCAATCCTGCTATTCGGTTCACCTCTCACATCTCTACCTCCTGTGTCAATTTTCTTGACATCACTATCACCATCAGCCTATCCACTATCACTACATCAGTATACTACAAGCCTACTGATACACATAGCTTTCTTCTGTATACCTCTTCCCATCCCCAGGCCTGTCGTGACTCTTTACCTTTCTCTCAACTCTTACGCCTTCGTCGCCTCTGTAGTGAGGACGACGATTTTCTTGATAGAGCTCACGAGATGCTGGATTTCTTCCGCCAGCGCCTATACCCGGAGAATGTGCTTACATCTGCCATGCATCGGGTTCAGCTAATTGCTCGCCAGGAGGCCCTTTCTCACATACATAGAACCCCCAAGTCTGACAGGGTCAAACTTATCTTAACTTTCCACCCTCATAGTTCCCTGGTGAAAAAGGTCTTATTCCATCATCTCCCTATTCTTCAGTCTGATCCTGAGACACGTTCAGTCTTCCAACACTATCCTTTGGTGGCTTACAGACGGGACAGAAGCCTCAAGGATTTGTTGGTACACAGTCGCCTCAAGCCTAATATCCAGAGTCCCTTTGGCACCATCCAGTGCGGACGTCGGCGCTGTAATACATGTGCATATGTAATACAGACCCCACTGTCTCTTTTCCAAAAGCTACGTATGCCATTCAAGACAGTTTCACGTGTGAGTCCCGCAATATCATCTATGCCATCACCTGCAAACGATGCAACAAGTCCTATATTGGCGAAACCGGTAAGAGACTCAGTGACCGATTCGCCCAACACTTACGCGATATTCGCCAACGCTCTGTGACTCCTGTGGCCACTCATTTCAACGATACTGGCCATTCAGGAGTTGACGATGTCCAGGTCACAGCCATCCGATCATGTTCCTCCGATGATCGCAGTCGATTCGCCCTGGAGAACCGTTTTATTTCATTCTATGGCACTTTGCGACCTCTTGGACTCAACGCATTACATTCCTATGCTTCTTAGTACTGTCTTATCTCGTGCCTTGTTATCTATATGTGTGTTTTCTCTATATATGTGTTATTTATCCACTATATTGTTTATTGTTTCTCTTCTTTTCCACTTTCGGTTTTTTGTGTTGCACGCATTTCGTTGTTCGTTTTTATTCCCAGATTTTCATTAGATAGGTTTATGTTTCCACATGTAATCGTCCATTTGTAGTGTTCCTCGAAATTCGTCATTCTTGTTGTAATGTTTGCTTGATAAAGGCCTTTTGGTCGAAACGTTGCTGTTTATCGTCACTGTTTATGTATTTTGTAAAACTGTAGTACTTTGTGTTTACGTGTTTAGCGTTGTACAGCGCCGTTGTGCAGTATATAAATCATTCATCCATAGCGGACCGTCATTGATCTACTAGTCAGCGAGATCGTCATTCATCCATAGCGAGACCGTCATTCCTCCATAGCGAGACCGTCATTCCCCCATAGTATCTAAGGGAGAGAGGGTGTGCACATGACTCAAATAATAGTGGTGAATCTGCAACACTAACCAGACTGCATACATTCCAAATAAAATGTGGTCTAGCTAGACAAGAACACTATGCTGGTAGCCAAAGAAACAACGGACCGGTGTCTTTAGTCGCCACACGCTGAGAGACATACTGAGAGACATACTGAGGAGGAGATCGGAGCACTTATGGACTAATTGATTCGACGTGCAGGGATTATGATCCGATGACTAAACTAAGAAAACTAAACTAAAAGTGAAGAGAAACGTTAAGTGACTAAGGTAACAGTTCTTCTACCTCGAACGCGCAATATCGACCACTTGTCAACCACTGTAATGTAATTTGTATGTGATCTGAGCCTAAGAGCGATTTACGATGTGCCAGTTATGTACCTACAAGTAGGCCTGCACATCCGATTTCTACGCTGCTTTGTATTTACTAGGGTAACATCCCTAGGGCCTACATCTGTTGCCGGTTGCGACATGCATTATACGTTGCAGTCGTAGTATTCTTTGCTTCCCTTGCGGGCCCCGGCACCATGCGGCGTAACCTTCATTCTAACATTGACATTTTGTTTACTGTTAGCTCCGTTCCGGCTGACTACATCCACATTTCAAAGGAACTAGAAAAAGTCAAGCATACTTCTCACAAACCTGACATTTACAGAATCAGTGTGTTATTGAAGCGTAACTATACAGCAGTGTGTTATTGAAGTGTAAATATACAGCAGTGTGTTATTGAAGTGTAAATATACAGAAGTGTGTTATTGAAGTGTAAATATACAGCAGTGTGTTATTGAAGTGTAAATATACAGCAGTGTGTTATTGAAGTGTAAATATACAGTAGTGTGTTATTGAAGCGTAAATATACAGTAGTGTGTTATTGAAGCGTAAATATACAGCAGTGTGTTATTGAAACGTAAATATACAGCAGTGTGTTCATCATCATCATCAGGTGCCGTCTCCACATCGAAGGTTGGCTGCAATGAATCTCCAGCATCCTCTGTCTTTCGCCTTGGTGTTGCACACTGCCAGACTGTAACCTGTCCATTTCTTAAAGTTTCCTCCCACTTATCTCTCGGTCTTCCTCTTGCTCTTCTCCCCTCAACTTTCCCTCTAGTAAATGTTTTATCATGGTGTCATGTCTTTTATGTGCCCAAAATACTTTACTTGTCTGAATTTTATTTCTCTTAATAATTGTTTCTTCATGCCTAGTTTTCCTAAAAATTGTTTATTTGTCTGTTTTTCTGTCAATGAAACTCTGCCTATTCTTCTGTACATCCACATCTCAAATGCATCAATTCTGTCTTCTAACTGCTTGTTCATTGTCCATGTGTGTTATTGAAGCGTAAATATACAGCAGTGTGTTATTGAAGCGTAAATATACAGCAGTGTGTTATTGTAGCGTAAATATACAGCAGTGTGTTATTGAAGTGTAAATATACAGCAGTATGTTACTGAAGCGTAAATATACAGCAGTGTGTTATTGAAGTACAGTGTGTCATGGGAGCATAACAATACAGCAGTGCAGTGTGTTATAGGAGCGTAGCTATAAAACATGGCGTGCTAGAAAAGGATTCAGAACAACATACATAAGCTGGAGACAACCTAAAATAAATGTTTTTAAATAATTCTGAGTATATGTCGTAAGAAGCGACTGTGGTAGGGGCCTAGGGAGGCTACCCTATTAAATAAAAAGCGTCGCTGAAATCGGATGCGCTGTCCTACTTGTAGGCGCTTAACTGGCACAACGTACAATCGCTCTTAGGCTCAGATCACATACAAATCACACAGAGTGGTTAAAGCTATTAGTCTCAGATCACATGCAAATCACAAAGAGTAGTCGATATGGAGTGTTTGAAGAAGAAGAAGCAGAAACATGTCCAAGTATAGCAAACTGTGTGTTTTCATAATATCCTTCGCCAACTAATATGACAATAAAAGAGAAAAAGACAGAGAGAGAGAGAGAGAAAGACAAAGAAAGAGAGAGAATCGAAAACATATCTTAATGTAAAAAAATGAGTGTATGTTTGTGTGTCACAGGAACAACTTGAGAATATGACGCTACAGAATATCCATTTTTTTTAATTTGTCACTCCTGTTGTTCGTTTGCTTGATAAAGGCGTTGTTAGTCGAAACGTTGCTGTATTTTGTCATTGTTTTTGTAATTTGTAAAACTACAGTACTTTGTGATTACGTGTTTTGCCAATCAAATAGTTTTAATGCAGTCTCATCTATTTTGTGAATATACAGAATTATAACATTTCGACAGCGTTTTTGATAAAGAAATGTATACATCAAAACAACAATTTTCAACTCTTTTCGTGATTTTCTTCTAATACACTTCATACGAGGCAGGGGAGACCAAGACGAAGGTGGCAGCAGGACATCAAAGAAACCTTGAAAATGATGCTAGAAGAGACCGGAGAGCTTGCAGGAGACAGAGAGCTTTTCAGGCGGGCTATAACGAAGACGACGTTCCGCAATGAACATGCTAATTGAACAACACTTCATGTCAATGTGATGTGTTTAAGGATATCCGATTGTTCTCTGTACGATTATTCACAAATCCTGAAAATGAAGGAATCCATCACATTTCTTTCTCGCTCTATTTTAATTAACTTTTGTTTCTTCATTTTAAAATTTATTTGTCTTTGAAGATCTGGCCACTTAATAAGAATGCATCCAAACTCTACAGTATGCAGTCTTCTACAACAGAACATCAGGAAAGACGACGAGAGGAAGAACACGAAAAAGATAATTAGATGGCACAGTAGAATCCTGTCAAAGATCAAAAGTAGTCACCAGAACAGCGCAAGACAAAAACAGAAAAACCAGGACCCTGGGCAACAACGCGTTAGCAGTGTGACGACAAAAGAAAAAGAAACTATCAACTGAATTGTAATAATATCTCAGTGGAAAGTCATCTACATAGAACCCAATTCCGTGACTATATATTTCTCTTTAATAATTAATTTGGATTTTCGATAACACGTCAGCTTGGCGTCCTCTTGTCACGATAGACATATAACAGTCATGCATGAATTTTGCATTGTCATTATGAGAATTCCACCCGAGTGGTAACCGGGGGCCCAAATTAGGGTGTAAAGAATAGATCCACTGTTACATGCCATGCATATCGTATGGGGAAGACTAAGGAGGTTGGGCGTGGGGCTAGCTACCCCATCCCGTAAACTAGATGACTACAGAAACCATTTAAAAAAAGTAAGTAAAGGAACCCTTTCATACCTCGTGGTATATAGGTCAATACAGTGTTAGGCCTGTATTTTTCATTGACCGTCGGCACACGATGGGTGATGTGGTCAGCATCACGCTGGCCGCCTTTACTTTCCCAGAGCATGTCTGATACCCAGTTAAGGCTGGGTTGACCTGAGAGCCGTCGTGGTCGGGAAAAATTCCACGCACATTGCGGGAGCTGAACCCAGACCACCAGCCTTGCGAAGCGAGTTCACTAACAACTACGCTACAGCGGCTCTCACAGAAACCACAACCAGGGCAATTCATAGCTCGCTACCTGATGAAGAAGCCTTGGATAGCCGGGATTGGAAGGCTTTGGTTGCGGACCTATGCTCCCTAGGGGGCGACGGTTGAAGAAGAAGAAGAATAGTTAGAATTCACTAGGAATGACACTGCGGAAGAAAACAATACTTCAGTACTTTATTGAGCCAATACAATACTTATGTATGGGAGAGGAGCACTGGGAGAGGAGCACTGGGAGAGGAGCACTGGGAGATGAGCACTGGGAGATGAGCACTGGGAGAGGAGCACTGGGAGAGGAGCACTGGGAGAGGAGCACTGGGAGATGAGCACTGGGAGATGAGCACTGGGAGAGGAGCACTGGGAGAGGAGCACTGGGAGATGAGCACTGGGAGAGGAGCACTGGGAGATGAGCACTGGGAGAGGAGCACTGGGAGATGAGCACTGGGAGATGAGCACTGGGAGAGGAGCACTGGGAGAGGAGCACTGGGAGATGAGCACTGGGAAAGGAGCACTGGGAGATGAGCACTGGGAGAGGAGCACTGGGAGATGAGCACTGGGAGATGAGCACTGGGAGAGGAGCACTGGGAGAGGAGCAATGGGCAATGAACAAACAATCAATTAGATCAATGGAAGTCACAGAGATGCGGTTTTTTGAAAAAATGTGAAAAATTACATGGACAGCGAAATAAAAAAATGGGGATGTATTAAAAGACGACTGCAAGACGCAAGAGAGAGAGAAAAGAGGACTGCATACAAAGAAAACGTATCGAAGGAATAAGTATCAGGCAATTACGTCTGTGGTCTAGGGGCTAGTGACTCGGTCTATTAACCCCGACGTTCTGAGTTCGAATAACGCTGCGGACAGTTTGCTTGCAAATTGTTTCCGTTGATTTTAACAAAGGACGATGGCGCCACCCGTTCAGAAAGCAATGGCAAACTACTGAACGATTAAGTGGTGCCTAGAAAATCAACGACTCGTTTACTGTGTTTGATGGTTACGTCCTTTATGATATGCCACGATTTTCATTTCAATACAAGGGGAGGCTTAGAATATTTGATGGCAGCATAAATAAATTCAGAGAACGAGATACTGTGGAAGGCAGAGGGAAAAGATGTTGTGTAGTCTGACATCATAGTTCAACAAGAGGTAGCGTCATAATTGATTATTATAACAGGGAGAGAGAGAGAGAGAGTTGTAGAGAGACATGATCGCCTACGCCGGCAAGCATGAGATCTTATTGAGCAATAAATCGATAATTTATTAATATGCAGCAAACTGATAATAGGAACATATGCTACAATCAGCAGTGACTTTGTCATCGCAATTATGAAGCGCTATTATTATGAAGCATTCCTGATTTAATTAAATGCACCGAGTCTTACCTCATATCGCCCGGCCCCTATCTGCAGAAATGGCACGCTACTTGCCGAGATTATTGTACTACGAACGAACTTTGAAGTTAAAACAACAATTCTAGGGCTTTTTTGAAGAAATGCACTCGCGAACAGAACACTCCAGATTCGAACCAACGACCTGTGAAACGCATACCAGCAGTGGTTTAGCAACAGTGATCCCCAGATATTACAAAAAAGCTATGGCATAATTCAAGTTGAGTGCATTTGAAAATAAATGTCTGCGAAAGATAATGAATATAAAATGGAACGAATTCAGGAGAAGTGATGAAATCAGAGAAATGTCTGGTGAACCACTATTGACAACTGTTAAAAGAAGGAGAAGATGGAAATATGTTTGGCATACCTTGCCAAGAAGAAATGATCAAAGAATATCAAAGCAGGCATTGAAGTGGGATGCAAAGAGTTCAAGAAAGAGAGGACGACCTAAGTAGACCCTGAAACGAACTTTGCTGAGAGAGGCAAGAAATATCGGTCTCAGTTCAATGGAGGAGATTGAGCGAGTTGCCCCACAATAGAGCGGTATGGATAAATTGCTTGCAGGCCCTATGTGCGGGATGAATTATTATTATTATAAGTCATTCTGTATGAATTAGAGACATGAAAAACAAGAACATAGACCAACAGTCGCAGTATATGACTTTGAGGAGAGGTGTCTCTGAAGTATTTTCCGAATTCGTTTTGGCCTCAAGGAATAACAAATACTGAGATCCCCCAACGCACATACATCAATATTGTTGCAGAGGAAATAAAAAGAAGGAGATGGAAATGGCTGGGACACACATCATGAATGCAGAAGACAAGACACCCACACTTGGTTCTAAAATGGAATCTAGGCGTCAACGTCAAGAGAGGTAAGGGACGACCTAGAGAGACATAGAGACAAACTGTAGACAGAAAGAGAGGTAAGGGACGACCTAGAGAGACATAGAGACAAACTGTAGACAGAAAGAGAGGTAAGGGACGACCTAGAGAGACATAGAGACAAACTGTAGACAGAAAGAGAGGTAAGGGACGACCTAGAGAGACATAGAGACAAACTGTAGACAGAAAGAGAGGTAAGGGACGACCTAGAGAGACATAGAGACAAACTGTAGACAGAAAGAAGGTAAGGACGACCTAGAGAGACATAGAGACAAACTGTAGACAGAAAGAGAGGTAAGGGACGACCTAGAGAGACATAGAGACAAACTGTAGACAGAAAGAGAGGTAAGGGACGACCTAGAGAGACATAGAGACAAACTGTAGACAGAAAGAGAGGTAAGGGACGACCTAGAGAGACATAGAGACAAACTGTAGACAGAAAGAAGGTAAGGAACGACCTAGAGAAACATAGAGACAAACTGTAGACAGAAAGAGAGGTAAGTAACGACCTAGAGAGACATAGAGACAAACTGTAGACAGAAAGAGAGGTAAGTAACGACCTAGAGAGACATAGAGACAAACTGTAGACAGAAAGAGAGGTAAGGGACGACCTAGAGAAACATAGAGACAAACTGTAGACAGAAAGAGAGGTAAGGGACGACCTAGAGAGACATAGAGACAAACTGTAGACAGAAAGAGAGGTAAGTAACGACCTAGAGAGACATAGAGACAAACTGTAGACAGAAAGAGAGGTAAGTAACGACCTAGAGAGACATAGAGACAAACTGTAGACAGAAAGAGAGGTAAGGGACGACCTAGAGAAACATAGAGACAAACTGTAGACAGAAAGATAGGTAAGTAACGACCTAGAGAAACATAGAGACAAACTGTAGACAGAAAGAGAGGTAAGTAACGACCTAGAGAGACATAGAGACAAACTGTAGACAGAAAGAGAGGTAAGTAACGACCTAGAGAGACATAGAGACAAACTGTAGACAGAAAGAGAGGTAAGGGACGACCTAGAGAGACATAGAGACAAACTGTAGACAGAAAGAGAGGTAAGGGACGACCTAGAGAGACATAGAGACAAACTGTAGACAGAAAGAGAGGTAAGGGACGACCTAGAAAGACATAGAGACAAACTGTAGACAGAAAGAGAGGTAAGGAACGACCTAGAGAGACATAGAGACAAACTGTAGACAGAAAGAGAGGTAAGGGACGACCTAGAAAGACATAGAGACAAACTGTAGACAGAAAGAGAGGGGGCAGAAAAGACCTGGAATGAACAGAATTGGTTTGATCAAGCCAGTTCTAGTTGAATGATTATGTTGAAGCTTTAAACTTCAAGGGCAGTTAAGAGAAGAGGTAGTGATTTTCTTATCGTGTTATGATATTGTTGATTTGATTTTAAAATATATGTATTTCGTAGCATGTGCAGTCAACCATTGAATCTATATCAATGGCCATGAGCAGTAGTAAACGTGGACAAACTTATCTACAACATTTGTGACCGGTTTATATCAACGTAAACGTACAACTACTGGATGTTTAAAATAAAAGCAGGGAGATATCCTGATGGAAACAGACAAGAAAATAGAAAGATGGACAGAGTACATTAAGGACTTATACAGTGATAACAGACAAGAAATACACATCAATTACAACCATGAAGGACCACAAATACTTCCATCAGAAGTTATCAATGCCATAAGACACACGAAAAAAGGAAAACCCCAGGACCAGACAACATAACAACAGAAGAAATAGAAGCAACAGGCAAATTGGGCATAGGCGTTTTAACAAAATTATTCAATGACATCTACAACACTGGATATGTACCCAAAGATTTACGACAATCCATTTTTATAGCACTACCAAAGAAAGCAGGAACGATAGAATGCGAAGAACACCGCACAATCAGCCTCATGAGTCACGTAACAAAACTACTTTTCAGCATTATTATGAGAAGGGTACGAAACAAAATAAGACCAGAAGTTAAGGAAGAACAATGTGGCTTTGTTGAACGCAGAGGAACAAACAACGCAATATATACAATAAGAACAATAATGGAAAGATCAATAGAAATGAAGTTGGACTTACACCTATGTTTCATAGACTACGCGAAAGCTTTCGATAAAGTAAAACATGGAGAAATAATCAGCATGTTAGAAAGTATAAATATTGATGGTAAAGATCTTAGACTGATCAAGAATTTGTACTGGCAACAAACCGCAGCCATTAGACTAGAGAGTAAGATTGGAATCTATCAGGCGATACAGTTAGAGTACGACAAGGGTGCGTACTCTCACCAGACCTATTCAACTTATATAGCGAAAACATCATGAGATCAATAGAAGTAAAGACAGGAATAGCAGTCGGTGGACAAAATATAAACAACCTAAGGTACGCTGATGACACAATTCTCATGGCTACAAATGAACACGATCTGCAAGACTTGATAGACATACTAGTGAGAGAAAGTGAAAAGAAAGGATTAAGCATGAATATAAAGAAAACAGAGGTTATGGTTGTCTCCAAGAAACAAGAAACACCAACATGCAATATCAATATAAATAACACAACACTGAAACAAGTCCATCGATTCAAGCATCTAGGAACATTCTTAACACCAGATGGAAGATGTACAACAGAGATTAGGAGTAGAATAGCTCAAACGAAAGTCGCTTTTATGAAAATGAAGAACACACTATGCGTGAACTCACTACCAATGACACTGCGAAAACGAGTACTCCAATGCTATATTGAACCAATTCTTATGTATGGCAGCGAATCATGGACACTGAACAAACAATCAATACGATCATTGGAAGCCACAGAGATGTGGTTTTACAGAAGAATGTTGAGAATTCCATGGACAGCAAAGAAAACAAACGTGGAGGTTTTAAATCAGGCCTGCACACAAAGAAACCTTATCATAAGAATAAGAATCCGACAATCAAGGTTCTTCGGGCATATAATGCGAAGAGAAGGTTTAGAACATTTGGTGACTACAGGTAAAATTCAGGGAAGGAGAGATCGTGGAAGACAGAGGGAGAAGATGTTGGATGGCCTGACATCATGGTTCGACAAAATATCGACGTCAGAACTGATTACATGCACGAAGCAAAGAGAGTTGTGGAGAGACATGATCGCCTACGCCGGCAGGCATGGCACTTGATTGATTATATCAATTCCTTGCTTATCAACGTACGAAAAATATTAATTTGTGTACTCAAAGTTTTGTGAAAGTCTAGTTTATTGGTTACAGAACTGACGTCATAGCACTCCGGCAGACCCATAGGTGCTCAGTATCACCCAACAGATGCGAACGGGTATGCATACTGATGGTTACTATGGCTCACTGGTTAAACACACTCTTCTCTTCTCCCTTCAAGCCTACAGCTCTACTTGTACAACGTATAATCCCAAACTTCTCAAATTGTTGGATTGATTGAACATCAATTTTAGTATCCGCATCCAGGCCCGTGCGGTATATTTTCTCAGTATGATGCAAGTCTTCGAAATGCCGTCCCCTTAAGTGTTTGTTCCATAAAATAACCTTCAATTGTAATATTGATTTTGCTGCTTATGCCGCCTCCTTTACGATGCCACCTGATGCGACCGCCTCTCTGCATCATAGCACGGCACGGCCCTGGGTAGCATCCCTAGGCCTTTACCTCAGTCACCTCTTACGACATGCCTTGTAGGTTGCATTGTTACTACTCTTTGTGTAGAAGGGAATATGATACCAGGTTTTACCCTTCCTTTATTCTTGGTCCCAAGCTTCAACTAGGCACGTATTTACAATAAAGCAAAAGGGTAACCATATACCTGGTCTGTGGACGTATAATAACAGACCAGATATATTAGCAAGGGGTTTTTTCCTTAATTAGAAGTGAATGTATGCCCTGTTTTCTTTACCCGTGCAGCCAAGTTGAGGTTAATTGTAATTCATTTTTTTTTTAAATTTCATAGGTGATTGTCCAGTCACAATATCAATTAGACTGGGGTTTTTCCAACCAACAACCAGATTTGACTGTGAGAATGTACTAACAGGACAATGACAGATTTGAAAACAAAGAAAAATGCCATATGTTAAATAGAATGGATTTGGATCATAGGGAGACACACTTCACAGAGGGACAGAGAGGTATCCAGGGACAGGTAGTGAGGGTAGTTGATTCTCATTCAGACAGAGGGGCAGAGAGTAGGTAGTCTGAGTCTGAGACAGTTACAGACAGAAAGAATCGACAAGTCAAGGAGTGTAGTCTAGAATAACGAAACACGTACAAACAAAGTACTATAGTTTTACAAAATACAGAAACAGTGACAATAAACAGCAACGTTTCGACCAAAAGGCCTTTATCAAGCACACGACACAACAGGAGTGACGAATTATAGAGAACACTTACAAATGGACGATAACGGAAAAATGCAAATGTATCTAATGAACTAGGAATAAAAACGAATAACGAAATGAGTGCAACACAAAACTAGAAGTGGAAAAGAAGAGAAACAATATACAATCAAGTGAAAATACAAATTATATATATGAAGCAAATACACATATAGATTACAAGTCATGAGATGAGAAAGTACTAAGAAGCATAGGAATGTAATGCGTTGTCCAAGAGGCCGCAAGGTACCATATAACGAAATAAAACGGTTCTCCAGAGCAAATCGACTACGATCATCAGAGGAACATGATCGGATGGCTGTGATCTGGACATCGCAAGCTCCTGAATGGCCAGTATCATTGAAATGGGTAGCTACAGGGGTCAGAGAGCATTGGTGTATATCGCGCAAGTGTTGGTCGAATCGGTGACTGAGTCTCCTGCCGGTTTCCCCAATATAGGCCTTGTTGAACCGCTTGCAGATAATGGCATATATAATATTACGGGACTCGCACGTGAAACTGTCTTCAATAACGAACGTGGCTTTTGGAAAAGAAACAGTGCGGGTCTGTATTACATAAGCACACGTGTTGCAGCGCCGACGGCCACACTGGATGGTGCCAAAATGACTCTGGATATTAGGCTTGAGGCGACTGTGAACCAACATATCCTTAAGGCTTCTGTCCCGTCTGTACGCCACTAAAGGATAGTGTTGGAAGACTGAACGTGTCTCAGGAGCAGACTGAAGAATGGAGAGATGACGGAATAGGACTTTCTTCACAAGGGAACTATGAGAGTGGAAAGTTAAAACAAGTTTCACCCTGTTAGAATTGGATGTTCTATGCTGGTTAGAGAGAGCCTCCTGGCGAGAAATTTGCTGAACGCGCCGCATAGTAGAAGCAAGCACCTTATCCGGGTATAAGCGCTTACGAAAGAAATCAAGCATCTCGTGAGCCCTATCGAGAAAATCATCGTCCTCGCTACAGAGGCGACGAAGGCGCAAGAGTTGAGAGAATGGTAAAGAGTCACGACAAGCCTGGGAATCAGTAGGCTTGTAGTATACTGATGTAGTGATGGTGGATAGGCTGATAGTGATAGTGATGTCAAGAAAGTTGATCACAAGAGGTAGAGATGTGAGATGTAAACCGAATAGCCGGATTGAAGACATTAATGAAATTAATGAAGCGTGACAAATCGGCTTCAGGCATATCGGTAATGTCAATACAATCATCAATGTATCTATGATACACAGAGGGAAGAGGGCCATCATTGGAATTCCATACTAGGTGTTTAAGATGACCCATGAATAGACAAGCATAACTTGGTCCCATTTTAGTACCCATGGCGACCCCACTGATCTGCTCAAAGAACTGGTCATTGAACTGAAAGGAGTTAGAACTAGTTCTGCAAGACGAAGGAGAGCCGAGGTGGAGACAAGTGGGTTAGTTCTCCTGTCAAGAAAGAACTGGAGAGCTTGAAGTCCGTCGGAATGAGGTATGGAGGTAATGAGCACACATCAAGGAGGAAGAGACGGTAAGTCCTGCCAGGCAACAACTCAATAGACGAAAAACAGACAAGGTGTGGTTCGTATCTTTCAAGAATGAAGGTAGTGTGGTGACTATAGGATTGAAGATACTATCAAGAAATTCGGAGATATGTTCCGTAGGACAAGAGCAAGCAGAAACGATGGGCCTACCCGGATTGTTCAGTTTATGATAATAAGAGACTCACACAGTTATCGACAAGAACTTAGTAGATAGTAACAAGAATTATAGAGGTTATCGGGTCTCTGTAGCTAAGTGGTTAAGCCCTTTGCCTTGTGAGTCGAAGGTCGTGGGTTCGAGTCCGGACCGCGCCATTCTGTTTACGAGTGCATTTTTTCCAGAGACCCCTAGGATTGTTGCAGGAGCTGCGGAGTTCGTGCGTTGTGCAATACTCTCGGCAGGTGGCTTGCCATTTTTGCGGAGAGGACTGAGCCATATGGGGTAAAACCCGGTGCAATGAAGTAAATCTTTCGGCTTTAAAACCCTTTAAAACCCTTTAAGAATTATAGAGCAGAACAACTCTGCTGCGAGTTATAAGTGGAATAGAGAACGAGGCAGTAGAATTGAACTGAGTTGCAGACAGAGAGAGCCCAAGAGAGCGAAGTCAGATAGATAACATAAATCCATACGCATGACCCAACAGAACGGCCGACATTGAGTGTTGCCTAACTAAGACGTAGATGCAGAACTCCACGGAGATTTTGATCACATCAGAGAGTTACTGTTCAGAATTGGTGAACCGGTTACCTTAGAATCGGAGGACTTTTCAGAGTGGAACACTAGGCGGTAGAGCTAAACTGAAGGGTAGGGCCAGACCAGATGGAGAGGCTATAACAGCATATAAGAGAGAGATGCCAGCCAGTTTACAGAATACATTATTATAAACACTTAACAGAGACATTTCGTATGTACTATTATGACAGTAACCCTAGCTAGAAAGTGGTATAATGTATTGTGACTGAACAAGTATTTCTTTCTAAGGACATCTCAAGCAAGGTAGAGTGAACTGTGAACATTTTAGGGATAGGATGTCGGAGAGTTGGATATTAGTGAAGATTGACAATATTAGTTAGTAGGTATATTTTACAGTTATGTGCATTGTTATGTGTTTTGAATTGTTGGTTTTCTTTTCAGGATTTCTTTTGATAATTTGATGTATGTGCTATTTTCTTTGAACATTGATGAGATATTGAAATAAGTAAATAACAAAAATAAAAGTTGAGAATCAGATTTGATTCTCACATAGATGTACAATATATTTGACGGCTATTTCATTTATTTGTATTCTATGTGATAGTTGTGGATGGTGCTGATAGTAGTTGTTGTTGCAGACTGAAGAGAAGAAGTGTAGTAGCGAATATAATCTATTACATTTTCTGGTGCCGTGTCCAAGAATATTAGTAGAGTACGCAATAATCGGCTACATTTGCTCCCCGTTGAGAGTCCCAGCACTTA
This sequence comes from Arion vulgaris, assembly GCA_020796225.1. Classification (NCBI taxonomy): domain Eukaryota; kingdom Metazoa; phylum Mollusca; class Gastropoda; order Stylommatophora; family Arionidae; genus Arion; species Arion vulgaris. Next base: position 21,147,068 of record CM036771.1, read on the forward strand.
TGAAGTCAAAATAATTGAAAGATACAATTTGCAAAGTAATACAGAAAATAAACGGAAGTATGTGATTCTGCCGCACACAATGTGTAATTAATTTGAAATTACAACATTTTGTCTACACTTTATTTAGCAGGCAAACATTAATTTAATTTAAGTTGTTGGTGAAATTTAATGAAATACAAGCTGTATATTTAAAAAAGGACTAAACAATAAAGGAAGGTAACAAGCCATGAGAATACAGTTGTTAGGCCCGATATTTATTCTTTGAAATTCACACGGTGGATGACATGGTTAATAATAGCTCACCATCATTTCCTTAATTGTTTCACTTTCTACCATTTTAAAACTTGATCAAGTTGAGACCGTTACGGTTGAATAATAATATAGTCCGTATATGTTTCTTCTAAGCCTTCAACGTGCCATGCCCACATGAGCTCTTCTATAGTCCGTCAACTGTCATGCCCACAGACTTTTCTTAGTCCGTTCAACTTGTCATGCCCCGTACTTGTAATATAGTCCGTTCAACTTGTCATGCCACAGACTTCTTCTATAGTCCGTTCAACTTGCTCAAATTAGTCCGTCAACTTGTCATGCCCACAGACTTCTTCTATAGTCCGTTCAACTTGTCATGCCCACAGACTTCTTCTATAGTCCGTTCAACTTGTCATGCCCACAGACTTCTTCTATAGTCCGTTCAACTTGTCATGCCCACAGACTTCTTCTATAGTCCGTTCAACTTGTCATGCCCACAGACTTCTTCTATAGTCCGTTCAACTTGTCATGCCCACAGACTTCTTCTATAGTCCGTTCAACTTGTCATGCCCACAGACTTCTTCTATAGTCCGTTCAACTTGTCATGCCCACAGACTTCTTCTATAGTCCGTTCAACTTGTCATGCCCACAGACTTCTTCTATAGTCCGTTCAACTTGTCATGCCCACAGATACAAATTTGTATCTTTGTAACCATTTGATGAAATAACTTGAAAACTTGTATGTGAACTACACATGTTCCCGACGCTACAAAATATTTTTGCCATTCAAACAATCATACAATCTAGAAGTTTCCTTCTTTGTGCTATATATTTAACGCCTTTGTTGGCATGGTTGAAGAAAACTCATGTTTACAGCAATTTAATACATTGATGACAAAAATAGCAACATTCAGGGCGAAATTCACGGTTTTTAAAAGTTCTTGCATTTTTCAGCCACCATAACGACTCGGGCTTGAACTTGGTAAAGAATTGACGATGACCTATCTCAACGTTATCATTACTCTTGGAAGAGAATGTAGAGATTGGGGCAACATGAAGGCTGATCTCGCAGTTAAGCAGCTGATAGAAGATAATGCAAGGGATGATGATGTTGTTGTATATACGGATGGGTCGGTTCAACGTGGTGAGAAATCCGGCTGGGATTTCTTGGCTTATGCGCATGGTAGGGTTGTTGCAGAGCGAAGTGGGGCATACAGGACAACTACTTCTAGTATGAGGATGGAGGTGGAGGCCGTTACTGCTGCCCTCCATTGGATTTCTGGGACTTCATTTACTGGGGCAGTTGTTGTCTCTGACTCTCAGTCGATGTTTCACAAGATCCAGAAGGGCAGGTTTCGGTATGAGTGGATGTCGTCTATAGAAGTTTCTAACCTGCAGCGGCTTACGTGGATATACTGTCCTGGGCATGCGGGTGTTTACGGTAATGAGAGAGCGGACAGGCTTGCATCAACAGCATCGATTGTTGGGGAGTTGAAGATGGATAAGGGGATATTCTTCGGTCTCTTCGCGACTCTCTATTGGATGAGGACACTAAAATCGATGTCGAATCGATCAAGCGATTTAAGCAGTTTGGAGTTACCCGTTGTTCAAGTCGAACTCAAGTTCAAGTTCTGCCTGATAGGCAGAGTGAGAGGTGTGTTTAATCAGCAAGCCACAGGAACCATCAGTATGCATACTCTTCGATATCTGTTGGGGAAGACTAAGCACCTATGGGTCTGCCCGGAGTACAATGACGTCAGTTTAATAACCAATAACCAATAACCAAAAAGAATTGACGTCATTAGTTCGAGACGGACATTTAGTTAAAGGCGTATATCGAAATTAGTGGTGAAGTTATTTTGTAATATTGTTGACTTCTATATTGTTGACAGTCATTGACTTAACATACATACTGAGTTTGAAGTGCAAATTTATTACAATGAAAAAAGTGTCATTAATGTTATACGCGCATTTCTGCAAAGAGAAACAGATGGGTCATCTGTACCACAGTATACAAGAACCAGAGAAAAGAGCCATAGCAGCTTTGGGTTTAGATAGAAAGTCGTTTTCTCGTTGGATGAAACAGAACTGTGGATACGTAAAGGCAACTGTGCAGCAAAGAAGGAAAGTATGTGTTGACGATTTTGACAAAGGTGTTATCAGACGTGAAATTTTGAAAATGTTCCAGTACAATGAACTTGTTACTTTACGTAAATTGAAAAGTCGTCTATTATCACATTGTGACATTGAAATATCTAAAACAAATTTGTGGAAGATTGTGAGAGGAGCTGGTTTCACTTTCCGTAAAACCACTGGTGGAAGGAATATAGTTTGTGAAAAGCCAAACCTCGTTACCTCACGAAGCATTTACTTAAGAAAAATACGTCAGCTACGCGAGGATGGGTACGATATTGTCTATTTAGATGAATCCTGGATTAATGCTCACCATACTTTTGACAAAGAATGGCAGTCAGTGGACAGAGTTAAACGGAGGACAATTTCAAGAAGTAAGGGACAATGCCTTATTCTTGCACATGCTGGCAGCAGAGAAAATGGATTGCTACAGGGCGCAGAACTTATTTTTCACTCAAAGTCAACAGACGGTGTAGACTACCACAAAGAAATGAATGCATGTATTTTTAGAGACTGGTTAGAAAACACGGTACTCCCAATTCTTGATAAACCTTCATGTATTGTTATGGATAATGCTTCATATCATAATGTTGTTGCCCTGGAGGACAAAATCCCAATTTCATCAAGCACCAAAGAGGAAATGAAGATATGGCTTGTCAAAGAAAATGTTAATTTCGACTACAATTGTTTGAAACCTGAATTATTACAGATAGTGAGGCAGACAAAGAGGACGAAGGTTTATCAAATCGACAAAATCATATTAGAACACGGCCACACTTCTCTTCGACTGCCACCATACCATCCGCAACTAAACCCAATAGAGCTTGTATGGGCTAAAGTAAAAGGACGAGTGGCCGAAAAGAATACCACGTTCAAAATGTGTGATGTGCAAAACCTGACACGCGAGGCCATCTCCACGATAAACAAGGAATACTGGCGAAAATGTGAAGATCATGTTCTCCGGGAAGAGGATGGCTACTGGCAAAGAGATGGTTTGCAGTTTGTACAACCCACAGCACTAGTCAACATTTTAGATACATCTGAGTCTGACTGAGGTGTGCATTCTTCTTCTTCTTCCCCCTTCGCCCCTAGGAAGCATAGGTCCGCAACCAAGGCCTTCCAAGCCCGCCTATCCAAGGCCATCTTTTCCAGATCTCGCCACCCGTTTTTGCATTCCATCTCTAACTCCCGTCTCCAGGTGTTTCTGGGTCTTCCCTTACTTCTATTGCCCTGAGGGTTCCATTGGAGCGCCTGTCTCGGATGCTGTCAGGGGTTTCTCAGTGTGTGTCCTATCCATCGCCACCTTCTGCTCATTATCTCCTGTTCCACCTGCCGTTGCCCTGCCCTATCCCACAGTTCTCTGTTTGTGGTCTTGTCATACCATCTCAAATGGAGTATCCTGCGTAGGCATCTATTAATGAATGTCTGCAGCTTTTTGGTGTTCACCTTAGTCGTTCTCCATGTCTCCGCTCCATATAGAAGGACAGACTCGACATTTGAATTAAATATCATTATCTTGGTTTTATTCCTGATCATTCTTGAACTGCATATGTTCTTCAGAATGGCAAATGCTGATCTTGCCTTTTGTATTCTAACCCTAACGTCTTCATCTGTGCCACCTTGAATGTTGACGACACTTCCCAGATATGTAAATGTGTCAACCTCTTTTAGTGGTGATCCTTTCAGTAAGATTGGGTCTCTGGAACCAGCATTTAATCTCATGATCTTTGTTTTCTTCCCGTGAATAGTCAGGCCTAGTTGCTGTGAGACTGTTTCTAGTTTTGTTGTTTTCTCTTGCATCTGCTGATGGTTGTGAGAGAGGAGTGCTAGATCATCTGCAAAATCCAAATCCTCCAATTGACTCATCATGGTCCATTGTATTCCATTTCTTCCCCTGGCAGCTGTTGATCTCATTATCCAGTCAATGGCCAGCAGGAAAAGGAAGGGCGATAAAAGGCAGCCCTGTCGCACACCAGTCTTTATTTCAAAGGGAGGTGTGAATTACTGAATTTTATTGTAGTGATACTTCCCTACCACATCAGTTAACACAAGCGTATTGTACCGAAGAAGTAGCGACTCGAAGATAACACCTAGTAACTCCGTCATTGCCAGTCCCAAGCCTGGGCGCGAAAGGAGGAAGGCATTATGACATGGCAGCTAACTTTAACTGAGATGTACATTATTTAAAAAAACAATAATACAACTATGTCTACATTTCTTGTTTATTTCATGACACCATTACAGTATCAACATTGGCCCCCATGTATGAGCTGGGATAATACGCCTTTGAATGAGACTTGACATCAAATGTCATATGTGTGCGTTTACTGTAAAAACTAAAATGCTGTATCAGACTTGCCAAATATGCCGCCAACATCAAAGGAAACCGTTATATTACAAAATCCAGGTTTCCTATAGCAATTTCTTCCATCTGAAATTTGCGTCGGTATAATTCTAAGATTGTGTGCAAAGTTTCGCTACTGTGGAATAGATGGTTTTGCTACAATTCGCATTGGACTGTGGGCATGAGTTGTTGAACTGACTATAACACGTAAATAACATGATTGTATTAATCCTAACATATGCTAGCCAGAGTTGGACAATGATTAATGATATAGAAGGCAAGTTGAATGTATTTGAAAATAGATGTCTGAGAAAAATAATGAACATAAAATGGAAAGAATACATAAGTGATGAAATCGAGAAATGACTTGTCAACCACCAGTAACAACTGCTATAAGAAGGAGAAGATGGAGATATGTTGGACACAACTTGAGAAGAAATGATCAAAGAATATCAAAGCAGGCATTGGAGTGGGATGCAGAGGGTTCAAGAAAGAGAGGACGATCTTAGGAGACCCTGAAACGAACTTTGTTGAGAGAGGCAAGAAATATCGGCCTCTGTTCCATGGAGGAGATTTAGTGAGTTGTCCAGGATAGAGCGATCATCATCATCAGGTGCTGTGCCAGCTTGCGTAGGTGATCATTGATCTCCACAAATCTCTGTCTTTGGTGTTTGCTATCAATTCAGATGTTGACGCTTTACCGTGCCATGAAATCAGGTATCCAAAATTGTCTCTCTATGTCCTCCGCTGTCTCGTCTACCATAGATTTTACCGGTTTTCACAATGTGCTCTAAACCTCCCCTCCTCATCACATAGAGCGGTATGACAAATTACTTGCAGGCCCTATGTAACGTATAACAGTGCGAAAGAAATTATTATTATTAAATCCGACAGGAATCTGTGTAGTAAATCTAAATATGAATAAATAATAAGTACCGCTTCATCCAGATCTGATGTGTAGAAATTGTGGTAATATAACTTACCTTCAAGTATCACAATCTGAAGTTTTCAGTAACGATGTCACAGGAAATATATTCTGCAGTATTACTGTCAGTGCAGCACACTAAAAGCAAACACACGTAGAACTATAACGCAGCAGTAATAATAAATGAACGCGAAACATGCAGCGCTTTGTTGATCGATTGAACGCCTCCTAGCTTCTGTTACCAATGCGACATTGTTTAAACGATAAATATATTAAAATAAGTGATAGACAGCTAACCTCGGAGAACTCTTAAATGAATTTCTTTTGCAGACGATCAGGCAATCATATCAACAACAGAAGAACAGCTACAACAACACATCAACAGACTCCAGTTAGCATGTAACGAATACAACATGAGAATTAACATCGACAAAACAGAAGTAATGACATTCGCCAGAGAGGAAAACACTACCAACATCTCCATCGATAATCATCTACTAAATCAAGTAAAGATTTCACATACCTGGGGAGCATTTTTCAGCAAATGGAAGAATAACTAATGAAATTCAACACAGATGCAACAAAGCAAATCAAATGATAGGGCAAATGGCGCCAATTTTAAGATGCAAACACGTCACCATGAACACAAAAAGAGCAATGTTCAACACAATCTTTCTCCCACATTATGTTACCAGTGCCAAACCTGGACGCTGACAACAAACGATAGAAGAAAACTAGTCACAACAGAGATGAAGTGTCTACGCAGAATGCTGGGTGTAACAAGAAGAGACCGGTTGATAAATGAAGACATCAGGAAAAAGTGGGTACAACATCAGTACTAGACTTCATCAAGAAACAACAAATTAAATGGTTCGGTCACGTAAGCAGATTACCATCAGACAGTACCCAAAGAGCAATGCTGCTCCGATACAATGGGTACAAAGCAAAAGGCCGCCACGCAAAAGATGGACCTCAGAGATAACAGAGGCGACGAAAGAGACTATCTACGAAGCGCATACTAGGGCCCGTTTTAGAAATTCTTCCTGACCTGACGCTGTGAGGCATACAGGATTCGAGAAAGAAGAAGATAGACAGCTTAACAAACAATATAAGTTATGTTAATCGATCTACGTCATGCACATTGGGCATTCCTATTCGTACTCTGTCCTCTGCTGCAGTAGCCATCCAAAAGTCCATTTACTCACCGTACCCATGAGAAGTTGATTAGTATATCTTCTCTTTCTACCATGAAGACGACACTGTCTGGCATGTGCAAACTTAATGTCTAATTCTCGAACTTGTTCCAATGTTTGAGACTCGCCCTTGTCATATAAATGAGAGCGTACCGCATTGATTATATATTCTTCTAGAATAGGTATCAGACAATATTATTTGCAATATATTCTTGTAGAATAGGTATCAAACAATCAATATTATTTGCAATATATTCTTGTAGAATAGGTATCAGACAATATTATTTGCAATATATTCTTGTAGAATAGGTATCAAACAATCAATATTATTTGCAATATATTCTTGTAGAATAGGTATCAAACAATCAATATTATTTGCAATATATTCTTGTAGAATAGGTATCAAACAATCAATATTATTTGCAATATATTCTTCTAGAATAGGTATCAGACAATATTATTTGCAATATATTCTTGTAGAATAAGTATCAAACAATCAATATTATTTGCAATATATTCTTCTAGAATAAGTATCATACAATATTATTTGCAATATATTCTTGTAGAATAGGTATCAAACAATCAATATTATTTGCAATATATTCTTCTAGAATAGGTATCAGACAATATTATTTGCAATATATTCTTCTAGAATAGGTATCAGACAATATTATTTGCAATATATTCTTGTAGAATAGGTATCAGACAATATTATTTGCAATATATTCTTCTAGAATAGGTATCAGACAATATTATTTGCAATATATTCTTGTAGAATAGGTATCAGACAATATTATTTGCAATATATTCTTGTAGAATAGGTATCAGACAATATTATTTGCAATATATTCTTCTAGAATAGGTATCAGACAATATTATTTGCAATATATTCTTGTAGAATAGGTATCAGACAATATTATTTGCAATATATTCTTCTAGAATAGGTATCAGACAATATTATTTGCAATATATTCTTGTAGAATAGGTATCAGACAATATTATTTGCAATATATTCTTGTAGAATAGGTATCAGACAATATTATTTGCAATATATTCTTGTAGAATAGGTATCAGACAATATTATTTGCAATATATTCTTCTAGAATAGGTATCATACAATATTATTTGCAATATATTCTTGTAGAATAAGTATCAGACAATCAATATTATTTACAATATATTCTTGTAGAATAAGTATCAGACAATCAATATTATTTGCAATATATTCTTGTAGAATAGGTATCAGACAATCAATATTATTTGCAATATATTCTTGTAGAATAGGTATCAAACAATCAATATTATTTGCAATATATTCTTGTAGAATAGGTATCAAACAATCAATATTATTTGCAATATATTCTTGTAGAATAGGTATCAAACAATCAATATTATTTGCAATATATTCTTCTAGAATAGGTATCAAACAATCAATATTATTTGCAATATATTCTTGTAGAATAAGTATCAAACAATCAATATTATTTGCAATATATTCTTGTAGAATAAGTATCAAACAATCAATATTATTTGCAATATATTCTTGTAGAATAGGTATCAGACAATATTATTTGCAATATATTCTTGTAGAATAGGTATCAGACAATATTATTTGCAATATATTCTTCTAGAATAGGTATCAGACAATATTATTTGCAATATATTCTTGTAGAATAGGTATCAGACAATATTATTTGCAATATATTCTTCTAGAATAGGTATCAAACAATCAATATTATTTGCAATATATTCTTGTAGAATAGGTATCAAACAATCAATATTATTTGCAATATATTCTTGTAGAATAGGTATCAAACAATCAATATTATTTGCAATATATTCTTGTAGAATAGGTATCAAACAATCAATATTATTTGCAATATATTCTTCTAGAATAGGTATCAGACAATATTATTTGCAATATATTCTCGAAGAGTATTGATTGCCTTATACCTATTCTTCTGAATCAGTATCTTTGTGTGCAGGGCTCTTTTAAACACCCCATTATTTTTGCAGTCCATAGAAGCTTCATAATTCGTTAGTAAAACCACATCTCTGTTGGTTCCATCGATCTTATTGATTGTTTGTTCATTGCCTGCGACACGGTGCCATACATTAATATTGGTTCGTTTTATCGCGGGAGTTTTTTTGGAAAATGACTAAAAATATAGAAAGTAAGTTGAATGCATTTAAAAATAGATGTCTGCAAAAAATAATGAATATAAAATAGGACGAATTTCAGAGAAGTGATGAATTCAGAGAAATGTCTGGTCAAACACTAGTAACAACTGTTATAAGAAGGAGCAGATGGAGATATGTTGGACACACCTTGAAAAGAAAGGATCAAAGAATATCAAAGCAGGCATTGAAGTGGGATGCAGAGGGTTCAAGAACGAGGGACTACCCAAGAAGACCCTGAAACAAATTTTGCTGAGAGAGGCAAGAAATATCGGTCTCAGTTCCATGGAGGAGATTGAGGGAGTTGTCCAGGATATAGCGGTATGAAGAGATTCCTTGCAGGACCTATGTAACGTATAACGATACGAATTATTAATATTATTATTATTATTATTATTATTCATAGTGTCGTTGGTAGTGAATTCTCCCGCGCATGAATTTTTTTCTTCAATTTTATTAAAAGAATGACTCCAAAACTTTACCGAAGCTGTAAAGAAACAACATGCGAAAAATATGACATGAAAATTAACACCTCCAAAACAGAAGTCATGACAATAAGTAGGTCAACAGGTCAACTAAATATACACGTGAATAATGTCAAAATGCAACAGACTCCAGAATTCAAATATCTCGGGAGTATATTCACAGCAGATGGAAAGATGGACAGAGAAATCGAGACTAGATGCCAGAAGGTAAATGCAGTGACATACCAACCTTCACCACTATTAAAACATCCAAGCATTAACATGGCAGTCAAACGACAACTGATAAACTGCATATTTATTCCAACTATCTGCTGTCAGTGTCAAACATGGCCCCTGACTAAGACACAAGAAAGAAAGAAAGATTACAACATGTGAAATGAGATGTCTACGAAAAGCTGTCAACATTACAAGGCGAGATAGAGTGAGAAACGAGAATATCAGAAGCATCGTTGATACTATACCATGCATACAGTACATCGAGAAACAAAGAATCAAGTGGTTCGGCCATCTAATGAGAATGGAACCACATTTATTACCATCACGTGCCTATAATAATCGACACTCAGGGCGCAGAACACGAGGCAGGCCAAGAACACGATGGATAGATAACATCTCAGAGTCCCTACGAAAGCATGGACTGACAACGTCAAGCGCAACACACCTGGCACAAGATAGAAAACTAACTCTCCCACGACGCTTCACGGCAAATGTGGTTAAGATAAGATAAGATAAGGTAAAGAAACGAAACAATGAGAATGCAAAACTCATTCATGGCTGTTATATAATGACTAAAGTACCGTGACAAGAGTACGTAAACATGGGGGAGTATCGAAAATCGAACTCAATTATTGCAAGAGAAATCTATAGTCACGGAATTGGATTCCGCTGAATTGACTTTCGCCTGGAATAGTAAAGTTCAGTTGAAAGCCAGACCTTCAAAGATAGATAGATTATTAAAGAAATAAACACAAATTAATGAAAATAGAACGAGAGAGAAATGTAAGGGAGCGTGTCGTCTTTTAGGTTTGTGAATATTGGGGCAAAGAACGATTAGATGTGTCAAACACATCACTGTTACATGAGGGCGGGCGGGAATGAAAATATATCCTGATTTTGTGACAAATTACTGGAGTGATTTGGGTCAAAGAACTTTAGAGGGTGTGTGCATATCAATTTAGGGGAATTCACGACCGTGTGTTGTCGGGGACTGCAAGGGTTGCAAAGAATAGTAACACTGCGACCTGCCATGTATGTCGTTAGAGGCGATTGCGGTAGGAAGCTAGCCTAGTAAATAAAAAGCGTCGCAGATATCCGATGTGCTGGCCTACTTGTAAGCGCATAACTTGCACAACGTACAATCGCTCTTAGGCTCGGATCACATACAAATCACAAAGAGTGGTTAACGGGGAGAAGGAAGGTGGCAAGAAAGAAACTATATCCTGGATTTTGTGACTAATTACTGGAGTGATTTGGGTCAATGAACTTTAGAGGGGTACGCATGTCAATTTAGGGGAGTTTACGACCATGTGTTGTCAGGGACCGCAATGTTTGCAAAGAATTGTATCACTGCGACCTACTAGGCTTATCGTAAGAGGTGCCCGTCTGCCCAGCGTGTTCGTAGCGCGTTGGACTACGGGTGACTATCCCTCTGTGTGTGCGGGTTCAATTCCGCGGGATGGCAGAAAAAGCCACAGATTCCCAGATTTACGGTGTTCGTGGCATCGAACCCAAGGGTTACGATGTCCATGACACCGTGCCGAAGAGCTGAAAAGCTCAAGTGCTTCTGGATCGGAAAGAAAAAAATCGTAAGAGGCAATTGAGAAAGGTACCTAGTGAAGCTGAAAAATCGTGGCCTATTCTGTACAGGACGTAGCCATCAACAACAGTAATCAGGATAGTCAATTTTCTAGGCACCACTTATATGTTCAGTAGTTTGTCATTGCTTTCTGAACAGTGAGGTCTACTCTTAACGTTTTGTACAAACGCAAGGAACTAATTTGCTTCCAAACTTGCCCGCCGCGAAGTTTGAACCAGGTATGCTTGGGTTGTGATCGAGCTTACTACCGCTTAAGCTACAGAGGCTCACCTAGGGAAGCTACCCTAGTAAATAAAAAGCGTCGGAGAAATCGGATGTGCTGGCCTACTCGTTGGCGCATAACTGGCACAACGTACAATCGCTCTTCGGCTCGGATCACATGCACTTCATAAAGAGTGGTTAACACGTGATCGATATGGAACGTTCAAAGAAGAATAAGAAGTAGAAGAAGGGGAGTTTGAACATATCCCTTTTTGGGGAGTTTGAACATATCCCTTTTTGGGGAGTTTGAACATATCCCTTTTTGGGGAGTTTGAACATATCCCTTTTGGGGAGTTTGAACATATCCCTTTTGGGGAGTTTGAACATATCCCTTTTGGGGTGTTTGAACATCATTTTAACGGCGTATGTAGTGTATGGTAGAAGTGTACATATCACTTAGTGGTCTTCCGATATACTACTTAGGGAAGGGAGGGTGTGTGTGTAAATATAACTTGAGATGTGTTGATAGAAACCACTTTAGAAAGTAGTGTACACAAACTCTTAGCAGGAATGTGTACAGTACCTTAGATAGTGTGTACATGGACGTTTAGCAGAATTGTGTACATTACTTTAGGAGGTTTGTACATAGAGGTTTAAGGGAAATTGTGTACAGTAATTTCTGAGGTGTGGACTTAGATGTTTAGGTTGATTGTATGTAGGCTGCGTGTACATGAATATTTAGGTGAATTGTGAAAAGTACATTTTGGGTTGTGTACATATAATGTAGAGGAATGTGTACAGTATTTTAAGAGGTGTGTACATGAACAGTTAGATTGAATATATGTAGAACTTTAGGAGGTGTGAGCATGAATGTTTAGATTGGATTTTATATAGGACTTTAGTGTAACAGTTTCACTGTTATGTTAATTAGGATATAGTCGGGGTCAACCAAAACCCCCCTTATTGCACTTGGCGTCCTTGACCAGAGCCAACTATAAACTACTTGGGGCTATAGCCTGGCTGTGCCTTGACCAAGTTAGTATTAAATACCTTGTTTACTAGTTCACAGTTGCTGACCAGTAGTTTTCAAACTCAAGCCAGTGGTATATCCCGGGTATTCGAGGACTCCCGTTAACTCGGTAATCTCGAGACCAGGGATGGGGCAGCTGGAGTTTTTGGTTGCAGATATACCATTGGAGCGATAGATTTAGAGAGAGGACGACAGAAACCACTGTAGAGAACCAAAGTCAGAGAACAGTACGGTAGAGAAGAGAAGTCAGAGAACAGTACGGTAGAGAAGAGAAGTCAGAGAACAGTACGGTAGAGAACAGTACAGTTGGTGAAGAGATCGCCATTTGAGATTGACCATAGAACAGAAGCTGAAGAGATCGCCATTGGAGTGGCTGACAAGGAAGACATGAGATGTTACAAGAAGACATGGGGAATTAGATAGGTAAAATTGTAAATTGTGTTCGCAGATTTGATTCGTGATGAGAATTCGCAGACGAGTTTATTGACAGGTATTGATAAATAACTCCGTTATTGTGTATTAGATAAAAAGTGACGACATCGTGATGTGTATTTTAGAGTTATTGAGAGGAACATTTTTTCATCTGTGTTATAATAAGAGTTACCAATTGATAAGAGGAAAAACGGAGATAGGACTATTTGTGATAAATGGCATGCCTAGTTGCATATAATTGGAAGAATTATGAGGGATGAAGTTCAGCGTTGTTGACCTTAGACTACTTATCCAAGTGAGCCAAGGTAGCGTAGACTTTACGTAAGAACATTTCTAGAAGGAACCAGACTGAGCAGCCAGCAGCCTATTCCAATTACCGGGAATCGTTCTCAGCATTCAAGTTTTCCCGTTAGACGGAACAGTGCCTGTCCCTATATTCAGAAATTTATAGTAAATTCCAGCGAATGACTTTTCTAACGTCGGCAGAAGAATCGAGCCATTAGAATTAATACAATTCTGGGACAAGACTATTATTTCCTACTAATGAACAAGTGTATTAATTTATGTCACTAATTTGGAGAAGAGTATTAATGCATAATTAAGACCTTTTCTTTTGTTTACATGGTGCAGGAATTACAAGTAGTGATGCATTGTATTACGACGATGAATTTTCTTTCTATGATGCGAGTCCATGAGGATTCATGATTGAGAATTTAATACATTGCTAATTAAGCAGAAACTTTTGCCATATTGTTATTGTTGGTATCTCTATAGTGAATTTATGTTTAGTGTGAAGAGAGTGTCTTGTGATTCAGGTGACCTTTCTATAGCCAATTCACTGGCTGTTCCTTTCTATTCTTTTCTTGTTCTTTTTTTTTCCTTGCTTTACTTTCCAGGAGCCCTGTACTAGCTCGAAGAACTACATTAAGAGGTGTTTACATGAATATTTAGACGGGATTTTATGTAGGACTTTAGGAGACATGTACATGAATGATTAGAGGGATTGTATGTAGAATCTTAGGAGGTCTGTACATGAATGTTTAGGCTGGAATGTATGCAGCTCTTTAGGAAGATTGTACATAAATGCTTAGGCGGGATTGTATGTAGTTCTTTAGGAAAGTTGTACATGAACGTTTAGATGGGATTGTATGTAGAACTTTAGGAGGTGTGTACATGAATGTTTAGAGAGATTGTATGTAGGACTTTAATAGTAGGTGTGTACATGACTGTTTAGAGAGAATGTATGTAGAACTTTAGGAGGTGTGTACATGAATGTTTAGAGAGATTGTATGTAGGACTTTAATAGTAGGTGTGTACATGACTGTTTAGAGAGAATGTATGTAGAACTTTAGGAGGTGTGTACATGAATGTTTAGAGAGATTGTATGTAGGACTTTAATAGTAGGTGTGTACAGACTGTTAGAAATTATGTGAACTTTGGGAGGTAGAATGTTAGAGATTGTATGTAGGACTTTATAGTAGGTGTGTACATGACGTTTGGGAGAATGTTGTAGAATTAGGAGTTACATGAATGTTTAGAAGATGTATGTAGGACTTTAATAGTAGGTGTGTACATGAACGTTTAGAGAGAATGTATGTAGAACTTTAGGAGGTGTGTACATGAATAGTTTAGAGAGAGAAATGTATGTAGGACTTTAATAGTAGGTGTGTACATGAACGTTTAGAGAGAATGTATGTAGGACTTTAATAGTAGGTGTGTACATGGAACGTTTAGAGAGAGAATGTATGTAGGACTTTAATAGTAGGTGTGTACATGAACGTTTAGAGAGATTGTATGTAGGACTTTAATAGTAGGTGTGTACATGAACGTTTAGAGAGAATGTATGTAGGACTTTAATAGTAGGTGTGTACATGAATGTTTAGAGGGATTGTATGTAGAATCTTAGGAGGTGTGTACATGAATGTTTAGAAAGATTGTATGTAGGACTTTAATAGTAGGTGTGTACATGACTGTTTAGAGAGAATGTATGTAGAACTTTAGGAGGTGTGTACATGAATGTTTAGAGAGAATGTATGTAGAATCTTAGGAGTGTGTGTAATGAATGTTTAGACGGATTGTATGTAGAATCTTAGGAGGTGTGTACATGAATGTTTAGGCGGGAATGTATGTAGTTCTTTAGGAAGGTTGTACATGCATGTTTAGGCGGGATTGTACGTAGAACTTTAGGAGATGTGTACATGAACGTTTAGAGGGATTGTATGTAGGATTTTAGGAGGTGTGTACATGAACGTTTAGAGAGAACTGTATGTAGAATTTGTGTAGATGTGTACAGGAATGTTTAGATGAGATTATATGATGGTTGTAATTCGTATATTGAATATGCATTCTAATGTTTAAGTAAACACATTTCCAGGAATATATACAAAACATGTTCTGGAATTTATGACAAAACACACTCTCGATTCCGTGAGAGGAACATATATCTGGATTTAGAGAAATGTACAGTGGATTGATTGACTTAAACAACACTGTAGTGTATAGGACACAGTACAATGACGGATCTGTTGTGACAAAGTATATTGTAAGGTCTAGACAAAGTATATTGTAAGGTCTGGCGTCCGTGTGACGCCGGGTAAGCAAGGGAGTAAAGAATAGTACCACTGTGACCTACAAGGCATGTCATACGAGACGACTGATGTAGGGAACTAGGAAGCTACATTAGTAAATAAAAGTATCGCAGAAATCGGATGTGCTGGTCTACTTGTAGGTGCGTAACTAGCACAACGTACAATCGCTGTTAGGCTCAGATCACATACACATCACAAAGAGTAATTTAACAAGTGGTCGCCATGTGCTGCTTTTTCAAAAATCACCATTCGGTCCTTGAACGCGCTACGCTGAAGACGCAATATAAGCTGTCACCATTACCAGTGCAAATACCAGATATCACGTGGTCAACAAAAACAGATAACTAAACTTCAGGATAAACGCCACCACAGCATCATTCTCCTCCAACAAGACAAGGTAAGACCAGTGCTTATAGACCAGTCATAGTAGATAGATCTTTTCTTTCTTTTGTCCTTCTGCTTTTTTGCCGCTAGGCGTAGCAGGTTTAACTGATGATCGGTTTTCGAGATAATGCACGCTCGGTCGCTTGATATGGTGTGGTATTGTGTGATATGGTGTGGTATTGTGGAGTTTTAAGATGTCTGTAACTCCATCAACCCATCTTTTTCTTGGTATGCCCCTTCCTCTTGATGATTCCATTTTCAGGTTGTACGCTCTTGCAACCGGTGTATTCGGGTTCATTCTGACCAAGTGCCTAAACCATTTGAGTCTGTTTTTCAATAAATCTAATAGCAGGTGTTGTTCCGACTGTTCTAATTTCCTCATTTCTTATATGGTCTCTTCTTGTTTTATTTACTGCTTTCCTCAAGCATCTCATTTCGCATGTGGTAATTTTCCTTTCTTGTTTTTTTTGTCAGTGCCCATGTTTGGCACTGGTAGCACAGTGTTGGTATATTGATTGAATTTATAATCTGTCTTTTAGTCACTACTGGAATAGCTGGGTGTTTCAAAATTGGGGTAAGCTGGTATGTAATGTTGTTGGCTTGCTGGATTCTAGTTTCGATATCTCTGTCCAGTCTATCAGATGTGAAGATACTTTCAAGGTATTTGAATTCTCTAACCTGCTTTAGCGTTTGGTCATTTATTTGTATGTAAAGTATGTTGATATCTTTATGTTCTCTGCTTATAGTCATGACTTCTGTCTTTGAATGTTGATCTTCATGTTGTATTTGAGGCAGCTATTGTTGAGTAAGTTTATGTGTTCTTGAAGCTGTTCAATATTATTATGGAATAAACACTGGTCGTCAGCAAAGAGCAGTTCATTTTGTTGGTCTGCGTTTAGTGATGTTTCATCTATTTTGGTGATACTATCCATGTATATAATAAAGAGGAGAGGTGATAAAAAACATCCTTGCCGTACTCCTGATGTTACTGGAAACCAATTTGTGAGTCCAGCGCTTGTTCGTATGGCACTTTCACTTTCTATATATATATATATATGGCTCTAACACAGTCTAGCAGCGTTCCTTTTATTCCGTAGTTTTGTTCGTATGGCACTTTCACTTTCTGTATATATGGCTCTAACACAGTCTAGCAGTGTTCCTTTTATTCCGTAGTTTTGTTCGTATGACACTTTCACTTTCTGTATATATGGCTCTAACACAGTCTAGCAGCGTTCCTTTTATTCCGTAGTTTTCGAGAACATCCCATAATATGTCTCTGTTAACCCTATCAAATGCCTTCTCTTGGTCTATGAAGGCTATATTCATTTGATTTGTGTTCTATTGTCTTTTCACTAATTTGTCTTAGGGCAAATATTGCATCTGTGTACCCTTTTCCTTTTCTAAACCCAAACTGTTGTGGGCTGAGTGTTGGCTCCACAATTGGTCTTATTCGTTGCTCCAGAACTCTTGCAAACATTTTCCCACATGGCTTAGGAGGGAGATGCCTCTATATGTACTACAGTCTTGTTTTTTACCTTTTTCTTCCATATTGGTACTATAATAGCATTTTGCCAATCTGAAGGGACAGTTCTTTCTTCCCACGCCTTCTTGAAAATGTAATGTACCCAGATTGCTCCAATCTCTCCACACGCCTTTATTGCTTCTGCTGTTAGTCCATCAATTCCCTCAGCCTTGTTCTTTGGGCTTCTCTTAATAGCTTCTCTTACCTCACTTACTAGTATTTCAGGTTCTTCAATGTTTGCATGTCTCGGTTTGAATGATGTTTTATTCCCAGTATCTGGTATATTCAAGAGGTCTTTGAAGTATTCTTCCCATCTTTCTCTGATCTTAACTATCATTTATATATTCGGATGGCTGGAGGGATTCGTCCCTTATTCTCATTTTTGCTATGGCCTTATAAAATTGTCTGCTGGGCTCTACACATAATCTACTGAGATTTTCACCATACATGGTCCAAGATTTCTCTTTCTTGATCTTCTTTGCGATCGTTCTTTACGGCCAATTTTAATCGCTCTTTGTGATATGTTTGATCTTTGCCAAGAACGTGTATACGTTGCACATTGGTTTGGTAGGCCCCTAAACACATAGACTTCTACACATTTAGGACACGTGCATCCGATTTCAGCCAAACCTCCTTTGTCGCCTCTTACGACATGCATGGCAGGCAACAGTGGTTCTATTCTTTACACCCCAAATTGGGGCCCCGGTAACCACTCGGGCGTCTTTCTTGATTACTCTGGCAGATGTCTGCCTTGCTAGTCTGTATTTATCATAAGTCTTCTGAGTGTGATCTTATCCAGGTCTTATATAGTTCTTTTTTTAATTTTTATTGCTTCTTTAACTTCATTATTCCACCATGCTGTTCTCTTTTCTCTGTTTTTCCTTTAAATGTGGTGCCACAATGCGTTGTTAGACATTTCAAAAGAATACTCTTAAATTTTTGCCATGTTTTTCAACGTTATCTTCTGGTATAAATGCTTCTACTATAGCCTCTGTCATTTCTCTATTTATTATTCTTTGTATGTCTTGGATCATTTATTTTTCTGGTATCTATAATCTTGGTTCTTGCTGTCCTATGTATTTTGCTAAGTGGTGTTTCATTGAGGTAGGCAATTAGTGGACGGTGGTCAGTATTCACTGTTGCGTTTGGGATTACTCTGGCATCTCTTAAGTTGGATCTTCTTGTTTTGTGGGTTAATATAGTCTAATTGAGCAGCTTAGTCGGGGTTGTTCCACTTGTACTATGTATAGATCTGGCTCATAGGATGTTTATAAAAACTATTAGTGATATACTGGGTGAGGCCATCGTTTGTAGGGGCGTTTGCATCGCCCGCGTGTTCGTAGCGTGTTGGACTACGGGTGACTAGTCCTCTGTATGTGCGGGCTCAATTCCGCGGACTGGCAGAAAAGCTACAGATTCCCCAGATTTACGGTGTTCGTGGCACCGAACCGAAGGGTTACGATGTCCATGAAACCGAGCCGAAGAGCTTTCAGCTCAAGTGCTTCTGGATTGGGGAAAAAAAAAAGGAGCATAAATCTGAATGAGTGTTGTGTGTTTTTTGTTTTGCCATGTAGTTGTAACATTATTCTCTCAGATATGTAGTCAATTTCATGATGTTTCTAGCTATGTCTGGATGTAAGATGAAGCCTACTCCATGCACAGTTCTCTGTTGTATCTCTGTGCCGCTCCACGAAATGACGTAGTTGTGTGTCACTTTAGTTGCATTACCCTTTTTCCTACAGTCTGCTATTCCCATTATATTAATCTTGTGTTTGATCATGAACTCCACTATTTCTGGTTCTTTATTGCCGAGCCCGCAGATATTCCACGTTCCGATTTTATAGTCGTTTGTCTGGCGTGTGTAGCTGTTTTAGTCACGGACTTTTCTCGCGGTTGCGTCGGGTTTATTTGTGACCTAGTTGTTTCGTCACGTGTGTTGTTGTTCCGATCTTTGATAGATTTCTTCAGTTTACTTAGTTCTTGCACAATATCTAGAGCAGATTTTTGTGAACAATTAAATCCCCTACCGGTTTGCTGAACCTGTCGTAGGTTCATCCTTAATGAACACATTAAATCACCATAAACACATCCACAGGAATTATCACGTCTTGTTTACGTCGCCATCTTAGTAGTATCCAAAAGTAGATAAATAGATAAAATCAGGGGTCAAAGGCTCATGAGGTTATGGTGGTAACATGAGCCAGGGTTAGCGAGGGGGGGCGCTAACCAAGACCCTGCCCCCAACCTCCACGCGGTGACCCTGGAAATAGACTCTGGTTCCGGTCTGGCTAAGAGGGGCAGGGATCGGGGAGAGAGAACTACTGGTAGTGGTAGCAGTGCAAGTACAGAAATGCAATACAGATACATATAAACAAAATGCACAAATCTCCTGACCGATGTCCAACAAGATATTGCTCAAGTCCCTGAACGCAAAGAAACAGCAACGAAACGTCTCTGACATGGATGAGAGGTGCATCCAGTGACCAAACGTATGCCCACGTAGGGCGAAGCTCGAAGCCCTGAGGAGGGGCAAACATTGCCAGCCCGTCGGCAAGTATAAATAAAACAGGACCGTAACGAATAAAAGTCTACCCTCGTGTCGGTACGAGAGAAGATTGCGGCTGACCCCGCATCGGAGGCCTAGTGCAGATACATGTACTGGGCAAGGTTTGCCGAGCGCAAAAGAACAAGTTGCGTTTTAGTGCATAACGAAACTACCCGCCCTGGGAAAACCGTGCAAGGTACTGTGCGATTAAAATTAACACCCCGGAAGAACTGGGGTTTGGGAGATACCTAAGGGAACTGCCAGCATTGGGGCAACCGGGCAAGGTTCGATTGCAGTCGTAACTAACATCCCCGGAATAACTGGAGCGGGTGATGGTGGCGGGCGCAAAATCCTCAGTTGCGTTGATAGCGCCGACTGA
Organism: Arion vulgaris; assembly: GCA_020796225.1. Lineage (NCBI taxonomy): Eukaryota > Metazoa > Mollusca > Gastropoda > Stylommatophora > Arionidae > Arion > Arion vulgaris. Next base: position 21,167,472 of record CM036771.1, read on the forward strand.
AACGACCTCTTACATTGTTTGTACTAGGTCCCATGCCGGTGCCTTTCGAGGTTAATTGCAAATTGCCACGTATCAACGCGCGTCTAGAAAAGGCTGAGAATGTTCCTTCTCCGGATCAAACTCAAAATGTACGGTAAAGCAAGGCCGACAATGTACAGATCAGACAGGAAGTCCGGGTCCTGAACATTGGCGAAGGCCGATACTTTACACGGTGTTTTATACGAGTTAAGACGCCGTCCGAGGACAAGCTGACAAGCCCGAGAAATATTTCTCAGTCAGAACGGGTAAAGCAGCGTAACTCACTGTCTTGGCGTAGATCACAAAGCCCAAATATACGGCAAAGTTGATCGAAAAGGCGTAGATCCGAAAGGATCGTACCTAGGGAAAGTTTACCCTAGTAAATCAAAAGCTGGCTGAAACCGGACGGGCGGGCCTAGTCACCATGGGCGCACAATCGTCCCGACGTAGATCACTCTGTTCTTGCCAGTGGACCAATTATACATCACAATAAGAATGATCAAATTGGCCGTGAAGAACGTTCGCAGTACAAGAAGAAGAAGAATGGTCTGGACAAAGTATATTGAAAGGTCTGGACAAAGTATATTGAAATGTCTGGACAAAGTAAGCCTATATTGAAAGATATGTAAAATCATATTGAAAGGTCTAGACATAGTATATTGAAAGGTCTGGACAAAGTATATTGAAAGGTCTGGACAAAGTATATTGAAGGTCTAGGTCGCCCGAGTGGTTACCGGGGCCCAAATTGGGGTGTAAAGAAGAGAACCACTGCTACTTGTCACGCATGTCGTAAGAGACGATTAAGGAGGTGACCGTGGGGCTAGCTACCCCACACCGTAAAAACACTAGATGGCTACAGTACAGAGAGAGAACCGAGTAAACGCTGGTTGAAACCGGACACATCGCCAAAGGATAAGCACCAGAGCTTCAAATGGTACTGAAGATGTGACGTAAAAATACGTTCTTGGCAAAGGATGTTTATATATCACAATAAGAATGATCAAAAGGGCTAAAAAGAACGATCGCGAGAGAGATAGAGAAAGGTCTGGACAAAGTATATTGAAAGACCTGGACAAAGTATATTGAAAGACCTGGACAAAGTACATTGAAAGGTCTGGACAAAGTACATTGAAAGGTCTGGACAAAGTACATTGAAAGGTCTGGACAAAGTAGGCCTATATTGAAAGGTCTGTAAAATCATATTGAAAGGTTTGGGATATATCATGTTCATAGATCTGGGACATTTAATATTAAATGATCTGGGGAAAAGCATATAGAATAGTCTTGGATAAAAATATATTAGAGTTTCAGAGACAAATCACTTCGTTGTGTTTATCTCAATTAACACTCATGGACGACCCCAAACATTTTTCCAGGAAGGGGGAAAATGAATTTTTAAAAATGTAGTTGGTAGTTTCTCACGCGGAAATAGAGAAGACCAGATTTGCAAAAATATTTGTGATATAAAAAAAATGTTTCCCAGGGGTGGTATTGTCCCCTTCCTCCCACTCCATTTTTGTCTTAATTAACTCTTTCCACGCCAATCGCCGTACACTCCGCTACAGCGTATTGCCGTTGAACGACATTCGACATCAGCCAGTTTGAAGAATATTCCGATATTCTCATCGGCCACGTGCTGACCAGAAAAGCAGTTAACTAAGATAACTAAGACAGCCAGATTGTCCTATTCCAGCGGTTACTAAGTTAACTACGTGCAGGACAGGGGATCCAGTCATTGTGATAGAACTTTATCGTCGGCAGACGTTAGTCAGAGGCGCTTTATTAATGAACAGATTTAGTTAAGAGTGTTTTTTTGGTATCATTGTATTTCAGGGTCATTTGATTTAGCATTTCAGTGAAATGTTTTAGGTATGAATTTGTGTGAATATTTTGTAGAATTGTCGTTTTAATAAAAACGGAGAACCACCTTGTTTGATTCTCCCATAGATAACTATTCCAGAACCATGTGTTAGTTTATTGTTGTGTGGTCAGACAAACGTGAAAGTTGATAGTCAGCAGGGTAATAGGATAATTATATATATTAGACAGGCATGAAACCTATACGGTTACACTGGTGCCGTGACCAGATTTCGAACCGTGTTGTAGCGAACATAGCGAAGTACCCATAGTATTTACGATTTTAGAGGCCAAACGTGTAGGATAAGATTAAGTAAAAGTTTTCACATGTAGTATTATTAGTAAATAGGTTGTGGATATATATTGTGAGTAAGATTTAATTAAGTAGGTAACAATTTAAGATTTTTCAAGGAAAGTGAGGTAGTTGTGAGACATTTTTCATTACTTTTTTATATTTAGAGAAAAATGGCAGTACCAGGAGAACAAAAAATGGTGCTGGAGGAGGGTAGCCAAATAGGAAAGGCACAAGCATGGCTTTCATGAAATTAGAAATAATTGTGAGGAGACAGGGAACGGTGGAAAGAGTGCCGATGTTCTCGGGGGAGGCAGGACAATTTAAGACATGGATAGGAGAGATAGACAAGCAAGCTTTCGTTGAAAATTTAGAAGAAAGCGAGAAAAAATACGTCGCCTTGCAAGCAAGCACAGGGGGAGTATCAGATTTCATATTAAAAAAGATGAAACAAAACCCCGAAGAGTCTTGGAAGGAGATGTTAGAAGACCTCCGTAAACGCTACACGGAAGAAGAAGACCCCCATTACGCATTCACGCTCTTACGTAAACTGAGGCAAGGGGACAGAGAGACTGCCCAAGAGTTCGGAGAGCGAACAGCAAAGTTAGCAGAAGAAGCCTACTCAGTAAAAGAGCGAGAAGAATCCGGAGTTAGAAGACTGCTCATCAATATTTTTATTGATGGGTTAGGGTCTGACCAGATAAAAAGGTTCTTGCTAAGAAAAGAGCCGAGGAGCTTAGAAGAAGCTATTTCGAACGCCAAGGAGGAAGAAAGCTTCATCAGAAAATGTAAAATGAGGATAGAACAAGAGCCTCGTCGACGTAGCCATGATGAAGGATACCGAAGGCGGTACGCAGATTTCCCCAGGATGGCACCTCAAGGAGCAGGAGGACGAGAGAGGAGAGAAATAGAAAACAGGTACGAACGGAGTACAGGCCCTGCCAACCAGGCAAGTACCGATGTGGACCAGAAGGGCACATAGCTCGTTGTGTCAAGAGCAACAAAGACATGAACCAGGTCGATGTCCAAGTTTCGGAAAGAAGGAACTACGCATTAGGAATTTACCAGTCAGACGGACCGAGAAGAAAAGAGAACAAGTAACATGGCTGCAAAAAGGAAAGGTAGATGTTGAAGAGAAGCTTAGAAACAATGAAGGGAAAAAAAAACTTTTGGGAATCTAGAATGTAAACGGGAGCGAGAACTAGACAAGGTTAAGGACCTTGTACTATGAAGCAAATAAACAAAAAATTGATAGAAGGGCAGAAGATGCTGGGAAGAAAGTTTGTTTTAGAGAGACAGGACACAGCGGCAGTTAAAGACAGTATGAAGAAAGACATAACGGACAGAGATCTAGAAATAAGAAACTTTAAAAAAGTAGGAATAGGCAGGTAGAGCAACTACAAGTGGAACGGCAGAGCAAAGAGTATTTAAGACAGAAAGAAAAGCAGACTTAGAATTGAAGTTGTTATAGTGTTAAACAAGCTACTGCAGATACAGACAGATGGAAGAAAGAGATAATGACAGAGACGTAAAGATAGAGAGGTACCAAGGGAGCTATTAACCAGCAAGATACTGAGAGACTGGTTGACAAAATAAAGACACAAGACCTAGAAATACGGAAATTGACGAGAGACAGACATAATTCTGAAAGAAAACAGATTAGTAGATCTAAAATACAATTGTCATGGCAACAATGGGCAGTGCAAAAATATGACACGTAGACGCTGTTCAGAGAAAGCACATTGCTGTAGACAGCGACGAAGAATCCAGGTAGAGACCGGCATTTTTGGGTAAGCTCTTTCAAGATCCCACGGAGGAGGTTATGAGTTTGGAAGGAGTCTGTAGGATTCAGAGGAAGATGATAGTAAACGAGATGAAAGAAGATAGATAGACGAAAGTGAGAGATATAAGACAGACAGGAAAGGAAAAGTAGACAGGATGGGAACTGACGCATGGGATAAATAAGATGCAAGAAAACGCGAGAGGGTTAAAAAACCGAAACCGGGTGGCTCACCACAGAGATCTAGAGACTAGACAGGGAAGACACAGAAGTCAGCAGAAGAAAGACGAAATTTTTAATTTTCAAAATAGAATACTAGGCGGATAAAACTAGATTGATAGAATGAAAGAAAGGGGAAAAGAGCTGAGCCACTGGTCGAAGTGTTTAATTTAGGGGTTTAAGGGGGGAGACCACCCCGGTTTCATCAAAATGGATATTCTCAAATTATAAACAAAAATTGTACTTTTAATGTTTATCAGTCTTTCTAGTTTGATATTCTTTTTGAATTATGTGTTTTATTCTTAGTTTAAGTTATTGTGTTCAAAGAAGGGGGGTGTTCCAAAATGACTGATTTTTGGTCCCAAAATATACTCTTTAGCTACCCATCAAATTATTCACCAAATAATTATTACTCCCGAAAGAAAACTTGTACAATGAGCTGTCCCTTTAATCTCGCTTGAATAATCTCCTTGAATAAGACATGGCAGGAATTAACCTACCAAGATAATTTTGGGTTTTAAACTGAAAGTTAATTTGTTGAATTACGTGATTATATTTGAAATATTTGTGATAGTTATGTCTTCCAACAAAAAATTCAATAAACGCTTATTAAAGAAGCGTAAATTTCATGGAAATCAACATACATCTGAACTAAATCAGTGCCTAGCAATTATCGATAATGTTACGACGTCCATTTCGGAGTCAGAAATTGTTCATAGTTCGACAACATTGATGCAGACTGAATGTTTTGATATTGAAATGCAACAAAATGCCACGCCCTTTTCACAATCAGAGCAGAAACTTTTGGACATTAGCAACCTAACACATGATTCTGATGTTGATATGTTAGTGCCATGTTCTGATACAGATGTATTGTAAACAATCACCACACTCCCAGTGATAAGGAAGTTAGGAAGGGTACTAGTTTGCTTGAGGGGCACAGAGTTGTTGACATAGGTCTTCTTAATCAGAACATTGCTCAAAAATTGGTATGTGCATTTGTCAAAGTGCTGTAGAGTTAATTGAAGAAGAAGAAAGGATTGGCAGTGACTTTCTATTTCATTGTAAAATATAAACTGCAATGAACATAAACCTTTCCCTTCAAGTAGTCAGCTCTCTGTAGGAAATGCAAAGATAAATCTTATCAATAGACGAGCAGCTTTTGAAATGCGCTGTATTGGCTGCAGTCACACTGACTTGCAAACTTTATGTAGGTAATGGATTTACCACCTGTCAGGACACAGTAGCAAAGATATTATATTGAAAGGATTGGAGAATGCTGCTACTAGAGCACAAATTATTAGTATGAGAAATGCTTCTGTTCAAGAGTTTGAAAGCGCAGAAGGGGGCGACAACATGTTCCGCAACATCGATGTATCGTGATGGTACCTGGATGACTAGAGGCCATACATTCTAATGTTGGTTCCACAACGTTATTGGTCTGCAAACTGAAAGGTACTCTGATACTCATACAAAGAGTAAAATTTGCAAATCATGTCAGTACTGGAAGAAACAAGACCAAAACACAGACGGATATTCAACCTGGACATTTTATGAATAAATTTTGTGCTGAAAAAGACATTCTCCGCATTAAAAAAATCCCAAATACAGATGAAAGTTGCTTCTTTTGAAGCAAGAAGAGCTAAGAGACGAAGGCGCCTTGTCGTGAATGAAGAACAGACAGAAAAAGAGGATCAGCCATATCTTCCTGGGGGATATTGAGCTCTCATCAGGTAGGGATTTAACATTTTTTTTAAACAAAAAACTTTCACGAAAATCAGGCATGTGACTCATCGTGTCGGTGATATTTGCTACAATTTTAAAGCTAGAGTTATCAAATTTGAAATACATATAGCCAATACTATCCTTTATAGCGTGAACCTCCACTTTTTTCTAAGTGGTATATAAACAGAGATATTGCTGTTCTAAGTTGAAAATGTTTGCTATTTAGAAGGATCATATTTCAAGTGTCATATTTACAAAACCGATTATGTTATATATTTTTTTGAGGTTCACGCTATAATTATAGGTGTTATGTACATCATATGCTGGTTTGGTATTCTTAGCACTTCTTATGTTAGTGAAATCCTCCGCACGATGCAAGGGGGGGTTTTGCTTTAAATTATTTTTCATAACTTCATGATAATATTTTTTTTAAAAATAAATAATTTAAATGTGCAAACTAAACTGTGTTTATCACCAAGAACATTATCTATACAACATGTGGCCAAATCTATGACAACATGTTTGTTAGTTTTTTCTGTGAATTTTTAAAGCGGAAACCTTCATGTTCTGGGGGGTCTCCTGCCTTAAGTCAAGTTGGAAAATTTTCTATTCATTGGTAGCATTGATGTCAGAATTAGTATGTTGAATGGAACTAGAAATCGCAATTTCATTGTGTCCAGATGAGTAGGGGGAAAGGTATATAGTATTATCTTTGCAGCTTGGGGCTTTGACTTGGCTAGAATCGAATTGAATAGGGTCTTTATGATGTTCAGCAAACAGAAAGTGGTTTGGCAGGTTTTAGTTAATTAGATGTTACATAACTTATGTGTCTCACCCAAGATCACCAGCAGTGACGTACAGGTAGAAAAAGGGAGATAAACAATGGAGAGGTGTTTGCATAGTGGGAAGGTGCGAATTTGTACTGACCACATGGTGTCAAATGTTGAAATTCTCGTTTCTACAATATCACTTTGAATTAAGAGAAATTAGGAGCGATTGTGGTGGAAAGTTGTTTTTTTAAGTATCACAGCAATTTGCATATGAATGTATATTTTAAAATTGAAAGTAGATGACATTTTGGCGGATGGCTTTACATTGTTAAACAGGCATTTTGTTATTGTTGTACTTGCATTGTTATAGGGTATTTGGATTTCTTTATGTATTTTAATGTGGTTTGGGGATGCATTCATGTATGTACCATTTATCCATGCCTAGTGTAGAGTTGTAAGATGTTTCACAGGAGCTGAGCGGAAATAACCCGCGTGATTGCCGGGGAGTCTCAAACTTTATCGAAGGTTCAGAATGTAGAGTAGAATGACTATCATGAATGCAGGTCGAAAAAGGCGGCTGAGACATGTTGTGGAGTGCCACGTAAAATAATTGGTGTTCTTGTGAACATAGAGAACAAAAAACGGTCTGACTATGAGCCTCAGATAGATTTGAAGAGAGCGCGAAGCTCAACATAGCGAGTATTCAAAGGTATGCCCTGGAGAAGAGACACTTGAATAAAGTAAGACACGTACGGATAGATAATCATTTTTGTAAACTTGTTGGAGTTTCAAACGGAATATTGAAGAGAGAAAGAAGGGAACAGGCATTTGCAGCGTTGATTCTATTAGAGAAAGTACATGTTGGTCTTTACTAGCAAATGAGTATTGGTTATTTTCTTAATGTATATAATATAATGATTTTGATGTTATTTTATTTCTTGAAGTTTATATATTATATTGCAAATGGTGAATAACGTTCATGTCGTCATACTTTGAAAGTGATTGAAGTGCTTGCATTAAGAAGCAAAATAGGGAAAGAAGGAAAATAGATGGAGCTTTTCTAGAAATAGCTTAGCAGAAGTTTCAGTAATTATTTATGTTTGCTCTTATGTCTATATATGTATTGAATGTATTAATATTATGTGGGAGTGTTATGAAATGTTTGAGGTTGTAAGATAGTAGTAGGCGAAGGAAATAGAATTTCAGGCATTAGATTTCCTAAGGAAAATCTCGAAACCAGGTAGATACCAAAACTACCCATCATTGATGTACAGGGTAGAGGCTTATGAAAATATTTGTCAAATTGACAAATGTTTTAGAAGAACGTGGAGAGATGATGTAACAGGGTGTGGGAGGACAAGTCGCAAAATTAAGTCCCCTTGGTTTCAGTCAAACAAAAAAAAACGAAATCGAAAAATCACATGGTTCAAAAATAGGGGAGTACAGTCCCTTGGACGAAGGATGTCAAAAGCAAGCTGACCATTGGTCAATACAAGTCCGGGGAAAAGTGCATAAAAGAAGGCTCACACGGCAGTTGACAGAGAAGGGGACCCCGAGAAGTTAGCAAGGAGTGACGGTCTGTCGTCAGATAGGGGGAACAAGGTAGTTCGCCCAGTGAGGAATCTGATACAGGTAGTAGGAGTGAATATAACTTCGAGGTATTCTCATTTGCACGTGTGAATCAGTAGATGATAGCTGATAAGCTCAAGACAGCAAGTTTGTAGAATATTCCTGTATATTCTCATTTTCCACGTGTATATCTGTTGATGGAAGCTATGACAGCCAGTTTGTAGAATATTCCTGTATATTCTCATTCTCCACGTGTATATCTGTTGATGGAAGCTATGACAGTCAGTTTGTAGAATATTCCTGTATATTCTCATTTACCACGTGCATATTAGTTGATGGAAGCTATGACAGTCAGTTTGTAGAATATTCCTGTATATTCTCATTTACCACGTGCATATTAGTTGATGGAAGCTATGACAGTCAGTTTGTAGAATATTCCTGTATATTCTCATTTACCACGTGCATATTAGTTGATGGAAGCTATGACAGTCAGTTTGTAGAATATTCCTGTATATTCTCCTTTACCACGTGCATATCAGTTGATGGAAGATATGACAGCCAGTTTGAAGAATATTCCTGTATATTCTCATCGGCCACGTGCTGACCAGAAAAGCAGTTAACTAAGATAACTAAGACAGCCAGATTGTCCTATTCCAGCGGTTACTAAGTTAACTACGTGCAGGACAGGGGATCCAGTCATTGTGATAGAACTTTATCGTCGGCAGACGTTAGTCAGAGGCGCTTTATTAATGAACAGATTTAGTTAAGAGTGTTTTTGTTGGTATCATTGTATTTCAGGGTCATTTGATTTAGCATTTCAGTGAAATGTTTTAGGTATGAATTTGTGTGAATATTTTGTAGAATTGTCGTTTTAATAAAAACGGAGAACCACCTTGTTTGATTCTCCCATAGATAACTATTCCAGAACCATGTGTTAGTTTATTGTTGTGTGGTCAGACAAACGTGAAAGTTGATAGTCAGCAGGGTAATAGGATAATTATATATATTAGACAGGCATGAAACCTATACGGTTACAGAAAGAGTTAGAAGGGATGGCAAGAGAGAGGAAGAGCTAGAAGAAGTTTGTTGAAGACCTGTGCTCCGCTGGGAGTTGTAAGGTGAAGAAGGAGAATATATCTTTATTTATTAACGCGTAGTTACAATTTTTTAATTGAAAAATGCTTTTTTTCCCTCCCTTGAATTAAATTAACGGTGTACACTGAGGAAATAACTGCATACGGAAAGAGCGTATGGACGTCCATGTTTATTTCACCACTTTATGGACATGAATACAGATTGGACATATATTCAGTTAGACACAAATACAGTTTTTCTTAATAGTTTAGTTTGAATCTGAGAAATGTTCCGTAATGTTGACTAATTAGCCGTGGTAGTGTTATCGTTTCAGGTAAACTTTTTCGGTATCAACCGTGTCCCTAATCCGTACATAAAAGGTGGAGACTGCAGTAAAACTTTGAAAATAGCTAAACACGTAAACACAAAGTACTACAGTTTTACAAAATACATAAACAGTGACGATAAACAGCAACGTTTCGACCAAAAGGCCTTTATCAAGCAAACAATACAACAAGAATGACGAATTTCGAGGAACACTACAAATGGACGGTTACATGTGGAAACATAAACCTATCTAATGAAAATCTGGGAATAAAAACGAACAACGAAATGAGTGCAACACAAAAACGAAAGTGGAAAAGAAGAGAAACAATAAACAATATAGTGGATAAATGACACATATATGGAGCAAACACACATATAGATAACAAGGCACGAGATAAGACAGTACTAAGAAGCATAGGAATGTAATGCGTTGAGTCCAGGGGTTCACAAAGTGCCATAGAATGAAATAAAACGGTTCTCCAGGGATAGTCACCCGTAGTCCAACGCGCTTCGAACACGCTGGGCAGACGGGCGTACAGCATGAATAAGCTCCTAACCTCTTGGTACAAATCAAACGTTTTATGTCACAACATGAAATACAATATTCCTTACCTGCAACGGTCTTCTCTCTCAACATCCATTTTACAGCGTGCTCCAAAACTTTGGCTCTGAACACATACATATTATAAAAGAGGTTAAAAATGGCTACTATAGAAAAAAACAACGCTACTAGGTGTCCGTGGTTAAAAGTGGTACCAGAAGTCAATGCAAAGGTTGTCGCGAACTAGAAAAGTAAACTTAAATGTCATATTTTAAGAAACAGAAATAACTTGTCCTACTTTCTGTAGATTTACAACACACTGTCACGCAAACCACACGCAGGTCATACACAGTAGATAACAAGACAAAGGATAGAGAGAACACACAAGATAAAGTATAATTGCTCAGATTGTTGGTGTGTCAAGTTGATAATGGTAGACAGAAAACACACACTGTACTTAGTATGTTAGAATAAGAATTCCGATGTGTAAGGTTGATAATGGTATAGTTCGTTTCAAACTTCGTGAACATATTTACCGACCGATATAAAATCATCCACGTGACATAAATTATTGATTTTTACATTGTGCTATAAATAACAGTCGCGACCTTCGTAAAGTATGTTTTGCCCAGCCAAGCCTTTAGTGCTATAATGTTTTACTTTATTTGTTATTATTAAAATAACAGCGATGTTGATTTGGTATATATGTAGAAGTTTAACAGTACTATAGTGAAGTATTCCACTAATTACGCATTAGCGTGATAAACATGCAATTCAGCACCAGTTACAATTTCACAATGTATCCAAACCATTGTCATTGGCGTATACACACACCATTTATTTTCATTGATAAAAGTGGAAGATATCATTTACTCACTATCTAACACTGCTTGTTATAATATGTACTAGGTATACGCCTTTGCAAACATTCGCCGACATTTTGTGTATTACTGTAAATTCTAAACTTGGATTATGAGTTTGTTCTGCTTATGCAAAATTATATAACTAAAAACGTTCTGTTCATCAGCTAAGCTATCTACCAATTAGTTAGACATTAATTCCTAAGGTCATGAGATATAAGATTGCCTGTAAAAAATTACTGTTATCCATCTGGTAGATTTCGTTCAAATTAAACTTTAGTGTTTTCACGAATTTTGAAAAGAATTATAAGAAAACAGCGGTACGGAAAACACATATTGTGCTTAGTACGTTACAATAAGAGTTCATGTGTGTAAGTTTGGTAATAACAGACATGCGGACAGTGGCGTCTCGTGATTATTTTTGTTGGTGGGGCCAGAAATAAATTTTCGGAAATATCATGATTTCGGTTAGGTTTTATTTTAATCCATAAAATAATAAATACACGTTACATCTTATTTTTTGTGGGGCCCGGCCCCACTGGCCCTTAATGACAAGCCGCCACTGCATGGGGATAAGAACAGGACATGAACCCATGATAAACCAGGTTAAGAAGAGAAACTGGCGATGGATCGGGTATACCTTACGAAAGACACAGTCAAGTGTCACTAGACAAGCACTTGAGTGGTACCCGCAAGAGAAACGAAAAAGTGGACACCATAAACAGGCCTGGAGACGAAGTATTCTTGAGAAACTGAAGAGTGATCGACTATCCTGGGAGACCATTAAGAAATTAGCAAGAGACCGAGAAAAGTGTCGCACAACTGTTTAAACCCTATGCTTCACGAGGAGCGGAGAGGAATGAGACAAGGTTAATAATGGAAACATAACAGCGGTACAGAAAATACACAATGTGCTTAGTTTTCTTTCTTCATTCCTGTTCTACCTCACTGCGACAGAACAAGAAGAAACTTTTCGAACGAGCCATTGTGTACGTTTTATAAATAGTGTCGTTCGTCCCCTTTGTTATCTCTGAGGTTCACCTTTTTTGTGGCCTGCCTTTGTATCCATTGTATCGGATTAACATTGCTCTTTGAGGGGCATGGTATGTGCTTAGTAAGTTAGAATAAGAGTGTAACAACTCAATATTATGTTGAGAAAGATGGGGGGATCGATAGATCGATAGTTATCATTGATGTCAATAAAAAAAATCACGAAACACACATAGGCGGAAGTCTACAAAATATTTTCCAGGAATGAAAAAAAAAAATAGTATTTAGTTTCATCATCAAATAGCTTGTACTGAGCAGAACATTGCCACCCTACAATCCTTCTGAATTTCTCTCTCTCTAAGCCAGATGTCCCGCCTCTTCAGCCGTCATTTTCAAACTATCATTTACATCCCTAATCCATCTTCTCCGTGGTCTTCCTCTTCTCCTCTTTGCCGATATGCCTACTTCCATGATGGTCTAGAGTAAGTAGTTTACTGGATGGAAATAGAGAAGACCAGATTCGCATACAACTCTTTTCTCAAAATTCCACGCGCCAGGGGAGTGGGGTTTGCCCCCTTCCATCCCCACACCCTTCATTTAACGTAACCTATAGACATCCATGGAAACAAAATATCAAGAAAAATGACGTTCTTGAAATCCACTACAGTTCACATGCGAAGATTGTAATCACTCAATCATTCCATTAATCATTAAATCAATCATTCACACAAAGTCGCTGATTGCGAAATTGATAACAAGCTGTATCACTGACCACGTGATGTAGAAATTTCCGTGTTGAAGGTAAAAATTCCGGTGTGTGAACGGTACACTATTGATCTTGTACTTTGGTATCTAAATTATGAGTACGCCAGAAGTCGGAATCATTCTCTTTAGTGAGAAGAACAGCAAGTCTGCGCGGGAAAATGAGTCAGAGGTGCGATGTTATGCGTCATACCTACGTCTGAGTTCATAAAAGGAGAATGAAAATGAATTGTTCAACCATTATTTTTAAGACAGTCGAAGAATGTAACGTAATTCATGGTGAAGTGTACTACAGGAAATGTAGTCAAGAAAGTAACGTAATGCATGATAAAGTATACTACAAAGTAAGGAAAGATAAAGTATACTACAAAGTAAGGAAAGATAAAGTATACTACAAAGTAAGACATGATAAAGTATACTTCAAAGTAAGGCAAGATAAAGTATACTACAAGTAAGACAAGATAGTATACTCAAGAAATCAAGATAAAGTATACTACAAAGTAAGACAAGATAAAGTATACTACAAAGAAGGAAAAAAGTATACTACAAAGTAAGGCAAGATAAAGTATACTACAAAGTAAGACAAGATAAAGTATACTACAAAGTAAGACAAGATAAAGATACTACAAGTAAGGCAAGATAAAGTATACTACAAAGTAAGGCAAGATAAAGTATACTACAAAGTAAGACATGATAAATTATACTACAAAGTAAGGCAAGATAAAGTATACTACAAAGTAAGACATGATAAAGTATACTACAAAGTAAGGATAGATAAAGTATACTACAAAGTAAGGAAAGATAAAGTATACTACAAAGTAAGACATGATAAAGTATACTACAAAGTAAGGATAGATAAAGTATACTACAAAGTAAGGATAGATAAAGTATACTACAAAGTAAGGATAGATAAAGATATACAAAGTAAGACAAGATAAATATACTACAAAGTAAGGATAGATAAAGTATACTACAAGAAGGATAGATAAAGTATACTACAAAGTAAGACAAGATAAAGTATACTACAAAGTAAGGATAGATAAAGTATACTACAAAGTAAGAAAGATAAAGATACTACAAAGTAAGACATGATAAAGTATACTACAAAGTAAGACATGATAAAGTATACTACAAAGTAAGACAAGATAAAGTATACTACAAAGTAAGACAAGATAAAGTATACTACAAAGTAAGACATGATAAAGTATACTACAAAGTAAGACAAGATAAAGTATACTACAGAGTAAAACATGATAAAGTATACTACAAAGTAAGACAAGATGAAGTATACTACAAAGTAAGACATGATAAAGTATACTACAAAGTAAGACATGATAAAGTATACTACAAAGTAAGACATGATAAAGTATACTACAAAGTAAGAGTACTACCGAAGATGTCGTCAAGAAAGTAAGACAAGATAAAGTGTACTACCGAAGATGTCGTCATGAAAGTAAGACAAGATAAAGAGTACCACTGAAGATGTCAAGAAAGTAAGACAAGATAAAGTGTACTACCGAAGATGTCGTCATGAAAGTAAGACAAGATAAAGAGTACCACCGAAGATGTCAAGAAAGTAAGACAAGATAAAGTGTGATACCGAAGATGTCGTCAAGAAAGTAATACACAAAAAAAGTACTACCGAAGATGTCGTCATGAAAGTAAGACAAGATAAAGTGTACTACCGAAGATTCGAAGAAAGGAAGACAAGATAAAGTGTACTACAGAAGATCTGAAGAAAGTAAGACACAATAAAGAGTACTACCTAAGATGTCGTCAAGAAAGTAAGACAAGATAAAGAGTACTACCGAAGATGTCGTCATGAAAGTAAGACAAGCTAAAGTGTACTACCGAATATTTGAAGAAAGTAAGACAAGATAAAGCGGACTACAGAAGATGTTGTCAAGAATGTAACGTAAAAGGCATGAAGGTACTATGGTAGCCGCACACATTAAGCAGATACTTCTGGTCCTTTTGTTCGATCGACTAGTTATGTCCGTGGTAGAATACGGAATCGGCATTCTCACGATATTAAGATTATGATATGAACGACTCGAATGGGTTCAGAATGAAGGTATGCGTATAGTCCTGGTCTGCACAAGAGATAACCCCCCTGGGAAGATGAGATATATGCTTGGCCTTCTGTCATTACGTTTCCGTCAAGCAATCGCCCAAACCAAGACAGATTTGTTGCAGGTTGCTGCGGATAAGAGACATCAACTGTACAATAACACTAATGATGTTAAGTTAAGGGCACGAGAATTAAGTGTGGCATGACGTGAATGGCCCAGGCTGAGAGAACAATTGACCAGGTGACCACGGTTGCAACCCTACCAAAAGGGGTAGAATGGATCCAAACAGATGGTAGCAGGACCAACTATCTCAACGTTATCATCACTCTTGGAAGAGAATGTAGAGACTGGGATAACATGAACAGATGGTAGCAGGACCAACTATCTCAACGTTATCATTACTCTTGGAAGAGAATGTAGAGACTGGGATAACATGAACAGATGGTAGCAGGACCAACTATCTCAACGTTATCATTACTCTTGGAAGAGAATGTAGAGACTGGGATAACATGAACAGATGGTAGCAGGACCAACTATCTCAACGTTATCATTACTCTTGGAAGAGAATGTAGAGACTGGGATAACATGAACAGATGGTAGCAGGACCAACTATCTCAACGTTATCATTACTCTTGGAAGAGAATGTAGAGACTGGGATAACATGAACAGATGGTAGCAGGACCAACTATCTCAACGTTATCATTACTCTTGAGAATGTAGAACTGGATAAATGAACGATGGTGCAGACAATATTCAACTATTACGAAGGAATAGCTGGATCATGAAGTTGATCACAATTAAGCAGCTGAGAAAAGATAATACTAATGATAATGATGTTGCTGTATACACCGATGGGTCAGTTCATCGTGGTGAGAAGTCAGGCTGGGGTTTCTTGGCTAATGCGCATGGTAGGGTTGTTGCAGAACGAAGTGGAGCGTACAGGACAACTACTTCTAGTTTGAGGACAAAGGTTGAGGCCGTTACTGCTGCCCTCCATTGGTTTTCTGGGACTTCTTTTAATAGGACCTTTATTGTATCTGACTCTCTGTCGATGCTTCACAAGATCCAAAATTTGAAGGGCATATTTAATTTAAAAGCCAGCTATATTTAATTACACAACTGTTATTTAACTGTGAAAAAAAATATATTTTAAAATTAGTACATACATCAACTTACCTGCTTCATTTGAAGATCAGAACCATTCTTCTATCCTTTTGCAGAAATTCTTCTGTGACGACATCGTAAAATGTGTTCTTCAATCTAACCTTCCTCAAAAGTTTCTTTTCAATCGACAACAGACTAAGACTGAAGACTCTATATTGACCTTTTGTAGATCTGCAGCAACTGTGAATTCGCTTTAATGCTGAAAACGACATTTCAACAAACACAGTAGTTGCTGGAATAGTCATGACCAATTCTGCCAGTACACATTTTTAAAACCTGAACTGAGAACATTTGCAACTAAAAGCTGCGGTAAGTCATGAACTGACTTATTGCAGAACTCATCCGAACAATAATGTACCCCAAGCTCATTTTACAATTATACATAGTCGAACAATAAACTTCATAGTCGGATAATAAACGTCTTCTAAACACCAAGCCCTTCAATTTCAGTGCTGCGTTTTACCAACACGCTTTCTATGAACAACCACAACATGTCCACCAATCTCCCCTCGCCCGGTTCGCAAAATTTTATGATTGACGTTTGTCTCCGAAGACCAATTCGCGGTAAGACGGAAACCACTGAGCACTTTTTCAAAGACGTGCGCCGACCAGGGTCGTAACTCCTAAGTACTAACCTATCGAAAATAACCACACCATACGTATGATAACACGTGCCTAGAGAGTGCTTAAATTCGACAATAGACATTTACTTATAGCAACTCTATACATATTTTATAGTATATATTGCTGTGAATACTTTTATTTTCCTTCTGGTCCTACATAGACGTGCGCCACACACCTAGCCCGCATGGAACATACGCCACTGGTGAAAGCAGATGAGACCTCCTAGAAAAATTCAACATCAGGGTACATTGGCTTACAAACATTATCCTGTGTCTAAAACTGATACATTTTTGTCACACGATCAGTAACAGTTGGTTGGAAATAGCAGTAATAAAGGATATGGCTTCTCAGTGACAATATCATCACCATCAACAGGTGTCGTGTCGGCTGGCGTAGGTGATCATGGATCTCCACAAATCTCTGTCTCTGGTGTTTGCTATCATCTCAGATGTTGACGGTCTTCAGTGCCATGAAGTCAGGCTATCCACAATTTTCTCTCTGTCTTCATATGTCTCGTCTACCCTCGTTGTTACAATGTGTTCTAAACCTCCCCTCCTCATCACATGTTCAACAAATTATGACTGCCTCTTTCTTATATTGATGATAAGGTTACTTTGTGTCTTGACCTCATTTCCCACCTCAACATTAGTCGTTTTAGCAGTCCATGAAATTCTCATCCTTATTCTGTAAAACCATATTTCTGTGGCCCCCAGAAATTTTTCGATCTGTTTGCTCATTGTCCATGACTCGCATCCGTATGTCAGTATTGGTTCTATGTAGCACTGTATAACTCTCCTTCTGATATCAACTGACAAGGTAGAGGCAACAAAGTCGAATGTGGCAATATAACATCAAACAACATTGCGAAGAAGGCGGTATTCTCGATAAAGATATATAGTTTCAGGCTGGCTGTTATGAGAACAACGTTCTGTTGAGAAAATAATTCATGAGAAGTTTGATACACTTGCGATACTGTAATACAAAAACGCAGCAGGGTATATCACAGCCAGGCTCTAGCACAGGCCAGACAACTGGCCGGGTATTCCCTGACCTAGATAAGAAAAGGGAGCTGGAAATTACAGATGTTTGCACGCTTTTTTGCAATTTCACTCAATTCGGTGAGTCTATGGTTATTTATTGGTGAAAATATTTATAATATTGATATTCCTTATTGTTAAACTTAACTTGTTGCATAATATGACTTCGAGTTAGCATTTTGTGTTTATTTTAAAATGAATTCGTCTATATACACCAATACTGGAATGTTGAAATTGGAAACGAGCAATCACTCGCAAAATTCTGAAGATTGCACCACAGCATGAATGGCGGTGAGAGACCCTTTTCAATGCCTAATCTGAATCTGGACAGTGGAGTAATTTTGAGGACAGATGAGGAGAGGGTGAGGCGTTCTTGCATAACTTTATTCTCCAGACAGAAAAGAAAGACAGAGAGGAACGTAGTAGGATGCAGCAGATCGTATACCATTCGCATGAGATGCAGACTGTCATGGACGACAATATAGAATACATTTCTGTCGATAATATCAAATCAATACTAAAGACATGCTCGGATACAGCGCCTGGTCCTGATGGTGTTCAGTACAGTCACATAAAATGTCTGGAGGACAAAGATCTTGCTGAATTATGCAAGCTTTTCAATAAAAGTATCCATACTGGCACTATTCCTGATGATTGGCTGCACAGCTATCTGAGACCCTTGCCTAAGCCTGGAAAAGATCTCACAGGCAGAAATGGATATATAATTATTACCTTGCAAAACGCTGTCGGCAAACTGCGTGAAAAATTCATAGCTCGTAGAGTTTCAAATATAATGGAGACAAATGGTCTTTTCACCTCCACTCTCGGCGGCTATCGCCCAGGAAAGGACACCTGGTGCAATGCAGCGGTCTTTGCATATGATGCGTATGAGGGGTTTTAGATGGGGATGGAAACGGCAGCAGCCGCCATTGATTTGCAGGACGCATATAACAATGTCTCCTACACCTTACTTATGCAGTTATTGATGGATATGCAGGTGGAAATACGCTTGGTAAAGTGGGTTGCTGCTGCACTTTTGAGCGCACGTTATCAATGCGTTGCGGTTCATGGGCATCACAACCACAACAGGTCCTAATGAGCCTTCCCCAGGGATCATGAATATATATATACAACCCAAGGAAATTACTACCTGGAACAACAATCATGTATTCGTCAGAAAACAACCAACGCAAAGAGCATAATAGTGATGGAACTACAACAACACGTTGCAAAAAAAAACTAGATTCTCTATCTATCAATTATTCTCTATTTGATCAATATACACAATAATATATATTGTAAATAATTAAAGTCTACAATTGTATGCGGTACACCTGCTGCAATGTGAGTAGCAGTCGATATCAATGTAAATAAAAAACTCGAATATGGGTAAACATAATGACAAGTTGAAATTAGCTTTAACATAGCTCCCGTTATATGTTTTTGTTGTCCTCATGTATCGGTTTCAAACCTGTGGTATGCGTAACCCATCCAACTGATGGTACGCCTCACCCCTCAATCCGATCTTACGCTTCCCCACTTCTTCTTCTGTGTGTCTCTGTGGCGGAGTGGTTAAGCCTTTGCCTTGCGAGTCAAAGGTAGTGGGTTCGAATCCGAACCACGCTGTTCTGTTCACGAGTGCAGTGTTTTCCAGAGACCCTTAGGATTGTTGCCGGAGCTACAGGGTTCGTGCTTTGTGCAATACTATCGGCAGGTGGCGTGTCATTTATACGGAGGGGGACCAAGTTATATAGGGTAAACCCGGTGCAATGAAGTCAATCCTTCGGCTTAAAAACCCTATTTCAAACGTCTTCTTCTTCTTTGCGAACGCTATATGTTGATACCGTCAGACGTGTTCTTATGATGAAGTCGACTGTCGTCTGGAGCTCATCTCTGGTGCCATGTAGTTTTGAATGTAATGTTGTGTTCTAGGGCCAGCATTCCTATCTAAAGAGGACATACAGGGGACAGTATTGCAGGAGATGTTCTGTGGTTTGATCAGCGGTGCCGCAAGGACAAAGAGGGAATGGGGACAATCGTAGCCTGTGTAGGCGTTTGTTCAGTCTGTTATGTCCTATCCTGAGTCGGAATATGATAGTCTGTCCTTGTATGTCGAATATGTGGTAGTCATCGTTTGATAATTTGGGTTTTTTTCTAATGCCCACGATAGCTTTATTTTAAAGTATGTGATTTCGTTTTCTACTTGTTCACATACTACTCCCTTTTTTGCAAGTTTGACTGCCTTCTCATTACCTGACATACCACAGTGTGAAGGTCCTAGCCGTCCATCGCAAGCGATGATGACAACAATCTCAGACGTGTGCGGTTGCACCTCTCTGGTGTGTGCGGAGGCGACTGTAGAGTCCAATCCTAGAACAGAATCCCCGACCACAGGTGGAGCATACATGATCAAGGTTAGACATGTGCGTGTTGTGTGCTCTGTCTTTTTGCCCTGCTCGTTTTCTCTGTGACTCAACAATGCGATGATTCTCAGTTATTCGGGTTCCTCTTTGTTGTTACAGCGCCACATTTGGCGATCTTGCGCAAGGGATTCCCATCACGTATTGTCTATATCGAAGCATTTCAGCTTAAAGCGTTTTTTCTGTCCACCAGCTGAACGTCCGCCCCTTCAAGTTCGCCATACATCAACTGTTTTGGGATGCGTTTATCAGGCATTCTAGCAACGTGACCGACCCATCTCAATTGGGCCTTCTGCAACAGGGTGTTGACGCTTGGGATCTTTGCTCTTGTGAGGACTTCGCTGTCTGGAATTTTGTCCTGCCAGTTTATTTTTAGTATTTTGCGTAGACAGCTTGTGTGGAAATGGTTTAATTTTCTTGCGTGTCTGCTATACACTGTCCATGTCTCTCTTGCGTACAACAGCGTGGTTAGCACTATGGTCTGGTAAACTTTCAACTTTGTGACTATGCTTATCCCCTTCCGTTCCCACACAGTGACACGTAACCTTCCGAACGCATCACTGGCTTTGGATATCCTATTGTTGACCTCAGAATCTATGTTTGCCGATCTGGATAGGAGGCTGCCAAGATAAGCAAAGTTGTCCGTTGACTGGAGACGCTGGTGTTTAATGTTGATAACTGGATCGTAATACTGTTCTCTAGGGGCGGGCTGGAACATGACCTCTGTTTTTTGGTGTTAATGGTGAGGCCAAACCTATCACAGGCCGTTGAGAACTTGTCCATGTAAGTCTGCATTTCTTCCACAGAGTTGGTAGCGAGGGCACAGTCATCAGCAAACAACAGGTTTGAGATAGTTGATTCTGTTACCTTGGTGGAAGATTTTAACCTCCGAAGATTGAATAGATTACCGTCTGTCCTGTATCTAATCTTTACCCCATGTTCGTCGCCTTCCCAAAAGACATTCGTGAGCATGGCAGCAAACATCATGCTGAAGAGTGTTGGGGCCAGTACACAGCCCTGTTTGACGCCGTTGGTGACATGGAAGGCTTCCGACAGCTCCCCTTCATTAAGTACATGTACCATCATGCCTTCGTGAAACTGTTGGACGAATTTGATGAATTTCACTGAGCATCCAAATTTTTCCATGATCTTCCATAGACCCTCTCTGTTGACCGTGTCGAAAGCCTTCGTCAGATCGACAAAGACCATGTAAAGGTTACGGTGCTGATCTTGGCATTTGTCCTGTAATTGGCGAGCAGCAAATATCATGTCTGCTGTTCCACGACCTGCTCTGAAGCCACATTGGGTCTCAGGGAGTAAGTCCTGTTCCAGGTGATCGATTAATCGATTGAGGAGGACTCTGGCCAGTATTTTGCCAGCAATTGACAGGAGGGAGATCCCCTGTGATTATCGCAGGCCTGGCGGTTTCCTTTCCGCTTGTACAGGTGGACAATAGTGGCATCCTTTAGTTCCTGTGGCACACGTTCGTTGCACCAAATGGATGTAAATAACTCTGTAAATTTTAGGATCAGCATGGGCCCTCTTTCTTTGTAGATTTCGGTTGGTATTGAGTCCGCTCCCGGTGCCTTCCCGCTGGACATCTGGGATTGTTGCCTTCTTGACCTCTTCTAAGGTAGGTGGAATATCAAGCTTGGCATTGATTGGGACCTGGGACATGCGCTCTATGGCTTCATAACATATAGTGGATGGATAGTTGAGGACAGAACGGAAGTGTTTTGCCCAGCGGTTTAGTATCTGAGGCTTGTCAATTAGTAGCCTTGCTCCATCTGCATCGAGTATAGGGGTGGGGTGAGACTGTTGAGGGCCGTAAACAGTTTTTAGGGCATCGTAGAAGCGTTTGGAATCATGTCTGTCTGCATATATCTGGATTTCATCAGATTTGTTTCTTAGCCAAGCGTCCTGCAATTTCCTGATTCTCTCTTGAGCCCTTCTCCGAGCATCTAAGAAGGCTGTTTTTTCGGATGATGATGATTGGTCATTTTGATGGGCTCTGTATGTCTCATGTTTCGCGAGGAGAATAGACTTTATTTCTTCGTCATTTTCGTCAAACCATGATAGTCTGTCCTTGTCTGTCGAATGTGTGGTAGTCATCGTTTGATAATTTGGGTTCTTTTCTAATGCCCACGATAGCTTTTTTTTCAAGTATGTGATTTCGTTTTCTATGTGTTCACACACTACTCCCTTTTTTGCTAGTTTGACTGCCTTCTCATTACCTGACATACCACAGTGTGAAGGTACCCACTGTAGCGTAACTCTCTTGGCAGAAATCTTGCTGAGCTCCTTTCTAAGTGAGTTTACTTTGTAGGGCTTACAGAATGGATATCGCATCTGTGAAAAACCACATACGCTTCACCTCAAACCAGTGTTACCTACTCAACCAGTGTTACGCTTCACCGTTCAAACCAGTGTTACGCTTCATCACCAGTGTTACCTCCCGTTCAAACCAGTGTGTACCAAATTGTGTAACGTTTCACCCATGAAACCGGTGTTACACTTTCACTCCATCAAACCAGTGTTTCCTCCTCCCCAATCCTCCCTCGCCCCAATCAAACCGGTGTTACGTTTCACCCCTCAAACTGGTGTTACTCTTCATCCCCTCAAACCGGTGTTACGCTTCATGCCTCAAACCGGTGTTACTCTTCCTCCACTCAAACTGGTCAGCACTTTTCGTATCTGATTTGATTATTCATGCTGTGTGGTCGACGATGTTTAAAAGAAACGATAAAGTGAGGCTATTTTGTAATTGTTTTCTAGTCTTTATCTGTAAAATGCTTGTCTCCGTGGCTAAGCGATATACACATAGACAAATAAGGGTTGTTGCTGGGTTTCTGTGTTCTACCATTGTTTTCTTTCCCAGAAACTATAAATAATGTTCGTTGTCTGCGATTCTCTGAGGCTAAGTCTTTAAGCCTTTACCTAGCAATTCGAAGGCAGTGAATTCAAATCCGGATCGCGCTGTTGTGCTTGCAATTTCTGCGATGCTGTTTATGTACTAGGATAGCTGCCCTAGGTCCCTACCACAGTCGTCTTGTAGCTCTCAGTGTTACTGCAGTATTACTGCGATAATACTAACATTTGTTTCATTTTGGTATGTGTCATCTGCTCGATTTCTTTGAATTGGAGTCTTTCTCGATAAGATACATTTTTGTAAGGGACACAACCGTATATATACATATACTTTCAGGAGAAAATTAAAACGGTTATCTGTCGTTTTACCCTGTAATGAAAGAAACCAATGTCACATAGCAATGCTGAGTTATTTGTGGTTTACAACAAAATAAATGTGGGAGCTAAACTAGAGGTAGAGCATTCTACATCTCTCGATTTATTGATTTATTGATTGATTGATTTATCGATTTATTGATTGATTGATTGATAGGACAATTGTCATTTCACCTCCGTGAGTAATCATTGTGCTCCGATCTCTTTCTTTCGCAGGAAGATCTCAGCTGCAGTGCACGAACTCAGTAACTCTGCGAGGGTTCCCAATGTAATTTTGACGATGGTGAAGATATTTGTTTAGGAATTTATTGTAAATCTTTTTTCTAATGAATTTTGCTTTTCTCAATTTTGAACTGCAAGGTCGCCTGTGTGGTGCCGAGGCCCGCAAGGGAAGCAAAGAATAGTACCACTGCAACCTACAATGCATGACTTAAGAAGCGACTGATGTAGACCTTAGGGATGCTACCCTAGTAAAAGAAAACAGAACAGAAATCGGATGTTCTGGCCTACTTGTAGGCGCATAACTGGCACAACGTACAATCGCTTTTACGCTCAGATCACATAGAAATCACACAGAATGGTTGAAAAGTGGTCGATAAGGAGCGTTCAAAGAAGAACTGCCATTGGTCTGATATGACTAGACAAACACGATCTCAACTACAATGAGATCAGGGATCTCTGGGAAAATATCTCGATGGCTCCACGAGGAAGAGAACCAGTTACCTTTGTCACGAGAAATAAGCACCTAACGTCTCATCTACAGGACCATGTCTTTGTTCCCACCGTTGCAGTGTTTATTAAGTAACATTAAGTGTCGTTATAGTTTGAAATAAAAGAAAGTTGTTTCATATACCAATGCAGAGTTATATGTGGTTTAAACAAAAATGAATGTGTGAGCTAATCTGGGAGGTACGGTATTCTTTATCTCCTGTTACTGATAAAGTTGTGTTAATCCATTCACTCTATAATACTAATCCGACTGCAAGAATTTCAGGTCAATTGTGGGGTAGCTAGACAAAAACACTACGCTGGTAGCAAAAAAAGAATAGTAAACCAACAAAGAACCGGGATCGTTAGTCTCCACACGCTGAGAGACATACTGAGGGGAAGATTGTAGCACTTATGGACTAATTGGATCGACGTGCAGTGATGATAATGATCATGATCCGACGACTAAACTAAACTCCATAATTTAATTCACCTCTAGACAGAGTGGTTACCGCGGCCTAAATTTGGGTTGTAAAGAATAGAACCCCTGTTACCTTCCCCGCATGTCGTAAGAGGCGATCAAGGAGGTTTGGCTGAAATCGGATGCATGTGTCCTAAACATGTAGAAGTCTATGCTTTTAGGGGCCTACCAAACCAATGTGCAACGTATACACGTTCTTGACAAAGTTCAAACATATCACAAAAGGTGATTAAAATTGGTCGTAAAGAACGAACTCAAAGAAGAAGAAGAAGAAAACCTCTAGACACATTTACTTTCTAATGTATACATAATTAGCCAGAAAACTGGCTTTACGTCAGATTAAAATACACCGTGAGACAGTATATCAGCCCAGAATTGTGAAGAAGTTAATTTTGTGTCCGCTGTTTTCCAAACAGAAATTATGTTGTTGTCAGATGATGTTGTGACGTGCAAACTACATGATCTGCTCAACAGATCTGGGACACTACCAAGATTGTGCAGATACTATGGATACCCGCTTTGTCTATAAACATTGTATTTGGGATTTGATCTTACAATAGGACATTCTTCAAATTTATTAGACATACTTTGTTGAAGTAATTACATTTCTTGTCGTGCTGCTAATACCATTTCATGATACTGATTTGTATTTAAGAGCCTGTTTTTTGTCATGACAACATATGGTTGTGAGACATGGAACATTGACAAAGCAGTAGAGAGATCATTAATGCCAATAAATGCAAATGCTGCAGATGAGTACTTAGAATATGATGGATAGAGAAAAGAACAAATGCTTCTGTTCTGCAACAGCTTGATATTAAAGAGAGTTGGCTATTAAAGAACATAAAATCAAGTAAAATCAAATATTTCGACACATCAAACGACAGTGTCTAGGGAAGCTAAGTTTGGAAGGAATGGTGCATGGAAGAAGAATGGGAGGAATAGCTAGAAGACGATGGGTGCAAGATGTCATTGACGATCTGAGAATGACTGCTGCTGACATCGGTCAGCTTGCACAGAATAGAGAGTTTTTTTCAGAACTGCTGTCAACAGAGCCAAGTTCCAGACGGGACGATCTACTTGATGATGATGATAATACAGATTTACATAGCAGTACTTTAAGTAAAATAGCTCTGTACATCTTCTGCTTTAATTGAAGAACACAGTGCAACCAGTTACCAGTGCCAACCTTGGTCAATCACAGCAACACACCACAGGAAGCTCACCACATGTTAAATGAAATGTTTGAGGAAAGCAGTGGGGTCACTGGAAAAGATAAGACTACGAAATGAGGACATCAGATGCAGAGTGGGCATAACTTCATGTACCGAATACATTAAAAGACAACTAATGCAGTGGTTTTGACATTTAATGAGAATGGAATATAACAAACCACCAATAACATGATACAATAAAAATATATCAGGTACTAGAACCAAGGAGACCAAGAAACAAATTCGAAAAGCAATATAAAGACCACACGAACTAAACACTGATATATTAAAACAATGGCGACTCTTTTGGCACTGGAACGCAAATTAAAGCTCTCACCCCTACGCTTGACAGCAAAAGTGGACAACCAATTCCATCATCCACCTGGGAAAAGACCACAGACACTTGTGCAACAGGGATATCATTGGATCACACAATAGAAAAACCATATTGATCGCATAATTGTTTCATCAGTACAGCACGTGAAGCATTATAGAGAACTCTTGCAAATTTCCATAATGCAACTTTCATAATTCAGTTGCTTCCCTTGGCGTTTCGCGCATTTGTTTTTGACAGTCAGATTACTTTCTTGCAATAAATGAGCTATATTGTCAGTAACAATCATTCTGTGCGCATTGGTTACTGTTCAACCATAGTGTGTTGTGTAGTCATGCAGGTTAATATGGAGCTTCTGACTGATTTGTGCGTGAAGGCCTGCTTTCCTAATCACAAGTTCCCCTCGTCGAACCTCACTCCGACTATAGAGGTACTTGTAATACATACAGAAAATGATGTATTGTTCTCTGCAGGCACTATTTTCCATTATTCATCAGATTCACTGTCAGCTATTGAACACGACTGTCGAATAAATTCCTTGCCCGGACTTCTTTCTGTTTCAAGCTTGCTGCATTTTCTCTTCAGGTTTTCCTGTGCAGTGAATGGCGTGTGCCGGTGTGGATTCAGAGATAGACATGTGGTAGGCAAATCCTTGTTCTACCGTTTATGATAGAAAAGTCAAAAAGGTAGAGCACCGCACTGCACTATGTAAGGATTACTACTGTACGTGCTTTTTGCATATTTTTTTACATTCGCTCATTTAAAAGTGTCTAAATTTTGAGATGGATAAACATACCTTAACAATCAAATTACGTACACATGTCACGCTAACATACACACACACATACACACACACACGCATACACATACGCACGCATGAAAACACGCACGCGTATACACATGCAAACGCGCACATACATATGCAAGCGAGCACATACACACACGCACACGTACACACACGCACTACACAAACACACACTTGAGCAAACACGAATACACACACATACAAACGTACACACAAAAACGGCTTGCGTGATATTGACCACATCACCCATCGTGTGTCGACAGCCAATGATAAATACCTAACACCGTATTACCCTATATACTACGGGGTATAAAAAGGGTTAATTTGCTTACTTTTTACAAACTGTGAATCATATATTTGTCAAACAATACTTAACCTATTCCTAAACGCCATGCACATTTAGTCTGTGTTATATTCTAATACTTCTTCTTGGAAAGCTCCATATCGACCATTTGTTAGCCACTCTTGGAGATTTGTATGTCTGATTCTTCTTCGAAAGTTCCATATCGACCATTTGTTAGCCACTCTTGGAGATTTGTATGTCTGATTCTTCTTGGAAAGTTCCATATCGACCATTTGTTAGCCACTCTTTGAGATTTGTATGTCTGATTCTTCTTGGAAAGTTCCATATCGACCATTTGTTAGCCACTCTTGGAGATTTGTATGTCTGATTCTTCTTCGAAAGTTCCATATCGACCATTTGTTAGCCACTCTTGGAGATTTGTATGTCTGATTCTTCTTGGAAAGCTCCATATCGACCATTTGTTAGCCACTCTTGGAGATTTGTATGTCTGATTCTTCTTCGAAAGTTCCATATCGACCATTTGTTAGCCACTCTTGGAGATTTGTATCTGATTCTTCTTGGAAGTTCCATATCGACCATTTGTTAGCCACTCTTGAGATTTGTATGTCTGATTCTTTTGAAAGTTCCATATCGACCATTTGTTAGCCACTCTGGAGATTTGTATGTCTGATTCTTCTGGAAAGTTCCATATCGACCATTTGTTAGCACTCTTGGAATTTGTATGTCGATTCTTCTTCGAAAGTTCCATATCGACCATTTGTTAGCCACTCTTGGAGATTTGTATGTCTGATTCTTCTTGGAAAGTTCCATATCGACCATTTGTTAGCCACTCTTGGAGATTTGTATGTCTGATTCTTCTTCGAAAGTTCCATATCGACCATTTGTTAGCCACTCTTGGAGATTTGTATGTCTGATTCTTCTTCGTGTTCTTGTTCGCTGATGTTCAATGTCTACACGATGAGTCTGATTCTCTGGATGTATGTTGTTGTGTTTGTTAGTTCAGCAAGGCTTCCAAACAGCTTTGTGTGAATGTCTGTCTCTGTTGGCAAGTGTTCTCTCCGCAGTTGATTCATCAGGTGAAATCTTGCAGAATGTCTTCGGTTGTCTGTGCTGTCTATCCACAAGCACATGTGGATGGTGGAACTAGTTTTAGTCTGTGTAGGTGTCTGTTCAGTATGCGCCTACAAGTAGGCCAGCACATCCGACTTCTGCGACGCTTTTTATTTACTAGGATAGCTTTCCTAGGTCCCTACCTCATTCGCCTATTACGACATGCCTTGTAGGTCGCAGTGTCACTATTCTTTGCTCACCTTATGGGCCTCGGTAACACACTGGCGATATATACGAATACAAATACCTAGCAATATGTTTTCTAATGTCGTTCTCAAATAAACATGTCTCAACATTTGGCTTCTTTTATAAAATATTCTGGTTCCACTTTCTTCTCACGTAATCCAACGCCTATCTGGCACAACCGTAGATCAATACAGACATTCACCAATGATATCCATTTACCTCAGGGCTGGATATAAATACCGGAAACTGTTGTCTAGATTTTTAAGTCTGTCGTCCAAATGTCATGTCGACCAAGAGCATATCTGTTACATATTTTAAGGTAGCAAGGTTTGTTTTAAAGATGGATACCCAAAAAAAAACTAGCAGAAAGTCTTTTTATTCTTGGCTATCGCTAATTTGATGATTATACCGTTAGACGCGTTCTTATGATGAAGTCGACTGTTGTCTGAGCTCATCTCTGGTGCCATAGTGTTGATGATTATACCGTTATAGACGTTCTTATGATGAAGTCGACTGTTGTCTGGAGCTCATCTCTGGTGCCATATCGTGTTGATGATTATACCGTTAGACGCGTTCTTATGATGAAGTCGACTGTTGTCTGGAGCTCATCTCTGGTGCCATATAGTTTTGAATGTAGTGTTGTAGAACCAGCATCCATTTCTAAGGAAGACATGCAGGGGAAAACTTGCAGGATATGTTCTGTGGCTTGATTCATAGTGCCACAAGGACACAGATAGGAAGGAGACAATCGTAGTCTGTTTCTTTGTTCAGTCTGTTATGCCTTGTCCTGAGTAGAAAGATAATGGTCTGTCCTTGTCGAGCGTGTGGTAATCATCTCTCACTTACATATGATGACTACCACAAACTGAAGTCTTATGTCAGCGCATGGAACTACAACTAACAAAAGTCGGAACATTCGCTTTGTACACTACAATATATGATCTTTACTGTGATCTATGCTGTTTCAATCCATATTTAACTCACGTAGCACGCTAAGCAACAGGAAAACTGTTCTGGTCATGGCCGTGTCGTGCTATGATGCAGAGAGCGGCCCATCAGGCGGAACCTTAATGGGGGCGGCATAAGCGGCAAAATTAAAATCACAATTGAAGATTATTTTAAAGAAAAAAAGATTTCAGGGGCGGAATTTCGAAGACTTGTATCACACTGATAAAATATACCGCACGGCCCTGGTTCTGGTAGTACCAGTTATGCAATATTCCACTTCACAAACCTGAAGATTAAATATAAACTAATCACATGATCGGTTTGAATATATTAATTAATAATTCTTTGCAGAATACAGCAGATGAATTTATAAAACAGATCTTTGAACTTATTCTGATATATAAAGTCGTTCTCTTGTGCTTAACATGCCCTCAGCAGTTTTTGTTTTTCTGTATTAGCTTGTGTTATCTCATTTATTCTTCTTTCTTCTTCTTTTCTCGTCACACTGCTACTGGGTTGTTGCCCAGTGTTGTGGTTTTCTGTTTTTGTCTTGCGCTGTTCTGGTGGCTTGTGTGATTGTTATATTTGCTCTTTCACAGAATTCTGCTACGCCATCTAACCATCTTTTCGGTGCTCATTTGTTATTCATATTAATTACTGGTTTCTTTATGTATTCAAAATATTTAATCTGATTCAGTTTGGTCTGCATCGATAAATCCTTCTTCATTTCTTGTAAATCGAGTAGAACAAAAATTAATAATATAGCGTAGTTTTAAGGATTCATTGACCTTATATTCCCTACATGATTGGGCCTTCTACACAGAAATGGTAATCCACCCGCAGAGAGTGTTGCACAAAGGACACACTCCTTATACAGAAATGGTAATCCACCCGCAGAGAGTGTTGCACAAAGGACACACTCCTTATACAGAAATGGTAATCCACCCGCAGAGAGTGTTGCACAAAGGACACACTCCTTATACAGAAATGGTAATCCACCCGCAGAGAGTGTTGCACAAAGGACACACCTTATCTCCAGCAACAATTATATGGATCACGGGAAAATGCAGAGCCGAACATATCGAGTCGGTCTGTAATCAAACACATAACTCTTCATTGCACTCGGTTGCACATTGCATATTGCATATTGTATATGGCATGATCTCTCTCAGCAGAAATAGCTCTGCATCTGCCAAGAGTATTGCACAAAGCCCGTACTCCGTAGCTTCAGCAATAATCTTATACTATTTCTTATATTATTTAATCGCCTGAGTGGTTACTGGACCTAAATTTGGGGTGTAAAGAATAGAACCACTGTTACCTACCATGCATGTCGTAGGAGGCGACTAAGGAGGTTTGGCTGAAATCGGCTGCATGTGTCCTAAACGTGTAGAAGTCTATGTGTTTAGAGGTTTACCATACCAATGTGCAACGTATACACATTGGTTATACAAAGATCAAACATATCGTAAAGAGGATTAAAATTGGTCGTAAAGAACGAACGCAAAGAAGAAGACGATATTATTTAATGATGTACTAATGCGACTCCTTCAGCACTTGACCTTTAGAATGTGCAGATGAGGTGATGGGTCATTGTCCTCGACATCTGGAATTTCCCAAATGCGTGTAGAGAATAAGAAGTTTTAAGAACCCAAAGGATGGAACCGAAGTCAATGATGTATTTGGGTCTTCCAGAAAAAATAAATTACTAAACATGGGATTCGAACCACGAATCTTCATTTCTTACTTGTACACATTGCATAGATTTCTAATTAAGTGAATATAGTTGACAGATTTGTACTACCAAGATTGCAAGTTGTGTTTGAAGTATTCCTGTGTAAGAAAGAGAAAAGATCAAACAAACTTGTTCATCTGAGTGTATGACGACATCATGTCAATCAATCAATCAATCAATCAGTGCCTGGTCGACACAAGCCTGACTACACCGAGAAGCAATCACATGCTAACGTGGTTGCCGAGCAAGTTGTTAACTACTGTCAAGACTGCCATTGAATATTCATGAAATACATTTTCTTTAGAGATAATTAGTTTGAGAAACACTGGAACAGTCCAGCAATCAATCCCCTTTGTAGCAAAAGCTGACCCGGATGGTGGTAAATTAGGTCACCGGAAGAAGACATTAGCATATTCGTAATTTGATTTGAAGTGACAGGCGTGTGTTTGTAAGAAAATTGGAGCTTCGGATGGAGAAAATACAAGTAATGTGTTTGGGTATAAATCTAGTCTAGGTATAACCAGAGCCAACTATAAACTTATGGGCCTTCGGATTCATGTAAGAATTATGGGAAAACAGACCACAACTTCAGCACGTTACCTCGCATTCCAGTAATGGTGTAAATAGACGAATTCATTTTAAAATCAACACAAAATGCTAAATCGAAGTTATATTATGCAACAAGTTAAGTTTAACAATAAGGAATATCAATATATATGACGATGATAAGAAAGACACATTTTATGAGCAACTACAAGATCAAATTAACGAGACCCAAAAACATGACCTGTTAGTAGTAATGGGGGACTTTAATGCGAAAGTTGGAAGTGATAATGTAGGGTAGAGAGAGCTATAGGAAAACAAGGAATAAACACAATGAATGAGAATTGAGAAAGACTGGCGGAGTTATGTATGCTGTCAAACTTAGTAATTGAGGTATCATCTTTGCACATAAGGAAATTTATAAACTTACTTGGCACTCACCAGATGGAGTGACCAGGAATCAGATTGACCATATGTGCATAATATACAATTTAGAACATCATTGCTGGATGTCCGTGCATACAGAGGGGCAGATATAGGAAGTGATCATAATTTATGATAGGTAAATTGAACTGAAATTAAAAATTCACTATACTAAAAAGAACAACTATGAATAGACAGTCAGAGGCTACAAAATAATGAAGTAAAAGAGGAATATCAGCTCGAACTTAAGAATAGGTTCGATTTTCAATGGTGAAAATGAACAGAACATTGAAGACAAATGGACTAAGATAAAGTCCACTATTGGGGGCAGCAATTAGTAGCGCAGGATTAAAGACGAAAGACAGAAAACCCTGGATAAGCGATGACACCTGGAAATGTATTCAAGAAATAAGAAAGATGAAACTAGCGATATTTCATACTAAGGATGCAACAGATGAAATCCAAGCTAAAGAGGAATATAGACTAAAGACAAGGAAGTGAAAAGAGCGACTAGAAGAGATAAAAGAGCATATGTCAATCGACTGTCCGAAGAAAGGGAAAAGGCAGCTAAGACTGGAAACAGTAAAATGCTATACAACACACTAAAACAACTTACTGGAACTTTTGTTTCAAAGGGTGGCCCAATCAAGAGTAAAGATGATAAAGTTCTAACATCAGATACTGAGCAGAAGAAAAGATGGGCAGAACATTTTGAAGAAATATTAAATAGACCTGATCCACCAGTACTACTCAAGTTTGACGAAGAGGCAAGAAACAGTTCCCTACCAATTAACAAAGAAATGATAAGTGTAGCTGAGGTCAAGGAGGCAATCAATTCCTTGATAAACAATAAGGCAGAGGGTGATGACACCATTACTGCAGAAATGCTCAAAGCGGCTGATGATACAACTATTAGCCAGGTGCAAGAACTATTTAATAAGATATGGGAAGAAGAAACTGTCCCAGATCAATGGAAGAAAGGAATAATTGTTAAGATCCCCAAAAAGGTGATCTCAAAGATTGTAACAACTGGAGAGGATCACCCTATTATCAGTAATGACCAAGACTTTCTGCAAAATCATCTTAATAGAATCAAAGGAGCAGAGGACACAACCCTGAGAGAAGAACAAGCTGGTTTTAGACCTGGGAGAGGCTGCTCTAGACCAAATAATTACCCTACGACTAATTTTGGAGGAACATATTGAAAAGCAACAACCACTCATACTAAATTTCATCGATTTTTAAAAAGCCTTGATAGTCTACACAGAATCTCTCTGTGGAATATTCTGAGATGCTATAGAATATCAGACAAAATAATAAACATTATTAAGAGCCTCTATGATCGTTCACAGTGTGCAGTTCGCACTGATGGTGGACACAGCGACTGGTTTATGGTTGAAACCGGAGTAAAGCAAGGCTGTATTCTATCTCCGCTATTGTTTGGGGTGGTCATTGACTGGGTGATGCGAAACTGGCATCGATTGGGTAGAAAATCGTCAACTAGAAGATTTTGATTTTGCAGATGATATTGCCTTGTTAAGTAGAAACAATCAAGATATGCAAAGAAAAACAGCCAATTTGTCATCTATAGCATCAAAAGTTGACTGCAGATAAGCTATGAAAAACAAATATAATGAAGACAACTATGGCAAGTAATGCCACTGGAATCTAAAATGATAAAGATAACAGAGCAGTTCACCTATTTAGTAGCAATTTGATTGGACAGGAAATGTTAAAAAAGAAATTATGATACGAATTGGCAAAGCAACATCTGCTTTTAAAAGTCTAAATAAAATATGGAACTGCAAGTTATATAGTATTAAACTAAATTACGAATATTCAATTCAAATGTTGTATCAATCCTAACATATGCTAGCGAGAGTTGGAAAATGACTAAAGATATAGAAAGAAGTTGAATGCATTTGAAAATAGATGTCATGGAAAAATAATGAATATAAAATGGAATGAATTCAGGAGAAGTGATGAAATCAGAGATATGTCTGGTCAACCACTAGTGACAGCTGTTATAAGAAAGAGAAGATATGTTGGGCACACCTTGAGGAGAAATGATCAACGAATATCAAAGCAGGCATTGAAGTGGGATGCAAAGGGTTCAAGAAAGAGAGGTCGACCTAAGGAGACCCTGAAACGAACTTTGCTGAGAGAGGCAGGAAATATCGGTCTCAGTTCCATGGAGGAGATTGAGCGAGTTGCCAGGATAGAGCGGTATGGAGAAATTACTTGCAGGCCCTATGTAACGTATAACGGTACGAGAGGAATTATTATTATTATTAATATCAATATTATGAATATTTTTCACCAATAAATAACCATAGATTCACATAATTGAATAAAATTGCGAAAAAGCTTGTAGTGTTCTATCAAACATCTATAGATTCCATCACCCCACCCTGTTCTGATATATCTCAGGATTTCCTGGTCAGTTGTCTGGCCTAGTTATCTAGAGTTGACTGTGGTATAACATGTGCTTCAGACAGATTAACGTTATGCATAAACATTCACCTGTCGACTAGGACACAAGAGGGTTATGGGTTCAATTCCCATAATCTACGTTTCACAGGTGAGGAAAGGAATTTGGCACTTCTACCACCTGTACACTAGGTCCTAGAAATGTGAAATGACAGGCTTTTCATACGCTAAAGTAAGAAGTTAATATTTGTTTTCTTTTTAAAAGTGTTTGTTTTGTGGAAGACTCATCAGAGGGATAGTCACTTTGCTGACAACGACGGAGCCATATGGTGAAACCACGGTGTTATGAAGTCAATCTGTCTCATTTGCACAAAAAACAAGATTATATGTACTAGTTTAACAGATAAGAAAGAGAAAATTTAGGTATTTTGGACAAATAAAAAGATATGAGGGACTGGAGAAGACCATCATGGAAGGAGGCATACCTCAAAGACAAGAAGTGGAAGACTACGGAGAAGATGGATTCAGGATGTAACTGATTGGTTGAACACGACGGCTGCAGAGGCCGGACATCTGGCCCATGAGAGAGAGAAATTTCGGAGGACTGTTGGGGTGGCAAAGATCTGCTCAGGACAAGCTATTTAATTCAAATAATAACAACATAATTAAATTCTATAATTATATTCAAAACTGTTCACATATTCTACTTAGTAGATAAGAATGATATGAATTAATGAGGTGATAAATTGAGTGATTAATTCTTCTTCTTCTCTTTTACCATTTATTTCTTTATAGAAGTGTTGGGATTGGGGGACGTGGGGAGGGGGCGTAGTTATCTTGTGTGGGCTTGTTTTAAGGTACTTTGTAAGCTGATATTCATTTTCGTAAGACTGTTCTTGATGCCGTCGCTCCATCTTTGCGTGGTCTTCCTCTTGCTTTGTACTCATTATACTTTTTCTTTGTGCTCTCTGTGTAGGCGATACCAGGCATTCTTGTCAGATGTCCAAACCATTTAATATGTTGTTCTTTTATGAATTGCATGACTGGTTTTACATCCAGTCTTCTTTTGATTTCTTCATTTTTAATTTTGTCTCTTATTGTCACACCTGCAGCACTTCTAAGACACCTCATCACTGTCTTTATAATTTTTCGCTCATTAGCTGCCTGTTATTGGTCATCTCAATTGATTGATTGAATGATAATAGGACGCCCATCGTAAGCGATGATGAGAACAGACTCCGGAGCATGTAGGTACACTTCTCTGGTGTGTGCGGAGGTGACTGTAGAGTCTAGACCTGAAACACAATCTTCTACTACGTGAGGGGCATACATGATCAATGCAGAGCATGTTGGTGTTCTGTTTTTAGTTCATTCTCGTTTGTTTTGTAAGACTTTTCTCAGCTTTGTGAGTTCCTCTTGTATTTGTAACCACAGTTGGCTATTTTGCGTAAGGTATTCTGTCCATGTGGTATCTATATCAAAGCATTTAAAAGATATTGATTAAATGATAGAACCATCATCAATGCGTTTGGTGAATAACACTCCATTTGTGCTACTGATCAACATATATATTCTCATCTAAATCGCAGCTGCAGTGCAAGAACTGTGAAGTAGCGATGAGGGGATCCAACTATTGTAGGAATGGTAACATTATGCACACTTCTATCAATTTGTATCTGTCATGAATTATTCTACTTGCTCAGTTTGATCAAGAAACCGACATGTTGCCCTACTTCTACCGTATGACTAGGAACTTGATCTCATTTACATTGAGATCAGAGATTACTGACAATATTTACTGACCGAACAAGCGACGGCCTGACAGACGAATTTGAATTATCATCAAGAGTAAGGCAGGGATGTGTGCTTTCGCCTATACTTTTCAATATATACATAGACAGGATAACGCAAGAAACCAAGACAGATACCAACCTCGATAACAACTACAATTTAATCAACGAACAACTCTTGCAGATGATCAGAGTATAATTTACAACAACGAACACAAACTTCAACAACACATAAATGCACTGCAAGCGACATGCGAAAATATGACATGAAAATTAACAACCCAAAACAGAAGTCATGACAATAAGTAGGTCAACAGGTCAACTAAATATCCAAGTGAATAATGTCAAAATACAACAGACTCCAGAATTCAAATATCTCGGGAGTATATTCACCGCAGATGGAAAGATGGACAGAGAAATCGAGACTAGATGCCAGAAGGCAAATGCAGTGACATACCAACTGTCACCACTATTAAAACATCAACGCATTAACATGGCAGTCAAACGACAACTGATAAA
Source organism: Arion vulgaris (assembly GCA_020796225.1). Lineage (NCBI taxonomy): Eukaryota > Metazoa > Mollusca > Gastropoda > Stylommatophora > Arionidae > Arion > Arion vulgaris. The sequence continues at coordinate 21,204,346 of CM036771.1, forward strand.
CTGCATATTTATTCCAACTTTCTGCTATCAGTGCCAAACATGGTCCCTGACTAAGACACAAGAAAGAAAGATTACAGCATGTGAAATGTCTACGAAAAGCTGTCAACGTTACAAGGCGAGATAGAGTGAGAAACGAGAATATCAGAAGCATCGTTGATACTATACCATGCATACAGTACATCGAGAAGCAAAGATTCAGTGGTTCGGCCATTTAATGAGAATGGAACCACATTTACTACCATCACGTGCCTATAATAATCGACACTCGGGGCGTAGAGCACGAGGCAGGCCAAGAACACGATGGATAGATAATATCTCAGAGTCCCTGCGAAAGCATGGACTGACAACGTCAAGCGCAACACACCTGGCACAAGATAGGAAACTAACTCTCCCACGCCGCTTCACGGCAAATGTGGTTAAGATAAGATAAGATAAGATTTACTGATCGTTTCTCTACGGCCACGAATCTAGTACGTGTTAAGAACGAGACAATCGTTGTGATTCAACATCCAAAGACGCTAGAAGAGAGAAATATTAACAACAACAACATTTTATTTTGTTTTCGATCCAGAAGCACTTGAGCTTTCAGCTTTTCGGCTCGGTGCCATCCATGGACACCGTAACCCTACGACACCGTAAGAGAACCTGTGGCTTTTCTGCCAGCCTCGTATATGAACTGCACTCAGAGGGAGCTTGTCACACGTAGTCCAACGTGCTACGAACACTCTGAGTATGCGGGTAAATAGCAACATAAAACTTAGATTTTAAAAAAAGTTCAAGAAATAAATAACCCAGTTATCTACATATGCTTCTTTTTATCATGGCATATAATCTATTCTGAACTTTTTTTCTTGCGTGTTATAAATACATACAGGCTTATTCTTTTGACGATCATCAGCTATGAATTCAGGCGTAGTTAGAGCGCCTGTTAGGGCGCTTCTAACTGAATTTGCGTGAAGATGTGCTTTCCATTTCTTGGTCATTCAGACAGGCCTTCTCCAACTTCAGCGGTGCTTGTAATTTACCTCCCACGTAAAGGATCAGGGTTTCATGTAGTCAACCGCTTTCACGTGCACACCGATAACTTTTGGCTCAATCTGGCCTCGAACCCCTGAGTTTCCAGGACATGTGGTCATTAGTGAGCTATCAATTTCGCCATCCAGACCACAAGTAGTAGTCAGCATAACCTCGCTTGACCTTAACGAAATCCTGGAAGGTACCACATTTGTTTCCATCATCCTAGCTCTATCTTGTAACATTGTATCATCATATTCATGTTTACCGTTATCAATATTTTATGATGAGAGATTAAGCAATTTATCTCCATCATCAGCAACATTTTTGTCACAGTAAATATAAATATTTCTTGAACTTCATCTCATATTTTCCAATGTCTCTTATCTTCCAATTCATGTAAAATATTTACCCTCATCAACCAGTTTTATTTCTCAGAAAAAGACAAGATTATGTCGCTCGTACGCAATTGCATTTGATTGATTAAAAATGCTCTTAAAAAGAATATGATTTAATACCCAGTGGTGTATTAGAGAATGGGGTAGGGTCAGAGATTACGAAACAGGATCTCTATAACGAAGCAGATAAGTGTTTGCATTGCATTTTGAAATTGTAGGTTCTAATCGGGACCTTCTTTTTTTTGTCGACACACTGCTACCGGGTTGCTGCCCAGTGTCGTAGTTTTCTGTTTCTGTATTGCAATCTTCTGATGGCTTGAGTGATTGTTATATTTGCTCTTTGGCAGGATTCTGCTATGCTAGCTAACCATCCTTTTCATGGTCTTCCTCTCGCCTTCTATCCTGATGTGCTGTTGCTGAAGACTCTGTACACTGTGGAGTTTGGCTGCATTCGGGTGCATCCGAACCAGTGCCGGTATATTCGATAGCGTATTCGTTTCTCAGAAATCCCTTAGATTGTTATCGAAGCTATAGATTTCGTGTTTGTACAATACTAACGGCATGTGGCGTGCCTTTTCTGCTTAGAAAGACCGATTATTTGGGGAAAACCCTGTGCAATAAAGTAAATCCTTCTCCTTTAGCACCATTTATGTTTGGAGAATACTGTGTTAGTTGTGTATTTTCTTTAACTAAAGGCATGCTATTTGATATATGGTCAAGAACATACAGGCCAGCATTACATCTTTTAATTCTCTGTTTATACAAGAGACAGCATTGTATATATAGACACTATTTAAATCGAAAGAAATGAAGGAAAGTAGGCCAACTACGAAGACAAGCCTCAAAGTAGAGACGATATTTGATCTTATATCATTTTAGCTAATGCAGCTCTATTTGCAGAGAAGGAGATCAAATATAAAACTCTTACAGATTTGAGTGGCAGAAAAGTGAATATAGGACAGACGTCTGGCTAAAACATGGGCAAATATTGGCAACTTTAAAGTAATATCGACTAAGTAATGATGAGTAGCAGTTTACACCTTTTAGTGCCAAAATTATTGATCGACGAATCACTTAAAACACATGATTTTAGTGTACACATACATTTGAGTAAGGGCCTGTTGTTCTAATAGTTATAAATGATATATATATATATATATATAAAGGGGAGTAAACACTAAAAGAAAAATATCCACTGCCTTGTGGGTCAGCACAGTAATGCAGAGGTCTAGATGAGTAAAACTTGACGAAAATCCAGAGGAGGGACTTTAAACAGTTGATAGTTAGGTGTGTATTCTATTCAATCTTCTGGCATCCCCTGCAAAATCTCTTTGATGCCAAGCGTATAGACTTTGTCTCTCCTTTGAATGAAACAGTAGGGTAGAGAGTGGGTTTGTGCAAAATGGGAAAGGCACATTTTCCATATCAGCTGTCCAGGCCAGGCACAGACTAATGTATGAGCTGAAAGACAAGAGAGAAAAGCGAAAACTCAGAGGTTGTCATAGTAAAACACTTGCCAATTGACCGTCTGTAAAGACGAAAAAGGCCATATTTCTATATATGTACCAACATATGCATCTGAATCTTGGATCATAAAACAAACATTAAAGAACAACATTGAAGTTTTTGAAACCAGGTGTTACAGAAAAGGCCTTAGAACATCCTGGACAGAGAAGAAAAAATAAATCCCCATATCGAGGGCATTGGTTCATAAATAGCATCGTGTCCCACAAGATTAAATATATTGTCCTTGTTAAACGTCACAGTGGTTTCGAGAGAGAAGTAATGGAAGGGATGGTTCTTGGAGTACGAGGAAGGGGACGATCAAAGCAAAGGTGGCAGCAGGACTTCAAAGAAACTTTGAACAGGACACCGGAGAAGGCGGAAAACCTGATAGAGACATACCATTTATTTAGGATTGCTGTGATGAAAACAATGTTCCGCAAGCGACATGCTACTTGATAATGATGATGATTTATCCTTCTTTTTATATATTTTTCTTAGTCTATTCCTAACGTATTATTATAAGAAAAAAACAGTAAAGGAACCCTTTCATACCTCGTGGTATATAGGTCAATACAATGTTAGGCCTGTATTTTTCATTGACCGTCGGCACACGATGGGTGATGTGGTCAGCATCACGCCGGCCGCCTTTACTTTCCCAGAGCATGTCTGGTATCCAGTTGAGGCTGGGTCGACCTGAGAGCCGTCGCGGTCAGGAAAAATTCCACGCGCATTGCGGGAGCTGAACCCAGAGCACCAGACTTGCGAAGCAAGTTCACTAACAACTACGCTACAGCGGCTCTCAACGTACCATTATACATTACATAATATCTGCTTGTGATTTTTCTATGCCTCTCTGAGCAAATCTATTAAAATCTTCTTTGAAAGTTGAGTTCTATATTTCTCACCTCTTTCAGTAAAATTTGTTTCAGGATTTTGTTAGTGTATCCTTTGGTACCGTTAGACGCCCACTAAAGTGCCTGCTTTGGAATTTTTTGATTATGTCTTCTCAAATGATCCAAACATATCTCTTTCATTTAAAAGTTGCCACTAGTGATTGACCAGACATTTCTCTGATTTCATCACTTTGCTGATTTCGTCTCATTCTATATTCATTATTTTTTTTGAACGTACAACTATTTTCAAATGTATTCAATTAATTTTCTAATATATATAAAAATATAAGATACAGGTAAATTATAAAAACAGCTGATAAACGTTTTGCTACAGCTAGTTAACAAATGAAAGAAAGATTCGAAGATAATGTCAGAATAAACTGTAAAATGAGGTAGAAACTTCAAGGAAAGTACCAAAATAAAAGAGCAGCAAAAAAAAAAAAAAATATAAGAGACAGGTGTCGTGAGAAGTGGAGAAAAAAAGGGAAAAATATGAAGGAAATATCGAAGTAATGCAAAGAAAAATTACAGTAAACACTTTGAAAAACAACAACAGATTAAGATGATACAAAAAGAGTAGCAGCAGGAAAAAAAAAAATTTAATTGAAAAAACCCAGAAAAATGTAGTTGCAACCCATATAATGTTGCAGTTATATGAATAATTAAAGATTTTGTATTACCAGAACTTCGTTTTTATATTTTAAACAGAAATCTAATCCTAACGTTGATCTTCAAGACGATCGTCTTTCAGAGGTTGGTAAGTACAGATGCAGTTTTTTTTTTGCCTTTTTGAAAAATGGTTTACCTGAATGTTATTTTTACAGCTTCTGCGAGGTTCACTCTCAATATTTGGTGTGCAAAATAATTAGAAAGATGTCTGCATCTACCTCCTGCTAATTTAATTAAAATATGTTTACTTCATAAAATTAAGTGCATTTCAAGTTTATCTTTATCATAACAGATGTGGAAGAAATTATTTAATTAGACGGTGTATGTCTAAAAGTGGGCGTTTGTAGCTTAAGCGGTAGTGAGCTGGGTATAACCGAAACGTACCTGGTTCAAACTCTCTCATTCATTACAAATCTGTTGAAATCAAAGAATACTGGCTGATGCTTAGTTAATTGCATATCCGTTACAGGATTTTGCAAATCAACCCCAGCTTTTTAACATTGTGATTTTTCTAGGCATTATTTGGCATAGTTTGCCATTGCTTTTAAACGAGTGGTGTCATCGTCCTTTTGTAAAATCCACGCGAAACAATTTGCAACCAAATTGTCCGCAGCGTGACTCAAACTCAGAACGTCGGGGTTAATAGACCGAGTCACTATCCCCTAAGCCATAGACGCCAATGTATGAGTGTGAAGCATGGACATTTAATAAAGCAGTGTAAAAACATATATGTGCTTTTGAATATAAGTGTTACAGAAGAGACCTCCGTATATCATGGACAGAGAAGAGAACAAATAGATCTATGCAGAAAGAACTCAAAATCAAAGAAAACTGACTGATGCTACAAATATGAAAGAGAAAATTGAGATATTTTGGACATATAAAAATACATGAAGGGCTGGAGAAGACCATCATGGAAGGAGACATACCGGCAAAGAGAAGAAGAGGAAGACCACGGAGAAAATGGATTCAGGATGTAACTGATGGTTTGAACATGACGGCTGCAGAGGCAGGATATCTGGCCTATGAGAGAGAGAAATTCTGGATGACTGTTGGGGTGGCAAAGTTCTGCACAGGACAAGCTATTGATGATGATGAACATTATGGCATCATGATGATCAATGTGTCTCTTTATGTGCCCGAAATATCATACGTGTTTGATTTCTATTTCCTGTAGTCATTCTTTCTTAAATTTCTAGCCTTTTCTAGAACTTCTTTATTTGTATGTTTTTTTCTTTTCATAAAATAATATGAACAAATTCTACTTTGATCGTTAATTAAATATTTGGTTGCTTTGTTTTGCTGACAATTTCTTGTTTGTATATTTTCTTCCCACATTTTTAACAACCAACTTTGATTGTTGGTATTTGTGTCCATCTGTTGAAATACAAAATGTTCATGCGTTAATTGTTTGTCAATTGTATGCAGGCAAACTATCTCTTGTGCTTTGTTTTGTATTCTTTTTCTGCTCCCTTCTTTAATTAAATTGATTTTTTCAAACTTCTAAAAGTGCGCATTAAACAATGTGCACGCTTGTTAGCTTCCATGTTTATTAAAATGTGTATTACTTTTTTAAAATTAATATTTTTCTGTACATGATGTAATTGCTTCTATCTTTTGTGACAATTTGTTATCTTTATTCCTTCTCTCGTCTGTGACAAGTTTCTAGCAATTAAAAATCTTTCTACCAACATTTGTTTGCATGATATTATGCAAGGGACTTCGTTGAATGGAGTATAAAGTATTTGGTCTCTATTAACATGTATAACAAGTTTTGTAACCGTGTTTTTTTTGTTTCCATTAACGATTGCTTCAGTGTGACCTTCATAGAATGGATCTCAGGGACTCGGCTGCTTGCACCTGTGGAGCACCAAAGCAGTCCCCAGAGCACATCCTGCAAGACTACCGCAGCCTGAGCAGTGTGAGAATGGGAATATGTCAACAGATTTTCAACTTGATTAAATAACACTGAAGGTTATGTCTATCCTAGCTTCTTTAACTATACTAATTTATATTTATGATGTTTCAGCTACAGTTTTGAAAATCATCATTGCACTCTGGGTATAATCATAGCTGCTCCGCTCTCATTTAGATATATCTCCAACAGAGTCCAGCAACTGACTGTACCAGCTCGGTGTTGATTGCTGAGTCTACCCATGCGCCTGTTGTGATGCTCTCTTCTGGCAACTCCTGTCTTGAATCCAAGATATTGTAATGTAACAGTGTACGTGGATTAGATAAATGTCTTCTTTGTGGTCACAGTCGATATGCAAAGTCTCCACAATATACTTCCTGGACATGGCTCATCGTGCGATCAACACTTCGTCTTTATATCTCTAACAAAAAATGATATTGCACTCTTCATATTATCTGACATATTCATTTTGCATAAATGAAAGGATTGAAAGACAAAAGATTGTCTTCATTGCACAAGGTTTTTTATGTGGCTCGGTAGCTCTGAGCATAAATTACACGCCCCGTTCCGAGGGTGTTGCACAGAGCACGAACTCTGTAGCTCCAGAAACAAGTATATGAGTCTCTGAAAATTTTAATCACGGGAAGAGAATAGTGATGTTCGTATTCGAACCGACGACTTTCAGAAAGCAAGGCTAATATCTTACCCCCTAAACCACAGAGACTTCCCTCTGTGAAAAGAAAACACAGTTTTCACGAAACATTTGAATATGATCCCACAGACCATACCGTTTTTATTGCTCGTGTTACCGCTTTTAACGGGTACGTAGGACAGTGGGGGAGAGAGACATGAGCCTGGGGAATTTAATAGTCGCATGGCTACTGCAGACACCGCGATACTGTTCAGGTTAAGATGTTTTTCTTTATGCACAAGACAGAAACAAACACTTCACCTTACCGAGGATCGAACTCGTGTCTCCTGAATAGGAGCCCGCTCTAATCAATTCGGCCACACACTCCTCTTCCACAAATTACCCTAACTAATATTTTTAGTCACAATGCAAATATCGTGTTTGACGGTCACCCAACACTAAATATTATAATTTCTCTCCAATAACTTCTAAAAGTCACTTTAACTAATGAAACACCTTCATCGAATTGATGAAAGGAATTCGAACTGGTCAGTAGAATTGGATTCTACACCATTAAAAAAAAAAGTTGTCCCGCAACACTGTCAACACAAATAAGCATCAGTCCACACAAACATGAATATGGCAAGAGAAATATATCATAGATTGTTCGAAGCACGCAGTGGTGTCAATAATTACCGATTTTAAATTTTGTCCCCTGTTATTATCACCGCTGACGTGTGTCCGAACTGGAATAATTTTTAATATTCTTCTTCTGCGTTCTCACTAGATTGTGATTTAGGATTCTCTAGTAAAGGCCGCCTTCTGCCTCATATTGTCAGTCATGCCATATAGTTTATCTTGGAAGCTGGTGTAAGTGATCTACTCTTTTTGTCAGGTTTGCATGCTGGGAACAGAGGATAATTTAGAATATGGTGAAAATGTTTTGCAGGAGCTTTATTATTAAAACTTTTCTAAATAGCTTTGCACGGGCTGCGGCATTTCAACCTGCTTTTATCGATTCTGAACTGCCAATAGTTCTTTTATCTGTCCAATTTTAAAACAGGACCTACGTTTTATCGTTCGTCTCCGATAGGACTAGAAACTCGACCTCGCCTCGCGATCATGGATCTCTAGAAAAATATCCCGATGGCTCCACGAGGAAGCGAACCGGTTGCCTTTGGAACAAGAGGTGAGCACCTTACCTCTATTCCACAGAGACCCAAAATTAATACTAATAAAAAAAATTGTTACAGCATTTCTTTGTTTATAAAAGCATGACGATATTGTTAACAGTCCATTGGCCACAATGAAAGTGATGAAATCAGAGACATGTCTGGTCAACCACTAGTGACAACTGTTATAAGAAGAGAAGATGGAGATATGTTGGACACACCTTGAGGAGACATGTCTGGTCAACCACTAGTGACAACTGTTATAAGAAAGAGAAGATGGAGATATGTTGGACACACCTTGAGTAGAAATGTCTGGTCAACCACTAGTGACAACTGTTATAAGAAAGAGAAGATGGAGATATGTTGGGCACACCTTGAGGAGAAATGTCTGGTCAACCACTAGTGACAACTGTTATAAGAAAGAGAAGATGGAGATATGTTGGACACACCTTGAGGAGAAATGTCTGGTCAACCACTAGTGACAACTGTTATAAGAAAGAGAAGATGGAGATATGTTGGACACACCTTGAGGAGAAATGTCTGGTCAACCACTAGTGACAACTGTTATAAGAAAGAGAAGATGGAGATATGTTGGACACACCTTGAGGAGAAATGATCAACGAATATCAAAGCAGGCATTGAAGTGGGATGCAAAGGGTTCAGGAAAGAGAGGTCGACCTAAGGATACCCTGAAACAAACTTTGCTGAGAGAGGCAAGAGGTATTGGTCTCAGTTAAATGGATGAGATTGAGCGAGTTGTCCTGGATAGAGCGGTATGGAGAAGTTACTTGCAGGCCCTATGTAGCGTATAACGGTACGAGAGGAATTATTATTATTATCATTACATTGGCCACAGCTTGCGTCCAAATGCAGATGTGGTGCACAATGAATGCTTTATTACTCTTTGATCAAGGTAACACGACAGATGATGTTGTCAAGAGCCTGCCAATCAAAGTTTACTTCCTTATGCTGCTCTGGTAAACAATGGATGCTGGGTCGACATGAGTGCCAGTTGAGGTTGAAAAAAAATACTACTCTAAGATATCACCTTCGTGTGGCGTTGTGGCTCGCAAGGGGAGCAAAGTATAGTAACACTACTATCTACAAGGCATGTCGTAAGAGGCGGCTAATGTAGGAACTAGGGAAGCTACTCTAGTAACTAGAAAGCATTGCAGAAATCAGATGTGTATGCCTATTTGTAGGCGCACAACTGGCACAACGTACAATCGCTCTTAGGCTCAGTTTCACACATCACACAGAATGGTTAACAAGTGATCGATATGGAACATTCAAAGAAGAAGATTTCGAACCAAAACCACTAGCCCAGGACATGAGTGTACTAACAACTGAGATAATCAAATCATGTCGGGGTATATATCTTTTGCTAAGTGACTTAGGAACAGACTTAATGGGGATCCTCAAACCGATGAATAATTGTATCTCACAGCAGCTGTACTACATAATTTTGTTTGTATTCACTTTTATTATTATTGTGTTGTATTTTGTTATCACTGGAGATATCATTTTTAGTGCGAAAAGATATGCACAGTATCAGTGGCGGCTCGTCATTAAGAGCCAGTGGGGCCGGGTCCCACCAAAAATAAGGTGTTACGTGTATTTATTATTTTATACATTAAAATATATCTTAACAGAACCATGATTTTTCCGAAAATATCTGTCTGGCCCCCAAAAAAAATGATCACGAGCCGACACTGCACAGTATTGAAATCGCTTGGCGTGAGCACACAATATATTAAATGCTGGCCAGAGACAGGTCCGGCTGAAAGCACGCGCTAAACATTAACCTGATAACTAAGGGATGTAGGGAAACCTAATAAATCTGAGGTGGTTAGAGCGATCAGATCAGTTATGGATAAAACCGAGGGGCGACTGCAGTGATACTTAATAAATTGACATTTTAGGACAAAGACACATTTGTATGGTATCACATAAGCAAGCACAATAAATAGTCAAATCAATAAACTAATAAAATCCTGATACTGATAGAACCAGACTAAAATATGTCACTGATATAACGGTCGTTAATAGAAAACAGAAACATATATACTAATTAAACAGACATATTTTTAAGCCTTACGGTATGAATTATATGTCATTTCCGCCTCGAGTGGTTACCGGAGGCCCAAATTTGACGTAAAGAATGAACCACTGTTACCTGACACGCATGTCGTAAGAGGCGACTAAGGAGGTATGGCTGAAATCGGATGCATGTGTCCGCTAGGAATGCTAACCCGAAACAAATGCTTGCAGAAAACGGATGCACCAGGCCGTAAGGCGCATAACATGGTGCAACAACGCCTCACAATGAGGAATGGGATAACGGATTCTACGGTCGGTAATCTGCCTCTGAGATTTAGCCACGCGGTAAGAATGTCAGACCCACTATCACGAGGGTGACCAAAACTTACTGCAGGAAGAGGTCGAGCACAAACGGGAAGCAGAAATCATAGGAATTATATCCACAGAACTGCCCACAGATGCAGACTTGAGAAGAAAGAGGTGGCCCACTTACACTAGTGTCCAAAACAAACTGTATGGCGTGGCTGATAATCTGAGACAGACGGCTGCCTTTATTAGAGAATCTGAAATCCCAATCTAGTGAGAACGCAGAAGATAAACTGTATGGCGTGGCTGATAATCTGAGACAGACGGCTGCCTTTATTAGAGAATCCGAAATCCCAATCTAGTGAGGACGCAGAAGATAAACTGTATGGCGTGGCTGATAATCTGAGACAGACGGCTGCTTTTATTAGAGAATCCGAAATCCCAATCTAGTGAGAACGCAGAAGACAAACTGTATGGCGTGGCTGATAATCTGAGACAGACGGCTGCTTTTATTAGAGAATCCGAAATCCCAATCTAGTGAGAACGCAGAAGACAAACTGTATGGCGTGGCTGATAATCTGAGGCAGACAGCTGCTTTATTAGAGAATCCGAAATCCCAATCTAGTGAGAACGCAGAAGATAAACTGTATGGCGTGGCTGATAATCTGAGACAGACGGCTGCCTTTATTAGAGAATCCGAAATCCCAATCTAGTGAGAACGCAGAAGACAAACTGTATGGCGTGGCTGATAATCTGAGACAGACGGCTGCCTTTATTAGAGAATCCGAAATCGCAATCTAGTGAGAACGCAGAAGATAAACTGTATGGCGTGGCTGATAATCTGAGACAGACGGCTACCTTTATTAGAGAATCCGAAATCCCAATCTAGTGAGAACGCAGAAGATAAACTGTATGGCGTGGCTGATAATCTGAGACAGACGGCTGTCTTTATTAGAGAATTCGAAATCCCAATCTAGTGAGAACGCAGAAGATAAACTGTATGGCGTGGCTGATAATCTGAGACAGACGGCTGCCTTTATTAGAGAATCCGAAATCCCAATCTAGTGAGAACGCAGAAGATAAACTGTATGGCGTGGCTGATAATCTGAGACAGACGGCTGCCTTTATTAGAGAATCCGAAATCCAATCTAGTGAGAACGCAGAAGATAAACTGTATGGCGTGGCTGATAATCTGAGACAGACGGCTGCCTTTATTAGAGAATCCGAAATCTCAATCTAGTGAGAACGCAGAAGATAAACTGTATGGCGTGGCTGATAATCTGAGACAGACGGCTGCCTTTATTAGAGAATCCGAAATCTCAATCTAGTGAGAACGCAGAAGATAAACTGTATGGCGTGGCTGATAATCTGAGACAGACGGCTGCCTTTATTAGAGAATCCGAAATCTCAATCTAGTGAGAACGCAGAAGATAAACTGTATGGCGTGGCTGATAATCTGAGACAGACGGCTGCCTTTATTAGAGAATCCGAAATCGCAATCTAGTGAGAACGCAGAAGATAAACTGTATGGCGTGGCTGATAATCTGAGGCAGACAGCTGCTTTTATTAGAGAATCCGAAATCGCAATCTAGTGAGAACGCAGAAGATAAACTGTATGGCGTGGCTGATAATCTGAGGCAGACAGCTGCTTTTATTAGAGAATCCGAAATCCCAATCTAGTGAGAACGCAGAAGATAAACTGTATGTGGTGGCTGATAATCTGAGGCAGACAGCTGCCTTTATTAGAGAATCCGAAATCGCAATCTAGTGAGAACGCAGAAGATAAACTGTATGGCGTGGCTGATAATCTGAGGCAGACGGCTCCTTTATTAGAGAATCCGAAATCCCAATCTAGTGAGAACGCAGAAGATAAACTGTATGGCGTGGCTGATAATCTGAGACAGACGGCTGCCTTTATTAGAGAATCCGAAATCCCAATCTAGTGAGAACACAGAAGACAAACTGTATGGCGTGGCTGATAATCTGAGACAGACGGCTGCCTTTATTAGAGAATCCGAAATCCCAATCTAGTGAGAACGCAGAAGACAAACTGTATGGCGTGGTTGATAATCTGAGGCAGACGGCTGCCTTTATTAGAGAATCCGAAATCCCAATCTAGTGAGAACGCAGAAGATAAACTGTATGGCGTGGTTGACAATCTGAGACAGACGGCTGCTTTTATTAGAGAATCCGAAATCCCAATCTAGTGAGAACGCAGAAGACAAACTGTATGGCGTGGCTGATAATCTGAGACAGACGGCTGCCTTTATTAGAGAATCCGAAATCCCAATCTAGTGAGAACGCAGAAGATAAACTGTATGGCGTGGCTGATAATCTGAGACAGACGGCTGCCTTTATTAGAGAATCCGAAATCCCAATCTAGTGAGAACGCAGAAGATAAACTGTATGGCGTGGTTGACAATCTGAGACAGACGGCTGCTTTTATTAGAGAATCCGAAATCGCAATCTAGTGAGAACGCAGAAGATAAACTGTATGGCGTGGCTGATAATCTGAGACAGACGGCTGCTTTATTAGAGAATCTGAAATCCCAATCTAGTGAGAACGCAGAAGATAAACTGTATGGCGTGGCTGATAATATGAGACAGACGGCTGCCTTTATTAGAGAATCCGAAATCCCAATCTAGTGAGAACGCAGAAGATAAACTGTATGGCGTGGCTGATAATCTGAGATAGACGGCTGCCTTTATTAGAGAATCCGAAATCGCAATCTAGTGAGAACGCAAAAGATAAACTGTATGGCGTGGCTGATAATCTGAGACAGACGGCTGCCTTTATTAGAGAATCCGAAATCTCAATCTAGTGAGAACGCAGAAGATAAACTGTATGGCGTGGCTGATAATCTGAGACAGACGGCTGCCTTTATTAGAGAATCCGAAATCTCAATCTAGTGAGAACGCAGAAGATAAACTGTATGGCGTGGCTGATAATCTGAGACAGACGGCTGCCTTTATTAGAGAATCCGAAATCTCAATCTAGTGAGAACGCAGAAGATAAACTGTATGGCGTGGCTGATAATCTGAGACAGACGGCTGCCTTTATTAGAGAATCCGAAATCCCAATCTAGTGAGAACGCAGAAGATAAACTGTATGGCGTGGCTGATAATCTGAGACAGACGGCTGCCTTTATTAGAGAATCCGAAATCCCAATCTAGTGAAAACGCAGAAGATAAACTGTATGGCGTGGCTGATAATCTGAGACAGACGGCTGCCTTTATTAGAGAATCCGAAATCGCAATCTAGTGAGAACGCAGAAGATAAACTGTATGGCGTGGCTGATAATCTGAGGCAGACAGCTGCTTTTATTAGAGAATCCGAAATCGCAATCTAGTGAGAACGCAGAAGATAAACTGTATGGCGTGGCTGATAATCTGAGGCAGACAGCTGCTTTTATTAGAGAATCCGAAATCCCAATCTAGTGAGAACGCAGAAGATAAACTGTATGGCGTGGCTGATAATCTGAGGCAGACAACTGCCTTTATTAGAGAATCCGAAATCCCAATCTAGTGAGAACGCAGAAGATAAACTGTATGGCGTGGCTGATAATCTGAGACAGACGGCTGCCTTTATTAGAGAATCCGAAATCCCAATCTAGTGAGAACACAGAAGACAAACTGTATGGCGTGGCTGATAATCTGAGACAGACGGCTGCCTTTATTAGAGAATCCGAAATCCCAATCTAGTGAGAACGCAGAAGACAAACTGTATGGCGTGGCTGATAATCTGAGGCAGACGGCTGCCTTTATTAGAGAATCCGAAATCAAAATCTAGTGAGAACGCAGAAGACAAACTGTATGGCGTGGCTGATAATCTGAGGCAGACGGCTGCTTTTATTAGAGAATCCGAAATCCCAATCTAGTGAGAACGCAGAAGACAAACTGTATTGCGTGGCTGATAATCTGAGACAGACGGCTGCCTTTATTAGAGAATCCGAAATCCCAATCTAGTGAGAACACAGAAGACAAACTGTATGGCGTGGCTGATAATCTGAGACAGACGGCTGCCTTTATTAGAGAATCCGAAATCCCAATCTAGTGAGAACGCAGAAGACAAACTGTATGGCGTGGCTGATAATCTGAGGCAGACGGCTGCCTTTATTAGAGAATCCGAAATCAAAATCTAGTGAGAACGCAGAAGACAAACTGTATGGCGTGGCTGATAATCTGAGGCAGACGGCTGCTTTATTAGAGAATCCGAAATCCCAATCTAGTGAGAACGCAGAAGATAAACTGTATGGCGTGGTTGACAATCTGAGACAGACGGCTGCTTTTATTAGAGAATCCGAAATCCCAATCTAGTGAGAACGCAGAAGACAAACTGTATGGCGTGGCTGATAATCTGAGACAGACGGCTGCCTTTATTAGAGAATCCGAAATCCCAATCTAGTGAGAACGCAGAAGATAAACTGTATGTCGTGGCTGATAATCTGAGACAGACGGCTGCCTTTATTAGAGAATCGAAATCCCAATCTAGTGAGAACGCAGAAGATAAACTGTATGGCGTGGTTGATAATCTGAGACAGACGGCTGCTTTTATTAGAGAATCCGAAATCCCAATCTAGTGAGAATGCAGAAGACAAACTGTATGGCGTGGCTGATAATCTGAGACAGACGGCTGCTTTTATTAGAGAATCCGAAATCCCAATCTAGTGAGAACACAGAAGACAAACTGTATGGCGTGGCTGATAATCTGAGACAGACGGCTGCCTTTATTAGAGAATCGAAATCCCAATCTAGTGAGAACGCAGAAGACAAACTGTATGGCGTGGCTGATAATCTGAGACAGACGGCTGCCTTTATTAGAGAATCGAAATCCCAATCTAGTGAGAACGCAGAAGATAAACTGTATGGCGTGGCTGATAATCTGAGACAGACGGCTGCCTTTGTTAGAGAATCTGAAATCCCAATCTAGTGAGAACGCAGAAGAAAGAAGAATATGTCATTTCAGACTTCCCATCCTAAATGTACTGAAGGTAGGAAGAGCAACTTCTTTCCTTACATGTAGAACATCACTAGTCGTATTGAACCCACAACCCTCTTGTGTCCGATA
This sequence comes from Arion vulgaris, assembly GCA_020796225.1. Taxonomy (NCBI): domain Eukaryota; kingdom Metazoa; phylum Mollusca; class Gastropoda; order Stylommatophora; family Arionidae; genus Arion; species Arion vulgaris. The sequence continues at coordinate 21,219,958 of CM036771.1, forward strand.
CGATACAATTTGTGTACGCTAACAACACTTCAACAATCTCCTTATTGTGGCTACATTCCTTATCTCTGGAGACTAACATTATATCTTATTTCAGGATCCCCATCAAATCTATTCTGACAGTTGCATTAGATGTATTGCCTATATAAAACTGTTCTTAGTTCAAATTTCTTGTTTATATCCTTGATATTCAACTTTTATGCAGATTGAAACTATATTTATGTTATTATCAAACACACGATAGTGTTAACCTTTGACCATTTTTTTCCCTAACTTTTTCCTGGAAACGTTGTGGTGAAATGAAATTATTGAATAATTTGTCTGGATTTGGTCGTTGTGACAATGAGTTATTGTAGTGTTTCTAGAATAAAAAAAAAAACTGCAATAAATTCGTCAAACCAAAAGCGAAGTTTCGAAATGCGAAGTAAGAAATATTTGTAAAACAAAAATATAAAGTAAACAAATTAAAACCATTTTGACCAAAAAATGGCTAAAATTTTAGTCCACAATGTGTGCCAATGTACTTTTACTGTGTGTGTAGCATTGTACTTTATGTGTGTGCCATTGTACTTTTACTATGTGTGTGCCATTGTACTTTATGTGTGTGCCATTGTACTTTTACTGTGGGTGTGGCTTTGTAATTGTACTATGTGTGTGGCATTGTACTTTTACTATGTGTGTAACATTGTACTTTATGTGTGTGCCATTGTACTTTTACTATGTGTGTGCCATTGTACTTTTCTGTGGGTATGGCTTTGTAATTATACTATGTGTGTGGCATTGTACTTTTACTATGTGTGTGGCATTGTACTTTTACTATGTGTGTGGCTTTGTACTTATACTATGTGTGTGACATTGTACTTTTACTATGTGTGTAGCATTGTACTTTATGTGTGTGCCATTGTACTTTTACTATGTATGTGCCATTGTACTTTTCTGTGGGTGTTTGTATAACTATTGTGTACTTACATGTGTGCATTTACTTCATGTGTGTGCATTGTACTTTACTGTGTGTGTGCCATTGTACTTTTACTATGTGTGTGGCTATTGTACTTTTACTATGTGTGTAGCATTGTACTTTTACTATGTGTGTGCATTGTACTTACATGTGTTAGTACTTTTACTATGTGTGTGCCATTGTATTTTACTATGTGTGTGGCATTGTACTATCTATGTGTGTGCATTGTACTTTACTATGTGTGTGGCTTTGTACTTATTCTATGTGTGTGCCATTGTACTTTTACTATGTGTGTAGCTTTGTACTTTACTATGTGTGCCATTGTAAGGGTGTCAACTTAAAGCAGCGTCAGTGTCCTAAACGTAGAAGTCTATGTGTTTAGGCTACCAAATCAATGTGCAACGTATACACGTTCTTGGCAAAGAATAAACATATCACAAAGAGTGATTACAATTGGTCGTAAAGAACGAACGCAAAGAAGAAGAAGAAAGCAGCCCGTGAATGGAGCTAATCTGGCTATATGTATGGAAATGAGAAGGTTCAGTTATGACGTAGTATAGTTGAAGGTTGTGTGACGATGTGTAATTGTAGTGCGGGAAGGGGCGCTGAACAAATGTGACGTAGGACGAGCTAGTCAGAACCGGTTTAAATAGTAAATAAACACAACTCAATGTGTACATTGCAAGTTTCGAATTGTCAATGGGGCTGCAATTATCTTGAACACCCTGTACTTCTACTATGTGTGTGGCATTGTACTTCTACTATGTGTGTGGCATTGTACTTCTACTATGTGTGTGGCATTGTACTTCTACTATGTGTGTGGCATTGTACTTCTACTATATGTGTGGCATTGTACTTCTACTATGTGTGTGGCATTGTACTTCTACTATGTGTGTGGCATTGTACTTTTACTATGTGTGTGCCATTGTACTTCTACTATGTGTGTGGCATTGTTCATTGATTGATTGATAGGTCCATGATGATTGCACTTCTGTGAGTAGCCACGTGTGTTCCTATCTCTTTCTTACACAGGATGATCTCAGCTGCAGTGCACAAACTCTATAGCGCCGGCGATGGTCCCATATGTATTTTTGAAGATGGTTCAGGAATTTTATTTTTAATTATTTGTAATGGATTTTCTCAGCCAGCGGCTTTATAGCCTACGCTTCTAGATTTTGAACTGCCAATGTTCATTTACGTGCTCAAATTCAACACGGGACTACGTTTTATCGTCTGTCTCCGATAGGACTACGAACACGATCTCACCTACACTGAGATCAGGGATCTCTAAAAAAAATAAATTATCCAGATGGCTCCACGATGGAGCTATCCTGGTACCTTTGGTACGAGAGACGAGTATCTAACCTATACGCCACAGATCATTGTACTTTTACTGTGTGTGTGTGGCATTGTACTTTTACTGTGTGTGTGTGGCATTGTACTTTTACTGTGTGTGTGTGGCATTGTACTTTTACTGTGTGTATGTGGCATTGTACTTTTACTGTGTGTGTGTGGCATTGTACTTTTACTGTGTGTGTGTGGCATTGTACTTTTACTGTGTGTGTGTGGCATTGTACTTTTACTGTGTGTGTGTGGCATTGTACTTTTACTGTGTGTATGTGGCATTGTACTTTACTGTGTGTGTGTGGCATTGTACTTTTACTGTGTGTATGTGGCATTGTACTTTTACTGTGTGTGTGTGGCATTGTACTTTTACTGTGTGTGTGTGGCATTGCACTTTTACTGTGTGTGTGTGGCATTGTACTTTTACTGTGTGTATGTGGCATTGTACTTTTACTGTGTGTGTGTGGCATTGTACTTTTACTGTGTGTGTGTGGCATTGTACTTTTACTGTGTGTGTGTGGCATTGTACCTTTACTGTGTGTGTGTGGCATTGTACTTTTACTGTGTGTGTGTGGTGCATTGTACTTTTACTGTGTGTGATTGACATGTTATTTTACTGTGTGTGTGTGGCATTGTACTTTTACTGTGTGTGTGTGGCATTGTACTTTTACTGTGTGTGTGTGTGTGTGGCATTGTACTTTTACTGTGTGTGTGGCATTGTACTTTTACTGTGTGTGTGTGTGTGGCATTGTACTTTTACTTGTGTGTGTGTGGCATTGTACTTTTACTGTGTGTGTGTGGCATTGTACTTTTACTCTGTGTGTGTGGCATTGTACTTTTACTGTGTGTGTGTGTGTGTGGCATTGTACTTTTACTGTGTGTGTGTGGCATTGTACTTTTACTGTGTGTGTGTGGCATTGTACTTTTAATATGTTCCGTATACTAATATTGTTTTTTTAACAATCTGCTATTCAAAAAGTCTAAATTTTTTCGCTTATGTTGTATCATTTACTTGATAAAGACCGTTTGGTCGAAAACTCGCTGTAACTTGCTTTGTACTTTGTAAACCTACAGTGCTTTGTTTTTACATGTTTCACCATTACACTATGTGTAAATATATATTTCACAGTAAATGATCTCATCTTATATACTACATTAGTTACATATCCTTTACAGGACTTTGCGAATTAACCCCAGCTTTTTAACGCTGTTTGTGATTTTCTAAGCTATTACGTTCAGTAGTTTGCCATTGCTTTCTGAACGGGTGGTCCATCGTCCTTTTCTAAAATCACGCGAAACAATTTGTAACCGAGAACTATCCCATAAGCCACAGACGCCACATCTTGTATACTACATTAATTTATCTTTAAAGGTAAACACTCTGATATCACTCATATTCTGTCTGAGCGGTGGTCTCGGTAGCGATTTTGTTAAGGTCATTTGCCTGACGTTTTAATCCGACCGAGTATGATCGAGAGATAGAGATAGATAGAGAGAGAGAGAGACAGAGAGAGAAAGAAAGAGAGAATCCGACCGAGTCATTGGTGCAAGTTTTTCATGAAATTCCTAGAATTGTTGCTGGAACTACGAAGTTCATGCTTTGTGCAACACTCTCGGCATTTATGCCAACATGAACGGTGAGTTATGGGTAAACCCGACGCGATGAAGTCCACACTTCGTCTTTAGACAATTGTTTATAAACTGAGCACAACAAAGGGTACACTGTTAAACTTTGGTACTTAGTTAAACCTAAGTTAAACGTAAGTCAATACTCGATCATGAACTGTTATATCCAGTGGCGGCTTGTCATTAAGGGTCAGTGGGGCCGAGCCACAGTCAGGCTCTAGCACAGGCCAGACAACTGAGTGGGTATTCCCTGACCTAGATAAGAAAAGGGATCTGGAAATTACAGATGTTTAATAGACCACTGCATGCTTTTTTGCAGTTTTACTCAATTCGGTTATTTATTGGTGAAAACTATTTATAATATTGATATTCCTTATTGTTAAATTTAATTTGTTGCATAATATGACTTCGGTGGGTCTCTGTGGCTGAGTGGTCAGAGACCCTTAGGATTGTTGCCGGAGCTACGGAGTTCGTGCTTTGTGCAATACTCTCGGCAGGTGGCGTGCCATTTCTGCGGAGAAGGACCGAGCCAGATGGGGTAAAACCCGGTGCAATGAAGTCAATCCTTCGGCTTTCAAACCCTTTAATTAATATGACTTCGAGTTAGCATTTTGTGTTGATTTTTAAAATGAATTCATCTATATACACCAATACTGGAATGCGAGGTCACGTTGTGTAGTTGGGGTCTGATTTCCCACAATTCTTACCTGAGCCCGAAGGCCCAGTAGTTTATAGTTGGCTCTTGCCGAGTCCCACCAAAAATAATGTGTAACATGTATAAATTAAAATATAACCTAACCCAATACCATGATTTTCCCACAAAAAATATGTCTGGCCCCACCAACACAACTTAGAACGAGCCGCCACTGGTTATATCCATTATTAGAGAATTATGTTCGTTAAATATAGGCACCGTGTGGTGCGGGTCCCGCAAGGAAGGCAAAAATAATACCTATGCTGCTTTCAAGATATATTGTAAGAAGCGACTGATGTAGGGTCTAGGAAACTAGCCTAGTAAATAAAAAGCATCGCAGAAATCGGATGTGCTGGCCTAATTGTAAGCGCATAACTGACACAACGTGCAATCGCTCTTAGGCTCAGATCACAGAGGCTCAGGTCGATATGGAGCGTTCAAAGAAGAAGAAGAATTTAAGTCGAGAATTAAAGCCTCTTAAAGCTGATGTCTACACTTTCAACCTAAGATCGAGTCATTTTTGGGTTATATCAGGGCGTGCAGGCGAAATATCTTCTTCTTCTTCTTTGCGTTCGTTCTTTACACCAATTTTAATCACTCTTTGTGATACGTTTGATCTTTGCCAAGAACGTGTATACGTTGTACATTGGTTTGGTAGGCCCCCAAACACAAAGACTTCTACACATTTAGGACATGTGCATCCGATTTCATCCAAACATCCTTAGTCGCCTCTTACGACATGCGTGGCAGGTAACAGTGGTTCTATTCTTTACACCCCAAATTTGAGCCCCGTAACCACTCGGGCGGCCAATTAATATAAAAAGAATAATTAACTTCTTGTGTAGAATCCAGTAACTAAATGAGTTTTAGAGTATTGAATGGTTTGCCATTCTCTTTTATCGGCTGACGTTATCGTAAAACGGCGGGACCAGGAATACTACATCTGTCAGTTCAACGATTTAATAATACTTCCTATAGCCTGCAAATTGGAAGTTGTTCTAGTCAGAATAGTCGTAATTCAAAGTACTGTCTTCGTTTAGAACAAACCGACTATGAAATGAGATGGAAAATGTGTCCGCTACTTCTCTTTCTGGATAAATTATTGTAGCTTGAGATGCTGAAAGGGCAAACTTGTTTCCTTTGTAATCACTCGAAAGGGAGACCACTGTTCAATCCACGGTGAAGTCAATAATTTTTTATGTGTAGGGCATAAACAAAAAACCATAACCTGACCAGTTTTGCGGCGACTGCACGAGCCATGCGTCCATTACAGTTCTCAGGCCCATGTCCCACTTGCAATAACAACAGTTTTTTATTTAAAAATTTCATGTCAGAGATTGCGCGAGTTGCCCAGGACGGAGCGGTATGGAGAAGTTACTTGCAAGTTACTTGTAACGTATAATGATTAGAGAGGAAAATATTTTTTTTCCTTTTTTCGAAACAGATTGACTTGAGCTTTCAGCTCTTCGACTCGGTGCCATGGACATCGTTACCCTTCAGTGCGATGCCACGAGCACCGTAAATCAGCAGAGCCTGTGGTATTGAGCCGCACTTAATGGGGGCTTGTCACCCGTCGTCTAACGCGCTACAAACACGCTGTGCAGGTTTCTCCGTACATTTATTCTATTTGTGTGCTTGTTTCAAAACTATTGATCAATTGAAGTTAGATAACAATTTTTTCACAAATCGAATCTTATCGATTGATCGATTGATTGATTGATTGATAGATACATCATCATTGCACTTCGGTGAGTAGCCATGTCTGCTCCGATATCTTTCTTACACGGGAAGATTACAGCAGCAGTGCACGAACTCCGTAGCACCGGCTAGGTCCCAATGTAATTTTGAAGATGGTGACGATATTTTGTAAGAATTTTATTTTTAATCGTAAGTTTCTTTGTAATGACTTTTGCCCAAGCAACTGCTTTTCCAGTCTGCCCTTCTCGATTTTGAACTGCTAAGGGTTTTTTACGTAATCACATTGAACACAGGATCTACGTTTTTATCGAACGTTTCCGATCGAACTTGGAACTCGATCTCACTTACACTGAGATCATGGATCTCTGGAAAAATATTCCGATAGCTCGACCAGGGAGCGAACCAGTTACATTTGGCAGGAGAGGCGAGCACCTATCCTCATTGTTACAGAGACCACCCCCAATCTTATCAAAACATCCAAAACATTATGCGTGCTTCTCATCTTGAAATATAATGCTTTCATTTGACAATTCACACACACAAAAACAAAAGATGAAATAAAATATTGATAATGAGAAATGACGTTGATGTTCTTTTATTCAATGAAACTTTTGCTCTTTGCTAAAGCTGGTTTTAACTTGCTTTATCATGGTTGTGGATTTTTATTCCAGGAAATATTCTGCAGATTTCTTGGAAATTGTGATTGAAGCTTGAGAGGTTTGATAAAGGAAAATGTGCTTTGTAGCTGGGACATTTGTTGAATGAGATCAGCCTGGAAATGCCACGAGGAAGATCGTTCTCTTTTCCCATTAGTTTCTTAAAGAAAATAACTTTGTATCTGTTTTTATTCGTGTACTTTTTCTGCGTACACGCATACATCAATGTTGACATGCTCACTGAACGGTTAAGTCACTATTACCTTCATTACTTCCTTCGTTCGCTCCTTCCTTCCTTTCTCTCTTCCTTCCTTCATTCATTCCTTTATTTTAACGTTCCTTCGTTCCTTCATTTCCCCTTCCTTTCTTTCTCCCTTCCTTCCTTTGTTCTTTCCTTTCCCAATTCCTTCCTTTGTTTCTTCTTTCCTTTCTCCCTTCCTTCGTTCGTTCTTTTTCCCCTTCCTTCCTTCCTTTCTCCCTTCATTCGTTCCTTTTTTTCTTCCCTCGTTTCTTCGTAGCTTCCTTTCTCCCTTCCTTCCTTAGTGCATTCCTTCCTTCGTTCCTTTCTTCCTTCAATCTTTTCTACATTTCATCCGCTTAAAATAGTATCTATATGTTCAATTTGTTCTTATATAACTTTTATTGTTCTTTGTAGATCAGCGACAGAACACAAATTCTGTAGCACCAGCGAGGGTGAAATGATTTATACGCGCCTAGATATAGTCTTATCTTATCTTATCTTATCTTAATCACATTTGCCGTGAAGCGTCGTGGGAGAGTTAGTTTCTATCTTGTGCCAGGTGTGTTGCGCTTGACGTTGTCAGTCCATGCTTTCGCAGGGACTCTGAGATGTTATCTATCCATCTTGTTCTTGGCCTGCCTCGTGCTCTGTGCCTGAGTGTCGATTATTATAGGCACGTGATGGTAGTAAATGTGGTTCCATTCTCATTAAATGGCCGAACCACTTGAATCTTTGCTTCTCGATGTACTGTATGCATGGTATAGTACCAACGATGCTTCTGATATTCTCGTTTCTCACTCTATCTCGCCTTGTAACGTTGACAGCTTTCGTAGACATCTCATTTCACATGTTGTAATCTTTCTTCTTGTGTCTTAGTCAGGGCCATGTTTGGCACTGATAGCAGAGAGTTGGAATAAATATGCAGTTTATCAGTTGTCGTTTGACTGCCATGTTAATGCTTGGATGTTTTAATAGTGGTGCCAGTTGGTATGTCACTGCATTTGCCTTCTGGCATCTAGTCTCGATTTCTCTGTCCATCTTTCCATCTGCTGTGAATATACTCCCGAGATATTTGAATTCTGGAGTCTGTTGTATTTTGACATTATTCACGTGTATATTTAGTTGACCTGTTGACCTGCTTATTGTCATGAATTCTGTTTTGGAGGTGTTAATTTTCATGTCATATTTTTCGCATGTGGCTTGCAGGGCATTTATGTGTTGTTCAAGTTTGTGTTCGTTGTTGTAAATTATACTCTGATCATCTGCAAAGAGTAGTTCGTTTATTAAATTGTAGTTGTTATCGAGGTTGTTATCTGTCTTGGTTTCTTGCGTTATCCTGTCTATGTAAATATTAAAAGTATAGGCGAATGCACACATCCTGCCTTACTCCTGATGATAATTCAAATTCGTCTGTCAGGCCGTCGCTTGTTCGTACTACGCTTGAGCATTTTGGTATAGCGCTCTAATATTGTCTAATAGTTGGCCCTGAATTCCATATTCACTTAGTATGGTCAATAGTTTGTTTCTGTTTATTCTATCAAAGGCTTTTCTTGGTCTATGAATGCTAAGTTGAGCTGTTTGTCATATTCTGGTGTTTTCCTGAGTTGCCTTAGTGTAAACAGGGCATCAGTGCAACTCTTTCCCTTTCTGAACCCAAATTGAGCGATGTTCAGTTGTGGTTCTATTATAGGTTTGATTCTAGATTCCAAAATTTTAGCATATAGTTTCCCAACATGACTTAATAACGATATGCCTCTGTATGTATTGCATTCTCTTTTGTTGCCCTTTTTTCCATATTGGTATTATGATGGCTTTCTGCCAATCTTTGGGGACTTCTCTTTCTGTCCAGGCTGACTTGAAGATTCTATGAATCCATTGTATTCCTGTTTCTCCGCATGCCTTGATTGCTTCATTGGTTATACCGTCTATGCCTGCTGTCTTGTGACGTGGACTCTTCTTCACAACTTCTTCTATTTCTTGGATGAGTATATTTGGTTCTTCTATACTTGTGTTATTTTTAAATCTATTCGCAGTTGGTGTTGGTGGTTGGTTAAGTAGTTCTTGGAAGTATTCTTTCCATCTGTTCTTCCTTCCGTTTGTATTAAATATCGGTGTACCGTTTGTATCATTAATAATGTCAGTGGGGTTGAAACTTTCGTCTCTTATCCTCATGGAATTGACACTTTTGAAAAATTTCGTGGCTGTTCTTTGCATAGTAATGACAGTTGTTCTCCGTATTTTTCCCACGATTCTGTCTTTGATTTTTGATTACTTGTTTACTTTGTCTTCTCGCTGTTCTGTATGCTGTGTAATCCTCTTGGCTTTTGGATTTTATCCATGTTTTGAAACATTTCTTCTTGGCTTTTATTGATTCCTTGACCTCGTTGTTCCACCATGCAGTTTTTTTGTTTGAATTTCTGTCTTAACTGTTTTTTGCCACATAGTGTGTTTAATGTTTTCATCATTGCTGTTTTAAATGTTTCCCATTCTTGATGTACATTGCTTATACTTGATGGTAGCGCTGTAAAAATATTTGTCATCTTGTTGTTCATATCGTTTTGTATGTCCTCTTCCTCTAATTTTTTCAAGTTGGTGACGAAATTGGATTTCTCTTTCTCTGTTTAGTTTCTTTTGCCTTGAATTGTGTTAGTATGACTGGTCTGTGATCTGTGTCTATATCTATATTCGGTATGGTTCTTGCATCTATTATATTCCTTTTTGTCTTTGTCTAACAAGTATATAGCCTAGATATAGTAACAATGGTATAATGAGCATCTGTAATCTGTAAAATAGCTAACACCAGCGACGGAAACAACAACAGGAACTCTTAAACGAATTTCTTTTTGCAGACGATCAGGCAATCATATCAACAACATAAGAATAGCTAAACACATTAACAGATTCCAGTTAGCATGTAACGAATACAACATGATAATAAACATCGACAAAAACAGAAGTAATGACATTCGTCAGAGGAAAGCACTATCAATATCTCCATCGATAATCGCCCATTAAAACAAGTAAAAGAGTTCACATACCTGGGAAGCATTTTTTCAGCAAATGGGAGAATAACTAAAGAAATTCAACACAGATGCAACAAAGCAAATCAAATGATAGGACAAATGGCGCCAATTTTAAAATGCAAACATGTCACCATGAACACAAACAGAGCAATGTTCAACACAATCTTACTCCAAATATTATGCTACCAGTGCCAAACCTGGACACTGACAACAAATGATAGAAGAAAACTAGTCACAACAGAGATGAAGTGTCTACGCAGAATGCTGGAGGTAACAAGAAGAGACCGGTTGAGAAATGAAAACATCAGGAACAAAGTGAGGTCAACATCAGTACTAGACTTCATCAAGAAACAACAAATTAAATGGTGCGGCCACGTAAGCAGATTACACACAGACAGTGCGCCTCAAATAGCAATGCTCCTCCGATACAATGGGTACAATGCAAAAAGTAGGCCACGCAAAAGATGGACCTCAGAGATAACAGAGGCGACGAAAGACACTATCTACGAAGAGCACACAAGGGCCCGTTTTAGAAATCTTTTCTTGACCTGACGCTGTGAGGCAAACAGGATTGGGAAAAGAAGAAGAAGGTATAATAAGCAATGAGGTCGACCTGACATACTTAAGACGGTGGACATTTGCCGTAGTTACAAGTCCAAAATCCAAATTGACCCCAGACACAAACACTGAAGCAGAAAAAAAACCAACATTACTGAGCAAATCGATTCTTATTCCCAAACTCCACAACACTGGAAGTAGAATAAATACTTTATTTAATGACTCTATTTAACGGTTGAGGGAGAAAGAATAATTAGACATCAAACCGTGAGTAATGGACAAGACTTTATGAAGACTGCACAACAATCGTTGAAAACAATTACTCTAAACAGAAATGCGTAAAACTTCTGAAAAGATTGGATTTTAGTGTAGTTTATTCGTGTAATCTTCTTTCCGAACACTTATGGAACATTTAATTGAGATTACTTTGACTTCTAGTTTTCCAAATCCACTCAAATAGTATGCTTATATTGTGTATAAGAAATGAGAAACACTGAGTGTTTCCAATATAGAAGAACAAGGAAGACAAATATATATGTATACATTCGCAGTCTGTTACTGGGTTCACAGGGAAGCAAGATTAGTAACACTGCGACCTACACAGCATGTCGTAAGAGGCTACTGAGGTAGGAGAATAGGGAAGCTATCCTAGCAAATAAAAAGCGTCGCAGAAATTGGATGTGCTCGTCTACTTGTAGGCGCATCACTGGCACAAATTACAATCGCTCTTAGGCCTAGATCACATACAAATTGCAAGAGTAGTTAAGAAGTAGTCGATATGGAGCGTTTGAAGAAGAATTTGTGTAGTTGACGAAGTTGTTGTGTAAGAGACAGATGATACTAAAATCTCGTAGTAATGTACCTAATACTGATCAAATGATTAATATCGTCACACGCCTGACTCACTGGCAGAAAATATTCTCAGTTTGAATAGTAAGGTCAAACTTATGTCGATATTTATGGATGAGTACTCTAGCACCGGAAACTAGTCTGGCACCAACACCCTTCAACATTCTCATTAGATCTCACAGAATTCTCTGACCCTTCTGATGAGGTAAAAAAAACAACATCCTGACAACAGAAAGAACAAAAACGTGTCTCGGAAAAAAATTATGAATAGTAATACTTCCTTTGATACCGGAAACGATAGTTCTTTTACTTCCTTTATTTCAGATTCCATTATTAGATGACATTCTCTAGAGAAATAGAAGCCACAGTTGACATTGAATGACACGTCATTTAGAAAGTCTTCATAAACCAGAGCTGGTGTAGTCAAGTATTTTGAGCGATGGCATTGGAATTAAAACAATGCTGGATTGTCTGTCACTGTAGACACGTTTGAAACGTCTCATGTGATATCGAGTTCCTGCTTGGTGAAATTATGGAAGGATTATTTACAGATGAAGATTACTAGATAGTCAACTCACTATCATATTATAAACCATATAAGGGAAGACTGGTGTATCCTTTGCATGATAAAGGCGTATTGCTCGAAACGTTGCTGTGTATCGTTATTGTTTTTGTAAACTACAGTACTTTGTTTTTACTAGCTTGTCCCGAGCAGAGCTTTGTCACTCCAACAGTTCTTTGGAATTTCTTTCTCTCACAGGTCAGATGTCCCGCCTCTGAAGCCGTCATGTTCAAACCATCAGTTACATCCTGAATCCATCTTATCCATGGTCTTCTTCTCCTCTTTCCCGGTATGCCTTCTTCCATGATGGTCTTTTCCAGCCTTCGTGTCTTTTTATATGTCCAGAATACTTCAATTTTCTCTTTCGTATTTGTAGCAACAGTCAGTTTTCTTTGATTTTGAGTTTTTTACTTTATAAATCTATTTGTTCTCTTCTCTGTCTATGATATACGGAGAACTTTAATCTAAGACATATTCAAAAGCACATATGTTTTTATACCAACCTGTTAAATGTCCATGTTTCACACAGATAATTTGCCACTTGGAACCTGCATTCTCTTAATATTGTTAGCTTTGTGTTCAAGTCAATCCCAGTCCATACAGTTTTTAGATGTTCATTTAAAAAAAAATGATAGCTCTTCCTTTAATTTTCTTCATTCCATTTCCATCTGTTGTTACCAGCGAAACGAGATATTCAAAACTTTTCACATTTTTTATTTTCTCTCCGTTGATAAAAATATCGCGTGTCATGTTTGTTTTATCCTTTGTCATTATTATTTGGGTGTTTGTTAGAGTTTAGTGTTTGAGACCCGGAAAAATAATTAAATAACGTTAATAGGTAATTTCATTTATATAATACTATAATCGGATCGGTCAGTGTCAGTGAGTCGGTGTCAGTGTGTTGGTGTCAGTCAGTAAGTCGGTGGGTGCTCAGGTCGTGTTGGTGCTAGTCAGTACGTCGGTCGGTGTCAGTGTGTTGGTGTCAGTCAGTAAGTCGGTGGGTGTCAGTGTGTTGGTGTCAGTCAGTAAGTCGGTCGGTGTCAGTGTGTTGGTGTCAGTCAGTAAGTCGGTGGGTGTGTGAGTCGGTATAGTCGTGTCAGGAGTCGGTTAGCGTGTCGTCTCCAGTCTGTCTATATGTTTGTTTGTCTATATGTCTGTCTGTCTCGATATAGACACCACGTGCTGGAAATCCCTTGTGGAAGATCTCTAAATGTGGCACTGTAACAACACAAGAGGAACCCGCATGGCTGAGAATCATTGTGCCGTTGAGGCACAGAGAAAACGAGGTGCGCGAAAAGACACAACACACAACACCTACACGTCTAACCTTGATCATCTATGCGCCACCTGTGGTAGGGAATAGTGCTCGAGATTGTACTCTGCAGTCACCTCCGCATACACCAGAGAGTTGCAGAAGCACACGTCTGAGACTGCTGTCATCATTGCTTGCGATATACGGCTATTACATTACATTACATTGCATTACATGTCTCTCTGTCTTTCTATATATATTTATCACTGCCACGAGATACCCCTGGGACACATATATATTTCCCCACTCAATCACTTGACCTCCTGATCCCTTCACAAGCTGACCACACACAAGAACATCAGCGGGATGTAAAGAACTGAGAATCGAATATCTTTTCATTAATTCATTCCTGGTAATGTATTATCTAATATATTCTACATGCAATCCGTCATAGCCACAATAGTCTTAACTTTCTTAAGCAAGTTTTCTTTTTATCACACTGCATTCTATTATAGTGGGTTGTCTGTGGTTAAGCTATTGTCTTGAAAGTCGTCGTTTCGAACCCGGATAATAGCTGTCCATCGCAAGCGATGATGACAACCGCCTCAGACGTGGCTACTGCCTCTCTGGTGTGTGAGGAGGTGACTGTAAAGAGTCCAATAATAGAACACAATCCCCTACCACAGGTGGGGCATACATGATCAATGTTAGACATCTGGGTGTTGTGTGTTCTGTCTTTTTGCACAGCTTGTGTTCTCTGTGCCTCAGTGGCACGACGATTCTCAGCTATGCGAGTTCCTCTTGTGTTGTTACAGTGCCACATTTTGGCGATCTTGTTCAAGGGATTCCCAAGACGGAGTGTCTATATCGAAGCATTTACGAGACACTTTAAGACTATCTGCAAAGCGTTGGTCTGTCCACCAGCTGAACGTCTGCCCTTATCAAGCTCGAATCCGGATAGAGTTGTTCTGTTCACAAAATGTATTTTTTTCCAGAGAGCCCTAGGTTTATTGTTGGAGTTACATTGTCCATGTGTTGCCGGGATTCGCAAGGGGAGCAACGAATAATAACACTGTGACCTACAAGGCGACTGCGGTAGGAGCCTAGGGAAACTGCCTAGTAAATAAAAAGCGTAGCAGAAATTGGATATGCTGGCCTAGTCGTTGGTGCATAACTGGCACAACATACAATCGCTCTTAGGGTTGGATCACATAAAATCACAAAGAGTGGTTAACAAGTAGTCGATATGGAGCGTTCAAAGAAGAAGAAGCTGGTGCTACGGTGTACATTCTTTGAGCAATGTTCTCGTCAGGTGGCGTAACATTTTATGCGTAGTGTGACCGATCTATATAGTGTAAAACCGGTGCAATGAAATTAATTCTTCATCATATTCTGCAACAAAAACACGTAATAGCAAAGTACTGTAGTTTTACAAAATACAAAAACAATGACAATACATAGCAACGTTTCGACCAACAGGACTTTATCAGGCAAACGATACAACAGGAGTGAAGAATTTCACAGCATACTACATCTAGACTTTGACAAAGATATTACAATAGTCAAAAAATGAATGAAAATATCGTTGTCAAAGTCTATATGTAGTGTGCTGTGAAATTCTTCACTCTTGTATCGTTTGCTTGATAAAGTCTGTTAGGTCGAAACGTTGCTTGTATTGTCATTGTTTTTGTATTTCGTAAAACTACAGTACTTTGTTTTACGTGTTTCACCAGTCTACCTAGTTTTATTGCAGTCTTCATGTATATTGATCTTACTTTGCCACAAAAACAGATGACCAACAGGATATGCGCCACAAAGAGCAATGTTACTTATATGCAGTGGGTACAAAGCAAAAGGCCGGCCACGCAAACGGTGGAGATAACAGATGTGACGTAGAACACTGCTTATGAAGCGTCAGTTTACAAAATCTCTTCTTACCCTGAAACTGTGAGGCAAATCAGTACTGGAGAAGAGAAGGAAAGACAAGGGGCATAGAGAGGCTCGCTCCAGCTGTCTCCTTTTTCGACCTGACGATGAAAGGCAATACATGATTAGAGAATAGATAGATAGATCATTTACACTTCTGCTTAACTATAGTTAGTTAGTTAGTCTTTCCTCTTGGGCCTGTGGGCGGCGCATAGGGCAGAGGTCATAGCTTTCCATGTCTCGCGGTTCGTTGCTATCTGTTTTAGGTCTTTAATGTTTACTAGGCCCATCGTTGAGCCTTCTCTGGTGATGGTTCTACGCAGAGTCTCTCTTGGTCTTCCTCGTTTTCTTTTTCCTCTGGTGTCCATATGAGGGATTGGTAAGGAGTCTTCTCTCATCCATTCTAAGTGTGTGGCCGATGTAGTTCCAGCGGCGCTTTCTTATAAAATTTGATACATTTTCTTGCTTGGTCTCTTGTCTTATTTGTGTATTGGGTCTGAAATCTGACCATTTGACTATAACCATTTCTTAATTTGAATTTGTGTTTACAATTTTTATTGATTGAATGATTGATTGATAGTACCATCATCATTGCACTTCGGTGAGTAACCATGTGTGCTCTAATCTCTTTCGTCTGCAGTGCAGAACTCCGTAGCACCGGCGAAAGTCACCAATGTAATTTTAATTTTTAGTTATTTCTAATGAATTTTGCGCGGACAGCGGTTTTCCAGCCTGCTCTTTTCGAAATTTTGAACTGCCAAGAGTTCTTTTACGTGCTCAAATTGAACACGGGACCTCTTATTTATCGTCCGTCTCCAATAGGACTAGGAACTAGATCTCACCTACACTGAGATCAGGGATCTCTTGAAGAATATCCAGATGGCTCAACGAGGTAGCGAACCTGGTACCTTTAACACGAGAGACGAGCGCACATAACCACTACGCCACAGAAATCCCCAATTTTTGTTTTCCCAATGAACTAGAATTTTGTTGCAGGCAGCAAATTTTTTTCTAGAAAATTATTGTTCTTTATTTTGAACATATATTTTTCCAATAATATACAAATGCTTCTGTTCTGCAGCAGTTTGATATTTAAGAGAGTTGGCTATTAAAGTGCATAAAATCAAGGAAAATTAAATATTTCGGACAAATCACACGACATGAGTGCCTAGAGAAGAAAATTTTGGAGGTAATGGTGCCTGGAAGAAGAATGGAGGAAGACCTAGAAAACTATGGATGCAAGATGTCATTGACGATCTGAGAATGACTGCTGCTGACGCCGGTCAAAACACCACAGAACAGAGAGTTTTTCAGAACTGCTGTCATGGTAGCCAAAGTTGCGGAAGGGACAATCTACTTGATGATGAAGATGATGATAATGATACTGATGATACAAATCTGCTCTCTATGACAACAAAGAAAACTTCCCTCCCAATCCCTAAAAATATAATTCCCACCAAAAAATACTATAACCAAAATTTAGAAGCATGAGCTCACCTATTTTTAAGAGGTTGTCTCAAACTGAGAGGTTTCAAGATGTAAGATAACTTCATTCCAGACCACTCATTTCCGTTAGTTCAAGACAGTTCTTTTGCTTCTACCCTCAAAACCGTGTTTTATCTTAAGAAGTCTTCTCCTTAGACTCCCCTCTTCAGTTATTAATTTCAGTCTGTGTTATCATCTAGTCCTCCTTGAATATCACATCATCTTTTTACTCGTTTCTTTCTTCATTAAATTGTATATTTTCAGTAACCTTCTACTTTTATCTCACAAGTAATCCCACTATCATCATGTGTTAATGTAAATGACATTGATGATTAATTTTTGCATATGTATGCTAGTGTTATATTTCTTCTCAGCGACTTTGTGACATGTCAGTGTCAGTTGGTGTGTCAATCAGTTGGTCGGTGTCAGTTTATCAGTAGGTGTCACCTAGTCAGTCGGTGTCAGTAAGTCAGTCAGTCAGGGTCAATCAATCAGGCAGTCAGTTGGTCTGGGTTATTCAGTCAGTCAGTCGGTGTCACTTAGTCAGTCGGTATCACCTAGTCAGTCGGTATAACCTAGTCAGTCGGTGTCATCTTGTCAGTCGGTGTCACCTAGTCAGTCGGTGTCATCTAGTCAGTCGGTGTCACCTAGTCAGTCGGTGTCACCTAGGCAATCGGTTGCACCTAGTCAGTCAGTGTCACTTAGTCAGTTGTTGTCATCTAGACAGCCGGTGTCACCTAGTCAGTCGATATCACCTAGTCAGTTGGTGTCACCTAGACAGCCGGTGTCACCTAGTCAGTCGGTGTCACTGGGCAATCGGTTTCACCTAGTCAGTCAGTGTCACTTAGTCAGTTGTTGTCATCTAGACAGCCGGTGTCACCTAGTCAGTCGATATCACCTAGTCAGTCGGTGTCACCTAGACAGCCGGTGTCACCTGATCAGTCGGTGTCACCTAATTAATCGATGTCAGTCAGTCAGTGTCAGCCAGTCGGTGTGCAACGATCATAATCCAGCAACTAAACTAAACTAAACTAAACATAACAACAATAGTAACGATGGCATCATGTGAAGAAAGGCCAAAAAAAAACCCAAATATAACTACATCAGCTGTACCAATATTGTAGAATAATGAAATAGAAAACTATGACAACTGTCTGTTGCGTGTCGCTGGCACACAAAGCAGCAGATTCAAAAAGCGCAGTATAAACTTTTGCTAGTGAGCCACGAGAGTCGCGATAGCGCAGTAGTTAAAGCAGTCGTTCTTGGGCGCGTAGTTCTGGCTCAATTCCACATAAAAGTTACATTTTTCTTTGGCAATGGCTCTTAGGTTGACCCCGCCTCACTTGGGTACCAGAAAAGCACTAGGATATAAAAGTTCAATATATTACTAAAATAACGTTGAATCAAGCCATCGATTTAAGGAATTTGTAGCTACCTGTTTTACAAGTAGGACTGGATGTAAGAGGGGCAAAGTAAGGCGTGTGTTTAACCAGCGAGCCACAGGAACCATCAGCATATATATCAATCGACATCTGTTGGAGAGACTGAGCACCTATGGATATGTCCAGATTAATATGCCATCGGTCCAGTAACCAATAGCGAAAACGTAAAAACAATGTACTGTAATTTTAAAAAAGTACAAACACACTAACAATACACAGCAACGCTACAACCAAAATGCCTTTATCAATCAAAGGATACAACAGAAAAAAGAAATTCACTTCTTACACGGCAAAATACGTATAGAATGAGACAATAAATTTATAAAGGCCCTTAAAATCGATATATTAAATCGATAATAACAGTAACCAATACCCAATTATAAATATATGTGTGGGTGATGTATTTTGGATTGCCATCGACACACAATGTGGGTGTACGTCAGGATAAGAAGAGATTTCTAGAACGAACCCTTGTGTGCGATTCATAAATAGTGTCTTTCTTCGCCTCTGTTATCTCAGATATCCACCTTTTGCGTGGCCGGCCTTTTGCTTTGTATCCATTGTATCGCATTTGTATCACATCATGGTAGTGCAATGTAGTTAGTATCACAACATGGTACTACAATGTAGTTAGTATCACATCATGGTAGTGCAATGTAGTTAGTATCACATCATGGTAGTGCAATGTAGTTAGTATCACAACATGGTAGTGCAATGTAGTTAGTATCACAACATGGTAGTGCAATGTAGTTAGTATCACAACATGGTAGTGCAATGTAGTTAGTATCACAACATGGTAGTGCAATGTAGTTAGTATCACAACATGGTAGTGCAATGTAGTTAGTATCACAACATGGTAGTGCAATGTAGTTAGTATCATAACATGGTAGTGCAATGTAGTTAGTATCACAACATGGTAGTGCAATGTAGTTAGTATCACAACATGGTAGTGCAATGTAGTTAGTATCACAACATGGTAGTGCAATGTAGTTAGTATCACAACATGGTAGTGCAATGTAGTTAGTATCACAACATGGTAGTGCAATGTAGTTAGTATCACAACATGGTAGTGCAATGTAGTTAGTATCACAACATGGTAGTGCAATGTAGTTAGTATCACAACATGGTAGTGCAATGTAGTTAGTATCACAACATGGTAGTGCAATGTAGTTAGTATCACAACATGGTAGTGCAATGTAGTTAGTATCACAACATGGTACATACAATGTAAGTTAGTATCACAACATGGTAGTGCAATGTAGTTAGTATCACAACATGGTAGTGCAATGTAGTTAGTATCACAACATGGTAGTGCAATGTAGTTAGTATCACAACATGGTAGTGCAATGTAGTTAGTATCATAACATGGTAATACAATGTAGTTAGTATCATAACATGGTAATACAATGTAGTTAGCATCACAACATGGTAATACAATGTAGTTAGTATCATAACATGGTAATACAATGTAGTTAGTATCACAACATGGTAATACAATGTAGTTAGTATCATAACATGGTAATACAATGTAGTTAGTATCACAACATGGTAATACAATGTAGTTAGTATCACACCATGGTAATACAATGTAGTTAGTATCATAACATGGTAATACAATGTAGTTAGTATCATAACATGGTAATACAATGTAGTTAGCATCACAACATGGTAATACCATGTAGTTAGTATCACAACATGGTAATACAATGTAGTTAGTATCACAACATGGTAATACAATGTAGTTAGTATCACTACATGGTAATACAATGGTTGGTGATATGATAGACACATCACCCATTGTGTGTCAATGACAATGAAATATACGGACCTTAAAATTCATAGTTCATATGTTCAGTTCCAACTTCACTGCAACGGGTCACCCCATAATTACTCCGTTCCTGTGCCAACGAATATCACACGAAATGCTAACAAATGTGAAATGTCTCCTGTGTGAACTAATTCCAGAATGAAATAGCCGTGTACCACCACAAAAAGTGGCCTGCACTGCATAAATGTATATGGCCGGACATCACAACGTATTCCTTAGTAAACCTCATGGTATGGAAATGAGTTTATTTACTGTACATTTCTTTCTGTACTACAACAATCATTTCTATCAGTGCCAAAACCTGACGCTGAAATTAAATGATAGAAGAAAACTAGTCGCGACAGAGATAAAGTGCCTACGCAGAATGCTAGGTGTAACAAGAAGAGACCGGTTGAGAAATAAAGAGATCAGGATAAAAAGGTGTGTACAACATCAATGCTGAATGTCATCAAGAAACAACAAATTAAATGGTTTGACAAGATAAGCAGATTACCAACAGACAGTGCGCTTCAAAGAGCAATGTTACTCCGATACAATGGATACAAAGCAAAAAGCCGGCCACGCAAAAGCTGGATATCTGAGATAACAGAGGCGACGAAAGACACTATTTATGAATTGCACACAAGGGTTCGTTCTAGAAATCCCTTCTTTTCCTGAGGCTGTGAGGCAAAACAGAATATTGGAGATAAGAAAATAAAGAAATAAACAACCATTTTTTGTATCATTAATTAGCAGCGCTTGGCGATATAAAACCACACACAAGACTATATCTGATAGCATCAGTTAGATCAGCTGGTGGACAGAACAATAATGTCTCTAAAATGTTTCGATATAGAAACCACGTGATGGGAATCCCTTGCGCAAGATAGTCAAATATGGCGCTATAACAACACAAGAGTAACTTACATAGCCGAGAATCGTCGAACTCTTGAAGAGCAGAGAAAGCGAGAGACGCGGTAAGACAAAACACCCAACACCTACATGTCTAACCTGGATGATGTATGCTCTACATGTGCTAGATGATGTATGCTCTACAGGTGCTGGATGATGTATGCTCTACAGGTGCTGGATGATGTATGCTCTACAGGTGCTAGAGGATGTATGCTCTACAGGTGCTAGCTGGATGATTGTGTTCTAGGAATTGGATTTTAAAATCACCTCCACACACATCAGAGAGAGGTGCAGGAACACACGTCTGAGACTGTTGTCAACATCGCTTTGCTATGGACGACTATTAATTAGCACGACATAACTACTCAACAAACATTTCTTATAGCATAAAATACATCTGTAGTTATCCATCACACATTGTGACACCTGGTAAAATCGAAGGTAGATGAGACAGAGGAAGATCGATAGAAAATTTTGGATAGCCTAACTTCATTGCACGGTAGATCGTCAACATCTGAGTTGATAGCAAACACAAACGACAGAGATTTGTGGAGATCCATAATTGACACCGCCAGCGCACGGCACCTGATGATGATGAGTTATCCATCTTATTTAGATTCATTTTTAACTCACTTAGGATTCTTTGTGTGTGTTTGTATGTTTCCCTGAACAGATTCCAAGCCCTAGAAAGTAATGAAACTACGGATGAAACTGACAACATAGATAAAACATGGGACAACATAGCATCTATATATAGCAAGAGCAGTGAAACATGTCTAGGGTACCGCACAAAGAAAGAAAAGAATGGATAACACCAACAACATGGAAAATAATAGACAGCCGAAGAATATTAAAAGAAATTGTTAGAAGCAAAGTCCGAAAGACTGAAAGCAAGATACCAAGAACAGTACAAAAGCGCAAGGAAAGAAATCAAACGGGCTGTGAGAGCCGACAAAGAATGTATGTTGAAGACCTGGCAGTACAGGCAGAAGAAGCAGCAAAAAGTGTGATCAGGGAACAGTGTACAAAATTACAAAGCTAATAAGCGGGAAACATTACAGAAGATCAAAT
Source organism: Arion vulgaris (assembly GCA_020796225.1). Classification (NCBI taxonomy): domain Eukaryota; kingdom Metazoa; phylum Mollusca; class Gastropoda; order Stylommatophora; family Arionidae; genus Arion; species Arion vulgaris. The sequence goes on from CM036771.1 coordinate 21,242,059, forward strand.
ACTCTCATAAAGGATAAGAATGGAATACTATTGACAACGGAAAAGGAACAAGAAATACGATGGACAGAGCATTTTAAAGAATTGCTAAACAGACCACCTCCAACGGTAGTAGCAGACATACCAGAACCAACAGAGGAGTTAGAAATTGGCATTGAAACACCCAGCCAGGATGAGATCATTACAGCAATTAAATCTCTTAAGAATAACAAGGCACCAGGAATGATAACTTAAACGCAGAACTATTCAAAATAGACCCAGAACTTGCAGCTAATATATTGCAACCCTTGTTTACTACTATATGGAATACCCAAATAATACCTGATGCATGGAACAGAGGAGTCATCATCAAGATACCCAAAAAGGGCTCCCTTGCCGATTGTAATAATTGGCGTGGAATAACACTGCTTTCTGTCCCAAGTAAAATCTTAAGCAAAATCATCGTACAACGTATTACTGACGCTGTGGATAAGAAACTGAGAAAGGAACAAGCAGGATTTCGCAGAGGACGGAGCTGTATAGGCCAAATATTTGCTCTTAGAAATATCATTTGAACAATGCACAGAATGGCAAAGCAAACTCTATATCAACTTTGTAGATTTTGAAAAGGCTTTTGATAGCATACACCGCGAAAGTCTATGGCGTATCTTAAGATGGTATGGAATCCCACTGTGTTTTATAAATATTATAAAAGCTGCTACAGCAAGTTTGCATGCAGTGTTGAAACTTCAGAACTAAAGTTTGAAGTAAAAACAGGCGTGCGACAAGGATGTGTTATGTCAGCCCTATTATTCAACACTGTCATAGATTGGGTGATGCGTAAAACAACGGAAGATAAGGCAAGAGGTATTAGATGGACGCTCACATCCACTCTGGAAGACCTAGATTTTGCAGATGACATCGCACTCTATCTCATACACATAGAGATATCCAGGAAAAGACCAGCCGCCTTAACCAATATAGTGAGATGGTTGGGCTGAAAATAAATCAGAAGAAAACTGAAGTAATGACTCTGAACATAGCAACCCCAGCACCAGTCAAACTAGAAGGTAAAACCCTCCGAGATACAACCGCTTTCACATACCTTGGAAGTGTTATTAGCAATGAAGGAGGCGCTGGATCTGACATTAAAAACAGACTGAGTAAAGCACGCAGTGCATTCATGACCCTTCAGACCGCCTGGAAATCTGCCCAATACAGCATCAGAACCAAGACTAGTATCTATAACAGCTGTGTGCTGTCAACTTTGCTGTACGGATCGGAATGCTGGAGAATGACAGAACAGGATATGTCCAGACTCTCCGCCTTTCATACAACTTGTCTGCGAAAATCTTACGCGTGTACTGGCCGACTACTATCTCGAATCAAGAATTGCTTGCACGATGCCAACAAGAGAATATGGGCACTATCATCCGAAGACGACGCTGGAGATGGATTGGACATGTGATGCGCATGGAGACTGGCTCCGACACGAAAACTGCACTGAGATGGACTCCAGAGGGTAGGCGAAAGCGTGGAAGACCCAAGACGACCTGGAGGAGAACGATAGAGCAAGAGCTGAAGGAAATGAATCATAGCTGGAACACAATACAGAGGAAGGCCATGAACAGGGAAGAATGGTGTACGTTTGTTGCTGCCCTAAACGCCAGGGGCGTAACAGGCTAAAGAGAGAGAGTTATCCATCACACATTGTGACACCTGGTAAAATCGAAGGTAGACGAGACAGAGGAAGATCGATAGAAAATTTTGGATAGCCTAACTTCATTGCACGGTAGATCGTCAACATCTGAGTTGATAGCAAACACAAACGACAGAGATTTGTGGAGATCCATAATTGACACCGCCAGCCGGCACGGCACCTGATGATGATGAGTTATCCATCTTATTTAGATTCATTTTTAACTCACTTAGGATTCTTTGTGTGTGTTTGTATGTTTCCCTGAAGAAGACTTATAGTCGAAACATTGAAGTTTTGAAAGTTTTATGATTTTATAATTCATTTTTCCATACATACGTCAATTTGTCCTGAAACGACAATTTATTAAGTATTACCGCAGCTACCCTTCGGTTTTCTCTAGCTCTGACACCTCAGATTTGTAGGTTTCCTCACATAGCATTAATTAACACCGATTGATGACAAGAAACCACACAAGAAAGTAATGTCGGAGAAAGAGCAGTTATAGTTGCATTAGTCACCTATGTTTTATTGCACCATTGTACCACCGTTACAGAATTACATCTTACTAAATCTGCTTCTCCAGACGTGTTAACATTTCCAAGGGAATTAAAGTTACGTCTAAAGCGTTATCGATCAGATTTGAATGCGTCTCTATATCGACGTCAATGCACTCATGTTAGTGCTAGGTCCCTTTTAGCACATACGATCCATTACCATCATTCTAAAACGTGCCATTTGGTGGATATAATCAAATTTGGCGTGATAAATCCAATTTGAAAATCTGGAAGTGCGCTCACGACTAAGTTCCCAAGTTTCTTGCTATTTATTTTCCAGACAGTAAATCATGTTTGATGATATTATCAACATTTTCTTCCCATATTTGTTAATAATTATTGAGCTTACCTAACGTTAATATATGAATAGTTATAGGACACACTATACACATCCTAGTTATAGGTGGCGTCTGTGGCTTAGGGGATAGTGATTCGGTCTAGTAACCCCGACGTTCTGAGTTTGAATCACTCTGCTGACAATTTGGCTGCAAATTAATTTGCGTGGATTTTTACCAAAGGACGATGACACCACCCGTTCAGAAAGCAATGGCAAGCTACTGAACGTAATAATGACTAGAAAAATCATAAACAGCGTTAAAAAGCTGGGGTTGTTTTGCAAAGTCCTGTAAAGGATATGCAATTAACTTTTTTATAGGACACACACTGAGGGAAAACCCCCGACAGCATCACGAAACAGGCTCTCCGATGGAACCCCAGGGCAAAGATCTAAGGAAAACTCAAGAACAAATGGAGACGGATTTGAAAACGGAATGCAAGAAAATGGGGAAAGAGTGGAGAGATCTGGAAAAGATGGCCTTAGATAGGCGGGCTTGGAAGGTCTTGGTTGCGGACCAATGCTTCCAAAGGTGGGAAAAGCATGAAAAAGTAGATTTGACCTAACCTGAAAGCACTCATGGTAGACCTATTGGGGTCCAGTCTCATCCAGCAGATATCGAATGCCATGTGCATTGGTTATTCAAGTGACTCACTGACTACACACACTTTTTATTCTGAACATCCGTTCTATAACTGGTAACTCACTCCATACAATTGACCACTGCAGCGGCATAAGACGAGCGTCAATCCGACTCCCAGTAACTATAGTAGTTTTTAATATTGATTCGCAAAGTGTTTAACATTGGTTTTCTCTTAGTACTAAACCGTCAAGTTTTTATCGTAACTATTTTTAATAAAACAAAAGTATTTCCTCTTCTTCTTCTCTTTCACCATTTACTTCTTTAAAGAGGTGTTTGGGGGTGGTAGTGATCTGTTATAAGCTTGCTCTAAGGCACTTTATAAGCTGTTATTCATTTCTTAAGAATGTTCTTCATGCCACCGCTCCATCTTTTACGTGGTCTTACTCTGTACTCGTTATACTTTTGCAGTGTGGATCTCTATTGTAGACAATAACAGGACATTCTTGTCAGGTGTCCAAAACATTTAATCTGTTGTTCTTTTATGAATTGCATGACTGATCTCACATCCAGTCTTCTGATTTCTTCATTTCTAATTTGATCTCTTATTGTCACACCTGCAGCTCTTCTAAGACACCTCATCTCCGTCGTTATGATTTTTCGATCATTATCTGCTCTTATTGGCCATGTTTGGCACTGATGATATATTGTTGGACAGAAATATATTTAACTAAGTATTATTTGATTGATGTATATGATTGTAATATCTGCAAGGTAAAGACAAATAAGAGTATGATGAAAAGGATGTTATCATAAAACGATTTAATCAGAACTAAGTCCCTTATTCATTAACTTTATTTATGGTGGTTGGAGGGCTATGTTTTTCCTTCAGGATATGCCGACCGGAGTCTAACGCATGTCAATTCTAACCAAGCCGGACAGACTGAAGGTGAAAGGCCAGACAAAAGAGCAGGGAGCAGAAGTAGACCATTTAAGGTTACAGCGGTGAATTCACTTGAGATTGATAGATTTTAGTGCTGCTACTAACTCACTCCCCAGCTATTATAAAATGACAAGTTGCAAATATCAATAAATGAGGTAATAGGTGCTTGGCAGACTTCAAATTTACATAATTATTTCAAAATAGCATGAATCAGTTCTGTCGGCCTCTCGATGACCATCCAGATATGATACCATTATACCAAATGTGTTACTATAAGTTGAGATTTTCCCCTTTCTAAAATCTTACAGTTACCAGTGCGTACAAATACTTGTCTTGTTGGATAATATCAATATAGATGGAGATTGCAGTAAAACTATGTGAAATAATATCAATATAGATGGAGATTGTAGTAAAACTATGTGAAATAATATCAATATAGATAGAGATTGCAGTAAAACTATGTGAAATAATACCAATATAGATGGAGATTGCAGTAAAACTATGTGAAATAATATCAATATAGATAGAGATTGCAGTAAAACTATGTGAAATAATATCAATATAGATAGAGATTGCAGTAAAACTATGTGAAATAATATCAATATAGATGAAGATTGTAGTAAAACTATGTGAAATAATATCAATATAGATGGAGATTGCAGTAAAACTATGTGAAATAATATCAATATAGATGAAGATTGCAGTAAAACTATGTGAAATAATATCAATATAGATGATGGCAGTAAAACTATGTGAAATAATATCAATATAGATGATGGCAGTAAAACTATGTGAAATAATATCAATATAGATGATGTGCAGTAAAACTATGTGAAATAATATCAATATAGATGATGGCAGTAAAACTATGTGAAATAATATCAATATAGATGGAATTGGCAGTAAAACTATGTGAAATAATATCAATATAGATGATGGCAGTAAAACTATGTGAAATAATATCAATATAGATGATGGCAGTAAAACTATGTGAAATAATATCAATATAGATGATGGCAGTAAAACTATGTGAAATAATATCAATATAGATGATGGCAGTAAAACTATGTGAAATAATATCAATATAGATGATGGCAGTAAAACTATGTGAAATAATATCAATATAGATGATGGCAGTAAAACTATGTGAAATAATATCAATATAGATGATGGCAGTAAAACTATGTGAAATAATATCAATATAGATGATGGCAGTAAAACTATGTGAAATAATATCAATATAGATGATGGCAGTAAAACTATGTGAAATAATATCAATATAGATGATGGCAGTAAAACTATGTGAAATAATATCAATATAGATGATGGCAGTAAAACTATGTGAAATAATATCAATATAGATGGAGATTGTAGTAAAACTATGTGAAATAATATCAATATAGATGGAGATTGTAGTAAAACTATGTGAAATAATATCAATATAGATGGAGATTGTAGTAAAACTATGTGAAATAATATCAATATAGATGGAGATTGCAGTAAAACTATGTGAAATAATATCAATAAGGATGGAGATTGCAGTTTTTAACCGTTGCTATATCTTTGTTAAAGTCTATATGTAGTGTTCTGAATTATTCGTCAGGTTTGTTGTATCGTGTTGTTTGATAAAGGCCTTTTTGGTCGAAACGTTGCTGTTTATTTTCATTGTATTTGTATTTTGTAAAACTACAGTATTTTGTTTTACGTGCTTCGCTTTGGATAATATGTATAGAATTTAAACTCAAATGTGCTAGTCCTAATTCCCCGTAGCGGTGTAACAAGTGCACAACGTACTCAGGTTCTCGTTGCAAACCACGTAGATCACAAACCGTGGTGAAATTGTTTGATAGCAAATGGATGCAAACAAAATGTATTTCAAGTGCAAAAGGGCGAAGAGACAACTCGTGTTTCGCATCTGAAGTCAGGACCAGAAAACATATTAAAACATGCTTCACTTAACCGTAGTGTGCATCTGATACAAATCCCACTAGCTAACAAACGCATCATCATCATCAGGTGCCGTCTCCACATCGAAGGTTGACTGCAATGAATATCCAGCATTCTGTGTCTTTCCCTTGGGGTTAGTCTGGGGATACTCTACCATACTGTAACTTGTTCATTTCTTAAAGTTTCCATCCAACTTTTATCTCTCGGTCTTCCTCTTGCTCTTCGACCCTCAACCTCCCCCCTAGTAAAGTTTTTATTATGGTGTCATGCAGTGGCGGCCCGTGGTCATTTTTCTTGGTGGGGCCCGGCAAATGTTTGGACAAAACTCGTGGTTTTTGGAGTATTTACTGTTATTTGTGTATTACAGGAAGTTATTACCCTTTCAGGAAAAGAACAAATGCTTCTGTTCTGCAACAGCTTGATACTAAAGAGAGTTGGCTATTAAATTATATAAAATCAAGGACAATTAAATATTTCGGACATATCAAACGACAAGAGCGCCTACAGAAGATTTAAAATAAAAAATTTATGAAAAGAACTGATCATCCAGGTCTCGCTGGCAATGGCGCTGTCGTCTGGCGGGATCCGGCGATTAAGAATCACCATGATCTTGAAAAGGACTTCTTCTTCTCTTCTTTCGTACTTCTGGTATTAATTCAGACAGAAAGTCATAACGCCTGGTAATGCGTTTCTGATTTTTGCGAGGACCTATAATTACCCTTCTACAAGCATCCCTCAACCATATGGATAGCATCGCCTACTTCAGAGGTACTTGAAGCTTATATCCTTCAAAAGTGATCGATGCAGGAGACCTGTTGTCCTTGTAACTCTTTCTCGGACAGAGTTAGTTAGTGAAGGCAGAACCGATGACTTCTCTATCAGCTTTCCTGCCTTTGGGGAGGTAGTTCCGCACGCATCGTAAGATAAACACTCTTTAACCCTTTAGCTGCTAAAGACGTATATATACGTTTTTATCATTCACTTCTAAAGACGCATTAACACGTCTGTTATTATCTCTCCTCTGTGGGCTAAAGACGTGTTAACACGTTATACATTGCTACTGTCACTTCTATAGTCGTACATTCACGTTTGTGACCTAGAAACAAAGAGTAGCTATTTTTAGCCCAACCTTCAGAAAGTATGTAGCAGCGAAAGGGTTAATGATCTTTTTGTGTCGTAAATTTCGGCGTGGATCTATGCCAAAGAACATAGCTTACTTTGCGTTGACTGGGTGAGGTCGCTCCGGTAAAGACCCTTCTTGGCCCTTCTAGGACTATTCACAGGAACTGTCACCTTTCTTGTATTCATTGCTCTTTTACGATCATTTTTCGCCATATATCTTTGCTTTTTTATCTACGCCAAAGTGTATGTCTACAATATGTGATCTTTCTGACTATATGAGATCTTTCCGGATTAGGAACATTCTCAGTTATTAGAGACGCATGTGTTTTGTCAAACAAACGATCATATGTTGGCGGTATGCTTAGCCTTTATGTGATCTGAACCATTGTGTTTGGACGTCGTCTTCTTCTTCTTTTGCGCTCTCACTAGATTGGGATTTCTGATTCTCTAATTAAGGCAGCCGTCTGCCTCAGATTATCAGCCACCCCATACAGTTTGTCATGGACGCTGGTGTAAGTGGGTCACCTCTTTCTTCAAGCCTGCATACCGGGGACAGTTCTGTAGGATATAATTCCAATGATTTCTGCTTCCCCGTTTGTGCCGACCCCTTCCTGCAGTAAATTTTTGGCCACCCTCGTGATGGTAGGTCTGACATTCTTACTGCGTGGCTAAATCTCCCAGGCAGATTGACGACCGTATAATCCGTTATCCCATTCCTCATTGTGAGGGGTCGTTGCGCCATGCTATGCGCCTTACGGTCTGGTGCATCCGTTTTCTGCAAGCATTTGTTTCGGGTTAGCATTCTCTAGCGGACACGTGCATCAGATTTCATCCAAACCTCTTTAGTCGTCTCTTACGACACGCGTGGCAGGTAACAGTGGTTCTCTTCTTTACACCCCAAATTTGGGCCCTGGTTACCACTCGGGCGGGACGTCATCTGTGTAGGATGATCGGCGTCCGAAAGTATTGCCCTTAGCTAATGTTGGTTTGCACGTCTTTGCATATCGACTACTTTTCTGTCAGGTGAATTGTTCCTGGCAGAGTATGCTCATCGTTTGGGCTGGCGTCGGCACTAGAAATTTGCATGGATTTACTCTGCATTTTTTCTACTCCTGGAAACATTGGACTGGGGCTGCGCACAGATATGTTAGCAGGTAGTTTCAATTTGCGCTAGCAACGCAACTGAAATTTTGCGCTCGCCATCATCCTCCACCTCATTTCTTCCCGGGATGTTAGTTGTAAATGCAACAGTACCTTACCCGGTTGCTCCAGAGAGGGCAGTTTCGTAAGTAACTAAAACGCAACATTAGAATTTATGCTTTGCCAACCTTACCCAGCAAATGTATCTGCGCTAAGCCTTTAATACGGAGTTTGCCTCAATCTTCCCATGTGTCGACACTATATGTTACAGCGTTTTCAGAGACACTTGCCCTGTCTTTTGATTCGTTACACGCATCGTTCTTATCTATTCTTGTCCCACAGCTGGCAAGTTGCTTGCGACCCTTTACTCCGGGGAGTTGGGATTCCTTCACAGACGACTACTGTTTCTTACGTTTCTATCGGTTCTCACCGTGCACACCTTCACAATGCTTCTAGCTTGTCCTGACACAGATCTCAACTCGGCCCCCTCATCAGAGAGCTCCGAATTTCACCCTATGTGTGCCCAGGTGCAACTCGTCTGGGGCCCACGTTTTGCTCTACGCGGGCCCACGTCACTTCCCTGGATGCACCTCTCATCCATTCATGTTTATCCGTTCAGCTTTTTGCTTCGGCCGGAGAGACGTGCATTAATAGTCACTCTTTGATTCCGCTCGTCTGTGTTGCGAGCGTATCTCATCAAACATACATACGTCTGCAACAATACGTGTACCAAAGTAGTAGTCCCTCGATCCCTGCCCTCTTAGCTAGACCAGAACCACTGTATGTTTCCAAGGTCACCATGAGAAGATAGGGCATGGTCTTAATAAGTGCCAGCTCACTATTCCTTGCGCGACGTTGTCCCCATGCGCATGTGACCTTCTGAAAAGGACTGATCATCCAGGTCACGCTGGCGACGTTGTTTTAATTTGGCGTCCTACGGTACCTAAAATCAACTTGGACCTGAAAAGGACTGATCACCTAGGTCTCGATGGCGATGGTGTTTTCATCTGGATTCCTACGGCACTTAGAATCACCTTGGACCTGAAAAGGACTGATTATCCAGGTCTCGCTGGCGATTGGTGCTGTCGTCTGGCGTGATCATGTGCTTAGAAGCATAATGATCCTGAAAAGACAAACTGTAGGAGTAACTGATGATCTGAGGCAGACGGCTGCCTTTGTTAGAGAATCCGAAAGGGCTCTAGAAACGGGCAAACATTTTCGCTGATAGACATAAGAATATTGTATCTTACGAACAGCCAATCGTCATCAGCATTGGTCTCTTTGTCTCAGGAACAACAGGTTTTGCGTCCCAAGTGTGCTCTGTGCTGAATCACATCTTCTGTTGTAACATCAGCCATTCTTCAAACAAAAAGTAAAAGACGACACAATTATGATATTATTTGTCCAAAGATGGATATGATTATTGCTTTAGCTACGGAGTTCGTGCTTTGTGCAATACTCTCTGCAGGTGGCGTGCCATTTCTGCGGAGAGGGATCGAGCCATATGGGGTCAAAACTTGGGGCAATGAAGTCAATCCTTCGGCTTTAAAAACCTTTAAAACCATTTTTTCTGTAATTCTGCGTTGTCTTGTTTCTGTTGTCTGTCCCCAGGTTGATGATGGAATTGGTTGTCCACTCTTGCCGTTAAGTGTATGGGTGGGAGCTTTAATTTGCGTTCCAGAGCCAGATGAGTCGCCCTTGTTGTATTATATCTATGTGTATTCAGTGTCAGTGTCATGTCTTTTTATGTGCCCAAAATACTTCATTTGTCTGAATTTTATTTCTCTTAATAATTGTTTGTTCATGTCTAGTTTTCCTAAAACTTGTTTATTATATAGGACCGTAAACCATTGTCGTGTTGAGAGCCGGTAACGCATCTCAAATGAGACGCATCGTTGTACAACAGAACAATGTTAAAACAAACACTAAAACAAATACAAGGATCGCCAAATCCTTCCCTGTGATGGAGCCTACTGGATACCCATCCCGGGCTACTGGAAGGAATCAGCAAGTCTCTCTACTGGTTACCTTAGAGGTTGTAAGTTAATCACATTGTCTTTTCCAATTTAGTTGAAGACTCACTAGACATTGGCTTTGAATCCTTTGCCACGTCGAATCCAACAAACTTCCTAGATTTGAAAGCTCTGAAAACTTACTCTATCAGATTGAGTCATTGATCGATAGGACCATCATCATTGCACTTCGATGAGTAACCATGTGTGCTGCGATCTCTTTCTTACACAAGAAAATCTCAGCAGTTGTGCACGAACACCGAAGCACCGGCGCATGTACTGGATATAATTATATGATGGTAAAAATATTTTGTAGTAATTTTTATTTGTTTAATTTTTCTAATGAATTTCTAATGAAATACTTCTTCAGAAAGATAAGCAAGGAGATTCAACAACTAAAAGTTGAAAGTACGAGCACATTGGTGAAAAGTGCAAACTCGTACACTATTAGTGATCGCATTTCTCTCTCTCTCTCTCTCTGCCTTTTTAACCCGGATTGGGGCATATGCCCTCGACCAACTCATGCCAAGTCTTCCTATCTCTGTCTCCTGCAGTTCCCACCAGTTCTATGACTTGTTCATGGTTGGTTGGATTTTGTGGGTAAAATTTTCTACTTGATAAGGAAGCCAGCAATAATAAACCGAACCTCACGTTAGCAGCCTTGTAGGCCACAGTGCCGCTATTCTTTGCCCCTCTTGCAGAGCCCGTCAACACACTGGTGGGAGATCGCATTTAGTAAGAACAAATATTTAAACTTATTTCTAAGACAGCAGTAGCTCCAAATATTAAACAGTAATTATTTTAGTTGATTGAGACAGGCATGAAATATCTAAATTGGATGGAAGAGTTGCCAAGGATAGAGCGATATGGAGAAATTACTTGTAGGCCCTATGTAACGTATAATATTACTAGAGGAATTATATTATAGTTTAGTTGAGAATTATTTTTTCTTAGAACATGCAAAAAATATATTTCTCAGAAAGTTTCTGAATCAAATGGAAAACTATTTAAATTTGCAAATTTAGTAGAACAAATAAGCTGGTTAGTTCTAGAAAAAATCTCTCAAACTTTTCAGACGGTTGGATTCTGGTTTTTAAAAAAAATTAATTAATAAAATATATGCAAATATTCTCATCTCGTTCGTTTCATAAAGATTTTTTGACAGACTGTGTTAAAATCGTAGCTCTCTCGTGGCAGAAGTGTTGAAATCGGGGCACTCTTATGTCAAAGTGTTTCAACTGATGAAGTATTTCCAACGGACGAGTCTATGGAAAGTCTAAACCTGATGCTTTGTGCGGATGAGACTTGTCAGTCTGAAGCTAGTTTGACTAGGACAATGGTTCTCAACCTTTTTCAACTGGAGGCTCCCTTCAAGCTGAGACAAAACTCCTCCGTCTCCACAGCATTTTTTCCTTATTGTTTTACACGGAAAACACTGTAATTTCCAAAGATCAAACGAGAAAAAAAGTTTCCTCCTGTGTGCATTGTAATAACACTGTCCCTATACACTATATTAATTTTTTCACAAGAAATTTAAGAACAATTTCAACATGAGTCACGTCCATGTGGAGGAAAGAATAGTAACACTGCGACCTACAAGGCAAGTCGTAAGAGACGACTGAGGTGGGGGCCAGGTAAGCTCCCCTAGTAAATAAAAAGTGTCGCAGAAATTTTATAAGTAAAAAAGTAAAGGAATCCTTTCATACCTCGTGGTATATAGGTCAATACAGTGTTAGGCCTGTATTTTTCATTGACCGTCGGCACACGATGGGTGATGTGGTTAGCATCACGCCCGCCGCCTTTACTTTCCCAGAGCATGTCTGGTACCCAGTTGAGGCTGGGTTGACCTGAGAGCCGTCGCGGTCGGGAAAAATTCCACGCGCACTGCGGAGTTGAACCCAGACCACCAGCCTTGAGAAGCGAGTTCACTAACAACTACGCTCTCAGAAATTGTATATGCTGGCCTATTTGTAGTCGAATAGCTGGCACAGCGTAAAAGCGTTCTTAGACTTGGATCTTCTGCAAGACTGTCAACGGTTAGCAGGTATTAGAAGAAAAAAACATGGCCCAATAAGAGCTTTGCGAGAAGCTGTACGGAAGAACAGAGTCCCTTAAAAACCACTGTAAAATTCATGATAAAAATTGGTCCGTCAGTCTAGGCCGGGAACGCAAGAGAGAGAGAGAGACTCGGATCACATACAAATCACACAGAGTGGTTGACAAGTGGTCGATGTTGAGCGTTAGTAGAAGAAGGTCAATAGAAGAAGAAGAAGAAGAACATGAGTTAAAATAATTGATGCTTTTTATGTAATTTGTATTTTGAACTTGTATTACGCAAAAAAAAAGTTAGTATTAAAACTTTTTAAAAACACAAAATACACTAAATTTTCAAATCTCACGCCCTCCCTGAAACTGTCTCACATCTCGTTGGGGACGCGCGTCTCCTAGATTTAGAACCAGTGGTCTAAAAGAAGTAAATGTGATTTAATTTCCCACACGTTACAGATAATCCTCTGTAATCAAAACTTGTGAAGCACAGAGTCAATAAACAAGCAGAAGGTAAGGGCAAACAAATGTCACTTTGTAACAGTTTCAACCAGCAATTGATTGATGAGGTCTTATCTCCCCATCGAAGGTCGGCTGCAGTGTATCTTTAATATTTGTCCAGTGGCGGGTCGTCATTAAGGGCCAGTGGGGCCAGGCCCCATAAAAATAATGTGTAACGTGCATTTATTATTTAATAAATTAAAATATAACCTAATCCAAAACCATGATTTTTACGAATATTTGTGTCTGGTCCCACCAACAAAACGGATCACGAGCCGCCACTGTATTTGTCTATTCATTACCAAGGTGGTACTTTCTGCAAAATCTTTTCTATGTATTTCTATTGTTTTCTTCCAATTTTTTTCAGTTTTTCAGTCTTGCTATGCCTACTTAAGGGGCGAAGGGTGAAGAGGAAGAATATGCCTACTTATTCTCAACCATTCCCTCTAGTACGATTTTCATCACTCATGTTTCTTTACGGATTCAAACTATTTTATTGTATGCCTCCAAGTCACATTAAAACTTATGAAATATCATTCTTCAACAAATTATCAAATTTATGACAAATAAAAAATGTTTAAATTTAAGAAAATACAAAAATGTTTAAATTTAAGAAAAATACAACAAATGTGAAACTGAGAAAAATTGAGAAAAAGTGTACATATTTCTTCTTATGCCTTTATTACGAAAAAGTTAACTACCGTTTTTTTTTTGACATCACTTTTTTTCTCAAACCGTTAGTGTGTTCCATTCTCTACATAAGGCCAGAGACTCACCAAGAACAAGGGTTGTCTATTTTAAAATTTAACAGAGCGCTCGCTTGCCCAGCTTGTTCGTATCGCGTTTGACGACGGGTGATAAGCCCTATGTGAGTGCCGGTTCAATTCCGTGGGCTAGCAGAAAAGCCACAGTTTCTCCAGATTTACGGTGTTCATGGCACCGAACCGAAGGGTTACGATGTCCGAGCCGAAGAGCTGAAAGCTCAAGTGCTTCTGTATCCGGGAAAAAAATGAGCAGAAACAAACTAACAAACATATTGTTCTACAATGTGGCTACATGTTGTAAAAGATATAGTGTTTGATGATAAATAACGTTTAGTGTATGCATTGTAATTCAGTATTAAAATTATATTTAATTTTCTTGAAAATATATTTTTAAACCCTCCCCTCCCCGATTCACCGGAGAGTAGATTTCACTAATATAAGAAGGCAAAGAATGCCAAACTGTCATATGATGTACATATCACCCATACTTATAGCATGAACCTCCACCTTTTGTCTAAACTGTATATAAGCAGAGACATTGCTGTTCTAATTTTTTATAAAATTTTAATTTGGAAGGGTTATATTGCAAAATCCATATCTAAAAAACCAACCAGGTTAGACCTTTTTGAGAATTCCTTTCAATTCCGTTACAACATTTCTTTAAATTGTTCGAAATCTAATTTACAAAACAGAAACATACCAATTTTTTTAAAAAATCTGTATAGAAACAGTTATGCTTAGTAGCTTTGTATACATACAACAAAATAAGAAAGGAAATACAAGTGAAATACTTATAAAGGAGAAGAAATATTTTAGTAGGAATCCATTTTTCGGATATGATAGATCGTGGGACATTGTGCTGGGAATACATCATGGGATGTAGAATTAATTATAGTCTTTGAACTGCTTTCTATGACAGCTGATGCCTTGGGAGTTGTCTGTGAATATGTTTAAAAATGTCCAGACAGTAATGGACAGACTGAATGTCAAAGTTAATAAATAATAACGAATTTTAATTTTTGTGGCATCGTTAAACTTGTGTCAGCCGGCAACATAAGACCGACAAACTCAGACGTGAAAACCAAAATGCCTGTTTAACGGGGCCTGACTTTTATATGTGTTTGATAGAAAACTGTACGGTTATCTGTGTAAGGTTTTCTGTGTAAGGTTTTCTGTGTAAGGTTTTCTGCAATTTGTTTGTAAGGTTTCTGAGTCCTGGTTCTTTATGGTTTTGGTGGTTATTCTGTGTAGTTTGCTGTGTAAGTTTTCTGTGTAAGGTTTAATATAACCTTGAGTTTATGCATGTGTAATAATACTGATGTTACTTAGCGTTAAACTTAACTTGTTACATAATATAACCTTGATTTAGCATGTAATAATACTGATGTTACTTAGCGTTAAACTTAACTTGTTACATAATATAACCTTGATTTAGCATGTAATAATACTGATGTTACTTAGCGTTAAACTTAACTTGTTACATAATATAACCTTGATTTAGCATGTAATAATACTGATGTTACTTAGCGTTAAACTTAACTTGTTACATAATATAACCTTGATTTAGCATGTAATAATACTGATGTTACTTAGCGTTAAACTTAACTTGTTACATAATATAACCTTGATTTAGCATGTAATAATACTGATGTTACTTAGCGTTAAACTTAATTGTTACATAATATAACCTTGATTTAGCATGTAATAATACTGATGTTATAGCGTTAAACTAACTGTCATATAAACATGATTAGCATGTAATATACTGATGTTACTTACTTAAACAACTTGTTACATAATATAAACGATTTGCATTAATAATCTGATGTTATTACGTTAAACAACTTTTACATAATATAAACTTGATTTGCTTAATAATACTGATGTTCTCGTTAAACACTTGTTACATAATATAAACTTGATTTAGCATGTAATAATACTGATGTTACTAGCGTTAAACAACTTGTACATAATATAAACTGATTTAGCATTAATAATACTGATGTTATAGCGTTAACAATTCAAATCTGATTGCATAATACTGATGACAACTATGATTTACGATTGTTGTTTGTTTTAAATGAATTCGTCTTTATACAACAATACTGAATGTGAGTTACTGACGTTGTGCTCTTATTTCTTAGAGTTGTACCTGAGCTCGTCGGTCTTATGTTATTAGGGCTACGGTTAAACTTTACTAGTTACATAGAAAGTACAAGTAAAGAATTCATACCATGTGGTATATGGGGTATACAGTGTTAGGCCAGCGTCATTAGGACATAATAAATGACACATCATAGACATTGGTATCAAATGACATAGAAAACTAGTCACGATAGAGATACAATGTGCTGTACTTATCAAGAAAAGTTCGTCTTAGATATCAATACAAAAAATAAAAAATACCATTTTAAAAAAGGTGAATACGATATCCGAAGTGAACTTCATCGAGAAATAACAAACTACCTAGTTCGTGCACATACTCAGTTTACCATCATAATACGAGGGAAGTCAATAAGTAAGCCACAAATGGCTGTAGAAAATAACTAAACATGATAACAACTTGAAACCAGTTTATTTTATACATACATTGTTCCTTTATTTCTCAACATAATTTCCACCAACATTGATGCACTTATCCCATCATTTTATCAGTCCTCCCAAACCGGCCGCATAGAACTGCAGGCTTGTTTTCTAAACCACGTTTTCACTTCACATTCAACTTCGGCGTCATTCGCGAAATGTCTCCTGCCAAGGTGGGTTTTCAGTGGACCAAAGGTGGAAATCGTTAGGGGCTAAGTCGGGACTGTAGGTTGATGTTCCAGAACTTTCCACCGTAGTTGGTTAATTTTCTCCTGAGTTAATCGAGCCGTATGTGGTCTGGCATTGTCATGAAGAAGCAACTCTCCTGTAGTCAGCAGTCCTGGGCGTTTTTTTTCGAATTGCATCATGAAGCATCGATAGAACTCACAGTATGATTCAGAATTCACATTGTCACCTTTCTTCTTGAAATTGGTTAAAAGCACTTCTTGACAATCCCAGAACACCGCCAAAATAACCTTTCCTGCTGACGGCGTAACCTTGAATTTTTGGACACAAGGCGAAGAAGGATGTTTCGACTGCATTGAAGCACGCTTTGATTCGGGCTGGTAGTGATGCACCCATGATCCATCCCCAGTAACAATCCTGTTCAGCATCTCTTCTCCTTCATCTTCGTATCGACAGAAATGACGCAAGGACAGGCCAAATCGGTTCATTTTGTGTTCCTCTTCAATTGTCTGGGTACCCACATTGAGCACACTTTCTTCAATTTTGCTTGAAGAAAGTGAAGAGGAATTCTAAAATCATCGATAGTTCTATCATCTTCGTGATGCAATTGAAAAAGACTGCAAGGATTGACTGAGGATGAATCATGGGTGCATCACTACCAGCCCGAATCAAAGCGTTCTTCAATACAGTGGAAACATCTTTCTTCGCCTTGTGTCAAAAAATTCAAGGTTACGCCATCAGCAAGGAAAGTCATGCTGACGGTGTTCTGGGATTGTCAAGAAGTGCTTTTAACCAATTTCAAGAAGAAAGGTGACAATGTGAATTCTTAATCATACTGTAAAGTTCTATCGATGCTTCATGATGCAATTCGAAAAAAACGCCAAGGACTGCTGACTACAGGAGTGTTGCTTCTTCATGACAATGCCAGACCACATACGGCTCGATTAACTCAGGAGAAAATTAACCAACTACGGTGGAAAGTTCTGGAACATCAACCTTACAGTCCCGACTTAGCCCCTAACGATTTCCACCTTTTTGGTCCACTGAAAACCCACCTTGGCGGGAGAGATTTCGCGAATGACGCCGAAGTTGAATGTGAAGTGAAAATGTGGTTTAGAAAACAGAGCCCCCAGTTCTATGCAGCCGGTTTGGGAGGATTGATAAAACGATGGGATAAAGTGCATCAATGTTGGTGGAAATTATGTTGAGAAATAAAGGAACAATGTATGTATAAAAATAAACTGGTTTCAAGTTGTTATCATGTTTAGTTATTTTTCTACAGCCATTTGTGGCTTACTTATTGACTTCCTCGTATATATATATATATATATATATAAATACCGAGTAAAAGTTATGTTAATTGCATATCCTTTACATGACTTTGTGAATCAACCCCAGCTTTTTAGCGCTGTTTGTGATTTTTCTAGGCATTATTACGTTCAGCAGTTTGCCATTGCTTTCTGAATGGGTGGTGCCATCGTCCTTTTGTAAAATCCAAGCGAAACAATTTACAACCAAATTGTCCGCAGCGTGATTCGAACTATGAATGTCAGAGTTATTAGACCGAGTCACTATCCCCGAAGCCACAGATGCCACCATATACCAAGTAACACTGTTCAAAATGTGGTATGATCGACGTCGTCTATTGAAAAGTTTCCAACCTGCAGAGACTATTGTGTGTTTATATAACTGTCCTGGTCAGCAAGGTGAGTGCGGCAATGATAGAGCACACAGCCTTGCATCAACAGCGTTGACTGTTGGGAGTTGACGATGGAGACAGCGGATGTACTTAGGTGTCTTCATTAACTGTCTGTTGGATGAGGATACTAAAATAGATGTTGAATCTATCAACCGATTTAAAGAGTTTGGGTTACTTGTTTTACAAGTAGAACTGGGTAACGTGATAGAGGGACAGAGTGAGAAATGTGTGAGAAACAGCTAGTCCTGGAGATACATCAGTATGTATACCCGTCGGCATCTGTTGTTGAAACAAAGCACCCATGTGTCAGTCCATATTGATATGACGTCGGTTCAGTAAACAGCAACTAATAATTGTTCAAAATGGTACCCATACTCTTGAACATCCTGCAAACATGTCCTTTTTTTCACAGAATTGAAGTCACATACTTAGGCCAATGATTTGAAAGACTATTTTGAAAGAAAAACTGCGGCTCAACCGCGATAACTGTCTTCTCACGATTTGATTCATATACAGAACTGACTTCTGAGAAATGAAACTCATCGCAGAAGAAGAATAAACCAAATATCAATATCCAGTACCTTTTCTGAGCAAATCTTTTCCATCATGACAGTCCCTCTAAATAGCTTTTTCCATATATATATATATATGTATACATTACCTTTTCGTCTTTGAAGACCGTCAATTCCTCTCCCTGTGTGCCTAGCCTGGGCAGAATGTGCCTGTCCATTCTCCTTATTGCACAAACCCCTCTCTACCCTACTGTTTCATCCAAAGTAAAGACAAAGTATATACGTTTGGAATCAAGCAGGGTTTGCAGGAGGTACCGGAAGCTGGCAAGGAATACACACTTAACCATCAACTGCCTTAGAGTCCCTCCCTCCTGATTTTTGGTCAAGGTTTATTCTCTAGCCCTCTGCATTACCGTGCTGACCCACAAAGCATTGGGGATTTTCGATTAGGGTTTGCTTCCCTAGTCTTTAGCTTTCCCGAACCCCACTCCACATTCTTTATATATAAATATAAAGTCCCGTTGTACAAACTAACAGTCTTCCACTATTAACTGTTCAGTTGGTTCTAAACAGTATACATGAAAGAATCTCCATCAGCAGGTCCCCTCTCCAAGTCGAAATCTGCATGAAATGGGTCTTCGAACACCCACTTTCTCATGCCTTTATTTTACACTCTGGAATTCTGAAATTGAGGAGAAATGATCATCGAATATCAAAGCAGGCATTGAAGTGGGATGCAAAGGGTTCAGGAAAGAGAGGTCGACCTACGGACGACCTTTGCAACTGAAACGAACTTTGCTGAGAGAGGCAAGAAATATCGGTCTCCGTTCCATGGATGAGTTTAAGCGAGTTGCCCAGGATAGAGCGGTATGGAGAAATTACTTGCAGGCCCTATGTAACGTATAACGGTAGGAGAGGAATTATTATTATTATTATTACTAATTCTGTAATATCTCTATCTCTTAATGCAATTGTTATCATCCTGATGTGGCCTCTCCACATCGAAAGCAGGCTGCAAAGGGACGCCATCATCTACTTTATCATACCTTGATAAAAAAAATTATGGCATTCTGTAATTAGTCTATCTCTTAATATAATTTACATATCCCATTATGAAACAGTCTCCATCATCATGTGGCCTCTCGATATTGAAATATGCCTACAACAGACATCCACCATCCACCATACATGATATATTTTTTTCCCGATCCAGAAGCACTTGAACTTTTCAGTTCTTTGGCTCGGTGCCATGGACATCGTAACCCTTCGGTTCGGTGCCACAAACACCGTGGATCTGGGAAACCTGTGGCTTTTCTGTCAGCCCGCGGAATTGAACTCGCACTTACAGAGGGCTAGTTACCCGCAGTCCAACACGCTACGAACACACTGGGCAGGCGGGCTACATGTATATTACACTCTGCCATTTTGTATTTTATCCATCTCTTCATGAACGAGCATATTTCAAGAAATAAGATGAAAAAGGAAATGAGAGAAGATGGATACAAAATGTAATAGACGAATTGCAAATAATGTATCAGATTAGGGAAACATAGCATAAGATAGAACGGTTTATAGCAACGTTGTCATGGAAACAAAACTTCGTCAGAGACATGTTACAGAACGAATGTTTAACGATAACAAACATTATGATAATGTCTTAATATACGTGTTAAAATATCAACAGAAAATAACGAGTTTACAGACATATCCAACAGGAGAGCAAGACAGAAGCGATTAGAATATAAATGAGTATGTAAATTGGAGGACGCATATACATCCAAATGTAATTACATACAAGCGAATGTTTACACGTCTATACTTAGATCACATAGATAGAACTATTTGAATAACTAAAAACAGTATGGCATGGATCTGTCGTGAAAACGAAGATTATAATACTCAAATCTTGTATATTTCCAGTGACAACGTATTGGTAGGAAACATTGAAATTGAACAAGGAAGTGGAAAGAATAACATCAGGAAAGAAGGCGAACGAAAGACGAGGAAATAGAGGGATAGATGACATAGGAGAATACTGTAACAAAGTCACAAATAACTATCACCCAAACCACTAGGACAGTGAAAGACAAAAACAGAAGAACATAGTACTGACAACAATCAAGTAACAGTGTGTTCTTCTTCTTTTGCTTTCGTTCTTACGATCAATTTTAATCACTCTTTGTGATATGTTTGATCTTTGCCAAGAAGGGGTATACGTTGCACATTGGTTTGGTAGGACCCTAAACGCATCTACACGTTTAGGACACATGCATCCGATTTCAGTCAATAACAGTGTGTTGAGATATGAAGAAGTAAAATAAGAAGAAAGAAGAAGAATGGAAAACATTTGTGCCTTTTTGAATGAGAGTCTTACAGAAAAGTCATCGTATACAAATGGCAGAGAACAGAACAAATAGATATATTCAGAAGGAACCCAAAATCAAAGAAAACTGGATGATGATGTAGAATACGATTGAGGAAATTAAAGTAGTTTGGGCATATAAAGAGAAAAGAATGAAATGGTTTTGCCACTTAATAAGATTGCATCCAAACTCCACACCATATAGAGTCTTCTACAACAGAACATCAGGAAAGAAAGCAAGAGGAAAACCACGAAAAAGATGGTTAGATGGCACAGTAGAATCTTGTCAAAGGGCAAAAATATCAATCACCCAAGCCACCAGAACAGCGCAAGACAAAAACAGAAAACCACGACACTGGACAACAACCAGGTAACAGTGTGGCGACAAAAGAAAGACAGAAATTACAAGTTGTAAAAGTAGTGCATAATACTTGAGAGGTAGACAGAGGTGTGTGTTTAACTTCTGAGCCACAGGAACCTTAAACATCTGTTGGGGTAGACTGGTCACCTATGGGTCTGCTTGGAGTGCTGTGACGTCAGTTTAGTACCCAATAACCAGTATATATATGTATATGTTATGTATATATGTATATGTTGTATGTTGTATGTATATGTATATGTTGTGTGTATATGTATATGTTGTGTGTATATGTATAT